>CM066998.1:58182273-59432273 GCA_033977485.1 Hydrangea macrophylla | reverse complement strand
TTCAATAAAATGGTGATATCACACGTATCGCCACACTAATTCACATGGATATAGTACTTGTATGGACATATCTTTTCCTTAAAATCTAGGATTGACATGTGCCTAAATATTTAGCTCTTAATCATTTATGATACCACGTTAGCAAAATAACCATTATAACGAATATTTTCTCCTCCAATCCTTACTTAAAATCTATACCAGAGATATTAGAAAATATAATCCTACATGTCCATTGGGATAGATGATGGGTTGTATATTATTTTTAGTTCTAGGAATTTTTAAAAACTGCCGATCACAAAGATGAGAAATGTTATCACAATATAAAAACATAAATAAATAAATAAATAAAAAGTAACTTTTAAGACCATTTCCAAGTAGTATATCAAATTTCATGTATCAAATGTGTACTTTCCAACATCGAAGAAAGTTAAATTTAATGTATCAAACTGTCACTCCAAAAGATACATCAAATATTAAATATTGGGCAATGTTATTGTGAGAAGCTTCTCACATGAGAAGGCGAGTTTTAACCGTTGGATGAGCATCTAGCCTTAACAATTTTGTTAAGGCTAGATGCTCATCCAACGGTTAAAACTCGCCTTCTCATGTGAGAAGCTTCTCACAATAGCATTTCCCTTCAATATTTTATACTGTTACACATTTTATGTAAAACCAAACAAACCGTTGGTTTTTTTTTTTTTTTTATACGTACCTGGGCCAAACTCCCTTGCTCTGTGGGGATGCTGAGAGATCTCTATGTACCTTTGGCCAGACTAGCTTGGATTCTACCTATTGCGTGTTGGTGAGAGTTTTGATCTGTATTGTGGAGAGTGTTTGGCAACAACTTTTGAAGTACATAAGTGATTACAAGATGCCAAAAGCTAAAATGCAAGTATTTGACAAATCACATTCGTTGATTCAATAGCAAAAGGATGCGAGTCCTGAGCGTGTTGAAGTTAGCCCTGAGCGTGACTCTATTAAGGAGTTTGATATTGAAGCTAAAGATGATAAGGGGGTTTCAATTCTGACTAAAATCAGAGTAGAATACCATTGGACCCCTATAAGATGTTCCAAATGCTCCAAATTTGGACACGATTGCTCTAAAATTGCGAAGCCGGCTTTTGTTCCTAAACACTCTATTTCAAAGCCATATCGTAGTAAATTCAGCCAGACACACAACATGAAAAAGACAAAAGCTGAGGTGGGGGTATGGAAAGTGGTCACTAATTCAGGTAAGGGGGAACGGATCAATGTAGAGCTCTCTCATAATCCCCAAGTTAAGGTCCCTCAGGCATCGCCCAAGGAGATGGGCAATAGGTTCTTAGTTCTGTCCCAAGAAAAAGAACCTGAAGAGGTTGTGGATAGGTCAGAGAAGAAAGAAGTGGTAATCCTCCATTCTGCAAGGATTGCATGTTCTGAGGCTAGTCCTTCTAGCCATACATCTATTGTGCATGAACCAGTTGGGGGGTTGAAAACTTCCATGAAGTGGAGGATGAGTTTGACAAGGATGAGTTAGAGGAGGAGTTTGACAAGGATGAGTTAGAGGAGGAGGTTAATACGAATTATGAGGATGAGTCCTTCAATCCGGAATGCTCCATGTCTTCCAAACAGAAGAAAAAAGCGGCTAAGGCGAATTTCAGAGGTAGCCACCATAAGGGTCGCCGACGACAATAGATTTTCTTTGATTTGAGTATGTTTGGTAGCCTTTTGGCTAATGGTAGCTTCGTTTGATGGTGTTTGTTTTTCTTTTTCCATTCTTGATGCCTTGCATTCGAAGCATGTTTTTGATCTTATTGTAACATCCTGGGGTATGGCCCTTTTTTGGATTGAATTAACCTTTTTTCCGAAAAAAAAAAAGGATGCGAGTCAATTACAGAAATTGCTATTGACCAAAAACTACATGGGCAGGTCTTGGTCAAAACTAGTTTTTTTGGGATTAAATCCCAAAAGCATAAGTTGTACCAGATGGCCTTGTTCTCATTTATCTTTATTCCTCATTTCCCAAATCTCCATTTTTTTTTTCATGTGTAAATACTTGAGTTAAATTAAGTGTTTGAATTTACAAGTTGTCCCGACTTTTTATCCATGATAATCGTTATAACTCTAAATGGAACTTATATTGTTAAGGTGTGGATCGTTCTTTGTGATAAGGTTGCAGAAACACAAATTTTAATAGTTAAAAGACAATGTGAGCTTCCCTGGGATTTGGAAAGTGATTGTTTTGAGTCTAGCTAAGTTTCATAGGTTTGGAGCTGTTTGAGGAAGTAAGGAACTAGTTCTGTGGTTCATAATTGATCTGGTTTTGTAGATTCAAGTGTTTATTTCTTGCAAAGGAGTATATGCCCAATTAAAATTAGTTTTTGTCAAACCAAGATAACACTAGTGGTTATAAAAATCAGGTAAACGTGGAACTTGATATGAATCAATTCTTGTTTTAATAGTCCTTTGTTTATCAAGATACTTCCGCTAGCAATTCTAAGCACTTTCGTAGTCTCTACTCCAGTTTTTCAATCCTCTTGAGGTAAGGATGACAAGTACTCCAATAGTTAAGAAAAGTTGACTTCCAACATTTATGCACATATTCATCTATAAAGGCCATGAGTTTTGCAAGTGAACCTATGGCTAAATCACATCTCAAGAAAGTTTTGAATATATACATATTAATATCTATTAAAAATGGGAATTGTTATGTACACCCGTGTATTTGTTATGTACACTCAAATTCTTTTATTCTAATCATTTTTCTACTAAAAATTCTCAGTTTTATAAAGTTGAGCGGTGTACATAACAATTCCCAAAAAAATTTGCACATTACAGTGGCCATGAACATTAATTACTTTGAGACAATCATCAAAAGCTTGAGTGCAATTGAAGCCATATATTAACTGGTCTGTCGATCTTAGCATTCATCATTCTTATTATCATAATTACAATAACAATCATGATTCTCTTATTCTCTCTCTGGTCATCCATCCATATACTTAACTGTGTTGTGTACATCCCAAATGCTTCGCCAGATGTATTGGAGTGGTATGTGGTACTATCAACCACTGCCGAAGCATGCCATACAACTGTTTAAAGCATTTGGGGTTCAAATTCGTGAAGAACTCAAAAATGCTAAAATAATTTGATAAATAAAAGTTTGATTCAGCAGTATAAATTTTTTTAAGATATTTTTTGGGGGATCAAAATTCAGCAGGATAACTCATAGACTAACAAATAGGGACCCTAAAAAAATATTTGATTGAACTGACCTTCAAATCTCCAGAGATACAAAAAAGCCAATTTCATCTTGCTAGTCATATCTACCCTGAACACGATATGAGGTTGTTTATACCCAACGATATTATCCACCACGGGTAATGTACAACAAACGATAACAACTACACGTCATAAAAAGAAGTTTTTCGAAGCTGTCCTCGTCAATCTGGTTTCTTCAAGTTCAAGCAGTTATCTGTTGCTTGGCCAAACAACTCCTGCACCTTCTTTAATTCATTCTCTACAACCACCATAACACTGAAATTGTTAGTTCCAGAAAAAAAAAAAAAAAATAGATACGAATGAAAAAATTGCCGAGGGAAAGAATTGGGGAAAAAGAGACTTGTTTGACACAGTGGATCATTGGCAATAGCTTATATATCCTTTGCTGCTTCAACTGTACTTCAGATAATGTACTGATAACCCAAATAACTACAGCTTAATGGACGGCCCCTGGTGAGCAAGTGATTTGAAGACAACCAACAAACATAATGTCCATTAGCAAGTCGTCTCCGAGGTCCAAAAACATCCAGTAACCTCATATATTCATCCAAAGCATAAAAACGAAGATTTTCAAGTTTTTCAAATAACAACAAAAAATTGTGATGTGTGTTTATTTTGATTATGGGTCTAAAAAGAGAAAGAAATTCAAAGGTTCTCAAGTATATAGCCATGAATGCCGTAACAAATGTCAAAAGATATTTCACCTGCAGCTTCCAGTTGCTTCTGAAGTTCTTGGCCTACAACATCATTTTCGGCCTGCACAATAGGTTTAGGAAACAGGAAGTTAAGGCGGCAATCGGATAACTACCAATTTTTGCAGGACATTGTATATTACTAAACCTTAAAGAAAAAAATAAATAAAAAATATTCGTACCTGAAGTTCTGCAATTCTTTTTAGTTGAGCTTCTTCACCTCCCTCAGACAATGGAAGTGCGGCAACCAATGCATCAAACTGTACAGGAAACAATGTAATATCTGAAATGAACTTCTAATGGCAAAGAACATTGTAAATGTATAAAAAAAAAACTCTAAAAAAAAGGGGGGGATAAGTAAATAGTAAAAAATAATTTACAACGAGCAGTGAATGGAGGGAAAACAAAGGAAGAGAGGATGGAAACCACAATTTGATTCAAAAGCCAATTTCCTTATATTTGACAGAGCCAAGTTCCATCTCTACCAGGTACTACTCCTTTTGAATTGTAACAAAAACAAAGATGGAAACCACAATTTGATTCAAAAGTCAATTTCCTTATATTTGACAGAGCCAAGTTTCATCTCTACCAGGTACTACTCCTTTTGAATAGTAACAAAAACAAAGTTTTTGTATTCTTTGGCTCATGATAAACATGTTTTTTTTTTGTACTTTACGAATCCTTCTTCCCTTTGACTAAAGTGAAAAGCTATTGTTTTGCCACTTCAAGCATGCTCTAAAGCTATTGACTTAGGCTTCCATTGGCAATTACTGGTTAAATTTATATCTTAGGAAGTGTTGAGTTTGAGATCAGAACAAAGAACTCTCTTTAAACACACTGACTTTTCCTATTTGGGGGATAGGAAATGTGGAAGGTCATTACTGTGAGAGGAATGCACAAAAAAGAGGGATAGCATTATCTTATAAAGAAGAAAATTGAACAGATGACCAAAACAAAAAACAAAATGAAACCACAGCAGCTTTGCAGAAGTTGAAACAACAAGAAGTTCAAAAGAATAAGAAGGTATAGAGTCTCTAACAAAATCCTCGTAAAAAATGGTGTCCTCTTAGAATGTAGTTATCTCTAAAATGAAGAAAATAGTTGAAGAGACTGTGTATCCTTCTTTGAATAGAATTAAACACAAAATTTCTCTTAATTCTAAAAGATTTTATTTTATTAATAAAAAATAAATGGATACAGCTTTGTTGCATTCCTAAACACAAGTATCATTCCAATTAATAATACCAAAAGGTCTAAGGTCATTGGAAGACTCAAATAATACTATTGACAAAATGAATTCATGATGTGAAATATAAGAAAGAACGGACTCTTTTTCAAGAATAAATTTCTCCAACAAATAAGAAGTTGAAAAAAATGCAAAAGAAGATATATTCAAGTTATATGAATTAGATCAATAAGTCTATCACCTATTTATTACTCATATGCAGACGTGAATGAACTTTAGATTTTCTGGACTAGCACTCATCAATCTTGCCACAAACAGACTACCAAGACCCAAGATCAACTTTCTTGAGACACTCTCAACGACCTATTACATTCTTCAAAGTGGAGGAAATTACAGATTTGACAACGACCAAAATGAATAATTTCTTTAGGTCCCCAAGTTAGTGTCATTAAAGGGACGGTCCCCAAGTAGTGGATCAGATTATAAATCTAACCAGAAAGAGGTACCTCATTTGCCTTGTGCGAAAACGGTTCACAAGTACTCTAGCAGATGAATGAATGAACTCTAGAGTTTATACGAGTATATTCATAAACGGACGAAAATAAGACAGAACTTCTCAAATGCAAAAATCATTTGTACCTGCTTGGCAGCTTTAACCAATGCAGAACTCATTTGCTTGGTTTGTTCCCCAACATTAGCTGCTGCATCTTCCGTTGGATTGGTGGGAGGTTCAGGGTAATTTGGGGACAGACGAACTGGAGGGGTATCCCTCTGTAGTGTACCAAAGGTATTAAATGTAAGAGCAGCAATTGTGTTGATTTGCTCTTGTAGTTGGGAGATTATGTCCATCTTCAAAAGGCTGATTATACACATGATTAGATGAGGCTTCATAAAATAAAATAAAAAATACATAGGAAATTGTCTGCATACTTTCTGTGTTTGATGAGGAATGCTTTGGACCAAGTTAAAAGGTTGGTTGTACCCAAAAAGAAAGAGTAATGCTAGGTACACGTAAACTAACCACCTGTTGATGCGTCGTGGCAGTATTGAAATTAACTAGAATTTTGTTTGGTGACTGATGAATAATTTTGGAAATACACATCTGCAGGTGGATAATTTTGGTGTACCTAGCATTATTCAAAAAGAAAAGGGAAGTCAAAGGTTCACTAGACATAAGATGGAAGCATAGTGAATAGCGCACACGCACGTATACATAAATATACACAAAGTAATTGCCCAATCACCCACTCCCCGAGAAGATTTTCAATACAACGGTGATACCACATCATATGTATCACCATACTAACACACGTGTATATGATGCTTGTAAGCATGTTTTTTTCGTGACATTAGGTGGACAACACACATAAATATACAAATGATAAGATTTGATTGGCTTGAGACACCGTTATCACCGTCACATCACAAGGACCATTTTCTCCTTCCCTAAGTCCCCATCCATGGAAAGCCAAGTAACAAGATAATACGGAGTATAAAATTTCACCATTTACAATACGATCTTACAACTTCATTGGTTGTTTTACAGCATGGCAAATCGAAAAGTTGTTAAGAAAAGCTAGAAAAATAGTATATACTTCAAGCCTCTGACCTACTTAAATTGCAAAATCTCTTTGTGAAGACCACTTCCTTAAATTGCACAGAACCACTCGGATTCATTCCCATAAACATCACCAAGGCTTTGTTTGCTTCTTGGATTTAGTGAGGGAAAAGAGAGGAGGAAAACATTTTTCATTTGTCAGTTTAACAAGGAAAACAATGAGGAAAATATGAAAGAAAAAGAGAATTAGTTGATAAATAAATCAAACATTTGGTATGTTGAGTCATCTCACTTCCTTTATTCATATATTATAAAATTTAATTTTAATTTTTAAAAAAATTTAATTTTAATTTTTGATCTCATTTCACTTCCTTTATTCCTTTATCCAATTAATCAACAACCCACAAAATCATATTTTCATTAGAGCTAGAAAAGAAGAAGAAGAAGAAGAAGAAGAAGAAGAAGAATCAAAGAACAATTTAAAACAATGTTCTGAAGATTAATTTTTAAAAAAACAACTCACATTACTATCAACAAACTAAATTTATAATTCATTCTTCTCCATATCATCAAAACGACCACCGAAACGAAACCCCATCAGGAATCACGAAATTCCAATGCTTCGTCGTTTCGGTGGTGTGTTTCGTCCGAGAGTAATCATGTTCAGAGAGTTGTGTAAACTGAAAAGTAAGTGGGTGTTTCAAATTTCAGTCAATTTTGGAATCAAAAAAATGATTTAGAACGAATATATAAATAAATTTAAAAATTGGGGAAAACCAGAGAGATTTTGAGGGTTTTTGGTTATAAATCACTTACCTGGAGAGGAGTCTCTTCTCCAAACAGTCTTCGTCCGATCTGGACTAGGGCAGTCACTCTTCTTCTTCTTCTTGGCTTTCGCTGGAGGCTCGCCTGGGGTTCCTGCCTTGCTGGTTGGTCTCTCCAGTCTCCTCTCTTTTTCTTTTTTTTTATTAATTTTTTTTTTTTTTTTTTTTTTTTGGGTAAAAGGCATTTTGCCCCCTCAAACTATACACGTTTTTGCAATTCATACCCCGAACTTTAAAAAGTTGCAATGTCCTTCTGAACTATTTTCAGGGTTACAATGTCCCCTGAACTTCAAAAAGTTGAAATGTCCCCCTTCAACTATCGTCTGTGTTGCAATGTCCCCCTGAACTATCTTTTGTGTTGCAATGTCAACCCTGCCATCACATTAAGAAATGTGATGGAATTTGCTCGTGTAGAGCGCACATGCTAAATTTCAAAGGCATTTATGACATTTTACTATTCCCATCTAAATTAACAATCATAAATATTTGGGAAAATTACACTTTAGTCCATCATACTATACACCTGTTTTCAATTAGGTCCATGAACTAATTTTTTTTTCAATTGGGTCCTTGAACTTCTAAAAATCATTCAATCAGACCCATATTCTGACACTGTTAGCTTAAATTATTAGATATTGTCACTTACATTGCGCGTAATACTTACCTATCACATGTTAGGTTAAGACAAGCACGGGAGATTGTGAATGGCTAAAAAATTATGTGATTTTTGGTATGATTGAATGCAATTTTGGATCTAGTCGAATGTGTTTTCGAATTTGATTAAACGCGATTTTGGATCTGATTGAATGCGATTTTTTGTACTATTTACAATCTTCCATGTTTTTCTTAACCTAGCATGTGACAGGTAAGCATTACGCGCAACATACGTGACAATTTCTAATAATTTAAGCTAACAGTGTCAGAATTTGGGTCTGATTGAATGAATTTTTGAAGTTCAAGGAACCAATTGAAAAAAAAAATAGTTTATGGATCCAATTGAAAACATGTATATAGTTTGATGGACTAGACTGTAATTTGTCCTAAGTTTTATGATTGTTAATTTAGATGGGGACAGTAAAATTTCATAAATGCCTTTGAAATTTAGCATGTGCATCCCACACGAGCAAATATTATCACATTTTTTGACAGAATGTGATGGCAGGATTGACATTGCAACACGAAAGATAGTTCAGGGGGGACATTGCAACACAGACAATAGTTCAGGGGGGACATTTCAACTTTTTGAAGTTCAGGGGGGACATTGCTACCCTGAAGATAGTTCAGGGGGGGACATTGCAACTTTTTAAAGTTCGGGGTGCAAATTGCAAAAGCGTGTATAGTTTGAGGGGGCAAAATGCTTTTTACCCTTTTTTTTTTTGTATCTCATATATATCGAGTTGTAATTACACTAATTTAATTAATTGCTATATTTATTTATAGTAAAATTAATAGCAATATAAAAATTAGTCCCTCTTCAGCTTTTTTATTAGAAGTTAATCAATCTTAAATGCTAATATAAGAAATAAATCTTTGATTAGGCATGCTAATTAAAAATAGGTCATTTTTTCCAATTTAATAACTTTTTAATGTTTAAACTACCCTTAATCACATGATCAATGATATACATACATATATATATTCGTGTATCTATATATAAATATATAGATATAGATTTGAAGTTAATGTCATTAACTGATAATTGGATTACGTTCCCTTAATTCAAGAGATCTCCTTAATCTGCTCACCATAATCTTTTGGTTGAAATTCAAATTAAATCATACGTTTTGCCTTGATTCATCCAGTTTGGCTGTCATTATAATACAGATCTAAATCATATATGCGTCTGCGTGTATTCGTGATTGTATTGTTGGAGCTTTTGGGGGAAAAAAAATTGTTCTTCTTTGTAAAGGTGATGATTAAACGTTTATTGAGAAATTCTAGTAATAAACTGAGAAATTTCTCATTAAAATACTAAGAATTCCCTATTTTTGATTTAAAAAATTGAGAAATTCTCACTCTTTTGTGAAATCTTTAATTAAAATACTGAGATATTCCCATTCCTTTGTGAAATTTTTGATCCAATAAACTGAAAAATTACAGATAAACAATGTCATTAGTTCTAACAAGGAACCACACAAATGGATAACAGGTGTATCCAACATGATGTGAGAAGTAGATACTTTACCAAGTAAAATTGCAAAACAATTGTGAAATATCAATGTTATCATGTTTTTTCGCTAATTCTTTTCAGTTAACTAAACAACGATGAACAATTTCTCAATAAAAAAAGATATAAAACACTGAGAAATTATAAGAAATTTCGAATATGTTTAATATTTTGCGAAATTTCTCATTAAACTACTGAGAAATTTACCCTCTTTTGTGAAATTTTTGAGAACTTATGCTCCACTACAACTATAAATATACAAGCCATTAAACTACTAAGTATACAAGCCAAACTATGGCATCCAAAAGCAATTTAGGGAGCTTATGCTCCATTACAACCCTAAGCATATCGGATGGACTAAGCTTGACATTGACACCACCAATCCTGAAAGCTTGATGTTTGCTCTTGTATTGTTTAATGATACGCACAATGATATTATCGTGCATTCGGTGTTCAACGAGCCTCTTTGTGATAATAGTTTCAAAAATATGCCACCTAAAACCTGTTGTAAAATACATGGTTAGTTCTTTTGTATAATTTGATGATAACCGAAATATAACAATTGAGAAACTGTAATTAATTTACAATCTTTTGTGAAATTTCTCATTAAAAGACTGAGAAATTTCCACTATTTTGGGGAATTTTTTATTAAAAAACTGAGAAATTTTCACTCTTTTGTGAAATCTCTGATTAAAATACTGAGAAATTTCTACTCCTTTGTGAAATTTCTGATCCAATAAACTTAGAAATTATGCATAAACAATATCATTAGTTCTAGCAAAAAATCACACAAATTGATAACTATCCAACAAGATGTGAGAAACATATACTTTACCAAGTAAAATTGCAAAACAATTGTGAAATATCAATGTTATCATGTTTTTTTACTAATTTTTTCTGAGTAATTTCCAGTAATGGATTTTTTTTTATTGACATGAACTTTTTTCAGTTGACTGAGCAACGATGATCAACTCCCCCATCAAAAATAAGATATAAAATACTGAGAAATTATAAGAAATTCAAATATGATAAATATTTTGCGAAAATTCTCATGAACACGGAGTATTTCCTAGATCAGAAAATAACAATAATCAAACCAAAACTGCATGTTTCAAAAACCCTAAAATAGTGGAATAGTTAAACCATTGTTTGTGTCACAGTACCTTTTTCTTGCCATCTTCGAAAATTTCTCAGTTAGAAACGTAATCTGAGTCATATGTTTTGGCCTTTTCTCGCCATCACCTTTGTAGTATTGATGCGTCGTCGTTGAAGCCCTAAAAAGATAAATTTGTTGATCAAAAACCCTAATTTCTCATAAAAAAAATCGAACAAAGAAAGTGATTTCTCCAACAATTCTATGAGAAATTTTTACCAAAATAAACTATTGCCTTCGATTCCCTCAAATCGCATCAAATGGACTGAAATCGCCTTCTATCACTTGAAGACTGGTGTCTTCGGAGACGTGTTTCACGAAGTAGACTAAATTTTGAAATTTGTGATTCTAGTAGCTACGTGATTGTTGGGAGTTTAAACTCCAATTTCGGAACTACTACATTGTAGTATAGTATACTATATGTATGTATGTATAGAGAGAGAGAGAGAGAGAGAGAGAGAGAGAGAGAGAGAGAAGGGGATAACATAGGGGTATTTTTGTCTTTAGTACTCCCTCCGTTCCATAATAAGTGTCCACTATCCTTTTGCACAAAGTTTATGAAAACAACAATTTGTGGTGGATGCTTATTCACCTTTTGGGGTGGCACATTATCAACCACACATTTTTGTCCAAAATAGAAAGTGGACACTTATTTTAGAACTTCTAAAAAAGGAATAGTGGACACTTATTATGGAACGGAGGGAGTAACACAAAGGGACTAATGTCTAGATTCAGATATAGTAAGGACCTATTTCTAGAAAAAGCTAGGATTAGGGACTAAATTCTACTTTACCCTAAAATTAAAATGGTTTAGCTTATGAGAGTAGGAGAGAAATTTTGCCCAAAATGTAGAAGGTACCCCATCATCGTAGAAATCCCAGTACACACATTCAATTTGATAACAGTTTTTCCCCCCTCATAAAATCTAAGAACCAAACAAAGGCTAAATTGAACATTTTCCTATTCCACTCCAGGGAAAGACTTGATTTAGGGTTTAGGGTTCCCCCCCCCCCCCCCCCCCCCCACATAAAATTCAAGAATCAAACAGAATCTAAAATTGAACATTTCCCCCATTCCACTCCAGGGAAAGACTTGATTTTATGTAGTAGCACTAAATCAGGTATTGCCTTACTAGTTTATTTTAGTTTAATTTTATTTTTCGCATTCCAAAATATTGATTTAGCGTTAAGTCCCTGGTTCTGAACTTAAGAGCCTAAAGAACCTTAAAAATTTACAGTTTTGTGAAAAGTCCCTGCTTACATACACTTTTGTGAATTTGTAAAATTTCACAAAACTACTTTTATTAAATTTGTAGTTTTGTGAATTTTAGAATATAGGTGCAGTGTACATAAATAACTACAGAGACTTTTCATTAAAGTGACTTTTTGTTGGACCTATGCCTATACAAGAACCATAAAAACTGTCTTTATCACTAACTAGCCCTTATAAATTACTTATTCATACTTAAATTTATGATAATCATTGATAAATTCAACAAATTTAATATCTTTCTAAATTTAATACCTTTAAAAAAATTAATATAATGAAGGATAGCGGTGTGTCACGTTTGAAGCAACACTTTGACAATTTCATTTGTTGCTTAACAATTTGGGTGTAGTCGATGAGATTAAGAGGCACAGTTTCGTGCTTACATGAGTTGGACTGAATATTGCCACCATATATATAGAAAAAATCATTTTTTTCCAGCTTATTTGCCAAACACTCTTATTTTTTTTAAGAGATGAATATTTAAGCTAATCCAAACACCCAACAACCTAATATTTCATTACTTAATATTTTAGCACTTAATGTTTCATAACTTAATATTTCAACTAACCTAAATGGACTCTAAGTGTTAAAATTAACTCCACATAGGAGAGTTTAAATGTCAAAATAAACCCCCACATAGGCGCTTAATCCCAAAATTAGCCCCGCAATTAAGGAGGTTTAAGTGTAAAATTAGTATCACATAGATGGGTTAAATGGCATCATTATTTCCACGTAAGGGTTAGCCCCAACATTAACCTCACAAAGGGGGTTAAGTGTTACTCCTACTATTTTTGGCCAATTTTAAAATTTTCTTCAATTTTTTTGGAGAAATGTTAGCAATTTCACTTTAGTCCGAATCCACAAGGATTAAGTGTCCACTTTTGAACAAGAGGGATAAAGTGAAAACAGGCCTAACCACAAAGAATAAAGTTATTGTAATTAACCCTATAGTTTTAATGCAGTTTTTTTTAATTAGGCTTAAATACATGTCATGCGTGTTCTAGAATTCCATAGTTTTATCATGAATGATATGAAATTTTATGAATTATCATTAATATATGATAAATGAGGATAAGTGGTTGACTGTGGTCAACGGTGAGGTGTCAGTGAGGACACAGGAACATGGTATTTCATGTTACATTGGCATGGTTAAATGACATTTACATGAATTAAATGTTATTTGAGATATCTGTTATTTTGTGAATAGTAAATTTACCTGAGTAGAGTAAATTCTGTTAATTTTGATACTGTTAGATATCATTTTGAGAACTGTGGTGAGAGACACGTTAAATAAAAAGGTAGGTTGTGTAGAGATTCCACAAAATTTAGTTTTCGGACGTTATTTTTGGACCTAAACGAGACTTAGTCGAAAACTTTTGTAAATTATAAATTTTACTCGTAAAGGCATAAAATGAACGTGTACGACGTTTCATGGGTTAATTAGAAGTTTTGAGAACTCGCGGGGTGGTAAACGTAATTCCCAGAAAGTTTTTCTATAAATAGTGGAGGATAAGATTTCATTTCTCCAAAACTTTATAAATATCTTGAGAGAGGAGAGAGAAAGGGAGATTGTTGCCACGGGCTTTGCGACGATAAACGACGACCGTTCGTCCGTCAATTTTTCATCATATTCAAGATTTGAACTCGCGAAGGTAAGATCTACATTTTGATACTACTTAGGCCGTGTTTGGCCAACTTTTGTAAAAATCTGAATTCTAGACTTTTGGGGAAAACCCAGTAAAACTTGTAGGAATCGTCTCAAATTCGAAATCCGACGATTAATTAGCCTCCTATTTGATCCTTCAAATCGCACGAGGTATGAAGTTCTAACTTGTGAAATATAGAGAAATACATGTTTTATATTTCAACGACGAAATTGAGATCTGGACAAAATCCATGTGTTAATTGTAGGCCCGTTAATTATGCACGCGCTAAATTATGAAAAGTATGTCTAGATTTATGTGAGCACGTTGAGTTGTCTATGTGGGTCAAAGGGGGGTTTTATACAAATTCATGCCGGAGTAAGCTTCTCGTTGTTTTAGAATTTTAGTAGCGACGACTACTGTGCATGGTTTAGGGCTTGGACTTGCCAGGGCACTTGTGAGATGTAATGGTTGTAGGCTTGGACTAGCCATTGACATCGCAGTTTAAGGCTTGGACTTGCCGCTACCGGATGAAGGCGTATTTTTCTCCTTAGAGACTATTGATATGATTTATGAGATTAAAGCATGTTTTGTTATATATTGCATATGTTGGACTTGTGCACTCAGCATATAGCTTAGCAGTGGAGATGTACTCCATTGCAGATAAAAATAAAGCTAAAAAGAAGCATGAGGAGTGAGGCCGTGGAATGCCGGGGAATCAATTGTCTATACTTTTGTTCTACTCCGAACTTGTAATAATAACCTTGAATTCGTAGCATGTTGTAGTATAATCTGAACTTAGATTTAGTACTTGTAATAATAATCAAGTCAACTGGATATTTTTTAGTCGACTGAAAATTTTAGGCACCAGTCAACTGGGTCCCCAACACAGTCGACTAGTTGGGCTGTTATATTTTGAAACCTTTCTGTTTGAGATCACAAGTCGACCGGATCCTCGATTAGTCGACTGGACCTCTGTTTTCAAAACTGAATTCTTTTGGAACTGGTTCTATGGACAAAATTTTTATAACTCTAAATTTAATAAATTTTAATAATGTTTTCCGCTGCTATTTTACTTTTATGGAACTGGATAAGCCTTGATGGCGTGCCACGTGTCCTATTTTCGCGCGTAGCGGGATGGGTCGTGACATTTATTGGTATCAGAGCAATAGGTAAAAAAACTTTGGGAACGTTCGACGACGAGTGGAGTGTTGAGTGAATTGTCACATGATCTAGATTGCATCTATACATTGTAGAGATGTTTGATGTATATGTATGTTGTTGTACATACATGGATGATAATTGTCATACATGCATAGTGTTTATGCATTGGAGTTAACAGGTTGGACAATCATGGATGACCGAGAATTATCGCCGCATACTCGCCGTATGAATGAAATGGCCAAAATGATTGGGAATATGGGTGATATGGTACAGAATATAGCGGAACGATTACCTCCAACACCTCCATTCGAACCACCACCATTAACTGTGGTACATCCACCTGAGAATAGGGGTATGAGATCCATATCCAAACAATTTACAAGGAAGAAGCCAACAGAATTCCATGGTACATCACATACTACACTCGCTGAACATTGGATCATGGATATGGAGAGCATTTTTTGATCTATTCCGATGATAGATAGGGGGAAGATTGAGAACACTAGTGATATACTTAGAGGAGAAGCCCAGAATTGGTGGGTAAATGTGCTAGAGCAAGGGGCTCCGATTACTTGGGAAGGGTTCAAGGCAGAATTCAATCGCCGATTCTTTCCGCGAGCCGCTCACAATGCGAAGAAGAGAGAGTTTGATAATTTAAAGCAAGGAGATATGACTGTAACTGAATATACTTCCAAGTTTAATGCGTTACTAAGATTCGGCAAATGTTCAGTGCCGAAGGAAGAAAATAGGGCGAGGAAATTCGAAGAAGGGTTAAGGAAAAATATTCGTCTGAGAGTAGAGCCGTATGAACACTCAACCGTTGGTGCAGTACAACAAACAACACTTGTTGTGGAAAGTGGATGGGAAAGATCAAGACAAAATCAACAAGGTAAGCGGGGTAATGAAAGTGGTGATCAGAACCATGGTGGATCTTTCAAGAGACCGTTTCAAAGAGGCTCTGGTTCTAGTTTCAGTGACTTCAGAAGGATGCCGAGTAACATACCGTTGTGTTCACTTTGTAATCGACCACACTCAGACCGGTGTTTCATGACAAAACCCCATAACAGAAACCAAGGAGGGGGTAGTACTAATTCTATACCAGACATGAGAGGCAAGTATTATGATTGTGGAGTATTTGGGCACCAAGCCAAGGATTGCCCGAGGAAGTATCCTCAGCAAGGAGTTAGTTCTATGGCTTCCAGTGGGTCGAAGCCTAGACAATCCAATGACGGGGGACAAAGGACTGAACAACGTCAAGGAAGAGTATATCAGATAAACCCAGGAGATATGACTGCTTCAGAGACAGTAGTCTCAAGTATGGTGCTTGTATGTTCACACTTAGCACGCATACTGTTGACTCGGGATCTACGCATTCATTTATATCGCATGCCTTTATTGAACATTTGAATGTTAAATCGGCACCGTTAGGATATGAATTGTCTATTCCTGTGCCACTTAGTAAATCAATAATGACGTCTACTATATATAAGTACTGTGAGATCAAACTAGGCGAGAAGTTGATGACTATAGACCTTATACCGATTGTAGTGAACCATTTCGATGTGATACTGGGAATGGATTGGTTAGATCTTAACCAAGCCACAATAGACTGTGAATGGAAAGAGGTTAATTTTCAATCACCGGTACATGGGAACTTTTGTTTCCAAGGGAGTGGGGTTATACTGCTGCCGTATTTGATTTCAGCTATCCGAGCGGGAAGGTTATTGAAAAAGGGATGTCAAGGATTCCTATGTTCAGTGACTGATGTCTCAACGACCGAATTAAAAGTAGAAGACATTTCGATAGTACAAGAATATCCAGATGTATTTCCTGATGACCTACCAGATGTTCTTATTGAGAGAGAGGTTGAATTCACTATTGAGGTTATACCAGACTCAAGACCCGTATCAAAGGCACCATATAGAATGGCACCCATAGAATTGAAAGAGCTGAAAATCCAACTATAAGAACTACTTGACAAGGGTTTCATTCAACCTAGTATTTCACCGTGGGGAGCTCCAGTGTTGTTTGTAAAGAAGAAAGATGGTTCGATGAGAATGTGTGTGGATTATCGGGAACGGAACAAGTTGACAATCAAGAACAAGTATCCACTACCGAGAATTGATGACCTGTTTTATCAACTTCGTGGGGCACAAGTATTTTCGAAGATAGATTTGAGATCGGGTTACCATCAGTTGAAGGTAAAGGCCGAAGACATTGAGAAAACTGCTTTCAGAACGCGCTACGGACATTATGAGTTCTTAGTCATGTCGTTTGGGGTTACGAATGCACCAGTCGCGTTCATGGATCTTATGAATGGAGTATTCAAGGATTATTTGGATGACTTTGTGATAGTGTTCATCGATGATATTCTTATCTATTCATCGAGTGAGATAGAACACGAGAACCACTTGAGGTTGATACTTCAGAGATTGCGAGAGAAATAATTTGGAAAATTCAAGAAATGTGAATTTTGGTTACCTAGTATTACTTTTCTTGGCCACGTGGTTGACAAGAATGGAGTTTCCGTTGATCCTCACAAAGTAGAAGCTGTATCAAATTGGCAAGGACCGACTTCAGTGTCAGAAATTTGAAGTTTCTTGGGATTGGCAGGATATTACCGCCGTTTTATTGAGCACTGCTCAAAGATTTCTTTACCTATGACAAAGTTGATGAGGAAAGGAATTACATTTGAATGGAGTCAGGAATGTGAAGATAGTTTTCAAGAATTGAAAGCACGATTAACGAGAGCACATATTTTGACAATACTATCCAGAACCGAGGGGTTTGTGATCTATAGTGATGCGTCGCATCAAGGGTTGGGATGCGTGTTAATGCAAGGTGGTAAAGTGATTGCTTATGCTTCTAGACAGTTGAAGACACATGAGATTAATTATCCGACTCATGATCTCGAATTAGCCGCGGTAATTCATGCTTTGAAAATTTGGAGACACTACTTCTACGGAGAAAAGTTCGAGATATTCACGGACCACAAGAGTTTGAAATACATTTTCACCCAACGGGACTTGAATATGAGACAGCGAAGATGGTTGGAGTTTATGAAGGATTACGATCTTTCGATTGAGTACCATCCGGGAAAGGTGAATATAGTAGGCGATGCATTAAGCCGGAAGATGCCGAGGAATTTAGCCGACGAGCTAACACAACAAAAAGAATTGATAAAAGAAATGGAACGTTTGGACTTGGATGTGATTCCAGAGATTAGTGGTGGCTTAATAATGGCGATTGTAGCACACCCTGATATTATTGATGAAATCAAGAGGGAACAGTTTTACGATGTTTACTTATGCAAAATGAGAGACGAGATACCTTTGGGAAAGCGACCTAGTTTGGTATTAGAATAAGGAATTCTGAAGTTTGAGAATCGGCTATGTGTACCGAATGTGAGAGACTTAAAGGAACAACTTTTGGAAGAGGCTCAAAGCACGAAATATTCAGTACACCCGGGGAGTAACAAGATGTACCGGAACCTGCGAGAAAACTTCTGGTGGAAGGGTATGAAGCGTGAAGTCGCTAAGTATGTTTCTGAATGTTCGGCATGTCAGCAAGTGAAAGCAGAGAGACAAGTACCTGTTGGATTACTACAACCATTACCTGTGTCAGAATGGAGATGGGATGAGATTACGATGGATTTTGTTTCGGGATTTCCGCGATCATCTAATAAGAATGATAAGATTTGGGTGATAGTTGACTGGTTAACAAAGTCAGCACATTTTCTACCGATCAAGATGACTAAGCCTGCGAAGTTAGGGGAATTGTATGTGAGAGAGATTGTAAGACTACATGGGGTACCAGCCGTGATCATATCATATCGCGATAGTAGCTTTACGTCGAGGTTTTGGGGAAGTCTACAAAAAGCTATGGGTACCAAGTTGAGTTTCAGTACTACATTTCATCCTCAGACTGATGGACAGTCGGAACGCATGATTCAGACACTGGAGGATTTGTTGAGACTTTGTGTTTTAGATTTTGGGAGTGATTGGGAGAAACATCTACCTTTGATTGAATTTGCTTACAACAATGGGTTCCAGTCAAGTATCGACATGGCACCTTACGAGGCATTGTATGGGCGCAAGTGTTGATCACCAATTTGTTGGACCGAGGTTGGGGAAAGGAAGTTGCTAGGACCTGAGTTAATACAGGTGACTACTGAGAAAGTGAAGTTAATTCCGGAGCGACTTAAGGTAGCTCAGAGTCGCTATAAGAGCTATGCATACTCAAAACGACGACTGATGGTTTTTGAAGTAGGTGACTTCGTATACTTGCGAGTATCGCCTTCGAAAGGCATTGTTCGATTTGGAAAGCGGGGGAAACTTAACCTGAGATTTATAGGACCTTTTGAGATCCTAGAGAGGGTCCAGTAGCTTACCGATTGACATTGTCGTCGGAATTCGAACATGTACATAATGTATTTAACGTATCAATGTTGAGACAATGTATGACAGATGCGAATTAGATCATTGTACCTGAATCGCTGCAAATTCAGGGAGACTTGACTTATGTGGAACAACCGGTCGAGATTCTAGATCGAAGGGAACAAGTCTTAAGAACTAAGACGATTCCGATGGTAAAAGCATTGTGGCGTAGTCACACGATAGAAGAAGCTACATGAGAAAGTGAGGAAGACATGAGGAATGAGTATCCGTACCTGTTTGACGTATGAGGTATAAGTTTAGTGACAAACTTCCTTTTTAGAGGGAAAAGTTGTCATGCCCGTTCCCGAATTCCATAGTTTTATCATGAATGATATAAAATTTTATGAATTATCATTGATATATGATAAATGAGGATAAATGGTTGACTGTGGTCAACGGTGAGGTGTCAGTGAGGACACAGGAACATGGTATTTCATGTTACATTGGCATGGTTAAATGACATTTACATGAATTAAATATGTTTTGAGATATCTGTTATTTTGTGAATAGTAAATTTACCTGAGTAGAGTAAATTCTGGTAATTTTGATATTGTTAGATATCATTTTGAGAACTGTGGTGAGAGACACGTTAAATTAAAAGGTAGGTTGTGTAGAGATTCCACAGAATTTAGTTTTCAGACGTTATTTTTGGACCCAAATGAGACTTAGTCGAAAACTTTTGTAAATTATAAATTTTACTCGTAAAGGCATAAAATGAACGTGTACGACGTTTCATGGATTAATTAGAATTTTTGAGAACTCGCGGGGTGGTAAACGTAATTCCCAGAAAGTTTTTCTATAAATAGTGGAGGATAAGATTTCATTTCTCCAAAATTTTATAAATATCTTGAGAGAGGAGAGAGAAAGGGAGATTGTTGCCACGGGCTTTGCGACGATAAACGACGATCGTTTGTCCGTCAATTTTTCACCAAATTCAAGATTTGAACTCGTGAAGGTAAGATCTACGTTTTGATACTACTTAGGCCGTGTTTGGCAAACTTTTGTAAAAATCTTAATTCTAGACTTTTGGGGAAAATCCAGTAAAACTTGTAGGAATCGTCTCAAATTCAAAATCCGACGATTAATTAGCCTCCTAGTCGATCCTTCAAAGTTTGGGGGAAATCGCACGAGGTATGAAGTTCTAACTTGTGAAATATAGAGAAATACATGTTTTATATTTCGACGACGAAATTGAGATCCGGCCAAAATCCATGTGTTAATTGTAGGCCCGTTAATTATGCATGCGCTAAATTGTGAAAAGCATGTTTAGATTTACGCGAGCACGTTGAGTTGTCTATGTGGGTCAAAGGGGGGTTTTATACAAATTCATGCCGGAGTAAGCTTCTCGTTGTTTGAGAATTTTAGTAGCGACGACTACTGTGCATGGTTTAGGGCTTAGACTTGCCATGGTACTTGTGGGATGTAATGGTTGTAGGCTTGGACTAGCCATTGACATCGCGGTTTAAGGCTTGGACTTGCCGCTACTCGATGAAGGCGTATTTTTCTCCCTAGAGACCATTGATATGATTTATGAGATTAAAGCATGTTTTGTTATATATTGCATATGTTGGACTTGTGCACTCAGCATATAGCTGAGCAGTGGAGATGTACTCCATTGCAGATAAAAATAAAGACAAAAAGAAGCATGAGGAGTAAGGCCGTGGAATGCCGGGGAATCAATTGTCTATACTTTTGTTCTACTCCGAACTTGTAATAATAACCCTGAATTCGTAGCATGTTGTAGTATAATCTGAACTTAGATTTAGTACTTGTAATCCCTAGTAAACGCTCTTGCATTTATGTTTTGAATGATGGAATGGAGTGGATATATGTTGGTTTGGATTTGGGAGAACCTTGATTGGGAAAACTGCAGTTTTGGGTTTTGTTGACAGAAACTAGTCGACTGGTTTTTGATCCAGTCGACTGGATCGCTGTGTTGAATAGGTTACTGCTTTGTTTCGTCTGAGATTCAGTCGACTGGGTTGAGAAAACAGTCGACTGGATGGGGCCCCAGGCCATGACATTCTGCTAGATTAGGGTACCAGTCGACTGGATATTTTTCAGTCGACTGAAAATTTTAGGCACCAGTCAACTGGGTCCCCGACACAGTCGACTGGATGGGCTGTTATATTTTGAAACCTTTCTGTTTGAGATCACCAGTCGACTGGATCCTCGATTAGTCGACTGGACCTTTGTTTTCAAAACTGAATTCTTTTGGAACTGGTTCTATGGACAAAACTTTTTATAACTCTGAATTTAATAAATTTTAATAATGTTTTCCGCTGCTATTTTACTTTAATGGAACTGGATAAGCCTTGATGGCGTGCCACGTGTCCTATTTCCGCGCGTAGCGGGATGGGTCGTGACGTGTCCTATTTCCGCGCGTAGCGGGATGGGCCGTGACAATACATTTTAGTATTTTATCACCCCTTTGTCCATTTTTACTTTACTGATACATTTTAAAATAGTTTTGGACTGAGGTGAAACAATTAAGATTTTCCTCAAAACTAGTTTTGTTAGCCAAAATCGAAAAACTGAACCAATGGTTGGTTTAAAAAACAAATGTCCTATGCTAAAAACTGAACTGATTGCCCAAAATCGACCTACACCCCTGCTCAAAAGTGAAGAAAATTCTAATATTGGGAAAAAAATACATGAACAGAATCGATTAGCTAATGTTGCGGCGGACGCAGTTTTAGATAGTGTTTCAATCGCCACCACTCATAGGAAGACTTTGGGACAGGCGGGTGTGATCTTTCGTTCGATTTTAGAGGCAATTAGGGAGTGCCCAGATTTAGTTAAGGAATATTTAGGCAAAGTTGTTCCAGCTGATGATAATTGCTATGATGCTTTAAATACATCCGTGTTTAGTGATGGATCATTTTGTTATATACCCAAAAACACCAAATGTCTGATGCAAATTTCGATGCATTTTCGTATAAACACTTTGGAAACTGGGCAGTTCAAGAGGACTCTAATAGTTACAGATGATATGAGTTTTGTGGAGTATTTGGAGGGTTGTGCGGCACTTTCTTATGATCGGAACCAGCTTCATGCTGCTGTGGTTGAATTGCATTGTGCCGAGGGGGCTGAGATTAAGTACTCCATGGTGCAGAATTGGTATGACGGTGATGAGGAAGGGAAGGGAGGGATATATAATTTTGCTACTGAACGGGGTCTTTGTGCTGGGGCTTGAACAAAGATATCGTGGACCCAAGTAGAGACTGGATCGGCCATGTTAGAGGGTGATGATACTGTGGGTGAGTTTTATTCCGTGGCATTAACGAACAATTATCACCAGGCGGTTACGGGGATCAAGATGGTACCCAAAGGGAAGAATACAAGGAGTAGAATAATATTGAAGGGTATACTAGCAGGAAATTTGAGGAACTGTTATTGGGGGCTTGTTGAGGTTCATCAAAAGCTGACAATGCTCGAAACTCGTCCCAATGTGATTTGATGCTGATTGGTAATAATACTGCTGCCAACACTTATCCATGCATCCAGGTAATTCGCTTTGTAATTCTGAGGTGCTTGATTCTTATATCTATCTAGATTCTAGAAATTAATATTTTGATTGGATTCTGTAGCTCACCAATGACCATGTTGTTTGATTTTCTATTTATAAGTGCACATGTGCTCTTGGTCTAACTAAATTGTTGCTGCAGAAACTAAAAGGAACAATTTTACCAATAACAGTAGCCTTTGACGTTTTTCTTGGGATGAGTCACGGACTTAGTCGCTCTCTTTAAGACGCTTGGCGGCTCTGCCCAAGTTGTGCAAGCAGTTCGGATGAAGGCCACGACGTCCCCAGGATAAAGCAGCTCAGAAATCGCCTCTGTCTCGAAAATCCTTGCACGGAGGAAGATCGGAAAACCCACACCCTTTCAGAAATTGTTGCTCAGAAACTGTGTATAAAATTATTTCTGTAACTCTTTTTCTCTCTGTAAAACTGTCTGTGTTTTTTTTATGAGAGCAGTTTGTGTATATATAAAGATCATATTCTGAACGTTGGGAAAGTTAACGTTGCAGAACGTGGAGAGAACTCTGGGAACGTTGGAGAAAAAATCTGGAGTAAAAAACGTGGAAGAGTTGTTTGGGAGACTTGGTCTCCAACTGAAAATAAAACTCTTTATGATTAAAAAAAAATTATTTTCCAAATAAATTTTGTATGAAAAGATATTTAGGAGTAGGACCACATCCACATCCACACCCAAACCCAAACCCAAACCCAAACCCAAACCCAAACCCAAGCTCGGCCCGGAACGGAACGGAACAGAACGGAGCGGCGGCGCGCGCGCGTGTGTTTTTTGTGGTAAACCCAATTGGGCTTAGGTCCTCCTCCTTCACAAAACTTGGTACCCCCAAGGAGCCCAACCCTTACTCCAACCTCCACTTATATATATCCTTCCCACTTCCTCTAATTTTCCTATGTGGGACAAGCAAAATATCATTTGGGTTAGTTTATGAATAAGACAAAACTCAAAAACAAAATTTTAAAGTTTTTCCCTCAACCTTTCCCTCCAATTTTAAATATGCACTTTTTCAACAATCCCCCACTTGTATTTTAAAAATTTATTTAAGATCATTGAGCAACGTATCATAAGACTGTGCATAAGTAAAGGTGTTTTTCAACTTGAACCTTTACGTAGTTGTGGATATCGCAGGATTTCCTACCCACTTTTATTTTTAAAACAAATTTTCAAATTCAAAGAGTCGCCACTTAATTTTTAAAAGGAAAAATTAAGAAACCATTTTAAAAGCAAATTGATCTTTTGCGAAACCAAAGATAAACCGGGTCCGGGGATTATGGAATGAAAGGGGAAGGAGCCCGACGGACTAAAACACCCCCTTTCATCCTATCTCGCGATAGGCCTCTACTCAACATCTTTTTTAATCAAATTAATAATCTAAGCATGCCCTCAATTAATACATATATACATACACATCACACAAGCATGTTGAAAATGGTGTAAAATTGCTAACGGTAAAATATCATTCATAAGTCACATAATTCAACTAGCAAACATCATGATATGCAATAGAGAACTAGAAAACATACCCGAGATCCGGCCGCGAATATCAAACGTGCAATGCATGCAAAAATAAACCTAAGAAAGGTCTCTAACACATGTATACACATAAGGCAAAACCTAGGCTAAGGTGTCGCACTTTGAGTCGGAAATCAATATAAATCAAAATGGAATTAAACTAGAGAAGAGTTGAGGAATTGTACCTCAAATGCGCTACAAAACAAAGGTTAGTACACATGCCTTAGACAAGATACAATATCATAAATAATTAATCCTAAGTCATGTTCAATTAGATACAACTTAGACAAGAGATAAGTCCTACTTATGAATATTATCATGTATGAATGAATGCATGAATATGAACAAGAATGAGATATGAATTTATTCACTAATTTGGATCCCTAAGCCTCTGGGTTTAATCTAAATTATCATTATTCAAAACATGGTTTGAGTCCTAAGCCATTAAGAGACTATTTGAGTTGGAATAAATAAGATTAGACGAAACAGTAGCAGTTTTTTTGTGATTTACAGAGAGCAGACCAGACGTTCAAAAATGGAAATAAAATACTTTCAATGGTTGGATCTTACTGATTTTTGGATATGTTATGCCTCTGTGAGTCTAGTTTCTAACCCAAAAAGAAAATCAAGGTTTCAACTGTTAGATCTCCGGGAATATGGAGAATACTAGACCTCACTCAGGATTCTGCAACTCTCTGTCCAGAGATCTTGTATGATTTTCTAAAAATAGTAAAAAAATGAGAAACACTTAGATCTTTTTAGGGTACCTTCCTAACACATTAAGGTACTTATAAAAAATTATTTGAGACCCCAAAAACTTTATTAAGGTTCTGATTTATTAATTTCAAAACGGACTTATTATTCTGAAAGTATTCTAGAACTCTGGACAGATTATGATTAACTCACAAAAACCATGATCAAACCCCTCTAATCACAAGATCTTGCTAAAACAAAAATCACAGTGGTATAACAATGTGTTATTGACACTTTCCCATTGGTTTCACTTGATTTCAACGGTTAGATTTTGAACTAAAAATCTTTGATCAAAAACAGTTTGTGAACCCACTGTTTTCGTTTTGCTAGTTCAACTTTGTTGATTGGCCTCAACTATTAAAAACATGAAGTTGGGGCTCAAACCAAACTACTTCTTCTACCATTTGATGGTCATTGAAGACTAAGAGGCATATATGCTCATAGATTTTAATGAAGTATAGCATGGACTTCACAAGATCCAAAGAACAATGAACTTAAATCCATGGATAAAAGTTTGGATTCAAATCACTACTCCTATCACTTAATGGTCATTGGAGTTTTAAGACACCTTACACTTATGGATCTTGATGAAGTATTGAAATGAACTTCACAAAATCCTCAAATAAAGAACTCAAACCTATGGACCCAAGCTTGAATTCAACTTATCACTCCTACCATTTGATGGTCATTGGAGTTAGAGACATACTCATATGTAGGTTTTAGATGAAGTATGAAAGACTTCTCAAAACCTAAGGGAAAGATTAGTCTAAGCCATGGGAGTAGACTTGAACTAACACATTTCTCCTACCATTTGATGGTCATTGGAGACTAAATGAAGTTAAAATCTACTCAAACCTCATTGGAATATAGTAAGGATTCCATAAGGTTCTTAGTGAGGAGGTTCAAGTCATGAATTAAGACTTGAATCTCACTAATTATATGTAGATTAGGACTATTATTCATTCTAACCTCCATATGGATCATAAGATCATAGGAAATTAAGGAATCAAACTCAAAGAGGTTCAATGAGATATGGAAGATCTCATGGATCTCAAAAGGAAAATAGAGACAAAGAGAAATAGAATCAAAGTTTACTTGAAGAAAACCAAGTGAAGATCCCTTCACAAACTAGTTTTATTTTAAACCTAGGGCTCTTATTTAGATCCAAATCAATGAAAGCAAGTAGGAATTCAATCACAATTCAATGTGGTGTGTGATGAAATGAGGTGGGAAGAGAGGTTTTGAAAATGTGTAAAAGTCCTAGATCTATGAATTGTGATTGAATTATATATAATAAGTATAGGGATAAGGATTTAACCTCTAGATCTTCTCAGGATTTGATTGATTTAGAGAGATCCAAGCCTTACAAGCAATGCTCTTCTTCTTCTTCCTTGAAGCTTCAAGGTTCTTCAATGGAGATTTGAGGAATTTGGATGAATTGGGTAAGATTTCTATGGGGTCTTGGGGTTTCTCTCTCTATATTTCTCTAAGAACAAACTCTTTCTTCAAAATTCAGCCTCTCTCCTTTAGATTCAAGTCTCTCTCCCAAGATTCAAGTATCCAACCCCCAAAATGAGAGAAAATGGGGCTTTTATAGACTTTCATTATCTTAGGGGCTAAGATAAGGGTAGATAGGTCAATTAGGGATGGTGGGAGCATGGTTTGCATGACCTAGGAGTAGTAAACACGTACACAAAAAACGGCATCGTTTGGTGCATTCATTTGATCAAAGATTGAAAAAGAATTTTGACTTAAAAATGCAAATTAGCCCAGGTCGGCACTCGATGAGATGAAACGGCACTCTCTGAGTGCCGCGCGGCACTCTCTGAATGCCAGACGGCATTCAGTGAGTGCCACAGCGGCATTCACTGACTGCCGTTCGGGCACTTTGAGTGCCGCTGCACAGCAATCCAGCACTATTCACAGCAATTCAGCACCTTAATTTCATTTCATGTCATTTAAGTAAATACATTTACTTAAGACATTAAATGTATTTAAGGATATACCCCCCATTTGGATTCAATAAAAATATCTAGAATATCAAAATCCTTAAGGAAAAAAAGTCAACTCTCCCTCCGAAGGCAAAATTTCAATTTTCTGCACGATTCTTCTTAAAAGCCTTTCAATTTCACCATGTTCCTTTCATTTAAAAATTCTAAAAAATCATTTCTAGCATAAGAGAGACCCAATGAACAATTACCGGGACTTTTCATCTTGAAATTCAAAAATTTTACGATTGACTCCCTTTTGACCCGTTGACTTTTCACTGGGTCAACTGTTGACTTTTTCTTTCAGGGTTCATGCTGAATTACTCTCTTTTTAAAAATGATTTTAAGATGCTCTGAGAACATTGCCGTATTCCTATACGTGTTCAAACTCATGGTCTACAAGGTGACGAGTAGATGAGAATTTTGGTCTTTTGGCTGAAAATGGTGATTTTGAACCGAGATTCTTCTAGGAAGAGAGTCAGATTGCTTGTAAGAGTCTTGATTTCGTCGAGACATATTCATCATTGATCTCCAGAGGTAAATCCCCCTAAGTTTAATAGTTTGGTCAAATTGGGGTGTCTACAGTAGTGATAGTGCTTTCGATTATACTAGAGTAACCGTAGTTTTGAACTCTATCTCAGACAACACCACACACACAGTCCTACTAGGGTGAAGTTCAAAAATCAGCACTTTACGGCCGTGTGCTTATATCCCAGTATAGCGAATGATCTAGAGAATTTGCCCAAAATTTCATAGGAAGTGGCCTCACTTCTACATTCGCCTAGGTGAGTCCAACAAGGATACTCCTGTAGCTAGGTATCCCACTCTAAATGGAGTTTAGATCTCATTAAGAGTCATAAATAACTCAACCTTCTGTCCTTCAGGTTGTCAGGCTTCGTAGGGATGGACTTGGAGTATTGCCCCCATATATAGATATTAGCATGATTCTACTCATATCACTTCATGACTTGTTATTACCCTTTGAACCTATTTCTTGGGATATCCAGTCTACATGTTGGGTTACTATCACAAGTGACTCAACTATCTAAGGGCTTTAGTCCCATCCTTTTCGAGGTTTTACAAACCTTCTCTCGTGCTAGTCCTTTTGTCAAAGGATCAGCCAAGTTCTCCTCAGACCGTACATAATCCACTCTTACAGCTCCAGAAGAGAGAAACTCTCGAATAGTGCTGTGCTTGCGACGTATTTGTCGCTTCTTGGCATTATAGTAACGGTTCTCAACTTTTGCAAAAGCCGCGGTACTATCACAGTGGATTAGGACAGTTGGTATCGGTCTCTCCCATAAAGGGGTATCTGATAGCAGATTTCTCAGCCAACCTGCCTCCTCACTAGCTGTAGCTAGTGCTATCATCTCTGACTCCATAGTGGACTGAGCCAATATAGTCTGTTTCTTAGACTTCCATGAAACTGCGCCTCCAGTAATACAAAAAATGTATCCACTAGTGGCCTTGGAGTCATCTGATAGGGTATTCCAATCAGCATCGCTATATCCTTCAAGGACAGCGGGAAACTTCTGATAGTGTAATTTTAGGTTCATCGTCCTTTTTAGGTAACGCATGACCTTTCAATAGCATGCCAATGCTCCATACTAGGTCTACTAGTAAACCTACATAGTACTCCAACAGCATAAGCTATATCTGGCCTAGTGCAATCAGTAGCATAACGGAGGCTACCAATGATGCTCGCATACTCAGTTTGTTTAACACTGTCACCAGTGTTCTTGAACAATTTTACACTAGGGTCATATGGAGTACATGCTGGTTTACAGTTAAAGTAATTGTATTTCTTTAGAATCTTCTCAATGTAATGAGATTGATCTAAAGAAAGTCCCTTTTCTGACCTAGTAATATTAATTCCAAGAATTACACTAGCTTCTCCTAAATCTTTCATATTAAAGTTGGCACATAAGAAAGATTTAACTTCATTAATGACATGAATATTTGATCCAAAAATAAGTAAGTCATCCACATATAAGCAAATAATAGTGCAAGTATTGTTTTCAAATTTGTAATAAATACACTTGTCACTTTCATTTATTTTAAAACCATTTGAGATGACTAAACTATCAAATTTATCATGCCATTGTTTAGGAGCTTGTTTCAAACCATAAAGAGATTTATCCAATTTGCAAACTTCATTTTCTTGACCAAAAATAATAAAACCTTCAGGTTAGTCCATATAAATTTCTTCTTCTAATTCACCATTTAAAAAGGCTGTTTTAACATCCATTTGGTGTAATACTAAATCATGAATAGCAGCTAAATCAAATAGTACACGAATAGAAGTAATTCTTGTGACAGGTGAATAAGTATCAAAGAAATCATTTTTTCTCTTTGTCTATAACCTTTAGATACAAGACGTGCCTTATATTTATCTATCATGCCATCGGGTTTCAATTTCTTTTTAAGAATCCATTTGCAGCCTATTGTCTTACAACCAGGTGGAAGATCTACTAAGTGCCAAGTCTTATTTGATTCCAATGATTCCATTTCATCATTTATAGCTTCTTGCCATAAATCAACATCTATAGAAGTCAAGGCTTCTTGGAGGGTGTCAGGATCCTCCTCTAAGTTGTAGGTATAAAAGTCGGTCCCAAAATCTTTCGTGATTCGGGCTCTCTTACTTTTTCTAGGTTCAAGTTCGTATTCATTTGATTCTACTAATCTAGATATCATATGATGTTGAACCCCCACTATCTTTAAATATAAAAGGAAATTTATTTTCGAAAAAATCAACATCATTAGATTCAATTATAACATGATTCTTTACGTCATAAAATCTATAAGCCTTACTATTAATAGCATAACCAATAAAAACACATTCATAAGCTCTACTAGCTAATTTGGACCTTTTAGGTTCTGAAATTCTAACATATGCCAAACAACCCCATGTTCTAAAATAATCCACATTTGGTTTTTTTCTGTTCCAAATTTCATAAGGGAAAATATTAGTTTTAGAGTTAGGAACTCTATTTAATACATGACAAACAGTTAATAATATTTCCCCCCACCAATGAGAAGCTGCCCCTGAATTTAATAAAATAGCAACTACTAATTCAGTAAAAGTCCTATTTTTTCTTTCAGCTTTTCCATTCATTTCAGGGGAATAAGGGGCAGTTTTCTCATGAATGATTCCATGAATTTTATATAAAGCAATAAATTCACTAGAATCATATTCATGACCTCTGTCACTACGAAATCTTTTAACTTTCCTATTAAATTGATTTCAATCTCATTTAGGAAAATTTTGAACATGTCAATAGCTTCACTTTTATATTTCATAAGATAAACAAATGAATAATTTGAACTACCATCAATAAAATTAATAAAATGCCTCTTTCCATTTCTAGTTAAAATTCCTTCATATTCACAAATATCTGAATGAATTAATTCAAGAGGTTCAGATTCCCTAGTGACAGATTTATGTGGTGTTTTAGTGATTTTAGCTTGGCTACAAAATTCACATTTTTCGAATTCATTTAAGGACAATTGTGGAATATATCCTAGACTACTCATATTTTTCACAAGCCTTTTATTCACATGACATAATCTAGCATGCCAAATATTAAAAGAACACAACATGTAAGCAGAAGAAGAAACTTTATTAAAATCAACATTTAATTTAAACATGCCCTCAGTTGCATAACCCTTTCCAACAAACACTCCACTCTTAGTAAAAGTAAAAAGATCAGCCCCAATAGTTTGAGTAAATCTAGCCTTGTTGAGAAGATAGCCTGAAAGATTTTTCCTCATTTCTGGAGTGTGCAAGACATCCTTTAAGATGACTGTGGATATCGCAGGTTATTTTTTTCTTTTACCCACAACTTTTCAAAATCAATTTCTAAAAACAAATGAGTCGCCACTTAATTTTTAAAAGGAAAATTAAGAAACCATTTTTAAGCGAACTGATCTTTTGCGAAACCAAAGATAAACTGGGTCCGGGGATTATGGAATGAAAGGGGAAGGAGCCTGGCGGACTAAAACACCCCCTTTCATCCTATCTCGCGATAGGCCTCTACTCAACATCCTTTTTAATCAAATTAATAATCTAAGCATGCCCTCAATTAATACATATATAGGTATACATAACACAAGCATGTTGGAAATGGTGTAAAATTGCTAACGGTAAAATATCATTCATAAGCCACGTAATTCAAGTAGCAAGCAACATGATATGCAATAGAGAACTAGAAAACATACCCGGGATCCGGCCGCGAATATTAAACGTGCAATGCATGCGAGAACAAAAATCCTAAGAAAAGGTCTCTATCACATATATACACATAAGGCAAAACCTAAGCTAAGGTGTCGCACATGGAGTTGAAAATCAATTCAAAATCAAATAAATGAATTAAACTAGAGAAGGGACGAGAAATTGTACCTCAAATGCGCTACAAAACAAAGGTTAGTACACATGCCTTAGACAAGATATAATATCAAAGAGTAATTAATCATAGGTCATGTTCAACTAGATTCAACTAAGACAAGAGATAAGTCCTACTTATGAATATTATCATGTATGAATGAATGCATGAATATGAACAAGAATGAGATATGAATTTATTCACTAATTTGGATCCCTAAGCCTCTGGGTTTAATCTAAATTATTATTATTCAAAACATGGTTTGAGTCCCAAGACATTAGGGAACCATTTGAGTTGAAATAAATAAGATTAGACAAAAATAGTAGCAGTTTTTATGAATTACAGAGAGCAGACCTGATGTTCAAAAATAGGAATAAAATACTTCCAACGGTTGGACCTTAATGATTTTCAGATATGTTATGCCTCTGTGAGTCTAGTTTCTAACCCAAAAAGAAAATCGAGGTTTCAAGGGTTAGATCTCCGGGAATACAGAAAATACTAGACCTCACTCAGGATTTTACAACTCTCTGTCCAGAGATCTTGCATGATTTTTTAAAAATAGCAAACAAATCCGAATTGCTTCATTCTTTTTAGGGAACCTTCCTAACACATTAAGGTTCTTATAAAAAAATTATTAAAGGTCATGAAAATTTGGTTAGAGCTCTGATCTATCAATTTTAAAACCGGTTTGCTGTTCTGAAACTATTCTGAAATTCTGGACAGATTGTGGTTGTCTCACAAAATCCATGATCAAACCATTCTAAGCATAAAATCTTACCAAAACAAAAATTACAGTGGTAAAACAATGTGTTATTGACACTTTCCCGTTGGTTTCACTTGATTTCAACGGTTAGATTTTGAACTAAAAATCTTTGATCAAAAACAGTTTGTGAACTCACTGTTTTCATTTTGCTAGTTCAACTTTGTTGGTTGACCTCAACTATTAGATCATAATGTTGGGCTTAAACCAAATCATTTCTTCTACCATTTGATGGTCATTGAAGACTAAGGAACTCTTTAGACTTATGGACTTTTAATGAAGTATGAAATGGACTTCACAAAATCCCAAACAATGAATACAAACTTATGGACCAAAATTTGAGTTCAAATCATTACTCCTACCACTTGGTGGTCATTGGAGGCTAAAGACACACATACATGGAGGTTTTGGATGAAGTATAAAGAACTTCTCAAAACCCAAGGAAGAGATTAGTCTAAGCCATAGAGATGGACTTAAACTAAACTACTTCTCCTACCATTTGATGGTCATTGGAGACTAAAAAAACAAATCTACTTTAATCTCCATGGAATATAGTATGAATTCCATAAGATCCATAGTAAAGAGATCCTAGTCATGAGTTGATACTAGTATCTCACCAACTATGTGTAGATTATGATCATGATTCATTTTAATCTCCATATGGATCATAAGATTATAGGAAACTAAGGAATCAAATTCAAAGAGTTTCAATGAGATATAGAAGATCTCATGAACCTTATGAATGAAGTAGAAATAAAGGAAATCAAAGTTTTATTTAGGAACACAAATTTCTTCAAAACTAATTTATCTCAAACCCAAGGCATTAATTAGATCCAAATTAATGAGATGTCATGAGATTCAATCACAAGTTCTTGGTGGTGTGTGATGAAATGGGGTAAGAAGAGAGGTTTTGAAAATGTGAAAAGTTCCTAGATCTAAGAACTTGTGATTGAATTATTATATATATATATATATTTGAAGGCTTTACCTCTAGATCTTCTCAAAACTTGTAGAGATGTTGAGTTTCTCAAGCTTTTCTTCTTCTTCTTCCTCAAGCTTCAAGCTCCTTCAATGGTGATTTGATGGTTGGGTAGAGTTTTGGTGGGATTTGGGTAAAATAATTGGTAGAGTTTCTCTCTCTATATTTCTTTTCTCTAAAGCTCTCCCAATATTTCTCTATACAATTCAAGTGTCTCCTCCTTTTTTTTCTTTTACAAAATGAGAGAAAAATGGTTTTTTTTATAGACTTTCATTATCTTAGGGGCTAAGATAAGGGTAGATATGTCAATTTGTGGTGGGTTAGGAATATTCTATGGCATCTCTAATTCTCCATGGCACTTCTATGTAATTCCAATAAACTTGAAAGGCATTTAAGTTGGCTAGAATAAAGGAACATTCTAGAGCATCTTCAAAGCACATGGGAGATTAGTGCCCAACAAAGGGCTTTTTGGGTATTTCTTAGATAAGGAATATGCCAAGGAATCTCTAACTCTACAAATCACATGGGCTACTTTCTTTTATTATTTTCCTTTTCCTATATATATATATATGTATAGGCACATTTTTTATTTTAAATCTAAGTTAATCATGAGTCACCAAATAGTATATTTTTTCTTTTTTATCTTTTTGAATCTAAATAAAATACAGGAAACAATGTTATTCTTAGAAAATATAATAATAATTATTATTATTCAATCTATTCCATTTTTTTTAGAAAGTAACCCATGATCCAGTGAGCTCAAGATAGATGGTCAGTGATTGGCCAAATCTAGGGATATTAGGAGCAAGGTTTGAGAACTTGAAGCTTTTCAGAAGTCGAAGTGATGAACTTGAAGAAAATCGTCGGGATATTATTCATCATTGATTTCTAGAGGTAAATCCCCCTAAGTTTAATAGTTCGGTCAAAATTGGGGTGTCTACAGTTTGCCCCTCTTCGGCAGAGCTTGTGAAGCAACGCGTATCACAAGTGAATGTCGAAGCCTGTGTAAAGACAAGCCTTTGACCGGGCTATTGAACTTAGGTAAAAATAAAATGCGTTGCAAAACATTCGCAGAGACGGTCGGTGCTGGTCGTGCTCAACGGTGAGCTGCCTACGTATCCCTTTGGGAATCAGACCAGGGCGTAGTTCGGACAAGGGACAACTCCTAAGCACAAATAATCACACGGATGTATGCACATATCCTAACGTGATGCACATGCTCATAGAATAACGACTGTCAATGCAATGTCATGCTATATAGATGCGAAGACCCATGATCATGCTCTTTCTGGTGATATGAATGCATTGTATGCCTTACACCAATATGAATTTCCTCAACCTAGATGACTTCAACAAGGATTTGCCTCAATCTAGAGGACTCCAACGGAGATTTGCCTCAATTTAGAGGACTTCAACGGAGATTTGCCTCAGTCTAGAGGACTTCAACGGATTTGCCTCAATCTAGAGGACTTCAACATATTTGCCTCAATCTAGAGGACTTCAACAGAGATTTGCCTCAATCTAGAGGAATTCAGCAAAGATTACCATTGAGGACTAATATCGACCAAAAAGATGCTGCCATTGAGGACTAATGCAAGTTCAAAAAAGATTGCCATTGAGGAGTGACGAGGATTTCCATTGAGGCCTAAAAGAGATCGCCATTGAGTACTAACGCAAATGATGTTGCCATTGAGGACTAACACAAATGATGCTGCCATTGAGGACTAATGCAAAGTTGCCATTGAGGACCAACACAAGGTTGTCATTGAGGACTAACACAAATGATACTTCCATTGAGGACTAATGCAAGGTTGCCATTGAGGACTAACACAAATGATGCTGCCATTGAGGACTAATAGAAATTGCCATTGAGGATTAATGAGGGTTGCCATTGAGGCCTAACACAAATGATGCTGCCATTGAGGACTAATGCAAGGTTTCCATTGAGGACTAGCACCAATGATGCTGCTATTGAGGACTAATGCAAGGTTGCCATTGAGGACTAACAAATATAATGCTGCCATTGAGGACTAAAGGCAAGGTTGCCATTGAGGACTAACACCGATGATGCTGCCATTGAGGACTAATGCAAGGTTGCCATTGAGGACTAACACCGATAATGCTGCCATTGAGGACTAATGCAAGGTTGCCATTGAGGACTAACACCGATAATGCTGCCATTGAGGACTAATGCAAGGTTGCCATTGAGGACTAATGCTAATGATGCTGCCATTGAGGACTAATGCAAGGTTGCCATTGAGGACTAATGCTTATGATGCTGCCATTGAGGACTAATGCAAGGTTGCCATTGAGGACTAACACCGATAATGCTGCCATTGAGGACTAATGCTTAGAGAAGCTGCCATTGAGGACTAATGCTTAGAGAAGCTTCCATTGAGGACTAATGCTTAGAGAAGCTACCATTGAGGACTAATGCTTATGAAGAGAAGATGCCATTGAGGACTAAACAACATGGTGAGATATTGGTCAATAGCCACTCAAGGGCTTACAAGCAAGAACGATAGTCAATAGCCTTTCAAGGACTTATGTTTCAAAAGCAGAGATCAAACAGCCTTTTGGGGACTTATGTTGCGAAAGTAGAGATCAACAGCCTCGCAAGGACTTATGTTGCAGAAGCGACATTCAACAGCCCTTTTGGGGACTTATGTTACGAAAGCAATGATCAACAGCCCTTTAGGGGACTTATGTTGCAAAAATGAAGATCAACAGCCTCGCAAGGACTTATGTCAATTTAATTCAAAAAAAGAGAATCAGACTCAAATCAATTCAATTCAGTTCAATTTCTTAGATCGGGAGTCAATTAAACTCAAATCAACCTATTTTCTAAACGAGACTCAAAAATTTGAACGGAGCTGATAGAAATAATCATTTTCCATATTTACGGACCTTTCGAAGAAACACATCGATTCTGTCAAAAGAGGGAAGTCACCTTGGCCCCTAGTTTTGGACTCTTCTTATATTGCCACTTTATGCTATGATAGTGTTTGAAATCTCTGCTCGTACTGATCTTGGGATGCTCATGAAGACTTTTCAAATCTTTATTCATCATCTTAAACCCACACATTTGAGACCATTTATTGACTCATCAAAGGAGGACAGACCTGACAAAGCTAGTTACTCAAGATGACTGACTCAAACTCTACATTCATTATGAATGAATGTGCTTTCATCGTGAATAATTTATCATCTCACCTTTCATTTATTCACCATCTAACAATGGTAGTGCTTTGCTGATAAATCTAAGCTTTGAAAACTTCTCCTTTTCGATTTAGCGAATTATTTGCCCATCTAGAATGTGCTTCAAATTAGTACTTTAGCTTATAGAATGAAAGGCACTCTATTTCAATCCTTTCAAAACAAACTCAATTACTTAAGAACTTGCCTCTGGCATAGAGGGATTTTAGCAAACAAAGTTTTCCCCTAGTCTTAAGGGCAAATAGGCTCATCCAAGGGTTTTGAGAACATGATGGTACAGGGATGCCTGTAGTTCATTTACTCCCAACCTAGAGGTAATCATCATGAATATGGTGGGCTGAAGCAGGAAACCCAATGCTGATGGGAAAACTTTGTTTGCCCCTGGTTTGGCAATAGATATATGGCTCCAGGCAAACACAAGTTTGCCCCTAGTCTGAAGGAAGGAAACCAAAGGTGCAAAGGGTGATGCTTTTGGTTTAGGAATGGTTATAGATAGAGAACCTTGGAAGGTTCGCCTACTTATCCCCAAGTGGGAATCAGGTCCAAAGTAGTTCGGCCAAGGCCTGAATGAAAGATAGCATGAGATGATGGGGTGATGACCGAACCGAGCCGGTTGCCTACGTATCCCCAAGTGGGAATCAGGTCAAAACATAGTTCATCGACTCTGGAGGTCTTGAAAGAATAAGGCTTCAAGAATTATGGGCTTTTCGAGCCATGTTTTCATTTGAGTCCAATGAGTGCTTTTTTCTGGGCAGATTTTCTAAAACAGATTCCTTGTGGTAGCTTTTGAACAAAATGATGAGAACATGAACTACGTTTCCCTTTTATTTTTATTTTTTTTCTCTTTTCTTCCTTCTCTCTTTTTTTTTTCCTTTTTTGTTTTGTGGTGGTTGATTCGTTTCACCTTATCACTAGCCAGTCAATCTTTACAACTTTCATAATATATCGTGTTTTAAATCATACTCTACCATACTCATAAAGCAATAGCAGCCCTCCAAATCACTCTTTATTTTTTTTAAAGATACTTTTGCATTGTTATAGGCCCACTTAGCCATGAGCCTCTCACAAAATTTTGATACTAATTGATACTTTCAAATCTCTCTTTCCAATTTATTTTCTTTGTTGAGAACAACACAAAGCTTTGGGATAATTCATCTACCAATAATGTACTTTGAAGTGCTCAAGAATTCTCAATCTTATTTATTCTTTGCCTTTTCTTTTCTCTTTCCTTTCTTTTCTCTACCTCACTATCTCTTATTCTCTTCATGATTTTGACTGGCTAGGATTCGGATTTTGAAATCAACACGCATCTTATTCTTGCTCTAACTTTTGCCTAGGCGCCCTTTCGGGTTTTCATCCTAGCGAGCTCCTTCATCTTCATCTTTTTCTTCTCTCTCTTTTTTTTTTTTTTAATTTCTCTTTTTTTTTCGTGCTCTCACTTTTGCCTAGGCGCCCTTTTGGGTTTTCATCCTAGCGAGCTCTTTCTTTTCTTTTTTTTTTTTCTTTTTTTTTTTTTTGGAAGAAGAAGTTCATTTAAAACATTTGGCTACCATCAAGGATCAAGTTATGACTTTGGACTGGTTGAGCTCATCTTTTAGGCTTGGTATTTAAGAAAAGGGGATGGTGAGCAAACTTCAAGTTCCAAGTTCATCTTTTCAAGATTGAGCAAGAGCATCTTTAAATTCTTAAAGTAAAGCTAATCAATTCTCTACTCCTCCTTGGATTTGGCACAGAATTTGCTTTGATCATTTGGGGATCCTTTTTAATGCAAAGATTTATTAACAAAGTATTTTCCATGATCATTTGAAAAATGATTTTTATTTTTTCTCTTCTTTTTTCTTTCTTGGCTTAATGATCCATACATTCACGACTTGGCACACTGAATCAAACAGAATGAGATTTTATTCAACTAGTAGGGAAAAATGATTACATCACTTGACTCGATAAAAAGAGACTTACAAAAAAAAAAAAAAATACTTGATAACCGACTGACTCAAAGACTCGACTGGACTTGACACTTAACTCCTACTTGACATGACTCAACTACCGGACTAGACTTGGTCTCAACTGGAGTGTCACAGATGATTTTCAATTTACTGGGTCCCCAAGAGAATCCACATTTGCATTAGCAGCAGTATTTCCAAACACTATCACCTCACTAGAATCATTTGAACCTTGGGTTCGCCACTCTCCAACAACATGTGTGCAAAAATATTTTCTCCTTTAAATCAAGAGAGATGAACCCAAGAAGGTTAGAAGTGTCCTCACCAGGGGATCTAGTTGTTCCACTCTTTCTACAAATCCAACAACATAGAGAGGTAAAAGGTTCGCAAGAAGAATTGATTTTCAAGAGGCAAGGAATTTTGAGGAACTATTGGATTACTTTGGTCTTGACTAGAAAGAGGATGGTTTAAATTTCTATTCTACATGCATGCAATGCTTTGATGTGGCTAAATGCATGCACCGCACACATGGCACACAGATGAAATGCACGTGTGTGTGTGCCTACTCTATATGCAAAAGAAAAGAAAATTCTAATCCTAACACATAAACGTATAAGCACATAAAATCCTCACCCATGTCAAGTGCGCTAATTTCTCCTTTCATTGTGATCCTCTTTACCCCTTCAAAGTTTGAAAATTTTAGAATTTTTGAAATTCGTTTGACAAGCATTTCCCTAGATGATGGGATCTTTCAAATTCTTAAGAAGCTTTCCTTTGAAGGCAACAACATCTTTTAATGAAAGATGATTGGGTTGAAACTTTGCTTTGAAATTCATTTAAAAATGATTTCTTTAATTGCGGAGATTTTTTTCAAATACGATTTTCAAGAATTTTGGATTATATTCCTCAACTAAAAGGTGATTGGGTCAAAATTTTGCTTTGAAGAGCGTTTCTTTAGTTGGTGAAACTTTTCAAAATCTTTCAAGAATTTTGGGTTCCAAGAATTTCGGGTTCTTCCTTCAAAGATGGTTGACTTGAAATTTTAATCAAAAAGTGAAATCCAAAGATTTTTTAAAGAGCGATTGAATACCTTGGAATAAAGATAGCAAAAATCTATTTGCTTCCAAAGACATATTTAAAATTCTTTGGGTGAGAGGATCACATGATCGGATTGTTGTCGTACTCTTCATGAATTCGGATGCATACAAGGTCAATGATGCTTAGTTAACAAGATGTAAGAGATGTAATCATATAATCAAGATTCAGCATGTTCCCAAATGTCGTGGGACATGAGAAGGAATTGCTAAAAGGTGATTAAAGGGTTAAACATCTTTCATCAAGCAAGCATCGTCATCATCTCAAATAATCCCTTTCGGGCATACAAAACTCCCTAGCACATAAATCCTAATCGAGAATTGATTCTCTAATTTTGAAAGGTTTTATGGAAACTACTATGCAAAGGCCGGGTTTTGGTCAAATAAGGGACCCTTGACACACACCCGATAGGATGCTTCATATACCAACACATGGTACGAGATCAAGGGTGATCACACGGCCCCATGATGGCTTGACCGACCGGGTTGCCCCGAGCCTCCAAGGTCATGGTTCCGTGCAATCGACTGGCGAGACATGCAAATGCAATGCAACGGGCACACAAAGATTAATTAATTTGATTAAAAGGATGCTTTCAAGTCTAATCCTCGAATGAACCCAAAATCAGAATTCTGGTCTGCGAAACCAGAGATTCTGGGTTCGATCCCCAGTGGAGTCGCCAGATTGTGGATATCGCAGGTTATTTTTTTCTTTTACCCACAGCTTTTCAAAATCAATTTCTAAAAACAAATGAGTCGCCACTTAATTTTTAAAAGGAAAATTAAGAAACCATTTTTAAGCGAACTGATCTTTTGCGAAATCAAAGATAAACTGGGTCCGGGGATTATGGAATGAAAGGGGAAGGAGCCCGGCGGACTAAAACACCCCCTTTCATCCTATCTCGCGATAGGCCTCTACTCAACATCCTTTTTAATCAAATTAATAATCTAAGCATGCCCTCAATTAATACATATATAGGTATACATAACACAAGCATGTTGGAAATGGTGTAAAATTGCTAACGGCAAAATATCATTCATAAGCCACGTAATTCAAGTAGCAAGCAACATGATATGCAATAGAGAACTAGAAAACATACCCGGGATCCGGCCGCGAATATTAAACGTGCAATGCATGCGAGAACAAAAATCCTAAGAAAAGGTCTCTATCACATATATACACATAAGGCAAAACCTAAGCTAAGGTGTCGCACATGGAGTTGAAAATCAATTCAAAATCAAATAAATGAATTAAACTAGAGAAGGGACGAGAAATTGTACCTCAAATGCGCTACAAAACAAAGGTTAGTACACATGCCTTAGACAAGATATAATATCAAAGAGTAATTAATCATAGGTCATGTTCAACTAGATTCAACTAAGATAAGAGATAAGTCCTACTTATGAATATTATCATGTATGAATGAATGCATGAATATGAACAAGAATGAGATATGAATTTATTCACTAATTTGGATCCCTAAGCCTCTGGGTTTAATCTAAATTATCATTATTCAAAACATGGTTTGAGTCCCAAGACATTAGGGAACCATTTGAGTTGAAATAAATAAGATTAGACAAAAATAGTAGCAGTTTTTATGAATTACAGAGAGCAGACCAGATGTTCAAAAATAGGAATAAAATACTTCCAACGGTTGGATCTTAATGATTTTCAGATATGTTATGCCTCTGTGAGTCTAGTTTCTAACCCAAAAAGAAAATCGAGGTTTCAAGGGTTAGATCTCCGGGAATACAGAAAATACTAGACCTCACTCAGGATTTTACAACTCTCTGTCCAGAGATCTTGCATGATTTTTAAAAAATAGCAAACAAATCCGAATTGCTTCATTCTTTTTAGGGAACCTTCCTAACACATTAAGGTTCTTATAAAAAATTATTAAAGGTCATGAAAATTTGGTTAGAGCTCTGATCTATCAATTTTAAAACCGGTTTGCTGTTCTGAAACTATTCTGAAATTCTGGACAGATTGTGGTTGTCTCACAAAATCCATGATCAAACCATTCTAAGCATAAAATCTTACCAAAACAAAAATTACAGTGGTAAAACAATGTGTTATTGACACTTTCCCTTGGTTTCACTTGATTTCAACGGTTATATTTTGAACTAAAAATCTTTGATCAAAAACAGTTTGTGAACTCACTGTTTTCATTTTGCTAGTTCAACTTTGTTGGTTGACCTCAACTATTAGATCATAATGTTGGGCTTAAACCAAATCATTTCTTTTACCATTTGATGGTCATTGAAGACTAAGGACCTCTTTAGACTTATGGACTTTTAATGAAGTATGAAATGGATTTCACAAAATCCCAAACAATGAATTCAAACTTATGGACCAAAATTTGAGTTCAAATCATTACTCCTACTACTTGGTGGTCATTGGAGGCTAAAGACACACATACATGGAGGTTTTGGATGAAGTATAAAGAACTTCTCAAAACCCAAGGAAGAGATTAGTCTAAGCCATAGAGATGGACTTAAACTAAACTACTTCTCCTACCATTTGATGGTCATTGGAGACTAAAAAAACAAATCTACTTTAATCTCCATGGAATATAGTATGAATTCCATAAGATCCATAGTAAAGAGATCCTAGTCATGAGTTGATACTAGTATCTCACCAACTATGTGTAGATTATGATCATGATTCATTTTAATCTCCATATGGATCATAAGATTATAGGAAACTAAGGAATCAAATTCAAAGAGTTTCAATGAGATATAGAAGATCTCATGAACCTTATGAATGAAGTAGAAATAAAAGAAATCAAAGTTTTATTTAGGAACACAAATTTCTTCAAAACTAATTTATCTCAAACCCAAGGCATTAATTAGATCCAAATTAATGAGATGTCATGAGATTCAATCACAATTTCTTGGTGGTGTGTGATGAAATGGGGTAAGAAGAGAGGTTTTGAAAATGTGAAAAGTTCCTAGATCTAAGAACTTGTGATTGAATTATTATATATATATATATATTTGAAGGCTTTACCTCTAGATCTTCTCAAAACTTGTAGAGATGTTGAGTTTCTCAAGCTTTTCCTCTTCTTCTTCCTCAAGCTTCAAGCTCCTTCAATGGTGATTTGATGGTTGGGTAGAGTTTTGGTGGGATTTGGGTAAAATAATTGGTAGAGTTTCTCTCTCTATATTTCTTTCCTCTAAAGCTCTCCCAATATTTCTCTATACAATTCAAGTGTCTCCTCCTTTTTTTTCTTTTACAAAATGAGAGAAAAATGGTTTTTTTATAGACTTTCATTATCTTAGGGGCTAAGATAAGGGTAGATATGTCAATTTGTGGTGGGTTAGGAATATTCTATGGCATCTCTAATTCTCCATGGCACTTCTATGTAATTCCAATAAACTTGAAAGGTATTTAAGTTGGCTAGAATAAAGGAACATTCTAGAGCATCTTCAAAGCACATGGGAGATTAGTGCCCAACAAAGGGCTTTTTGGGTATTTCTTAGATAAGGAATATGCCAAGGAATCTCTAACTCTACAAATCACATGGGCTACTTTCTTTTATTATTTTCCTTTTCCTATATATATATATATATGTATAGGCACATTTTTTATTTTAAATCTAAATTAATCATGAGTCACCAAATAGTATATTTTTTCTTTTTTATCTTTTTGAATCTAAATAAAATACAGGAAACAATGTTATTCTTAGAAAATATAATAATAATTATTATTATTCAATCTATTCCATTTTTTTTTAGAAAGTAACCCATGATCCAGTGAGCTCAAGATAGATGGTCAGTGATTGGCCAAATCTAGGGATATTAGGAGCAAGGTTTGAGAACTTGAAGCTTTTCAGAAGTCGAAGTGATGAACTTGAAGAAAATCGTCGGGATATTATTCATCATTGATTTCTAGAGGTAAATCCCCCTAAGTTTAATAGTTCGGTCAAAATTGGGGTGTCTACAATGACAGTCTTTCCAGAAGTAAACTTCAATTCAACCTCTCCGATACCAGCAACAGTAGTGGTGTGGGAATCACCCAACAGCACTTTCTTGTCCTTAGCTTCAGAATAAGATTTGAACATGTCATGGTCATAGCAAACATGGCGAGAGGTGCCAGTGTCTACCCACCACCCCTCGGATCCACCAACAATATTGACCTTGGAAATCATAGCAACGAGCTGCTCTTCGACAAGATTTGCTTGGGGAGCAACTCGTCGTCGATTCCTACAGTTTCGAGCCATATGACCTGGTTTACCACAATTGTAGCAAACAAACAGTCCAGCTTCATTTATTCCTGAGGGGGGTATCTTCATATTCTGATTTGGCTTCGGATTCTGATTCTTGTTGTTGTTGCGGTTCTTGTTCTGATTTCGATTTTGAAACTTCATGGTTTTTGCAGGTGGTTTCAGAACAACAGAGGTTTTGTTTTTAGAAAAATTTTGAGGTTTCTTGTTGTTGGAAACAACAAGAACCTGTTCTTTTAAATCTTGTTTTCTTGCCTCTTCCTCAATACGAAGGCGAGTAATCAAACTTTCCAATGAAAATTCTTTGGTTTTGTGTCTCAAAATATTTTTGAAATCTTTCCAATTTGGGGGAAGCTTGTCAATAATGACAGCAACTTGAAACTGATCATTTAAATCCATGCCCTCAGAAATTATCTCATGAGCAATTTGTTGCAGCTCATGGGATTGAGCTTCAACAGATTTGTCATCCGTCATTTGGTATTTCAAATAACGGCTGATTGCAAATTTCTTTGCTCCAGCTTCTTCAGTGTCATATTTTTTCTGAAGGGCATCCCAAACTTTTTTTGCAGAATCACAGTTTGCATAATAGTCATAAAGACTGTCAGAGAGTCCATTCAAAATATAGTTTTTGCAAAGAAAATCTTTTTCATTCCATATGTCAGACTCTCTGATTTGAGCAACAGTAGGATTTTCAGAAACAGTGGGTTTTTCAAAAAGACAAACAGATTGCAATTTTTTCGTAGTTAAGAAAAACATCATTTTCATCCTCCACCATTTAAAGTGAAGGCCCTCAAATTTGAAGGGTTTGTTGAGGTCATGGGTAACAGAGAGCATTGAAGATTCCATGGAAGATGTAAAAAAAAACGTCTTAAAATTGTTGCTGCAGAAACTAAAAAGAACAATTTTACCAATAACAGTAGCCTTTGACGTTTTTCTTGGGATGAGTCGCAGACTTAGTCGCTCTCTTTAAGATGCTTCGCGGCTCTTCCCAAGTTGTGCAAGCAGTTCGGATGAAGGCCACAATGTCCCCAGGATAAAGCAGCCCAGAAATCACCTCTGTCTCGAAAATCCTTGCACGGAGGAAGATCGGAAAACCCACACCCTTTCAGAAATTGTTGATCAGAAACTGTGTATAAAATTATTTCTGTAACTCTTTTTCTCTCTGTAAAACTGTCTGTATTTTTTTATGAGAGCAGTTTGTGTGTATATAAAGAATATATTTTGAACGTTGGGAAAGTTAACGTTGCAGAACGTGGAGAGAACTGGGAACGTTGGAGAAAAAATCTGGGGTAAAAAACGTGGAGGAGTTGTTTGGGAGACTTGGTCTCCAACTGAAAATAAGACTCTTTATGATACTTTCAAATCTTTTTTTCATTTCCAATTTCTTTTCTTTGTAGAGAGCAACACAAAGCCTTGGGATAATTCATGTACCAATGATGTACTTTGAAGTGCTCAAGAATTCTCAATCTTATTTATTCTCTGATTTTTCTTTACTCTTTCCTTTCTTTTCTCTACCTCACTATCTCTTATTCTCTTCATGATTTTGAATGGCTAGGATTCAGATTTTGAAATCAACATGCATCTTATTTTTGCTCTAACTTTTGCCTAGGCGCCCTTTCGGGTTTTCATCCTAGCGAGCTCTTTCTTCTTCTTTTTTTTCTTCTTTGTGCTCTAACTTTTGCCTAGGCGCCCTTTCAGGTTTTTCATCCTAATGAGCTCCCCTTTTTTTTGGAAGAAGAAGTTCATTTATCTGGCTACCATCAAGGACCAAGTTTATGGCTTTGGACTGGTTGGGTTCATCTTTTAGGCTTGATATTTAAGAAAAAGGTGATGGTGGGCAAGCTTCAAGAAGTTCCAAGTTCATCTTTTCAAGATTGAATAAGAGCATCTTTGAATTCTTAAAGTAAAACTAATCAATTCTCTACTTCTATTTGGATTTGGCACAAAAAAGTTTGATTTGATCACTTGGGGATCCTTTACAATGCAACAATTTATTAACAAAGTATTTTCCATGATTGTTTAAAAAAGTGATTTTTTTTTCCTTCTTTCTTTTTTTCTTTTTTTTTTCTTGGCTTAATGACCCATACATTCACGACTTGGCACATTGAATCAAGCAGAATAAGATTTTTTTCAACTAGCAGCAAATTACACCACCTAACTCGATTGACTCGATAAAGACTTGACAATAAACTCGATACCAGACTACCTAGAAGACTCGACTGGACTTGATATTTGACTCCAACTTAACATGACTCGACTTTGGTCTCAATTGGAGTGTCACAGATGATTTTCAATTTATTGGGTCCCTAAGAGCATCAACATTTGCTTCAAAAATAGTATTTCCAACACTATTAATCACTTCAATGCATGAGCTCAGCATTTGTTCTAAGATCTCCATCAAAAGCAAGAACAAGCATTGCATGGGTTTGGATTTGATACAGATTAATTCAAACCAAGATAGTGGATGGGATTTGGATAAGACACATCATCTATGAGGTCCTGAATGGCATTGCGAAGCCTCTTGCAACCATTGGTTACATTACCACGATCTTGGTAGTAATCACAATATTTGGATGCATCGTATTTGGGAGGTGGACGTTTGGGGGGTTTTCCAGATACCAACTTCTTCAAATATCCCTTTTCTAGCATCTTTTCCAGTGCCACATTCAATGGCATTCCTAACTTTGTAAATTCTCTGGCTCCTTTGGTTGGTCTCAATTTAATCCTGGCTTGTTGTTCTCTGCAATTGTGGTACTTTGATATAGGCTCTACCATTGGAACAGGCCTCTTGATTGACTGGATTGATTAGAACACTGTTGTGGTGTCAATGCATTGACATCGAGCAATAAATAACTGTCTGAATACATCGACTTTTTTGAATCATTCCTCGGATGTACTTTCTTGATCCTGCCATCTCGGATAGCATCTTCAATTCTTGTGCCTATGTCGAACAATTGCTCAAAAGTAACTATTGACTGAAACTCCAACTTCTTAAGGTATTCCGGCTGCATGTTCTTGATAATCATTCTCACTTGTTCTTTCTTATTTGGCCTGTTGGTCATCTTTGCAGCCTTCTCCCTGCATCTTTTTAAAAACTCAGCGAATGTCTCATTTTGTTCTTGTGTGGAGGTTTCCAAATCCAAGATGGTCACATCTAACTCCCGATTGTAATCATATTGGGCCACGAACAACTTCACTACTTCTTCCCAGATCCTAGTTTTAGTTGGCTCAAGTATAAGGTACCATGATAAGGTAGCTCCGGTCCAGGTTTGCTGGAACAAAATGGCCATCATTGTAGTACCCAATCCGCTAGGCTAGAAGGCCCCAATACACATTCTTATATGGTTACGAGGATTACCCGTCCCATCAAATTTGTCGAAGATCAGCATTTTGAACCCGGCGAACAGTATCTCATGGACTCCATCATACAGTCCTTCTAACTCTAGTAAATAGGTGTCTACCCCTTGAGCCTTACGGACCACCCTCTCAAGCTTATCTACTTTTTTAGCCATTAAATTTTCTTTCTCAGCTTTCTCTTTCTCTATTCTCTCTTCTCTGCTCGCGGCACATCATCTCTCTGAACTTCTGGGTCATCAAACAAGTCTTCTTCTCTTGCCGCCGGTGGATCAACCACCTGTGGGTTAACTATGGGCATCTGCCGTGCCATTGTTTCCACCATTGTCATCATGCAACTCATTTGTTCAGCTTGCTGTTCTACTATTGCTTTCAACTCAGCTACTTCCCTATTATTTGTTTCTTGTGTCATCTCAGTGTTAACGGTTTGTCTTCTTACTAGCCTTGCTGTAGAATCTCTATACAATACAGTGCTCGAACCAGGTGCTATCTCGCCTACAATCACCTTTTATTTTAATCAATTTTTTATTTTCAAAATAAACTTGTTAGTTATTATTTTCCCCCTTTCTTCTTTGCCATTGTATTTTCGTCCTTCTTTTATTTTATTTGTTGCGAATGCTTAGTGAAATGTTAATGAATGATTCCTATGTCACACCGATGCAATGCACGTATGTGTGTGCCTACTCTATATGGCAAAGAAAAGAAAATCCCAATCCTAATACATAAACACATAAGCACATAAAATCCTCATTCATGTCAAGTGTGGCAAGTTCTCCTTTCATTGTGATCCTCATTACCCCGGCAAAGATTGAAATTTTTTTAAAATTTTTGAAATTCATTTGAAAAGCATTTCTCTAGATGATGGGATCTTTCAAATTCTCAAAAATTTAGATTTTTCCTTGGAAGGCAAAAACATTTCTCAACAAAAGATGATTGGGTTGAAACGTTGCTTTGAAATTCATTTGAAAAGCATTAATTTAGATGTGGAGATCTCTCAAAAACAATTCTCAAGAATTTTGGATTTTTCCTTTGACGGTAAAAATATTTCTCAACCAAAAGATGTTGGGTTGAAATTTTGCTTTGAAATTCATTTAAAAAGCATTTATTTAGATGATGAGATTTCTCAAAAACAATTCTCAAGAATTTTAGATTTTTCCTTCGAAGGTAAAAACATTTCTCAACAAAAGATGATTGGGTCGAAACTTTGCTTTGATAAAAAGAAAGTGAGTTTTAAAGATTATTTATTTATTTATTTAATTTTTTTTTGAAAAAAAGTAATTTTTCAAAACACTTTGGGATTAAGGTGGTGTATAATCAAAATGTGTTTGCTCACGAAAGTGGATCTAGAACTCTCCGGTAAAAGGATCACAAGATTGGATAATTATCGCACTTTTCATGAACTAAGATACATACAAGATCGATGATGCTTAGCTAACATGCCATCAGAAGTGTACTTTTATAATCAAAATTCGGCATCTTCCCATATGTCATGGGACATAAAGAGGATTTTCTAGAAGGTGATTAAGATGTTACACGTCCTACATCAAGCAAGCATCGTCATCATCTCAAATAATCCCTTTCGGGCATACAAAACTCCCTAGCACATGATCCTAATTTAAGAATTGATTTCCTAATTTTGAAAGGTTCTACGGAAGCTACCATTCAAAGGCCGGATTTTGGTCAAATAAGGGACCCTTGACACACATCCGATAGGATGCTTTATATACCAATACATGGTACGAGATCAAGAGTGATCACACGGTCCCATGATAACTTCACCGACTGGGTTGCCCCGAGCCTCCAAGGTCATAGTTCCATGCGATCGACTAGCTAGACATGCAAGTGCAATGCAACATGCATACAAAAATTAATTAATTTGATTAAAAAGATGCTTTCACGTCTAATCCTCGAGTGAACCCAAAATCAGAAATCTAGTCTGCGAAACCAGAGAATCTGGGTTCGATCCCTAGCAGAGTCGCCAGATTGTGGGATATCGCAGGCTTACCCATGCTTTTTAAACTTTTTTAAAATCAAATACGAGTCGCCACAAAATTTTTAAAAGGAAAATTAACAAAACCATTTTTAAAGAAAACCGAACTTTTGAAAACCAGAGATTTCTAGGTCCGGAGATTACGGAATGAGAGGGGAAGGAGCCCGGCGGACTAAAATAGCCCCTCTCATCCTATCTCATGATAGGCCTCTACTCAACATCCTTTTAATCAAATTATTAATAGGGTGAAAAATTGCTAACGATAAAATAGCATCCAAAACCATGTAATTCAATTAGCAAGCAATATAATATACAATAGGGAACAAAAGAACTTACACGAGGTCCCGCCGCGAAATAGAAACGTGTAATGCATACAAGAATAGAAATCCTACGAAAAATGTCTCTAATCCACATATACACATAAGGCAAGACCTAAGCTAAGGTGTCGCACATGAAGTAGAAAATCAATAAAATCAAGAAGTGAAATAAACTAGAGAAGAGATGAGAAGCCATACCTCCAAAGCATTACAAAACAAAAGGTTAGTCTACATGCTCTGAACAAAATATAATGTTGAATCCTAAATAACATATCCAAATTTTTAGTTTAAATCTAACAATCATCAAAGGAAGTCAACATATTCGTGAGTTCCTTCTAACTAGTTAGAATTCTAACACCTCTATAGATATACAAATCTCAACTAGGAGCCAATGTAATGTCCATATAGAAGTGGTACAATCCTAACATGGCTATAAGGAACCCATAAATATGTTCAACCAAGTTCAACCTAATCCAAGAATTAGTTCTAATCATAATTATCGACATATATGAATGAGTGCATGGACATGAATAAGAATGAGCTATGAACTTTTCACTAATTTGGATCACTTAGCCTCTAGATTTAAGCTTAATCATTATTATTGATGACATGGCTTGAGTCCCTAATGCATTAGGTGGCCATTAGATTAAAGTTTAACAAGATCTACCAAAACTGTGACAAAATTACAAGAATTATAGAGAGTAGACTAGACTTTCAAAAATAGAAAAAGCATATTTGCAACGGTTGGATCTTAATGATATTTGGATATGATATGCCTCTGTGCGTTTAGTTGCTAACCCAAAAGGAAAATCAAAGATCAAACGGTTCAATCTCTGGAAATTTGGCAAAACCTAGACATCACTTAGAAATTTACAACTCACTGTCCAGAGTTTTTGTATGATTTTATAAAAATAGTAAACAAATGTGAATTGCTTCATTCTCTTTAGGGAATCTTACTAACACATTAAACTTCATTGAAAAATTTATTTATAGTAAAAAAGGGTTGATTAAAGCTCTGATTTACTTAATTTAAAATAGACTTACTGTTTTGAATGGACCGAGAGTGACTTGTTCACAAATCATAAGACCAAACTATCCTAAGCATAACATTTCATCAAAACAAAAATCCTGGTAGTACATATATGGGTTATGAACACTTTCCAATTGGTCTTATTCAATTCCCATTTACCATGATTTAGTTAATAATCTTTAATCACAGTGGGTTCATGAATTCACTACACCAATACCAACATTTTAAACCATGGAAGTTACCAAGTCAATCCCTCTCTCAAGTTGATGATCCTTGAGGGATGTTAACTTGTTATAGCCTATTCTCCTCTCAAATTAATGGTCCTTGGAGACTTGACATAATCAATCCACATAAATCTCTATGGAATATAGAGTGGATTCCATGAGGTTTCTAGTAGGAGGATCCAAATCATAGACTAAGACTTAGACCTATCCAAACATGGGTGGATATAACTATGATCAATCCTAATCCCCATATAAATCATGGGATCATAAGGGACTAAAAGATCAATCTCAAAGAGATCCAACAAGATATTGAAGATCTAACAGATCCTAGGAGAAGAATCTAAACAAAAGGAAATGAAGTCAAGGTTTATTTGAAAATTCAAGTCAAAACTTCTTTTAATTTTGAACTTAAAGCTCTATTTAGATCCAAGTCAACGAAGGCAAATAAAAAATTCAATCACAATTCTATGTGGTGTGTGATGAAATTTAATCTTAAACTTAAAGCTCTTTTTAGATCCAAGTCAATGACGGCAAATAAAAAATTCAATCACAATTCTATGTGGTGTGTGATAAAATGAGGTAGGAAGAGACTTTTTGAAAATGTGAAAAGGTCCTAAATCTATGAATTGTGATTAAATTCTAACCTAAATCTAGATAGAATTAGAAGGTTACCTCTAATAACCTCATGATTCTTCTTAATTCTTGAAGAAGATCTTCCAAATTCTTCAAATCCTTCTTCAAATTCTTCAAAGTTCTTGTGTGTTTCTTCAAAAATCCTCTTAATCTCTCTCTCTCTCTCTCTCTCTCTCTCTCTCTCTCTCTCTCTTGTATGTTTGATCTGTATAGAATTCTTATTTCTCAAAAAAATATCTCCACAATGGAGATGAAGGTCTCCTTATATAGACCATTCTCACAGGGTCGATTGGGTAGATTCGAGTGAAAAACCCATGTGCAAGGATATTCCATACGTATTTGAGACAAACAGTCTGTTACAACGGGCGGCACTCACTGAGTTTTCTGTGGCACTCAGTGAATGCCGTTACGTTACTCACTGAATACCGGTGCGGCACTCAGTGAGTGACGGTGCGGCACTCAGTGAGTGACGATAAGTCACTCAGCGAGTGCCGCCGGCTATGCCGCGTGCCGCAGCTAACGGAATTTTCACCTTTATTATTTTTTTATTATTAGTATTTTTTAAGTATATATTTAATATATAAAATATATAATTAAATACTAACGTACTTAGTAGATTATACTAATATATCTCATATACTAATAGATTATTCATATTATATAGTTTACTTATTTATATATATTTTTTGTTTTGTTTTTCTTTTCTTTTCCTTTTCTTTTCAAAACTCTTTCTCCTTTTTATTTTCTTTTCAAAAGTTTTTTTTTATATTTTTTTATTTTGAAAATAATTTTCAAACTGTTTCTTATACGTATTTCATATCCGGGTTTCACCGAACATCCGATTTCTATCTTTCCCTTTTCTGAAAACTTAATTGGAGCTAACAGATCCTCCGAAGAACTTGAACCATTTGGAAAACCTTCAAATTTTGCTGGACATTGTCGTCATCGGTGTAAAGGTAGCCATCCCCTGAATTCGACGGCTGGTCAAAATTGGGGTGTCTACATGGAAGGTCTCCTCTTACCGGTCAATCATGTATCCGTGTGTGTGTTAAAGGTATGTGTGCATGAATCTATGTGTGTGAGTGTGTGTGTGTGTGTGTGTGTGTGTGTGTGTGTGTGTTTGTGTGTGATTAAATGGAGATCTGGTTGGTGGTATCATCTTGATCTTTTTGTTGTTAAAAAATTTGCCTTTGTAAGTTTGTATACTTGTTTCTGCCTTCTCATTCTTGATCTAGTTGGTAGCAAAATACATATTTTGTGTGTGTGAGGATATATTGTTGCTTTTGCATTCTTGATCTGATTGATAACGCTTTGTAGATATAATTTTTTATATGTGATTTTTCCTGGCGGGGGGAGGGCATGGGCAGGGGCAGGGGCGGGGCGAGGACGGGTTCACAACTTTGAGTCAGGTCAGGGATGGGATACATGCTCTTTCGGGGCGGGGCGGGGCGGGGTAGGGTTGGGGACAGGTATCATGTAAGTGGGTCGGGGGCGGGGGCGGGGGTAGGGGGTCCCCGTCCCATACCCGGCCCATTTCCATCCCTAGACATTCTATCCCATACCCGCCCTTAACCCTCTTATCTCTTTCCCAATTAAACTCTTCTCATTAGGGGCGGGCCGGGGCTCCAGCTTATTTGGGCAAATTGCCATCCCTAGGGAAACTAGAGTTGGGAGAATAGAACAAAATTACCGGGCTAAGATATGTGTAGTAATTCTTTGGGTTGAGTCGCAGATCTCGCTCTCTTTAAGACGTTTCATAGCTCTGCCCAAATTGTGCAAGCAGTTCGTCAAGTTGCCACGCCGTCCCCAGGATAAAACATCCTAGAAATCACCTTTGTCTCAATTTATTTTTGCACGAAAATAGAAAAACCAAACACCTTTTTGAATTGATTGCTCGGAAACAAGAATTGAAGATGTCGAATACTTAAAGAAAACATAGAACACACAAATAAAACTCACTTAATATTTTATTTTAAAACCAAAATACTTGCCGAAAGTAGTACTATGACTTTATGATGAAAGTAGTACTATGACTTTTGAGAGCACTCCCTGTTTTTGTGATTGCTTGTATATCTTAGAACTCTCAACACCTTTTATAGGCTTCAAAAAATGAACGTTTGAGCTAAAGGCTCGTTGGGATTTAAAAGATTTTATGATTGTTACTCATTGAATAGCTAAAGAAAATGTGGGAATACAAGGTTACTGTTGCCCATTGAATTGCCAAACGAAAAACGTGGAGAATTCAAGTTTTTTTTTTTAAAAAAAATTTGTTTTTAGCTAAATGACAATTTCTCAAATTAAATAAAAAACAAGTTTTTCCTAATACACCCTTATATGTATATTATACATTAATATATAACAATCCCCCACTTGTATTTGGAAAAAGTTTTAAGTTCGTCGAGCAATCGATCATAGAATTGTGCATAATAAAGGTGTTTTTCAACTTGAACCTTTACATAGTGATGGTGATCCAGAATATACTAGAGTAACACGTATTTTTGAACTCTATCTCTGACAACACTCCACACACAATCCTACTAAGGTATAGTTTAAAGCCAGCACTTTTATGGCCATGTACTTATATCCCAGTATAGCGAATTCTCTAGAGAATTTGCCCAAATTCCATAGGAAGCGGCTCCACTTCCACATTCGCATAGGTGAGTCTAACAAGGATACTCTTGTAGCTAGGTATCCCACTCAATATAGAGTTTAGATCTCATTAAGAGTTACAAATAACTCATCCTTCTATCACTTCAGGATATCATGCTCCTTGAGGGATGGACTCAGAGAGTAAACCCCGTATATATATATATATATAATAGCATGATTCAACTCATATCACTTTGTGATTTGTTATTGCCATTTGAACCTATTACTTGGGATCTCCAATCTATAGGTTGGGTTACCATCACAAGTGACCCAACTACCAATGGGCTTTAGTCCCATCCCTTTCGAGGTTTTCCAAACCTTTTCACAAGCTAACCCTTTCGTCAAAGGATCGGCAATATTATTCTCAGATTGTATATGATCCACTCTTACAGCCCTGGTAGAGAGAAATTCTCTAACTGTGCTATTCTTTCGACGTATTTATCGCCTCTTACCATTATAAAACTGGTTCTCTACTTTTGCAATAGCCGTGGTATTATCGCAGTGGATCAAAACAGCTGGTATCGGTCTCTCCCATAAAGAAGTATCTGACAAAAGGTTCTCAGCCAACCTGCCTCCTCACTAGCAGTAGCTAGCGCTATCATCTCTGATTCCATAGTGGACTGAGCCAAAATAGTCTATTTCTTAGACTTCCATGAAACTGCGCCCCCAGCAATACTAAAAACGTATCCACTGGTGGCCTTGGTATCATCTGAAAGGGTACTCCAATCAGCGGTCTTTTTAAGATAACGCATGACTCTCTCAACAACATGTCAATGCTCAATACTAGGTCTGCTAGTAAACCTACATAGTTTTCATACGACATAAGCTATGTTTGGTCTAGTACAATTAGTAGCATATCGAAGGCTACCAATAATGCTCGCATACTCTATTTGTCTAACACTCTCACCCGTGTTCTTGAACAACTTTACACTAGGATCATATGGAGTACAGACATGTTTACAATCAAAGTAATTATATTTCTCAAGGATCTTCTCAATATAGTGAGATTATTAAACTTTCTAAAGAAAATTCTTTAGTCTTGTGACGAAATGTATTTTTAAAATCCTTCCAACTACGGGGTAGCTTGTCAATAATTACGGCCACTTGAAATTGATCATCTAGTTTCATACCCTCGAAGACAATATCATGAGCAATCTATTGAAGTTCATGGGATTGTGTTTCAACAGATTTGTCATCCGTTATTTGGAATTTTAAATAATGACTATTAGCAAACTTCTTGGCCCCGGCTTCCTCTGTGTCATATTTCTTTGTAGGGCGTCCCAAAGATCTTTGGCAGTTTTACTACTAGAGTAGTAATCATAGAGAGCATCGGACAACCCATTTATAATATAATTTTTACAAAGGAAATCATTTTCAACCTAAGTTTCAGTGGCTCGAATTTGAACCAATGTGGGGTTCTCGGGTTTAACAGGTTTTTCAGAAGTAGCAAAGGAAGTGACTTTTTTCGTAGTTAAAAAGAAAAGCATTTTCTGTCTCCATATTTTAAAATGAAGTCCTTCAAACTTAAAAGGCTTATTAAGGTTAGGGGACTTGGAGGAAGATGAACCAGAATCCATGGCAGAAAAAAACCATCTTAAAATTGTTAAAACTAGAGCTGGGAGAATAGAACAAAATTACCAGGCTAAGATATGTGTAGCAGTTCTTTGGGCAGACCGCGAAACGTCTTAAAGAGAGCGAGATCCGCGACTCAACCCAAAGAACTGCTACACATATCTTAGGTAATTTTGTTCTATTCTCCCAACTCTAGTTTCAACAAGCGTTGATTACTTCTGCTATTTGCCTTCTCATGTGCTGTTAAATTACACGTACGCATGGATAATGTCAATTTTTACATTGAAATAAAGTTATGTGCATGCATATAGTTTGTAAAGGAAAATCCATCATCTACCTCTTATATAGTAGCATGATTTTACCCATAAAGGCAACACGTGCGATATGCTTAAAATTTAATACATATATCAACGTATGCTCGTTCTTATATAATAATAATAATAAAACAAACTCACCTACGTGGGCATTATTCCATACTAGATGTACACACACTGCACCTTAAAGTAATGCTTTTAGAACTCCACTCCAAAATCTAAAGTACAACTATTTAGCAAAGCAAATTTTACGATTTAGTCGCAAAAAAAGTAATGCTATACTTCATAAATTTCTCTTCCCAAATACATGTGGCAATGGTCCACCAATTTTTGATTGGAAGATGTTAAAGTATAGTGGGCTCACTGCCACATGTATTTGGGAAGCATTTGTGATAAAAAAAATTTTTAGGAAGCATAGCATTACTCTGCGAAAAAAATGTGAGGTAGGCATTAAAATTTTTGATTAGCCAAATGCTATCTTGGGTAGCTAAATTACTTTTTTTTAATTATATCAAAAATGGTTATCGTGCAATGCTTATAATGTAAATGTGCTAATATTGCCACTATTCTTGGGAGTATACTTGAAAGCAGCAAGGATAAAATTAATTAAGGTCGATTCAGAATGACTTTACATATATGTATTTGCTTAAATAAGTGTACATCATTTGAAGTTGAGAGATATGGCAAAAGCCTTAATACAAAACTTTATGTTTTATTTCTCACTATTCTCAGTTCCTTATATATTATTCTGATTTGTTTCTTTTAAGTTTTGTTTCTATTAACAAAAAAGGTAAATACAAGCTAACTTGTTAGCTCAAAAGCCATTGAACGCATCTATAGATTAAAATTGAATCCAAATTAAACCGGCCTGTGAACTCAAAATCCAGAAATCAACTGAAGCTGCCTAGTTAGAGGAACATAAATGAACAGCGTAGCAGCCGTGGCAGACGATAATGGAGGAGAGAACATGACCAGACTCAAGCAAGAAGAGCCACTCGAGCACCGTACCACTGAAGTTCAAATTTTCCTTTAACGTATCGCATATTACGAGTCTCAAGTTACAAATTTAATTTAGTGGCTTCTTGTGTTGATATAACCTGCTAATTATGTAGATGAATATTAGAAATGCTCTTAATTAATTTATAGTGGTTGAATGTCTTTTATGGTGATCAGAGTTAGGATATATAGAACTTGACTTTGTCAATCAAGTTCCAAAAATGGAGCTTTTAGAACTTGTTATCATTGTTTTAGAGCTTTTAGAACCAAACTTGGTGGCACTTAATGTGTTTTCTTTGATGTAGTCATAAAACTGAGTTCATTCTGAATGGATATGGTATAGTCATTGAATTATGTAAACACTAGAAATTAGGAATGATTGCCAAAAATGAAAAAACCCATTAGGATTTGGCATGTCGACATACCAGTATCGTGTCATGTCCGTGTCGGCTTATCCATGTCCATGCTTTAAGTGACCACTTTAGAAGGTTTCTACTTCTAAGCTCTCAACTTGTCTTGGCTCCTTTTAAAACTATTGGAAACCATACCCCCTTCACTATGTATATTTTGATAAGCCGCAAATTTATATACATATAGATACCATTGAAACTCCACTTTTCTGCTTCTCAAAAGCCACAGTGAAAGCGCACAAAAGTTAAAAAGAGGAATCTCCGAATCGAAAGGTGGTCATCCACAACTAATCCTAATGAACTCATAAAAATTATTTACAACTTCAATTTTCACGAGATATAACCATAATCAGAGAGACAAGATGGATTAGTATTTGACTAAAGTAGAGAAAAGTACGAGTTTTTCTACATACTCAGAAGCCTTTAACTTTGATGGAGTCTCCAAAACTATGGCAGTACAGGCCGTCAATGATCCCACAACACAAAAACATGGGAAAAAATGTACCATCCATTACTAACACAATTCCTCCAAATACTATTGGAAATGGGCCTACAATCACAACAAGAAACCACACCCACAAAGATAGAGATAAATAGAACAAGAACGACACAACCACGAAGAAAAATCAAGCAAACCGACACAACAAGATTTAAATGTGGTTCAGCCCAACAATGCCTACGTCCACGTGCAAAGGCGATCGCCTCGATTAATATGAAGATTACAAGCACTCAAGGCTCACGTGTATAACTCTCTAACCAAGTTATATGACACACACAATTGCTAGAAACTAATCTCTCCCTCACTAGTTTGCAGCCCTGTAATAACCTGCATTTTCATTTATTTGCATTTCATATTTAAATTCAATTGTATTGTTTACTTTTATTTTAATTTCAATTCTCATGTATTAAATCTGGCTACTTGTTTTATTTCAGAATTAAAATTTTTATTGGGGTCAGACTGCGATTTTATAAAATTTAGCAACACCTGTGTGAATTTCAAATCTATAATTCGAGACGGTGAAAAATATTTACTGAGGACTCAAACTGTATTTTTATAAAACCGGGAAATCATTTCCTACATTAAAATGAATTTTCTGTATTTTTGTGGCGATCACCGCGCCACGAAAATACCAGTTTATGTTTAAAACTGTCCGCGTGGTGCTAAACTTCCACAGATTTTGGAAGTGATGTAAAGTTAGATTTGACACACACTTTACTTTCCATTTATGGCAACTAATCATTGGTTAAGGCATTGTTTGGGAACGCTTTGTGTGTGTGTGTGTATTCCTAAGGCCATAAGCTTGATTTCCCAAACACCCACTCTTGACCCCTATACATCTAAACTACCCTTTCAAGCCTTGAATGTATATATACGTATCTATATCTGTGTATATTAGTAATTAGTTAATTAGGAAATAAACTCAATTTGTTGAGTGTGTGAGAATATGCTTGGGCACCAAGTTGTAGAGTTTAGAGTTTCTATATGTATTCATTCACACTCCTACTTTCAGCATACACATAACACAGAGAGGGTGAGAAAGAAAATACAGATAGAAAAGAGAAAAGCTTGAGAGTTCAATTTCAGATTTTTAGTAAGAGGAAGCTTCACACCATAGCCAAGCATCTACTGGATCCTTATTTGCTTAGTCTTTCTCAACAATCTGTTAATCTTCTTATCAGTGAGTATTCTAAACTCACTTTGAATGTAATTCACATCTAAATTTCTGTTCTTATAGCTTGGTTTAAGAATCTTCATATTTAATTTTACGTATGAAACTCTATAGCTCAAAATCAAGATTTTTCAACTGTTAGAATTATATTAGAATATTTGTCTACATTCTTGTACCTATTGTATCTTACTATACTTACTGTCTAGATACATTGTACTACCAGTTGTACTACCAGTTGTACTACTAGCCTAGGTACTTTTCTTTCCCTTTTAGGATTCTCTCTTGGCCTATATAAAGGCTACTCATTGTAAGGTTTCATCACACCATTCAATACATAATTCATAGTATTGTCTCACTCTCTCTCCTTCTCTCTTATATATTCTAACATGGTATCAGAGCTATAAGCTCCTGGTGGCCTCTTCCTCCTCCTAGTTACTTCTTAAAAGGAAAGTATGCTCTGTGGTTGCCACAATAGTGGATCCTCTACATCAGAAATCCTTCATGTAGTTGCCTCAAGTTCGTAATCGTGCCACCTTAGCCCGGTCACCTCGCCATCTCAACTTGGGCTCTGCCGCTGTCACCACCACTGCCGCCAGGTCACCACCACCTGGCTGCCTCCATTGCTCGGCTGCCACTTCCTCATCCAGATCAATTCTACCACTCTCAGACTTATGTTACACATCATGGAGCCTCTCATAGATCCCTCTTGCAGATATTGTCACAAACCAAGACATTTTCTGTTGCATTATTCTATCAGAGTGTGTACTTTCTGTCACAAGCGTGGACCAGGGCACTATCTTGATGATTGCAATGAGAATCCTACCAGATATTCACAGAATAATCGGTCCCGAGGTTGTTCATCATCATCTACTGCTATTTCTACCAAGGGGTCATCATCTTCTAAGCCGTCTACCCCTTCATCCATCTCTGATTCTCTCCTTGCAGACATCATCAAAACGAGTTCTGGATCATTTTGATAATACATCTCCTACTGCTCTATGTGTTGCCCCAGGTACATCTTCTTGGTTCTTTGACTTTGGTTGCTGCAACCATATAACCTCTGATCCCACTACATTCTCTACCAAACATTCTACTCTCAATGCACCATCCATACACACAGCTGATGGTTGGCGTATGAACGTCAGTCATATAGGCAAGTCTCCACCACTCACACATCTCTCCTTGAAACTTATCTTATTCCTAAGCTCACTTTAAATCTCATATCTGTTGGTCAATTGTGTGAACTCGGACTTACCGTCTCTTTCTCTAAATCTGGATGTCTAGTACAAGACCCAAAAATGGGCCAGACTCTTGGGACAGGTAGTAAAATAGGACGATTATTTGAACTGAACAATCTCCATATTCCATCTCACTTTATTTCACCAACTCAAGCTGCAACGTCAGTATCGTCCACCTCCCCTTTTCACCTTTGGCACTCTCATTTAGGTCATGTTTCGCTAAGTTGGTTAAAATCTTTAGTGTCAAGTGGTCAGTTAGGTTCAATTAAAGTTGAAAATGTTGATTGTTTACCTTGTCAACTTGCCAAACAACCAGCTTTACCATTTAATAACAGTGATTCTGTTTCCTCTGCACCTTTTGATTTAATTCACTCTGATGTTTGGGGTCCCTCTCCAACTGTCATAATGGGAGGATCTAGATATTATGTAATCTTTGTCAATGATTTTTCACGATACACTTGGCTATATCTAATGAAAAATCGATCTGAATTACCCCAGATTTACTTTGATTTTGCTAACATGATCAAAACTCAATTTTCTTGCAATATCAAAGTGTTTCGAGCTGATAATACCCAAGAATACAAAGAAAAAGGTCTAAATTTTCTTCGCCAGCATGGCACTCTTCCCCATCGTTCCTGTCCAGGCACCTCCCAATAAAATGGGAGAGCCGAGCGTAAACACCATCATATTCTTAATACTGTCCGAGCTCTTTTCACATCTGCTTCATGTCCTGAACAATTTTGGGGAGAGGCTGCCCTCACTGCCATTTACACCATGAACCGTATCCCTTCTCCCATTACTGAAAATCAGTCACCATATGAGCGTCTATATAACCATTCTCCTAACTATACAACCCTTAAAGTCTTTGGTTCTGCCTGCTTTGTCTTACTACAGCCACATGGGCGCACAAAACTAGAACCTCGAGCTCGCTTATATTGTTTCTTGGGGTATGGTATTGAACACAAAGGCTATTGATGTTGGGACCCTTACTCCAAACGTCTTCATGTGTCTCATCATGTTGTCTTCTGGGAACACAAAATGTTCCCATCCATGTCCCAGTTTCATCTATCTCCTGCCAGTACTCCTTTCTACTTCACTGACCCCTTAGTAGATCTATTTCCTGACACCCCTGATATAAGTTCTCACTCTGAATCAACAACTTTCCCTGCCCCTCTACCCAAATCCACATCTACAGACACTTCATCTGATTTGTCCACCACAGTCTCTACTGAACTGTCTGTTCCATCTGATGGGTCTGCATCAGACCCTGACCCTCTTCCTAGATGTAGCGACCGAGTAAAAGCTCGTCCAATTCATCTTCAGGATTGCCACTATTTTTCTATAATTCTCTCTCACCATGAGCCTCAATCTTACCATGAGCCCAATTCTAATCCTCTTTGGCAGAAAGCAATGGATGATGAATTGCAGGCACTTGAACAAAATCACACATGGGATTTGGTGGACTTGCCAAGTGACAAGAATGCTATGGGATATAAGTGGGTTTACAAGATCAAAACTCACTCAGATGGATCCATTGATCGCTACAAAGCCCGCCTAGTAGCCAAGGGCTTTACCCTGGAGTATGGGATTGATTATGAGGAAACATTTGCCCCTGTTGCCCGTCTCACCTCTGTTCGCAGCCTCATTGCAGTTGCTGCAGTTCGCCGTTGGGACTTATTCCAAATGGATGTCAAAAATGCCTTCCTTAATGGTGACCTCACTGAAGAAGTTTATATGCGTCCTCCTCCTGGTTATCATCATAATCCTCATCAAGTTTGTAAGCTCTGTCGAGCTCTATATGGTCTCAAGCAAGCTCCTCGGGCTTGGTTTTCAAAGTTCAGCACCATTGTTGAGCGCTTTGGGTTCACAGGCAGCTCATATGATTCAGCTCTTTTCATCCGCAAAACTGACTGGGGCATTATTCTACTTCTCCTCTATGTGGCTGACATGATTATCATAGGAGATGATACATCTGGAATCTTGGATCTCAAAACCCATCTCAGCCAACATGTTGAAATGAAAGATCTCGGCAAACTTAACTATTTTTTGGGCCTTGAGATCAATTCTAGTTCCGACGAATATTATCTCTCTCAAGCCAAGTATGCCTCAGACTTGCTTACACGGGCAGGACTTACAGACAGCAAGACTAGTACCACTCCTCTCGAGCCTAACTCTAGGCTCACTCCTATGGATGGCATACCCTTGGATGATCCTACTCTATATCGTCAGCTTGTTGGGAGTCTCATTTATCTGACAGTTACTAGACTTGATATCTCTTATGATGTCCATATTATAAGCCAATTTCTATCTGCTCCTCGTTCTCCTCATTATGCAGTAGTTCTCCGCATTCTCAGGTACATCAAAGGGACCTTATTTCACGGCCTCCACTTCTCTGCTCACTCCTCTCTTGAGCTACGTGCCTACTCAGATGCAGACTGGGCAGGATATCCTACTGATCGTCATTTCACCACTGGGTATTGCTTCTTCTTGGGTGACTCTCTCATCGCTTGGCGTAGTAAGAAGCAAACTATTGTTACCCGATCTAGTATAAAAGCTGAATATCGTGCTCTTGCTGATACTACTCAGGAACTTCTCTGGCTACGCTGGTTACTTGAGGACATGGGGGTCAATCATCCAACAGCTACAACCATCAGTTGTGACAACCAAAGTGCCATTCAAATTGCTCACAATGATGTCTTCCATGAACGTACTAAACACATTGAGATCGATTGTCATTTTGTTCATCATCATATTTCTTGTGGTACCATTCGACTTAACTCAGTCTCCTCCATTGATCAGACTACTAACGTATTCACCAAAGCTCATCCACCGGGACGTCTTCAGGATTTAGTTTCCAAACTCAAGTTGGTTTCCATTCTACCACCTTGAGTTTGAGGGGGGCTATTAGAATAATTGTCTACATTCTTGTACCTATTGTATCTTACTATACTTACTGTCTAGATACATTGTACTACTAGTTGTACTACCAGTTGTACTACTAGCCTAGGTAATTTTCTTTCCCTTTTAGGATTCTCTCTTGGCCCATATAAAGGATACTCATTGTAAGGTTTCATCACACCATTCAATACATAATTCATAGTATTGTCTCACTCTCTCTCCTTCTCTCTTATATATTCTAACAACAACCTCAACCAAATTTAGTTTTTAGAGATGATTTTGAAAGAATATAGTATATAAAGTCTATGGTTTAAGTTATAGAGCTTAATTCGTTCATATCACAACGTATATTGAAAATGAAGTTTTGATGTCTTTTGAAATTTCATAAAATTTAAGAGCTATAGTTTGTTTCATGTTAAATTGATTACACATTCATAATCCTTGTGAAAAACTAAAGAGATCCATATATAATATGATATATATACTAACAGATTTGGAAATGGGTAAAAAAGACCCTGAATTTCTGAAATAGGGGAAAACCAGTGAGGAAGACGAAGCCTCTGCTTCATCTCGGGAGCGCGATCGCGTGAGCGAGGGTCGTGCAAGCGGACCGCGCGAGCGACCCCTCGCGCGAATGGCTCGCGCGCGCGAGGTGTGCGTTTTCAGGAAGACAGAAAAGTTTATATATTAAAAATGAAAATAGGCAGGTCGCGCGAGCGGACCGCGCTAGCGACCCCTCGCGCGAGCGGCCCACGCGCGCGAGGTGTGCATTTCCAAGCAGACAGAAAAGTTTATATATTAAAAATGAAAATAGGCAAGTCGCGCGAGCGGATCGCGCCAGCGGCCCGCGCGCGCGACTTCTGGCAGTTTCTAGTTATTGCTTGTTTTGTGATAAGGGACTGTTTGGGATAAAATTTATATACTATTAGAGTACTATTTGGGAAATTTATTAAATTAAAATCTTAATTGGTTATGCTTGGACGATTAAAACGTTGTATTGTGACTTATCAATCCCCGTACGCTTGTTATTTATAGAATTCAGTGATTTGCCTCATGTTTTAAAGTTCATGACATACATGTGGAGTCAGTTGTACATACATGGTGAGTGTGAATGTTGGTCAGTATGGAAAAGAGTAATGGTCAGTGTGGTATAGTGAGTGCGCTTGAGATTGTGTTGTGGACATTCCCTGGTAAGTGAGTACCAAAGTGTGTTGTGATTGAGATTGCGGCGAGGGTGTCTTTGAAATGCGACAGTGGCAAAACTGGACACTCACTGGTAAGTGAGTACCAAAGTGTGTTGTGATTGAGATTGCGGCGAGGGTGTCTTTGAAATGCGACAGTGGCAAAACTGGACACTCACTGACGACCATGGTAGCGTCAAAGTGTGTGAAGCCAAACTTGGACATGGCACCCATGGTAGTGCTAAAGTGTGGCCTACGAACACTCCCTGATACCCGAGTCTGGATACTGCGTGTGGGTTCCTCCGGTATTTGCATGGCAGATTAGGTAGTCAAAGTGTGAGGCAATGAACACTCCCTGGTACCCCGGACCAAAGTGTGAGGCAAACTGGACATTCCCTGGCACCCCTGTGCTAAAGTGTGGCTATCAGAGTATTTCAAAGATACTGATGTGTGGTGGTGGGTTGTTGGGTTTTGTCAAGAGAAAAGAGTCGGTCAGATGAGATGGTGCATTGTTCTCATACATGGTCACATATATGTAAATTTATCTTTTAAATAATGTTGTGGTTGTTTTCTAAGACGAACTATTTACCTTTATATAAACTTGCGGATTTAATGAGAATTGGAAAATGGTTAATGAGTATGCGTTACATTCAAAGCTATGTTTTCAATACTCACCAGATCTTAAAGCTGACGACGTTGATGCGTCCTGGACATTCGTGTTCAGGTTTTTCAGGTTATGATCAGGCTGAACAATACAATTATGCTAATTGAGAAACAACTGCTGGGAAGAGAGTTTACTGTTATATGTTTTAAGCTAAACTGAATTCTGTAATAAGGATGACTGTAATAGACATTAGTTATTATTTTGTTTTAAGGCGGCTTGTGCCTTAGTTGACCCGGTGCTGTAATATTTATTAAGTTAGAAAAATATTTGTAAGCTTTGATTGCTCTACTTTGATTATGGTTTTATGTTGTTCGACGTTTGGGACGGAATCGATTCTTCAAACTGTCGCGACCTACGGATCCATAAAGGAAATTAAACGCTTTCCATATTTATGCTACGTCGGGGCGTGACAGGATTTAGTGGTATCAGAGCCAGGTTATTATTTATCTGAAGATAGTTTAGCCAGGTTAGGGTTTACCAGTATAGACCCGATTCCACGATCTGTTAGCTTAAGCTTTGCACCCCGATGATACGACATGGAGGATAGACTCAGAACCCAAACGCCTAAGATTATCTCTTTCCTAATTTAAGTTAGTACCCTTTTATCAGGTATAGACCCAGCTCAGCCGCTCTTTGTACCAGATGGGTTTGGAGGACTTTTGGTGACTCCCGGGGTAGTAGTCCCAGCTTTTCTCGACTTGTATCATACCGCCATTGAGCAACTAGCCACGATGACTATAGTATCAGATCTGTGGCACCAGGTTCATGTGGTAGGGATAGTTGATTTGGCGCGTATCCGCCTTGAGATACGAGACTTTGCGGAGGCTCAGCGTTTAGTGCTAGTTGAGATTCTGAGACTAGTTGATATTGATGCCCTCTATTTTCCCTTTGAGATCCAAGTTGTGCATGCTCATCTCGCACAGCTAGAGATGCCTCCGCCAGTGGTTCCCATAGTCGAGGACGATGCTGAGGCTGTTTATGTGGTGCCAGTAGGTGGAGAATGTGTAGAGGATGGCATAGGCCTAGATGATCTCACCACTGAGCTCGAGGAGGAGCTAGCACTTGAGCTAGTTCTGCCTGAGGAGGAGCCAGTTGAGGCAGATGCCCCAGTGCATGCTTCCTCGACGACCTCTCAGAGCTCTGATTTTGATTTGGTGGGCCCATTCCTTGTTCAGCGATTTCGCCCCGTCGACTCGCTAGATCTCCTGATAGCTGCTTACGGAGACGACTGATTTCTAGATATGACTTTGTATATATTGACTACTTTTGACTATTAGCTCTACCTCTTTTTGCAAACTATAATTACATGCATAAGAATATAGGGCAATGACCCCATTTTTGACATTAACTCTTACATGGACGATGTACGTCCCAACCCATATAGATAGGGTAGGCATTGATCTGATCATACACGCTTTTTGTATCAACTTGACAAGAAGTTACATATAAAATATCTCTTTTGAAAATTGTCATCATTTCAATTGCTTCATAATACTGTTGCATGTATTTTCCTCATTCTGCTATCACAATCATGCATAGAATGGCTGGAGGACTAAGGAGGAATAGGAATTTGATTGAAGGAGCACCTGAGGCTGCCGATCCTACGGGGATGTTCAAAGCATTTGTCAGACGTTTGGAAAGAATCAGTAATACGAATGACAACTGACGAGACCGCCAGACTGGAGATAAGCTGTTGGAGAGATTTCGTGCACTTAGACCCGAGCAGTTTGTGGGAACTACAGAACCATGGAAAGTGGAACAATGGTTAAGACAGATGGACCGCATGTTCGAAGCTGTCCAGTGCAATGAGATGGACAAGAGGAGGTTGGCTACCTTTCAATTAACCGATGCTGCCGCAAATTAGTGGGATTCGGTCATAGCTACTATCGGGAATGGAGCCGCAATGGGAATGACGTGGACTACGTTTAAAGGGAGATTTTTGGAGAAGTATTTCTCGGCTAGGGAGAGGCATAGGAGAGAGAAGGAGTTCATGGATCTGACGCAAGGAACCAAGTCGGTGCAAGAGTACACCACACAGTTCGAGAGATTATCTCGGTTCGCCCCTCATATGGTTGATACTGAGGAAAAGAGGATCTGTAAGTACAATCAAGGGCTGACACCCCAAATTCGTCGCCTGACTCTCGGTCACCTAGATAAGTCGTTTGAGGGATTGGTTGGCTTGGCTACTGATCTAGAAGTAGACGCTCGAGTGAACCATAAGCAATTCAAATTTCGACCACCTCAAAGGGGCAATTTTGGAAATAGGCCACCAATGAATCGTACCCAAGGGCAGAAGAGGAATTTCGACGAAAGCAAGAGGACCCAAGCTATCACCTATCTGACTCAACCCCGAGTGGGAGAAGGTAGTAATGCTGGAAAATGTTTCAACTGTTGCAACCCTGGTCATCTGGCTCGAGATTGTAAGGCACCAAGGCGTGCTGCTCAACAAGGCATAGTTTGCTACAACTATGGTGAACTAGGTCAAATCAGCAAGTTCTGTACTGCCCCTAAGCAAGTGACTTATGGTCAGCAAGGTCAGACTCGCGTGAATGCTGTTATTCCTGATGCTGCTGGATATGACAGGACTATTTATGAAGAAGGAGAGTATGGAGAAGCTCAACCTGATCAGCAAGGAGTAGAAGGTACATTGACTCTGTTTAACTCCCAAGTTAAAGTTTTATTTGATACGGGTGATGCTCTTTCGTTCATATCTGTTAATACAATTCGGAGATTGGGTATCTTACCTCATCGTTTAGAGAAAGCTTTGAGGGCTACATCGCCATTAGGAGCTTCAGTCAGGTTAGGACACGTGTGCAAGAATTTTCCTTTATGGTTAGGAGACCGTGAAATCCCTGCAAGGCTGATTGTCCTATCAATGAAGGAGTTCGATATAATCCTAAGAATGGATTGGCTCTCTCAGAATCAAGTGAAGTTGGATTGTGCGAGGAAGAGAATTACATTCCCCAACAATGAGAATCAACCCTTTGATTTTCAATGTAACCCTATGGGAGATATGTTCCTCACGAGATGCTTAGCCAACATCGAAGTCGTCAGTACAGAAGCGACAGTGTCGTCTATACCTGTAGTCAAGGACTTTGAAGAAGTATTTCAAGACATTTCTTATTTGCCGCCCGAGAAAAGTATAGAGTTCTGTATTGAGCTTATACCAGGTACCGTACCAATCACCAAGGTTCCCTACAGAATGGTCCCCACCGAACTATTGGAATTGAAGGAACAAGTTCAAGAGCTTGAGAACCTAGGTTTTGTACGTCCAAGTACATCGCCTTGGGGAGCACCGATGTTATTTATGAAGAAGAAGGATGGGACGCTCAGGTTGCGTATCGATTACAGAGAACTGAACCGCGTGACTATCAAGAACAAGTATCCCTTACCTCGGATTGACGATTTGTTTGATCAACTACAAGGAGCTACGACATTTTCCAAAATAGACCTAAGGTTGGGATATCATTAGTTGAGGGTACGGAAGGAAGACATACATAAGACTGCTTTCAGAACCCGATATGGTCATTATGAATTTTTGGTGATGCCGTTTGGAATGACGAACGCCCCAGCAATATTTATGGATCTGATGAACAGAGTGTTCAAGCCTTATTTGGGTCAGTTTGTCATCATCTTTATAGATGATATTTTGATCTATTCTAAGTCAGGAGAAGAACACGAGCAACACCTACGATTTGCAATGCAGACGCTTAAGGACCACCACTTGTATGCCAAGTTCAGTAAGTGTGAGTTCTGGTTGAAAGAAGTTAAATTTTTGGGACACAAGGTGTCATCTCAAGAAATTCTTGTGGATTCTTCTAAGGCCGATGCTGTGTCAAACTGGGTTAGGCCGAGCAACCCTACAGAGGTTCGAAGTTTTGTTGGGCTCGCAGGCTATTACAGAAGATTTGTTGAAGGATTCTCTAAGATTGCAGCACCTTTAACTGGATTGACGAAGAAGAATTTGAAATTCGAGTGGACAAAGAAGCATGAGCATGCCTTTCTAGAGTTGAAAGAGAGACTCACTACCGCACCGGTACTAGCTATACCCAAGCCTGATGAGAAGTTCACTATCTTTAGTGACGCGTCATATCAAGGACTAGGGTGTGTACTTATGCAAGATGGCAGAGTTATCGCCTATGAATCCAGGCACCTAAAGCCGAATGAGTTGAACTATCCCATTCATGATTTGGAACTGGCAGTATTCACACTCAAGATTTGAAGACACTATCTCTACAGTGAGAAGTTTGATTTGTTCTCCGATCACAAGAGTTTGAAATATTTGTTCACACAGAAAGAGTTGAACATAAGGCAACGCAGATGGATGGAGCTGATCAAAGATTACAACTTCACGTTAGAGTACCACCCTGGTAAAGCTAATGTGGTCGTTGATGCTTTGAGTCGGCAGACTCGTGAGACGATCGCCTCCTTAATGGTTAGAGAATGGCGAGCATTGAAGACGTTGGCGGAGTTCGATGTACAGAGTGCTCAAGAAGAAGAAGGATAACTTTTTGGATGCCTTATCCTATAGCCTGTTCTTATCGACCACATTATTGGAGCCCAGAAAGAAGATGAGAAGTTTCAGACATGGTTCATGAAGATGTCAGAGAAAGACCCGACAGAATAGAAGGTGGGAGTCGATGGAGAATATCGGTGCAGGAATAGATTATGTGTGTCGGATTGTGGTGAATTAAGGAATGATATTCTGGAAGAAGCACATAAGTCAAAATATGCAGTTCACCCGGGAGGGACGAAGATGTACAAAGACTTGAAGAGAAATTTCTGGTGGGAAGGTATGGAGAAGGATGTCGTCGAATTTCTATCCAAGTGTTTGACGTGTCAGCAAGTCAAGGCCGAACATCAGAGACCGTCAGGATTGTTGCAACCCTTACCTATTCCTGGTTGGAAATGGGAGCACATCACGATGGATTTTGTAGTGGGTTTGCCTCGATCGCAACAGAATCATGACGCCATTTGGGTAATCGTGGATCGATTGACGAAATCGGCTCATTTCATTGCTTATAGTATGACATACCCAGTAGAGAAGATGAGCTGGATGTACATACAACAAGTTATGCAAATTCTCGGTGCACCTGTGTCAATTGTGTCAGATCGTGATACGCGTTTTACTTCTGGATTTTGGGAAAGTCTACAAGAAGCTATGGGAACCTCGCTCAAGATGAGTACTGCCTTTCACCCTCAGACAGACGGACAGACTGAGCGTGTTAATAAGATTATGGAGGATATGCTTAGGGCTTGTGTTATTGATTTCGAAGAATCTTGGGAGATGCACTTGCCTCTAGTTGAATTTGCCTACAACAACAATTATCACACGAGTATCGAGATGGCTCCGTTCGAAGCATTATATAGACGATCATGTCGTTCTCTATTGTGTTGGGTAGAGGTTGGAGACACAGAGTTGTTGGGACCAGATTTGGTTAGAGAAACCAACGAGAAGATTTCCTTGGTCAAGGAAAGGATGAGAACCGCTCAAAGCAGGTATAAGAGTTATGCTGATCGACGCTGAAAAGATTTGGAATTTAGTGTTGGAGATCACGTACTTCTTAAGGTTTCACCGACCCGAGGAGTAGTACGTTTCAGTCTTAAGAGAGGGAAGTTAGCTCCGCGTTTCATCGGACCGTTCGAGATTTTGGAACGTGTTTGGAAAGTGGCTTATCGACTCGCGCTACCACCGAAGATGTCTGGGGTTCACAATGTATTCCATGTGAGTATGCTGAAAAATACATACGAGACCCCTCGCATGTGGTTAATTATGACGATATTGAGACGAGTCATAACGTTTCTTACAAGGAGAGACCCGTGAAAATTCTAGATCAGAGTATCAAGAAGCTGAGGAATAAGGATATTCCTTTGGTGAAGGTTCAGTGGAATCACCATGACCAGAACGAGGCCTCGTGGGAAGTCGAAGCTGAGATGATGAAGAAGTACTCGGAGTTGTTTCAGGACTAGTTAGTCTTGATTTCAGGGACGAAATCCTATTTAAGGGATGGAGGGTGTAATAACCTGCATTTTCATTTATTGCATTTCATATTTAAATTCAGTTGTATTGTTTACTTTTATTTTAATTTCAATTCTCATGTATTAAATCTGGCTACTTGTTTTATTTCAGAATTAAAATTTTTACTAGGGTCAGACTGCGATTTTATAAAATTTAGCAACACCTGTGTGAATTTCAAATCTGTAATTCGAGATGGTGAAAAATATTTACTGTGGACTCAAACTGTATTTTTATAAAACCGGGAAACCATTTCCTACATTAAAATGAATTTTCTGTATTTTTGTGGCGAACACCGTGCCACAAAAATACCAGTTTATGTTTAAAACTGTCTGCGTGGTGCTAAACTTCCACCGATTTTGGAAGTGATGTAAAGTTAGATTTGACACACACTTTACTTTCCATTTAGGAAAACTGTATTTACTTTCTATTCAATACGATTCTATTTCAATATCAAACCAAATGGATACTGAGTTTTGTTACTCCATGGATGATTCAGGTTGTAGAAGCTATAGAGCGGACACAAGCCTGTAGGAAAATTTAGGGATTCTTGTAATCTCATTTGTAGAGAAAAATTCTATAGAAGAGAGAGTTTTTCTTAACCATTGTTTGGTTTTTGAGAAAATTTAGGAGAGAAGAAAGTACTACATCGAAAATTCTGTTTCTCTATAATTGAGACTAAAAATTTTAGATTTATTCTTTATCTAACACAGAAAGAGAGTGATGATTCGTTAGAGAATCCAAGCTCCGTGGAAAGCAAAAACTTTGAGCTTGGGAAAATGGGCAATGTGGGCAAGGAAAAGGAAGAGAAAACAAGATTGTGACACAGAGAGAAATGTTTGTTAGGGTTCCTCTACAGGAAATGTTAATTTATTTAAACTTTGCCCAAGTAATTTTCAATTACAAGATGAATATATACCTTCAAGGAGGAACTAGTTTTGGTTAGCATATGTGTATTTCTGTGTGTGTGTGTGTGTGTGTGTATTTGTGTTTGTGTATGTGTGTGTATATATATATATATATATATAGAGAGAGAGAGAGAGAGAGAGAAATTTAGGCAAAGTTCTCTAGAAGCAACTTTCAAGAATTTAAAAATCTGATTTTTAGTTTGTTAAAAAGTCCCTGAAAGGTGAAATTTCACTTAATATTCATGTAAAATCTAGTGAAATTTTCTTAATATTCATGAACAAATTCCTAATCAGGAATCACAACTGTCCTTGACACTAAAATCTAATGGACTTATCACTAAACCGTCATATAAATGTGTATGTAAGAATGGTGAAGCCTATAAATCCATTAATAAGTCACTTTAGATAAAGCTTTATATGAGAGAGCCATCGGTGATGCTATTGACTCTTCTACATTGAATTTGTTGGCAAAAGAGATTTGCAGAAGATGACAAATATTTGAAGGTATCGATGAACACGTGTTCATGTGTCTCAAGTTGAGCTATGATTACCTGGGTAATGAGGAAGCCAAATCTTGCTTCTTGCTTTGCTTAATGTTTTTGGAGGATTCCAATATCCCAATAAAATCTTTTCTACGGTATGGAGTGGGAGTGGATATGTTTAAAACATAGTTACTATTTGGGTTACTAGACGCAGAGCAAATTAAGTGATCAACAACCTGGAAGCTTCTTCTTTGTTATTAGCTAGTAAGATACAAGGGCATGTAAAAATGAACGGTGTTGTTCATATGGCTGCTATATTCATTGGATCTGACAGATATTTTGGGAAGAGCAAGTCGTTATTTCAGTGGTTAGGCTATTAGGAAATATTATGGTTACACTGGCAACTCATGGATACGTAGACATTTTGATGAATTCCCTCCTCGGATGGAATTCCCTAACGTTCAAATATTTCTGTTTCAACCAGTGTACTTCTGTGGTGGAGTAATTTTGTACCACTCTTTGAAGGGATGGAAGAAATTAAGAGTTTTGGGTTTGAGCAACATCTTAAGTTTTGATCATTCTCTTCGACAGTCTCCATTTATTCATAATCCATTTGGTAACATAAGATGTCTTCGAACATTAATTCTTGAAATGGTGGATATTTCAAGCACTACATTTATTGGATCGATAAACACCCTTGAGGTCCTTGGCTTAAAACATTGCTACTTAACTGCTATACTAACTAAATTAAGGTAGTTTGCTAATCTAAGGTTATTGGATTTGGTTGGCTTCCGGAATCACTTTTTTCCTGCTTGTAATCAGCCTGTACTGAATGTCATAAAGTATTTGTCAAAATTAGAAGAACTGTACCAGATTGACACCTCAATCGAACCTGAAGTCATCGCTGTACTAAATTCCTTGCATCACCTAACCGTTTTGACCATTTCGATACATAACAATAAGAATATACCTAAAGGCTTTGTTTTCCCTGACTTGGAGAAGTTTTATGTTTGCATCAGCCCATCCTGTTGATTATTTGCACCCCATATTCTTTGCGTCTCAAAGACTTGGTTGGACCTAGGATTCAGTGGTTTGGATGGGTTAAGATGTCGCTGAAAAAACTCATGATATGGGATTGCAAGGTTTGGAGGACATGAAAAACATAATTCCTGACCTATCATTTGATGGTGACAGTTTGAACTCCCTGAAGACTCTGAAAGTAGTGAACTCGCGTCCTTGATCAATACAGAGGCATGGGGGGTTTCATCTCATGCACATCAACATGATCTATAGTTGCTCTCTGACGTTGAAGAACTGAGTACCTTCGAAGGGATATGTTATGGCACACTTCCTTAGCTCCGGGGGCTTCCTATCAAAGCTGAAAGCAATGAAGGTTAAAAAAATGTAATCGATTATCAAATATTATTTCTTTCAATTTGTTCCAAAGGTTACAACAACTAGAAAAACTCAAGAGAAGTTCTTGTCTTAAAGCAAGTATTCAATTTGGAACTTGAAGATCCTGTTGTTGGGGATAGAAGACAAGAGCTTAGGCTCCCTTCTAGTTTGAGAGCATTAGGCTATATTTGGAATTTATCCAGCCGATTCGTGCACCTCCACAACCTACGAGTTGTTGCAATAGACCAATGTGAAATACTGATATATATATATACACACACACTAGCTAGACATGGCACACGTGCAAGGTACGTGCAAGTCACGTGCGCCAGTTGAAAAATTCTGTTAAAATTGCAATAGTGCTATGTTTTCCAAAATTTGAATCTCACATTTTGTTCTTAAAGCTTTGTTTGGTTCTTGGATTAATACTGCTAACTAAAATTTGGAACTAAATACTATTAACCCAAATTAATGAATCGTTATGATTATTATGACATGTTGATGATGCATAAACGTGATGACAAAAAGGTTACTTGTAAAACTTGTATCTGTTGAGAAATAAAACTATAAAAGAGAGCGAGATCCGAAACTCAACCCAAAGAACTGCTACACATATCTTAGGTAATTTTGTTCTATTCTCCCAACTTTAGTTTCAACAGGCGTTGATTACTTATGTTATTTTGCCTTCTCATGTGCTATTAAATTACACGTACGCCATGGATAATGTCAATTTTTACATTGAAATAAAGTTACGTGCATGCATATAGTTTGTAAAGGAAAATCCATCATCTACCTCTTATAATGTAGCATGATTTTACCCATAAAGGCAACATGTGCGATATGCTTAAAATTGAATACATATATCAACATATGCTCATTCTTATATAATAATAATAATAATAAAACAAACTCACCTACGTGGGCATTATTCCATGCTAGATGTACACACACTGCACCTTAAAGTTATGCTTTTAGAACTCCACTCTAAAATCTAAAGTACAACTATTTAGCAAAGCAAATTTTACGATTTAGTCGCAAAAAAAGTAATGGTATACTTCATAAATTTTTCTTCCCAAATACATGTGGTAGTGGGTCCACCAATTTTTGATTGGAAGATGTTAAAGTGATCGCATAGTGGGCTCACTGCCACATGTATTTGGGAAGCATTTGTGATAAAAAAAAAAAATTAGGAAGCATAGCATTACTCTGCGAAAAAAATGTGAGGTAGGCATTGAAATTTTTGATTAGCCAAATGTCATCTTGGGTAGCTAAATAACTTTTTGTTTAATTATATCAAAAATGGTTATTGTGCAATGCTTATAATGTAAATATGCTAATATTGCCTATTTTCTTGGGAATATACTTGAAAGCAGCAAGGATAAAATTAATTAAGGTCGATCCAGAATGACTTACATATATGTATTTGCTTAAATATGTGTATATCATTTGAAGTTGAGAGATATGGCAAAAGCCTTAATTCAGAACTTTATGTTTTATTTCTCACTATTCTCAGTTCCTTATATATTACTCTGAATTGTTTCTTTTAAGTTTTGTTTCTTTTAACAAAAAAGGTAAATGCAAGCTAACATGTTAGCTCAAAAGCCATTGAACGCATCTATAGATTAAAATTGAATCCAAATTAAACCGGCCTGTGAACTCAAAATCCAGAAATCAACTAAAGCTGCCTAGTTAGAGGAAAAGAAATGAACAGCGTAGCAACCATGGCGGACGATAATGGAGCAGAGAACATGACCAGACTCAGGCAAGAAGAGCCACTCGAGCACCGTACCACTGAAGTTCAAATTTTCCTTTAACGTATCGCATTTTACAAATCTCAGGTTACAAATTTAATTTAGTGGCTTCTTGTGTTGATATAACCTGCTAATTATGTAGATGAATATTAGAAATACTCTTAATTAATTTATAGTAGTCGAATGTCTTTTATGGTGATCAGAGTTAGGATATATAGAACTTGACTTTGTCAATCAAGTTCCAAAAATGGAGCGTTTAGAACTTGTTATCATTGTTTAAGAGCTTTTAGAACCAAACTTGGTGGCACTTAATGTGTTTTCTTTGATGTAGTCATAAAACTGAGTTCATTCTGAATGGATATGGTATAGTCATTGAATTATGTAAACACTGGAAACTAGGAATGATTGCCAAAAATGAAAAAAACCATTAGGATTTGGCATGCCGACATACCAGTATCGTGTCATTTCCGTGTCGGCCTATCCGTGTCCATGCTTTAAGTGACCACTTTAGAAGGTTTCTACTTCTAAGCTCTCAACTTGTCCTGGCTCCTTTTAAAACTATTGGAAACCATACCCCTTCACTATGTATATTTTGATAAGCCGCAAATTTATATACATATAGATACCATTGAAAACTCCACTTTTCTGCTTCTCAAAAGCCACAGTGAAAGCGCACAAAAGTTAAAAAGAGGACTCTCCGAATCGAAAGGTGGTCATCCACAACTAATCCTAATGAACTCATAAAAATTATTTACAACTTCAATTTTCACGAGATATAACCATAATCAGATAGACAAGATGGATTAGCTTTTGACTAAAGTAGAGAAAAGTACGAGTTTTTCTACATACTCAGAAGCCTTTAACTTTGATGGAGTCTCCAAAACTATGGCAGTACAGGCCGTCAATGACCCCACAACACAAAAACAAGGGAAAAAATGTACCATCCATTACTAACACAATTCCTCCAAATACTATTGGAAATGGGCCCACAATCACAACAAGAAACCACACCCACAAAGATAGAGATAAATAGAACAAGAACGACACAACCACCAATGAAAAATAAAGCAAACCGACATAACAAGATTTAATTGTGATTCGACCCAACAATGCCTACGTCCACGTGCAAAGGCGATCACCTCGATTAATATGAAGATTACAAGCACTCAAGGCTCACGTGTATAACTCATTAACCAAGTTATATCACACACACAATTGCTAGAAACTAATCTCCCCCTCACTAGTTTGCAGCCCCCTCTTGTCTATGTAGAACGTGGGTGTTTCAAATCCCTTGAGTAAGCCCTATATTTATATAGTTTTAGAGTCCCAATCCTAGTTGTAGTAGGATTTAACCCTATGGAAAGTCTTGTACTGTAAGGATACTCTCACAAATATTCCTATATAAAATAGGCAACTTCCACCATCAAAGGAATCCTTAATTGATAAGGAAACCACCAAATAAGTAATCAAATCATAATTAGGAAATAATTCCACTAATGGAATTTTAGGCACAATCCGAACAATCTTCACCTTGCCTCAAATTCCTTTCCAACAGTCTTCAGAGTCTTCCTCTTGTAATCTTCAACTTCCACATCAATAGTGCATAGCCTTTGCCATCCCCCAAGCTATTCAGCTACACTATTACTTAAGTTCACATCCCCCATGAACTTGAGATCACCAACATCATCAAACACAAAATGTACGAGCTCCACTTTACTATTGTGGTCATCTTCACCTTGGGCAGAAGTTGTCATCACCGAAGTTGTTGGCGCCTCGTCATCTATTCTCTTAATAGATTTCCCCACCACCTGCCACACCCTCTTATTCTGTATGATATCTCCAAAATCTGTACTTCCTAACAAAACGTACAAATTTCCAACCTTCTTTCCCAAGAACACTATACGAGAATATTGCTGATCACCTTCATGAAGCCTCTCTTCACGACAAATGAGCATCCTTTAGAATCCAACATTCCCAAAAAAATTACATTTTTTTTCAAACCCAAAACATGAAGCACATCTGTCAATAGCCTTGTCAACCCATTTCAAGTCTTGATTCAAACGGTTCCAATACCCTTGATTTCTTCGACTGTGTTGTTCGCCATATAGACATTTTCCTCCATCGGTTTGTAGGATGAGAACCAATCTACATGCGACCGCATGTGAGCAAAACAAGCTGATTCAAGAACCCAATTCGCGGTTTTCTTCTCCTCCTCTGTAATTGTCATGACTTCTATGACATCTTCATCCGAATGTTCTGACACGTTTGCAGCGGTACCTCTATTATCCTTTGTTGCTGGGCAATCTCGCATAAAGTGACCCTTCTTTCCGCAATAGTAACACTCCTTGTCCTTCATAGGAGTTCTATGTCATGCTCCTCCACTATCGCCTCCACAAAAGTTCTTCTTCCCTGGCCTTGGCCTCTCTTGTGTAACAAGTGCTTGTGCATCTTTCGACTTAATTTCCCTCTTTGTTATCCCTATCTTCTCGCTAGAGAATAGAGCTTTCTTCACCTGTTCCACCATTATGGTATCTCTCCCATACAACAATGTATTGAATAATTAATTATGGGCAGATTTTACCGACGTAAGGAGAATGATAGCTTTGTCCTCGTCGTCTAGTTTGAAGCCAACATTGGATAACTCACATAATAACTTGTTAAACTCACCTATATGGGCTTGAAGATCAATTCCTTCTTTTCATCTAAACGAGTACAACTCTTGCTTTAGCATAAGACGGTTAGTGAAGTTTTTCCCCAAATAGAGATCCTCAAGCTTTTCCCACAAAGCTTTTGTGGAGGTCTCCCCCACGACATCATGCACCACATTGCCCACCAAACTAAGCCGCATGGTGCTAACAACATCTTGTCGGTCATCCCTTCCGCCTTGTTATCTTCACCGCACAATGCATCCTCTATACCTTGTTGCACCAAGGCATCCTTCATACGCACTTGCCACATGCTAAAATTCTTCTTACCATCAAACTTTTCTATTACCATTCGCATATCCCCAATCGAACTATTTCCAGCTGACATGGATTCTCAACCGAGCTTTGATACCACTTGTTGGAAATGGGCCTATAATCACAACAAGAAAACCACACCACAAGGATAGAGATAAATAGAATAAGAACGACACAACCACGAAAGAAAAATCAAGTAAACCAACACAACAAGATTTAAATGTGGTTCGGCCTAACAATGCCTATGCCCACATGCAAAGGCGATCACCTCGATTAATATGAAGATTACAAGCACTCAAGACCTTATGTGTATAACTCTCCAACCAAGTTATATGACACACACAATTACTAGAAACTAATCTTTCCCTCACTAGTTTTCAGCCCTCTCTTGTGTATGTAGAACGTGGATGTTTTGAATTCCTTGAGTAAGCCCTATATTTATATAGATTATTGAGTCCTAATCTTAGTTGTAGTAGGATTTACCCCTATGGTAAGCCTTGTACAATAAGGAATGCTCTCACAAACATTCCTATATAAAATAGGTAACTTCAACCATCAAAGCAATCCTTGTTTGATAAGAAAACCACCAAATAAGCAATCAAATCATAATTAGGAAACAATTCCACTAATGAAATTTTAGGCACAATCCTAACAAATACAACACCAGTACTTATTCATCCATACGATAATTTTTTAAAAGCTCCAACCAACTACCAACTGTCAAATAACGAGGAAAGAAATTAACCCTTGGGTTGAAGAAACAAATTTGCATACATTAATAGATATACAAGATTCTATATATGACTTGGAAGCCAATCTAACTTGCATTTTCCTTTAGTTTTTTGGGTCACCTTGCTCCTCTCCCTAATGCTCCAACTGCTTACTGTAATAGCTTGATTCTTAGATTTGGTCGGGGGGGTGGCTTAATTATCCTAATTATGCATATCCACCAAGATTTTTTTAGAAGAAAAAAAACAAACAAGATTGTCAGTTCATAAGCATGTTGATTATTATCCCATAGATTACATATATGTATATGGAGGGGGACCTTTTGCTAATTATGCATAACCACCAAGAATTTTCTAGAAGAGAGGAAAAAAAAAGCAAGATTGTCAGTTCATATGCAAGTTGAATATTATCCCATAGATTACATAAATCTATCTAGATCTATCACCAAGACCCAACTACTGGTCTACCTTTGGTAGCTGTTTCTGAAGCCAGAGAACCCTGGGTGCATGAGTGAACTGTTTCCAAACTTACAAGGACTCAGAACTTGAATTCTAGTGGTGTTTAAAATTGATCACTTCATCTCCAACTAACTTTGATTTTAGTTTTCTATTTTTTATTTTTCTGCCCACAAATTGGAGATTCGTTCTCAACGTATTTGGAAATTCAATGGACAAAAAATCTAGAAATTTATTTTTTCTTCCATAGCTTGAGTGTCGTATGAATGGTTAGTTTGTGGATTAGTCATCCTCTTTAAAACAAGTTTGTGAGATTTATAGCCAATTGGTTAGAAGAAGCATTTTCCTATAATGACCCCACTAAAATAAAAGTCAAACAAGGAGAAGGGTGTCATTTCATTTAAGGATGTCAATTTGTCATTTGACTTGGTTCAAAGTTGAACCCATTCTGCAAAATAATATACTCTGTTACGATATTAACTATAGTCTTAGCACTTATTTTTTCAGTGTATATGATAATGTATCATTTACCAAAATCACTAGAATGTATCTTGTTCGTTGTGCACCCTCTCCCTGATTTTTCATTAACATTCCTAATACGTGATTCTTTTTCCTACTTTTTGTCTTGCTCATATTGTAATTTTTTTTTGCAGTTCAGTTTACTCCTCTTTATCCATCTCCTTTTTAGGCAGATGCAAATGGCAACAGTTGGTAGCGAGACTTATCCCAATGATATTAAAGAGAAGTTCGGTGCTCTTATTGGAGACACTAGATTTCAGATAATAATGTTTTTAATTTTTATTATCATTTTATGTCCATCTATAAATATTGTGAATAGCAGAAACAAGAAATAGACCTTGCACAATAGGCACAAGAAATAGAACTTGCACAACAGGCACAACAAGAAGCACAAGATGCAAATAATCTAGTAGACACAAAACTATTTCAGGAGCACATCTTCCCTCTAGGAGTGATGTGACTTTCAAGGCTGATAAATGTGTCATCTGCCTTGATGAGTATTCCCAGGGAGCCTCACTGATGGTTGGTTTGCCACAGGGGTTTCGCATTGCCCCACATGCTGATTTGATTACGCCATGTAAAGAGCATCATAATAGGTGTTGGGGAATTGGAAGAACATATTATGTAATTCAGTGTAATGTGAGGCAAACAATATATGATTATCTTTCATAGCAATATACGATTATACTTGGACTTGATTTTTCCCTACAAACAGAACGTCTCGCATTTGTTTGTGATAGCACGTAATTGTTGTAGCTTGTAACCAAGATATTGAATATTTTTTGAGGATAAGATATTCAGATAGTTATATGAAAGATAAGTGGAGACGTGTGCGTGGAGCTTGTATCTATGTTTCAAATGTACTATTACTTTTCCATTGCAATTAGTGTTGTGTGATTCTATACTAAAGTTACTGGTTATGACCTCGTGCAAATGCACACACATTTATATAATAATAATAAGTAAGCGAGTAAGATTGTAAAACGAAGCTCTAAGTATATATCCTGATCAAATGGATTAATTTGAATAGTTACAGATATATAATTTGGGTGAATAGCTTCTTGAACCATTTTCTTGACTTATGGATCATCAAAATTATGGAATTACATGAAATTAGAAAAAGTGGCTGTAAATCGGCATGCTATCAGTTGGATTGACTTGACAATTGGGATGACCTAGTACATTGGTTGATCTATGAGATTAAATTCTCTTTTAGATACAAATTTGTTTATTTCTCTACATTCATGTTTGTATTATCTTCTTACAATTGAGGGTATTATATTCTCCCAGTCAATTACTATAATTGCTATATATATATATGTATATACTATTGACGCACCTAACAACAGAATGTGTGGAGGTGCTTCCCATTTTTAAGAAAACAGAAAATTATGCAAACATCAGTTTGTTTATAACTTAATCACACTAATTGTTATATTAGCAAAGCAGTCTCTTACAAGTGATCCGTGGGAGATAAATGATTATAATTTGTCATTTTGGTTGAACAAAGAGGAAAACTAGAAGTGTCTTAACTAATTGGACTTGATCAAAAAATATTGGAAAGCAAAAAAATAATCAATATTGTAGTTATTTCAATAATGTGGTATCACAAATCAATGGAATTCACAAGTCAAACATATAGTTTGATTAATAAAAGTAAAACAGGTTTTATAAAACAAGTTTGAGAGGTTGTTTAAGTAAAGCAAGTTTTAAGTAATTTAATATTTGTGTAGTTACTATTTAAGTGTATAGAAGTTTTTGTGTGACTTAAAATTGACTCAATAATATATAATATTTTAGATAAAAAAAAAATGATTTTAAAAATTTTTTTTTGGTTGAGAAGGAGGTAAAAATGATCTTGGTAATTGGTGAGGGCAAAGAAGTCTTCAAAATGATACTTGGTCATTGTCAACATTTGAGACGAGGACAAATTCCTTCACATGTTCTTCTCGGTGTAGATTTTTTCTCATTTTTTGGACAGAGTTATTGACATCGTTAATCAGAGAAAGACAGGTGGAAAATCCTGGGTATGTCACCAACCCCACAACACGCGCCAGGTAAGTCAGGAAGGCTAGTGGGCGACAGAATTCGAATCCACGCCAAGTTATGGATACAATTGGTCCAACTACTTGAGATCTGTCATTCCAACCCACTTACTTCAGTCCCCAGAAGTTTCGAACCCTGACCTCCCTTTAAGAAGCTAGACGCTCTGATCAACTTAGCTAGGCCGAGTTGGTTAAAGAAGTCTTATGTTGCAAATTAGTTCTTAAGAGTATATTTGGAAAATTTTCTTTATCACAAATATTAATATAGCATGGTATCATAAATAAAATCCTGTAAAATTCATTTGTCGGAGAAATTCAATCCAAAGTCAACACCAAACCTAAGGTATAATATTTTAGCCAAAAAAAAACCTAAGGTATAATCGGAGAGGATCTTAAGTGAATTGGGTCGAGTGAACTGGTTTTTAAGCCTAAATGAACCCTCGGGTCAATGGGGTGCACGAGTCAGCGGGGCAACCCGCGGTCTTTTTAGGCTTAAAAGCCAGTTCACTAGGTAACTTCACTCGACCCAGTTCACTTAAGATCCTGGCCGAAGGTATAATAGCCTATATTTACTCTTATTTTTGCCCAAACTCCACCTAATGCCTATAGATGATATAATTCCAGAGTAAAGCTACCCAAATTTTGTATCTGAGATGCATCCCAAATATATGTGGTAGTGGGACCAACTTCAATAATATTTATTTGGGGATGCATTCTTGTGTTTGGTTTGACATAAACCTAGAATTAATAACATTTCAACTACACCCAATTTTTATTTGGATTTGTCTAGAATTAATTTTGTTTGAATGAATTTAGTAAATTACTCTCTATTTTAATATTGACTTCTAATATAGCAAGATGTTATAGGAAAATAAAATTATTAAATTAGAATAAGAATTCAATTCAAACCAAAGAGGAGAATTAGAATTGCAAATTCAATTCAAGTTATTAAAGTAGGCACTTTCGAAGAAAAAAATATTTCTATTCAATACGATTCTATTTCAATATCAAACCAAATGGATACTGAGTTTGGTTACTCCATGGATGATTCAGGTTGTAGAAGCTAGAGAGCGGACACAAGCCTGTAGGAAAATTTAGGGATTCTTGTAATCTCATTTGTAGAGAAAAATTCTACAGAAGAGAGTTTTTCTTAACCATTGCTTGGTTTTTGAGAAAATTTAGGAGAAAAGAAAGTACTACATTGAACATTCTGTTTCTCTATAATTGAGACTAAAAATTTTAGTTTTATTCTTTATCTAACACAGAAAGAGAGTGATGATTCGTTAGAGAATCCAAGCTCCGTGGAAAGCAAAAACTTTGAGCTTGGGAAAAGGGGCAATGTGGGCAAGGAAGAGGAAGAGAAAACAAGAATGTGACAGAGAGAGAAATGTTTGTTAGGGTTCCTCTACAGGAAATGTTAATTTATTTAAACTTTGCCCAAGTAATTTTCAATTACAAGATGAATATATACCTTCAAGGAGGAACTACTTTTGGTTAGCATATGTGTATTTCTCTCTGTGTGTGTGTGTGTGTGTGTGTATGTGTGTGTGTGTGTGTTTGTGTTTGTGTGTGTGTGTATATATATATAGAGAGAGAGAGAAAGAGGGAGAGAGAGAGAGAAATTTAGGCAAAGTTCTCTAGAAGCAACTTTCAAGAATTTAAAAATCTGATTTTTAGTTTGTTAAAAAGTCCCTGAAAGGTGAAATTTCACTTAATATTCATCTATGGTTTAAGTGAAATTTCACTTAATATTCATGTAAAATCCAGTGAAATTTTCTTAATATTCATGAACAAATTCCTAATCAGGAATCACAACTGTCCTTGACACTAAAATCTAATGGACTTATCACTAAACCGTCATATAAATGTGTGTATAAGAATGGTGAAGCCTATAAATCCATTAATAAGTCACTTTAGATAAAGCTTTATATGAGAGAGCCGTCGGTGATGCTATTGACTCTTCTACATTGAATTTGTTGGCAAAAGAGATTTGCAGAAGATGACAAATATTTGAAGGTATCGATGAACACGTGTTCAGGTGTCTCAAGTTGAGCTATGATTACCTGGGTAATGAGGAAGCCAAATCTTGCTTCTTGCTTTGCTCAATGTTTTTGGAGGATTCCAATATCCCAATAAAATCTTTTCTACGGTATGGAGTGGGAGTGGATATATTTAAAAACATAGTTACTATTTGGGTTACTAGACGCAGAGCAAATTCAGTGATCAACAACCTGGAAGCTTCTTCTTTGTTATTAGCTAGTAAGATACAAGGGCATGTAAAAATGAATGGTGTTGTTCATATGGCTATTATATTCATTGGATCTGATAGATATTTTGGGAAGAGCAAGACGTTATTTCAGTGGTTAGGCCATTAGGAAAAATTATGGTTATACTGGCAACTCATGGATACGTAGACATTTTGATGAACTCCCTCCTCGGATGGAATTCCCTAACGTTCACATATTTCTGTTTCAACCTAGTGTACTTCTGTGGTGGAGTAATTTTGTACCACTCTTTGAAGGGATAGAAGAAATTAAGAGTTTTGGATCTGAGCAACATCTTAAGCTTTGATCATTCTCTTCGACAGTCTCCATTTATTCATAATCCATTTGGTAACATAAGATGTCTTCGAACATTAATTCTTGAAATGGTGGATATTTCAAGCACTACATTTATTGGATCGATAAACACACTTGAGGTCCTTGGCTTGAAACATTGCTACTTAACTGCTATACTAACTAAATTAAGGTAGTTTGCTAATCTAAGGTTATTGGATTTGGTTGGCTTCCGGACTCACTTTTTTCCTGCTTGTAATCAGCCTGTACTGAATGTCATAAAGTATTTGTCAAAATTAGAAGAACTGTACCTCATTGACACCTCAATCGAACCTGAAGTCATCGTTGTACTAAATTCCTTGCATCACCTCACTGTTTTGACCATTTCCATACATAACAATAAGAATATACCTAAAGGTTTTGTTTTCCCTGACTTGGAGAAGTTTTATGTTTGCATCAGCCCATCCTGTTTATTATTTGCACCCCATATTCTTTGCGTCTCAAAGACTTGGTTGGACCTAGGATTCGGTGGCTTGGATGGGTTAAGATGTCGCTGAAAAAAACTCATGATATGGGATTGCATGGTTTGGAGGACATGAAAAACATAATTCCTGACCTATCATTTGATGGAGACAGTTTGAACTCCCTGAAGACTCTGAAAGTAGTGAACTCGCGTCCTTGATCAATACAGAGGCATGGGGGGTTTCATCTTATGCACATCAACAAGATCTGTAGTTGCTCTCTGACGTTGAAGAACTGAGTACATTCGAAGGGATATGTTATGGCACACTTCCTTAGCTCCGGGGGCTTCCTATCAAAGCTGAAAACAATGAAGGTTAAAAAAATGTAATCGATTATCAAATATTATTTCCTTCAATTTGTTCCAAAGGTTAAAACAACTAGAAAAACTCAAGAGAAGTTCTTGTCTTAAAGCAAGTATTCAATTTGGAACTTGAAGATCCTGTTGTTGGGGATAGAAGACAAGAGCTTAGGCTACCTTCTAGTTTGAGAGCATTAGGCTATATTTGGAATTTATCCAGCCGATTCGTGCACCTCCACAACCTGCGAGTTGTAGCAATAGACCAATGTGAAATACTGATATATATACACACTAGCTAGACATGGCACACGTGCAAGATACGTGCAAGTCACGTGCGCCAGTTGAAAAATTCTGTTAAAATTGTAATAGTGCCATGGTTTCCAAAATTTGAATCTCACATTTTGTTCTTAAAGTTTTGTTTGGCTCTTGGATTAATACTATTAACTAAAATTTGGAACTAAATACTATGAACCCAAATTAATGAATCGTTATGATTATTATGACATGTTGATGATGCATAAACGTGATGACAAAAAGGTTACTTGTAAAACTTGTATTTGTTGAGAAATAAAACTATAAAAGAGAGCGAGATCCGCGACTCAACCCAAAGAACTGCTACACATATCTTAGGTAATTTTGTTCTATTCTCCCAACTCTAGTTTCAACGGGCGTTGATTACTTCTGTTATTTTGCCTTCTCATGTGCTGTTAAATTACACGTACGCCATGGATAATGTCAATTTTTACATTGAAATAAAGTTACGTGCATGCATATAGTTTGTGTAGGAAAATCCATCATCTACCTCTTATATAGTAGCATGATTTTACCCATAAAGGCAACACGTGCGATATGCTTAAAATTGAATACATATATCAACATATGCTCGTTCTTATATAATAATAATAATAATAAAACTAACTCACCTACGTGGGCATTATTCCATGCTAGATGTATACACACTGCACCTTAAAGTTATGCTTTTAGAACTCCACTCTAAAATCTAAAGTACAACTATTTAGCAAAGCAAATTTTACGATTTAGTCGCAAAAAAAGTAATGCTATACTTCATAAATTTCTCTTCCCAAATACATGTGGCAGTGGGTCCACCAATTTTTGATTGGAAGATGTTAAAGTGATCGCATAGTGGGCTCACTGCCACATGTATTTGGGAAGCATTTGTGATAAAAAAAAATTTTTAGGAAGCATAGCATTACTCTGCGAAAAAAATGTGAGGTAGGCATTGAAATTTTTGATTAGCCAAATGTTATCTTGGGTAGCTAAATAACTTTTTTTTTTAATTATATCAAAAATGGTTATCGTGCAATGCTTATAATGTAAATGTGCTAATATTGCCTATTTTCTTGGGAATATACTTGAAAGCAGCAAGGATAAAATTAATTAAGGTCGATCCAGAATGACTTACATATATGTATTTGCTTAAATAAGTGTATATCATTTGAAGTTGAGAGATATGGCAAAAGCCTTAATTCAGAACTTTATGTTTTATTTCTCACTATTCTCAGTTCCTTATATATTATTCTGATTTGTTTCTTTTAAGTTTTGTTTCTTTTAACAAAAAAGATAAATACAAGCTAACTTGTTAGCTCAAAAGCCATTGAACGCATCTATAGATTAAAATTGAATCCAAATTAAACCGGCCTGTGAACTCAAAATCCAGAAATCAACTGAAGCTGCCTAGTTAGAGGAAAAGAAACGAACAACATAGCAGCCATGGCGGACGATAATGGAGCAGAGAACATGACCAGACTCAAGCAAGAAGAGCCACTCGAGCACCGTACCACTGAAGTTCAAAATTTTCCTTTAACGTATCGCATATTATGAGTCTCAGGTTACAAATTTAATTTAGTGGCTTGTTGTGTTGATATAACCTACTAATTATGTAGATGAGTATTAGAAATGCTCTTAATTAATTTATAGTAGTTGAATGTCTTTTATGGTGATCAGAGTTAGGATATATAGAACTTGACTTTGTCAATCAAGTTCCAAAAATGGAGCTTTTAGAACTTGTTATCATTGTTTTAGAGCTTTTAGAACCAAACTTGGTGGCACTTAATGTGTTTTCTTTGATGTAGTCATAAAACTGAGTTCATTCTGAATGTATATGGTATAGTCATTGAATTATGTAAACACTGGAAATTAGGAATGATTGCCAAAAATGATAAAACCCATTAGGATTTGGCATGTCCACATACCAGTATCGTGTCATGTCCGTGTCGGCTTATCCGTGTCCATGCTTTAAGTGACCACTTTAGAAGGTTTTTGCTTCTAAGCTCTCAACTTGTCCTGGCTCCTTTTAAAACTAATGGAAACCATACCCCTACATGATGTATATTTTGATAAGCCGCAAATTTATATACATATATATACCACTGAAACTCCACTTTTCTGCTTCTCAAAAGCCATAGTGAAAGCGCACAAAAGTTAAAAAGAGGAATCTCCGAATCGATAGGTGGTCATCCACAACTAATCCTAATGAACTCATAAAAATTATTTACAACTTCAATTTTCACGAGATATAACCATAATCAGAGAGATAAGATGAATTAGTATTTGACTAAAGTAGAGAAAAGTACGAGTTTTCTACATGCTCAGAAGCCTTTAACTTTGATGGAGTCTCCAAAACTATGGCAGTACAGGCCGTCAATGACCCCACAACACAAAAAGAAGGGAAAAAATGTACCATAATGACACAACCACAAAAGAAAAATCAAGCAAACCGACACAACAAGATTTAAATGTGGTTCGACCCAACAATGCCTACATCCACGTGCAAAGGCGATCACCTCGATTAATATAAAGATTGCAAGCACTCAAGGCTTACTTGTATAACTCTCTAACCAAGTTATATGACACACAAAATTGCTAGAAACTAATCTCCCCCTCACTAGTTTGCAGCCCCCTCTTGTGTATGTCGTGGGTGTTTCAAATCCCTTGAGTAAGCCCTATATTTATAAAGTTTTAGAGTCTCAATCCTAGTTGTAGTAGGATTTAACCCTATGGAAAGTCTTGTACTGTAAGGATACTCTCACAAATATTCCTATATAAAATAGGCAACTTCCACCATCAAAGGAATCCTTAATTGATAAGGAAACCACCAAATAAGTAATCAAATCATAATTAGGAAATAATTCCACTAATGGAATTTTAGGCACAATACGAACAATCGTCACCTTGCCTTAAATTCCTTTCCAACAGTCTTCAGAGTCTTCCTCTTGTAATCTTCAACTTCCACATCGATAGTGCATTGCCTTTGCCATCCCCCAAGCTATTCAACTACATTATTACTTAAGTTCACATCCCCCATGAACTTGAGATCACCAACATCATCAAACACGAAATGTACGAGCTCCACTTTACTATTGTGGTCATCTTCACCTTGAGTAGAAGTTGTCATCACTGAAGTTATTGGAGCCTCGTCATCTATTCTCTCAATAGATTTCCCCACCAGCTTCCACACCCTCTTATTCTGTGTGATATCTCCAAAATCTGTACTTCCTAACAAAACGTAAAAATTTCCAACCTTCTTTCCCAGAACACTATACGAGAATTCTGCTGATCACCTTCATGAAGCCTCTCTTCACGACAAATGAGCATCCTTTAGAATCCAACATTCCCAAGAAAATTACATTTTTTTTCAAACCCAAAACATGAAGCACATCTGTCAATAGCCTTGTCAACCCATTTCAAGTCTTGATTCAAATGGTTCCAATACCCTTGATTTCTTCAACTATGTTGTTCGCTATATAGACATTTTCCTCCATCGGTTTGTAGGATGAGAACCAATCTACATACGACCGCAAGTGAGCAAAATAAGCTGATTCAAGAACCCAATTCGCGGTTTTCTTCTCCTCCTCTGTAATTGTCATGACTTCTACGACATCTTCATCCAAATGTTCCGACACGTTTGCAGCGGTACCTCTATTATCCTTCGTTGCTGGGCAATCTCGCACAAAGTGACCCTTCTTTCCGCAATAATAACACTTCTTGTCCTTCATAGGAGTTCTATGTCATGCTCCTCCACTACCGCCTCCACGAGAGTTCTTCATCCCTGGCCTTGGCCTCTCTTATGTAACAAGTGCTTGTGCATCTTTCGACTTAATTTCCCTCTTTGTTATCCCTATCTTCTCGCTAGAGAATAGAGCTTTCTTCACCTGTTCCACCGTTATGGTATCTCTCCCATACAACAATGTATTGAATAATTGATTCTGGGTAGATTTTACCGACATAAGGAGAATGATAGCTTTGTCCTCGTTGTCTAGTTTGAAGCCAACATTGGATAACTCACACAATAACTTGTTAAACTCACCTATATGGGCTTGAAGATCAACTCCTTCTTTTCACCTAAACGAGTACATCTCTTGCTTTAACATAAGACGGTTAGTGAAGTTCTTTCCCAAATAGAGATCCTCAAGCTTTTCCCACAAAGCTTTTGTGGAGGTCTCCCCCACGACATCATACACCACATTGCCCACCAAACTAAGCCGCATGGTGCTAACAACTTTAGAGTTAATCCTCTTCCATATCTTATCGGTCATCCCTTAAAACTTGTTATCTTCACTGCACAATGCATCCTCTATACCTGTTGTACCAACGCATCCTTCATACGCACTTGCCACATGCTAAAATTCTTCTTACCATCAAACTTTTCTATTACCATTCGCATATCCCCAATCGAACTATTTCCAGCTGCCATGGATTCTCAACCGAGCTTTGATACCACTTGTTAAAAATGGGCCTATAATCACAACAAGAAAACCACACCACAAGGATAGAGATAAATAGAATAAGAACGACACAACCACGAAAGAAAAATCAAGCAAACCAACACAACAAGATTTAAATGTGGTTCGGCCTAACAATGCCTATGCCCACATGCAAAGGCGATCACCTCGATTCATCTGAAGATTACAAGCACTCAAGACCTTATGTGTATAACTCTCCAATCAAGTTATATGACACACACACAGTTACTAGAAACTAATCTTTCCCTCACTAGTATTCAGCCCTCTATTGTGTATGTAGAACATGGATGTTTCAAATTCCTTGAGTAAGCCCTATATGTATATAGATTGTCGAGTCCTAATCCGGGACTATAATAGGATGGATATTATGTTACATAGTTTTTTTTTATTGGACATAGTTTTTTACGTAATAATTTTGTAAGAGTTAAATGTTAACTCTACTTTCTCTATTTCTTAAGTTACTGAGTCATTTGTTGATTCTATGACTTGGTATGCTAAACTCAGATACGTAGGATAATAAAAGGATGTCTCAATTAGCTGGTAGTGGCTTGTGAGCTCACTCGCTAAAGTTGACCTGCCCACGCGTGAGTCTTGCCTAGGTGGCAAAGCATGCCAAAAACTTTTTCAAGTAAAGCTATAAGAGATTATCAACCTTTTAGAGCTAGTTCACTCAACCTTGGACTCATATTTGTAAAGACATGTTATAGTAGCTCCATTTTCCTCACTCTGTCATCTCACCGCTATAAAACACTAGACTACATTAATTGTTTTACAGCTGAGGTTGAGATATAGATTTGAGAAGACTTTTGAGTCATCTCATACTCTAGTATTTCTCTGATTAGTTCAGAGCAACTGTGTTAGTTTCTCTGATTAGTTCAGAGGAACTGTGTCAGTTTCTCTAGTTAGTTCAGAAGAACTGTGTGAGGACAAAGGGGTATATATACAACTTTCTGTTCTGAAAAGTTCTGTAATAATATGTTATTATAGAAGGGAGGAATAGAATACTTCTAGCTAAATCTGGATCATTGACGGCGTAAGCTATCCTTTCAATCTTGGAAGGATGCACTCTTAGTTGTTGCCCTCATACGCAAAATTGTGCCTTTATAACCTATTTTCCAAGCTTTACAGCTGTTTGAAAATGTTTTCACAGTATTGTCATTGCTATAAGAATCTTGACCTCTATGAGTTAGAGGAAATTGTAGACAACATACCATCTTTAAGCGAGGGTGGGGAGATATTGTCATTCCACATCCAGTAGTCGCTGAAAATGGTACTAGTCTGCAGCCGAGTGGAAGTACACCGCTAGACGCTAGTGGAAGTGTGCCAAACAGTGGGAGTGTACCACAGGTTACTCAAGATTCTTAGATAGCACAGTGCAGATTGCGAGGATGAGTTCTCCGTCGGCGTTTTGAAATCTGCAAGATGTGTTTTCCTGTGCGCATTAGTAGATGATGTTGCGACAACTTCTTATGTAGAAGTGCTTTGTTCATCTGCTAAAGCTGAGTGAATATTTTCTATGAAGGGCGATATGATCTCTATGGACAAAGAATAAGGTTTGTTTGGGAGTCAGCTAATATTTCGTCCAAGTGTAAGACTATTGGAAACAAGCGGGTTTTCGAAGTTAGACTCAAGGCGGATGGTTCAGTTGACAAAGATAAAGGTGCAACTCGTAGTGAGAGGTCAAACCCACGAGTGGGTATAAACCTTGAAGACAGAATCTCCTTATTGGTGATATTTTGTTTTCATTCGCCTTATCTCAGTGATTGTCGTACATTTAGTTTTAGAACCCTTTTTAAATGGATGTTTATACTGCTTTTCTTAATGGAGAGCCAAACGAAGAGATCTACATGGATCGACCTATTAGTTTTTACGAACGATGGGAATGAGCCAATGTATGGCATCTTAATTGATTTGTTTACGATCTCTAGCAATCGTTTAGGCAATGGCACTTGACGTTTCATGATTTGATCGATCTCTTTCGTTGAGATGATTAAAGAAGACCAGTGTGTGTACATTGAACAGTCCATAAAAAGTGTTCTAATTCTTATATTGTATGATAGCAATATCCTTTTTATTTAGATAAAAAGGCATGGGTCAAATCAGCTATGTGTTGGGAGTTAGGATTGTAGGAACCGTTCATAGACCTTTTTTGTTCGTCTCTAGAGACTTACATAATAGAAGATTCTTGAACACTCTCACATACAGTACTCAAAACCCGTAGATACCTCAGTTGAGAAGGGACCCTTGACCCTAATTCAATGTCCAGAGAACGATGAGGAAGTAAGTGTCCAAAGTGCCATAGGCATCCGCAATGGGAAGCCTGACGAATACTATGTTGTATTCTTGTTCAGACATTTGCCATGCGGATAGGATAATTAGTCATTACAAGAGTAACCTTGGTCCAGTTCACTGGAGAGCAGTGAAGAGGTTCTTACATAGCATAAGCTTCTTGCCTCAAGGCGATGAAGCAATGTTGGTCTATTATGACGGCATGTCGGCTCTAGTTTATGTAAAGGACCATAAGTACCACGGAAAGTCCAAGCGTATAGAGAACTCGAGATATGGTTGCACAAGGGGAGGCTGTTTTACAGTACATCACTACTGGTGATATGATGGCTGATCTTTTAGATTAAGCCAATTTCTAGAGATTCGTTCTTGTCCCACATTAGTTGTATGGGACTCCATAGGTTCTGATCTACTTTAACAACATTATTTTTGACATTATTATTACCAGATATTTATTAGTATAATAAAATCAATGGTTTTCCAAATTATTTAGTTGTTAGTTGGATGAATGCACATTTTTTCTTTAAAGTGTCACCAGGCTTGAATCGACCTGCTCACATGGGTGATTCACCTTGGCGCCGAGATAGAGAAGTTGGACATGTGTGTCCATAGCGCTTAGATGGCGAGCAAGATGAGACATTTGTGTTAATGGCGCTTGGATAGCTAGCTAAAACAATTGTGTCTATAGCGCTAGGAAAGCGGGCTAGAACACTTATATCTACGCGGTATAAGAACAACGAGCTAGATATAAACCTTGTTATCCTTATATGTCGCCTTAGCTTAGAGCTAAGATGAGACCTAAGCTTGGTGCTTGGTTGAACATAGAGAGCGCCCACTACTCTATGTAGCCTATTTATAGCCGAATATGAGTTTTCAGACGGACGCTGGTTGTAGCGACTGTGCTGGAAATGTCAGGTTAGACGTTTATGTAACGTCTAGACTAAAATTCGTATGGCGTTACTTTTACCACGAATTGACATGCCCATTTATATGGAAGAACGCCATAGCATACATATTATACTGTATGTGCTATTTTGCAATCGTTTGTGGAGCAATGGATTAATCCCTATTTCATTGCTGTGTGAGCCACGTAGTCTCCCTGTAACGGGCCGGGATTCTACACAAGTTACCTTATGACCTGAGGCTATGTCATGAAGAGGACGCTTGATGACACTACTTTAGCGTACCATCCTGGGACAAAGAGACAAATACCGTCCTATGGGGCACGTCTAGGAAAGCGGTCGAGTTAGTTGGATTGACATTAGTAGGTAGGGAAGACTCTTCGATAACACACCATGTTTTGTGACTCATTAGCTGGCCAGCGACAATCGTGAGTGTCATGGGTACATTAGATATTTGGGGGTATAGCACTGCTTTCTAAGGGATTAAGAGTGCTAGATCTGGTGTGGTTGAACCTGTCTAGGTAAATACACGAGAAGCTTCCGAGTGATGCGTTTTGCTAGTTATGTTATTGACTTAGCATCTCAGCTCCTGCCGCTGTACGTTTCTTTTCGTGAGGTCGCACATTTATCGTATGAGGAGATGATGAAAGTTGGAATTTGAGAGATTTTGTTTTAGCACAAAGGCCTATGTGGGTGAGTGGGAGATGTTAGCATTTTTGTGGGTTATGGGTCACCCACATAATTTATGGACCAGGTCCAACGGGCTTAGCTTAGGGCCCAAGAAATCCTATGTGAATAATAACTTGGAGTCCTAGGGCATGTATATGTGTGTATGTATATATAAATGTGTATAATACACACATAAACACAACTCTCTACACACAACAAGAGTCTCCCTCTCTCTCTCTCTCTTCGGTTACTTTCTCTCTCTAGCCAAATCACACTAGGGCTTGGGATTTAGCGCGTGGATACAAAGGGGGTGTCTCTAGTAGGCATTCTCACGACCCGTTCGAAGCACAAGAGTGTACACGAAAGCACTAAAGATAAGCAATTCGTGGGTATTATCATTGGGCTCGTAACAACGCCGCCAAGACGATCTGTGATCGGGTATATTCCGCAAGGTATGTCCTTTACCCGACCCGTATGGTTGTTTGATGCATATTTACAGTTCTATTTAGAAAAAGATACTCGTCTCAGAAATGATGCTTGCAATCTTGAATTTTGGCATTTTAGAAAAATGTAGAAATTGCCACATAAGAAGAAATATGGCGAGTTTTCCGATTTTTATAAATTGAGTCATTCATGTGATGAATTTTGCTTCAAGATTTAATATGAAATCTGAATGAAACTATTCAAATTCAAGTAACAACCAAACAGGCCATAAAGTGACCAACAGAAGAACAAAAGTTAAGTTACTACAACTAGTTAAGATACAGGATCCACAAGATTGGAAACTATCCAACAAATGCGATTTTGATATTCTCAAGTTTAGTAATGGAATAACTAAAATTCAAGTGAAGTAAATTATCGATGTTGTATTCAAGTGAGCCATAGCCCCCCACCAAATGCCATCATACGACCAAAATAACTTCCATGTGTCCCATAATCTAGAACACCATAGTATTTTATAGAATCCACATAAGGTTCTATATCTGTTGCATCCACAATCTCACGAGCTTCATTTATGAATGTCATTTTTCTGCAATACGCATCATAGAATGAGTTCCCATAAGGAGGATGACCGCTGCCCATATATGGAGCCGGTTCATTGGAGGGACTATAAACCTCTCCACCCCAATCGATATAAGAAGCCAAACCACCTAAGCCTTTAAAGATGCGTTTCGGCCAAAATCCAACTTTAGTGTCATCTGATCCAAAGTTTAGCCACCAGTCTCCAGTTGTTGAGTCCTATCACAAGTTCACAAACAATAACGGAATGACTATTATGATACATCAAGTATGGTTATTCCATAGAGTGAGAAAAGAATAATACAAAAACTAAAGCTCTGCTTGGTTCATGGATTTAGATGGAAAGGAGAATACTTTCATTTATCTAGTGATCATAAGAAAAACAGTGAAGGAAAATTGTTAGTGTGAATTAAAAAGTAGTAATGTTTTGAGTTACTTCTCTCCTTCTTTCCTTGGTTAGTAGTATGAAATTTTTTAATCTTCAAAGTTAATATAAGTATGGTGGAATTAAACCGAGCAGGGCCTAAAAGTGGGACTTAATGTTTACCCGGTAAACCATAAATTTGCAAGTATATATAGGTCCTCCCTGCCGAGAAATGATGTCAAAAACAAAGTCGAGAGGTATCTTAGAGTTCACTATTACAAACCCAGGGCATTGAGTGTTGAAGCAATGTGACTGGCCAGCCTATTTGGTAAAGAAAACACTATATATTAGAAACATCATATATAGAGATTTGGTACGTTATGATTAAAGACAATTCAACTTACGTCAAAATATGTAAAGAATCGAGTGCGGTTATCTCCATATAAAGTTGGATTGACCTAAACCAAAAACAAACACAATTATATATTGCAGATCTACATTTATTTTTAATTAAATTTGGATCTTATCATCTATAATATAATGTGTGATCATTTTCTAATCAGACATCTAATCATTCTTTATAAAAAATTGCTATCCTCTCGAATTAGATGCCTGATATATCTAGAATCAAATTATTTTATGGGAACACACAATTAGCTATTTGGTCAAGCAAACATCAGAAGCTTAATTAAAAACTAGGATTAATTATGTACTACCATTATGCAACTGTTTTTTCTTAAAAAAAAAAAACACAATTTTTTTTTTACTCAAATTAGTCTTCTTTTAAAAATTGAACAATCTATTTTGAAAAGTGTTTAAGAAAATTTACCGTCCAACCAACTTGTATAGTGTCACTACCATCTTGAATCTTCATTCGACCTGAACTATACTGATTATTACGGGCGAGATGCGGATTGTATAAGGCAATGCTTGCTCCAACTCCGTTGTACTTCCTGTTTTGATTGGTTGTTCGAAGTACAGCATGCTGCATTACATAAGTCACTTTCAAAACAAGGTGCATTGATAGGACTAGAAAAGAAAATAGTAATCCTTTGAGTAATACTACCCAATTACTTGATTTCTATTTATGAGGTTTGGGGCTTTCAAAATTCAAGCATAGGAATATGTTGCTTGGATACTAAAACTAAACATTGTTGCGTTTAAATTAGTCTGTCCAACTACACATTTTGACAAAAGATTGATTGAAGGAAGTGTCGGCTACTGATTCAAAACTATTGAAGAAAGAATGTAGGCCAAAGGAGATCAGCCTAAAAAAGGTCACAAGGGGCCTTTTGGAAAATATCATTCATTTAGGCACTTAAAAGGTTAATGTTTCGTTATTTTAAGGGTAAAATACATTTTGTACCCTCAAATTATACACTGTTTGGTACTTTGGTCTTTAAACAAATTTATTTAGCATTTTGGTCCCTCAACTATCATTTTGTAGCAGTTTGCCCCCTCCGTCACTTTTAGCGTCACTTTTGGCATTGCTAAAAGTGACTTTTCGTCACTAAAAGTGACGGAGAGGGTAAACTGCCACAAAATGTTAGTTGAGGGACCAAAATGCGAAAAATATTTTGCTTAGGGACCAAAGTGTCAAACAGTGTATAGTTTAAGGGTACAAAATGCATTTAACCCTTATTTTAATAATATCTTGCTTTCTTAACAACTTGTGTTTTATATAGTTAAATAGCCTAATCATTGAGAAGTTTTTGTGTACCTTCAAGGTAGTGCCTATGTAGTGCCCCACCCCCAATGAGGTAGCGCCACACAGAATTGTTAGGCCATTTTTCAAAATTTTTGTGGTTTGTTCCATTATTCATGTGGCGCACTAGTACTGGGTACGGGGTACCAAATGACATGCCACGTGGTACGTTGGAGGTACCCAAAAATTTCTCTTAATCATTACAGGAAAAAAAAAAAATACTAAAAAAGTACTAAATTAGAAAATTTTAGTCAGTCTCAAGATTCGTATTCTCCTGCTAATTGGGAAACAAACCACAATTAGAGACATGTTAATTTGTTCATTCATTTTGCCTATTTCAAATGCACATGCAAATGAATAAGGAATAGTGTAATTGAACAACACTTACAACATGACCAGATATCATTGGAGTGAATGAATTTGTTTTTGGAAGTTCTTCAGATATGATAAGATTATCTTTATTGGTTCTCCTAATGGGGACTGTTCCCACCGGACAACCTCTACCATTAGACCATATATCTAATGTCTTAGTCGCTTTTGTTGGAGCTCCATTGATGAATACTTCCTTGGGATAAGAATAAGGTCTCACCTATATCACAACATATATACATATTAGTAATTTTCAAGCCTGAATAATTACAAATGCACCAAAAAAAAAAAAAAAAATCATCAGGAGTAGAATAGATTATGTAGTAGCAAATCAATTGCAAAAACAAAAGCAAACCAACCTGAAAGGTGTAAGTATGATTTCTGAGTAGATGATGATCAAAGGCAGGTTGCTTGTAGAAATCTACACAATCATATATGTCTCCGTATTTTGTCTGTAAGTATATTAAACAAAAATTATCCATTATTAGCTAAGAGATTTATGTAAAGTTACAACTCGGAGGGCTAATTAAATACAAGATCCTAGCCTAGATCCAATCCAAATTTACAAAGGCTTGAGCAACCTCTTATAAAATTCTAGACATTCTTGGACTAGATCGAATTCACAATATCGACCCGATTATTATTACTACTATTTTTTTTTTTTTTTTTTTATCAAGACCGGGAAGAGGTATAAAGCAACAACCAGAGCGCAAATGCAGCCTGATGACATTAAAGTCGATCGATCTATAAATGTATACACAGAGATAAATGTGCAGAATAAATTCAGCTCAAGAGAGTTTAAGCAAACTCGCTAAAACTCAGTTCTAGAGAAATTAAGCCAAGCTTCGAACGTCCATATATGTCACAACACTAGATTTATGTATACATTGAGATGACACCAAAGGGCACAGGAGATGCCATATATATTCTTGTTACAAATTAACCACAAAAACAATATTACCTGAATGCTCTTAATTGATGGCTTATTAAAATCCTCTTCTTTAGTTTTGGTTAGTCTTCTCGTTCCATCAACTTCAATATTGTAGCTAAGAAGAGAGATTGTAAGTAGAATTAATAGGAGGTAGCGAATAGCCATGGACGACACAACAACCTTTAATTTGTTCTTGTTCTTCTCCTCCTAGTAATCACTTCAACAAATATTTATAGTTTGGAGAAGATTGTTTTCAAAAGGTATTTGTATGTTGCAAATCACTTGCAGATTATATGTATATTACATGTAGATTACATATACGTATTTGTTGATGAGTTGTTAAACGTATTAATTGATGATGCATAAAGAATATAACTAGTAGCTGACATATTCTTAGGTTAGTGGTGTGAATTAATATAATCCTTTGTATATAGATAGTTGTTTATGAATTATTCGATTTCAAAGACATTTCTTTCAAAATATCTCTGAATTTTTTGATTTTATAAATATATATTTCTCTAAAGAAGAAAATTCACCAACATTTTTTCTGAAATATCTCAGAAATTTTCATTTTTAGAGACATTTTAAAAGTTAGCGTCAGAAAAAAAAAATTTAAATAATAAAAAATGCAAAATTGGGCTCTAACCTCAGAGCGACAATACAGAGGCCTTTATATATATATATATATATATATACAAAAAAAAAACATTTAGAACCTTAAAGAATTTGAATTAGTAGACCTAGTTTGTTAAATTTTACAGGTGAGAACCTTATACCACATGCCCCATGAATTTATTCATTTATTTATGGGACATGTGGTATAAGGATCTCACCATTAAAATTTAACAAACTAGGTCCACTAGTTCAAACTCTTCTAAGGTTCTAAATGTTTTTTTTGTATAAAAAGAAAAAAACAAAGTCCATTGTATTTATCGCACTAATGTCAGTGCCCAATTTTGTATTTTTTATTATTTTAATTTCACATTTTTTTTTCTGATGCCAACTATTGAAATGTCTCTAAAAATGAAAAATTCAGAGACATTTCGGAAAAAAAAAATGTTGGTGAATTTTCCTCTTTAGAGAGGGTCACGTGGGGGGAGAGATAAGGTTGGGTTTGAAAGTTAACATTCTATTTATTTTCTCCTTTTTGTTTAACCTCTAATGCTCTGTTTAGGGAATACGTATTAATTGCATAGTTGAGTGATGCCCAATTCTGTACTTGTGAATATGGCTTAGTTGAAAATTGTTAATCAAACCAACAAGTCTCCAAAAAGCCCATAATTTCTCTCCCTCTTCAGTAGTGCCCCAGTAAGTTAAGTTAGAGTGAAGGTGTACTTTAGATTGTCCCTGTGATTGATGGGGTCATTGTTTGCTGAGGTGTAGAGTCATATGGGTAATCAAATTGGTAGGTATTGCATTTGGTTTCCCATTTGATTACTGTGTAGCAAGTATCAAGTGATCAGAGTCAGAGCTTTACCCAGATTCCTCTCCAATCCATTTTATTTTTTTTTATTTATTTTTTTATTTCTGTAGAGTAGTCATATATGCTGGAGTGTATGCGCCAGCTCTAGCTTAGGAAGTAGTATTTTTGTGGACTCTCCACAAGAATTGGTTCTGATTTAAGCCCACTCTTAACTTCAACGTGTGTCTTTTTCTTTTCTTTTCTTTTGGAACTAAGAAAATGCCCATAATGTCATCTTTCATATTTGTTTGCTTTTTAGTAATAGGAACCATGAAGCTTATGTTTTCTTTTTTCCATGCTCTAATTTTGCAAAGAAAAAGGTTTAGATATTCTAAGAAGTTTCATTTTACTAGACAATAACAATTCTTTAATTCTTCAGTTTTCTAGATATTCAGAACTTGAGTCGGAAACTAGAACCTCTGCCACCCCGTCGAGGCATGTTTTTTGGGTCTTATTTGCTTTACGAGTTACTTTTTCAATGTTAATAGTTCAGTCTCTCTCTCTCTCTCTCTCTATCTCTCTCTCTCTCTAATACGGTCTGTCATGAGGTTTATAATTAGGATTGGGCACAATTATGCATTTTCAGGTCTCAACCAATACCAAAATTAGGATTAAATTACTATCAGTTTGATCAATTTATGTTTTGCTATCTATGCTATCGATTTAGTGAACTGCTAGAGCGCGCGCACTGTTTTGCTATCTATGCTATCGATTTAGTGAACTGCTAGAGCGCGCGCGCGCGCGCGTGTGTGTGTGAGTGTGTGTGTGTATGTGTGCGTGTGAGTTCAAGTTGTAATGTGAATTTTGATCTCTCTCATTCTCAGGTTTAATAATAGTGAGGTTGAGCAAGAAAGAGATATGCTGAGGCGACTTTATTTCCACTCCCCATCCTCACTTGAGTTTGCATATGCAAGGGTGAGCTTCTTTTTTAACTTTTTGATTATTTACTCACTTGCAAGGGTGAGTTTCTTTTCTAATTTCTTGATTATTTACTCACACACGACTTCTATGTATTCAATTGGAGAGTGGAGACTACATGTATAAGGGAAAAAAATAGTGTAGTGGTAATTGTATTTGTGGTAATGCTTGGACACCTAGGAAAAAGAAGAAGGTGAACATTGATTTTATAAAAAAAAAATAAAAAAAAAATCAAATTGAGTTCATATTTGTCAATTCATTTTCAAAAATCCACAGACGAATCTATAGTGCTTTCTTTTGTCTTAGCGCAGGTTCGTCCAGATTTGCTCTTTCCTTTTGCAAACGCTACTTGGTGAGAATTTTGAATAAACAAATTGAGGGAAGCTTAATTTTTCATTGATCTCTAGATGACTATATACAACAAGCCAACTGAACATATGGAAAGTCTTAAATGATAATAACATGGAAATAGGAGTAAATTCAGCAGCTATTTACAGCATATATTCAAGGTTTAAAAATTGTCATTGACTCCTTATTTTTGTCTTCAATATGGTCACAATCTGAGGAATTTTCAGCATTAATTGACCCTTGATATTTTCCCTTGACACACCCCCTCAAGCTGGAGGGGAAATGAAGATGGACTCCCAGCTTGTCTCGAAGTAAGTGGAATGCTTGTTTTGGAAGAGGCTTTGTAAATATATCTGCTGGTTGAGACGAAGAAGGAATGTATCTTGTGACAAGGGTATTCATAGCGACTTTCTCTCGAACAAAATGATAGTCTAACTCAATATGTTTAGAACGAGCATGGAATATTGGATTGACGGACATGTGAAGAGCACTAATATTGTCACAGAATAATTGAGGAGGTTGATGAAGAGTGATACCAATATCTTTTAAAAGGAAGGTTATCCAAGTGACCTCTGCAGTGGTGTAGGCCATGGACCTATACTCGGCTTCGGAACTAGAACGGGCGACCGTAGGTTGCTTATTTGAGCACCAAGAGATACAATTGGCACCTAAAAAGACACAAAAACTGGTAGTGCTTCTCCTTGTGGTTGGACAACCGGCCCAATCCGCATCACTAAAACCCATATAGAGATTGGGAGCTTTGAGCAAAATAACGTAATCCAAAATTTTGAGTACCCTTTAAATAACTAAGTATTCGCTTTATTGCTTTCAAATGGACTAATTTGGGAGCATTGAAAAATTGGCATACCCGATTAACAGCATGTATAATATCAGGCCGAGTGAACGTCAAATATTGCAATGCACCAACAATGCTTCTATAGACAGTGGTATCGACATAGTCCATATCTGAGATGGTTGATTTTTCTTTTAGAACCATTGGTGTAGACATAGAGGAACTTTCAAGCATCTGTGTACGAATGAGAAGATCTTGAATGTACTTTGTTTGAGATAAGTAGACTCCACCGGGAAAAGGTCTAACTTCTACTCCAAGAAAGTACCGAAGGGAGCCGAGATCCTTAATTGCAAACTCACTGCCAAGTTGAGTGATTAAACCTAAAATGATCACAAATCATTGTTACCAACAAGAAGGATATCATCCACATAAACAAGGAGAATTGAAGTGATTGTGTTGGTGCGATAGATAAAAAGTGATGAGTCCGCCTTGCTGCAATAAAAATCGAGATGTAGAAGAAACTGTGAGAGACGATCGAACCAAGCACGAGGTGCTTGCTTGAGACCATATAAGGATCGTTTGAGTAGGCACACATGATCGGGAAGAGCTGGATCGATAAACCCCGGCAGTTGCTCCATGTAAACAGTCTCTTTAAGGTGACCGTGTAAGAAGGCGTTCTTGACATCTAACTGGCGCATGTTCCACTTAAGTGTGAGTGAAAGAGCTATGACAAGTCGAATGGTAGTCGGCTTGACTACGGGACTGAAAGTTTCATCATAGTCGATGCCAGAAACTTGAGTAAAGCCCCGCGCAACCAACCGAGCCTTGAAATGATCAATAGAACCGTCCTCTTTGTACTTAATGCGATAGACCCACTTTGAGCCAACGACATTGACATCCGGAGGACGAGGGACAAGGTTCCATGTCTCATTGTCATGAAGAGCTTGAAGTTCATCTTTCATAGCTAATACCCACTGAGAATCCTTGAGTGCCATTTTGAGAGTCTTGGGCTCGGTTGGAGAAGTTGTTGTTGCAAGAGCATAATCATTCAAATATGCAGGTGGTCGTCGAAGTCGTGCTGGCCCTTCGTTGTTGATGATGGAGTTGCTGTGAGTTGGTGTAAAGGTGACTTGATGCTCCGAGATATCACGTACACAGTCAGCTATATGGGCATTTGTACTTCGTGGGACATCTTCGGCAACAAGTTATGTTCGTGGAAGAGCCATTTTATCTGAATTTGGTGGAGTAAATTCAGCATTGAGATCTGTTTGTGTTTGTGGAGATACAACCACAGTGACTTGCTCACCCGATTTTCCTAAGGAATTTTCAGCATTAATTGGAGGAAATCTTGCAGCACACTCTTGGTTACAAAAATTGAAGGAATTAAAAGATTCAGAATTTTCCTTATTTGGTTCAGTCAATTCTTCAGAATTGTGAGTGATATGAGGCATTAAAGTAGCTTCCTTTCTGGAATCACTTAATTCATCTAAGGTAGGAAATTCAGAAAGAACCAATTTCGAATTTTCTGAAGCATCTCTTAGAGAATTTTCGGAAGACTTGTAAGGAAAAAATTCTTCATCAAAAACAACGTGTCTAGAAATGTAGACTCTTCTTGTTGTAGGCTCTAAGCAACGGTATCCTTTGTGCACGGAACTATAGCCAATGAAGACACACGGGTATGTCTTTTTGGTGAATTTATTTCCGCCTTGATACCTTAATGAAGGAAAACATTGACATCCAAGTACCCGCAAGCCTCTATAATCAGGATGTCATTTGTGAAGTTTGTGATATGGAGTGTCATTGTGTAACACTGAGGACGGTAGGTGGTTGATGAGGTATACTGCAGAGAGGAAAACATCAACCCAAAGAGTTAAAGGCAAATTTGCATGAAACAACATGGTTAAGCCAGTTTCGACAATGTGTCGATGTTTACGTTCTGCGACTCCATTTTGCTCGGGAGTTCCTGGGCAAGAGATGTGCATTTCAATTCCACAATTGTTTATATGAGCAAGAAAATCAGTTGAACTGAATTCACCACCACCGTCGCACTGGAAAATCTTAATCTGACGATCAAACTTATTTTCTACCATCTTTTGAAAATTTTTGAAATGATAAAAAAAATTCGGATTTTCTTCGTAACGGATACAACCACGTAAATCTCGAGTAGTCATCTACAAATATTGCATAAAACCTGAATCTTTGATTTGAAGCCAAAGGGGCAGGTCCCCAAAGATCACAATGAATTTTCTCAAGAGGAAAATCAGAAATTTTATTCGAAGAATGAAAAGGCAATTTACAACTCTTTCCCATTTGACAACTAACACATATTGAAGGTTTAGAAATCCAATGGGTAACATCAATAACTTTCTTTTCCTTTAACAAAGATAAAATCTTTGAATTCGGGGTGTCCAAGTCGTTGATGCCATAGGGTTGTAGATGATCCGCCTTTCCTTATTGCGCTAAAAGCCTCGTGAGAAATACCATCTAGAGCATAGAGTTGACCCTTTTTATACCCCCTCGCTATCGTCCTTTGGTTTCGATCCTTCACAACAAAATCAGATGCGGTGAATTCAAAAGTACATAGGTTATCTGAAGTAAACTTTCCAACTGATAACAGATTCTTTTTCAAATCTGGTACTACAAGCACATCTTTTAAATTCAATTGCCCATTTTCTGTTTTAACATGAACATCACCAGTATGAGATATAGGTAAACTATTTCCATCTCCCACAAAAATCACGTCACTTCCTTTATATGGTTTTATATAGGAGAGTTTACCTGCATCATTTGTCATATGTGAGGTGGCTCCGAAATCCACATAAGAAGATGAATCATTCGAATCATTGATAGCAAGGGCAGCGAGAGCTTGAGGAAACTCCTCGGATTGATGGGAGTAGTCAAACCTGTACCAACAATCAATAGCAAGGTGATTTGGTCGACCACAGATTTGGCAAAGAATTAATTTTGCTATTATTTTCGGAGGTAGCAGGGGCTGAGCGTGGCTGTTGTCCTGAATGAGTTTTGTCCTTCGATGGATTGTTGTTGCTGCCTTGACTGAAGTTGCGGTTGCTGTTTAGATTGCCTAGATAGTTGCTCTGTGGGTTGTACCGTCCAGCGAGAGTAAAACCCCTTCCTCGTGAGGTGAAATTTCCACGACCTCCTCGGCTATTTCTTCCACGACCACGCTGCCCAAAGAAGGCTTGGGCATGCTCCATGAACATCTTTTCTTCATCTTTTCTTGTAGATTGGGATTGCTCAAAACTTTGAAGAGCCAACACAAATTGAGAAAATAGTGGTTAAGGTGGTTTGGTGAGCATGGCAATCCGAAAATGCTCATAATTCGGTCCCAAACCACGAGCAAACTGAAAAACCTTGTCAAGATCTGAGACAGGTTTCTTGATTGCAGCGAGATTGTCGCAAATGGATTTGAAGTCTCTCAAATAATCATCTAGAGATCGTGATCCCTTTTTAATTGTCATTAACATACTTTTCAAATGACCTTCCTTCTCAACTGTGATGGGAAGGAGCTGCTCTTCCAGCGAAGTTCACACCTGATATGCCGTTTCTGAACCAAAGATAGAACTCATGATATCCTCTTTCATGGTTCCGAGCAACCATGAAACAAGGAGACCATCGTTAGTTGTCCATGGTTCATAGAGAGGGTTGGAACTTTTGCTGCCCTTGTCATCCTCTATCTCTTCTGCGGGTTTCACATCAATTAGGTGATGGTAAAGACCCAGGCTACGGACTAGAGGGGTGTAACACCCGTACCCGGAGAACGGGTTAATTATTGTGTTAATATGCATTAATTTACGTAATTAGTGTATAAAATGGGTTAAGGAGAGGCTTGGACTCGCCCATGGAAAAGTCCCCAGTGAGGTGGGACAAGTATTGAAATGGAACCCAACAAAGGGTAAATTGGTAAATTGCATTTTAAATGATTAAATGCATTTTTACGTGATTATACGAATATTTGTTTAAATACTTTCATATTATATGTTGATATATGTTTAGCATTTGGAGTTAGTTTAAACACTCCCATAAGAGTATAACTGAAAAAGTTCATAATCAGTAGGTGCGATAGCAATTTCACAAAATATGTGGGACCCACGTTGGGACCCATACGTAACTTAGACAAACACTCATTAAATAATTGGGTAGTTAACGGAATGTTTGGGGATTTCATAATAGGAACATAAGAAAAATCGGGGGTGTAAACGAAAATTTGGAAAAAGAAGTGACACATCACATGCATGTGATGTGTGGTGTCAATATGAGAGCTTAGACTCTCAATTTACAGCAATTAACAAGCAAAACAAGAGAGAGCTCGGGAGAGAAGACGGAGACGAGACGCCGACGTCGTTTTTCCGCCGTTCCGTCGCCGCCGTTCGTCGGATTCGCGAACCGAATCCGTTTTCGGACTCGTGGAGGTGAGACGAACGTTTCTATACCATTAATTTATATTTTACTCGTTGTAATTTCGGTAGCTTACGCCAATCGGTGACACGAGGTTGCCGAATTTGTGTAGGATTTACTCCGGTGAGAGGATTGAGCAAGAATTGCTAAGGAATTCTGCACAATTAGCTTAATTTTGGGTATAATCAGTGAGTAAGGTGAGTTTTCTAACTAAAGCCTTGATGTGGTTCATGTTATGTGCTTCAATTTCTAGTTAGAAATAATAACTCTGGATTTAGTAGTCAAATTCATGTTAAAGTTAGAATCACATGTTGATTTGGTAAAGAAATATTCATGATTATGTGACTATGTGCTTATGTGTTAAGTGGTCAATGAATGATTGGGAATAATGGTTCATTATGGTGAAATAAGGGAGGAGAAGAGGAAGAAATCCGCTTTAAGAATGGATGTCCAAGGAATAGAAGTGGCCGCGGGACCAAGGGAATGGTCTTCGGGTCGGAGTGAACCATTAGCCCATGAATTCTGCGATTACGTATGCTTATGTGCTTGAATTGCCGCATTACACATGTTCATGACATCACTAGCATGTTAGTTAATTCACTAAGCATAATGCTTAAGAAAACCGTTTTCCTATTTCTGTTGTGGTACATAACAACCACCGCAGGTTCGGAGCAAGGTACGGAAAGGAGGTGAATCGAGCTTGGAAATGGGGAAAGGCTTAGGATTTATTGTATCAGTTTAACCGTATAATATGATGTAAAATATGGTTTGGGCTTATGGTGCTTGAGTTATAATGTTTTTAGTTGGAGGAGTTGTTGTTAAATCTTGTGGAACCTATGTAAGTCCTTTTGTTAAAACTATGGATTTTGTAGGTTTGTTGAGTTGGACCACCCCGGCAAGTCCGGGTGTATGTCACAACCATTTTGGGCAAGTTTGGTTTGTAACTAAGTTGAATGTAAAACTTTTGAACTCTTTTTATGTAAAATTCTATGTTCATACAAGTTTATGCAAGGTTTGGGCTTTAATGTCTTAATTTGATTTAATTAAGCTTAAGTACAAGTCTAAAGTGTTTGAAGGTACCCCAATGTGTATTAGGATCAAGGTTAAGAAGTTTTACAAGGTTTCGAAGTGTTTGAGTGAGTTTTTGGTTTCAAAACTTCATGTGAATAGGTTGAAAGTTGCTGCTGCAGAAATGGTTCTGCAGAGGGGCTTTCGACCGGTCGAAGGGACCCGTTCGACCGGTCGAAAAACCCACTGCCAGCCCTTTGATTTTAAATGTTCCTATGTTTTGTTTTAACTTATAAAAGGCCAAGAGGGTACCTTTGGGGTCCCATTGACCTATAGAAACTTTACTTTTAGTTCCAAAGGTGATCTGAAAACGCCACAGTAGAAAATTGGTTGTGGTTAGCTTGATGGAGATCAAACTAGAACACTGATGAAAGGCTTGAATTGTAAGCTGTGGTTCTTTTGGGGTTGAAGAGTTTGACATGGTTATGAGGCTTGCAGATGAATGCTCTGATACCATGAGAATTTTGAATAAACAAATTGAGGGAAGCTTAATTTTTCATTGATCTCTAGATGACTATATACAACAAGCCAACTGATCATATGGAAAGTCTTAAATGATAATAACATGGAAATAGGAGTAAATTCAGCAGCTATTTACAGCATATATTCAAGGTTTAAAAATTGTCATTGACTCCTTATTTTTGTCTTCAATATGGTCACAATCTGAGGAATTTTCAGCATTAATTGACCCTTGATATTTTCCCTTGACACTTGGGGCAACTTCCATTGCAAGGATCTTCATTTCAGTTAAGGGCATATAGAACTAATAGTCGAAATTGTTGTTCATTTCAGTTTAGGGATGGACTTTGTGTCCTTATTGATAACTTGGTAATCATTATTGATAAGGTAGGAGTAGGATCATGTTAAGATTTGCCTAAACTCCTATTTTCGATAAGATTTTACATGTTGGGTGTTATTTGTACAGCAACTATTTTGGTTGCTCTTTAGAATTCCAAAATCACTATAAGTGTTTAAAGACTTTCAGAATATACTAACGCAGTATTCCTTTCAGGGATTTTGGGGGTCACTCGATGGGCAAGTTTTAGCAAGACTCTTAGGTAATGGAACAATATATTAAAGGGGCCTATTCCAAGAGAGGGAGTCTGAATTGAGAGAAAGAGAGTTGTCAAAGTGGCCTATTCCAAGAAGCAGACCTAGGCGAAAAAATAAGAGTTATTTGACCCTCCACATTTTTCAAAAATATTTTGTGGGTATTAAAAAAATTGAATACCCAGTTAGAAAGATTGGATGTTTTTTTTCTTTCTTTCTCCTGTTCTTTGTTTTACTCAGAGTAGAGTACCCTAATAAAAATTGAAAACCCAGTTAGACAGATTTAACTTTTTTCTTTCTTTCTTCTTCATTGGTGCTCGGCTGGGTTGTTTAGTGCTTTAATAGCCATTTGATATTGAGTTTATGGCAATGATTTTTGTAGTGCTTTAATAGCCATTTGAGTCAATACCATAGTGAACATTTTAAAGAAAGAAAAAGAGATACATGCGTGTGGACATGATGAGCTAGAGAACCATTAAAAAAGAGCTTAATTTGCAGTAAAGCTTTATTTATACTACTCAGCGTGTGATTTTCGGATTCTTAAGGCGAAGACGTGGACCTTGAAGCTAGAAAAATTTGTGTTCAACTTTAGGTTTGAGTTGGGTCTCCATGATGAAGTTGCTCAACCAGAACTATTTTTTGTAACTTTTTTTTTCTTCCCTTTCTTTTATTGGTTTAATTGATGCTTGAAGGGTCTTTAGATGCTGATTATTTCACGCTTTAATGGTAGTGTTTTCTAAGCAACAGGGTGTTGTTGCTTAGAAACACCTATACTCTTTAAATACAAAAAGAGTAAAGTCACACCTCTTTGAATATAAAAACCTTTTCTAAGCAACATCTTGATTTTAGTTGTTTGTTTTCTTTTTGGTCATGTTCATCCTGATTGTTTGTTTTGATTCGTTGAATATAGTGTAATGATAGTTTGGTTATCTACTGTTTGCATCAGACGTAAGACATAGTTTCAGTTTTTTTTTAAGCCTTTCTTTTTCTTGGGTGGCTTTTGAATTTGATTTCATCAAAGTAGATAAGTATTTTTGATGCATTTTTTCTTCTAAGTCGGGTTTTGGTTCATAGTGTTCCTGGGTTGCATTTGGGTGATATTAAAATAAGATATCTATATGATTTCTTTTGAGTGATCACAGGTTGTCGTCAGAAAGGAATGCGACCTGAAAAGGAAGAGGTACTTATTTTATATGAAAAACTTGCATGAAAGGAATATGTGAGTTAATGCTTTTGCTTCATTGAATTCATAGAAGATCATACTAGTTGATCTGTTGATGGGTGATTTTTGTCCATATTTTAAAATGAAACAAGTTGTCATTGACAAAGTTGACTTGAAAGATACTTAGGTACCTTGACTAAAGCTATTTCTATCGTTAAAGTAACAGTGACTCAAATTACGACCAACTGCTATCAAAGTTGAAACCAATATCACTTCAGTCATTTATTTTACGACTTCCCTTTTTCTTTCCCTTTTAACGTTTAGAGAACATAATGTTGCTTTTAATTACTTGGTAATCAAATGGATGAATAATTCAACGGGTTTGGCTTTTACACACTTAATTAATATTGCAGGTTGCTGCAGCTAGGAGTTCTGAGGTGAGGAAGACTAGCCTACATAATATGTGTTGGAAGATTTAGAAATTGGCTCTAAAGATGAAGCAAAATTTTTTCCCATAGTACTTTTATGGTTTTGCAACTATTGAATTGTTATATTCTTATTATCGCGGTTAAGTAGATTGTTTTGATAGTTTGACGTTGTTTTTTATTTTTTTATTTTTTATTTTTGTTTTTATTGTTGAATGTACTCAGATTGTATACGAAGTGTAGTTCAATTGGGACCAATTATTTGAGAATAATCCGAAAAAAGGTTGATTAGCAATTAAGTCTATAGTTTTGGTGTAAATGCAAATGGGATGTTACACACTACTGCAATGCATTTTCTTCATATTAGTTTGTTTAGGAATTATTTTGTGAATGATTTGTGCATACTATGGACCACATGGAGACCTACATTGATGGATAATTGAGGTGTAAATTGGAGTTGTAAGAAAGTTTTATGCTCATTTCGAATTTAGGCAAATTCTCCATTTTTTTTAGCATATTTTTTTTTAGCTCCGAGCCCACAGGCACAGAAGAGAGTGTGCTGGAATCAAAATGTACATGTGAGTTTTTCTTAAGTGTAAAGATTGAGACACACCCAAAGACAACTTTTGGGACACAATCCAAGAAATGTGTCTATATCTCTGCTGTGAAGTCACTGGACTCCACAGTGACACAGGAGAAAGATAAACACATCTCTTAGGTTGTGTCACAAAAGTTGTGTATTTGGGTGTGTCCCAAGTATTACCCTTTTGTTAATTGTCCAAAAAACTTTAAAGGACCTTTCATTCAAATTTTTTGGCGCGTGGACCTAGGACTCAAAAAGTACAATCTTTAGGACTTTACATTAATTAACCCAAAATTTATCGGACAAAATTAGCCTCTAACATTGCATCACGATTCACGCGCATAGATAGATGCACGTCGTCCACATGTGCCCCCTTCGTTGAAAGGTTTGCTCACTTTGTACATGATTTTAGTAACTAATTTTGTAGATAATTATAGTTTAGACAACTTTTTGTACTAAATTTAAAAGTCAATTACTACTTTTTAAAATTGAAAAAATATTAACAATAATTCAAAAAATTAAAAAATCATCAACAAAATTAAGAAAATATTAACTTTTGAAAATTAAGTTGACTTTTGTTTTAGTCTATTTTATGTTTGCACTTTGTAATATTAACTTCTGAAAAATTGATTTATGTTTCAGTATATTTTATGTTGCACTTTGTGAACTTGCCATAAAATGTTGTGAATATACTTCTAAAGTTGTTATGAGTTGCTCCCGAATTTGTGCTGAGTGGCTCCCCAACGTAACAACGTTATAAACATCGGTTTCGTGTGAGGACATAAGTGTCCGGTCCTACGAAAGGGGAGGGATGCCAAAGTGCAAACATTTGTTGTGATCGTGGCTTGGAACACCATTTTACCAATTAGGCTAAGTCATTGCTCCAAATTTCACATAACCAGTTATGTCTGGTTATGTGAAATTTGAAAACTCCTCTACGAAAATGCGTTGGTCAAACAAATCCATTAACTTTCCATCCAAAAATTAGTTTTTTGCGAAAATTTTATATTTATAGAATGTATTCGACGAGATCTATCAAATAAGTAGCATTGTCGTTATGAAATTCAGGAAAAAGAAAAAAAAAATATGTGAAATTTACTGAAGCAACTGAACTTTCACATAACTAGTTGTGTCAAATTTTATCAAAAGAAAATTCATGTGAAATTTGCAATTCAACCCAGTGTCTAAAATTTCACATAACTTGTAAAAAGAAAAGAGAAAAAGTTACGTAAAATTTCAAACGCATAGTTATGTGAAATTCACACCAATGTCTGAAATTTGTGAAAAGAAAAATTATGTGAAATTTCACACAACTCTAAACAAATGCCAATAAGTTCTGGGGCTCGGTGGACGGGGAGTGAGAGGGGGGGCGTGGTGCAAACCTCGGTAATAATTGTGGCATAAAAGATTGTGAGAAAAATTTAAAATTTTCACATAACTAGTCAAGTGAAATTCTAGTTATTTGAAAATTTCAACTAACTGGCTAAGTGAAATTTGGGCAACAACTTTAGACTAGTAATGCCACACTCATTATCGGACTTCAAACCCTACCCCGTTCCCCCATCTCCCATGCCCGACACCAATGTTCCCACACCAAACCACTACACGAAACAATCCCAACAATGCATATATATATACAAAGATTCTCTAAAGAGGGCGCCCTCTCTTTATTAAAGAGAGGACTTCTGTTTTAGCCGTTGGATCGTGTTTAAAAACTGTAAAATGACAAAGCTGCCCTTAATGAAAACACGATCCGACGGTCAAAACAGAGGTCCTCTCTTTAATAAAGAGAGGGCGCCCTCTTTAGAGCCTGACTGTATGTATATATATATATATATAAACAAAAAAACATTGTTTTATAAAACTTATATTTTTAGAATCTAATCAATGAGAATTATCAAACGAGTACCATTGTCGGTATAAAATTTTGCAAAAATAATGTTACGTGAAATTCATGTTAAAAAAGTTATATGAAATTTCATATAACTTCTATAAATGAGTAAAGCTATGCTTTCCAATTTTGTATCCCAAACTAGTTTTCAACACACAGGATAGTGGGACCACCTTCAATAACGGTGACACCACTTCAGCATCCTTCAATGAAAAACCAATGAGCCCATTGCCATATGTGAAGTTTTACATAATTATTGATGTGAATTTTCAAAACCTTCTAACGTAATGTCCTCGCCAAATATTAAAGACTTCTAAATACTACTCAACAAGATCTATCAAATAAGTGCCATTGTCGGTTTGAAAATCCGCATTAAAAAGGTTATGTGAAATTTGTATAATGTGTCTGTACGTCCCCAAATTTCACATAACTAGTTACATAAAATTATTTCAAAATTCCACGGATTGGATAAACACACCCCACATACACACGCACACCCCAGTCCTAACCCAACCCCAAAGCCCCACACTGGCCCACAGTAAAGCCCAACAAGGGCCACTTATTTCGATTGAATAATAACTGGGGGCACACAACTAGAATCCCCTATGGGGATTCGAACCCTCTCTCTCCCCACTTGGCAAGAGAGAGGCTATACTAATTGGACTATAGCCCGCTTGACCACATGACTTTTTTCAGTGCGAAGTTTCATTCCAGGAAAAAAAAAGTGTAAGAAAGAGAGAGAGGTAATCTCATGTTTCTCCAAAATTATTAGGGCGAAATTTCACACAACTTTTTGTTTTACACAATTGTTGTCAGTGTGAAATTTCACACAATGAGCAAAGCACAAAAAATTCTCTTAAACAAAGCCTAAATTAACTCACTTTTGTTTTCAAATGAGGGTTATGTGAAATTTCGCATAACTTTACAAGGATAGTAGTGTGACATTTACAAAATTTACATAACTTTACAATGATTAATTGTGTGAAATTTCAAATTTTCACATAACTTTTCAGTGATAGTTGTGTGGAATTTATAAATTTGACAAAACTTTAAAGATACACTCAAGAGTGAAAATTCACATACTAAAGTTTCACATAATTACTTATGTTAAATTTTCACAAAACTTTACAAAAAGGTAGTGGTGTGAAATTTGAAATTTTCGCATACCGTTACAGTGATAGACTAATCGTTGTGTGAAATTTCACATAACTTTTATAAAAAAATAGTTTTGTTAAATTTCACATAACTTTAATAAATTTCAACAAAAAGCAACAAGCAACAAGCAACAAACCACAAAAAAGTCTCACACCCAAAGAATTCCCCCAAACTCTGTTTAGGATAAAGACCCAATACTTACCAATACAAACTGCAGTTAAATCAAAATCATGGAACCTCCTAGCCCTAGGCACCCAGTTTACATCCACATCCATCCATACAATGATGCCATTGCATAGTATGATTGCAGCGTCGCGCTAGAGATCAAGCTAAACCCATCTCCCAAATTCAACAAATCATAACCCCCCCCCCCCCCCCCCCCCCCCCCCCCCCCAAACATAGCCTTTTCAGCGGATGTCATCAATTGGGGGTTGCATGACCATCGCAAAGGCTTGGAAGCTTTGCGAAGGGATTGCGATGGTGTTGGGAGGTGGGGCGCTGATGTTCGGCTACTGTGGTGGTGGTTTCAGGCAACGTTGGTGCTGATAGTGGTTTCAAATGTCATGATGGTGGCGGTGGCGGTGGTGGTGTCGTTGACGGTCACCGGTGGAAGTGCTGATGTCGTTGAAGGTCGCCGATGGTGTGGTCGTTGATGCTCCATCTCTCTCTCTTCAGATAAATCTAAGGGGTATTTTGGTTTTTATATTAACCAGTTAAATGGGTCAAGGGAATTAATGGAGTTAAGTTTGAACGGAATTTTGCCCAAATTAAAAAGGGTAAATTATGACCAAATCCTTAATTAAAGCCAACAAAAGTTTAAAGGAGCTTCTTCTTTTTTTTTTTTTTTTTTTTTTTAAAATTAGTCAAAAGTCCCTCTCACAAACACGTGGCCAAGCAGAGCCCCAAACATTCTACTCACACTGGCTGTACAATAGCATTCCTCAATTCAAAAAATATTTCAAAACTTTAACCCTTCATAAATTTTTATCTACAACTTCATTTTTTACAAATTTTATACCGCTGTAATCGTGTCGACGAGAGCTACAAAACTAGTACCATTGTTGATATGTTTTGAGCATTTTTTTTAATTTGAAGAAATTTTGTAAAAAAAAAATAGAGTTTTGTGAAATTTCACAAAACTAGTTTTGTGAAATTTCTAAAGTTGCAAAATATTTTTTGAATTTAGAATATCATACGGTAGAATGCTCATACCGTATGAGCGGCCACAAAAGCATGAGTGCCTGAAAAATTGGGCAGGAGTGGAAAAAATGTGAGAAATGTTTGTGTGCATGTCAGTTTTGTCCTTTTGTCAAAGCTATGAGACTTTTAATTAAATACAGATATTGAAGGTACTTTTTACTAAATTTTTAATTGACAAGGGATTTATATTTCTAGTTGTCCCAATTAAAAAAGGGATGAGCTTTAAACCTACAAAATCCAATTTGAGGGTTTTATCACTAAAATTCTAATAATATAAAGAGTAGGGTGAATTTTTTTTAGCTAAAACATGTTTAATTTGAGGGGGCTAGGTGGAGGTTCCATTAAGAATCTTACATTAAAGTTATTTATCTGATTATATGATTGGTTTCAATTTGGGTTGCGGTGACACTGTGATGTTCTGATCAGGTTGTTGTAGAATAATAAAGGATTGGGTAAATTACACAAACCTCGCCTGAGGTTTGCCTTAATTACACGGACCTCCCCTCTTGTTTCAAAAATTACACAGACCTTCCTCGAGGTTTGTAATTAGGTAACAAAACGCCCTCTCCCCTAACTAAAAAAGGGAGTTGATGGAGTTAAGTTTGAACGGATTTTTGCCCAAATTAAAAAAGTGGATGGGCTTAATTAGACCTACAAATTCCAATTTGAGGGTTTTATCACTAAAATTCTAATAATATAAAGAGTAGGGTGAGTTTTTTTAGCTAAGACATGTTTAATTTGAGGGGGCTTGGTGGAGGTTCCATTAAGAATGTTACATTAAAGTTATTTATCTGATTATAGGATTGGTTTTAATTTGGGTTGTGGTGACACTGTGATGTTCTGATCAGGTTGTTGTAGAATAATAAAGGATTTCAATATATCCAATCTAGCCCTGCTTTATCTCTCCTACTTTTGCGTCCAAGATGATGAAAATATTAGCTGGAATAAGTTGGATATTTGCTTTTTATTAATATATATATATATACACACACACACGTTAATTACGGATATATATCGTAAAAACTAAGCGATATATATATATATAGATAAGTATACATATACGCATATATATATATCAGTGATAGAATTAAGTTTTCCTTTACCACCAACCCACGCTCTGATCTCTCTCTAAAACCTCTCTTTCTCTACTTTTCAGTCATCTAATCTCTATTCTGTCCAATGGCTGCCACATACAATGCAGAGATGGACTTTCTTTCATCTGCTTTTACTTCGGCGGTTAGAGTCACTTATCCTCAGGATTCACGCAAACAAGGCGACGACAAGAAGGCTGACTATGATCTCTATGGTGCGGTGGGTTGCCGAGTCTGTCGGTCCCGTCGCACCATCTGTTGTGTTACCGGTAGTCAGTTTATAATAACCTGCAAAGACTGTCGGGAATCCTCGGTGAACGCCTCTCTTGCATCTCAATACCTCTCTGGGACTAGTCGAGCGATTCACACGGTCAATGGATCGCCTAAGGTATGAATTCTTATTTTGCTTTATTGTTCTTTAACCTCCTGATCATATGCTGCTATTCCTTTCCCAAAAACACAAAAAAAAAAAAAAAAAAAAAAACAAAAAAAACAAAAAAAATAAAAATAAAAATAAATTTGCTTAGTCTAGGATTTTCGTTTCTTTCCAAGTTTATTTGCTTTTAGCAATAATAAAATAACATAGTAGGCTCTTAACCCATCATATATAGTACATTTTAATAAAAAGAAGAAATTGCTTTTATGTTTTTTTTTTTTTTCTTGGTTAGTAATAAATTTTCAGAATAAAAATAAAATAAAATAAACATTATGAGAAATCAGTTGGATGAGTAGAAAGGAGTATTATATATAATAATAGTAAATAAGTTGGATGAGTAGAAAGGAGTATTATATATAATAAATAGAAATAAGTTGGATGAGTAGAAAGGAGTATTAGATATGCAAAGTTTAAAATTTTATAATAATAGTAAATAAAGAAATTACTTATATGCATACTATGTTTTTCTTTTCTTTTGTTTATGCGCACGATATTAGGTAGTACTATAGTATTTAATATAATATGGATATATATATACATATATATATATATATATATTTAGCACCACTGCATACGTAATTCTGAAAAATTAGTTAGTGACTATTATATTCCAAATAAGGCACTTTCGTCATCTTAGGATGTTGTTTGGTGTTCAGAATTGTTTTAAGGTTAAAAAAAGATCAAATTAATAAAGAAATTGGTTATATGCATCTAATGTTTTCTGAAATAAAATACATATGTCCCTTTATTTTAAGAGTAAAATATATAGTATTATTGTATACTTAAACATATATATCACGTATAACTAGATAAGTTAATCAAGAGTGGAGCCAGAAAATTTTATTGGGTGGGGCTAAAGTAAAAGGTAAGAGGATTTTGTGGGCTAGATTAGGATTTGCAACATATTAGGGAGGGCCAAAGTGAAAAATAAGAATAAAAGATGGGGGTTAAATTGAAATTAGACAAAATATTAAAGATAAAATAATAATTTTTCAAAATTTAGGGGGGTCTATTCTAATTTCTAGCCCCTATGAGTGTTATAAAAATATTACAAATACATCAAAGCTACTGTGAAAACAGATTTGACCAGACCAAAAAAATAAACAGGAGCTACTTTCTTTTAGTAACTTTGAAATCTGACATTAATTGTTTTACTTTACCTACCCCCTCCCAAATAAAAAAAAAAAAAAAAAAATGGTTTTGCTTCATCCTCTAATATTGTGCTGCCCTTCTCCAGCTCCATGAAAGATTAGGAAACTATCATTTTGAGGCCTTAATCTATAAAATGCACTTACAATGCTTTGCAACAATTACCAAACTTTTAATTTTTACCACTATTGTATCAGTTACTATTCTAAAATGTGCTTAAATTGCACATACAAGCATTGTTCTTTAAGTGGCGATTCGTGTTCTTTTTAAGCGACTGTCCGTGTTGTACTCGTAAGACAACCACTTATTCTTTAGTGCAACATACATTATAAACTTGTTGACATGAATAGAGTGAGGATTGCACATCGTGCTATTTTAATTTCTTGGATTCATGACTGAAAACTTTAGTCCAAGCTTGAAGTTGAGTAATCTGAATATGTTGGTAGTAGAAAGCATGAAATGATAAGGGAGAATGCAATATGGTGCAGGCCAAGTGTGCCATGTTTCTACTGGGTTTCCTACTCGGTTGTACGTGAGTGAGCCTTTCGGAAACTCACTAAACCGATCCTCAATTGTGGTTCCCAAATCTGTTTGTACGTGAGTGAGCCTTTTGGAAACTCACTAAATCAGAAAAAAAAAAAAAAAAAATAGAAAAAGGTCCAAAAAAAAAAGGATCAAAAAAATATGGGCGCGAAAAAAAAAGCTGGAGAAAACTCCACCACAATCATCAAGAGGAAAAAAGGACAATAGCAGAGTAAAAAAAACCTCTACCACAGTGTTTAGATACGGCTCAGAACACCGAACCATTGCGAGAGCCCCGGGCCAAGTGAGTGAGCCCTTTGGAGTCTCACGCGGTCCACATTTTAGTGCTTATATTACACTTGTTTTGGTCGCAAGATGGAAAGCTGAAGACTAAAGCTAATGTAAGTTTGAAAATCCAATGTCTCTTTTTTAATTGAGATGTGCATGATTCACGAAATTCATGTCTGTGAGTAAAACTTTTATTTCAGCACAATCATTTTAGTGGAAGTCAGACTTGTGCATCTCGGACATGAGCTGAAGGAAGAGCACTAGTTGACACTTAAATCTTTAAAGCTTGAACAAATTTTGAGTCTGTGCAAATAGTGAATTAAAGATATAAGCTATTTATAAAAGCTAACTACATCAATTCAGTAAGTGACAGTAATGTGAGGCCTATCATCTAAATTTTCCTAGTCTACCATATGGGTGCTAATACTTTTTTCTTTCTTTGCACAACAAACATGATTGAAGCTCCATTAAAACTTTCATAAGTGAGGTGTTAAGAAATGTCAAATTATATAGTAGCTCATAAAAAAAAAATTTTTTTTTAAAAAGGCTCTTATTTGGTCTGGTTTTTGAAGGAAGTAACAGTAGCTAAAAATGGAAGTTTTGAGAGTACTTAAAAAAAAAAATTGATTTCAGTCCAAGATTCTGATACATAGACTACCATAGAGCTTTGAAGGCAAATTTTGATACATAGCTCATCTAAATTTTAGTTGATGATATGCTGAAAACCAATGACTAAACATTACTTGGTAAGGTTCCTTAAGAAAAGTAACTGCAGCTAAAAATTGAAGTTTTGAGAGTAAATTTTTGCTTTCGACTAATTTCAGTGCGTTCGACTAATTTCAGTCCAAGATTTTGATTCGTAAAATACCAAAATGACAATTTTGTAATTTTTAGGGACGTGTGATTAATTGTGGTATATGGGGCAATAATATGTCAGGTTGGGGGAGCCGAAGATGGTGATTTGAGTTGTTTTAGTTGATGGTATGGTGAAAACCAAAGACTAAGCATTAGTAGTTTTAGTTCTAACAGAGTTATTGATATTCCAGTTATGAATAAGGAGTTAAATTGTTTTGTGAGACCAACTTTGATGCAAAGGATATAGTTTAATATCTTAAAGGAATTGAGGTATAAGGGACAAGATTTTCATTGAAGGTGCAAGTGATATTAGACGATTCATTGATGATTGGTCCATAATCTGTTACGGAGATGTGATGGACTTCCTGACTAGTGTGCTTGAATATCGGATTTAGCAATGAAGCAAAAGTTTCTTTTAGTGAATCATACTTGTTGACGGAGGTTTCTTTGACATTAAAAAATTTAAAAGAATTGATATATCAATTATGATATAGGAGCTCAAGGAGGACATGTTTGATCTGTTAGGACTTGCATTCTCTTTCGGTGGATAGAACAAATACGAAGGATAATATGTCAATTATTAGCTAGGAGTTCAAGGAGGACATGTTTGATCTATTAGGACTTTCAGCTTGTTTTGGTAGATGTGTTTGTTGATTGAGTTTTATTTGACATTCGCAAAGTTAGGAGGAAAACATGTCAGTGATGATATCGGAACTCAAGGAGGACATGCTTGATCTGTTAAGATTTGGGATACATATTTGCTGATCAAGGTTTCATTGACAATCACAGATTTTGAGGTTTGATTGACATTCAAAGATTTAGAAGGATTAGCAAATCAATTATTGTCCAGGAGATCAAGGTTTGATCTGTTAGGACTTATATTCTCTTATGGAGGGTAACATATCTCTTATGGAAGAGGAACTCAAGGAGCACATGCTTAATATGTTAAGATTCTGGGATTATATTTTGTTAATCGAGGTTTTTTTAACATTCGCAGAATTAGAAGGACAGCATAGCAATTATTATATAGGAGCTCAAGGAGGACAAGTTTGATTTGTTAGGACTAATATTTCTTTAGTGAGGAAGAAACAAATGTAGAAATAGAAACAGCTTCCGAAACAAAGGGGACTAAAGAGGAACATCGATGGATCGTAGTTGTTGATTGAGGTTTCACGGACATTACCAAATATAGGAGGATAACATATCTATTATGATAAAGGATCTCAAGGAGGTCATGATGGATCTGTTAAGATTTTGGAATCATATTTGATGATCGAGGCATCATATCAGATGTCAAGGAGGATATGTTTGATCTGTTAGGACTTGCATCTTTTCTCGGTGGATTGAATCTGTTGATTGAGAATTTTTTTGAAATTCAGGAGAATAACATCTAATATATGATACAGGAAGTCAAGGAGGACATGTTTGATCTGTTAAGGCTTGAGAATCATATTTGTCATTCGAAGGTTTTTGACATCCATAAGTTTAGAAGTATAGCATGTGATTTATTATATAGCAGCTCAAGGATGATATGTTTGATCTGTTAGAACTTGGGTTTTCTTTTGTTTGGTCATATATGTCTATTGAGGATTTTCTCCATTCACTAATCTAAGAGGATAATATGTCAATTATGATATTGGAACTCAACGGAGGACATGTTTAATCGGTTAGGATTTAGGAGACTGAACAGCTTAGCCACATTAGATACTATCACTGATTAAACAGATTGATTATTGAATTATTTACTTGAGTTTTTGAAGCATAATAAAAGTCCCAAAAGAAAGATCGCTTACGTTTTAATATAAATGATCAATAATTGAGTTTTTGAAAGCATAGTAGAAGTCCATTAAAACAAAACACTTAGTTACTGATATATATACATACACACACTGTCACAAACACATACATACTGTAATATCTCTGGCACTTTTCCTCCCAAGGTCTTCATTCATTTTTTTCAAACTTGCCTCCCCTGACACATTTAAAAAAGACAGTAAAAAGTCTCATATGCAGGGGAGGTTAACATAAAACTACTAACGTAGTGTGTTCATTGATAGACAGGTGAAATGTATATAAGTCATAAGACAATGATCTCAACATTTGCGGGAACATATAAGCTAAGCGGTTTATGCAGATCAGTGCTTATGAGTTACAGGGTTATGTTATACCTCTCAGTAAAAAAAAAAAATTATGACTAATTTTTTCATAGTCAAAATATCCTGTGATAAAAAAAAAATTTTACTAGTTTTCTACGCTGAAGCCTCTCAAGCGATCCCAAACGGGTTCTAAATCAGAAGCTAACTTTGATTAATTCTATTTCTGCTTATAAAGTTACCAATACTATTTGATGTGCCGAACAGAGAATTTTGACAAAGAGGCTGTCAAGAAGTCTTAAAATTTCCTTTTCATATTTACTCATCGATGTTTCTTTGAAAAATTTTTGAGGATACTTTTTCATAATTAATTAATTAAATACTTTTTTTAACTCTGCCTGTGTTGTGTTCAACACTGCCGGTCCCAAGCCCGGATAAAAGAGGAGGGTCATTGCGTTAGGTAGACCTGGCAAGGGTCGTCTGGTCATTGTGTTAGGTAGACCTGGCAAGGGCAGTCTGGTCATTGCGATAGGTAAACCTGGCAAGGTGTCATTTCAGCAGAGGGCGATGAACGCAGTCAACACGGGGCCCAGGAAGGCAATCTAGAGCTTTGCAAGAATACGTGAGAGCCAAACTTGGCCTGGTGACTGATCAAATCAGGAGCTTATTATGAGTTAACAAGGTTATGTTGTACCTTGGACATGAACAAAATATTGTATGTAAACATGATTGGATGGGAAATTGATTTCTGTTGGAAGAGCGGGAAAGCTAGACCTGCATTGTTGATTGTTGAGACAGAGGTATGGCTTATAAGATTATATGTTATATAGACTGTACATCACAGCCAATTTTGGTAGGATATATTGGTAACGGAGACATCCTGTGAAGGGAAGAGGATCAAGACAACAATTTCAAGTTCTAGTCTCAGGAAGCTGAAAAGCATATTTCGATTCAAAGAAGATCTAAGAGCACGTTTGTTTAACTTTGCGGTTTTCTGTTTACTACTTTTGTTTTGAACTTTTAGAAAACGGCAACTAAAAACATGTCTAGTTACCATTTTTTTTCGTATTTCTTTTTCCAATTTGTTTCCACAATTTGTCCGAAAAAGATCATTCTCTGAAATAACAAATACAAGTCAACTTCCCTTTCAGTATAGAATGTGTTGGACCAAAAACATTATATGTTTTCGTTTCAGAAATGATGAGAGTTTTAGAGGTGAAATATACTGTAGAGCTAGAAGCACATTTTGGCTAACGCACCAAACGTGCGGATACTGTTCTTGCCTTTTGATTTTGGCCTAATTCCTTGGGCTCTGTTTCAGCCTTTACTTGTTTCTTTTTTACTCTTCATTTGCTTTGAGTTCATGGCTACTTGTTTCTCAGGGTTTATGGCTGTTGTCGAAGACAGATTGGCTGCTGCTCAAGTCCTCTGGGTGCAACTCTATGGATGTCTCTGCAGTAATGGATTTCATGCTATTCCATTTCATTCTTCGGTTTGGTATTGTTCAGAAGTTTTTCGGTTTGTGATCTTTATGAATATCTATGGAATGTGGATGCCATACTATCCACTTCATTTTCTGGTTTGGTATTGTTACAGCAGTTTTTGGTTCGTGATATAAGTGCTCGGGCTCGGTTGGCAGCTTTAGGTGGTGTTTGATGTTTTTAATTTTGCATTCTTAATTGTGTATTGATATTGTTGTGAATCTTGGATGCACTTTTACCGTTAGTTGTACTGTCATAGTTTGTCTTCGGCTGTTATGTTTTAGGGGGCGGGGCTGTTTAGTTTTTTAGTAGGTTCTTGTAATGATCCGTTTCGGAGCCTTGGGTTGAAATACTGTACCTTTGATTATTGTAGGGGTTGATGTATCCTCTCATGGCCTTCATGGCTTCAGAAATAAATATTTCTGTCATTCCATTGTGATTCACTTCTTTCTTCTACCTAAATGTAGGCCCTTAAAAGGAGTTTAAGCTTTGTGCATTTAGAACCATAATAAGTGTTCACTTCTATTTTGCACAATATTTAAGAAAGTTGTATTATATTAATTTTTTTGGTTCATTAAAGATTCACTTTCCAATTTTATCCTTAGATGTGATGGATGTTTTGACTTTTTGCTTGTTTTGAGACCACAAATAAATGCTACTTTGTCTTTACTATAAAGGTAGTTTTGGAAAGTAAGTAAAAGCTATATACCAATTTAAGAAAAGAAATGTGGACACTTATTATAGGACGGAGGAAGCATTATATGATCCAAACACAAGGAAAGCTTCCACAATTTTTCCAACAAATTCAAAACTGTCTTTTAAGTAAAAAAAAAAAATATTTAAATTTCAGTTGCAACAATGACCTTTATTTAATCAACAGTACCTGGTTCACTTCAGGTACCAAATTCGTCGAGAAGCTCATTGAAAACAACTCTGCAAAACCCATAACTCATCACAGCCATTGCTTTCTCGCAAGTCAATTCCTCTCTGCTGCAAGTAAACTAACTGATCTTCACCAATCTTGGACGTGTTGGCTTCATGTTCGATTCTGGCAGATGGGTTCTTCACCCTGTTTCAGGGAATAAAGATTGATTTAAGCAACAAATGAGTACCAGAGCTTCATGTGTTTATACATTACTTTGGACTTTGCACCCTAATGTATACATTACTTTGTACTTTGCACCCTAATGTTTCAATTTTTTTAAATTGGTCCTTAATGTATATAGCGAGTTGCAATGTGACCCTTCCGTCAGAATTTCTGTCAAAAACTATCGGAACTCGCCCATGTGCGAGGCATGTGACTTATTTTAGGGTTTTTTTTTGCCATTTAGCATTAATTAAAAGCTTTTTGCACCTTTAATGTTTGGTTCATTTGGCGATTTGCACCCTTAATGTTTGGGTCGTTTGGACATATTTTACTTTTATTTATATATATATATAAGGTGTTCCGACATAAGTTTTGGGTTCCTCTACTGCTACTCAAAAATGAAACAAATCTAAAATTATCCAACCTATGCTAATTGGAATTTAAATAAACTCTAATTCTAAAAGTCAAGGTGTTAGAATTTTGTACGTTATGGGTCACCCACATATTCTTTGGACATGGACCAATGGGCTTAACTTAGGCCCTAAGTACTCCATGTGGGATTAGCCTAATTAAAATAAAACCTAAACTATTTTGTTTATTAATAAAACAATGAGTTTATTATTAAAAATTGAGTTTTAATTAGTTTAAAATTATGAAAATTGAGTTTATTTTTGCAATCGTTTTAATTGCTTAAAATAGTTAAAATACATTATTAAATTTTAAAATTAATAAGAGATGTTAGGGACATTGTGTGGGACCCTGTAAAATTCTTGGGGATTTATTTCCTTTTAAAATGTTTTAAAGGAATATTTTAGAGCACCTAAATAATGTTTTGTACATTATTTTAGATTGCTTAAAATATCTTTGATTGATTGTTAAAATATGGAATTAACACAAGGTTTTTTTAGTACATTATGGGAAACTTGAGAAAATTATTTAGTAAATTTTCTCAATTTTTGGGAATATATTTTAGAGCATATATTGTGTTATGTACACGATATTAATTGCTTAAAATATAACAAATAAAGTTGTTAGTTCTTGAAATTAATATAGAGTGTTTTGTACACTATTTGGGGACTTGAGAAAATTTTTTAGTAAATTATCTCATGTTTTTGATATTTTAGAGCATAGAATTTATGTTTTTGGGCATTAGTTTTAATTGCTTAAACTATCCCAAATAGATTGCTAATTTTTTAAATTAATATGGGTGTTTAGAACACCATATTAGACCACTGAAATTTCTTAGAGAGCAAAATTTCTGAAAAGTTTTGTATTTTTGGGAATTTATTTGTTCCTAGTTAATTTGTTTAACTAAATCAATTTACTTTGTTAAATTGATTAAATTGAGGGGACACAAATACATATAACCTAAAATATATAAGGCAAAAGTAAATAATGTACTCTAAAAAAGTGGTGAATTAATCAAAAAAAGGTGGTGGATTTAGCCCTACTCTTTTAGAATTAGAGTTTATTTAAAATTTAGGATATATTGGATAACTTTAGATTTGTTTCATTTTATTTGGATTAGTCATTTTACTATTATTAATGGGTAGCGGTAGAGCTACTGAAAAATTATGTCGAAATACTTTTTTTTTAATAAAAATAAAAATAGAATATGTCCAAATGACCCAAACATTAAGGGTGCAAATTGCCAAATGAAGCAAACGGGTGCAAAATATTTTTAATTTATGGTAAATGACCAAAATATGTCATACCCGCTCCCGCGGCATTTAATTCTATTATTTTAGCATGCATGGTATGCTTACTGTTGTGTTAATGAACACGTGTGAAGTGAGTGATGACTCACTGTTAGAGGGTGTCTCTTAAGAACCCGGCATTTGGCCTTGAAGGCAGTCCAGAAGGTGGGCAAGTGAGAATTCCCTACGGTTGGGAAAATGAGTAATAACTCATGGTTATGTGCTTAAATGTTTATTTAGGCATATGTAAATATACTTTATTATTATATTATTGATAGCGACTCATCGGAGTCATTAGATGCCTGGTGAGGACGGATTTGAACACGTTACGTAAATTGGTAAGCTAATTAGCAATTTCATAAAACTTGTAGAAACTTGCATTTTAGCAACCAAACGGAACTTAGTCGGAAACCTTTTTAATTTTGAGGTTTCACTTGTAGAGCTATGCATTAGCTGTGTAGAAAGTTTAAGAGACTGATTAGAAGTTTTGAAAACTCGTAGGGAGGTAAACACAATTTTCAAAAGTGTTGCCTATATATAGATAGTGATGACTTTCATAAATTTTAACCTAAATTCAAGAAGAGGCCAAATGGAGGATTTCTTGGCTTAGAGCTTCAAGACTCGAATCGACGGAGTTCTACCCGTTTGTTTTTCATCAAATTCCGTATTTGAACTCTACGAGGTAAGGCCGTCATTTTGATACCTATTAGGCCTTGTTTGGTTAAGTTTTCCGAAAACTCATTTTCTAGAATTTTCATATAAAGTTGATAATTGGACTTTTGATTAATATGAATTGTATTAGAAGAATTGCTGCACGTTCTTTGTGCTTGAGTTTTCTTTGGATCGGCGTTTAAGAGCGTAAATCGGAGGTGAGTGATATAAATCTTGAGTTTTGGATGATTCTATGGTTTAATGCATTTGATATGCTAGGAATGTATATAGGTACCATGTGTAGTTCATATTGGGCAAAACTCATGTATAAAGTAGACCCAAAGTATGTTGAAATGAAAAGCATGGTGATATGTGTTAAATGAGCATGTTTATGTGCCTATGTGGGCTAAAGAGGGGTTTGTGCTAATTCACCGTGAGACGTCCTCTCGAAGGGGGAGGATTAGTAGTGATGATGGTCACTTGCCAAGAAAGGCATTAACGCGACATGTCGAAGGGGCATGGGTCGTGGTTGAGTCTTAAGACTTTGGATCGGTGAATGTGCACTTATTCCCTAGAGACCAATAGTTATGTGTTATGATGGATTGGAACATATTTGTCATCCGTATGCTTGATTCATATTATTCACTAAGCGTTAGCTTAAACAAATCCATATATATGTGGTTATATAAATAACCATTCAGGTGCAAGGACTGGAGGGGAGAATCGCGGGTAATGAGGCAAGGAGGGACCGGAAGCTCCTCATGTTTATAGAACTTGTATCACGTTTGTAATATATATGTTTAACTCATGCCGGTTGTTTAACCGTGCTGCTTGTAATAGGATTTGTTATATATGCGAGTATGGCACTTGGTTCACCTTAGGACCTCGTTGCCGAGACGTGTGAAACTTGTTCTTTTGGTACTTGTAATCCGGGTAACGATTGTGGTGGTTGTATAAATGGTTTATTTGTTTTTACAAGTCTTTGGAAGGTTTAACTCGCAATTGAATTGGTTTTGATTTGAAATAATTTGATTTGAAATGGTTTGGCTTGAATTGATTTGGGTTGGTTCTTTGGGTAAAAGAGGTATTGATTTATTAGCGGCGTTTGTCGCGGAAGCGCCGGGAATTAACGGCGTTTATTAGGAAGCGCCGGTAATTAACGGCGTTTGCGGAAAAACGCCGGCAATTGTGAATACGGTCTTTTGGAGGTTTGGATTCTGCACAGACCCCATTCGACCGGTCGAACGGGGCAATTCGACCGGTCGAAATGCCCCCTGCCAGAAATTTCAAACTCCTACTTCCAATGTTCGGAACAACTTTTAATTAGGCATGGAGGTACCATTTGGGACCCATTGACCTACGAAATTGTTACTTTTGAAAACAAAACTCATTAAGGCGTGTTTGGGCACGCGTTTAATATAACCTTTGAAAAACCAATTGAAAGTTGGTGGTTTTGGTGCAAAACTTTTATTAAGGGCATTTTTGGAAACTTTAATCATTTTGGTAAGCCTTGATGGCGTGCCACGTGACCTAGATTCATATGTGTGGATCCGAGACGTGACAAAATACCCTTAAATAAGTTACATGACTAGCACATGGACGAGTTTCCATTAGTTTTTTATAGAAATTCTGACGAAAAGGCCACATTGCAACTCGCTATATCCATTAAGGACCAATTTAAAAAAATTGAAATATTACAGTGCAAAGTCCAAAATAGTATATATATGCATTAGGGGTGCAAAAAACTTTTTACCCATATATATATATATATATAATATTTTGTAAAATAACGGCTATGAGGATGTCCAAATTTTGCAGTAATGATTAGACAATTTTATACTATTATCTCAGTATCTCTCCTTTTAGAGATTGGAAATGTAACATTCAATACCAAGGAGCACAAAAAATATGATATAATTCTTGGAAGCATTTGAACAAACCTAAAGCTAAATTTATTTGGGTCCCATAAAATATTGTTCTTTATTATCATTCATCTAATTCTCTCATTGGCTAATTCAGTGAGACTCATGGTTTGTTACATTTTATTATTAATTAATTTTTATTTAATTCTAAATTCCACTGCATTAGCCAATGAGAGAGTTAGATGAGCAATGAGTGAGCAATTTTGGGGTGTTACAAAAATATATTCTTTAAATTTTTGCACTAATACTACAATGATTTAAACCAAAGTGTAACCTTAAAACAAGTAAGAAAGGACCAAATTACCCCCAAATATCTATATCTTATCATCATTGTATAAAAGAGTCTTAAAAGAATTATTCTTCAAACTTTCCAAATTAATATAGCCTTATTGGTCATTTTGGATTTCTAATTTGGGAATTTCGCATCAAGTCTATCTTTTTTATTAGTATTATTTATCCAATAAGAAATCTTAGATTTAACATCAATTAATATAGTTGTTGTTCAAGCATAATTTTTCTAACACCTTCTTAATAATTATTAATAGAACTTATTTCTCTTTCGTGTACATATTAAAATATATATATATATATATATACATTGCATTTTTTCTATCAAATCTAACGCTAGCGCGGGCCATCCTCCAAGTCTATCTATTATATATCTATATAAAGGCTGAAGCAAATCAAGCCTCCACACTTTGCCACATCAGCTTTATATTCTTCAGCCAAAAATCTTATGTGGCAATTTATCTCTCTTCCCTCTCTCTCTCTCTCTCTCTCTCTCTCTCTCTCTTTATATATATATATATATATAATTGTGATAAAGAAGTTTAGCCACCAATTGTACTCCCACAAAATTGAAACGCCTCATCCTCTTTCATATAATAACTCTATCAAACTTTGTCTCTTCGTCTGCCTCTCTCTCTCTCTCTCTCTCATGCAAAACGATATTTTCTCTCTATTCTTTCAAAATCTCGACCTCTTGCAAGGGAAGTAGCGCTGAAAAATTAAAACCCTATATTTCCTTCGTGGAGGGTTGTAAAATCCAAACCTTACGCAAGTTTTTGAGGCGATTTGGCATAATACAGTCCCAAAAGGAAAAGGTATTTAAGCTGCATGTATATGATTTACATGTTCTCTGCTACACTTTATGCTCAATCTTCTTAATAGCTTGATGCTACACACATATCAGAAATTATAATGCAATTCATATAAATTTAGAACTTTCTTAATTGTTTTGCAAGGGTGCACAGATGATGCAAATGGGGATTCATGTGTGAGGGTGAGACTGAGACTCAAAGCACTGTAGGTGACTGTTCTTTAATCCCTAAAAGTCTTTTTGTCTTCCTCTTGCTCTCCTCCCCTCTCTCATAGGGGTTTGAATAGCATTGATTTATTTTTTTTTCACTTTTGTTTCTTAAACATTAACATCCAAATTCAGGTAATTCTATCTTTACTCTTACTAATCCCTCTATCTATTGCTTTATTTTCGTCTGATTATTTTCCATTACTCGGATTTCGCTATTCAATCTATCAAAAATTGATCTTTAGTTTTAGGGTAAATTACACAATCCTCCCCTGGGGTTTGCCTTAATTACACAGACCTCCTTCGAGGTTTGTAATTAGGTAACAAAACGCTCCCTCCCCTAACGGTCCGTTAGTTTTTTTTACATTAGCCTCCCCTGAAAATTACAATTAGCCCCCCTAATATTATAAAATTGTCATACTAAGCCCTCATTTCTCTTATATTTTTGTTCTAATTATAAAATTCCTCCTCCCTCCTATGTTTTTGGGTTGATTTTTTTAGCATTAATTTATATCATCTACACAAATTTCATATAAATAGGTCCAAATTTTTTTTTCCCCAAACAAATCTCTATCAAGCCCCCCCATGAATTAATTTTCTAGATCCGCCCCTGTCCCTATGCTTCAAAAGTGGACACTTAACCCCCTATGATTGTGGACTAAAATAGAATTGTTATGATTTCACTCAAAACTGACAAAAAATCTAAAATTGGTTAAAAATATAAACACTTAACCCATTTTGTGACGTTAATTTTGGGGTTAATGCTCTTTGAGTGAAATCATAACAGTTCTATTTTAGTCCACAATCACAGGGGGTTAAGTGTCCACTTTTGAAGCATAGGGACAGGGGCGGATCTAGAAAATTAATACAGGGGGGGGGGGCTTTATAGAGGTTTGTTCAGGGGAAAAAAAAATTGGACATATTTATATATGTTTTGTGTATATTTTGTGTAGATGATATAAATTAATGCTAAAAAAATTAACCCAAAAACATAGGAGGGAGGAGGGATTTTATAATTAGCACAAAAATATAAGAGAAAGGGGGCTTTAGTATGACAATTTTATAATATTAGGGGGGCTAATTGTAATTTTCAGGGGAGGCTAATGTAAAAAAACTAACGGACCATTAGGAGAGGGGGCGTTTTGTTACCTAATTACAAATCTCAAGGGAGGTCTGTGTAATTTTTTAAACAAGAGGAGAGGTCTGTGTAATCAAGGCAAACCTCAGGGGAGGTTTGTGTAATTTTCCCTTAGTTTTATTTAATGCTTTAATACCATCAAAGTCTAACCGAATAGGTAACAGTGATTAAACAAAATGTATAAAGTGTTTAAGTTACTGATAACAGAGTTTTCATTATGAAATTCATAATCATTTTGATTTGGTATACACATATATATACGCCCATATATGTGTATGTTGGTTGTTGGGTTGGTTTGGGGGCTTTAGTATTAAGGAGCATCAATCTCTGCGCACTCATGAAATTAGAATGATAGAGGCTATTCCAAAGTAATACAATGCGCTTGAATTTCGAAAGAGTAATATTTGGGACACAACCTTCATACAACTTTCATACAACCTCTCCAAAAGATGTGTCTATCTCTCTCCTGTGATGTCACTGGACCCCACAGTGACACAGGAAAGAGATAGACACATCTTTTGGGGAGGTTGTATGAAAGTTGTATGAAGGTTGTGCCCCAAGTATTACCCATTTCGAAATTAATTAACCAATGGATTTAGAATTTGATACTCCGTATATGTTATTATTACATTTCGATTGACTCTCTCTCTCTCTCTCTTACTCTTTTATTTTTGAGGGATTTACCAAAAAGGATAATTATGGAACACTTGTTAAGTTTAAAGTCAATTTAAAAGTACACTTACCAAAAAAGACAAAAAGTTGATAGCTGGTGCTCGCACGATATAAATTGGCGCACCATAATATCTCCCATGTGCTTTAACTCACTCAAACCGTCACCCACGCGCCCCACGCGCGCGTGTGTCGCGCGTCACGCGCTCCTGCTTTCTCCCAGACTGCTCGCACCGTGCGAGGAGTGTACCGTATCATTTCTAATTTAAAAAAATATTTTTAAACTTTAAACCCCCATAACTTTTGATCTACAACTCTGTTTTTTACAAATTTTATACCGTTGGAACCGTGTCGACGAGAGCTACAAAACTAGTACCATTGTTGATATGTTTTGAGCAAAAAAATTTTTTTTGACATTTTACCTGCCTTGTTCAGTTGATCCTGAAAAACTTAAATTTTCATTTAATATTTGTGTACGCATTCAGTGACATTTCACTGACTTTTATGTACATCAGGGGAAATTTCACTAGAAATAACTGACTAGATTTTAAAGTCTAATTTGATAATTAATTTGTTAAAAAGTCTCTTAAATGCAAAGTTAAGTGAAATTTCACTTAATATTCATGTATGAGTTAAGCGAAATTTCACTAAATATTCATATATGCATGGTGAAATTTCACTTCTTCTTCTTCTTCTTTTTTTTTTTGCATATTAGACAATGCATATTTTGTTAAAAGAAGTAAATTTCACAATCAATTATAAAATACCAATTTTCAACCAAAACAAGTGAATGAATTTTTGTTAAAATTCATCCTTTGTTTTTTCTTTTCAAAACGTACAAATTTCATGTTTTTACATACATAAATAATAAGTTAAATTTCACTTGATATACATAAAATATTAAGTGAAATTTCGCTCAATTCTAGAGCTTTTAAAAGCTCTCCCCAAAAAAGCTCTAAGTTCAATTTTTGCAAAGCTCATAAACTAGTTACCAAATGAATTAACATGAAATTGTGCTTTAAAAAAGGAGAAGCACCAAAATGGGGGCCAAACTAAGCCTTAATGAGATAGCAATGGCTTTATTGCTATTCGTCTTTTTTTTTTCAATTTTTTTTCTCAAAACATATAAATTTTGCATACATAAATATTAAGTGAAAATTCACTGAACCCGTACATGCCTTCTTCCTGAAAAACTTGAAGTTAAACTTAACATTTGTGTACTCGTTCAGTGAGATTTCACTTAGTATGTCAAGTGAAAATTCACTAGCTATCCCAAAAGTCACTAGAAGTAACTCTCTAGAGTTTAAGGTCTAATTTGATACTTAATTTGTTATAAAGTTCCTCAAATATCAATTTAAGTAAAATTTCACTTAATATTCATTTACAAGTTCAGTGAAATTTCACTTAATATTTATGTATGTCAAGTGAAATTTCACTTTTTTTTTTCTCTTTCATATTAAACAACGCATATTTCGTTTAAAAAAAAAATCAAATTTCACAAATCAATTATAAAACATTGTTTTTCAACCCAAACAAATGCAAAATTCTTGTGAAATTCACTAAAACCCTCCTTAAGAACAAAGTGAACATTCGTTTTTTTTTCCCTCACAACATATCAACTTGGCATACGTGAATATTACGTGAAAATTCAATAACCCATACTCGAATATTATGTGAAAATTCTATTAGGTTCGTCTGGAACATGACATGTAAAAATAAGAGTTTTTTTTTTTGCTCAAAAGGTATCAATTATGGTACTAGTTTTGTAGCTCTCGTCGACACGATTCCAACGGTATAAAATTTGTAAAAAACTGAGTTGTAGATCAAAAGTTATGGAGGTTTAAAGTTTAAAAAACATTTTCGAAATAAATATCATATGGTACAGCCACTCACACGGTGTGAGTGGCTCAAACCAAACAATGGCGCGTGAGGGGGCGGGGAGAGGGTTGTGTATGGGATTTTCTATAGTGCGTGCACTTATACCGTGTGAGCACTGTATTAGATTCATTTTGTCCTTTTTAGAAAGTGGTCAAATCAATTGGAGTTTAAAACTTTTGAGAGTTATTTGAGGGATTTTCCAACAATTATCTATTTATTTTTTCCCCCTTTTTTTTTCTTTTTTCTTTTTTATTTTTTTTATTTGTCATATTAAGCAGGAATCCTCTGCGATTAGAGAGATACCAGTTGTGATCCTGTCATCTAAAAATTTTTCGGCTCGAATCCACAGGTAATTGTTTGTCTGATTTGTTATATATGCATCTAGTGAGATTGTGTGTTTTTTCCCAAATGGGATGGTGGCAATTTCTTCACCCAAATGAAGTATTGTTTAGGATTTACCAGCGTGAAAATGAAAAAATAAAAAAATAAAAAATAAAATAAAATTACCATTGGTGATATTCAATGGGTTTTCCCATATGTCTCGTCTCAATTTTTTACTTGTAAAGAAAAAAGAAATAGAAATTCAAATTAACATGGCTTCTACAGTAAAATGGGTTTTGTACATCTACTCGACCAGTGTAGACATTTTGGCATGAGTTAAAATATACAATAAAGATAAATAAATTAATACTGAGAAAAAACCTTTGTAATTTTACATAAGACAACTGTGTCTTAATTTAGAACACACAACTGCTAAGATTGATTAGCATTGATCAGAGGTTAAGATACCCTGTATTAGTTCGTCTATTTTTCACACAATTCTCAGAAATCCCGATACCACAACTTTGATAAGTGTAAGGTGGAGGAGAGAGGTCTGGTACCTAATTTTATTTTAAAATGTCACATTTTGGTACAACTGGATTGTAACCAAAACAAGCAAATAGACAACAATATTAAAAAAAAACCAAACAAGTATTTCGTTTGGGTGTATCTAGCATTAAGTCAAAAATGTATAGATGGATGTTAGCAAGGTTGGGTGTAGTAAGGACTGGGTGGGGGTAGTTGCCCCCCCTGGAATTTTAAAATTTTATGTCTACTTTAATATTTCTATAGAAGTAACATTAGATGGTGTAGAATACTCGGAACTCTATAGCTAGACTTAAAGGGAATCATTGAATTCTCTAGAGTCTTGAATAGATTATTATAAGTAGGGTAACTTTTTAGAAAGATTTCTTTATTAGGAGGTACAAAACTTCTAAAATATTATCTTGAGTTTCGATTCCATTGGATGATCGCCACTTATATAAATCCTAATCATTGACCGTACAACTATTACTTATAAGTAGGGTGGCCTTCTTCCAAATCATTCAAGAATCATAAAGTATCTCGAGAAAAAAACTATACTTTGAAGAATTATGCAGAGTATTGACCAAGTAGTAAAAAGTGCATACTTATGTGGTTAATCTACTTCTTAATATCTCTTTTATCATTAAATATGAAAAGCCTACTTAAGTCTTATAAGTAAACATGTAAAGATAATCCCCTGGGCCGAATTCATGGATTCGCCCTTGTTACAGTTGTAGTAAGTTGGTTACCTGTGCCGCAATAGATTGTGTGGGCACTGTGGCAGGCTTGGCAAGCCAGGATGCGTCGTTTGATCATTACGAGGAAGTGAGTGAGAAACGATTCCCTGCATTCCTTGCATGTTATGGAAAGTTGAATACCAATCACACGAAGAAATGGTGTGATGAGAGTGACAGCTGTCGCAACTCACGGCATCGTAGAGGGCAGCAGCAGCAGATGAAGCCATTAGACAAATTGAAAAAGGAGAGAAAGAGTTTGATGTAAAACCAAAAAAAAAAATATTAACTAGCCACTGCGTGGGTATATATATGTATGTATTTGTGGCTATATAAAGCTATTAGAGATAGAGTAGCTGATCTGAATATATATATATATATATCTTCTAACAACCTCAATACAATGAGTCTTGAGGCCCAATCATCGGCTTCAATTTTTAGCCAGATACTCTCTGGCAGGGGAGTCCCGGGTTGGTTCAATTTTTAGCTTAGAGTAATTTTTTTGAAAACTGACTGATCGGTTCGGTAGGTTCGGTCTTGGTTTGGTTGAACACCCCTACTCATTTACATGTTCCCAAGCGTGAGCCAAATTAACATAGTTCAAGCGCAATATTGGTTCATTAATGTATACCTGTGGACACGAGTTTTCCACCTAGGACCCTCTGCTTTTGAAAAAGAAGTTTTGATTTCATTTTTGAGATTGTGTTTTTCATTAGTTTTGAACTTTTTATTTTATTTTATTTTTCACCAGTCTACGAAAAACAGATATAGAGTCACCACTTGGTCTTTTGGGAACGAAGAAACCCAATTTGACTCACCAAATTGATACAGGGTACTAACCCTTCATTACCAAAGAACTCAGCAAAGACTCGGTTCGGGGTTTTGGTACGAGAGAGGAAGAAGTCTTCACAAAGACTAAAGCACCCTCGAATCCAAATAATCATCTAATACTAGGAATGGTTCAACAAATATTGTTATCATAGGTATATTACATTGCACAAGGAAATAAAAAGTAGAAAATTCGTAGGCGAAGATATCATTCACAAGAGTTATTCCAAATATCACACAATGCAAAGAGAAAACTATGCAAAATAAACCTAGGAAAGAGTTGTCTAATCATATAACAAATATTCAAGTTTTCCTAATTTAGAAGGGACATGAGTAGTTTTGAACAATTAGTCAAGAAGAGATAGAAACATGATTAGAAAACTAGAATGTCATATGCAATGCGTGTCAATTTTTAGAAGGAAGGCTTTCTCAAATCGCTGAGACAGACGAGAAGGAAAGCTTCAACCATGGAAGACTGTGGATATCATAATTTTTCTTACCCACAGCTTTTCTTTTAAAACCTTTTTCAAGTTTCAAAACATAAAACGATGAGTCGCCACTTAATTTTTAAAAGAAAAATTAAGAAATCATTTTAAAGCAAACTGATCTTTTAAGAAACCAGAGATTTTCTAGGTCCGGGGATTATGGAATGAGAGGGGAAGGAGCCCGTCGGACTAAAACACCCCCTCTCATCCTATCTCGCGATAGACCTCTACTTAACATCCTTTTAATCGAATTAATAATCTAAGCATGTCCTCAACTAATACATATGTATAAATATACATTACAAAAGCATGTTTAAAGGGTGTAAGATTGCAAGTGATAAAATATCATTCAAAAACCACATAATTCAAGTAGCAAGCGATATGATATGCAAATAGGGAACTATGGAACTTACCCGGGATCCATGCCGCGAATATTAAACATGTAATGCATATGAATAGAAAGTAAAACCTAAGAAAAGGTCTCTAATCACATGTATTCACATAAGGCAAGATCTTAATTCTAATGTGTCGCGCATGAGGTCATAAAATCAATAAAAAATCAAGGATTTAAGTAAACTAGAGAAAGGGTTGAGAAGTTGTACCTCAAGTGCATTGCAAAACAAGGTTTAGTCCACATAGTTTAGGAAGAATGTATAATATCATATAATTATTCCTAAATGTCTAGCTTAATTCTATCAAGTAGAGGAAATGACGCGATTATGAATTCTAATACCGATCTATATGGATGAATGTGCATGATTACATGAACAAGAATAAGCTATTGTATTATTCCTTGGTTTGGATCATTTAGCCTCTGTATTTAAGCTTAACTAATCATTATTAACACATGGTTTAAGTCCCATGTCATGGAGAGATCATTTAGGCTATTGTTTGCAAGATATATCAAAGTTGTGACAAAATTCTGAAAATTACTGAGAGCAGATGAGAACTTCAAAGAAATAAAAAAACATACTTCCCGTCGTTTGATCTTGATGATATTTGGACACAAGATGCCTCTGTGTGTCTAGTTTCGAACCCAAAAAGAAAATCAAGGTTTCAACGGTTAGATATCTGGGAATGAGACAAATACTAGACATCACTCAAGGACTTACAACTCTCTGTCCAAAGTTTTCGTATGATTTTCTAAAAATAGTAATAAAATTAGAAATGCTTTGGTCTTTTTAGGGTAGCTTCCTAACACATTAAACTACTTAGAAAAATTTATTTTGGGTCAAGAGTGCTTGATTAAGGTTCTGATTTGCTTATTTTAAAAGAGTGTTACTGTTCTGAAACTCTGGACAGATTATAGTTGTTCCCCAAAACCCTTAACCAAACCACTCCAAACATGAAACTACCTTAAAACAAAAATTACAGTGGTAGAACTTTGAGTTAAAAGCACCATCCCGTTGGTTTCATTCAGTTCCAACGGTTCGATGTTCAACTAAAAATCTATGATGAAAAAGATATTATGAACTCACTGCATCATTTATTCAAATACAACTTTGTTAACTAATTTGAGCCATGAAACTTGGCTTGAACCACACCACCTCTCCTACCATTTGATGGTCATGGGAGATTAACTATATTCATATCTTGAAGGTCTCAAAGAAATATGGAAAAATTTCATGAGACCTAAACATAACAAACCTAAACCATGGAGATATGTTTAGATTTATTAATTAAGTGTACTAATATCAACTTCAACTTCGTTGTAAATCATGAGCTTACAAGTGAACTAAAGGATTTCAAGTTTAAGGATTCAAGTAAGACATTGAGGGTCTTATAAATCTCAAAGACTAATAGAAAAGAAAAGAAAAGAAAAGAAGAAAAAGAGAAGATTCCAAGACTTCAAGTATATTATGATTAAACTATAATTGAACCCAACTAGTTTAGAGTCTACCTCCAAAAATGTCCTCAACTTGTGATGGTGAGGAACTTCCAAAGACTAATCAAGCTCTTCAACCTTTAATTCATACAACTCCTTCTTTAAACTCCTCTAAACTCACTCCTTAAAACAACCAACCTCTTTAAAAAACCAACCCCTTGCAAGAGGATATTCATCCTCTATTTATAGACAAATTTGAAGGGGTATTTCAGTCATTTTAGTGCAGAAAACCCTAATTCGGACTATCCTTTGGTAGTACAAAGTGTGCTGTACTACAGCTGGCTGTTACAAAAATGCGGCACTCAACGGAGATGGAAGCGGCACTCAGTAAATGCCACTGCGGCATTCACTGAATGCCGGCGCGACATTCACTGACTGCCGGAACGGCATTCATTGAATGCCACAGATAACTCCTGGGACTGCTGTCTTTTCTGGGAATCCATTTTTTACGGCACTTGATGTAAAAATACGGCAATTGGTGACTGTCGTAGCGGCACTCACTGACTACCGCAACGGCAGTTAGGGAGTGCCACAGCGACAACCCGTGACTGCCGTAAAAGAGGTCAAGTGCCGTTTTGGGCTCTATTTTTCATTTTTCTCTTTTTGCTTTCTATCTAAAGTTGGATAGTTCTTTAAAGAGCTTGAATCATCTTTGGAAGTCCTAGATTGGCCGGACGTTATCATCATCGGGTCTTGGAGGTATCACTCCCCTTAACTCGACGTTTGGTCAAAATTGGGGTGTCTACAAAGACACAAAGTCCTCAACATAGGATTTTCCTATGGCCCTCCAATGGTGGTCATGAAGACTCACCAAAAGTGCATGAATGAGATGATGGATGAAATTTCTCTAAGGGTGGATAATGTATATGAATGTGTACATGAATACCCTATCATGGCATGCTTGAATGATGGATGGCATATGGAAAGGTATAACTGTAATACCCTGTATTTTGATGTATAAATAAGACTTAGTATTCGCTTCTATATACTTGTATAACCCTTACCCTTCATTTGGTAAATTTAGATACCAATCGATTGCCTTTGTTTCCCAATCGATTGTCACTTTTTGGATATCAATCGATTGTCATGTTTTCCAATCGATTGCTATTCTGCCGACCTGAATTCATTACGTGGCATAACCCATCGATTGCCATTGACTCACAATCGATTGCCATGAAATATTTGTAACCAATCGATTGCCTTCAGTCCAAATCGATTGGCATAAGCAGAGACAAGTTTTCTTCTTTGCTTGAGCTTTGGATGTGTGGTACTCTCTTTTCCTATATATACACCTTCATTCCAGGCCTTGGGTCTGCTTGGTTCATTTGAGTTTAAGAGAGAATGATATATATTTATATACATACAAACTTACACACACAAACATATATATATATATATATATGTCCATACACACACACACACTGCCTTGGGTAGAGAAAGAAGAAGGAAGACAAAGAAGACAAAAGAAAGAGAAGGAAGAGAAAGAGAAGGAGAGACAGAGAGTAGACAGAGAAGAGAAAGAGAAGGAGGAGAGAGAAAGCTTCAAGCTTTTTAAGCTCATACACCAACCAAACAAGCCTTAGGTGAGTCTTTACTTACTTGGTCTCTCTTATATATGTTTTTACAAGTTTATGGGTTGTTTAGATGTGATAAACACGTCTTTAGGACGTTTATATATTCTGCTTTACGAATCTGTTGGAGAAGATGAAGTCCCAATCGATTGACATCAGTTGAGTCCCAATCGATTGGACTTTTCCAATCGATTAACATCAGTTCCGTCCCAATCGATTGGATAGATTCCCAATCGATTGTTATTGTTGTAACCCAATTGATTGCCAAAGTTAGCAATCGATTGACATTATTTTGGATCTAATCGATTGACATGTTTTCTCAATCGATTGTTACATTTTTTTATCCCAATCGATTGGTATTGACAGAACATGGATTGTTTCTGTTGTTTATTATAGAAAGGGTTCGATGTTTCGATTTTCGATTTTCGATTCAGACTTTCATTATGCGATTATGGGTGGATCAGGGATAATGTGACAACACAGATAAGTATGATTAATAATAACGGATTAACTTGATGACGTTAGATGCTATGTGGTTTATGTATTAGTTTGATATCCGCTTATTTCAATCAAAGTAGTCAGGCCACATGGGAATTGTCATGTGTCGGTATTAGTACTGAGCTTGTTTGATAAGTTCTGGAAAATGGTACACTGGTAGACGTCTGGTCATGATATGCTTTCACATGCGGTGGATGGTTTATATCCTTAATGAGCAGTGAGCAGGACCATGTAGTCCTAAGATAGCCAGATGATCCATGTTATATCCTTAACGAGCGGTGGATGGGTTATATCCTTAACGAGCGGTGGATGGGGGATCACTGGTAGATATCGTTGAGTTATGAAAATAGATGTGACATGCTATTGTTCAAAGCGGCAAATCCCTGATATGCGGTGGTTGGTTTATATCCTTAACGAGCAGGGGATGGACTGATGTGGTGTCCATGATATGCGGTGGATGGATTATCCTTAACAATCAATGGACAAAATGATGGTATGTTGATATAAGATGAATGATTGAGTCTATTCTATCAAGATATGTTGGTTATCGTGTCGATTATCGGTCTCAGGATAAAAAGACGATAAGGGTTGAGTAACGACGTTGGAATAAAGAGAAGATATTACTTAGTAGAACTATATCTTATGACTTTCATAACTTGTTATACGTTATATAATTGGTACCTTGCGAGTTTTTATTCACTCAGCTCTCAGTAAATGATGACCTTTAGTACCTGGACATTCCCTGTCCAGACTACTATGTTCTTAATAATGCAGGTAATGGAGCTTATAATGACGGCTACTACCTGGAGTTAGAATATATAGAGGGTAGCTCTACTAATGCCGGTTATGTCAGGGAAGATTACTACACTGATGACTACCCTTACGCCAGTTGAAGATCTGAAGATAGATAGATAGTAGTTTACTTTACTACTTTATATTACTGTTACACTTTATTAGTAAAAGGGTACTTGGACATATGTTGTCTCCAGACCTAGTGATCCTGCGGACCACACTCTGATGTTTGTAATAGATGCAAATATTATTATATATTCAGTTTGTTTACTGTTGCTTTTAGTTGCACTCGTACTGTATGGTGTGGATGATTAGTGACATTCACCCATCATTCCCTATGGACCCAAAAAAGAAATTTATTTTTCTCGATTTTTGCTGCTCCGGGGCGTGACAATAATATACATGGATATGAGAAATATGCACAAGAAGTCCCAACATAGCAAATGATGTGCGAGATTTGAACATAGGATATGGAATACATACATGCAAAATGTGCATAACAATGATGATAATATGGCATGGCATAACATAACATAAGCATGATGAAATAGTATGTACATGGCATGGATGGAATGCATGGAGGCATTGAAGCATAGATTAGCATGTACATGCATGTAAGAAATGAATATGGATAGTCCTAGGATGCCATGGGAGATAACTGTTTGCACAAAAAAAAAATTCATTTTTTAAGTCAAAATTGGTATCAGGCTGATTGGAATTTTTAATCGGACTCATGAGACCGATCGTAAAAATTAGGGGTTAAGTGATTGGTTCAAAGTTGATTGAACCATTTACCTGCAATCGGGCTGCACACAAATTTTAATTCGGACTGCCTCACTAGACCGATTTAGCCAAGCGCTTCCTCATCAGCCCGATGCTCATTAAGTTATGGTCATAACCATTAGTTGGTCAACATCAAGGGGACATGAGATCATGCAGTGGGGCCCAATGATTGATTCAGCATATGAGAACAAGTGGTTGTCCTCAAAAAGCCATGATTCCAATTGGCAGTAATTTGATTTCAGTCCGACCGCACATGATATATTTAGCCTAGTTGTAAATATGGTCACTATTAGTTGACCATTTTATAATTTTTATCCTCATTGTAGTGATTCAAAATTTAGCTTTTCCTCCTTACCAATATAATTGGAGTAGCCAAGTTTTGTTCGGACTGGCTTGGTTATGGAATCACATGTTGGGTCACCATTTAACGTGGCTCCACATACGTGTTCAACTATTTAGTCAATGCTTTGTTATGGGCTTCTCATTTAGTTTATCAAAGTATGGTGGGTCACCATGATCACGTGGCTTGGAAAAAGTGAAGAGGTGAGACCCATGTCAATTATGATAAGAATGAAGAAGCTGTTCCTGACTCTTCTCAATGTTGTTTAAAACTATTTTGGACTGTACACCAACTCGGGCTGCACCCCACTCATAAAGATCGGACTAACGTATGTTTGGAAAAGCATTTAATTCAGTCACTTTGGAAAGTTGGTACAAATTTGGTCAATTATGGGAAGAGTATCAGTCCCTGCAAACTCTCTAAAGTGATAAATTTTATATTGTGATGAGGGAAATAGTATCAAAATATTATCTTTTGGTAAGATAATATTATCACTTTAAGGAAGTATATCTCTTGCATGGAGGGGAAGCAAACCAAATGAAGCCAAGAAGTGGACTAGATACCAGATATATATACATACATATGTATATATATATTCGAAGATATGGAAGATTTTAGCAGATTTTGGAGATAAATCTGGTAAATTTTACCAGATTATGTATTGCAGATATTTCCTGCCTTATCTTGAACAGTCCGGGCTGCTATAAATCAGCAAGCAGGCCAAGCTATCAACTCACTCCGCGTCACTTCGACAATCCGTATTCAAACCGCATCCCACAGCATTCAACATGCAGTCTTAGTTTTAGGCAAATAAAAGCAGTCTTTTATATTCGTTCTTAGTTTTTAATATTACAATCTCTTGTAATTTCTTTACTTTTAATTAAATAAAACATCCCTTTTATTCAATTCCTTTTTGTTCCATCACTTGAATGGCTTGTGTGCTTCAATACTGCCATAAGATTTTTGGTGAGGGTACTTTCCTACTCACCACACACAATCACCCGTTAGAAGTCAGGTTTAAAGCCTTGAGTATTACTCACTCAAGCAATATAGAAAATTAGTTTGCACTCTCGAACCACTATTGGTTCTGGCACGCCCGCGCAAATTACTAGCAAATAATATAGCATAGTATGATAAAATGTGGATAAAAGTTGTAATGAATATGTTCATGGGTTGTGGACTCATGTAAATACATGGGAGTGTTGCACAAAAACGTGTAAGTCAAAAAGTGGCATGCTGTGAATAGCGTCCAGAATGTATGCACTATATTTGAAAATCATGGAAAAATATCAAACTTGCTTGCAACAATTTGGGAAAAATCAAAGGTCATCGCTACTGAGTTTAGAATACACAAATAAAGACCACACTACAATAGTATTATTGAATGGAAGATATAAATCAAACAAGACACTTGACTCAGAAACAGAGACTGCAATGTTGACCAAATTTGATAGATTTTTTATAAATAGAAGATTAACTCCTGAGTTGACCAAAAGATACAAGTTTCCTAACACATTGAAGTTCAAGGGAAAAAAATGCTATGTTCTATGATGGAAATAGCCGAAGTAAATGCAAGAAGTCAGATTACAAACTATGAGAGAAAAGACAGATTATTTACATGAACTTTACAAATCCAAAAATGGTACTTCCACATTTCTATGATTGATAACGAAAATTAGGGGTAAACTATGATATATTAGGAATATTTTCCAAGTGGTTTCATCATCATAACTCAAGTATGTAATTCAAAATAAATCGTTGAATCTGAATAACTTACTGTTTTGGACCATTCTTGAGAAAATGGATTTGGGTTTTGAATAAAGTTTATTTCTTGATTGGGGGTTTTGAGATAGGAGTTCAAAGCGTGAACTTAAATACTTAGAATGATAATACAACCATTTAGAATTTCATCCAATACTTGAATCATCAAATAACAAAAGAAATGAAGAAAATAGGGTTACTATCCATAAGGTTTCACCCATGTAAGTATATACATATATATATTGACTCATCATCTCTCAAGAGTGTTATTTGAAGAATGTTTACTATCCATAAGGCTTCACCTTCTCCAAATACTCATTCCATCATCTAGGTAATGAGTGAAAGGAAAAGAAAAGAAAAGAAATAAAGAAGAAGAAATAGGATGAGATGAGATAATCAATAATGAAATGAATCAAGTATTTAAGAGTAGGATGAACCACTAGCAATGCTTTCTCTCATATGTATGTGTATGTATGACCATGGAAATCACTATCTATTTCTCTAAAACTCAAGAATAAGGATGGATGATTGGAAATAGTTGACTGTGAAATGAAAACTCAAATGGGAACTCACATTTTGATGGAAAAATTGAAGAAGAATACTATTTTCTTCTCTTTCTCTCTCTATATTTCTCTAGACTTTCTCCTAAGCTCTTTTTCTAAGCTTCCAAGTCTTCTCCAATTGGTGGACAAATGGGTCCTTGGCTTTTTAAAAGTCTCCTATTGGCCCAAAAGTGCTGGAGATTTCATCAACGTACTAATTTAAAGATGTTATTGAGAGGATGTGGTAAGTTAGGGTTAGGGTTTCTTGAGGTAGGTGGGTGTAGAGAGCAACTTGTTTAGAAATTTTTTATTCATTTGTCCTTGGAAGTCATTTTGTACAGGGATATAATTGTAATGAGAAAACATTATTATTTGGAGGGTGTAAATAATAAACTAGTTGGGTGCATGTTAATAGAATTCACCATTACTAAATAAAAAGCTACATAAATTTAACTTAATCAACTTTCATAAAATGGGAAGAATATAATCATGAGCCCTTGTTTTGTCATATTGGACATTGGGTACTATTCTGACCAAACAAATTATGGAGAGTGTAGGGGTCTTACCCTGAATATACAATTCAAGCCAAAAGAAGAAAAAAAAGAATATCTAAAATCCTGTGGCTTAGCAAAAAGGGCACTAAATAAAACAGGGCATATGAGAAAGAACACTAGCAAAACAAAACACTAGATCTATTGTCTATGTTTACATAGATATTGATTGAAGAACACACATAGAGACACGCATATTATATATATATCAATGTAGGTGCCACGTGACACTCCTTATATGCCACATGGCATTGCTACACAATAGTATTATAGTATAGACATACAACTTTATATGTATATGTATTTGAAAAAAAAATATTACACTAGTAAAAAAAATGGGTGAATTGGTTATCAGTCCAAAATAGGGAAGTAATATAGACTTAGGCCCATCTAGAAACCAATTTTAATGAGAAGTCCTTACAAAACTTTAGGACAAAAAAGCCCTCATCACTTCTTTCCCTCAAACCCTCAACAAAGAGCACCATCTCTGAAAACACGATACTCTGATCAAAACAAAGATCGAAGACGAACACACGGAGCTTCGATGAAAATCCCTAAATGGATATGAGATAGAAGAAGATTGTTGTCTAGACAAGACATTGTAGATGAACTTTGAAGAGATTCGACATTCATCTATGAACCACAGATTGAAAAATTTGAAGACATGAAGAACCAAAAACCCTAAGTCGCAGTCAGAAATTGAAGGTGATTACGAAGAATCAGTTGATCCTGGTAATTTCAAGAAGATTTGTTGAAGTTGAGGAAGATTAAATCGATATTGAAGCTGATTTGTTGAAAAATCAGAAGCCAAACACCCTAAATTGAAGTGCACACTCAAGCAGACATCATGCTCTAAACTACATAATTCATTGGGAAGAAAGCTACGAACAAAACCATATTCTTTTGGATTTAACACATTTTTCACTTAGCACTGGGAATTTATATGCTCTTAACAATTACGGGTGTTATTTGCTTTTGAGAGATCATTTCAATTGATTTTAGAAGCTTTGACCAAATTTAAGTTCGTTATTCCAATTTCAGTTCATTGTAGTTAATTTTAAATGATTTGAAGCTGATTATAAGTTTTGATTGTGATTTGAGTTGATTTCATAGATTGATACACTTGTGTTTTGACTTTGAGTTGTCTAGGTTTCAGAAGCAATAATTTCAAGCATCTTCTTATGTTTTTAGTTTTTCTAATTTGCTTTAGGAAGATTAAAGTTTATTTCGGATGATTTAAGTGAATTTTGATAAACTCCAATATTGTTTGAAATGTGTGATTTTCGTTGCTTTTGTGAATTTGGAGTTTCAGCCGTCTTGGTTTCCAAATGTGTGATTTTACTTGATTTCAGATGATATGAGCTAATTCTGAGTTTTGATTCTTATTTGAGTTGATTTCTTGGATTCACACACTTGTGTTTTGAGTTTCAGTTCTCTAGGTTTCAAAAGCAACAATTTCAAAACTCTGCTTATATTTTTAGGTTTTCAAATTTGTATTAAGATGATTAAAAAATTGATTTCGAGTGCTTAAAGTGAATTTTGAGAAACTCCATTATTATTCTAAATATGTGATTTCAGGTGCTTTCGTGAATTTGGAGCTTCAGCCATCTTGGTTTCACTTGCTTTTGTCAATTTATGTTCGAGATTCAGTTCTTAAGCCCTAATGATTTCGAGTTTCAATTTACAAATTCATGCACTTTTCATCTCATACCCTACTTTTATGATAGGGTACAGAAGTAGTATAACTATGTATACGCAATGACAATTAGATTTTCGAAAGCACTGATATATCACTTGTTTCAACTTAGGCTTTTGTTTCGTAATTTTTTTGACTGCTATGTAACGGTGATTGTGCAAAGGGTTGAGAGGTTTTAGCTTCTGCAATGATCCTTAATGTGGTAAATTCAAGATGACTCATGAATTGTGCCGCTATGTTTTATCTTTTTTATCAGATTTTTGGCAATTTTATCCTTTTTATCAAATTTTTGGCAAGATCCATGTCTCTTTCCTATTTTACACTGTTGTTTAGAAGCCTGAATTATTTTTGTGAAATTTCATAAAGGTATGATTTGGTGCCCTTTTAGAAAACAGGAACTACTGATGTCAATTTTCAAAAACAAGTGTGTTTTAATGAATTACTTTTGTGAAATTTCACAACAGTGTAAAATTACTTTTTGTCAAATTTAACGTAATTATGTTTTGCTGCCATTGCAAGAAAACTTTAAAACATGCTTTGGTGAAATTTCACAGAACTTTGCTCGTGAAGTGTTAACACTCTAATAACATTCTTAGTAACCCTTTAAGATTTTTTTTTTTACCTACTTTGGTGAAATTTCACAAAACTTTGCCCTTGAAGTGATAACACTCTAATAACAACCTTAGTAACTCTTTCAAAAAAAATATTTTGATTTCTTTTGGAAGTCAAAACAACAAGAATATTTTACGACCCAAGAGTTGGCAACTACAGTCGACTACGTGGAAAAAATCTCACAACAGGCTTATGGGACATAAGTATCAAATCAAATTAATTTACATTTTATTAGTCAATGTTTCACTCTCTTGTTAATTTTCATAACTTAATTTCTATGTTTTCTCATATGTTCAAATGCATATTTGATTGTGGAGTAATTGTTTGTTATATATTGAAAAAAAAATTCTTTGGTAAAGAAATTGACCTTCACTGCGATGCAGTAATGTTCAGAGCAGAGATGATTTCAGGCTTCCTCAACACTCCTGAGATCTCATGGACAGAAGAAGATTACAATGTGAGAACTGAGCTCAGGAAGAAATTCGTAAATGAATAGTAGATACTCCCTTCAACAATGACATCAAAATAGAATTTGTTTCGATGAACTAGATGACTGACATAGTTTTGGATATAAAGTGTGTAAGTTAGAAACTAGACAATCATTTTACGTTTTGTAAAGTCATGGAAATTGTAGTGTCTGTGTGCATGTGTATTTTTTTTTAACTAATATAAAAAATGAAAAGTTTTGCTTATTGTAAACTGACACATGTTTTGATCAACTGATTTTTTGTCATCTATACGAAGTGACTGTTTTTGGACATTTAATGTGAAGAAAAAATTGCTTATTTGATGCTACTTTTTTACTTAATCAAATTAATGCAACTAATTTAATATTTGTGAAATTTCACAAGCATACTTTTATAGACTGCTATGTTTTGTTGCACCTTTTCAGAAAAGCTTAAGTACTTTTGTGAAATTTCACAAAACTTTGCTCCTGTAATGAACGTACATCTTTTTCAGAAAAATTATGGTATGTTTTTTTGCTGAATTTCTTTCGTGAAATAGTATATAGTTGCTTTTAAGAAAAGCTGAATTAATAGTTTTGTGAAATTTCACAAAAGTATGATACTTTTTTGGGTAATGCTACACCCATTCCCAAATCTCACACCCATCCATCCATACCCTGAGGTGGACCAATGGAGAGAGGAGAGAGACTGTGGAGTCCACTAGGATCCACACTACTTTACAATCTCTCTCCTCTCCTCATTGGTCCACGTTTGGGTGTGGATGGATGGCAGTGAGATTTGGGTGTGAGTCTAGCATTACTCTACTTTTTTTCACTGAATGCCTTTTGTGAAATAGTATGTTGGCCTTTCAGAATAGCTAAGTTGATAGTAAAGCTTAATTTCACAAAAGAAATTTTTTTGCTGCACTTTCAGAAAACCAGAAAGGGTTCTGTTTATTAATTGTAACTTCTTATCTCAAATAGATCTACATTTCGTGTGAGGCTATTGATGCACTTTTAGATATCTTGTAACTATGAGTATTTATCCACATGGAATAAATGTAACTGAAAACATACATTCTTATTGTGGTTTTCAGGGGTAGAATGTGTTAGGATTTGTCTTTAATTTATTATAATTTGGGTTTTGTTTTGAGTTACCTAATTCTTCGAGAGTAAGAAATTGGTTGAAAACTCTACGGTCATGTCTGTCTCAGGGGACATGATTAGATACTAGCATGTATCCCACGTAATGCGTGAGTACATTTTTTGTGTAATAAGTTTTAAAATATTAGTAATGAAAATTGTTATAAATTCAAAACAATTATTAAAATGTTAGAGAGATTTGTTAATTTAATAGTAAAATAGAAAGAGATAATGCAGCTCAATAGGATTGGACACAGTTTGTCAATCTATCCTAAACTAATACTAGATCAAATAAGAGGAATAAATGAGGGGTACATTTTTTGTTTGTTATTGCAAGTCACAACATACTGAAGGTGAGAAGAGTACGAAAGGGAGAAAGGGAAGAAATTTCAAATATCACGAAACCTTCAAAGGTGATTTTCAACATATATGGTAGTAAAGCCATCTTCAATAAGGGTGGAAGTACTTCAACATCCTCTAATGAAAATCAACAGGACCCACTGGGCCACTGCTACATAGGTTGAGAACCATATTTAGAATACAAATTAAATTGAGAAGCATACCATCATTGCCAAATTCTAAACCAAAATTTTCAACCGTGGTTGATTTTCAATATATATATATATACATATATATAGTAGAAGCATAGCAATTATATGCATCAAACTTTTTGAGTGTACATTCTACCCAAAGGCCGCAAGATAACAAATTAAGAATCTAGATGAAAAATATCTAAACCTTCAAGAATTCATCAAAAAGCAAATTAAGCAATAAATGAAAACCAGCATAAAAAAAAAACAGAGGAACGTGAGCTTTCTGGTGAATTCATACTTGGTTAATGATCGTGAGGAGAAATACATTTATTACAATTAATTCATATGACAATACCATACTTATTTGCATGTTTCAGAAATGCCAACATAAGCAACATATGAAAGATACAATACCAATGAATCTCAACGAAATGTACAGATATTTTTTTCTTCATACTTAAATAAAATTGAAAGTACAAAAGAATTATTATAAATAATTAGAACTTAAATTCAAAAGGGATAAAAGCCAGAATTTGTAATTTTCCTTATTAACCAAACAAAGGAAGTGTTTTCCTCCCTTTCCCTAACAAAATCCATGAACCAAACATGGCCTAAAAGTAGCAAGAATTACAGGACCTAAAAAAACAAAAATTATAGAACTCAAACAATCATTTGTTCTGCTAAATGTGTCCTCCTGGTCTCAATCACTTGATTCACAAAGTCATTAAACACTTGGACATTCTTCTTTGGATTAGCTTCAAAGCCAACTTTATTGTCTTCAGCTTGCCAATAAGCCAATGCAGTTGGATTATCAAAGGACTTGAAAATTTGTTTTTGGACAAAAAAAGCCCTTGATTATTGACTCCCTTCTTTGATGGATACATCCAAGCAATTCAAATCCAAGGCACTTCTCATTAGCAAATCCTGCAACCAACAAAAATGTTCAAAAGCATTGTAAAATTGACTGTGAACCAAAGATATTGCAACCTATGTATTCCTCCAGTCCAAAAGAAAAGAAGATTCTCCTCTGTGTGACTAAAACCACACCATATGTTGACAGCTTTTGCCCACTATTCTTCATATCAGACAACCGCTACAGATCATAACTTGAGTTAAATACATTTTATCTCGTGTGATTAGACTTTTCCACTTTACCCCAATGGTTCAAAATTTGACAATAATTACCCGTGGTTATCTGTTAAGTGCAAATCCTAATGGTGTTAACACCAAAAAAATAAAAAAACTCACACTGAAAATAAAACATGAAAAAAAGGGATCAAACAAAACATCCAAAAGACCGTCATTGACTGAGAACAATATAATTATAGGACCAAAATCTCCTTGCAGTAGATCATATCCTACACCTAGATAGTGTAATTCCGCATAGGAGAGTACATCTGTCTTTTTTCTCTCGTTCAGTCTTCAACAGAGAATAGAAAAATCTTACGTCAATAGAATATCTTAATCGAATGGTATGTGATGATCAATAAATTTAGTTTATAGAGGTGTCAAAATCCTGTCGACAATCTAATTTATTCAGCAAAGATTGTAACATTCTAGACCCACAACCAAATAAAAAGAATTCACACCAAAGGGAGAAGTGCATTCACAAACATAATAAATATTGGAAGGTAGGTTCCAAATATCCAAAACTCCACAGTTAAATACATACAAATATATAGATATACATATATATATATATGTATGTATACACAGAACCTTCTCACGAGGGAGTCCTCACTTTTCCTATTTACAACCGTTGGATCCAGTTTTCAGTCTATGAAATTACTTTAGTACCCTTAATAAAAAGGGGATCCAATTGTTGTAAACAATAGTCCTCATTTTAACAAAGTGAGGACTCCCTCATAAGAAGGGGACTGTATATATACATACATATACATAATCATCAATTTTCCCAAGTGTTTATTGTTGACCGATGAACCCAGTTTTTAACTACCAACAGATTACAACTGAATGGGAGTTGATATTCCAATGGCAAATTGCACAAAAGTGACTCTCTGATCATGTATCAATATTGCTAAAGACCCAAAGTGCTCAGAGACAGAGAGAGCTATTAAATTCAGGGTGTGAATGCATGGGAGCTTATGTAAGCTCAAGGGGATCATTAGGATTGCTATGGACTGGGTCAATGCTCGGAGAAAGGCTTGGAACCTTAAGTTCAAGATTCTAGCAGAGGGGTTTTCGACCGGTCGGCCGAGTCAACGGCTATAAGAAGTTTAAACAAATTTCTGGAAGAAGGGCATTCGACCGGTCGACCAGACCCGTTCGACTGGGCCCAATTTGTGAAGAGTCACAACTTTCATGTGGAAACTTTGAATTTGTTTGAATTTCATCTGTTATAATGGCTGATAAACATATATATACTGTTATTTATGTAGGATATAGGTGTTGGGACACAACCATTTGTGTAGAGAGACGTCTCTTACCCAATAGACACCTCTATATATACAATATAGACAAATAATTATATATACTCCCTCTGTCCCATATTAAGAGTCCTTGATGCCATTTTTTGATGTCCTATTTTAAAAGTCCTCTTTGAAAAGTCGAAGTACTTTAATACACACTTTCCAAATTTGTCCTTTATTATATTCAACTCTTCCCTCTCTTTTTTTATGTGACACTATAATTTTGAATTTCAAAAAGGGCAATATTGGAAAGTTGAAAATTTTACCAAAATCAAGGTTGTCCCCTTAATAAGTTGGAATTCCCAAAAGAGACTCTTAATATGGGACAGAGAGGGTACTTTTGACTCAATTTTTATCTTCTCCTCTTCATCTATTCTAGAGTCATTGAGAGCAACTTATATGCATACAATTCTGCAAAACAATTGAAGTTGAGTTGTACTTCAATTGTTAGATCATAGTATCCTCAAGAACAAGGCATCGTAATCCATAAAACAACGGTGTGTGGGATGTAAACTTGCTATTCGGACAACGTATTCATATGTGCTTCGATCTTAAGTTTAGTTACTGTTTGTTTGAATTTTCTTATCCATAGATTCCAACAATCGAAAAACAAGTTTAAATAGTTGGAATAATGGCCAGAGAAACTACTTCTACTATAACTATTGTGAAGAATACACATGTCGAGAAGCCCAAAAAGCTCAAGGGAGAAGACTTTAAACGATGGCAAATGAAGATGCTCTTCTATCTTACAACCCTCAACCTTGTTCACATCCTACGACAAGATAAGCTGGTGGTTCCTACTGGTCTGAGCTGACAATAAAGAGCTTAGGAGGTCCCACTCTTAGCTCTACTAGGATGCTTGGAAAGGCACATGAGGATCTTGTCAAGACGGGTTCGATTGATTGAAGAAGTCTAGATCGATTAAAGTCTAGACAGGTTCGATAGATCGAAGGTGGTTCAATCGATCAAATCTTCGATCGATCAAAGCCACTTCAATCGCTAGAACGTTAGGTCGGTTCTAGGAATCTATAAATATGGCAACTGTGTCCAGAAATCTGAGTTCGTCATTTTATTATACCAAAAGTTGCAGAAACTATTTCAGAGTTCCCAAAACCTACTCTATCCTCTCTATTAGGGTTCCCACCAACCCTAGCCTCTCCGGGAGTATCCGTAGGAGCCATAAGTATGAAGACCATCTAGTGGAGGCTGCTGGAAGTCAGAGATTTCAGAATTGGGTTCAAGACCGTGAGGTATAATTCTTGTCCCCTCTCTTGTACACATCTATAGAGTTAACGAGTAGTAGATCCGGGCTACTAATAAGTTTTTGAAACTTAATCTTTCCGCTGCGCGTTTAAAAATAATTTTAAACCTGATTTTCCTTAAGGTACTCTGGAACTAAAAGCTAATCTCGTTGAAGGTGAGTCCTCAAAACCTACTTCTAAGTCTAAGAATAAGGGAGAAAAAAGGAAGTCTACATGCAATGGGTCTAAGGACAGAGATCCCAAGAAGATAAAAGGGAATTGTTGGGTATGTGGAATACCCGGACATCGTGCTAGCGAATGTTGTCATAAGAAAGCAACGAATGGGAACAAGAAGCCTAACCAAGCTAACATAATGGACAACAATGATCTTGCGGTGGTAATCATGGAGTCTTGTGTTGTAATTGACTCAAAAGGTTGGTGGATGGATACCGGGGTTACCAAGCACATTTGTGGGGATCGAAACATGTTTTCTACCTACACAAAGTTGGATGGTAGTGAGAGGTTTTATATAAGAAATGCCGCTACTGCTACTGTTGAAGGCAAAGGCAATATGGTTATAAAGTTCACTTCTAGAAAGGAAATGACTCTTTTAGATGTATTGCATGTTCCTGAAATTCGTAAGAATTTGGTTTCAGGTCCTATGCTTAGTAAGAAAGGATTCAAGCTTGTCTTTGAATTCGATAAGTTTGTATTAACTAAAGGAGGAATGTATGTAGGAAAGGGTTACGTTAATGAAGGGCTCTTCAAGATCAATTGTACTCCTAAACTTATTATTAAAGAGAATGCTATAGCTTCTTTTTATATTGGTGAGTGATGTTCATTGTGGCATTCTAGATTAGGACATGTAAAATTCAAATACATGCATAAAATGGTTAATCTAGGATTATTGCCTAAATTTGAAATTGACAAATCACATAGATGTGAAACATGTATAGAATCAAAATTTGCTAGAAAGCCATTTAAATCCATAGATAGAATAAGTGAATTACTAGACTTAATTCATACCGACTTATATGATTTAAAATTAACTCCAACAAGAGGTGGAAAGAAATATTTTGTTACATTTATAGATGATAGTAGTAGATATTATTATGTTTACTTACTTAGTTCTAAAGATGAAACAATGGACATGTTTAAGACATATAGAGCTGAAATTGAAAATCAATTATCTAGAACAATAAAAAGACTTAGATCGGATAGAGGAGGTGAATATGATTCAACTCCACTAGCCGAGTATTGTGCTAATAATGGGATTATTCATGAAACCACTGCACTGTATACACCACAACAAAATGGTGTAGCTGAAAGGAAAAATCGAACCCTCAAGAAAATGGCAAATGCTATGTTGAATAGCTCGGGAGTGCCACACAACTTGTGGGGGGATGCCATTCTTACTGCAAATGTCATTCTTAATAGAATTCCACATAAGAAAACTAGCAAGTCTCCTTATGAAGTTTGGAAAGGTAGAGTACCCTCGTATAAAAAGCTCAAAGTGAGGGGGTGTCTAGCTAAGGTACAAGTTCCACTTCCTAAACGAACAAAACTAGGACCCAAGACCGTAGATTGTGTATTTATCGATCATGCCAATAATAGTGCTCCATATCGATTCCTTGTGGTTAAGTCCGAGAATGTAGACATTTGTGTCAACACATTCATGGAATCGGTAGATGTTGAGTTCTTCGAACACATCTTTTCTTTTAGGGAAGGAAGACAAAATTCAATACCTAAAAGAAGTATTGAAGAGATTTCTTCAAGTTCTAAGAACGATGAAGAAATCGAAGTTGCTCCTCGAAAGAGCAAAAGAGCTAGGAAAGCTACTTCTTTTGGACTGAATTTTGTGACACTAGTTACCATAGGTGAACCTCAAACCTTTAACGAGGCTATGAGTACACTTGAAGCGCCTTATTGGCAAGAAGCGGTAAATAGTGAGATGGACTCCATTATGCAAAACCATACGTGGGAGTTAGTTGATTTACCTCCAGGTAGTAAACCAATTGGTTGCAAATGAATTTTTAAGAAGAAACTCAAAACCGATGGTATAGATAAGTACAAAGCTAGACTAGTCACAAAAGGCTATAGACAAAAAGAAAGAATAGATTTCTTTGATACTTATTCCTCGATTACTAGGATTACTTCCATTAGGATTTTAATCGCTATAGCCACTATCTATAACCTAGAGTTGCATCAAATGAATGTAAAGACCGCATGTCACACCCCAACCTGCCCCTGCGGGCTAGGACACGTGTAACAAAGAATTACCAAAACCAAAATCACCCCTTAATAGTAATAAAACAAGAATAAACGTAGTAAAAGAAATTCTCTAGCTAAAACCAGCAAGGGTAAAATTGTCATTAAGAAAATGTGTCCAAATTTTATATCAAAAGATAGCCTTGCGAGTCTCAGTTCCAACGCAAAAAATGGCGCATGAATCCGAATATTCTAGAAAGAGTTATGTCTGTTTTCGTGAAAGTCGTCAGGCTGATAATATACCTGCGGGTTTCCTATTTCATAGCTTCCAACCAAACAATAAAACACGAATCAAGTATTAAAATCGACAAATAGTACTTGGACAGAGTTCCCCCCTATTAAAACACAATCTCCCCTGTTAAACAAGAATTTAAAATGCCAAAATATCACCAAAACACTTGCAAAATACTTTCAAAACTTCAATCCACAATTCATATTACAATGATTTAATATAAAACCAAAACATAAACTTATCTCCAAAACCAAACACTAGGAATATAATTACTCGTCTAAACTCATTTACATATGAACATATTAAACATTAACCATTAATCTCGAGCTATCCCAGAATCCCCACAATTCAACGCTTCTCACTGTGATGTTCATCTGAACCTGCATGGTCATTAGCCACAAAATTGAATAAGTTTTCGCTCAGTGAGTACGTGATACTAATCATGTAATTGGAGTATTTAATGATTCATAACACCAATTAAACATTCACAACAATAAATAGTCGCAGGCGTGTCAAGTAATCAATCACCATCGTTCTGGACCCCTGATTCCGGACCATTCTCACTTTTTCCGTCGCATATAGCGAAATCACACTCATTCATTTGTGACCGTAGTCAATTCGTTGTGGTCGTCATCACTGTCCCCTTTTTCTCAGAGGATTTCAACATCTCTCTGTCCCTTATATATGGGCTAACTAATGGTGACTATCACTTGAGACCCTTTGACCCAAATAAGCACATAAGCAACTCAACATGTCAACATGGCAATTTCATCATTTTGGACATGTTAAACAATAAATATTCACATGCTTTTCTACTTAATCACAATTAAGCATTTTAAAGTAAATAAATAACATTAAATATCCAATTTTAGGATTAGGACACTCACCTCACAAATAGGTCTAATAAAGCCTAGAAATCCCAAATTCCTTCGCAAAACTAGCTCTAGTTGCTCCCAATGATATCCCTACATATATATATCACATATATGTATCACCCCTTAAAATGGATCGTGGAAAAATATTACCAAAATTAAAAAAGAAAGACATAGAGATAATCATCTCACCTCCACGAATCCGAATATGGCATCGGTTCGCGGAATAGAGAGGTCGTACGGCGAAGTTACGGCGACGAAACAGCGGCCGCCCACTTTTTCCTCTTATGTCCGACTAACCTTCTCTGTATCTCTTTTTTTTTTGTTTGATGTACAGAAGAAGGTGACAACATATATGAGATGTATATCTCATATTCTAACTTAGTCATAATAATACTTAAACTGCCAAATATTTTTAAGGTCTTATTATGAAACCCCCAACAATTATATTAACTACCCAAATAACTAAGTGGGTATATGTCTATGTCACGTATGGGTCCCAAATGTGGTCCCAAATATTTTATGAAGTTGCTAATTATCCTACTGATTATGAATCATATTCCAATTCGCTCTCATATAGGTACCCAAACCGGTACCATAAAGGGTCACAACTAACAATAAAATATTAAAAACACTTTAACAAATATTCATTTAATCATATAAATGCAACTAAATGTAATTTATTTAATCTGGGCCTCCCGTGGGTCCCACTTCATATCTATCAAATTGTGCCCTTTAGCAAGCACTTATCACATCGGGGTGACTGAAACTCACCAAAATCATTACATGCAATTAATTATACTAATTAATTCATGCAAAATAAATATTACTACCTTTTTCCAGGTACGGGTATTACACCGCATTCCTTAATGGAGATCTAGATGAGGAGATCTATAGGGAACAACCGGAAGGATTTGTTGTAAAGGGACAAGAACATAAAGTGTGTCGACTTGTTAAGTCTCTTTATGGTTTGAAACAAGCTCCAAAACAATGGCACGACAAATTTGACCATACCATGATCGCAAATGGTTTTAAAAATCAAGAAATGCGATAAGTGTGTGTATGTCAAGGAATTTACAGATTCGTGTGTTATTGTTTGCTTGTATGTGGACGACTTACTTACTACAGGAACGAATAAGAAAGTAATCAATGAAACCAAGAAGATGTTAAGCTCAAGATTTGACATGAAGGACATGGGTAGAGCCAATGTTATTCGTAGAATACAAGTGAGACAAACTTCTGAAGGATATCTTCTCACACAATCACATTATGTTGAGAAAATATTAAAGAAGTTTGGACAATTGGATAGCAAGTCGGCCGTAACACCGTTTGATTCCAATTGTAAGTTGAGGAAGTATATGGGTGAAAGCCTATTTCAACTTGAATATTCGCAAGTAATTGGGAGTTTGATGTACATTATGAATTGTACACGTCCGGATATTGCATATTCGGTGGGAAGGCTTGCTAGATACACTAGCAATCCGGGAAGAGATCATTGCGATGCTCTTGTGAGAGTATTAAGATATCTAAAGCATACCATGAACTACGGTTTTCAATACACATGATACCCACCCATGGTAGAGGGATATTCCTATGCGAATTGAATTTCTGATAGTCAAGAGACAAAGTTCACAAGTGGATATATATTCACTTTAGGTGGAGCTGCGATTTCTTGGAAATCAACTAAGCAAACATGTATAGCACGTTCGACGATGGAATCGGAGTTCATATCCTTAGATAAGGCAGGTGAGGAAGCTGAATGGCTTTGAAACTTCCTAGAAGATATTCCGTTATGGCCAAAGCCAGTAACGGCTATAGTTGTACATTGTGACTACAATACGGCATCTTTTGTAGCTAGGAATGCTGTGTATAATGGCAAGTCAAGACATATAAGACGAAGACACAACACAATCAAGTAGTTGCTCTCTAGTGGTGTAATCACGATTGACTATGTCAAGTCAAAGGAAAACATTGCGGATCCTCTTACGAAAGGATTGCCTAGAGATCAAGTTTAATATACGACGAAAGGAATGGGCCTAAAGCCAATACTTTGAACAACCTGGCGGAGACCTAACCTAGTTGACTGGAGATCCCAAGATCTAGGTTCAATAGGAAAATTAGTTGGGAAAGTTCATATCGTAAACACACATTCATTGTGGCATCATTCATGTACATTGTTCAAGTGTGTAATAAAACTTGTTGAGGTTATGTACTTACATTTAATGATATTGATGAGTAATGTTAGTACTCCTAATTGGTATCACCTATATGAGAATGGAAGTAGGGTCGCTTCTATGAGAACTTCAAAGGCTTGGTTCTCTAAGAGTTCTTATGAATAAGGATCATGTTCAGGACCAAAATGAACACAATTGAATGATTAAATATGTATAAGGATAAGTGGTGTGTGTTATCTAGTGTTGGTTTACATTAAAAGATTGAACAGTTCAAATCCTAATGTACACTGCGTCACCAAGTTAATCCAGTAGATATTCACTAAGGGAAAGTTCAAGTCCAAAAGACACTCTCCTAATGCATCGCAAGTTCGTGAATTGCTCTCATAGTTTTATTGTATTTTATTTTTGTTTAGTTAGCCATAATCATTCACATGTGGGGGATTGTTAGATTCGGGGTATGAATGTGAGCTTATGTAAGCTCAAGGGGATCGTTAGGATCGCTATGGACCGGCTCAATGCTCAGGGAAAGGCTTGGAACCTTAAGTTTCAAGATTCTAGAAGAGGGGTTTTCGACCGGTCGACCGGGTCCCTTAGATTGGTCGACCGGGTTAACAACTATAAGAAGTTTAAACAAATTTATAGCAGAGCAACAATCGACCGGTCGACCGGACCCGTTCGACTGGGACCCAGTTTGTGAAGAGTCACAACTTTTCATGTGGAAACTTTGAATTTGTTTGAATTTCATCTATTATAATGGCTGATAAACGTGTATATACTATTATCTATGTAGGATATAGGTGTTGGGACATAACCATTTGTGTAGAAAGACATCTCTTACCCAATAGGCATCTCTATATATACAATATAAATAGTTAATTACATATACTTTTTACTCAGTTTTTATCTTCTCTTCTTTATCTATTATAGAGTCATTGAGAGCAACTTATATACATACAATTCTGCTGAACAATTGAAGTTGAGTTGTACTTCAATTGTTAGATCGTAGTATCCTCAAGAACAAGGCATCGTAGTCCACAAAACAACGGTGTATGGGACGTAAACTTGTCTTTCGGACAACGTACTCATACGTGCTTCAATCTTAAGTTTAGTTACTGTTTGTTTGAAGTTTCTTATCCATAGATTCCAACAAGAGCTAGCCAAAATACTGGAGTTTTGTTTTGTTTTTTTTGGTAAAATATTGGAGTTTTGTTTTTGAAGCACATCCATACTAAATGTTACGGACCATCAAATTTACTTGGGAAGAAAAATGATTATGAATAAGAGGTTATCGTTCATACACAGGTGATTGTGATATCATGAGGAGAGTTGCGGAGACAAAAAGAAAAAGTACGTGAGATCAATACTGGATTTTTCAGATAGAAGGGTCAAAATTACGGTAGCTGATTGTTGTGTTAGCGAATCTCATCTATGACCACCTTGTACCAGTACTGATGTACCTTAGTCCTCACAGTCTGTCTTTTATGGAAACCCTAGCACAATATTCAAATATGCAAACAAATTAAAACATCACAAAAAAAAAACCGATATAGAAAACCCCAAAATAAAAAAACCTTAATCACGCATGGGAAAGACAATAGAGAAGAAAGAGAAATGAGAGCTTTTGGAAAGATGAATTATGCATAGACAATAAAGAGGAAAGATAAGAGAAAAGTTGTAATTTGGGGGAGATGAATGAGCTCTAATTTTTAGGAAAGATCAATTGTGCGTTTCAACTTAATTACAACACACATTTAAGAGAGGGAGAGTGAGAATCTTTCACATTCTGGGCAGTAAAAGGCGTTGATATCTCCAACCTTTTTATCTCCCTGTACAGATACATACATAATATATATATATATTGTGGACACGTTAGCCTATCATTTCAACTTGCTCTCACTCTCCGATTTTAGATATAAAGATAGATAGATAGATATGCCTATGGGATAAAATAGTGCCCTATATGGGGAGATTATCTAATAAAAATTGATCATTAGTCCCCTACATTTTACCGTAATCAAATATCGACAATCCAATTAAAATGAAAATTTAGTCGAGTCCCACCCCCAGCTCGTGAAATAAACTTGGCCTATAAGCACGGATAAAGTGTAAGAATTTAGACATTTAGGCATGCCTATCGTAAGAAGAGTCTTACCTTTATAGGGAGCTTCTAGTACTGTGCAAGAATTTTGTTAGGAGTAATTCTTGTGACACAACTTTCACACAACCTTCTTAAAAGATGTGTCTATCTTTCTCTTGTGAAGTCACTGGACCCCACAGTGACACATGAGAGAGATAGATACATCTTTTAGGAGGTTGTGTGAAAGTTGTATGAAAGTTGTGTACCAAAAATGACCCTTTTGTTAATGGATGTAGCCATGTTTTTGGGAGATCCACGCTTATCCTAATTTCTTGCCGTTTTGAATTCAATAATAATTTGTTTAAGAGTTATGAAATACTTCCCAAAGCATAATCCCAACGTCTCATTTCAAATGATGTGATAGGGCCTATTTGAAATGTTCAGAGGGATGATTGTGAAGTGGTCCCATCATTATTGAAGGTTGTTCCACTACCACTTCACTGTCACATTATTTGATATTAGGATTTGGGAAGCATAGCATTACTCTTTTGTTAATCTCACTTCTTCTTTTTTGGTTTTCCAAGGTATCCCCAGGTCTTCCACTCAGGACTAATCCTCCGAGGTACTGTCGGGCACCGAAGTGGGGATCTCTCCCAAGATAATTTTTTGCATACACAAGGACTCAAACTTGAGACCATTGCTTAAGCAGCCAAAACCCCTTCCACTTAGACTAACTGACTGTTGGTGTTAATCTCACTTCTGTTTGCAGAACAAGTGGGGGTATTAAAGCCCGAGAAATGATAGATGCACAACAAAAACCCACAACTAACTGCACAACCTGCTTAAAAATGTTGGACTTTGTGCTGAAAAAACTGTACACCCTTTTTTTTGTCTTTTTGTGTGTACAGCTTTTTCAACACTAAGTCCAACAATTTTAAACAAGTTGTGCAATTGGTTGTGGGTTTTTGTTGTGCATCTATCATTGCTCGTTAAAGCCCAAGCTTGTAACCAATGTATAGATTGTAAAATTCCTATTCATTTAATTTTCTTCCTTTTTCAGAGTTGTCTTGTGGGTGAGTTGCCAAATCCTTGTTGAGAAAATAAAAGACAAATTGAGTTACACTACATAAAGAGGCATCGTCAGCCCAAGATTGTGTCTAGGTAAGATGGGATCTCTCACTCATAGAAGCATGTTCAAGTGGCCTCCGGATCCTTAGCCGCACGTACGGCTTCCTCTGCAGCACTACATAAACTATATATATATATATATATATATTATGTAATTCTGCAAGCACCACCTAGGTACTGTCGGGAGGCCTTGTGGCCGAGATCCGTGCTCATTCTAGTGTGAATGAACTTTGCATGTGTCTATTTTCTAAGTGCTTCAAAAGCTTGATAATAAAATTGGAGTTGAGAGCTACTATTTGTGTTTAATTTTCGGGGCTTTAGTTATCGTATCGATTTAAGAGAGTTAATTATTTACATGTATTCTAGTTTTCTTTTGGCAACTGCCAACCACCGTGTTAGTGAATTTTGGTGTCATCAATTTAAGAGAGTTAATTATTTACATGTATTCTAGTTTTCTTTTTGGGGCAAACCACGTTTAATCCCTGAGTTTGTGATATTTGATTGTTTTTCTTGTTTAATTTTCTTCTTATGTTTTTTCGGCTTCCTTATTCAGTCTATTTGTTATTAAAGGATAATTAGTTTTAAATTTTTTGTCAAAAGTCAATAATTAGTAAAATTTAATCAAATCAAATAATTTTGTTAAAATAATTCACATGAATAGTTGTGTGAAATTTTGCAAAAAAAAATTCCAATTTTACATAACTAGTGTGAAATTTTCTATTGAGGCAACTCTACAGGTAGTGGCAATTTTCCTAAACAGGTGAATCAAGATTCTAACTCATTCCTCATTCAGACGTAGAGAGGATAATCTTTGTTGGTTTTGTGGTATACGTGTTCAGGGTGATAGTTTATTTAAACAATAAATAAATAAATAAATTTTCTATTGGGTGATCCTTTATCCTTCTATTAATGATATCGCCATTCCAAAAAAAAAAAAAAAATAATAAATAAATTTAACAATAATGTTAGGTGTATGCACTTTTTGACACAATGTGCTTTAAAATGCATGTACCTTATGCTGTTTAAATTTTTCACACTTTTCTATGCACCACTTACACAGCACAGAGTACACGCTTTAAAGCAATGTGTCAAAAAGTGTGTACAAAAGTGTGTACACCTAGAATTATTGTAAATTTAAACAATTAAAAATTGGTTTAGACCTAAACCTAGAAATATGCTTAATTACAAAATATACCCTTGAAGTGTAGTCCCTATTTCATATTAGTCTCTTTATTTTCAATTGTGTCAATTTGGTCACTGAAGTTTTTAAAGAGAAGCAATATGATCCAAATGTTCCATTCTTTTATAAAATTTGATAGAAATCACTCACTACTACGCACAATTACACTAATAAGCAGTGTGGGGAGATTGACAGTATTCTATTTTTGCCCCTAAAAAGTGTGACAGTGCATAATATATGAGTAAATTCAGTCATTTTTTTTTTTTTTTTTTTTTTTTTTACAGAATTGGACATTTGAACCAAATTAATTCTATTTAAAACTTCAGGGACCAAATTAACCCAATTGAAATTCCAGAGACTAAAACGAAAATAGGGACCAAACTTCAGGGGTATATTTTGTATTTAACCTTAAAATATGTAAATGTATAAGTATATATATCGAAAATTCTATGGAGAGGGCGCCCTCTCTTTAATAAAGAGAAGACCTCTGTTTTGGCCGTCGGATCGTATTTAAAAACTGTGAAGTGACAAAATTGCCCTTAATGAAAACACGATTTGACGGTCAAAATAGAGGCTCTTTTTTTATTAAAAAGAGGGCGCCCTCTCCATATCCTGATTGATATATATATATATATATATGAGATATTTTAACTAAGATTTCCATTATTAGACTTAGTTTGGCCCCCATGTGACTTTTTAAAAAGAGCTTATGAAATTTATTACTAAGTTGTTTGATAATTTTATACAAGTGACACACTACTCTTCAAAAAGATATCATGAAATCAAAAAACAACCTTGAACTTTTAAAAACTTTATTATAGAACTTTTAAAAGATTACCCAAAAAAACCCTAAATTCAAGTTTTACAAACCACATAAATTAGTTACCAAAATGAGGGCCAAAACTAAGCCTTAATCTTGAATCCGCTTGCCCAACAGAAAGTTAATGACAGATCAGAGCACAGAATCCAAAAATCAGACGCCACATGCTTGAACACAACATTACCATCATCAATCAATACATTAAAAAGAAGGTAATTAGATATCAATTCAATAGCTGTGAAGACTGTCCTTAGATGCTCTGTTTGGACCAGCATTATTATTGGTGTCAGCAATGGAGGGGGGTATCAATTCTATGAACCATTGCTCAAAAGTGGCTCTTTAACAGCTTCCCATTTGTCCAAACGCTTCCTAGCTTTCTCCACCTGAAAAGTCAACCCACCACCAAATCAGACAATCCAATCAAAACCACAAAGTTGTGCATTTAATTATGCATTTGGGAGTGTATCTAGCATTGCTCTTCTCTATTTGACTGAAATCCTAGGAAGCGCTGTGGGGGTATTCGTCAATTTGATTTTAAATTATGGGTGCAGGATTGGGGTACTTTATATAGTATTAAAAATATACTTTTATATAATTTTAAAAATTTATACATTTTCTTGATTTTCTTTTTAACTTATTAAATACAAATAACAAACACAAATAACAATCTTTTTGACGTGTGACTCAACTCTCAAATATTCTTAAATTGACTCTAAAGTTTTTAAAATAATGTTAGAGCCCCCTTCTTTCTTTCTTTCTTTTTTATTTTTATTTTTATTTTTATTTTTATTTTTATTTTCAAATATAAAAAAAGCAACTAGAAAACACATCATGTTGCATCCTAGAAAAATCCACGCTAGTGCGTAGCATCGAGTGCAGATTCTACAAACTTTTAGAAGAATTCGTGTTTTCTTGATGAAATAAAAACATATATATGTGTATGCGTGCACGCATATCTTACCTCTTTAGTCCAGTCTGTACGGTATGTTGACCATAATAAAATGAAAGTTTGCATCATTGTTCCTCCAATCATCCCAGACCATATTCCCTACACAACCAAGGATCAATTTTGCATGTGTTACCTTCGTAGAAGTATTTCTTTCTTGCTGAAAAAACTAATAATTTATAGGTTTAGTTATATATTCTCTACATGTGGTTAGAACCCTTTTCAGTTCGTCCCATGTGATTTTAAATGTGTTATTAATACATTCTATAATTTAGATTAATGTGCAGTCGTTAAAAAAATCCGTTAAATTTAATGAGACGGAAGCTAATCACATATACACCCCATGTGATTAGAGGCATTTTTTTTTTTTTTTTACATACATCCCATGTATGGACTTTGTCGCGCCCGCCCCGAAGGTGGGGGGCGGTCCCCTCGTGGGTCGCGACCGTTTTAAAAGGAAATGAAATAAAATAGCGTAAAAGGCTCAAAGCAGCGAACCAAAGGCGGGAAAGGAAATGTGTGAATGTACAAGTGGGAGTAGGGCCAGTAAAAGTTTTCAGAGTCGCCACCTAACGTTGTCGGGAGTTAGGATCCCTGCAAAGACGATTAGAGTAATCATCTTTGACTTTTGAGAAATAGTTTGAGAAGAGTGGGGCCCTTTTAAAAAGTATGACTCTTGATAGTCATGCGAGAACCAGAGTTCTTGAAGTGGGTTCGGGGACTCGATTATGTCGAGGGAAGGTATTAGGCACCCTCGAACATCCGTGACACACGGTTGCCGATTTAGTGGTTTTCATAGTAACGGGGCGTAAGTAAGAAGTAGTAGAATACATATATAAGACATTAAAAACGCGAGCATCTGTGACTCGCGGTTGCCGATTTACGTATCTCGACACGAGATAGTTTTGTAAGTATGTATTAGTTTGAAAGTATGTATACGTATCTCGACATGAGATAGTTTGAAAGTATAGTTATGGCCGCACCCAAGTATGGGTTGCATACGTATCTCGACACGAGAATCAGGCCGTACGTAGTTCTGTGCTGTGTATGGGCGTGAGTGTTTTGGTCGATCTAGACCTTGAGTGTGTAAAATGGTATTTTGAGTAAAGTCGATGTAGCTAGGAACTTTAACCTGTGCGGTGTAGTCCTAGACTTTAACCTTTGAGAAAGTAGTGAGTTGTGAGAAAGTGTTTTTGAGTAAAAAGTCGGGATAGATCGACCGTGCGACGAGTTTTTGTCTTTTTGTTTTTATGATTTTTTTGTCTTTCTGTTTTATGTGCCGGAAGTAAGGGTCGGTGCCCATTAAGAGTGTGAAGACATACCTGTCTTACCTGTGCTGTTTGCAGGTTCCAAGCAAAGTACCGGAAGTATGGGTCGATGCCTAATAGTTTTGACAAAGGTTTTACCGGAAGTATGGGTCGGTGCCCAGTGATTTGAAAAAGGTGCCGGAAGTACGGGTCGGTGCCCAGTGGGAAAATAGTGTACCAGAAGTATGGGTCGGTGCCCGATGATGTAAAAAAGGTGATGTGAAAGTTTTACCGGAAGTACGGGTCGGTGCCCTGTTAATGAAAAAGAAGTATCATTTTTTGTGTTTCCTGATTTTATCAACGAAAATCTATGACAAGAGATAAAGTGCAACCGGATGGGTCATGAGATCTCCTTCCGGCTGACGCAGGATATAAAATCCAATCGGGTGGAGCTCGAAGGTCTCCTTCCGATTGGCGCGGAATATAACAGTTTGATAAAGTTCAGCCGACTGGGTCATAAGATCTCCTTCCGGCTGACGCAGGATATAAAGTCCAAATCGGGTGGAGTTCGAGGCCTCCTTCCGACTGGCGCAAGATATAACAGTTTGATAAAGTTCAGCCGGGTGGGTCATAAGATCTCCTTCCGGCTGACGCAGGATATAAAGTCCGAATCGGGTGGAGTTCGAGGCCTCCTTCCGACTGGCAAGAGAAGGCGGAATATCCGACCAGTGGATTTATAGGGAGTCCACACCACTAAAGCATATAAAATAAAAGAAAGGAAAAAGGCGGAATATCCGACCAGTGGATTTATAGGGAGCCCCAGACCACTAAAGCATATAAGTAAATAAAAAAAGAAAAGGAAAAAGGCGGAATATCCGACCGGTGGATTTATAGGGAGCCCCAGACCACTAAGTGTAAGGGTTTGAGGGGATTACCTGTGCAGAAGGGGCTATTGAAGCCGAGTCAGTGTGTTGTTGAGAAAGAATGGAAGAATTCGGAGATTTGAAAGGATCGTCACCGAGAAACGTTGCTGAAATAAGCCGAGAAGGACCGAAGTCATATTTCGACACTCCATCGACTTGAACGGATGTCATAGTTGGGTCCGGAAGGGCCGGAATAGTCAGAGTAGCCATAAGGAGGACCAGAATGGGTCTGGGCTGAGTTGAGTGGGACCCGCGGCGGTTAGAACTGGCCGGTATAGCCTGAAATAGACATATAAAATGCCAAACAGTCCTTAAGAGTCGGATTCGACCAATTCTGATGTTACCGGTGCGTCCGGAACGACCAAATTAGCTAGGAACAAGTGTCTGTTCGTTGAAATCTGGACCCGGAGTAGAGAAATTTGGGAAAAACCAAAAGTGGGCCCTAGTGCCACGTCAGCATACCACGTGTCAGTCAACGACACGTGGCACCTCCTGGTTGGCTGGTCAAAGCTGCAATGGCAGTGACACGGCGTGTTGACTGGGCAGTCAGAAGACACGTGGCAGCCTATGAATGGCTGGTCAACGTGATGACGTGGCAGTCAATGCCACGTGTCAAAGTCTGAGTGGTTGGTGGATGATGACGTGTCAGTGATACGTGGCTGTGACACGTGGCAGTATGTGAAACGTGTCAGATGATGATTGGGTGGTCAATGCTGACTCAGCAATGACGTGGCAGTACACGTGGCAGCTGACTGTACTGCTGACTCAGCAGTCGTTACCACGTGGCGCCTTGTGATTGGAGGGTCAAACGCTGAGTCAGCGCTGACTGTTACCTGCACGTGGGGCGGCGGAACGGAGCCTTGGTGGCGCGTGTAGCGCGTGCGGCGGTTTCCGATGAGTTTTGGAGGTTCGGCCACCGGGTTCTGGTTCGTCTGGTCAAAACGATGAGGCTGGTGGTGGTGGTTTCCGGCGGGGGTTGCCGGAAAGGCTGCCGGAGCAGCTTCTGTGCAGCGGCGGCGCGTGGTTTGTTTGGGCGGCGCGTGGAGCCTCTGTGGAAGTGTTTTGGTGGCGGGACCGGCGGCGTTGGCTCCGTTTTGGCCAGGGAGACCCAGTGGACCGGGCGGTGAGGCTTAGAGATTTCAGTAAGGGCCCGTTTGGATGAGTTTTTCAGAATCTGTGGAGGTTCAAGGCTCTGTTTGGTTCAGACTGCTTTTCTGGGCTTTCTGGGCAGTTTTGGGTGCTGGGTTTGTGAAGGGGTTTGGGTAATGGAGTGGTGGTCATGGGTTTTTGGTGGTGGAGGCCATGGTGGTGCAGTGGTGTTTATATGGTGGTGTTTGGTTATAACCAAACATAGCCTAAGGGTTTTGGGAGGTTTTTTCTCAAAAACCAAACAAGGCCTTGAGGGAGGCTGCCCCTTTTTTTTCTTTTGCGTGGGGGAAGCTTTCTATTTATAGAAAGTTTTCCCAAAACCCTACATGGGTTTTATTCCCACGTGGGTGGAACACGAAATTGTGGGTACAACCTTCGATCGGGGCCGTTGATCGTTCCGGACTTCTATCTTTGATATTTTTCAATCCGGACGTCCGATTCGGATGATTCAAAAAGATCCGGGCTTGGTTTAACATCCTCCTCAAATTCGTATGGTTGGATCGGAATTCGTTTGAAACCCGAAAACGACTCCGTTTTCTTCAGACCGTCGACGTCTGATCTAGATCGTCTAAACTCCGACTGTCGATATCTTTTGATCCAACCGTCCGATCTTCCTGATTCAAGATGATTTGAAATCGTATTGATGTTCTCTTTGAATCGGTACGGTTCAATTGAGAATCTCTTATTTAGAAATGACCGTTTTGCCCTTGTCTTTCCCAATTGAGTCTTGAAACTTTGGTTGGACGTCGTTTCTTCTCTGATTGTCTGATTGGATTGATTCAAATCGTTGAACCTCTATTTTTCTCCGTATTTCCATCCAGGTATGCCCAGTCAGACTTTCGATGTTTCTGGATTGACAATCGTATCCCTTTTCCATGAGTTTGGGGCGTCGAAACTCAAATCGGAGCCCGATTCTCTGTCGGTTATCAAAATTTGATGATTTGAAGTCCTAAAGGCTGGAATTGATTCCTGCTTTGCCCTGATGTAATCAAATTCAACCTTCGGTTGTCCCAGACTTGATTCCAGTCTTGAATTTTGTGCTGAACTTCGATTCCGGTTGAAAATGTCGTCGATTATCGTAATCAGATGATCCCGAATTCTGGAACTCCGGTGGATGAGCTGTCATCTTTGTATTGACTTTGATTTGATCTCTGGGAGTCCCTTTTTGGATTCTGGATCTCTTTCCTCGATTAGAGTGCCTGGTGGGCCCTCCTGCGACAGTTATTTCTTTTTTTTGGCAGGTCAAAATGGGGTGTCTACAGCTGCCCCTCTTTGTCATATTTTGCAAAGCAAATTGTGACAAAGAAAAAGACAACCCATTTTGACCATTTTCTTTTAAGTGACGAGAATAAGTAAATGACGTGCCAAAGTAGGCAAGTGAGTATGAGATGCCAATGTGGTCAAGTGAGTGTGAAATGCCATCGTAGGCAAGTGAGTATGAGGTGTCAATGTAGGCGAGTGAATGTGAAATGCCATTGTAGGCAAGTGAGTATGAGATGCCATCGTAGGCAAATGGATGGTGTGCCAAAGTAGGCAGCTGGGGATTGGGAGTATTGCTAGAGTGGGCAAATTGCTCCGCTGGGGATTGAGAGCGTTACCAGAAAGGGTGGACGACTCTGTTGGAGATTCACATGAGAATCGAGTAGAAGAGGGATGGTGTAGTCAAGAAGTGGGTAATCGCGTAATCTCAAACTCTAACCTAAAATGTAGTAAAGTGAGGGTATGGTCGAGCCTTTACAGGTGCCTACGTATCTCCTGTCAGGAGAATCAGACCGAGCGTAGTTCGTACTACGATAGAATAAGAGTGATGAAAAATGTGAGACGAGAGAGCAAAATGCCACGTCGGGGCGTGATTGCTGTGTGTGAGATAGCGAAATGCCACGTGGGGCGTGATCGCTGTGAAATAAGAGAGCAAAATGCCGCGTCGGGGCGTGATTGCTGTGAAATTATAGAGGGGCAAAATGTGATTCGCGTGATTGCCTTGAATATAAGAGACGGGAATAGCAAAGTCCGATACGGGTAATTGCCGTGGAGATAAGGTTAACAGAACGCGATACGCGTGACTATTGAAGATATGAGATAGCAAAATGCCGAGCAAGGCGTGATTGCTGTAAAGAGTTTGAGATAAGAGAAGCAAAATGCCACATGGGGCATTATTGCTGTGAAGTTATAGAGTGGCAAAATGCGATTCGCGTGATTGCCTTGAATATAAGAGACGAGAATAGCAAAGTCCGATACGGGTAATTGCCATAGAGATAAGGTCCAACAGAATGCGATACGCGTGACTGCTGGGAGTATGAGAGAGTAAAATGCCATGTGAGGCGTGATTTCTATGATGATTCGAGAGCAAAATGCCACGTGAGGCGTGATTGCTGTGAAGAGTGATGAAATTAGCGAAGTGCGGTATGCGTGATCGCCGTGAAAATGTGGGGATAGCAAAATGCGATGCGCGTGATTGCTATAGAGTGCGAGAGGGTAAGAGAAATACCTGATGCTTGATGCCGATGTAAGTTGGATACCGTTGAGGGACTTATACCTGATGGTAGGTGATATGAACAGGACGCCACTTGACGGACTCACTCCTGATATTGAATGATAGACGATGACGTGAATAGTATGCCCCTTGACGGACTCACTTTTGATTCTGATGATTGATTAGGATGCCACTTGACGGCCTTGCTTGTTTGTTGAAGTTATGAACGAGATGCCCCATGACGGGCTTATACCCGACGATCGAGAATAACAAGATGTCTCTGATGGATTCACTTCCTGGTGATCGAGATATGTGAACAGGATGTCTCTGACGGACTCGTTTTTTGGTCGTGCGGTTGTGAATAGGATGTCATTTGACAGACTTACTCCTGATTCCAGTAATAGATGATGTGAATAGGATGTCTCTTGACGGCCGTATTCTTGATTTCGGTGACAGATAATGTGAATAGGATGCCTCTTGACGGGCTTACTCCTGATTCCAGTGGTTGATAGTGTGAATAGGATGCCACTTGACGGACTCACTCCTTATTCTGGACATAGGTAGTGTGAATAGGATACCACTTGATGGACTTACTCCTGAGCTTGAAGATATGATTGGGAAGCCTCTTGACGGACTCATTCCCGGTAGTGAGATTGTGAACGGGATGCCTCTTAACGGATTCATTCTCGGTTCCAATGATGAATTCTGATGCCGAGTAGTGAATAGGATGCCGTTGGAGGGTCTTATACCTGATTCCGGAAGTGAATAGTGGGCAGGACGCCGCTGGGGGTCTTATACCTGATGCTGATTTTGATTATGGATTCTGATGATGAGTGAACAGGATGCCGCTTGAGGGTCTCATACCTGATTCCTGATTTGAGCGTGAACGGTTAGACCTGAGCGAGGGATAGATTTCTTGACAATCTACCAAGGAGAAGACCAGTTTGATATGTGGATCCGAGTAGATGGATCAATGTAAAGTTGGCGAGTCTGAGCAAGGGTTGATATCGTAGCTCAGTTAGTGGTGGTCTTTTGGGCTATTTGAGATGATTGTCGGAACCAGTTGCCCCTGTTATAAAAGTATGCATTGTCTGCTATGCTGAAAGATATGAATGGATTTTGAAAGTCGTGTCATGCTGAGCATACGTATTTACAAGAGTATGATGCATGAATCTATCATCTGTGAAAGAATGCTCATGAGTTAGTGGATATTGAATGTCTTATCGCCTGTTGAGTACTAGAAGACAAAGTATTTGACTGTGTGGGCTTAGTTCCCCAGTGATCGTCCTTCAGAAGGACCCAGTTTTTCAGTATTTGATTTCTCTCGAGCTCTCATTCTCTCTGAAACCATTTTTACCTTCGGCGCCCTCACGGGTTTTCACCGAATCCGGTTATGTGATTGTTGCACTTCAGTGTATCTTGTGATTTGAAAGTATGTGGCACTCCCGTCGTTTGGAATGATGCAAGTATGTGATTTAGTGAACCCAACAAGGCCTGTGTCAATCAAAGTGGACTTTACTGGGTTGTAACGTAGGCCAAGGTTATGGGTTGAGAAATGAAAGGATCGCATGAAGGCTCAAAGTTTATTCTGAAAAGTCGGTTGAGATTCCTGAGATCACCTTATGCCCTGCTTTTTTCCTTCTTTTGATTTTTCTCTTTTTCTTTTTGTTTTTGTTTTCGTCTTCATCCCAATCTAGTGTGGGGTATGTTATCGATGAGTAAAGTATGTACTGGGGAGAATTGCCCCAGTTTGAAGATTGTATCCCAGTCGGATCGTATCTTTTGTGGATGTGCTCCAGCTTTGCATTGAGTTCTCTTTTTGTTTGTTTTCTCTTTCTTTTTCCTTTTTGGCATTGTCCCAGTATAGGGGGTGATCCTCAGGGGTTTAAGTTTGAAAAGAAATCATCGTATGGCTCAAGTGGGCTAACGAGGGAAAGTAGTGTATAGATGCTGAAATGATTGCCTCTAATCATTTTGACACAAGTCGAGTCAGGTTCAGAGACACATATATGCATCATTGAAGTTAGAGATCCTGAGAATGAGTATTTACTTTTCTGACCAGGATTGAGGGGCCCCATGTGGGCCAGCAGTGATTGTGATGATCTCTTTTGCTGAGACGTGGGGGGCAAAGATTGCCCTAGTCTATGTATGTCATGATCCTGAGAGTGGACCAAGGACTGTTCTTGAATGCCCATCGGCTGTCTGCTCCGTTCTTGTGTCCTCAGATGACATTAAGTTGTCATAGAGAAGTATGCTTTTGTCACCTGATTCTTGTTAAGATGTGAGCATCGTCAGAGGATGAAATGGCCGATTTGTGAACTTGAGTCGTTTCTCGGCATGACCTTGTGTTGATCGTACTTTCAGGTAGGATCAAACATAGCTTTGTTACGTCCAGAAGTCTAGTACAATGTCTAATTCGTATTCAACAAGTAGTAAGACAGTCATATCCAACATACTCATGAGATTTAAGGAATGAGAGCAGATGACAATTATTGAATGATGCAAAGAATGAGTTTTGTTTTTGTTTTTCGTTTGAAAGTATGCGCTTATGCAAAGCAGACAAAGCATAAATTCAATAGTATGGAAAAACTGCCCCTGTATGGCAGATGATGAGGAATAATGTTTCAAGATAGTGGGCCGAGTATTGGGTCTCTTACGAGAGTCGTCTCGGGCATAGACAGAGCTTGTGGATGTATATGGGTAGAAGTAGGCCTATTGGTTCAGCGACTTGAAGGTTCGAACAATCGCGAATGCGCTGGTACTGCTCGGATTTGACCTCCGCGGATTTTGTCATCTGCCCTGCTCAGGCTAAATGTTTGGATTTGAAAATCAGAGCTGTTTGGACTGGTTGTCCATTCAGACTTTCTCAATCCGTGGAGAAGTCGGTGATGCCGAGAGTAGGCTGAGCGTGTAGAAGCTTCCTATGTTGACCTCTATCAAAAATGTACCTGCAGCAGAGGTTAGAGAAGTAGAGGTAGACGTAAAGTTAGTAAGTCGCTTCAAAGAAAAGAAACGGGGATTCTTCTCCCAGTGACTCGCTAGAGATGAGAGAGTACTGCCTCAGTATAATGTGTGTTCCCAAGGTATGAGATGCATCTGGATAGCCTTTCGGCGTCACCAAATGTCTTTGAAAAGTGGATTTGTCCTTGGGGAGTTTTATTTTTGTTTTTGAAAGGTGAGAATGAGCTTTGAAAAAGTCTGGCAGCCTTCCGGCACCGTTTATGAGTTTTTTTTTTTTAAAAGTTTATCCAACCTTGGTCTATATACAGGTGCAAGGGGTGCCTTCCGGCGCCGTTTTATGAATTTGAGAGAGTGTATCCATCCTTGTTAAAATGTAAGGGTAGGACGAGTAAGAATGTGCAGCCTTTCGGCGCCGTTTTGAGTTTGAAAATTTTTCCGGCCCCTGGTTTGTATAAAAAGTGCAGGGGAAAGACAGAGAAGGATCCGGTAGCTCGCCGGCTCCGTTTATTGTTTTTGAAAAGTTTTCCATTCCCAGTTTATATAAGGGGATGATGGAAAAGAATTGGGCAGCATAACGGCGCCGTTTCGTATTTTGAAAAGTTTTGAATGCACACGTGCAGATGTGACTATGTGGAGAGGTTGACATCTAATGTAGACTTATTTAGGTCCGGTTCCCGAACCTTCAAACCTCCGGTGCCGTAGCACCTTCTCAGGTTGGTGGTTTCGAGCGGAGGAACTTTCGGTGCTGGTACCGACGGTACTACCGCAACGGCCATGTCACTTACTGATCCTCCTATCTAATCTTAAAAGGTTTCAGTTTCAGAAACGGGTTATGTCATGCTTGATGCAAGTGTGTAGTGTGTATAGCGGTAAAGTACGACATTGGCCTTGTAGTTTCAGTATGGCATTGGCCTTGTAGTGTCTTTTGAGTCGCAGGTACCTGTGCAAACAAGTTTCGTCACCTGCAAAAGAATTATAGAAGTACATAGTTGTTAATAAAACAAATGCCCCATTAGTATGAAAACCACCAAAGTGACGGCCTGAGTCCTCTTAAGTGTCTCCCCAGCAGAGTCGCCAGCTGTCGCGCCCGCCCCGAAGGTGGGGGGCGGTCCCCTCGTGGGTCGCGACCGTTTTAAAAGGAAATGAAATAAAATAGCGTAAAAGGCTCAAAGCAGCGAACCAAAGGCGGGAAAGGAAATGTGTGAATGTACAAGTGGGAGTAGGGCCAGTAAAAGTTTTCAGAGTCGCCACCTAACGTTGTCGGGAGTTAGGATCCCTGCAAAGACGATTAGAGTAATCATCTTTGACTTTTGAGAAATAGTTTGAGAAGAGTGGGGCCCTTTTAAAAAGTATGACTCTTGATAGTCATGCGAGAACCAGAGTTCTTGAAGTGGGTTCGGGGACTCGATTATGTCGAGGGAAGGTATTAGGCACCCTCGAACATCCGTGACACACGGTTGCCGATTTAGTGGTTTTCATAGTAACGGGGCGTAAGTAAGAAGTAGTAGAATACATATATAAGACATTAAAAACGCGAGCATCTGTGACTCGCGGTTGCCGATTTACGTATCTCGACACGAGATAGTTTTGTAAGTTGTATTAGTTTGAAAGTATGTATACGTATCTCGACATGAGATAGTTTGAAAGTATAGTTATGGCCGCACCCAAGTATGGGTTGCATACGTATCTCGACACGAGAATCAGGCCGTACATAGTTCTGTGCTGTGTATGGGCGTGAGTGTTTTGGTCGATCTAGACCTTGAGTGTGTAAAATGGTATTTTGAGTAAAGTCGATGTAGCTAGGAACTTTAACCTGTGCGGTGTAGTCCTAGACTTTAACCTTTGAGAAAGTGTTGAGTTGTGAGAAAGTGTTTTTGAGTAAAAAGTCGGGATAGATCGACCGTGCGACGAGTTTTTGTCTTTTTGTTTTTATGATTTTTTTGTCTTTCTGTTTTATGTGCCGGAAGTAAGGGTCGGTGCCCATTAAGAGTGTGAAGACATACCTGTGTTACCTGTGCTGTTTGCAGGTTCCAAGCAAAGTACCGGAAGTATGGGTCGATGCCTAATAGTTTTGAAAAAGGTTTTACCGGAAGTATGGGTCGGTGCCCAGTGATTTGAAAAAGGTGCCGGAAGTACGGGTCGGTGCCCAGTGGGAAAATAGTGTACCGGAAGTATGGGTCGGTGCCCGATGATGTAAAAAAAGGTGATGTGAAAGTTTTACCGGAAGTACGGGTCGGTGCCCTGTTAATGAAAAAGAAGTATCATTTTTTGTGTTTCCTGATTTTATCAACGAAAATCTATGACAAGAGATAAAGTGCAGCCGGATGGGTCATGAGATCTCCTTCCGGCTGACGCAGGATATAAAATCCAATCGGGTGGAGCTCGAAGGTCTCCTTCCGATTGGCGCGGAATATAACAGTTTGATAAAGTTCAGCCGACTGGGTCATAAGATCTCCTTCCGGCTGACGCAGGATATAAAGTCCAAATCGGGTGGAGTTCGAGGCCTCCTTCCGACTGGCGCAAGATATAACAGTTTGATAAAGTTCAGCCGGGTGGGTCATAAGATCTCCTTCCGGCTGACGCAGGATATAAAGTCCGAATCGGGTGGAGTTCGAGGCCTCCTTCCGACTGGCAAGAGAAGGCGGAATATCCGACCAGTGGATTTATAGGGAGTCCACACCACTAAAGCATATAAAATAAAAGAAAGGAAAAAGGCGGAATATCCGACCAGTGGATTTATAGGGAGCCCCAGACCACTAAAGCATATAAGTAAATAAAAAAAGAAAAGGAAAAAGGCGGAATATCCGACCGGTGGATTTATAGGGAGCCCCAGACCACTAAGTGTAAGGGTTTGAGGGGATTACCTGTGCAGAAGGGGCTATTGAAGCCGAGTCAGTGTGTTGTTGAGAAAGAATGGAAGAATTCGGAGATTTGAAAGGATCGTCACCGAGAAACGTTGCTGAAATAAGCCGAGAAGGACCGAAGTCATATTTCGACACTCCATCGACTTGAACGGACGTCATAGTTGGGTCCGGAAGGGCCGGAATAGTCAGAGTAGCCATAAGGAGGACCAGAATGGGTCTGGGCTGAGTTGAGTGGGACCCGCGGGGGTTAGAACTGGCCGGTATAGCCTGAAATAGACATATAAAATGCCAAACAGTCCTTAAGAGTCGGATTCGACCAATTCTGATGTTACCGGTGCGTCCGGAACGGCCAAATTAGCTAGGAACAAGTGTCTGTTTGTTGAAATCTGGACCCGGAGTAGAGAAATTTGGGAAAAACCAAAAGTGGGCCCTAGTGCCACGTCAGCATACCACGTGTCAGTCAACGACACGTGGCACCTCCTGGTTGGCTGGTCAAAGTTGCAGTGGCAGTGACACGGCGTGTTGACTGGGCAGTCAGAAGACACGTGGCAGCCTATGAATGGCTGGTCAACGTGATGACGTGGCAATCAATGCCACGTGTCAAAGTCTGAGTGGTTGGTGGATGATGACGTGTCAGTGATACGTGGCTGTGACACGTGGCAGTATGTGAAACGTGTCAGATGATGATTGGGTGGTCAATGCTGACTCAGCAATGACGTGGCAGTACACGTGGCAGCTGACTGTACTGCTGACTCAGCAGTCGTTGCCACGTGGCGCCTTGTGATTGGAGGGTCAAACGCTGAGTCAGCGCTGATTGTTACCTGCACGTGGGGCGGCGGAACGGAGCCTTGGTGGCGCGTGTAGCGCGTGCGGCGGTTTCCGATGAGTTTTGGAGGTTCGGCCACCGGGTTCTGGTTCGTCTGGTCAAAACGATGAGGCTGGTGGTGGTGGTTTCTGGCGGGGGTTGCCGGAAAGGCTGCCGGAGCAGCTTCTGTGCAGCGGCGGCGCGTGGTTTGTTTGGGCGGCGCGTGGAGCCTCTGTGGAAGTGTTTTGGTGGCGGGACCGGCGGCGTTGGCTCCGTTTTGGCCAGGGAGACCCAGTGGACCGGGCGGTGAGGCTTAGAGATTTCAGTAAGGGCCCGTTTGGATGAGTTTTTCAGAATCTGTGGAGGTTCAAGGCTCTGTTTGGTTCAGACTGCTTTTCTGGGCTTTCTGGGCAGTTTTGGGTGCTGGGTTTGTGAAGGGGTTTGGGTAATGGAGTGGTGGTCATGGGTTTTTGGTGGTGGAGGCCATGGTGGTGCAGTGGTGTTTATATGGTGGTGTTTGGTTATAACCAAACATAGCCTAAGGGTTTTGGGAGGTTTTTTCTCAAAAACCAAACAAGGCCTTGAGGGAGGCTGCCCCTTTTTTTTCTTTTGCGTGGGGGAAGCTTTCTATTTATAGAAAGTTTTCCCAAAACCCTACATGGGTTTTATTCCCACGTGGGTGGAACACGAAATTGTGGGTACAACCTTCGATCGGGGCCGTTGATCGTTCCGGACTTCTATCTTTGATATTTTTCAATCCGGACGTCCGATTCGGATGATTCAAAAAGATCCGGGCTTGGTTTAACATCCTCCTCAAATTCGTATGGTTGGATCGGAATTCGTTTGAAACCCGAAAACGACTCCGTTTTCTTCAGACCGTCGACGTCTGATCTAGATCGTCTAAACTCCGACTGTCGATATCTTTTGATCCAACCGTCCGATCTTCCTGATTCAAGATGATTTGAAATCGTATTGATGTTCTCTTTGAATCGGTACGGTTCAATTGAGAATCTCTTATTTAGAAATGACCGTTTTGCCCTTGTCTTTCCCAATTGAGTCTTGAAACTTTGGTTGGACGTCGTTTCTTCTCTGATTGTCTGATTGGATTGATTCAAATCGTTGAACCTCTATTTTTCTCCGTATTTCCATCCAGGTATGCCCAGTCGGACTTTCGATGTTTCTGGATTGACAATCGTATCCCTTTTCCATGAGTTTGGGGCGTCGAAACTCAAATCGGAGCCCGATTCTCTGTCGGTTATCAAAATTTGATGATTTGAAGTCCTAAAGGCTGGAATTGATTCCTGCTTTGCCCTGATGTAATCAAATTCAACATTCGGTTGTCCCAGACTTGATTCCAGTCTTGAATTTTGTGCTGAACTTCGATTCCGGTTGAAAATGTCGTCGATTATCGTAATCAGATGATCCCGAATTCTGGAACTCCGGTGGATGAGCTGTCATCTTTGTATTGACTTTGATTTGATCTCTGGGAGTCCCTTTTTGGATTCTGGATCTCTTTCCTCGATTAGAGTGCCTGGTGGGCCCTCCTGCGACAGTTATTTCTTTTTTTTGGCAGGTCAAAATGGGGTGTCTACAGACTTCATGTCTGTTAAACTTAAATTTAAGAAATTCGGTAACAGTTACACATTAGTCCAAATCACAAAGGATATTAGTGACACATTTGAAACTACATAAGGAAATTTGAAACACACATTAGCCACAGGGGATGTATCTGCATATAATTATAATGTATATATACATGACAGTACATCAAGTATCTTGTCATTTCAACAGTTCATCTGCTATCTAGTATTGTCCCACTTTGCAATTGACATCCAACTTGGAAAAAAAAAAAAAAAAGAATGATTTTCCACAACTAAAATTAAAACATTTGTGTGTGTGTGTTTTAGTACGTGTGCTTGATGATGCATAGAAAAAACTTTGTATCGATCAAAACGCAAGCTAGGGCGTTATTTTGTTTTTAGATTCAGCAAGGGAAAAGAAAAGAAAACATAGAAGAATCAAACAGATCTTAACGAAAAACAGGGAAAAAAATACCTTAGCACCAAGATCAAACTTGAATCCAAGAAGACAACCCAGAGGGATTCCAACCACATAATAGCATCCAACGTTTACATAAGCCACAAATGCTTGCCACCCACATCCAACAGCCACACCTTCAATAATTTCAATCTAATCTGTATCAGTAAAACTAATCTTCGAATATAGTGACCAAGAATAAGCTTAACCACTTCTCAATTCACAAGTTTGATAATTTTGAGGGGTAATTTGGTAATTTGTCACTAAAACCCAGAACACCCGAACGTTGTCTCATTTAAGGATTGGCCATGTTTGTTTCGTGAGACCAGGGGCGGGGGGAATAGTCTGGCATTTGGTGCGGCCAATTCATTCGGGACTACTTGTCCATTTAAAAAGAATAATCCCTCATATGGGGGGAATAAGCTATACTATGGAAGGGGAGGTTGTATTAGTCCTGTGACTATCCATTATGAGGGACTATTTATCCAATTCCCTCCCTGTCATCCAAATGTGAGTGAACAATTAACACATCATTAATACCGATGTTTTTTTGTGCAGTCCTTTTATTTTTTTCCTGATAATTTTTGTCTCTCACATATACAAAAGGAGTCATATTAGGGGTACAACTATTATTTACAACTCATTTACAACTATCTCTATCTCTCTCCTAAGTGGCATTGGGTCCCATTAAAATTTAACTAGACCCCACAATGTCACTTAGGAGAGAGATAGAGATGGTTGTAACTGAGTTGTAAAAAATAGTTCTACCCCTAATATTTGTCCATACAAAAGAGGATTTCAACGGAAACAAACATGATGATTAGGAGCATAACAAAGAACTATGTGCCGTCATGCTACGTTTGTTGTGCGGGGAGTAAAGATTGGGACACACGCAAAGACACAACTTTTAGGACACAACCCAAAAGATGTATTCGTATCTCTCCTGTGATGTCACTGTATCACAGGAGAGATATAGACATATCTTTTGAGTTGTGTCCCAAAAATTGTCTTTGTATCATAGGAGAGATGCAGATACATCTTTTGGGTTGTGTCCTAAAAGTTGTATCTTTGGGACCTTGGGTGTATCCCAAATATTATGCTTGTGCGGGATTGATTAGGAGGCTGGAATTTTAGTTCATTTAAATCAAAATAATCTGAGTAGCTGGTGCAGTGGACTATTAATCTATTTTAACTAAATATTTTTTAGACTATTAATACCTAAGGCGTAGTGTATAATAATCTCAGGATTTAAAATGAACTATTTGTCCAATACGGCCAAGACAAACATGGTCTCAATGTCTTCTTTTACAGCTCGTTTGATTCATGGATTATTTTAGGTAGATTCTAGTTACCAGGAATCATAATATCAGTAATTATTTTACTAGCAATCTAAATCCCTGCAAAGTGTTTAGTTCACCAGTGGAATCCTATTGAATTTAGAATCCAATGTTTGGTTGGGTCAAAGAAAATAAAATAAGAATATATATTATTAAATACTTATGCTACTCTTGGAGGCTAAAAGAAAATATGAGCTAAAATTTAAACTGTAAACTCTCTAAAATTGGAGGGTGATTTAGAAAATAATGGCATAAGTCTAAACATCAGTGAGACAATTATCAAAAAAGAGATAAATGTCTTTCAATAATAACAAAAGACAAATTATCTTTTTAAACGTAAAATATGTATAGCTCTAACGTACAAATCACAACATGCCAAATATGTCATTGATGTAATGTCATGTAGACTTGTCAATCATTAAAATTTAGCAACTAAAATTTGAATTCAATCATTAAACTATTATCAAATACAATTTTAGAGGCATAAAAAATCATCATATGGTAAATTTGGTCCGAAATTGTTAACTAGAAGATTTGTTCTTTAAAAATTTATATATATATATATATATGCTTATTCATCCAATATGCATGTGTGAGAACCACATTTAAGATACAAATTTAGTAGTCATAGTATTTCTCTATCAAGAAAGGTCTTAAAAAAAAAAAATATATATATATATATGTATAGGGAGAGGCTCTTAAGAGAACTAGGTAGAGTGAACTTACCCAGTGAACTATATTTTAAGCCTAAAAGAACCCGCGGGCTGATCCGCTAAACCGCGCCCGAATGGACTGCGGGTTCTTTTAGGCTTAAAATCCAATTCACTAGGTAAGTTCACTCTACTCAGTTCACTTAAGAGCCTCTCTCTCTCTCTCCCTATATATATATTTTAGGGGTAGCAATTCGGGTTAGACGTGTCATAAACGGGTTGCGAGATTTTGGGTTGATTTTTAATTTTGAATGAATACTATTCAAAAAAAAAAATGACCTTTTTAAATTTAAATGTGTCGTGTTATAATCGGGTTGTCTTAGCAAAACGTGTTAGTGTCAAAAATTGGCACCCTTAATATATTTCTTGATAAAAAAGACCCAAAAAAATAAAAATAAAATAAAATTATAACATGGGCAATAAAAATTCTTTTCATATGGGCAATAGAATAAGGAGCCATGAACAATCAAAATCGTAACATTGATAAAAGTTGCCCTTTTTTATGTGGGCATTGGAGGATACCATGTTGATTACTCATTAACAGAGAGAGAAAGAGGACATCATGTTGATCCTTCATATAAAACAAAAATCCTCAACGTGAAGCCAATTAAATTACAGTAACCATAAGCAATGTTAGTGATGAGACCACGTGTCTTCATGAGTGAGAGAGAGACCAGTTCCTATATCTCTAAAGCTTTGCGTCAATGGATATGCCCGTGGGCGTCAATGGCTTTCAAGGAGATTTCACGTTTAGTTTAATTGTTTGTTGAATAACCTACATTTTATCTTTCATATATGTAATTAAGTATTATGGAAATACTAAATCAACATCCCAGTAATTTTATAGAATATCACTTTCAAAATAGGATTTAGAATTCATCATATTTTCATCATTTGGTGAATTTTAAATCCAATGGGATCCAAAATTCATTAAATAATCTATGAATCAAACAAGGATAAATTTTAAGATTACTAGTAATTTTAGGATGGAATCAAAATTCACCAATAGAATCCATAAACCAAACGGGCCGTTAAGGAAAGATTTTCCATTAATTGTGATATATATGTAAATTTCATACTGTTCAAAATATGATTTGTCTACCTGTAAAAAGTTTGTCTAAGGCTCTGTTTGGTTCATAGGTTTCATGAAGAAAAATAAAAGGGATGAAAACAAGAAAAAAAAAAAAAAAAAAAAAACTAGTTCTCTCGTGTTTTTCCTTGTCTTTTTCTTCATGCTTAAACGATAAAAATTTAAAAATTTTAAAATATAATTCTAATATATGAATAAAAAAAATAAATGACTCCAACCATTTAAATTTTTAATTCATTTCTCAATTTAATCCCTTTTCTTTCTCATTTTTCCCTATCATTTTTCTTATTAATTAAAAAAAAAATTCCTCTACATTTTTCTTTCTTTTTTCTCCCTAAATCTAAAATCTATACCATCCACATGTGAATCAATCATTGTTTGCAACAGTACCAAATGCATGCACTTAATATCGTGTCCTTTTCCATTTTGATTTTTTTTTTTTTTTGATAGAAATTTTCATTTTGATTTCAACTTGTGCAAGTCCTGACAAAACTTGTGGAATATGCAACCACACACTTAGGAATCAGGAATGTCGTAGATATATGCGTAATTTTCAAGATGGGACACCATTACTTGGTTGGAAGCAAGCTAATTATAATGCGTAATTAAATGGATCCGCACAAATATTTTGTCTCTGTTCTAGGTGGTATTGTGGAGTTCGATAATTTTAGTAGATCCTACAATACTCCCTGGTACCTACAAAAGAGATAGATTATTTATAAATTATATATGTAACAAAGATTCTCTAAAGAGGGCAACCTCTCTTTATTAAAGAGAGGGCCTCTGTTTTGGCCGTCGGATTATGTTTAAAAACTGTAAAATGACAAAACTGTCATTAATGAAAATACGATCCAACGGTTAAAACATAGGCCCTCTCTTTAATAAAGAGAGGGCGTCTTCCTAAGAGCCTAACTGATCTATGTAAAGTGTTTATGTCTCAAACATTACTCAAAATAGAGTGTCACTTTTATGTGTTAGTATAAAGACAAACATTATTAATTTATTAGACAGCACCAAACAAGCCAGTTGCACGTTAAGGCTTAGTTTATTCCATATTTATAATGTGAGCAAATCATCCATATTTATAATTTATTAATTTTTTTTATTACTTGTGAGCCTAATACAGACAGCTACAAATAGCCCAATTATAGAACTAAATCAGATGATTTGCCGATTCACGATTTAACCGAGAGAAATACTTCAGATACATCCAAAGACATAATATTTGGGACACAATTCAAGAGATGTGTTTATTTTTCTCCTGTGTTACTACGAGGTCCAGTGATATCACAGGAGAGATATAAACATGGATTGTGTCTCAAAATTTATATTTTGAGTGTGTCCGGCCCAATCTTTACTCTTTAACCAAATGGATGATTATGATGGTGTTTTGATAACTATATATGCATACGAGTTCAAGATGCATGTGCATGTTGTTTTAGTTGAAGGGGCCTAACCAGAAAGGACTGGTTGGACACCATTGAGAATGAGAGTGACTGCCAAGTAGGGACACAGGTCAGAGACTGCCTCCGCCACGGTCTCACCGTCAGTAAAAGCGTAGCTGATGACGTGGCGGAACGAGATCACAATGATAGCTTCAACCACGGCTATGATAAATGAAATGAAATTCACCATGAAAACTGAGAATGCTGCAGATTTTGGGTGCCCAGCTCCAAGCTCATTGCCAACCCTTACACTGTTTCAAATAATTTGATACAACATTGAAAAAAAAAAAACACATAAAATTATTTGGAATATTTTAATTAAGGAAAATTGCTGAAATGGCAACTTCGAAATTAATTGAGTACTCCCTCCGTCCCATATTAAGAGTCTCTTTTGGGAATTCCAACTTATTAAGGGGACAACTTTGATTTTGGTGAGATTTTTAACTTTCCAATATTGCCCTTTTTGAAATTCAAAATTATAGTGTCAAATCAAAAAAAGAGAGGGAAGAGTTGGATATAATAAAAGACAAATTTGGAAAGTGTGTATTAAAGTACTTTGACTTTTCAAAGAAGACTCTTAAAATGAGACATCAAAAAATAGCATCAAGAACTCTAAATATGGGACAGAGGGAGTATAAAATATGTCATTTCATTGTGACTAACTTGAGTTTTAATTTTAAATTCTTTTTTTGTTTTGGACGTATCTAGCATTAATCATGACCATATCTACAAAGCAATGTTCAAGTTTGGTTCTGCTAGTTTGGTTCTGCTACTTGATGTAGGACAAGAATTTTTTTTAAATACACTTATCTGTATTCAGATGGTATGTTCTCCCCCCCCCCCCCCCCCCCCCCCCCCCCCCCCACACACACACACACACACACACACACACACACACACACACACGCACACACACACACAACCCAATCCCCATTCAACTCGAAAGCCCCATACTGACTCACAGTAAAACCAAGGTCACACATTTCGACAGAAGAATAACTGAGAGCAGGCAACTAGCTAGAATCTCTTATAGAGATTCGAACTCTCTCACTCCTCACTGGAAAGAAAGAGGCCAGCCATGTCAATTGAGCTACAGCCCGCTCGACGTGTTTATCCTCAAGTTTAGGGCTAGCTACTTTTGTTTTATTTTGTAATTTTCTTGTTTTAACTACTTTCACCATTCTAATTAATCGCTTCATCCCAAAAAATAAGATCATCACTTATTTTTCAAGTTTTATAAGGTCTGTTTATTAGATAGTAAACTAAAAAACCGAATTTATATAATAGGGACAATTAGCCATGATTCCCTCATATTTTGCATCATGCAGATCACTATTTAAAATGCTAAGATACAGTATAATATAACAATGGGAATTGGTTTTGTTACTCCAAAAGTTACTATTGGTATTTCATGTAGTGCATTAACTGCATAATATTACATACACTGGATATAGTATCATGGAGTGCCAATGGTAATTTTTGGAGTGTCAAAATCAATTCCCACAATATTGTCATGTAATAAAATCCAACCGGAAATGAAAAAAGAAAAGGAAAAGGAAAATGAAAAATGACGGTTACAAAATGCTAAATAAAGTATACCTAGCAGCTGCATTGAAGCCAACAGAAACCATGAAGAGAAGCCCATTAACAGACATACTGCAGAAAATAAAGACATTGAATTGTTAAACAGTTCATTGATCAAAGTAAAGCAGTAAAATGTACTTCCAAACTAATGGTCTAAGAAAGTAAAGTAATGCTATGCTTAATTTTTAAATTTTGTATTTTAAATATATGTGGCAGTGAGCTTACTCGATTTTTATTGGAGGATATTAAAGTAGTCCCACCTAAAGAACCACCAATATATATATATATATATATTTATATGAAAGAACCACCCATATTAAAAGTAGACCTACCGCATATTTTGAGAATCAGTTAGAAATTAGGATGCAAAATTTGAGAAACATAGCATTTCTCAACAAAGTATATTCAATGGGGTGGAGGATGGGTTGCCAACTCACTATATCTTAGATAGATAACCTAACTCTACCAGAATATGTATACCTACTACTATAGTTATATACATCGCTATATATATATATGTGTGTGTGTGTGTAAAATTTTATTATACCTCCTAATGATTTTAGATGTATGATACATTTTAGTGTTTTAGTCCCAAAATATTTGGTCTCAACATGGTTTAACTTTTAAAACATTTTAGGACATAATTTTTATATTTTGGGATCAAATTGCTACATTTTGAAACTAATTTGAAATATATGATACAACCAAAATCACTAGAATGCATAAAAAAAAAAAATCCCATATACATAAGTTAGTAATAGCATTGATTTATTTTGACCCTCTCTTAGCCTTTTCGAGATTTAAAAACTAAGCAAATAAATAAATAACACTCTCACTTACGAATTCGGAACTCTGAAATTCATGCAGAAACAAAAAGAATCACATAAAAAAAAAAGCCAAAAAATTTGAAACAATTACTATTTGTGAATGTGAAATAACTAATTTCTTTTTGTTTATTGCATAATATTAATTTAGGATTAATTACAGATGCACTCGCTATATTTAAACGGTTTCAGAGTAACTATTTCACTTTAGTCTAAATCATAACTGTTAGTATTAGAGACACGATTTAAAATACAAAGGGCACAATAAAAATTAATGGTCCGAAACATTTATTAGGGTTTATTTGTAATTAACCCTAACATTTATACATCATCCGAAACATGCCAATATATGAAGGTGATGAAAGATATTTTCTAGACCCACTAAAACGATTTTTGTTATCCTACCTTAAAAACAGAAAAAACGCACTATATAAATAAAGAATAAAATGCCAAAATTTGCTTTATGTCACCAACCAAATCACAAAAAATGAAATTGTTTTTCTTACCACACAGAAAGAGAGTCCAATGCCAGCTCAGGATTCTTAAGCAGCCCTGCAACGAGGATTAGTATCTGAAAGTACCACGTTTCTAAGCACAACATCACCGCCGATGCAGACGATAATTTCACGAACTCCCATATACCCGCAAAAGCCTCCAATCGAAACCCAGTCCACGTGGCCTTGCACTTGTCGCTCATCAATATGTACGTAAACTGGGCCCCTACTATGATCCACCAAGACAAGCTCAACACCAGTGACGCACCAATCAAACCCATCCCGATCTTGTACACCGCGATCCAGCTTAACAAAAGGTGAACCACCAGCGTGGCAGCTGAAATGTAAGCGCTGGGTCCCACAATGCTCTGTGATTGGAGGAATTTTTGTATGGGGAAGTTGAGGGCGTAGGCGAAAATCTGTGGGATGAGGCCGTAGACGAACACCGCTGCGTCTGATGCCACGTCCGTTGGTTCGTGTAGTAAGTTCAGGATTTGCTTCGATAAGGCGTAGACCACGGTAACTGGGATAGCCGTTATTGTGAGGACTATCGTTGATCTTTGGAGGTAGACCCCTAACATCTCATATCTGTGGGCCCCATAAGCTTGGCCACATAGTGTCTCCACTGCACTGCCCATTCCAAGCTTCGAACAATAGAAACGTTCACGTACAAGTACACACATACGCAAATATAATCAAATCCAAAGGTATGGATATACACAGATTGCATAATCAATGTAAGTAGGTATGTAGTGTTAGAGAGTGTGTTTGTCTATATATACAGGCATATATACATATTATTTTTTTTGGAAAATATTAACATGTGTCCTAAGGTCACATGTTAAAGTGATTAAAATGAGTTGAATGTCGATTTGCAGCAGCGAGTTGCTGGACGTAGGCTCCGCCACCACACGCTTTTTTGTGTGTGTGTGTGTGTGTTTTAAATTTATAAAAAAATACATCATGTGGTCCTGGTAACGTTACGTAAGCATTGTCCCAGCAACTCGCTGCCGAGGATCCCTACCCCTTAAAATGGTCCAAAAAAAAAAAAAAGACAGTCCGCACTAATAGAAAAATAAGGTGTACGTGAGTCTCAAATCATTTGTTTCTTTTTTTTTTTTTTTTTTTATTAATTTAATCTCCTTAACATGTTAATAGAATCCTATTTTTTCAAACGGCTGCGTTATCACATCTTTCACTTATTAATGTTGGAGGTTGGTGCAATTAATGTCCGCTCGCAGTACTGATCCATACAAACTTGTTAATTTTGAGGCCACGTCGCCCCAATCTATAGACTCTATATCGCAACCACTCAGTCTAATAACCCTTTGAATTGATCATAAATGCATATGTATTTAGACTGAATACACTTGGGTAACAAATATGACATCATATATTAGCAAAAGAGCATAAATACATATTTATCGGATGAATTACTGTCAAACATATCCACACATACACAAACATAAATAGATTCATCCATATCCATAGATTCGTCTATACCCACAAATAATAACCTTAACTAATCATATATATGTATATGTATATATGTATATATTTGCTGAAACAAGGCAGAGGGAGACTTCAGAACTGGCGATTCCTATTTGGCGTGACCAAGGTTTAGCCCGTAGCTGCTGGGAACAAATGGCAGGAGGAGCCTAGATCGACTCAAATCGTGAGCAATAATAGCCTTATTATCCCCACTAAAGATGCTAGTATATAGACACCGAGCTAGACAGCTGGTGACCTGACAATCATCTTTAGTGATTAATCTCATATAATTACGAGATTCAAACTTAGCAGCTAACCACCACTTTTGGCGGTGTCATATGTGTGTGTGTATATATATATATATATATATAGTAGACAGAGAGGGAGAGAGTACGTACCATAAGGCCATAGGCAAATAATTGGATGCCATTATTGCCAAGAGTGGCAGCAGCAAGCTGAATATTGCCGAGATGGCCGGCGAAGATTCGGGTGGACATGGACATGGAGTTGTTGATCAAGTAAACTAACACCGCCGGTGCGGCTAGGTGAAATAGGAGCTTGAGTTCGATCCAACTAGCCAATCGGAGACGCTTCAAGTGCGGTAATTTTGTGTCTGAAAGTACCTCTTCTAGTTCAGATGATGTTTCATGGGCAGCCGGTGAAAGTTTCGGCGGCGGCTGCCTGGACTGTACGAGTGGTTGGTGGATTTCATCTTGAGACTCCATGGATGTCACTATATGACAAATTAAGAGTTATGATAGTTTGGGCGTTCTTGAGCGCATATATATATACACACACATCAATTATAGGACTATTCTAGCCACAAGACATTTAAATTAAACTTTTTTCTTTACAACTACAATAATGTTAGAGTGATACAAAATTCTACATAAAATTCCCGACAGTAATTATTTTGTCCTTTGATTTGAGTGTGTCTCATGTGGGAAACACTGAATCTCACGCGGGATCCATCGAAATTAAGGATTAGAATTATTTTGTGTGGATCTAGCATTATTCCTACAACAAATTTATTTATTCAAATTTTGCTAAATTCTTGATCAGATGAGAAAATGGTCCACCACTTTCCATGGTTAATTGATTTTGTCATTAATTGAAATGTGGTGGTTCTACTAGCTCAACCAAATCAGGTGCGCGCTTGGGTGAGCAATTTTTGGGAGAGCAAATTTGTTTGCTCTCTCTTTTTTCCAGCCTTAGATTCTTTTTTTTTTTTTCTAATTATTATTATTATAGTAATAAGCCCCTCAACAAAAGAGTGTAGTACGGAGTAATATGAAAATTTTCACATGACTATTTTTTGTGAATTTTGTTACATAAATATTTGATTTGATTAAGTTTTATTATTTAATAATTTTTTTTTACCAAAAAGAATGAATTATCTTTTAAATTCAATTAATCCAATATAAGGGATTTTTTTACCCGAATTCTAATACTAGTATGCATGTATCATCAAACACAAAAGCCTATTATTAAATGAAAACGGTCCCACCAGCCAAAATCATGAGTTTAGGTTTCAAAATCATGTTTTTATTGCTTTCCAAACTAATTCACTCGATTTTCAAATTTTTTTTCACAATCAGTAAAAAAGTTATCAGGCAAAAGCTTAAGAGGGGTCAGTACATGAAAAAATTCTTTCAAATAAGCTCAAACCACTAAAAGTAGTCCTTCCATTTTGGACCACGATCAGAGAGAGCGAGTTGTTTCCACGAATATTGTTAAAAAAGAATTTAATGATTAAACAAGAGTGCATTGAAATTTAAAGGCAGTTCTAGGATAAATTGCTATTTTTAACATCGACTCTATTGAGTCGTTTTCACTAAAAACGAGTATATATTTGAAATCGGTTTTAGTATAACCGAGTTTAATGTTGAATTTTTTATTTCCTTCGAAATTTTGATTTTTGAAAAAAGAATTCGAAGAAAAAGGAAATTGAAAATAAAATTGGTTTTAGTAAAACTGAGTACATGTAGTCGTTATTACCAAAAACGACTTTTACAATAAAGACAATTTTAGTAAAACCGACTTGAAAGTCGTTTTTGGTAATACTGACTTTTTAGGAAATGACATCTCTATGTTTCAGAGTGTTGTCAATCAAGGCAGCTTTTTGCCACCCTAAAGTCAGTTTTACCAAAAAATGATTTTGTCACTCCCCGACATAGCATAATACAGGAAAGCATTTAATTTTATTTATGGACTCGTAGGTCATGACAAGTGATTATGACCAATTGTCCCTGCAACAAATATCTTAAACAGCAATTCTAAAGCAAAGGATATTAATAATCATAAGCTCCAAAGTTTAAATTTACTAAACTATTACATCAGTTATAAACTTAGGCACCAACCGCCTTATTCATATCTATCATAATTTCTATTACAACTCCAAATTAAAAGACATAAGAAGTATAAAAACCACCTCCTGGGACGTCTCCTGCCTCTAACTAGCATAGTCAAAGTACCCTAGCTGCTCCTGACCTGGAAAATCTGGACAAAGAGTCCAGGACGCATCGACGTCGTCAGCTTATGCAAGCTGGTGAGCAAAATAAACGTATGTTCGCAATGTATATATAAGCATATAAAACAACGGTGCAATTAAACTGATAAAACAATAATTTCAAGGTTCCAACTTCAACATAAGTCACAGGGGATAATAATAAACAACAAATATGCGACCGTGCATGAACCATGTGACATCTCATCTTTCTGACTCTTTTCTCTCGACAACCTGATTCAACCACCCCAATACCTCAGATACCAGGAATAATATCCACTCGATACCTAGGTCGCACCCAACCAACCATCGCTTCAGATACCAGGAATAATATCCGCTCGATATCCGAAACGAGCGCCTTAGATACCAGGAATAATATCCGCTCGATATCTAAGTCGTACACTACGTTATCGCCGCAGATACCAGGAATAATATCCGCTCGATATCTGGGTCGATCACAACCAACCATCGTTTCGGATACCAGGAATAACATCCGCACGATATCCGAAACGAGCACCTTAGATACCAGGAATAATATTCGCTCGATATCTAAGTCGTACACTACGCTATCGCCGCAGATACCAGGAATAATATCCGCTCGATATCCGAAACGAGCACCTTAGATACCAGGAATAATATCCGCTCGATATCTAAGTCGTACACATTGTCGCCTCCAATACCAGGAATAATATCCACTCAGTATCGGAACCGCACACCAGACCGCCACTCTTTACTCTTTTCACGCATTCTCACACACATGCATGTTGACTCAACCTCGACCCTAATATGTATGTCAATATTCACAAATCATGACATCAGTTTATTAATCTCGAAGCTGTATAATCGTATGAACATGAATCTCAGGCTTCATCGTTCTTATAAATCCGTTTCTTAAACATAAGCTTTTAAAACAGTGTATTTGTCAAACAGTTCCTTAAAAACTCCCAAAACCTTTCCAAACAGTCCCTTATACGAAAATCCACAAACTGCAAAACAATGCATTGTCGCGTGAGCGGGCCGCGCGCGCTATCTTGCCTTTTTTCGACGAAAACTGTTAAAAATTCCTTATTGTCCAAATCTGCACAGGTCGCGCGAGCGGGCCGCGCGCGCGATCTTGCCTTTCTCCTGAAATCTGTTAAAAAAAATAGCTTTCTGCCCAAAAATACACAGCTCGCACGAGCAGACCGCGCGAGCGAGGGGTCGCGCAAGCGGGCTGCGCGCGCGAGTTGTCACAATTTCATCATCTTCCTCGTTTTTTCCCTGTTTTTGATTTTCAAACTGAAATTATACCCATTTCCAGATCCTGTTCTAAACAATGCATGTAATATATGGATTTCTTCAGTTTTTTTGCGTAGATTAAGAATACGCGGTCAATTTAAACAAATACGGATTGAATCTCTCGATTTTTCACGATTTAAGTTAGAGTGATGAAACTTCAAATCATCAATACGTCGCCATACTGATAAATTAAGTCGTAGGATTGGAACCGTAGCTTATTGGGACTGAAATCTTCCATAATCAATTCACAGAATTGATTTTGGTTGAGTTTTGTAAAACTCCAATTCAAAGCTTTTATGGTGTTCTTCACTTATATACATTTATACACACCTATATATACTGAAATATACATATATAAACATGGCGAGTGAGTTTATATTACTCACAGAGGTGTTTGAACTACAAATCAGTGTGCCGATAATTTTGCCGAAAATTTCGTCGTTTGAGAATTTCTCCGTCTTCTCTCTTGATTTTGACATAACAATATATATGTATAACTGTGTATGTATGAATCTAGAGAGAGTTGAGAGAATTAGAGGGAGGTTGAAAGATAGACAGTGAGAGATTGAGAGTTATGAGAGAATGAGGGATACGCACAATATATATACACAGGGAAATTTTGGGCTCCAAGAAAGCCACGGGAATCGCACGGTGTGGTTGAGCTCGCGTGCTCCCACACTCACGTCGCGGTATAAACACAGATTAAAAGCAAAAACTGGTGTTAACTGGTTGAAATAAAAAAATACAGAAATCATATTAGTGTAGGAATTAAATTCCCAGTTTATACCAAAATATAAATATTGTTTTTAAAACCATAGAAGGTATTTCCTATATTTAAAGAAATTACGGTTTGACCCTAGATAATTATAATAAAAGGAAATTAAAACGAAATAATCATTTATTAATGGAAAAAAATACAGGGTGTTACACTCTACCCACCTTAACAGAGATTTCGCCCCGAAATCTGAGCTAACTAATCCTGAAACAACTCGGGGTATCTAATCCTCATGTCGGACTCTAACTCCCACGACGCTTCTCCCTCGTCATGATGCCTCCACTGAACCTGAACCAAAGGAACGTCTCTTCTTCTCAGTCTCTTGATACTCTGGTCAAGAATCGTCACGGGTCTATCCTTGTAGACAACATTCTGACTCGTCTCAATATCATCAAAATTTACTACATGTGAAGGATCCCGTATGTATTTCCTCAACATACTAACATGGATTACGTTATGAACACCGGACATCTTTGGTGGTAACGCGAGCCTATAAGCCACCTTCCCAACACGTTCAAGTATTTCAAACGGTCCAATGAAACTAGGTGCCAACTTTCCTCTTTTATGACCAAAACGTACTATACCCCGAACAGGTGAAACCTTAAGGAGTACGTGATCTCCGATACTAAACTCGAAATCCTTACGACGCCGATCCGCATAACTCTTGTGTCTACTCTGCGCAGTTTTCATTCTTTCCTTGACCAGTGAAATATTTTCATTGTTTTCTCTCACCAAATCTGATCCCAATAATTCTGTATCTCTCACTTCTGCCCAACACGACGGAGATTGACATGGCCGTCCGTATAAGGCTTCGAATGGTGCCATCCCAATACTCGAGTGATAGTTGTTATACACAAATTCGACCAACAACAAGTGCGTCTCCCAAGACTCTTCAAAGTCGATTACACAAGCTCTGAGCATATCTTCCATAATCCCGAGGTAAAGCGGGCATCGCGGTCTGATACAATAGACACAGGTGCACCGTGCAGTCGCACCACTTGCTGTAGGTACATTCGACTCATCCTTTTTACCGGGTAAGTCATACTATACGCGATGAAATGTACGGACTTCGTCAGACGATCCACAATTACCAAAATCGCGTCATGGTTCTGTTGTGACCGGGGTAGTCCAACTACAAAATCCATAGTTATATGTTCCCACTTCCATCCTAGAACGGGTAACGGTTGCAACAATCCCGAGGGCCTCTGGTGTTCGGCCTTCACTTGTTGATAATTCAAACATTTAGACACAAACTCGTCTACTTCTCGTTTCATTCCTTCCCACCAGAAGTTTCTCTTCAGATCTTTGTACATCTTTGTTCCTCCTGGGTGTACTGTCAGTCTCGATTTATGTGCTTCTTCGAGAATATCTTTTCTCAAATCTTCTGAATCTGGCACACGCAATCTGTCTCGACATCGGTATCCTCCATCGGTCCCAACCTTCCATTCCGTAGGGTCCTTTTCTGACATCTTGACGAACCATATTTGAAATTTCTCATCTCCCTTTTGGACCTCGATAATTCGACTCACAAGTGTTGGTTGAACCATGAGGCATCCAAGGTGATGTCCGTCACTTCCATTCCGTCACTTCCCTCAGAAATCTACATATCAACCCACCAATTTCGTGTTGAAGTGGGCGGGTCCAACTGGGCTGATTAACCTGTCAAAAATATATATAAAAAATTTATACGTATTTCACACACTCTCTCTCTCTCTCCTCTTTCTCTCTCTATAGATATATATTGCTTAAAAATGACCGGGTCACTAGTTCAACCGTCGCATGAACCGGAATCAAACCGTGACGTCATGATTATGTAAAATGTACATTTTTAATTTAATAATGAAATTGATTAAAACTTATAGAAAATTCTAAATTTTATTTTCACACTTTAACAATTATAGTATACAGTGTCCATTTTATTAATCAATTATGTTTCGTATCCTAAATTTGAATCCCAAATTTATTTTTCAAATTATTTAAATTTGTATCACATATTGTGTAAGTAATAATTGGTACCAATGCCACTTCATGTGGTACATCTAATAAATATTTGAAAGCCTAATTTGGTATTCAAATTTGGAAATCATGACATTACTTTTTTAATTAAAAAAATTTAATACTGTCACAGCCCGGTCCCACAATAGCGGAATCGGAGCCCGTGGCACGCCACCAAGGCTCTTCCTACTCATTTCAAAGTTGTAGCAGCGGAAAATAAACTTTAAATATAACAAGTAGTAGTCGTTCTTTTGAAACAATATACCCGAAGTTGGTAAAATCCATATAAATTTGAAAACGTAATTATATTTTGAAACGAATGAATTTATATTCAAAGGGATCCCAAAGGTGGCCAAACAACCAATCAAAACATTTAAATAAGTTGCGGAAGGGGTATAAAAAGTTTTCATGCAGGGGTCATTTCGACCGGTCGAGATGCCCCGTTCGACCGGTCGGATGACCCCTCGGCAATAATCCTTCACAGCAGAGGGCACTTCGACCGATCGAGCTATCCCTTTCGATCGATCGGATGACCCTCTTACAGCAATCCTTCTTGCACTAGAAAATTGCCTAAGGTCAAACGACCCTTGCGACCGCAAACTATCTCAACATTAAATCGAGACATAAAGTCGACAAGTAAAACATTTCAAACCGTGAACTCTAGGTTCATATACATAATAACTTAAACAATCCAAACCATGTTTTCAAAGTCAAAACAAAACGTAGTAATTCCTTACAGGATTTGGAACTAAAATAAAATGTTTACAAGACTATTATCCATTCTATTACAAGGTCCTTAACAACACAAATGAAATACACTATCCGATTACAAAACTATGAGATTAATGTATTGAGTCGCCTTCTAAGCGAACTCCCAAAACCCACGTGCTCACTTCTCCGATTCCTCGCCACCATTAACACCTGAAATGGTTATTTGAATAACCACAGATATTCGATTTGTTTAAGCTAACGCTTAGTGAATAAAACAACATATGCACATGAATGATAAACATGTCCGCATTCACATCTCTACATTTCATACTAGTCGCGGGAGACTCACGTACCCATCCATACTCCAAATCTGCGACTCCTCGCCAATAAGTCCACGCGAAAGGGTAAGACCCACCATTCTTCTCTTCAATCGTGCGACCTTAATGCCTATATCGGCTCCACAAAATGGCACGGTGACCACGTGTTCCTTCTGACCCACATAAGCAACTTAATATGCTCAAATACATATCACCATGCTCGCGGAAATCAAACATTTCATCGTGCTATTGGGCCTACTTATCAATACAAATGCCCAATATGAACTACACAGTATATATCTATGAATTAATACATGCTATTCAAACATAACATGAATACACGTCAAGAAATCATTCCAAAACATAGTTGGATCACTCACCTCCGATTTACGCGCTTAAACTTCGATCCAATGAAAACCCGTGTATAAAGAACATGCAAAAGTCCGTCTAGTACAATTCCTATAGATCAAAATTCCATTTATCAACTTTTATGAAAAAATTTTAGAAACAACTCTTCGGAAAACTTGGCCAAACAAGCCCTAACATATATCAAAACGAAGCTCTTACCTCGAGGAGCTCGAATATGAAATATGGGAGAAAACAGACTGACAGAAGGTCATCGTTTGGCTTCGCAAAGCTCTAAGCTCCAAAAATCCCCTTTGGCCTCCTTCTTGAACTTAGGTTAAGACTTTATGAAAATATCCAAAGTCATCTCTATCTATATATAGGCAATACTCTCGGGAATTACGTTTACCTCTCCACGAGTTTTCAAACTCCTAATCAGTCTCTGAAACTTTTTATACAGCTTATTCATAGCTTCACGAGTGAAACTTCAAAATTATAAAAGTTTCTGACTAAGTTCTGTTTGGTTGTTAAAACGCGAATTTCTACATGATTTTTATGAAATTGCTAATTAGCCTACCAAATTAATAGCGTGTTAATTCGTCCTTACCAGGATACTAAACTAACAACAGATATAAATTCTAAACCAGAAATAATACAGATATTGAAATACACAGGTAAACATTTATTTTCAGATAAACATTTAAAGTATTCCACAGTGACCATCTCACACTCGGAGAGACGTCGCAACAACAAAACACTCACCAACAAATTCTCAGAGGGTCCTCTAACACAGACGCCCCAAAACGACTCGTGAGTCAAAACTCACTCAACCATGTGCCAAAAAACACGCCACATCACATTATCATGCATGGCAATGTAATGCAATGCAATAACACAAATGCGGGTGTTATAATACTCTCCCCCTTAAAAAAAGTTTGTCCCCAAACTTGTACCTCATGTCTCAAAAAGGTGCGGATACTGAGTACGCATCTCATCTTCTATTTCTCACGTCATCTCGTCCGTAGTTTAGCTACGCCATAACACTTTCACTTTCGATATTACTTTGTTCCGTAAGACTTGATCCTTCCGATCCAAGATCTCTACCGGATACGCAACATATTTCAAATCGCTCTGAATCTCATTCGATATCGGAGTCATAACTTGATCTCTATCCTCCATTAAGTGTTTACGTAACAATGACACATGAAACACGTTATGCACTTGAGCATACTCACTCGGCAATTTCAAATGATAAGCTACGGGCCCAACTCTCCCAATAATCTCAAAAGGTTCTACATACCTCGGGTTGAGTTTCCCGTATCTACCAAATCTGGTTATTCCCTTTGAAGGTGACACTTTCAAATACACCAAGTCTCCTACATCAAATTCCAACGGTCGTCTGCGCTTGTCGGCATAACTCTTATACCTACTCTGGGCTGTCAGTAACCGTTGTCTAATTACCTTTATCTTGTCCGTCGTTTCTTGTACAATTTTCGGCCCTTCAATCATTCTTTCTCCCACCTCTATCCAACTACTTGGTGAACGACATACACGACCATATAAAGCTTCATAAGGAGCCATTCCAATACTCGACTGAAAGATGTTGTTATATGCGAACTCAATTAACGGTAGGTGGTCTTCCCAATCACCTTGGAAATCAAGTACACATAACCGAAGCATGTCTTCCAAAATCTGGATTACTCTCTCTGATTGGCCATCGGTCTGAGGATGAAAAGCGGCACTAAAGTGCAATTTGGTACCCATTGCTTCTTGCAAGGCTCTCCAAAACTTTGATGTAAAACTACTATCTCTATCCGAAATGATAGAAACTGGGATACCATGTAGTCTCACAATTTCGCGAATATACAACTTAGCTAAAGTCATTGGCTTAGTTGTTCGGATTGGTAGGAAATGCAACGACTTCATCAAACGATCAACGATCACCCAAATAATAGTGTTCGATCTCTTCGACCTCGGAAATCCGCTAACAAAATCCATTATTATGTGCTCCCATTTCCACTCGGCTATCTGTAACGTTTGTAACAATCCCGAGGGTACTTGGCTCGGCCTTTACTTGTGACAACTAGTACAACGCGAAACATAACGTGCTATTTCTCTCTTCATTCCCGGCCACCAATAAATATGTCTCAAATCTCTATACATCTTGGTGCTTCCCAGATGAACTGTATACTTCGTATTGTGTGCTTCCTCTAGGATGTTCCGTTTCAACTCCTTCTCGTTAGGCACACAAATTCTACCCCTCAATCTCAAAACATCATTCTCAAAAGTAAATCCCAGTTGTTTGCCCATCAGAATCTCATCACAAATCTTCTTCAAAGCCACATCTTGAAGTTGTTTCTCTGCGATCTCGTGAATCAAGAGTGGTTGTGCCACCATCGTCGACATCAAGCCACTTTCAATCCTCGGTATCACTTCAAGCTCCAAATTCTCCATATCTCGTATCAGTTTTTTCTGAGAAGTCAAATCTGATGCGGTGTTGGTTGGTACTTTACAACTAAGAGCATCGGTGACGACATTCGCCTTGCTCAGATGATACTGAATTGACAAGTCATAGTCCTTCATCAACTCTAACCATCTCCATTGCCTCATGTTCAAATCTCGTTGTGTAAATAGGTACTTCAAGCTCTTGTGATCCATATAGATCTCACATTTCTCCCCGTATAGGTAATGACACCAAATCTTCAATGCAAAAATCATGGCGGCCAATTCTAGATCATGTGTTGGATAATTCTTCTCGTGCAGTTTAAGTTGTCTTGACGCATATGCAATAACCTTATCACTTTGCATAAGAACGCAACCTAAACCTCTATATGAAGCATTACTGTAGATAATAAACCCTTCAGTCCCTGACGGAACGGCTAAAATTGGTGCTTTCACTAGTCGGCTCTTCAACTCTTGAAAAGTTTCTTCACATTCTGGACTCCAAACAAAAGCAATATCTTTCCTCATTAACTGTGTCATTGGCATTGCTATACGCGAAAAGTCTTTTACAAATCTCCGATAATACCCAGCTAATCCTAGGAAACTTCGAATGTCTATCACATTCGTTGGTCTCACCCAGTTAGTAACTGCTTCTATCTTCTAAGGGTCAACAAAAATTTCCTTTGCCGACACTATATGTCCAAGGAAAGCTATCTCGGTCAACCAAAACTCACACTTCTTCAATTTGCCGAATAATCTCTTTTCACGCAATCGTTATAAAGCTAATCTCAAATGATGCTCGTGATCTTCAGCGCTTTTGGAGTAGATTAGGATGTCATCTATGAACACGATAACGAACTCATCTAAATAGTCCTTGAAAACACGGTTCATCAAGTCCATGAAAGCAGCTGGTGCATTACTCACTCCAAATGGCATAACCAAAAATTCAAAATGACCATATGTAGACACCCCATTTTGTCGGCTATCAGATTTAGGAGACCCATAGCTTGATGGTTCACAATGATCGAAAAGACTCAAGAGGACTCCTGGAAGTTAGTTCTATTTCTCAAAATGCTCAGAATGACCAAAATGTCCCTGAAAGCCCAAAAGCTTCTAGATTTGGACCAAAAGTTCTAAAAACATGCTACGTCATAAGAAAAATGATAAAATGAGTTTTTAAGAAAAATTGGATAAAATCGTCAGCTACCAGAGACCCCCGGAAGACCCGGAAGTTCCCAGAAAGTCCCCGTTGACCAGTTTGACCAAGGTTTGACCAAGTTTGACCAAAATCGTCCAAATTTGCCAGAATCATTCTAGATCATGTGGAAACTATTAAAATGAGTTTTGAAAGAAAATCGAGCGAAAACGTCAGCTCCTGGGAGCTCCCAGAGGTTTCCACAACTTCCCGGGAATCCCAAGTTTGACCAGTTTGACCAAAATTTGACTTTGAAACTGGAGCACCATAACAATTTTCAAACATTTTTCATGGATACTAGAGGTCAATAGCTTTCCAACGGTATATCACACACAATTTTTGGATTTAAAACGAGTTTATTATGAATTTTTGAAGGCGAAAAAGATGATCAAATCGGCTTTTATCGCAAATACCGCAAACCTTTTCAAAGTGACCTATCTCCAAACTATTGTTTATGTAAAATAGACTCCATTACCTTTTCAACGGTATATCACAACCTCAATTTGGAGTTCGTATACATTTTTTATGAATTTCGGACAAAATAGGGCCTTTTCGCGAATACCGGAACCTCTGGGGGCCTAAACAGCATTATCTGGACGAAGGAGGAGCAGTGCCGCCGTGGCATTGGCCGAGTGCCGCCGCGGCACTCTCCCCCAGAACAGTCCATTTTTGTAATTTTGATTGGGGGTCCAATTTAATTAATTAGAAATCAAAACGACGTAGTTTTAATTCCCAGCTTATTTTGGACCAATGGGAGACCTTTTTATACTTTTTAAAACCCCATTTACCACCCCTCACTTTGCCTATAAAAGAAACCATTTACTTCCATTTAGAGGTGAGACATGGAAGCATAGAGAGAGCTTAGGAAGAAACTCTAGAGAAATATAGAGAGAGAAAGAGAAGAAGTAGTCTTCTTCTTCCATTTTTTCCAATCAAAGTGAGTTTTAATCTTATTTTCTTCCATTACCTCTCATATACTCCACATTCAAATCATCTCCAACCACCATTCTTGAGTAACTATGAGATAGGAAGCTACTTCCATGTCCAAATGTCACCACATATGAGTGAAACACCAAGCTACAAGTCCAAAATCTCAATGAATATCAACTATTGATTGCTCTTTGAATGTTTGTTTACTTTGATGTTCATCTCTCTCTTAACCTCATTTCTTTTGACTTTTCTTTGATTATTTAGTTATTCATCATCATCTAGATGACATGTTGTTTGAGGAGAGTGAATCCTTATGGATAGTAGCTCTTGACCTTAAAGACATGTTTGATGGATGATGATTCTACCTTCAATACATTCATATGTATTCTTGAAGTCATATTCTCAAACAAAACTATGTTTGTGCAAATAAAATTGGGAGTTCTTTGATGATTCAAGGTTGGATGAGGTTCTAAGTGGTCACATGGTCATCTCAAGAGTTTAAGTTCATGCTTTGAACATCTATTTCAAAACCCCCAATCAAGAACTCAAACTCTATTTCAAAACCCAAATCCATTTACTTCAAGAATGATCCAAAACAGTGAGCTGTTCAGATTCAAAGATTTGTTTTGAATTAAATACTTGAGTTATGATGATGAAACCACTTGGCAAAATCTTCCTAAAACATCATAGTTTGTCTCCAATTTTTTCCATCAGTTATAGAGATGTGAAAGTATTATTTGTGGATGTGAGAAGTTCATATTCATAATCTGCCTCTGTTATCACAGAATGTTAACCCGACATCTTGCACTTATTCTGGATGTTTTCGTCACTGTATATATATCTTTTCTATTTTATTTATGAAACTTGGGTGTCTTAGGAAACTTTTGGTATATAATGGGTCATCATAAACCCTTTCTTTGATTTATGAAAAATCGTACAAAATCAGTCAACAGTGTAGCTTTTGTTTCTGAGTCATGTGTACATTCTGATTTATTTCTTTTAATCTGTGATAGATATTGAGGCTTGGCTTAGTTATTTTCTAGACACAATAAGAATGATCTCTGATTTTTTTCCACATTTTACTAGGCATGTTTGACCTCCCATTATGATGTTATAAAGTAATGTATACAGTCTGTCCACTATTCACAGTATGTCACTTTTTGACTTTTACACTTTAATGCAACACTCTCTTGTACCTAGATGAACCCATATCCCATGAATATGTTCTTTACCACTTTTAGCATGATATATCATATCATGTATCATCTATCCTCTCATGTATCATACTCCCATAGATTCTTGAGTTTGGTTTCCAAATGAAACCATGTTTTGCAAATACTTGGGAAGTTATTGAAATGAGTTAGGAATTGATATTCCAAGTGGTTAGAATATTCATCCAAGTTCTGGAAGTATACTTTCAAAACCCCCCATTTCAAAACCCCCCCTTTTAAACCCCTCATTTTGATTTCAAGAAATAAACTTGTTTTTTCTCAAAACCCTCAAAACAGTGAGTCATTTAACTTCAAGGAATTATTTTGAGTTCAATACTCAATGTATGAATTCAAGACCACTCGAAAAGTCTTTCTAACTCATTACAGAACATCCATGATTTTTGGGTTGACTTGGAAGTGCTTGAAAAGGGTCCATTCTTGCCCAAACATTCTCTCTAGATATTCTGTTTTTGCTGTCACAGTAGCTTGGCCTACTTTCAACTTGTTTTTACAGAAAACCTTTCCAAAACGAGTGGTCCTAACTTATTTTTCCCTTGAACTTCAATGTCGTAGGGAACTTTCTGTATAAAATGGGCATCTAGATCATTTGTTGTCATTTTCTAAGATTTTCTAATATTTCAGTCGACAGTACGAACTCTGTTTCTAAGTAACCTCTATTGTTCATATGATTTCTCTCAATCTGTAGTAGTTATTAAAGATTGGCTTTTTGGGTTGTGTTCTACACACAATAAGGAAGATTGCCATAAAAAATTATGAATTGAAAACACTCCTAACCCCTCTTTTCCATTTTCACAAGATCATGTTACTATTTTGTCCACTATTCACAGCAAGCACACTTTTACTTCCCCCCTTTGATTTGATGCTTACATACACTTCAAATTAGCTCATGTCTTAGGAAGTAGTTCATACTACATTTGTAGATATCCTATGATGTTTTCCTTCATTTATTCATACACATTCTAGACTTCTAAGTCATTCTAGAAATCTATGAACACAAAGCACACTACAACCTTTACACATTCTAGGATCATACATTGCATCCATGCAAGATTTGGGGCTTTTGTGGCTCCTAAACTAAGAAGATTATAAGGAATGAACTTGATCACACATCCATGCTTCCCCTCGATCTAATCATCCTTTCTCATCCGTCCCGGGGATTGAGAAATCTTCTTTTCTCAAAGATTAACATGCATCATTCTAGTTTGCTAAGCATATTTTGATTTATTTGATTACTTGTTTCAAGAACAATTCATGTCCCCTTAGATTAGGAAAACTTTATTACTCGATACGTGATTAGACAATTTTTCCTAGGTTTATTTGTGTGATCTTTCACTTTACATTGTGTGATATTTGGCTTAGATCTTATGAATGATATCTTATCTTTTGATCTTCCATTTCAAGATTCTTATGTGATGTAATATACCTATCATAGTATTAACTGTCGAACCAAACATAGTAAAAGATGATTATTTGGATGCTAATTGAGGCCCGTCGAGAGACGGGGCGAGTTGAGGGTGTTTTAGTCACGACAAAGGCTCCTTCCTCTCTCGTACCAAAACCCCGAACCAAGTTCTTTGGTTATGAAGGGTCGGTGCCCTTTATCTATTTGGGTGAGTCAAATTAGGTTTCTTGGTTCCTTAAAGACCAAGTGGCGACTCTGTATCTGTTTTCAACAGACCTTTTCTCTCTCTTTTCCAAATCAATTTCAAAACAAACAAGTGGTGGAATTCCGCGTGTCCACAATCTGGCGACTCTGCTGGGGACATTTATTTTCAACACAAAATAATACAAAGGTTTGACTCATAAGAAGCATCCTTAAAATCATCTTTTTACTGTGTCTGGTTGACCGCATTGCACTCTTGCATTTCCTCTCCTCCGACTGTGTCTGAAACGTGGCGCTGACATTGTTCAGGTCTTGTTGTACCAGGGCATAAGTCACCGTTGATACTGTACCTTTCGAGGTATATCAAAAAGAGTAAAAACCTCCATACTGTCTCCCTGGCGGTATATTGGAACTCTCGTCAACGGACCCTCTTTGACTAAACCCAGCCTTTGCATATAGATTCCTATAGAACCTTTTATAGGACTGTTCATTTATCTTTTCAGATAGGACAATATGATATAACTGTTGTATGCCCTGATGGGATTACCTGAGCGGTGTAGACGCTTATGTGGGATAGAACAGAACCTCTTTCTTATGATCCCCAAGGCAATCACTCACATGTGATCACATTGAGTTGACCTGCCTAGGCACCATGACAAGGATGTCTGCTCCATGCTCACAAAGATATACACCGCAAACCTTGTTTGTCGGTCCTAAGACATAGGAGTATGAAAACCTGCTAGACAGTATGATCACTATCACCACACATTAACCAGTTTCTCCCAGAAACTCTGTCCAAATATCCCAGATATAATCATATTAACCAGTTTCTCCCAGAAACTCTGTCCAGATATCCCATATATAACCATATTAACCAGTTTTTCCTAGAAACTCTATCCAGATATCCCAGATATAACCATATTAACCAGTTTTTCCCAGAAACTCTGTCCAGATATCCCAGATATAATCATATTAACCTATTTTTCCCAGAAACTCTGTCCAGATATCCCAGATATAATCATATTAACCAGTTTTTTCCAGAAACTCTGTCCAGATATCCCAGATATGACCATATTAACCAGTTTTTCCCAGAAACTCTGTCCAGATATCCCAGATATAGTCATATTAACCTGTTTCTCCCAGAAACTCCGTCCAAATATCCCAGAAATGCCCAGTCTTTCCTAGAAACCTCCATGAAACCCTAGAAACCCCTGTTATCCCTTTTGTGATCGTACTGGAAAGTAAGGTTGGCACACTCTATATGGTTAGGACCTTAATTGTTTAACTGCTATCTGTTAGAAATAGGAACATCATATAGTTTAGGGCTTACATCCGCATGCTTGTCTCATTTGCATACACCATTCTCATCGATCTCCACACACTGTTCCAACCAAGTCTATACACAAGTCAGTCCACGTTTGTTAACATCACTGTCATTGTCTGTCTAAAGTCATCACTGTCAAAATCTGATTTAGTCCTCTCAAAATCTGTCAGGCCAGTATAGATTCCCGGAGTCAGCAGCTAGGATCTTTGTCTTGGGTCAGAAGTTCAGATAATCGTTTAGTCAGAATCAGTCCGACAGCTTACTTCAGCATGAATCGAGAAGAGTTAGAAAATAAGGTTACCGAGTTGGGAGCAACCATAAGCCAGCAGTCCGACAGCCTAGCTCAAGTTCTGAAGTTCATGGAAGAATTGAAGCAGCAGGGACCGCAACCTCCGCCTGGGTTTCCACCACCAGGGTATGAACCGCCCCTACATGAGAATAACGGGGAGGAAGACTGGCTTCAAGGGGTCCCACCGTTTGCATATGAGAAGAAGCTCCAAGAAAAAATGGATAAGGTTGACAAGTTAGAAAGTGTACTAAGGAAAAGCAAAGGGGTCGACGATTACTTGCTAGACTTGGAAGGCCTCTTTGAGCCTGTTAAGCTGAAACTGCCGGAGAACTTCAAGATGCCTGCCATCGACCGTTTCGACGGAACTGGGAATCCGAAAAGTCATGTGAAGCTGTGTATGAGTATCTTCCAGTCCATGGGCTGTACCCACGAGCACATTGCAATGTTGTTCCCGCAAACTCTTGCAAAGTCTGCACTATCATGGTTCCTAACCTTGGAAGCCTCCAAAACCCGGGCATGGGAAGACATCGTTCGAGTCTTCGTCGATCATTACTCCTACAATCAAGAGCTGGATGTCACTATCAGGGATTTGGAAACTACTCGGCAGAACAACAATGAATCCTTCGCTGCGTTTCTAAACAGGTGGAGAAATAAAGTGGCCCAAATGACCTACCGGCCGATTGAAAAGGAACAGGTAAGGATGCTCATCCGGAATCTGCAGCCGCTCTACTATGAGAAATTGTTTTACCAGTCCATCTCTACCTTCGAAGAGCTGTTTGAAGTCAGAACTCGAATTGAAGATGCTATCAGGGAAGGAAAGATCAAGAAGGAAGAGCCTCCGAGTTAGTCGAAAAGGCCCAACTACTCCCGCAATCCTCCGGATGTTAATGCCCTTAGCAGTCAACCTATGGCTTACCCTCCTAGGCCATACCAACCTCCCAGCCGAGCTAATTCCTCCAATCACTCTTTCCCTAGGAAGCCTCCTCGCAACTTCGCCAAACTAGAGATCCCCCTCTCTTCAGCCTTAGATCGCTTCCTAAAAAAGGGGCACCTCCGACTCCTTCAGCCTCGTGCTGACATCCCTCCCCCCAGCTGTGACCTGTCCAAATGTTGTGCCTACCACCAAGGCCCGGGCCATGCTACCGATCAATGCATCCATCTCCACCATGACATTCAGAACCTCATAGAGGATGTATCCCATCCTAATCCTATCCACTATCTTGGCTTGGATCAACCGCTCGAGTGATCCCTTTGATGATGCCAATGAGTGTTGAGGCTATGCAGTAAAGTGATGGTGTTTGGAACTTCTGCTAAAAAAAATAGAATAAGAATAATAAATGGGTCACAAAGACACTCCATTTGAGACCAAGTCGAGTCTATTCTATATTTTGAGTCTATTTCAAGTTTGATCTTGTGGTCGAGTCTGTCTGTCATCGAGTTGTTGTGAGTTTGTATCAAGTGATGTAATCATTCTCTTGTGATGGAATGAAGTCTCATTTTGCCTAATCTGATGTGTGTAATCATAAGTGCATGAATCGCAGAACTGAAAATGTCACTTTTCAAATTACCATGGATATTACTCTGCTAATAAATTTTTGCATCAAACAAAAAAGAACCCTTAAAAGGTCAAAGTCGATTTAACGCTGGCACCGATGAAGAGCCGAGAAATGAATAGTCTTACTTTAAGAATCTATCACGCCCCGGAACGGCAAAAATAGAGAAAAATAAATTTCCTTTTTGGGTCCAAAGGCAGCGACGGGTGAAGTCACATGATTGTCCACACCACGCAATACTAAGCAACAAGAAGTAATAGTGTAACAAGAATGAAGTCTAGGTTCTAATCACAATGTAACATAAAGTCAACAGAAGTTACTAACTATTACACATCAGAGTCTCGAATCAAATATAAGACAGCGGAAGTACAAATGTCAAGGCAACATATGCCTGACTACAAAAAAAAAAGGTTCTAAAACGGTAAAGACAATTAGCTATAATTCTAGTCAAATCTTCAGTTGGCGTAAGGGTAGTCCTTGGCGTAGTAGTCTTCTTCGGTCTGACCTCCGTCGGGGAAATTCTCCACGGGGACATCGTCACTAGCATGGTAGTCTTCTCCTGTGGGCCCTTCACCTGTATAGTCATAATCAAGGTGCGCTGGAACATAGAAATGTCCAGCGGCATAAACGCCGTCAGCTTAATGAAAGCTGAGTGAGTTAGATACTAACAGGGTATCAACTATTGAAGTTATTACAAGTTATAAACTGTAACCAAATTAGAGTTCTGTGAGGGTAACTCCTTCACATCAAACCGATTATCCGATTACTAACGTCTTACTCATTTTAAGACCGATAACACGTCTTGAGGGGAAACAGACTCGACAATAGTTCAACTCTATAAATACACCATTGCTCATCCACCGCTTTTAAGAACATATGCACAGTTCACCGCATGTCATGGATACCACGTTAGTCCATCCCCCGCTTTTAAGAACATATGCATAGGACTGTCAATTGGGCTGGGCAAGCCCGAAGCCCGATTGTTCGGCCCGCTGAATTTTGGGCCGAGCTTTATATGGGAGTGAGTCGGGCCGAGCTTGGACAAAGTTTTAAGCCCAAACTAGTTTTCCGGCCGAGCTCGGGCTTATATAAGCCCGGCCCAATATAAGCCCGGCCCAATATAAGCCCGGCCCTTACCACTATATGTATATGTATAAAAAAATATAATGCAAAAAATGTATAATGCATATGTTTACATATATATAATACATATAGTTGTGATCAAAATTTGGACAATATTCCCCTAAAAAACACATCATTGGATTTCACAAAAGTGACAAAAATAAGAGTTTTTCATTTTTTAACATATCCCAAACTTTTGTTTTTCCCTTTCTGACATACCCATATAAACTTCTTTTTTGGGGTCATAGAACATTAAAAAAACAAACTGGAGTGAAAGTCAAAAAATTTCTATACCCCATTTCTTTCTCTCTCTTTGAATCAATTAATCGGGCTAGGCCCGAACTCGGCCCGAAGCCCGTTTTAATATATGGGCCGAGTTTGGGAATAAAGAGTGTGTTTAAGAACGGGCCGAGCTTGGGCTTGGGAAGGTAATATTTATTTCGGGCCGAGCTCGGGCAACACAAGGCCCGGCTCATAGGGCCCAATTGACAGGCCTACATATGCACAGTTCACCGCATGTCAGGGATATAACGCTTTAAACAACAGTACATCATTCTATGCCACGACTTAGCGACGTCTACCAGTGATCACGGTCCACTGCATGTCATAGACACCTTCGTCTGTCTACCGCTTTTAAGAATATATGATTAGATCATCTGGCTATCTTAGGGCAAATGGTCCGGTTCACCGCAAGTCATAGACACCTTCGTCTGTCTACCACTTTTAAGAACATATGATCGACCAAAGCCCGCCCACGCCAGATTCCCGAATCTTAGCAAGCCTACTTAAGTTCAACTCTGTCACTGATACATGACAGTCCCAATGTGGCCTGACTACTCTGAATGAAATGAACGATAACTCCAAAGGATTTACGACTATTCCGTTATCTAACATCATAAACATTATTCGTTAATCTTGTTGTTACTACGACCCTACGCTGCATTAACTCATTATCATGTCTGTATTATAATAATAAAGCATGCTGGGAAATACTGAACAGTAAATAAACAACTAAACAGTATTATAAGAAAAAATGTATTCTGAAACTTCCAATCGATTGGTATAGAAGTTTAATCGATTGGTATAAAAGTGGCATCAATCGATTGGAAAAAGATTCAATCGATTGGTATAGAAGTTGTGTCAATCGATTGGTAAAAGGTTCAATCGATTGGATCACAATCCATGCCAATCGATTGCACAAAATGTCAATCGATTGGGACCTGAAAGATGTCAATCGATTGGTAAGAGTAACAATCGATTGATACTTCGTCTTCTTCACAGTGAAGACTATCCAGCAACATATAAGCGAGAATACATGGTTTACACTCCATTTCTTCATTCAAACATACTGTAACCTCAACATAGAGCTACCAAGTGAGTTTAAAACTCACCTTAGGCGTTAAGGGCGTGTTTGGTTGTGTGTGTTTGAGCTTTGAGCTTCAATGGTGGCTCCTCTCTCTCTCCTCTGCTCTGTCTTCTTCTTTCTTCTTCTCTTCTTTCTTCTTTTTGATCTTCTTCTCTTCTTTCTTCTTTCTCAGTCCATCTGTGTGTGTGTGTGTGTGTGTGAATATATGTATATATATATATATGTATATATATGAGTATTTATATATATATATAAACACACACAAACACTCCCTCTCACTCCCTCTGATTTCTTGGAACCCCAAAAATGCAGAAATGAGCTGATATATATAGGGAGAAAGTGTTCACGTGGACAAACCCCAGCCAGAGCAAAAGAATCTGCCCAGCTGCCTCCAATCGATTGGTATAAGTGTCAATCGATTGACATAAGCAATCGATTGGTATAGAAGTTCAATCGATTGGTACCCAAAATAAGGCAATCGATTGGTATACTTACCAATCGATTGGTATCCAAATTATACCAAGGGTAAGGCCAGGCTCAAACAAGTATTAAAAGAAACATACAGGGTCTCATTCACATAATATATTACAAAAATACAGGGTATTACAGAATCCAAAGATGTTTTTGCTCAAATCTCGAAAAGACATACTTGGAACTGATTTGGGGCTTGCCCAACACCCTTTTCCACCATTTTAAAGCCTTGAGCCCAATCCAATCAAGAGCTATACAAACCTGTCCAGTGCAGACTTAGTCATTGTTGGTAGCCAAACATTTCAATGAGTTTCTTTCCCCTTCAAAAAAAGAAAAGAAAAGAAAAGCTCGCTAGGTTGAAAACCCGAAAAGGGCACCTAGGCAAAAATGAGAGCTAAAAAGGTGTTGATTTCCAAAATCTGACCCTAGCCAGTCAAAAGGTTGAAGAAAATTTTGATGAAACAAATAAGAAATTGTATGCTTCAAGGTACATCATAAGAACGTGCCTAGATCACATTTCCAAAGGCACGGAACAATCACAAATAAATTCCGAGAGCTGACATGCACATTTCGGAATTCTAAGATTGCGATTGAAAGATCTTGCAAGAATCAACCACATGTAAAGAAAAATTGACTGGCTAGGCGAAAGTAAAAAGGATCAATCCTCAAAATAAAAAAAGAAAAGAAAAGAAAATAAAGGGAGATCGAAATCGAATCCTCTTATTCAAAGCTACCACAAGTGGCTCAAGTTTGAACTTATTTGGCGATTGGTTTGAAAAACCCTCATACCTCAACCTTTCCAAAACTTTTCAAAGTGACCTATCTCCAACCTATTTTTTTTATGTAAAATAGACCCCATTACCTTTGCAACGGTATATCACAACCTCAATTTGGAGTTCGTATACATTTTCTGTGAATTTCTGACAAAATAGGGTCTTTTCGCGAATACCGGAACCTCTGGTTGGCCTAAACAGCATTATTTGGATGAAGGAGGAACAGTGCCGCAGTGGCACTGGTCCACTGCCGCCGCGGCACAGGCTCAGTGCCGCCGCGGCACTCTCCCCCAGAATAGTCCATTTTTGTAATTTTGATTGGGGGTCCAATTTAATTAATTAGAAATCAAAACGACGTAGTTTTAATTCCCAGCTTATTTTGGATCAATGGGAGACCTTTTTATACTTTTTAAAACCTCATTTACCACCCCTCATTTTGCCTATAAAAGAAACCATTTACTTCCATTTAGAGGGGAGACATGGAAGCATAGAGAGAGCTTAGGAAGAAACTCTAGAGAAATATAGAGAGAAAAAGAGAAGAAGTAGTCTTCTTCTTCCATTTTTTCCAATCAAAGTGAGTTTTAATCTTATTTTCTTCCATTACCTCTCATATACTCCACATTCAAATCATCTCTAACCACCATTCTTGAGTATCTATGAGATAGGAAGCTACTTCCATGTCCAAATGTCACCACATATGAGTGACACACCAAGCTACAAGTCCAATATCTCAATGAATATCAACTATTGATTGCTATTTAAATGTTTGTTTACTTTGATGTTCATCTCTCTCTTAACCTCATTTCTTTTGACTTTTCTTTGATTATTTAGTTGTTCATCATCATCTAGATGACATGATGTTTGAGGAGAGTGAATCCTTATGGATAGTAGCTCTTGACCTCAAAGACATGTTTGATGGATGATGATTCTACCTTCATTACATTCATATGTATTCTTGAAGTCATATTCTCAAACAAAACTATGTTTGTGCAAATAAAATTGGGAGTTCTTTGATGATTCAAGGTTGGATGAGGTTCTAAGTGGTCACATGGTCATCTCAAGAGTTTAAGTTCGTGCTTTGAACATCTATTTCAAAACCCCCAATCAAGAACTCAAACTCTATTTCAAAACCCAAATCCATTTTCTTCAAGAATGATCCAAAACAGTGAGCTGTTCAGATTCAAAGATTTGTTTTGAATTAAATACTTGAGTTATGATGATGAAACCACTTGGCAAAATCTTCCTAAAATATCATAGTTTGTCTCCAATTTTTCCCATCAATTATAGAGATGTGAAAGTATTATTTGTGGATGTGAGAAGTTCATATTCATAATCTGCCTCTATTCTCACAGAATGTTCACCCGACCTCCTGCACTTATTCTGGATGTTTTCGTCACTGTACATATATCTTTTCTATTTCATTTATGAAACTTGGGTGTCTTAGGAAACTTTTGGTATATAATGGGTCATCATAAACCCTTTCTTTGATTTATGAAAAATCATACAAAATCAGTCAACAGTGCAGCTTTTGTTTCTGAGTCATGTGTACATTCTGATTTATTTCTTTTAATCTGTGATAGATATTGAGGTTTGGATTTTTGAGTTATTTTCTAGACACAATAAGGATGATCTCTGATTTTTTTCCCACATTTTACTAGGCATGTTTGACCTCCCATTATGATGTTATAAAGTAATGTATGCAGTCTGTCCACTATTCACAGCATGTCACTTTTTGACTTTCACACTTTAATGCAACACTCTCTTGTACCTAGATGAACCCATATCCCATGAATATGTTCTTTACCACTTTTAGCATGCTATATCATATCATGTATCATCTATCCTCTCATGTATCATACTCCCATAGATTCTTGAGTTTGGTTTCCAAATGAAACCATGTTTTGCAAATACTTGGGAAGTTCTTGAAATGAGTTAGGAATTGATATTCCAAGTGGTTAGAATATTCATCCAAGTTCTGGAAGTATACTTTCAAAACCCCCCATTTCAAAAACCCCCCTTTTAAACCCCTCATTTTGATTTCAAGAAATAAACTTGTTTTTCTCAAAACCCTCAAAACAGTGAGTCATTTAACTTCAAGGAATTGTTTTGAGTTCAATACTCAATGTATGAATTCAAGACCACTCGGAAAGTCTTTCTAACTCATTACAGAACATCCATGATTTTTGACTTGACTTGGAAGTGCGTGAAAATGGTCCATTCTTGCCCAAACATTCTCTCTAGATATTCTGTTTTTGCTGTCACAGCAGCTTGGCCTACTTTCAACTTGTTTTTACAGAAAACCTTTCCAAAAAGAGTGGTTCTAACTTATTTTTCCCTTGAACTTCAATGTCTTAGGGAACTTTCTGTATAAAACGGGCCTCTAGATCATTTGTTTTCATTTTCTTAGATTTTCTAATATTTCAGTCGGCAGTACGAACTCTGTTTCTAAGTAACCTCTATTGTTCATATGATTTCTCTCAATCTGTAGTAGTTATTAAATATTGGCTTTTTGGGTTGTGTTCTACACACAATAAGGAAGATTTCCATAAAAAAATCATGCATTGAAAACACTCCTAACCCCTCTTTTCCCTTTTCACAAGATCATGTTACTATTTTGTCCACTATTCACAGCAAGCACACTTTTACTTCCCCCCTTTGATTTGATGCTTACATGCACTTCAAATTAGCTCATGTCTTAGGAAGTAGTTCATACTACATTTGTAGATATCCCATGATGTTTTCCTTCATTTATTCATACACATTCTAGACTTCTAAGTCATTCTAGAAATCCATGAACACAAAGCACACTACAACCTTTACACATTCTAGGATCATACATTGCATCCATGCAAGATTTGGGGCTTTTGTGGCTCCTAAACTAAGAAGATTATAAGGAATGAACTTGATCACACATCCATGCTTCCCCTCGATCTAATCATCCTTTCTCATCCGTCCCGGGGATTGAGAAATCTTCTTTTCTCAAAGATTAACATGCATCATTCTAGTTTGCTAAGCATATTTTGATTTATTTGATTACTTGTTTCAAGAACAATTCATGTCCCCTTAGATTAGGAAAACTTTATTACTCGATATGTGATTAGACAATTTTTCCTAGGTTTATTTGTGTGATCTTTCACTTTATATTGTGTGATATTTGGCTTAGATCTTATGAATGATATCTTATCTTTTGATCTTCCATTTCAAGATTCTTATGTGATGTAATATACCTATCATAGTATTAACTGTCGAACCAAACATAGTAAAAGATGATTATTTGGATACTAATTGAGGCCCGTCGAGAGACGGGACGAGTTGAGGGTGTTTTAGTCGCGACAAAGGCTCCTTCCTCTCTCGTGCCAAAACCCCGAACCAAGTTCTTTGGTTATGAAGGGTCGGTGCCCTTTATCCATTTGGGTGAGTCAAATTAGGTTTCTTGGTTCCTTAAAGACCAAGTGACGACTCTGTATATGTTTTCAACAGACCTTTTCTCTCTCTTTTCCAAATCAATTTCAAAACAAACAAGTGGTGGAATTCCGCGTGTCCACACCATATCGAGTCCTGAAAGCTGTCTTCTCAACATCTTCCTCTTTGACTTTCAACTGATGGTAACCGGATCTCAAGTCGATCTTCGAAAATACCTGGGCCCCTTGTAACTGATCAAAGTCATCTATTCGCGGCAACGAATACTTGTTCTTGACAGTCAACTTATTCAACTCTTGGTAGTCGATGCACATACGCATTGTTCCATCTTTCTTCTTCACAAACAAGACTGGAGCTCCCCACGGCGAAATACTCGGTCGGATAAAACCCTTCTCAAGTAGTTCTTGTAACTGAACCTTCAATTCTTTCAACTCTATCGGTGCCATTCAGTACGGCACTTTAGATATCGGTTGTGACCCTGGTACTATTTCTATTGTGAACTCAAGTTCTCTTTCAATCAATACGTCGGGTAACTCTTCGGGAAAAACGTCTGAAAATTCTCGAATTACTGAAATGTTTTCTATTAGTGGTCCAAGAACTCGCGTGTCAACAATTGAACATAAGAAACCTGAACAACCCTTCTTCAACATCTTACTTGCTTGAATTGCCGATATCAAGTACGGCGGTACGATCACTCCCTTACCCTGAAAAGTAAACCCTTCTCGCCCTGACGGATAGAAACTAACCCGTTTCTATTCACAATCGATTCTGGCTTGATTAACCGACAACCAATCCATACCCAAGATAACATCAAAGTAGTTCACCGCCAACGGAATCAAATAACGCTCAAGACTTTATCACCTATCTTGATCTCACATGACTTGAATATCGAAGAAGTAACTAGCGGTTCACTACTAGGCAATGATACACACAAGTCATATCCTAGCGGTTCTGACTTAATAGTTAAATGCTTAACAAAATCACGTGATACGAATGAATGCGTTGAACCAGAATCCATAAGTATACGTGCAGGATACGAACAAATAGGAAGAATACCTGATACGACGGTATCATCCATATTCCCTGGCCTGAGCTGGAAGTATCGTCCTTGTTGTTGCGCGACTCCTTTCCCTTTATCCACTCGAGGTTCTACCCTTGATCTGCTTGTCACACTCGATGCCCCGGTACTCATTCCCGGTTGTCTCTTACTCGGGCAGTTCTTCACTATGTCCCGGTTGTCCACATTCAAAACATTTTTCCCTCATCTCTGGGTTGTAACTCTTTGTGTTAGAGGTAGTGTTCGATGTAGTCACATTCGCATTCAAAGGACAATTCCTAGATATGTGTCCCAATTTCTTGCAAAGGTAGCAAGTGGTCAATTGATAGCAAGTTCCTCTGTGTCGCAGGTTACATGTCGGGCAGAACGGTCTCGAATCTCCCGTGAATGTACTTCCTCCTTGGTCACCCATATGCAATCCCGAACCTTACGTAAACGGTTTCTTCGCATTCCCTTGACTCTTACCCCGACTGTTATTTGCTCTCTTCCCTTGTTGTCCCTGTCGATATCTGTCGACACTTTTCTCAGCAATACGAGCAGCTTCCTCAACGAGAGAAACGGTCGGGTGTTGTAACATATCCACACGGCCACGGATATTCTCCCTAAGTCCTTCCTCAAACGTACGAGCTTTATCCCTATCAATCGGAATGGTAGTTTTCCCAAATCGTAACAAGGCATTGTAACGGGATACATACTCACTCACAATCATGTCTCCCTGAACCAGACTTGCAAACTCTTGGCGTTTCTGAGTATAAGCAGATTGCAGAAAGAAACGTTTGTTGAATTCTTCTTTAAATGCTTCCCACGTGGTCGGCTTTCCTTGTTCAAGTACGTTGTTCCACCAATCCAATGCTTCGCCCATCAACGTATCGGATGCGCATAAAATTTTCTCCTCATCGGTACATATTACTTGACGGAAATGTCTTTCCATGTCCATCATCCAATGATCGGCCAAGTCTATGTCAACTTGTCCATAATACAAGGTCGGTTTCCGCTTATGAAACTGTTCCACGATTGTGTGTTGAGGTCACAGTGCTGGTGGTGCATTGATATAATGAATTTCCACTGGTGGAGGCTGAAGGTTCATATGTTCTCTTTCACTTACCGCTTGTATGAAATTTCCCACCATATTTACTATTTGGTCCATCCGCGAATGCGGTGACAATTCTCTCAGCGGATCAACCATAATGTTTTAAATATTCCCCTGTTGAGTTCAATGCATAATGACCATACATGCTATGTCACAATATAGATATATGTGCACAGTTCATCACGATCAACAAATCCTAACACATGAATCATTTTTACAATGATAACAATTATCTGCACAAAACACACTCCACTCGACGCCACTCAGCATATATATAACGTCACTCGTTCCCAAGGCTCTAAACTTATGCTCTGATACCACTAAATGTCACAGCCCGGTCCCACAATAGCGGAACTGGAGCCCGTGGCACGCCACCGGGGCTCTTCCTACTCATTTCAAAGTTGTAGCAGCGGAAAATAAACTTTAAATATAACAAGTAGTAGTCGTTCTTCTGAAACAATATACCCGAAGTTGGTAAAATCCATATAATTTGAAAACGTAATTATATTTTGAAACGAATGAATTTATATTCAAAGGGATCTCAAAGGTGCCCTAACAACCAATCAAAATATTTAAATAATTTGCGGAAGCGGTATAAAAAGTTTTCATGCAGGGGTCATTTCGACCGGTCGAGATGCCCCGTTTGACCGGTCGGATGACCCCTCGGCAATAATCCTTCACAGCAGAGGGCACTTCGACCAGTGGAGCTGTCCCTTTCGACCGGTCGGATGACTCTTTGACAGCAATCCTTCTTGCACTAGGAAATTGCCTAAGGTCAAACGACCCTTGCGACTGCAAACTATCTCAACATTAAATCGAGACATAAAATCGACAAGTAAAACATTTCAAACTGTGAACTCTAGGTTCATATACATAATAACTTAAACAACCCAAACCATATTTTCAAAGTCAAAACAAAACGTAGTAATTCCTTACAGGATTTGGAACTAAAATAAAACGTTTACAAGACTATTATCCATTCTATTACAAGTTCCTTAACAACACAAATGAAATAGACTATCTGATTACAAAACTAGGAGATTAATGCATTGAGTCGCCTTCTAAGCGAACTCCCAAAACCCACGTGCTCACTTCTTCGATTCCTCACCAGCATTAACACCTGAAATGGTTATTTGAATAACCACAGATATTCGATTTGTTTAAGCTAACGCTTAGTGAATAAAACAACATATGCACATGAATGATAAACATGTCCGCATTCACATCTCTACATTTCATACTTGTCGCGGAAGACTCACGTGCCCGTCCATACACCCAATCCGCGACTCCTCGCCAATAAGTCCACGCGAAAGGGTAAGACTCGCGATTCTTCTCTTCAATCGTACGACCTTAATGCCTATATCGGCTCCACAAAATGGCACGGTGACCACGTGCTGCTTCTGACCTACATAAGCAACTTAACACGCTCAAATACATATCACCATGCTCGCGGAAATCAAACATTTCATCGTGCTATTGGGCCTACTTATCAATACAAATACCCAATATGAACTACACAGTATATATCTATGAATTAATACATGCTATTCAAACATAACATGAATACACGTCAAGAAATTATTCCAAAACATAGTTGGATCACTCACCTCCGATTTACGCTCTTAAACTTCGATCCAACGAAAACCCGTGTACAAAGAACGTGCAGAAGTCCGTCTAGTACAATTCCTATGGATCAAAATTCCATTTATCAACTTTTATGAAAAAATTTTAGAAACAACTTTTCGGAAAACTTGGCCAAACAAGCCCTAACATATATCAAAACGAAGCTCTTACCTCGAGGAGCTCGAATATGAAATATGGGAGAAAACAGACTAACGGAAGGTCGTCGTTTGGCGTCGCAAAGCTCTAAGCTCCAAAAATCCCCTTTGGCCTCCTTCTTGAACTTAGGTTAAGACTTTATGAAAATATCCAAAGTCATCTCTATCTATATCGGGAATTACGTTTACCTCCCCACAAGTTTTTAAAACTCCTAATCAGTCTCTGAAACTTTTTATACAGCTTATTCATAGCTTCACGAGTAAAACTTCAAAATTATAAAAGTTTCTGACTAAGTTCCATTTGGTTGTTAAAACGCGAATTTCTACATGATTTTTATAAAATTGCTAATAAGCCTACCAAATTAATAGCGTGTTAATTCATCCTCACCATGATACTAAAACTAACAACAGATATAAATTCTAAACCAGAAATAATACAGATATTGAAATACACAGGTAAACATTTATTTTCAGATAAACATTTAAAGTATTCCACAGTGACCGTCTCACAGTCGGAGAGACGTCGCAACAACAAAACACTCACCAACAAATTCTCAGAGGGTCCTCTAACACAGACACCCCAAAATGACTCGTGAGTCAAAACTCACTCAACCATGTGCCAAAAGACACGCCACATCACATTATCATGAATGGCAATGTAATGTAATGCAATGCAATAACACAAATGCAGGTGTTATAAATACCCACGTTGAAAATAAAAATATAGCAACACTGTAGACAATACTTTTGAACACCAAAACTTAAAGTTCCAATGTATTGATAGTTTTACAAACTCCAGGTTGAACCGTTCCGGTTTGGACGGTTTTGGAACGATGAGTGGTTTCCGGCTCATCTTGACCCGTTTTATAGTCCAGTTCCGGATTTCGAAGGTTCGACCGTCCGGTCCGGTCTGGTCCGATTTTTAAAACTATTGTATATACATATGTGCATATACTTCATGTACAATAATATATCATCAAAATATATGAAGAAATTAAACTTACCCACACCAAAATTTGTTTATGTTTTGAGCAATTTTGCACTCATAAAAATGATCCAAGGCTTTGATTCCTTATTTTAAACATTAATTGTTAATCATTCTTGAGCAGCTTCTATATGAACTGTAATTATAAACAATTCTTGGCATCGTCGAAACCGTGAAAGTCGGAGAAGAGTTTTCCTTTTGACCTAACCTTTTGAGGTGAGAATCAATGAGACCCAAACATAGACTATGAGAGAAATAGAAACTACAAAGACAATGCGTCGTTTCTCTCTATTTTTAGAGATCGACCCCGCAACCAACCCGCAAATATGAGTTTCAATTGCCAGGTCTAATTTAGATTTAGAGATCTCTATCTCTACTATCAACAAAGTAGAGATAGAGATTTTATTTGTGGCACACCATATGTGTCAGACTCAGCAAGTATTTTATTTGTGGCGCATCAAATGCGTCAAAAATTGTAGAGAATTTATTTGTGGCGCACTATATGTGTCACAAATAGTAGGGATTTAATTGTGGATTTTATTTGTGATGCACCGATGCGTCACAAATAGTAGAGATTTTATTTGTGGTGCACTGTATGCGTCACAAATAGTATAGATTTAACTGTGGATTTTATTTTTGGCGCACAATATACATCACAAATAGTAGGGATTATATTTGTGACGCACCAGATTCGTCACAACTAGTAAGGATTTTATTTGTGATGCACGAGATGCGCACAAATAACGTCCAATAATTGGTCAACCTAATTTTTTGGTGACATCTGTAAATGCGTCACAAACACTAAATACGCGTCACAAATAATGATCTTTTATGATGCGTTTGCACGTCACAAAAAACCATATTTGTTGTAGTGTGGTTACATTGATTGGTCAAATTATTGTGTGCGCGCCCGGGGGCCAACACATCATTGTGTGACACGGTGGTGGTTTTGATAATAGGAAAGATTTAGTATATATTAGTCATGTTTGGTGTGACTTAACGAGACAAATTATAGCTTTTAGTTTTTGAGCAGCACTTTCAACTTAGTTTCAAATAAGTTGACTTTTGGATATCAAATAAATTAGGTTATGGGCCTTGAATAACTTGAAAAAAGCTATAAATTCTAAATTTATAAGTTACATCAAAACACTACATTTCATCATTTTCTTAGTTAGAGCATCCACAGTGGGTAAGGTTATAGGACAACTTAGGAGAACTTAAGTTAAAGTCGTTAACAACGCGGGCCTTTGTGCTATTGTATAGGATTGTAAAACTTAAGAAAACTTAACTTTGTGGTACCACTAAGTGCGGCTAATGTAGGGATAAACGGCACAAGATGTGCCGCCCAACTTGAAACGGCACATGATGTGCCACCCAAATGTCAAACGGCACAAGATGTGCCGCCCAACTTGAAACGGCACATGATGTGCCACCCAAATGTCAAACGGCACAAGATGTGCCGCCCTCTATTTCTCACGGCACTTCATGTGCCGCCCTCTATTTCTCACGGCACAACATGTGCCGCCCATTCCTTCCCCCACTGCTAACGTCTTCTCCCCTATACAATAACTTAGCTTAAGTTTTCCTTAAGTTCCTTACTCCCACTGTGGATGCTCTTATAAGTTAATTATATATAATTTTGCAACTTACATGCTGCACAAAAGACAACATTATCAAAAAAACTATAGTTCAATCAATAGAATATAGTCATGCATGTATTACGAAAAATTAAACCAACTAGTGCTTCATTAATTAACCCTCAAAAAGAAAACAAATAATACAGTATTATATTATGGTTCTCTGCCTATCACATAGAACATCACAAGTCCTAATATAGTAATATGTCAAGAGCTCATGTATAATGTCTTTCGCTACAAGTTTTTGAAAATTATATATTAATTCACTGTGATCTCAGAAATTATTATATATCTTTAACTGTGGGGCAGTGCCCAACTTCTCCAAGAAAATTAATAGACATGTATCTATTTTGTATGTGTATTTTATGCTCCATAGTCCATGGAATGGAAAGTGTGGTTGAGACATTTTGTCTCTATATTGTATATGATAAACCAAGCCATTATTAAATAGACCAATTGCGGTTGCTGAGTTAATCACGCGAAAGCAATTAGCTTAGGTTGCGGTTGGATGTTCACAAATTTGTGAATTAGGATTTCTTTAGAATAATCAAATATTCGTTCTTTTAGTGGTGTTTGGTTGTCAAGACTAAGGGCTCGCATGGTAACGTTGTGATTTTTAGTTTTCAATTTTTGTTTCATTTTTTGTATTGATGTTTGCCTCTAAATCAATACAAAAAATAAAAACTAAAACTGAACACCAAAAACTGCAACATTACCATAATTAACAAATTTCTGTTTTGTAATTTACCAGAATTTTTTTTATACTATTTCTCCAAAAACTTGAAGACTTTGTTTGGTTCTCTGAATTAAAAAGAAAGCATAGAGGGAAACAATTTTCAGTATTTGGTTAATAAGAAAGACGATAAGAAAAATTAAAAATTTTGAATATTGCAAGTCCTCTCCCTTCCTTAACTTGTGCATATATTATAATTTTAAAAAAATAAAAATAAAAAATCATTTTCATGTTATTTTAGGATGAAGAAGAGTGTAGAGTGGAAAACAGAAGAGAACTAGATCATTTTCTTCTTGCTTTCTTTTTCCCTTTCTTTTCTCTCACAAAATCTATGACCGAAAAGAGCCAAAATGCTTTAACTCAAGATAAGGAAATTCAATCTCAAACATATCTTCATCCACGTCATTCGTCAAGCAATTGCGATTCTCTGTCCTCTCTCTAGCATAGGCGTTTAGCTGAGCATGCAAAGGGAAATGCTAGATGCACAAAAAAAGTGCACAATGAAATGCACAACCAGCTTAAAATTGTTGGACTTCGTGTTGAAAAGTCTGTACGTACAAAAAGACAAAAAAAAGACTGTACAGCTTTTTCAACACGAGGTCCAACAAATTAAAGCAGGTTGTACATTTTGTTGTGCACTTTTTTTGTTCATCTATCATTACTCGCATGCAAAAGGTTGCGAATTAGTCTATTAAGAACTAACTAATTATTTTGAATTAAATTATCTATGATTTTACAAATTCAGAATCAACTAATCTAAAATAGATTAACTACTCATTCATATAAACAATTCACACAACCAAACGCATCCTTCAACTCCTGTCAAAGACTTGTGCTATACGACAAGGGAGAAGATACGTACATTACTTTGCAAACAAAAATTATTGCTGAATTGCATACTAGTAGGAGTATTAAATTTGATAAAGGCAAAATGTAACTGCTATATATTGAATGACTGAGTACTACTAATTTTTTTCTTTTTTTTTTGGAAAGGTAATGATTGAGTATTACTATATAGAATTATATTGGATCAAGCAAAATATCAGTGTGACTGCCAGTTCTGCTGATTGAAGAGCACTCGAGTACTTTTTATTCAGTGTTTTTGTGCTGTTCTCTCTTATAGAAGTGGGACTCATAACAGTTTAAAAAAAAACTGTTTTAAAGTGCTGAATCTCACTTCTGTGAGTAAGAACAGCACGAAAAACACTGAATAAAAAGTTGCATCTAAAGTTGTATGCATAAGTTTTTGATCTGAACCACCTATCCCCATAACTTTTTATTGGATCAATTTACTTTTTCAGTTATTTTTTAAATTCATCATTTTTTTTAATGTCTTTTAAAAAAACAACTTCAAACAATGATTATTCTTGAAAGTGTGTTTTCAAAATAAGATTTCTAAAGAAAACACGCCTTCTAAAGTTGTTTTTTCAAAATACTACTTCAATTCTCACAGGCTGCAAGTGACAATGGAAATGACAGTGAAATTGACTGTCATGCTCTCTCTTTTTACTTTTTTCTTTTTCTTTTTCTTTTTTTATTATTTTTTTCTTTTTTGTGTTCATAGAATAGTTCATGCATATATGAGTAATGATTGATGATTAGGTCACTAATAACTTTCACAAATAAAATTAACTACTCTTATAGTCTATATCTCTCCTCGGTGACAGTACTATGGGGTTCGGTTAATTTCAGTAGACAATCCAAGAAAGAGATAGACTATTGGTGAATTTTGTTTGTAAAAATTTTTAGTGCGCATGACATTACCGACTTACCGCCTTGATATTATTGTGGACGGTTTAAGCATGGATGAATCTAAAATAGAAAATTTACAAAGATACTCTAAATAAAATATTTTCACACTTAAACCTCTCTTCCCAATTCAAAATTTTCGTATTTTTTTAGTATTCAAGTTTTTAAAAAATTAATCTACAAGATAACTAAATATGATATTTTCAATTTCTTGGTCTCAATTTACAGTAACAAGATGCCCATTTGTTGTTCCTTCAATTCCACTCAGTATTAACTTTTCTATTAATGTAACATTTGGTTGTAATTTTAGATGCCAGTATTACAATTTTAAATTAGTAGTAAAATGTTACAAGGAGATGTATGAATCATATAATGATAGAAGATTTCTTGAGTTTTTATATTAGTTTTTAGAGCATTCGCTTAAGCATATCAATGAAACTTTTTGGTTTTGCCCAAAAAAAATCTCCTCACAGCCCCTGATCTCCTGTAAACTCAGCTACCCTATGCAACTTCTTGGTTTTTCCTTATTATTCCATGTGGTAAAATTTCACACACACACACACACACATATATATATATATATATATAGTGTTAGTATCATGGTAATAATGTACCTTCTTGCATGGATAACTACACTTAAATAAAGATTTGGATATTTGGATTTGGATTGTTATTTTTAAAAAAGCTTTAAAGTAACAATTCATAGAGATATGAGTTGATTGATCGTGCCAACTTAATGTACCTTCTTGGAAAAACAACACTTCGTAATTAAAAAGGAAAAGAGTAGAGGCAATAAACATTCCATATACCAACTTAAGAGCATAACAAATCCAAAGCACCATTTGAGATTCTTTTTACTGTAAATTGCAAAACTACATTCACAAAAGTGATAGGTTAATTTATCATATGGAGTGAGTTTTCATTTGGTGTACATATATTTGGAAAATTGGCTATTAGTAAATTTACTACAGTGTAGTGGAAGGTTTCAAAAATTATTTTTGTTGCGTCAATACAAATGTTTGATTAATTATCACTACAGGAAAATAGGCTTTTCTCGGCGGTTTTTTTTTTGGCACTAGAAAAACTGTCGAGAAAGATTGTTTTTCTCGACGGTTCAAAACAGTGATAAAAATAGTGCCAGAAAAACGTGGTTTTTTCGGCAATAATTACGACGCCCTGTAAACTGTCGAAAAAAGTGATTTTTTACGACGTTTATTGCGACAGTATTGTTACTGTAGTAAAAAGTTGATTTTTTCCGACACTTCTTACGGCAGAATGTGAAGAGCCGGGAACAAGTCATTTTTTATGGCACTTTTTACGACAGTTTAGCAAGAGCCAGGAAAAAAAGATTTTTTTTCCACAGTTTTTCCGGCGGTAGTGCTCCCGCCGTAATAAATTCATCTTGCTATTCTCGAACATAGTTTTTTTTTTCCCCCGAATATTAGGGGTTGTTTGGAACTACTTAAAATAGGATGCAGTTCCATTTAAAGCTAACTTGTATTTCATTTTTGTGAAAACCAAATTAAGCTATGTTTGTTCTTCAATGATAATAATTAGTAAAAAAAATAGTTAATGTTTGTTCAACCAAAAAAAAAATCAGTTGAATTAAGAGAATTCGATCTTAGACTAGGCACACACACGTACATGTGCACGAGATTAATGTTCACGAAACACTTGAATTTATAGTATCACGGCTTACTTGAAAACCACAAAATATATGGTTCCTTGCTTTTTTAAAACATCCCCCTAATTTGTCTGCATCAGTGCAATAACCACGAGTTAATGGAAGAGACTTTTTAAAACAAATTGTTAAATTGTACGAAAATTAAATTAGTTTGATTTATATTTCCTAATTGAATATGTGGATGTTATCTTTTTATATGTTAGTCGGCTATCTATAGTCCATAAAAAAAAACACTTTAATTACTAAGGAATAATTATATTGTTCAACTAATTTGGATTTTTTTGGGTCTAAACTAATTAATATGGACTTGAAAATTAGCTTAGTGGACGACACAATTAATTGGGATATACATATCATGTAGATCTACGCACTACATTTTTTTCATTTCGCATTGAAAGTGGCTCAATTGCTTGAATCTAGTTGCACATGGGTATTAGAACTACACATAAGGTTAAATGACGATTGGGAAATTTTTTTTTTTTTGGTCTTTTAAATTATGTTTGCACATACTTTATATTTTCCTTTTGTTGAGAGTTGGATGTTTTAACAGATGTTTTATTTAGTTAGTGTGAAATTAATTAATTTATGATAATTATTTGTCAAAATACTTGTTTATATTGGAATTTTGTGTACAATGTCAACTCAAGATCGCATTTTATTATTAATATTCTTGTAGAGCAATCCATTTTTAGTGTCGTGGTTTATTTGAGTTGATTTGGATAATAGTGGCGAGAAAATGGATGAATGAATATCTATATAAAAATTATTAAAACGAACTTTTAAAAAACGGGGGATAAAATAGGATATTATCTCGCCCACTATCAACCGTCAGAATTGCATTTACCACGCTTTATAAATTGTCGGGATAAAAGTAGTAACACACTTCTAAAATCGACGAAAATAATATTTTTCCACACTTGATGAACTGTCGAAATAAATTATTCCGACAATTGCTAAACTGCCAAAAATGAGCACATTATCCACATTTTAATTACCGTCGAAATAAAATAATTTCCACACTTGTTAACTGCCGAATTAATGGTTTATACGTCACTAATTTTCCGTCGTGATTAGTTTTTTCCGACACTTACATTTTGTGGATAACAAGTGCCACCAATATATCATTGTCTCTACACTAGCAAAACCGTCGGAAATGGTGTCGTAAAAACTTCCGGCGGTTTGCATAACCGCCGGAAAGTATTTACCACCCCCTTTTTCTTGGTCCGTTATCCTACCGCCAGAAAAAGCGCCGAAAAAAATTTTTGCGACGCTTTTTGCTTATTCTCGACACTTTTTTTTGTGGAAAAAGAGCATTTTTCCTGTAGTGTATATCCTATGTAATTTGACTTGCATTCCTGTTTTTGACAAATTCCTAGCATTTGCATTAGTTATCAACTCGTGTACAATACATTTGAAACCATTGAGATGTGCCACAGATCTACAGAAGACTCCTATTTGCATACAGATATGTTCAAGCATATATATAATAATAATAACTAGGGGTGGTCGGGCAATCGGTCGGTTTGGTTTCGAACCGATAAGTTTGGTTCGGTTTATTCGGTTCGATTTGATGAAAATTGTACCGATAATCGACCGGTAAACAGTTCGTTTTCCGAAATAAAGTTCGGTTTGAAACTTAACCGAAATTATCTAGGACAGTGTATATATATATATACGAAAATTCTTTAAAGAGGCTAGGGCGCCCTCTCTTTATTAAGAGAGCTTGCCGTCGAATCGTATTTTCATTAAGAGCAGTATTGTCATTTCATAGTTTTTAAATACGATCTGACGGCCAAAATAGAAGCCCTCTCTTTAATAAAAAGAAAGCGCCCTCTTTAGAGCCTCACTCTATATATATATATATATATATATTAAGGTATGTGTACAATTTTTCAAAACTAAACCCCGATGTATGTAAGTCCGTCCCTAACTAGGGCGTTTGACCAATAAGATTTACACTTTGATTAATTCGTGATTTTTGTGGGGAAAAAAATAAAAGAGAGAGGAAAAGGTAAAGGAAAAACCTTTCATTTATGTTTTCTCTCGTGGTAAACCAAACATAAAAATATAATCCAAAAAATAAAATACAGAGAATAAATGATGTATATAATGCTTCTCCGTATAAAAAAAATGATGGATATGCATCTTTTGCACATTTTTACAAGAGGGTAATACTTGGGACACACCTCAAGACACATCTTTTGGGTAAAGACACAACTTTTGGGATACAACCTAAAAGATGTGTCTATTTCTTTGGGACACAATTCAAAAGATGTGTCTGACACATCTTTTGAGTTGTGTCCCAAAAATTGTATCTTTGAGTGTGTCACAATCTTTACTCTTTGAACTATAAACAAGGGAAGACATGCTAATCTCACACAACGGTTCATTGGGGGTCCGAACGGTGCTGTTTCATACTCTAACTAGGAAATGTTTTGTTTGTCTATAATTGGGTTCTCTTAGTCTTGAAAAATCTTTGTTAACCTTTAAGGTATCACGTGGCATGTCTGTGTGATATCCTATAATTAATAGGATTAGCTTATTTGAATGAGACCCATATATAGAGAGTGTGGAGCCTACTCAAATAAGCTATTCTTATTGGTCACAGAGTATCACGCAGGCATGTCAAATGATACCTAACCTGAAAGTATACAAAAACTTCTCATTAGCCTTGGGTTATTTTGAGAGACGATTTTGAACTTGTACGTTCGAACCTATTGTGAGAGCACATTTATGGGTATTGTCAGCGTTGGTTTGTTAGAGTTTCTGATTTATTGAGTCTATTGTAAGAAGCCATAACTCTCTATACACATCTTCATATTAGTTTATTCTTCATTCCAATTCGGCCGTGGATGTAGACATATTGCCGAGCAATGTATATTTGGAGTCGTTTTGTGATAATTATTCTTTCGTTTATTTTTCAGCACATTTTCTATATTCATATTTAATGGCCAATCTGCTTACAACAAATTTGTTCTTTGACACTCTATTACAGCATTAAACAATCACCATTAAATTTGTATATTTGAGTTATATTTAATTCTTTGATGGGCCGGTGCCCGGTGGCTTAGGACTTCCCCAATCTTTGCCCAAAACTCATACAACACTTAAATTTGGGTAAAAATCCATGAAAAACCTCCCCCAAACTCAAGCCCCAAATCAAATTAAGTTTTACATAAAGTTAAATCCAAATCGAAATAACACTATTCAAATACTCAAATTTTGATATGAATTTTTAGTAACGATTGGAGAGTCTTTGTATTAACTTTTTACTCATATTTCTATTGATTTAATATATGTTTAAGGATTACAGCTAGATATTTTATTCAAATTTTGTAGTTAAATAAGGGAAAGTAATAATGATATAAGAACCTTTGAGCATGACCCTCGGAGAATAAGGCGATGGCCTTACCTTACCTTAGTTCCAATTATCAAAATATTCATATTGCAACCCCTAAAAGATACACATGCCTGTTATATGCTTGAGAAATGCACAACGGAGACATCATATTTCTCTACTCACAAAACACACCCCTGATCTCTCAGGGGATCAAACTAGGCTACTTCATGAATAGTAAGACCAGAAGATTATCATCAAAGTAATCAAGGTAAAAGCAACCCCAAAACAAGACTTTATATCATAGAATAGCTACTCAAGATCATGAAATGTTTTAGGCAGTTAGATGGTACCACGTGACAGTCTGTAATTAATAGGAGTGAGTCTTTTAGGTAAAAGAGATCTACACTCGAGGATTTACAAATAATAGGACCCCTCTTACATGTAGGTGGGTTCCATCACCCAAAAGACCCACATCCATTGACTGCAATCTGCAGAGTACCATGTAGGACTGTCACGTGATACTCTCTAAGCACCTAAAATTTTTTGCCTCATCATGTCGCCATACTTGGCATTGACCGCATTGCTTTTAGCAAATATTTTTGAAATAGAAGAAGTTGGTGCGTAGCTAATATTTTGTTTTTGAATTTCTATCTAAAATTTGATTCCCAACTGATGTGCTTATTGAACCAATTGATTGTCATTAATTTAGGCACTATTGTAACACATCGAAACCAAAATTTTGATACGGATTTAGAAACGATAGTACTAATTAAAGGTGATAAGAAAGATCTAAATATTGTTGAAGTTGTAAAAAAAGTATGGTCAAGCCTCGCAACAAAGCTTTGTGATACAATTGTCGAGGGAGGAGTTTCCTACCGCTTTTGCTTCTGCATTTCAATCGCAAAAACCTGTCATTGGCCAAAAACAACTCTTTTAATTCCAATCCAGGTTTATGCCATTGGACCTATTTTCTGAAAAGGGGGGGAAAAAAAAAATCAACTAAAATATACAACAGTTCCCAAACAACTTTGAATCGCGGTTCCCAAACTGGCCCTAAACCTCGAACCTCTTCACATCAGTTTTAAGGTTTCTATAATTGAACCCATGAATCCCATTCATCTGCTGACTCTCAGCAACTTCAACAACAGAGCACATACTAGGTAAAATCCCACTTCCTCTCCTCTTACTCTTTCTTCTCCAACTCATCACCAAGAACCCAAAACTAGGCCATGAATTACCACCACCTGATCTAGAACCCATTTCCCCAAATTGCCCCTCTGATTTTCTAGACTTTCCAAACTGTTCCAACTCATGAATATTTCTGAAATACTCAATCTCCTTCATGACAAGCGACCCAACCGTGCCTCGCGAGCCCACCTCAACCGGACCACTTGTAGCCATTTTTGAGCATGATTTCAGTGACATTTAGAGACTTTTCTGATGAAGAAGAGTGGTTGTTTTGTGTCTTTGTATTGTTATATTTGTATATATATATATATATAGTGTGATCATAGATGTGCTTTATTTAAAGTGGACAGCGTGACATTTTGCATAATTGGAGCTTTAGATATGGAAATGTTATAATCATATAGTCTCATATCTGCATTTGGGAAAATCGCTAAAGTTAGTGAAAATTAATCTTTTATATCTTTTGACTTCTTTTGATGGGGTCATGTAATTGTTTCTCCATGTTGCTCTCTAGACATCATTATCATGGTAATTGAGATCAGATAATTATGTTTTATCTAATGTAATACTGCACCGAATTAATCGTACGTTAAGACACTTGGACTTTAGAACACAAAGCGCTAATATATTTGACATGCAAATCCAGTGTAACATAGAGAAGGTTTTAAACTTAAAGACCATCATACAGTGTGACGGATAAGGGCGGATGCAGAAATTTCAATTTTGGGGGGCTTGGGGCAGGGCCAGCCCTGAGATTATGAAATTCACATGAGGCCCCAAGCAAACATGAAAAAGGAAAAAAAATTTAGGCCCTTTGTTGGTCCTATTTTTATATATAATACATGTATATATAAGACTCTTTTTTTTAGGCCCTATTTTGCCCTATTTTTATATATAATACATGTATTTTGGCCAAACAATGCCTTATTTTTTGTCCTATTTTTATATATAATGCATGTATATCTAAGGCCCTGTTTTTTTAGGTCATATTTTGGCCCTATTTTTATATACAATACATGAATTTTGGCCAAACAAGGTCTTATTTCAAGGCCAAACAAGCTCTTATTTTTGGAGGCCCCAAGCGGCCGCCCGGACCGCTAGCCCAAGGACCGGCCCTGGCTTGGGGTTAGCTGAGTGTACGGGAATTCGGGGGCAGCACCACTGAGATGGTTTTTTTGGGGGGTCTATGTATACATATTTTTCGTATAGATGATATAAGATAATGCTATAAATATAATACAAAATCTCAAAAAAGTCTTCTCCCAGTATGTGGTATATACATCAAGGTTACATTAATTTGGAATCTATTACTACCCAATCTAAAGTTATAACTAACAAATGGCCCCTAAAATTTACTACCAGATGCCACATTTTTATTATCAAGTGACACATAAAAAGAAAATTAATACTCCCTCCGTCCCATTTTATGTGTCCCTATTTCCTTTTTGGGGTGTCCCAAAATCTTTTTGTCCCGTTAAATAGTTGGAATCTCCAAGGATACAAAAATGGGACGGAGGGAGTACTGATTAGCGCTAAAGATACAACAAAATGACACATTGTGTCTTCAAATTGAGACCAAAAAATTGAATGTATCATAGAATTTTCAAAACTTAAAAACTAAAAAAATAGGGAGTTTTTAAATTGTAAGAGGGGCTTAAGTGTAAAAATATAGGTTTTTTAGGATATATACAATTTTAATAAATCACCTTGTCCCACAATACATCCGCCCTCGGTGACAGACCCGGGGGATTCGCAACAATCTAACTTCCATGTGGAAACTGTTAAATGCTAAAATCACAGTGAATGGCACGCAACTGGGATAGTCATGTGCAGGGTCGGTCCTGAGATTGGAAAATTCACATGAGACCCTAAGCGAATATGAGAAGAAAATTTTTTTTAGACCCTTTTTTGGTCCTATTTTTATATATAATACATGTATATATAAGGCCTTATAGTTTTTAGGCCGTATTTTGGCCCTATTTTTATATATAATACATGTATTTTGGCCAAACAAGGCTTTATTCCAAGGCCAAGAAAATATTTTTAGGCCCTTTTTTATCCTATTTTTATATATAATACATGTATATATATGGCCCTATTTTGGTCATATTTTTATATATAATATATGAATTTCGGCCAAACAATGCCTTATTCCAAGGCCAAGCAAACCCTTCTTTTTTGAGGCCCCAAACAGCCGCTTGGCCCAAGGGCCACCCCTGGTCATGTGAGATAGTTTCTTGTATAGCCATGGCCGGTGAGTGTATTTTTAAAAGGCTAAACTACACTTTAGTATCCTGTAGTTTGGGCGAAGTTTCACTTTGGGCCCTCTAGTTTCAATTGCAACACTTTGGTCCCTGTAGTTTTGATTTGGTTTCAATGTGGGACCTGCCTCTAACTCCGTCAATGTAACTTGACGGGACACTTATGTGCCTTGCAAACTTCAGGGCTCAAAGTGAAACTTCACCCAAACTCTAGGGCCTAAAATGAAACTTCGCCCAAACTCCAAGGCCCAAAGTGAAACTTCGCTCAAACTATAGGGTACCAAAATGTCTCTAATAAATGAATTCATGTAAGGCACGTGAGTTTTCCGTCAAGTTACATTGACGGAGTTAGAGACAGGTCCCACATTGAAACCAAATCAAAACTACAGGGGCCAAAGTGTTGCAATTGAAACTAGAGGGCCGAAAGTGAAACTTCGCCCAAACTATAGGGTACTAAAGTGTAATTTAGCCTTTTTAAAACTTGAAGATGGATAGTTTATTCTAGTCCCTCTATTATAAAACCCATAACTTAAAACCCTTGATTTTTGCAATGATTTCAGCTAAATACAATTGAAGACAATTGTTTGAGGCATTCAATTACCACATTTGTTAACATTTGTCCTCAACTGAAATCAATCTAAAATTGGAGGGTCTTAAGTTATGCAATTAAGGGTATATTTTCAATTGGATGAACCAACTTGAGTGGCTCTTGGGTATGGCGGTCCTGGGTTCTCAACTTCTTTCTCTTTGCTTTATTTTAGAAGGGTGCTGATGGAAAGAGTTTGAATGCAATCCACTTTCATGCACATTATGTGGTTTCAGACTTGCAATTGATGAAAACTAAGTTGTGCATAGCCACAAATCATTTTATTAGTATTTCTTCTTGCCTTTGCCTTTGTCTTTGTTTTTGTGTCTTTTTGTGTGTGTGTGGGTGGGTGGGTGCATGTGTTTTGTTTCATATTTCAACTTGCAATAGAAAATTTGTTTTGCTATTCCAATCAGTGTTCATGCCTGAGCCGGCAAGTAGCTCTCAAGTACTTGCGCATTGTGCATTGTTTTAGGAAAATTGGTTAAAAGACTACACGTGAATTTGCAATTGGTCCTGGAATTTTCTATTATTTTCAATTGTTGCAATGTGCAACCAACTCTTCGACACATTAGACAACCCACGTGGTATAATAGAATGTAATAGAGGATTGAGATTTCAATTGGTCAAATAGTTTAGAATTTACATTGCAACAATTAAAAGTTTAGGGACCAAATTATCAATTGTGGTATAATTTGATGGAGTAAAATGCATTTTACCCAAAAATTCTACTATCCATCCTAGTGATTTAGAATATATCATACATCTTAATGGTTTTGGTGTTAAAAAAATTGTAACTCAATACTAAAATGTGGTATCATTTCAATAAAAAAAAAGTAGGGTGGTTTTCTAAATTGCAACTATTTGAGACCTAGTTACAACTTTTTAACATCCAAGTAGTGCCAAAATATCATAACATAGGATGTATTTACACATCTTGCTTCCGGCCAGGATGTCGCATAGAACTATAGCAGACGTTGTATATTTAATGAATTATGCTAGAGTCACCGATCATTACGGACAAATTGCACCGAAACTAGGTAGCCCTCACCTTTTTGAACCCAAATCAGATATACAATGCATTTTCTCTCTCCTCAACAAACTAAATCCCTAAATTCAGTTTCTCTCTCTTCCCTTTCTTCTCCATCGATCTGAACGATCTCCTCTCTGGATCGATCATCTGTAACCTCTCTCTCTCTCTCTCTCTCTCTCTCTCTCTCTCTCTCTCTCACACACACACACACACACACATATCTCCATTGAAGCACTCTCTCTCTCTCTCTCTCTCTCTCTCCATCAAAACCCGAAGCTCTTGCCGCTCTCTCTCCATCGAAGCTCTCTCTCTCTACGAACAACAGCAACAGCCGAACCACCTCCCCACAGAAGCAGCCGCCGACCACCCCTGCAGCCGCTGCCACCGACCATCTGCACTTCTAAAATTTTCTTCTGTTCATGAGAACACCTAACGTTCAATTGTTCATGAATTTACCTAATTTTTATTGTGGATTTCAATTAATGTCTTTTAAGTAATTATTTTTGGTTGATTTTGCTGAAATTCGTTGATTTGGGCTTTCAATAATGATTTTCAGTTGATAGAAGGGAAGATAGAAAATGGGAAAATTTTACACCCAAATTTCTCAACAAAGCAAAATCTACTCACCTATGATCTGCCTTCAATGCCATCACAAATAGATCACAACATCCTCAAATCCAAAACTCAAACCCATTAATTGAAAATCCCCAATTTCTGAAAAACAATGGTCTTGATCTCAAAATCAGATTGGAAATTCTCTATTTCAAGAACCCCAAACACCAAATCAGAGCTTGATTGTATGGAAGCATAGCATACAAATACATACATGTGTGTATATACATATATAGAGTGAGAGAGAGAGAGACCGACTGTGTGAGAGAGGGAGAGAGGGAGGGAGAGAGATAGTGGTCTTGATTCTTGTGGGTAAGATGCAAGACTCGAGAGTGTGAACAGTAGGTGGACCCCACCATTAATTCGGTGCAAATCATCGGTTCTGTTCGGTTAATGTAGCATTTTTTTTTATTTAATACTCTAAGGTCAGGTTTGTATAATGGTACTTAAGGAAAAAAAAAATTCAATATCACGGGTGTACCATGTCATATGGCTGATGCGGTATACCACCATTAAACTAGAAGTTGCCATGTGTTTGGGAGAAGTTATTCAGTGTAATTGTCATACAACGTCCACATATTGATGTGGCGTGATATTTTAATCTAGATCATACACCTGTCCCTATTTACAGTGGAGTCATGACAACCACTTTACTAGTCATGACCCCACTGAAAATAGGGGGCATGCGTACGGTCTAGATTAAAATATCATAGTATGATGATGTGGTGTAACGATGTCACGTCCCGGAGTAGCCAAAAATAGGGAAAATTTAATAATTCCTTTTTGGACCCATAGGGAATGACGAGTTATGAAGCCGTCCTGTCCTCTAACACTATAAATAACATAAAAGTAAAGGGGAGAAAGCCAATTGTAACTTAAAATTCAATCTGAACAATTTAAACAATTGTAACTATAAATAACACTATAAATGACGAGTTACGAAGTCGTCCTGTCCTCTAACACTATAAATAACATAAAAGTAAAGGGGAGAAAGCTAAATGTAACTTAAACTTCAATCTGAACAATTTAAACAATTACAGATCACAGGTCCCCGTACTAATACAACAGGCTATTATAATTACACGATGCTGGCGGCTATCTTTGGTCTTCAGTCTAGCTCTACACTTCCAGTGTTCCTCAGCACCTTACTCTCAAAATTGAATTGTTCTCTGACTAACCTGCAAGGAAATCTGGACATTGGATTGTCCAGGCGTAATATGCCGTCAGCTTTACAACAAAGCTGAGTGGGCATTCATAACTATGTTCACTACCAATATACATACACTAACTACTCATCTCACGTTATTACTTTGCATCTTAGGATGCGGTTAGTCCATTATCGATTAACGTCGCTCACACGGACATAGCAGAGGTATCAACCAACATGTAATACAGTTAACCAAACATCTACCATTAACCAAATAACATATTTCTCTGGTTCTTGTGATCATAACAACATATTCGTACTAATCAATTTTTCATTTCCATTATGTTCGTGCATGTAAATTCGCACTCAATGAACCCAAACCCAAACTCTGGAATATAAAATTCTATAACCAATGCAACTCGATAACATTGGGTTATAAAACCCACAGCGATAACTTACTCTGAACTTACTTTCACAATACAAACCATGCTTCCACTGCGCTTTCTGATATTGTAGCATCGTCGCCTTACAGCCTTATAGTAACATCGTCGCCTTACGTCACCTTACGGACTTATAGAAACATCGTTGCCTTACGGCCTCATAGTAACATCGTCGCCTTACGGCCTCATAGTTCCATTTTGACTGCTTCTGAGGGGTGTTGTTTAGTCCTTGTCTCGGACAATTCTTGCGAATGTGGTCCGTTCCACCACACTTGTAACATTGTGATCCTTATCCTCCGATTTGTTTCAGTGCTAGGCATTCGTCGAAGTAATGTCCGCGATCTCCGCAGTTGAAACAATGTTGGCACGTTTTGCGTTGAACTGATGCTATTATTGGGTCAGCTTTCCTTTTACCATCCTCAAGTCCTTTGTACTTACAGTGATTATTCTCTGGCCTCTTCCTTGAATTTGTTTGGAGAAATTGGTCACTCTTTGGGAATTCTTGATCAGGGGTTTGCTTCTATCCTTGGTTGAGTCTCAATGGGGGTGATTGGTTCTCGAATTATCCTTGTTCTCGATTAATGATTTCTTCAAAACCATTTGCCATTCCCACCAGGGCTTTGAATGGCTGGTTCAGATGACCAAGGGTCGATCGTTGAAGTTGCAGAGAAAGGCCTAAGTGGTACTTCCGGTTTTTCTTCTCTGGTGTATCGATCATGTGATATGCGAATCGGGATAGTCGTTCAAATTTTACAGTGTACTCTCTCACAGTTTCGTTTCCTTGGACCAGATTAATTCTTTCTCCTTTCTGTTCCTCTCAGTCTGGGAAAAGTAGTTTTTTAGGAATAATTCTTTGAATTCAGTCCAAGTCATGCTTCGAATGGCTTCTTCTCTAAGGGTCGCCTTCTCTGATTCCCACCAGTCGGCTGCTGCGAATGTTAGTTGGAAAACGGCTAAGCGTCTCTTCTCATCGTCACTGCAATTGATTATTTCGAATATCAGATCCATATGGCGAATCCATTGTTCGGCTTGCCATGCTCCCTCTAATCCGTTAAAGGTTTCTGGTTGGAGAGAGCGAAATCCTTTTAACAGTTTGATTCCTGTCTGGCGTACCGGTGCTTCATTGTCATTGTTTTGATTATTCCTGTTGTTATTGTTGTTGTGGTTGTTGCTGATGTGTTCTAACCTTCGAAGAAATGCTCCAAATACGCCGGTTGGGTCCATTTCGGGAGGTATTGGGTCAGTAGATCCACTTGCTTCGTATTGGATTGCTCGGGTTGATCTGACCATGGTGTTCGTAGGGGATGTTCAAGGTTTCCTACATACGGATCGGTGTCTAATTGGTTAAGCACATCCTATCTCATTCTTAACAAATGCATAGCACATAGCGAATGCAAGATAATCATATTAACATCATACGATCTTAACATACAAGAATTGTTCTATAAATAAGGTCCACTAATACATATCTAATTCTAGGACTAAGGTTATGAGACATCATGTCTATTACGCAATTCAAAGGATAAGGTAGCCCAAATCTTAATCTCCTTTTAGACTCTAGGCCATTCTGACTGTTCCGAGTTCCATCTCAGGAAGTTTGTCAGTGCCTCAACTTCTGGTTGATATGACAAGTTGCTTAAGCTAATCCATATAGGTTGACTAGATACACATACTAATTGTCTATCGTCTCATGGTCAATCTTATATCCTTGTGAATCAGAAATATATAAGGAGAAGCATACGGTTGACGAATAATACGAGTATAAGTAAACATCTCAGTTATCACAAGCAAAAGATAGATTGAATAGGGTTTCATTAATAAGAAAGATATAATATAAGAGGGGTTCTAATGCAACTTCTACTAAAATCTAAACACATACTTCTACCAAAATGTAGGACTATACTTCTAATACAATACTAATCAAAAGATGAAACTAACTAAGGCATATAATCCTCTAGTTGCGGTAATCCTCCTGAAGTCACAATCTCTTCTGGAGGGGTCCATGATATCCACCGTTTGTTATCCAGACCTATTGGCATATCGGGATCATACAAGTACAATGTCCCATTCTCTATTATATCTTCCTTAGCTAGATTTATCTCCATCTCTCCATATCTCCACACTCTATTGACATCGTGCACGGTGCTACGACTCTATGATATGCGATCTTAGGTACGTATTTCTCACTGGAGAAACATTGCATCAACCTTCCTATTTTATTTGGGGCACTGTTCCTGATGGCGACACCAATATGAGCTGGACATCGGGAAGTAATTAGCTTCCTGTCCATAGTGGTCCTATGCTCACCATCTTCAGCGTCATGCTCTATTTGTTACTCCATACTTCCAGCTCGAAAGAAAACTATCCTAGCATCGGTTGTTATCTTAAGAACATCTTAAGGTGTTTAACTTAAAAGTGTCGGACAGACGGTGAACTCCTAAACCTAAGCTCGGATACCAAAAATCCTGTCACGCCCCGGAGTAGCCAAAAATAGGGAAAATTTAATATTTCCTTTTTGGACCCATAGGGAATGACGAGTTACAAAGCCGTCCTATCATCTAACACTATAAATAACATAAAAGTAAATGGGAGAAAGCTAATTGTAACTTAAACTTCAATATGAACAATTTAAACAATTACAGACCACAGGTCCCCGTACTAATACAACATGTTATTATAATTATACGATGCTGGCGGCTATCTTTGGTCTTCAGTCTAGCTCTACACTTCCAGTGTTCCTCAGCACCTTACTCTCAAGACTGAATTGTTCTCTGACTAACCTGCAAGGAAATCTAGACATTGGATTGTCCAGGCATGATATGCTGTCATCTTTACAACAAAGCTGAGTGGGCATTCATAATTATGTTCACTACCAATATACATACACTACTAACTACTCATCTCACGTTATTACTTTGCATCTTAGGATGCGGTTAGTCCATAATCGATTGACGTCGCTCACACGGACATAGCAGAGGTATCAACCAACATGTAATACAGTTAACCAAACATCTACCATTAACCAAATAACATGTTTCACTGGTTCTTGTGATCATAACAACATATTCGTACTAATCAATTTCTCATTTCCATTATGTTCGTGCATGTAAATGCGTACTCAATGAACCTGAACCCAAACCCAAACCCAAACTCTGGAATATAAAACTCCATAACCAATGCAACTCGATAACATTGGGTTATAAAACCCACAGCGACAACTTACTCTGAACTTACTTTCACAATACAAACCATGCTTCCACTACGCTTTCTGATATTGTAACATCGTCGCCTTACGGCCTTATAGTAACATCGTCGCCTTACGGCCTCATAGTAACATCGTCGCTTTACGGCCTTATAGTAACATCGTCACCTTACGGCCTCATAGTAACATCGTCGCCTTACGGCCTTATAGTAACATCGTTGCCTTACGGCCTTATAGTAACATCGTCACCTTACGGCCACATAATCCAAATAGCACGATGGCAGAATTGGCTCGATCGTCTATACTCTTGCTGGTGAATCACCACCCAACGACTTGCACGTCAGAATGCTAACTGCGAAACGGCAAGCATGGAGGCAACCCACATACCATGTGTACTATCACGGCAATCCCACCGCAGAGGATGGTACATTAGTAACTGACTAGCGCATGATATACAGCACGATGGCAACCCATACAACGTGTGTACTATCTCCAGCAACCCACTCGGACGACTAGTACATTAGAGTGCTAACTGCTAAGCAGTATGACGTTAAACCCAAACGCATGTACCATCTCTGGCAATTACACGGACGACTGACACAATAGCAGCTCTAACTGTTCTCTTACTATTACAATCACAATATCCAGTATCTCAATCATACTTTCCCTTTATCACATCTCTTTATTGTCTTGAATGGTTTTCAAAGCATAACGACTCATGACTCACGACACAAGAATCTCAATCGTATTAACTCCCAATTTCCAAGACTCCCAAACATTTCAACTCACGACCTCACTTAGCCGGAGTCACTGACACTGACACTGACTGCATGTACTGATACCGTGATGTGATTCTTCAATTACATGATTCTTGATAACATAACTACATTAGGTGAAACATATAAATGAAACGTTAACATGCTCTTTATTCTCATTTGCACATTTAGATATGGTCATCAAAGCAATAATAACAACGTGCTCATATAATCAACATTGATATATAAAACGTACAAACTAAAGCTCTATAATCAATTATTCATCATGACTATCACATATAGTTCTTTTCTTTTATTTCTTATCAATTTATCATAATAATATCTAACATGCTTGTCCCATGGCAATCAATTCCATAATATATATCACGTATAGATCAAGGCATATCGGTACATACATACAAATACTCTAGCAGTCATTATGTGTATTGAGAGTGAGGTTAGAAACACTCACCTGACTGTCTTCTCAAGCTTATGACTCTCCAAACAGTGGATAAGTCACAGTCCTACAATGTATAATAGAATAACGGTGATGAAGCGTGTGTGTAAATGATAAGGGCATAATGGTAATTTTACCGAATGAGGATATAAACCTCAAGGTAGTAATCTACGTGTCATTCTAAGTCCAACGCCATTGACTAGACTCAAATCGGAGTCCGTCACATAAAAGGTTGGGTTTTCTATACAAGTGTGGGCCCTACATGTAAGCTGTATTTTTGACTGTGTCAAAAGGTCATCAAACTCAAGGGAATATTTCTAGACATTATTCTAAGACTCTGGGAATTGACTGCGTATTTTTTTGAGTTACGGTTCATTTACTACGAATTATTGAAGTCCTATTTATATATTTATTGTCTTCGGAGTCCCATAATTATAAAATATAATTTAGAAGGATAACAGGTCCTTAGAAATATTTTTATTAAATACTAGACCTTCAAATAGGCTAGTGATATTTTTCTCATAATTTTGGGGACTCGTTTGATATTTAAAATAATTAAAGGACATGCTAACGGGTCCTTATTAATTAAATAAAATACTAAAATTTTGGGTTTTATAAATAAATAATTTATAAAACAAGGTCATTAGGACTCGGGATAAACAATATAATTTTCTACACTTTTAAAATGGTCATTAGGTATTTAATACCTAATTATTTTGATTTAAAACTAACTCTTTATTATTTATCTAAACTAAATAAATAGTAAGTACACTATATAATTATTAAAGTATAATTTTAGGATATAATAAACAGATATTTTCCAGAATATTAAATACTACTAATAATACTATAAAACCATTTCAAAATATTTAACAACTACACATATCTTTTGTTTTAAATTAAACAAATTATTATTATTTATTTAAAATTAAATAAATAATAATTATAAAATGTATTATTAAATTTCAGAATATAAAATATTGAATAATGATATTTCAGCATTTATATAATGTACTAATAATACTGTTAAAACTATTTTTCTATAATTTTAAAATAATTAACTAATGGAATAACAATTTAATTAATTAAAATCTAATGATTAAGGCTCTGTTTGCAAGCAAGGTTGCTAACACAAATAAGCTAGGCCATAAGTTCATTCTCCCAAACGAGGCCTAGGCCCAAGCCCAAGTGTAAACTAATCAACTTGACAGACCATAATAGGCCCAGCCCAAAGCCACACTCATGTGTCTAAAACTCAACCCAACCATTCATAAGAGCTTAAGTATAACCACAAAACCCAACTAAATATAGGAATTTCATGGTACAAACAATTTAAGCATTTACACCTTAGAAAATCCCAATCCAACTCTTCTTCTCTCTTCCACGGATGAACTGTGCGCGATATATATATGATATAGGTAGGCTAGTGCTAATGCCAAAGCACAATGTGCTAATGCCAAAGCACAAAGTGTCACTAAAAGCTTTAGTGACACTTAAAGCACAATGTGCTAATGCCAAAGCACAAAGTGTCACTAAAAGCTTTAGTGAATGTGCTAATGCCAAAGCACAAAGTGTCACTAAAAGTTTTAGTGACACTAAAGCTTTTAGTGACACTTTGTGCTTTGGCATTAGCACATTGTGCTTTGGCATTAGCATCACCCTATAGGTATATATATATATATATATATATACATATTGTACACAAATAATAAAATGATCATAACTCACTCAAATCTTAACGAAAACACACAAACTTTATGTCAAAAACGAGTGCCTCGACGAGCCGAATCTAATGGTATAGGTCTTGAAGACTAACTTTTAACGGTCTTTCCGTACAGGAGCAAAAACCAGTTCGTCCAAAAAGAATAATCCGATCGTAGGACGCCCATATGTGGTCTAAGCTTGGACCCGTTCATCGAGGGTTTTAAGGGGGTCGGTAGGGTCATTTTGGTGTTGGTTTTACTGGTTTTGGTGACGGTCAAAAAATCGAGCTCCGTTTGAGCTTTAATGTCCGCCGACCATGGCGAGGTTTCCAAGCTCCATTCGGGGCTACGTGTAAGTGTACGAGGGTCTGTGTGTATAAAATACAGAGAAGGTGTGGAAAGTTTCACCTTCCTCGTCTCGGCCAGTCTCGGGCTCTTTTCGCGGCTTTCTCTCTCTAGCTTTTGGTCTCCCTCTCAAGCTTTCTATCTCTTCTTATCCTCCTTCTCCTTCCTTCTATGGTATGGGCTCTGTGTGTGTGTGTGGGGGGGGGGGGGGAGGCAGGGAGAAGAGGGTGGGATTGCAGTGGGGGTGAGGGGCAGAGAGAGTGTGGGGATGTTTGTGGTTTTGCTTTTATTTTCTTTTCTCTCTCGGGTTCACACACACTCTCTCTATGATTGGGTCTCTCTTTCCCTCTAATCTGACTCTCTCTCTATATATAATATCCCACACATATACACTACATATATTATTATATATATACTCAATGTAATACATATTTACAATATATATATATAACGTGTGTGTGCTTATGTTAGTTACGGGTCACAGAGGGGGGGGGGAGACAGTGAGGGCCGTAGAGGTGATTGGTTGGTGAGGTGAGGGTGGCGTGTAGCAGTGAGTGAGGGAGGGGCAGTGATGTGAGGGTGATGGGTGATAAACTGATTTGAGAGGGGGGTAAAAGTGTGTGCCAGCGGTGGGGTTGGGGGGGGGGGGGTTTACCCGGCGGGTAAAGGAGGTTGATTGGGCGAGGGAGTTATCCAATGGGTCTTGGTAGGTTAGGTTGCACAGTAGGCTATTTTAGGCAAGATTCTCGTTTCCATAATTGTGTGGTTTAGTCGTCGCTTAGGACTACATGCCATGCAGTCCAAATAAGCGCAGATTTTACGGGTTAATGCGCAATTATCAGTCCGAGTCTACATTCTTAGTACAGGTCTAAAGATTTCAGCCCGAGTCTAATACAACTGGGTCCAATTAATTACAGTCTGGGTTTACAAGTATCTAAACTTAGGCAACAAAGAAAATATATATACTATAACATATAGTTATAATTTAGCGGCAGCGAAAATATATAATAATCTATAATTATAAAAATTTACTGCAATGAACTATATATATAAATCATAATGTGCAGTTATAATATTACACGACAACCAAATATATTAAAAATAAAATATTAACATATAAAATCTGGCTTAGGAAATTAGGAAATTACATTAATTAAAGTATTACGGATTTTAGGGGTACTACAAATGATTATACTGAATAATTTTCTTGATGCTTAGTTGTTCAATTAAAAGAAGATAATTGATTAATGACATCACGTATGACATGGTGTTACCGTTATGTTGAATATTTTCTCGTAATTAAGGATGGGAATGGATATCCATTCATTTTTAATCTATTTTTATGTTTGGGGCACTAAGTTTGAGAATTCACAGTTAGAGTAGCAAAATATCCATGGAATATGAATATCCAAATACTACATGTATCTCAATCTCCATGATTATGGTGGTAATTTCTATTCCCAATTGGGTATCGAAAAAAATCGTGCGTATCCATGATTTTATTTCTGTATTAAAATGTACATCAACAAACCACTAACCATATTAAGGCGCGCGCGTGGGCATAGGTCCCTCATTTGGCCTATAATGAATAATTAATCCCCACGCTTTTCTTTTAAGGGCTAGTTAGGGATAAGGACATTTTATGGTTCTTGTATATGTATATGTCCAACAAAAAACCACATTAGTGAAAAGTCCATATACTTAGTGAAAAGCTACTGCACTTATATATGTACACTGTACTTATGTTTTGAAATTTTACAAAACTACGAATTTTACAGAAGGAGTTTTTGTGTAATTCACTACTTTTGTTAATGTTAGCATTTTTTGTGGGTTATGGGTCACCCACATAATCTATGGACCGGGTCCAAGGGCTTAGCTTAGGGTCCAAGAAATCCTATGTGGATTATAACTTGGAGTCCTAGGGCATGTATATGTGTGTGTATATATATATGTGTATAACACACACATAAACACAACTCTGCACACAATAAGGCAGCCACCCTCTCTCCCTCTCTCTCTTTTAGTTACTTTCTCTCTCTAGCCAAATCACACTAGGGTTTGGGATTTAGCGCGTGGATACAAAGGGGGTGTCTCTAGTAGGCATTCTCACGACTCGTTCGAAGCACAAGAGCGTACACGGAAGCACTAAAGAGCAGCAGTTCGTGGGTATTATCGCCGGGCTTGTAACAACGCCGCCAAGACGATCCGTGATCGGGTATATTCCGCAAGGTATGTCCTTTACCCGACCCGTATGCATGTGTGTATACATTATTTACATTGGTATCAGAGCCTATAGGTTGTTGATTCGCCCGTATTTTGCCCAAAACAAATCTACCATTAAAGCTTGGTGAAGCTTTTAACATAAACTTGATAAAATCGAATTTGAAGTGGGTCTACATGAGAACTCCAATATAAGTCCGAATTTTTTATATGGTTGTGTCCCATATGGTCCCTAGAGTCCCCCCACAAAGTCCCATGCCTTGATTATCTCAAACGAGTGAGATATAGCAAACCCTAGATTCGTTTTTGGGTTAAAAACGAAATTTTTTCATAACTTTGCTCTCTGTTTTCGGAAGATTTACTTGTTTAATCGATCTGTTTTTTGGTATGATCTTGTAGTACTCCATGAGAGCTTTCCAACGGTATAAAATTTGTAAGTTTTCGACAAAAAATGAGTGAGATATGAGCTTGCAAAGTAGGAGGGTTGAGCAGCCCCCAAAACCCAGATTGGTTTGGATTTGGGGAAGATGAACCAGAGTTTGACCACGCCCACTCTCGCTGAGGAGAGTGGGACCCACTCGCTGGCCGGCGTTGGTCCGACGACCATGGGTCCGGAGAGTGGAGGTCCGTTTCTCGACCCCGGTCCTTAATATATATTTTTCATATTTTGTTTGGAAAAATATTTAATTATTTAGTAATTAAAACAGTTTCTGTTAATTAAAAAAAAATAAGTTTTTAATGTTTTAAATATGTTTTAATTGCTTTAAAATTCTGGAAATTTATGAAAAATTCAAATTTTATTTTTCCTATATTAAGGACACTGTGTGGGACTAGAAATAATTTTGTGATAAGTTATTTCATAGTTTTTGGTATTTTAGAGTATTAAAGATGTGTTTTGTACGTATTTTTAATTACTTAAAATATCCTAAACAAAATATTAATTTTTGTGATTAATATACAGTGTTTAGTACACTGTAAGGGACTCTAGGATAACTTTTGTGTAAATTATCGTGTATTTTTGTTATATTAGAGCATATAATTTATGTTTTTTAGACATTTATTTAATTGCTTAAAATAGCAAAAATGCATTATTAATTTTTGTAATTAATAAGGGACATTGAGGGCACTGTTTTGAGACCATATGAAATTTAGTAGGACCCGTAGATAATTTTTGGTAAATTATCCAAATCATCTTAATATTTTAGAGCATATAATTATGTGTTTTTGTACACGTATTAAAATTGCTTAAAATACTTTTATTGATTATGAATTTGTGGAATTAACACAATATGTTTAGTACACTATTTGCAATATGAGAAAATTATTTAGTAAACTTTCTCATTTTTTTTTTTGGGATATATTTTAGAGCATATATTGTGTTATGTACACAATATTAATTGCTTAAAATATAGCAAATAAAGCTGTTAATTCTTGAAATTAATAAATAGAGTTTTGTACTCTACTTGGGGACTTGAGAAAATTTTTAGTAAATTCTCTAATATTTTTGGTATTTTAGAGCATAAAATTTATGCTTATGGGCATCATTTTAATTGCTTAAAATATCCAAAATTAATTATTAATTTTTGAAATTAATATAGGGTGTTTAGAACACCATATTAGACCACTAAAAATCCTTGGAGTACAAATTTCTCAAAAGTTTTGTACTTTTAGGAATTTAGTTGCTCATAGTTAATTTGTTTAACTAGATCAATTTATTTGTTAAATTGATTCAAAATATTTTTTGGGCTCCAGTAATATTCTGGAAACTTTTATATATAATGAAAATTTGTTTTCATTTATTTAAATTTTTCCATGAGGTTTTAAAATTATTGTGTTTAATTTAAAAGCCATATTTAATTAGTTTTTAAATATTTGAGATGTTTGGAAGGGCAAATTTAATGATTAGTTTATTATTTTTGCATTAGAGGCTCGAATCATTGCACGTTTACTTAATGTTGTTTGTGATTGGATTACCATAAGACCTCTTGTCCTCTTCCTTAAATGGAGAGATGGATGAGTCCATTCATTCTTGTAATAAAGACCGCATGAGTGCTTGTCATGTGTGATTAATTAATTAATCTGGATTGAATGAATGGACGACTTAATTGACAATTTATTTTGAGCTTATGTTGTCACGATGTATGTTCTAATGTTGTTTTTGTATATATGTGAAAAATAAAGCATCCCTATTTTTTTATGGCTATAAATGTAAAGTGAGGATGAGAGTTTCTATTTTATGTTTTGGGAAAAGCCTATTTGTAAAGGGATGAATTTTCTTTGTTTTCACAATATATGCATTAATTACTTTAGCGTGAGCTCTAGATTGTCAATTTGGGCCCACGCAGGGCCCATGCGCATTCATGTGTGTATGGCGCAATTATATTATTATTGTGGATGATGATAGATAAGTTTAGTACTATCTATGCATGTTTGTTTAGAAAAATCAGTTATAAAATTTTTTCTTGAGTTATAAGAGTAAAGTGATGACTACAAGCTTAGCGAATTTTCGATCTTGAAATTGTAATAAGGGAAAATATTTTGATAACTGGATTTTAAAACAAACATTTATAGAAAGATGTGCATCATAATAATGTCAACCTCTTGTGCATATTATTGAATGTAGAAATTGGCACTAAAGTAACATACACGTTTGAATGAGCTATGATCTCTTGGAGAACTTATTTCAATCAATGATCCACCCAATTGATCCCATATTGGACCTAGGGTCCAATATTGCCAAACGCCTATAGAATTTAATTCTAGTAAGACCATCACACACGCTCTATTTTGGTAAAGTGGCATGTATGATGATGTAATTGGGGAGTATAAGAACAACCCAATGACCTATGAATGTGGAACCATCTCTAATTTGTTTTTGGAGCACAACCATTACTAGATTGAAGAATCTGGTAATGAAGTTCGAAGTGAGGAAAAATCCCAAACACTTGATGACCGAGAATCTAAGGTTGAAATTCGGTATGATTCAAGATCAATTAGGGATTTTACCTGCACTGGTGAACATCAGGTTCAGGCTGTGATATGTTTTCAGTCTGACTCATGGATACACATGAAATAGGTCATAACATAGAACGAGATAATTAAGATTTGTTCTAATTATTCTCGGCATGTTTACCTGGCAGCGGACCGCCATAAGGGAGGTTGTATGCATGACCAGTATTTCCATAAGTGGAAGAATGCGCGAGGTCGGTGGGCCCATGTGCATTAAGCAGGTTAAGAGGCAGGTGGGACTACAATAGGATGGATATTATGTTACATAGTTTATTTTTATTGGACATGGTTATTTACGTAATAATTTCTTAAGAGTTAAAATGTTAACTCTACTTTCTCTATTTCTTAAGTTACTGAGTCATTTGTTGATTCTATGACTTGGCATGCTAAACTCAGATACGTAGGACAAGAAAAGGATGACTCGAGTAGGACAAGAAAAGGATGACTCGATTAGCTCGTAGTGGCTTGTGAGCTCACTTGCTAAAGTTGACCTGCCCACGCGTGAGTCTTGCCTAAGTGGCAAAGCATACCGAAAGCTTTTTCAAGTAAAACTATAAGAGATAATCAACCTTTAGAGCTAGTTCACTCACACCTTGGACTTATGTTTGTAAAGGCATGTTATGGTAACTCCATTTTCCTCACCTTGTCATCTCACCGCTATAAAACACTAGATTACATCAAATGTTTTACAGTTGAGAGGTTGAGAATAAGATTCGAGAAGACTTTTGAGTCATCTCGTACGCCAGTATTTCTCTGATTAGTTCAGAGGAATTGTGTTAGTTTCTTTGGTTAGTTCAGAAGAACTGTGTGAGGACAAAGGGGTACATATACAACTTTCTATTCCGGGAAATTCTGCAATAACATGTTATTGTAGAAGGGAGGAATAGAATGCTTCTGGATAAGTCTGGATCATTGACGGTACAAGCTAGCTTTCCAATTTTGGAAGGATGCACTCTTAGCTACTACCCTTATACGCATAATCGTGCCTTTACAACGTGTTTTCCAAGCTTTACAGCCTGTTTGAAAATGTTTTCGCAGTATTGTTGTTGCTATAAGAATCTTGACCTTTATGAGTTAGAGAAATTGTAGACAACATACCATCTTTAAGCGAGGGTGGGGAGATATTGTGATTCCACATCCAGTACTCGCTGAAAATGGTACTAGTCTGCAGCCGAGTGGGAGTACACCGCTAGACGCTAGTGGGAGTGTGCTCAACAGTAGGAGTACACCACTGGTTACTCAAGATTCTTAGATAGCACAGTGCAGTTGACGAGGATGAGTTCTCCGTTGGCGATTTGAAATCTGCGGGATATATTTTCATGTGCGCATTAGTAGATGATGTGGCGACAACTTCTTATGTAGAAGCGCGCTTTGTTCATCTACTAAAGTTGAGTGAATAGTTGCTATGAAGGATGATATGATCTCTATAGACAAAGAATAAGGTCTGTCTGGGAGTCAGCTGATATTCCGTCTGAGTGTAAGACTATTGAAAACAAGTGGGTTTTCGAAGTTAGACACAAGGCGGATAGTTCAGTTGACAAAGATAAAGGCGCACCTCGTGGTGAGAGGTCAAACCCAAGAGTGGGTGTAGATCTTGAAGACAAAATCTCCTTAGTGGTGATATTTTGTTTTTCATTCGCCTTATCTCAGTGATTGTTGCACATTTAGTTTTAGAACTCTTTTCAAATGGATGTTGATACTGCTTTTCTCAATAGAGAGCCAAACGAAGAGATCTACATGGATCAACCTATTGGTTTTACGACCAATGGGAATGAGCCAAAGTGTGGCATCTTAATTGATCTATTTACGATCTCTAGCAATCGTTTAGGCAATGGCACTTGAGGTTTCATGATTTGATCGATCTCTTTCGTTGAGATGATTAAAGAAGACCAGTGTGTGTACATTGAGCAATCCATTAAAGGTGTTCTAATTCTTATATTGTATGACAACAATATCCTTTTTATTTAGATAAAAAGGTATGGGTCAACCAACTGTGTGTTGGGAGTTAGGATTGTGGGAGCCATTCATAGACCTATTTTGTTCATCTCAAGAGACTTACATAATAGAAGATTCTTGAACACTCTCACATACAATACTCAAAACCCATAGATACCCCAGTTGAGAAGGGAATACCCTTGGCCCTAGTTCAATGTCCAGAGAATGATGAGGAAGTAAATGTCCAAAGTGCCATAAGCATCCGCAATGGGAAGCCTGATGAATACTATGTTGTATTCTTGTTCAGATATTTGCCATGCGGTTAGTTTAGTTAGTCGTTACAAGAGTAACCTTGGTCCAGTTCACTGGAGAGCAGTGAAGATCTTTCTGCGATATGTTCGCATGATTGTGGATCTCACCTTATGGATGGTAGAGTTTTAGAAGTGATGAAGACGATGCGACGCTCATTGGTTCAGCGATAGAGACGAGCGCATGTCCATGTCTGTCTACGCATTCATATTAGTTGATGAAGCATTCGCTTATTGTAGCGAGAAGCAGACATGCATCACCTTATCCATAATGGTAGCTAAGTATGTGGCTTGTTCTGCAGCCGTTTAGGAGGCTGTGTGGTTAAAGAGGTTCTTACATAGCGTAAGCTTCTTGCCTCAGAGCGATGAAGCAGTGTTGGTCTATTGAGACAGCACATCAGCTCTTGTTTATGCAAAGGACCATAAGTACCACGGAAAGTCCAAGTGCATAGAGATCCGCCACCACTACATTCGAGATATGGTTGCACAAGAGGAGGTTGTTTTTATAGTACATCACTACTGGTGATATAATGGCTAATCTTTTAGATCAAGCCAATTTCTAGAGATTCGTTCTTGTCTCACATTAGTTGTAAGGGACTCTGTAGGTTCTGATGTACTTTAACAACATTATTTTTTTGATATTATTATTACCAGATGTTTATTATTATAATAAAATCAATGGTTTTCCAAATTCATTCGTTGTTAGTTGGATGAATGCACATTTTTTTTCTTTAAAGTGTCACCAGGCTTGAATCGACCTGCTCACACGGGTGATTCACCTTGGCGCCGAGATAGCGAAGTTGGACATGTGTGTCCATAGCGCTTAGATGGCGAGCAAGATGAGACATTTGTGTTCATGGCGCTTGGATAGCTAGCTAGGACATGTGTGTCTAGAGCACTAGGAAAGCGGGCTAGAACACTTTATATCTACGCGGTATAAGAACAGCGAGCTAGATATAAACCTTGATATCCTTATATGTCGCCTAAGCTTAGAGCTAAGATGAGACCTAAGCTTGGTGCTTGGTCGAACATAGAGAGCGCCCACTACTCTATGTAGCCTGTTTATAGCCGAATATGAGTTTTCAGACAGACGCTGGTTGTAGCGACTGTGCTGAAAATGTCAGGTTAGACGTTTATGTAACGTCTAGACTAAAATTCGTATGGCGTTACTTTTACCACGAAGTGACATGCCCATTTATATGGAAGAACGCCATAGCATACATATCATACTGTATGTGCTATTTTGCGATCGTTTGTGGAGCAATGGATTAATCCCTATTTCATTGCTGTGTGAGCCACGTAGTCTCCCTGTAACGGGGATTCTACACAAGTTACCTTATGACCTGAGACTATGTCATGAAGAGGACGCTTGATGACGCTACTTTAGCGTACCATCCTGGGACGAAGAGACAAATACCGTCCTATGGGGCACGTCTAGGAAAGCGGTCGAGTTAGTTGGATTGACATTAGTAGGCAGGGAAGACTCTTCGATAACACACCATGTTTTGTGACTCATTAGCTGGCCAGCGACAATCGTATACGTACTGAGTGTCATGGGTACATTACATATTTGGGGGTGTAGCACTGCTTTCTGAGGGATTAAGAGTGCTAGATCCGGTGTGGTTGAACCTGTCTGGGTAAATACACGAGAAGCTTCCGAGTGATGCGTTTTGCTAGTTATGTGATTGACTTAGCATCTCAGCTCCTGTCGCTGTACGTTTCTTTTCGTAAGGTCGCACGTTCTATTTCCCGTATGAGGAGAAGATGAAAGTTGGAATCTGAGAGATTTTGTTTTAGCACAAAGCCCTATGTGGGTGAGTGGGAGATGTTAGCATTTTTTGTGGGTTATGGGTCACCCACATAATCTATGGACCGGGTCCAAGGGCTTAGCTTAGGGTCCAAGAAATCCTATGTGGATTATAACTTGGAGTCCTAGGGCATGTATATGTGTGTGTATATATATATGTGTATAACACACACATAAACACAACTCTGCACACAATAAGGCAGCCACCCTCTCTCCCTCTCTCTCTTTTAGTTACTTTCTCTCTCTAGCCAAATCACACTAGGGTTTGGGATTTAGCGCGTGGATACAAAGGGGGTGTCTCTAGTAGGCATTCTCACGACCCGTTCGAAGCACAAGAGCGTACACGGAAGCACTAAAGAGCAGCAGTTCGTGGGTATTATCGCCGGGCTTGTAACAACGCCGCCAAGACGATCCGTGATCGGGTATATTCCGCAAGGTATGTCCTTTACCCGACCCGTATGCATGTGTGTATACATTATTTATAGTTAAATTTCACAAAACTACTTTTTTTAAAAATTTCACAAATTTACAAAGTGTATCTAAGCAGGGACTTTTCACAAAATTGCAAATTTTTAAGCCTTTAGGCTTTTAAGTTCAGAACCAGAGACTTAACGCTAATTATCCCTTCTTTTAATGCTAAAGATCCTTCATTTTTTTTTTGGGAACAAAAAATCCCTCAAATGTTATTTGCGTGATCCTTCCCCAGTTTCAGCCAACTAAACAGAACGTTTCCCAAAAGCAAATTTTTTTTTTTTCTTTTTTTTTTTTTTTCAATCTTCATAATGTCATACGGAGTAACTCCCAAAATACAAATCAGTTTTCGATACATTTTGTATATCTGTGATCCAAAAACCAAGATGTGTATTGACTATTAAAATTTTTGGTTAATTACACAAACCTCCCTAAGGTTTGCCTTAATTACACGGACATTCCTTGCATTTTGAAAAATTACACGGACCTCTCTTGAGATTTAGGTTTAGTTACACTTACCTCCCCTCTGTTAGTGGACCATCCACCCCCCTAACAGAAATCCCTGATGTAAGCAATTTTTAGTTACGTAATGCCAAAATTACCCTTCCTTATCCTAAGATGTAAGATAGGGATAATAATTACACAAACCTCCTTACAGATATTGCCTAATTACACAGACCTCCCTCATTATAAAAAAAAAAAATTAAAAATATTTTTTTCTCTCTTCTTCTTCCTCTTCCGTCTCTCAACAAAAGTTAATTTTTTTTCCAAAGTATAGAATAATCTCGCTTATTTTTCAAAATGACTATATTAGAATATCTCCAATCATGCTCTCAAAATTTTCTCTAGATTTGTGCTAAAATGTTGTTGTAGTAGTCATGTTTAAGCCACTTATCCCAACCATGCTCCCTACAATAGAGAGCGATAAATATTTTTATTAATTTGTAGATAAAATTGCTAACTCCGACATACTCTGTCTCCTCAAATGCTAAAATTGGTAGCTTCAAAATCTTGTAGCTAAAAAATGGAGATCCAAAATTTTAATTTTTTATTTTTGTAAAATCAACACTTCAATTGCATAGATCTAAAAAAATTTCCAAAAATACAAAAAGTCGTCAAAATCGGTTAAAGATTTACAAAGTTATGGCCATTTAAGTAGATGATACTGTCTTAAGGTGCTATCCAGGTAAAGACAGTGCACTACATTCCCTCAAATTGACCAAAAAAAATACAAAATTGTGGTCATTTTAGCAGATGTTACTACCCTTATAATATTGTCCAGTTAAAGACAATAACATATCATCAGAGACAAAAAATAAAGAATAATAATAATAAATAAAATAAAAATAAAAATAAAAAATAAAAAATTCCAAGATAGTAGTAACATGTCACTATCGCAAAAATTGGGTCATTTAGCAGATGCTACTGTCTTTAAATATTGGTCATTTGCATTAAAAAAAAAGTAATATAACATCAAAGATTAGTAACATGGCATTGCACAAAGAGACAGTAACATGTTGTCAACAGAAACATTTCTTCTAATCGACCAAATAATAAAAAAAATATGGCCAATTTTAGGATATTTCTGCCTTACAATACTATTCATGTAAGACAATTAAATATTATCAAAGACAAAATATTTTTTTCAAAAGATAGTAACATGTCACTATCGCAAAACAGTGACATTATGTTATATTGGCCCGACACTGCAATGATTTTTTTTTCTTTTAAATTTTTTTTTCATAGTCACTATAGATCTTGTTAGATAGATCTTTTCTTCTAGATTATAGATACTTACATTTTATTCGAAATGGAGATGTGGCCCGAAAGTTACGATATTTTCAAGTTTAAAAAATAATAAATCAAAATCAAAATAAATTGTCTTGAAACACGTGTTGAGGTGGCAAAACAACATATTATACCTGTGTGAAATGGTGGCAAAATTGACCCTAAAAAAAATGGTGGTAAATTTGTCAATAGTCTTATTTGTTGGGGAAAAATCAGAATCCCCATTATTAGGAACAACACTTCCTAACCTTGTCTAGTGTAAATTAAATAGGCACAATTATAAATATCCAAGCCACCAAAAATATAATAAATTATTTTCTTTCGCCACAATCAAGCACAAACAATATAATAATAAAGCACCCAAGCAAGAATTAAATGACACCAAGGTTTATGTGAAAAAATCCTTCAATGAAGAGGGAAAAAACTATAGGGCAACTCCAAAAGATTCTACTATATGAAAGTAAAGAATATAAATGTTCTCTCAAGTTTTTATCCCAAAACTTGAGGTATCCAATCAACTAGAGAGTGAGTACAAGGATTACCTCTTAGGGTTCACAAACCCAAAAGAATACAAGTAATCAAAATCCCAATGGAATTGAGTAGCCAAACAACCCTTAACAAGCTTTGGAATATGCTCCCTCAAGCTCCCTCTATCTGTTTGCTGTAATTTGCGCGAGCGTGCCAGAACCAATAGTGGTTCGATGTGTGTGTGTGCGTGCAAACTAATTTCCTAACCGCTTGTGTGAGTGATACACAAGGCTTTATGAATCTGACTTCTAAACAGAGTGATTGTGTATAGTGAGTAGGAAAGTACCCTCACCGTAAATTCTTTAGCAGTACTGAAGCGCACAAGCTAAACAGTGTCGAGTTTACCACGTAAACAATCACAAACGGATTAATAAAACGAAGATTTTATTAAGTGTTTGGAAAAAATAAACAGATCTAAAGAACAAACCAGAACATGCTGATTATCCAAAAGAACAAAGAGAAATAACAAAGAAGGGCAGACCTAATTACTATGAAGGTTGAAAAACATAAAGACTTATAAGAGTGCTTTGAATGCTTTGAATGCTTCGAATGCAGTGTGTATGCTGTTTCGAGATAACGCGGAGTCCCCTGCTTGGTTGGCCTGCCTGAATATTTATAGCGGCCTTAGATGATTCCTAATTGGACAAGAGGTCCTTAGCTTGCGCCCCAAGCTGCTTGACTGATTGGCTGATGGTGGAAGAGACCTTCCTTATCTATAATTCCTTCCTTATCCAGATTCTGATTGAATCAATCCCTTTAATTTAGGGATCAAACGCCTAAATCCAGCTGGACACGATCAGATTCCTTTCCTGAACAGACTCTTATTTCCAAAACTCTGTGATGATGTCATCCTGACAGCTGTGGATAGCACCGCCTTCTCCTTTCAGTCCATCGGCCTCGTCACTTATTCTCCTGGATGAATCGGGCTCTACCCATTTCCATGCTTTTCCTCATGCCCGATTACCTTTCTTCAAATGTCCATGGCCAATCGGACTGCTACAACCATTTTCCATTGCACGGTATCCGATTGGACTTCGTGTTGCTTCAATCCACCATCGGGCTAACAGCGCATTGGGTTATATTTTTCCATAGCCCGATAATCCTCACACCTGTTCGTCTTTCCCATCGGGCTCTCTTCTCAACACCCAACAACCTTGTACCTATTATCGGTCTTACTTCTACGTTTAAGTCCGATGAGTCATATATCTCTTATCCTGGCCTCACCTTTATTCAGTTTCATGCGACTCGGGCTCAAAAACCATTGACGGTTTTTGGGTGCAAACAATTGCCCCCCAAAAGGTCATATCAAACGTCCCGCCTTGATTGATGTGACGTTTTGAATTTTAAAATTGCCACGCGTCAAGCATGTAGAGAATGTCAGATCATGGAGAATCCCACCAGTCACTCCACATTTAATGCATCATGATTACAATGTCGTGGTATTTAAGCAGCAAGATTTTTACAAGTCCTTACCTCCTTCATTTGCATCCTTGCTCTCTCTCTCTCTAAATAGCTAAAGCAACCAGAGCCTCTCTCTCTAAAACCTCCATTTTTTCTGGTGAACTACTTTCCCCTGTAGATATGGCTCCTAAGACTGCTCCAACCACTTCCAAAGGAAAGAAGACCTTTGTTGACGCTCTACCACCGCAAAACCGATGCAAGGAGGTTAGGACTCTAGCCAAAGCCTACGCCACTAAAATCTCTATTGACTACTTGACCCCCTACAGCTCTTCTGATGGTTCTCCAGTAGCACCAAGCCTAGGAGCAGCGTTTCTTGGCCATCCTCCGGCGGCTTTCCTTCCTCTATTTCCGCCGGTTGAAAATGAAGCGTTCCTGCAGGCCCCTGCCCATTAGAACAAGGTTCAGACTGCTACCCAGCCTATTCAAGGCTGGCCGACCCCTGCTGCAGACTGGGATAAGTGGGTGACTAGGGTATCGGCCTCTAAGGCTACTGTCTGGAGACAAACGGGCATTTATGATGCCATAATGCTCAGTCGGTTTAGAATAGAGATAGATCGACCTCTTCTTCTCTTGCCTTGTTATTTTGGTCCTCATCCTGCAACGGCTTTCTCTTCCGCTGCGGACCAATGGCTCCTACCGTCAAGGACATCAGCTATTTGCTCGGTCTTCGCCCTCACGGGCAAGAAATTATTCCTGGGCTTGACGTCAGAACGGACAGCTTTGCCTATCCTCAGTAAGAAATTATCAAGGATGGGGCCATTTCACACAGACCGATTACAGCCTACGGAGGCTTTCTGACTACCTGCATCAGTGTAGATGAGACGGAGGTGTCCGATGCTAAACATACCGCCTTCCTCATTTACTGGCTCAACAAGTACCTCTTCTGCTCGGCCAACCAAGCCATCACCAAAGAATACTCCACCTTGGCTTTGGCCCTCTCATCAGGGAAGCCCTTGGCCATGGCTACACTTGTCTGGGCGCACTTAGTCCGAGGCATAACAGATTTCATCCATTCGGGCTTTAGAGTTGGTGGGAGCCCGATATGGGTACTTCAACTGTGGTTGTACTCTTACTTCCCAGAGTTTCAACCAGCCATTTGCCAAATGGCCGATGTTCCTATTTCTGCCATCCAATTTATGGACGTAGCACCTTCTTCACACTCCTTTGAGGAGTGTTTTACTTTTTTCTATCAAGGTTGCTCCACTCGGGATATAAACCTCTTCACCCCTTTCTTCTCACTTCAATTTTCTTCATTCCTTCAACTCTCCAACATCCCTTCTAATTGGGGCTCGGGCACCCAATCCACCTACAACGAAATCTTCACTAGCTACTTAGTAGCTAGAGACATAATTTTTAGCCCAAGCATTCCATCGGCCAACAATAAGTGTGGGGCAGAATATTACTTTGCTCCCCTCTATGCCCGCCAATTCGGGCTTACCCAACTCGTGCCCGTTCCCCCTAGCATCACTGTCAACGTGGACTGGGTTGAACGCGACCTTATCGTCAATGATGGACAAGTAAAGAAAATAAAAGAACGGTCGGACTAGCTCAAGGCCGCATTCAACTTCATACCCTTCTCTGCCCGGCCTGTGGTATCAGAAGAATTCACCCAATGGTGGGGTGATCGGGCAGGCCAGCTATTCAAAGGTACTGCTGCCGAGGCCCTTGTACCTTACTCTATCATCGGCCGCTGAGGCCGATGCTCCTGTCCCAGCAGCAGCTCCAGTCCGGCGCAAACAAGTGGCCAAGAGACCGACCCGCAAGCCAGCTTCGGGCAAGGGGCCTACTCAAAAGAAACAGAAAACAACACCGGCCTCAACTCAGGTTAGATTTACAACATTTTTAGCGGTTAAGCCCGATTTTGCCTGTTCAGTACTAATCCTTTTCCTCTATTTTTCAGCTTGTTGATGAGGACTCTGGAGAGGACCCATCACTCCTAACTCAAACTCAGACTCTTCCTCCAACTCTTCCTGCATCTCCGGCATCCGCGGCGGCCTACCTAGAACGGGTCGCCGTGAGAGTGGTGTCGCTTCACACCGTGTCCCCGCTAACTCCTTCAAGTGGCGATGAAGACATTGCTCCTTTTGGCCACGTTCCCGAGCAAGTCGTCCTCTCTTCCAACAGTGAGGGCGTGGCCGATGCTGGGGCTGCTACGAAGGCAGTTGGGGAAGAAGTGGACTAGGCCGTCCCTCCTAAAGTTGGAGCCCTCTCCGGGCAAGGGGAACCTACTACAGCCACCGGATCTTTCGTTCCTGCAATAGTGGAACCGGTTGTGGCCGAGGCTAACCCTCTTGAAGATTCTGCAACTCTACGGTTGAGGCCGGTGTTGACTATTCAGGCTCGGGCCCAGAGGCTGAAGTTTTACAAGCTACAGCGGCCTCAACCAGTCTAGGGGTAGAAACTGGCCACGCTCCTTCTTCTTCTGCGCTAGCTCAATCTTTCTCTCAACCAAAAACTTCTCAACCCAGTGAGGCCGATGTTCGTGGAGAGATCTCGGCCTCACTTGGTTCTCATGCCCAGGTATTGAAGTCTCTCTACTTTACTTCATTCATAAACTCTTAGAGACCACTTTTGACTACTTATTCTTTTGAACAGGCCGATCCCATAGGTCCAGAGCCACACATTCCCTTCAATGACTTCTTTTCTGGCCTGGACCTAGGAGTTTTTGACCTTGGCCCTCTGGAGCCCGAAGTCGTCTCACCTTCACGCCTTTAACAAGCCAAGGACCTACTCTTCGGGCTTGCTGATCAGGACCTCTCTAGCCTTCCTGCTGCTGCTGACGTCGAAGCAGCCTTGAACACTATCATGGTCGATCCTACTCTTTCTGACGGGCAGCTATCCTTACTCCATGAGATACAAGAAAGACTCGCCACCTGCCGTCTTGTGGATCGATCGGCCTTGAAGATTCAGGCTGATGCAGAGCTTCACTTGGGCTCACGGCAGAAGGCATTAAAGTTTCTGGAAGGGGCCAAGGCTAAGTTTGAAGCGGGGAAGGCCTCTCGGGCTCAGGTGCTAGCAAGGGACTTCTGGCTGCAGAACCGTATTGCTACACTAAAAGCTCAGCTCGCCCAATGTGAGGCCAAGGTCGTAACCAACAACGCTGCCCTTGGGAAAATTGATGAAGCACTATCCTTACTTGGTGGCGATGCCCAAAGTGCAGTGATCAACTGCAAGCCAGTGTCCCGATATCCCAAGCATGGGCCCAAAAACTAGAAAAAGCAAAACGGGATCGGTCTGGAGCTATCAAGACCTAGGAGGACTTGAAGGCTAAACTTAGGAATTTTGGGTTGGCCTAGAGGCCGACTCATATTTTGTACTGTATAGAAATTTTTTTTCTTCTTTCTTCATTTTTGTAAGCAAGCTGTGCTCAGCCTACTAATACAAAATGATATTTTCTTTAAATCATTCGGGCTCAGGTTCATAATTGATCAATTGATCATATTCCAACCCAGGATTTGGTTTATAGTCAAGGTCAATGGTTTCCCACGACATAGGATAATAGGACTTTAAATACTGACCATTGATTAATCGGACATGAACCGTTCCATCTAGATCACGTAGCCTGTAGGCACCACCTCTCTTGACTTGATGGACGATGAACGGGCCTTCCCAGTTGACCGACCATTTACCGTAACGGTTATCCTTATCTCCAATAGGTAGCACGACCTTCCATACCAAATCCTCTGTGCAAAAAGACTTCTCCTTCACCCTTTTGTTATAAGCTCGGGCTGCCCGTTGCTTTTGCACTTTTAATGAATCTAAGACCGTGAGCCTCATTTCATCGAGCCCTTCTAATTCAGCTATCATAGCCTCTATGTACTCAGCAGGCTCTAGTTGATTCTGTAAAGCTCTTCTGGCCGATCGGACTATAACTTCCATAGGTAATATAGCGTCATGCCCATAAGTCAGCATGAACGGTGTGACCCCAGTACTTGACCTTTTAGATGTCCGATAGGCCCATAATGCTTCGGATAAGAGCTTGTCCCATTCCCTAGGATTTTCAATAGTCATTTTCTCAATAATCCCCTTGAGGATCTTGTTTGTGGACTCGGCCTGTCCGTTAGCCTGTGCATAATAGGGCGTAGAATTGAGAATTTTGATCCCCCTACCTTCTGCAAAAGCCGATGTTTCCGTTCCAATAAACACGGATTCTTGGTCGACCGTAATTATTTCTGGAAGGCCGAACCTATGGATAATGTATTCCTCAATGAATTTTATTACGGTGGCCTGAGTCACCGTTCTACAAGGTATGGCCTCAGCCCACTTAGTAAAGTAATCCGTAGCCACTATGATGAAATAGTGTTGGCCCGATGATGGTGGTAAGACCTTGCCAATTAAATCCATCGCCCATCCTCTAAACGGCCATGGTTTGATTATGGGTTACAGCTCTTTAGCTGGCACATGCTGGATCGGACCATGCTTCTGGCAAGCTTGACATCCCTTAGCGTAACTGATACAATCTTTCAACATACCGGGCCAGTAATTATTGTATCTTCTCAGCAACCACTTCAACTTTGTGCCGGCCTGATGTGCCCCACAAATCCCTTCGTGTACCTCGGCCATAACCTACATGGCCTGCTTCTTCCCTAGACATCTCAAGATCACATCGTCGCCGATTGGTTTCTTGAATAATTCTCCATCGAGCACCACGAATCGGATAGTAAATAATCTAACTCTTCGGTCTACCCTGACATTTGGGTGATTCAGGTATTCAATAATGGGGATTCTCCAATCGTCATCCTCCATCAAGACCGAATTGGTAGTAGCATACAACCTCTCTTTGCAACAGATGGTAATGATCGGACATGAACAGTGATGAGTTGGTCTTCTAAGTTCTTCTGAGAAGATGAGGCCGATCTTGTTTTTTCCAGCTTATTGGCCTCGGTATTTGTGGTTCTTGGAATATAACTCACGCTAATATCATCAAATGCCTCCATGAGTTGAGTGGCCACAGTGTGGAACGGGCAAAGCTCCCAACTTCTTATCTGAAATTCCCCAGCTATCTGTCCGATCACCAGCCCTGAGTCTCCCTTTATATGCATGGACGATGCCCCCATTTCAAGGAGTATCTCTAGTCCGATGATAAGTGCTTCGTACTCGGCCTGATTATTAGTGCATTTGAAATTGAGCCAAAATGACATTTTTATCTTCTTGTACTTGGGTGATACAATCACTACACCTACCCCAGAACCCTCTACGTTTTTGGAACCGTCAAAAGTTAATGTCCATGGGACTAAGGATGTGCTCAGGACTTTAGGTGTTAGAGGCAGTTCCCCCAAATCAGTAGGATCTGGGTGATCGGCTAAGAAATTAGCTATGGCCTGGCCTTTAACCGATTGCAGTGATCGGTATTGGATGGTAAATTCCATCAAGGCCAGGGTCCATTTTCCAATTCGGCCTCTCATGATTGGTCTTGACAACATATATTTTATCACATCAGTTTGACATATTATGTAAGTGGAAACGGGCAGCATATATGTTCTTAACTTTTGTGAGGAAAAATATAATGCCAAGCATAACTTCTCAATCGGCGCATAGCGCTGCTCGATTGGAGTTAAAATTCTACTTAAATAATAAACGGCCTGCTCGTTGCCTTGCTCATTATCTTGAGCTAACATACTTCCTATAGAGCAGTCGGAGGTCAATATATACAATTTCAAATACCTACCCTTCTTGGGTGGCATTAATTCTGGGGGTGTTGATAAATATTGTTTAATTCCCTCGAAGGCTTATTGATGGCTGTCTTCCCATTTGAAGTCTTCATCGGTCTTGATCTTCAATAGTGGGGTCCATACTTGGGTCTTCCCTGCACAATTTGATATAAATCTTCTTAGGAAATTGATCTGTCCGAGCAATCTCTGAAGCTCTTTCTTATTAGCTGGTGGTTTTGCTGCCTAGATAGCCCGAGCCTTATTTTTGTCAATCTCTATCCCTCTTTGATGTACTAGGAAACCTAGGAAATTCCCTGCTGTGATGCCGAAGGCACATTTGAGAGGGTTCATCTTTAGTCTGTGAGCCCGCATTCTTTCAAATGCTTTTTCCAAATCCATCAAATGATCGGCGTTACCTCTTGACTTCACCACCATATCATCTATGTAAACCTCCATGAATTGTCCGATCATATCATGGAAGATTGAATTCATTGCCCGTTGATTGGTAGCTCCAGCGTTCTTCAGCCCGAAAGGCATGACCACCCACTCAAAGGTTCCAATTGCCCCCGGGCACCGAAAAGCAGTCTTCGGTACATCCTCTTCGGCGATGTAGATCTGGTTATATCCCGATTGCCCGTCCATGAATGACAAAATTTTATGTTTAGCGGCCGAATCGATTAACTGATCGGCCATGGGCATGGGATACTCATCTTTTGGGGTAGCTAAGTTTAAGTTTCTGAAGTCAATGCAGACCCTCAGCTTCCCATTCTTCTTCACCACTGGGACCATATTCGAAACCCATTCAACATATCGGGCTGTCCGAATGAAGCCAGCGTCCAGTAGTCTTTCAATTTCTTCTTTCACCTTCAGCGTTACCTCTGGTGACATGCACCGAGGTAGCTGCTTGAATGGCCTGAACCCCAATTTAATTGGCAATCGGTGTTCCACCAGTTCTCTAGATAAACCAGGCATTTCATCATATTCCTAGGCAAAATAATCTTTGTACTTGTGCAGGAGTGCAATCAACTCGGCCTGACATTGCGGATCCAGCATCTGACTTACATAAGTAGGTTTGTGTTCTCCTTCTTTGCCTAGGTTGACTTCCAAGAGAGGGTCTTGGACATCGGCCTTTAAATAATCGAGCTTCGCCGTGGCCATCTCCAACTCGTCTATTTGAATCTCTTCCTCCCTCGGCGTTTCCTCTTCGTAGATACAATCGGCCAGATTAATCATTCCGTCAACAGGGCCGATTTTCAATCTTCTATCGGCCAAGTATGCACACCATCTGGCCATGCTGGCCTTGAGGGCCAGCAGCTTCTGTTCTTCAATTATCGGAGTCTCCATGGACATCTTCCTGTTCGATGATCTCAATTGGCCTTGATTCTTCTGTCCGACTGAGATTATGGTAATACGCTTTAATGTCCGACGAATTTCCTTTAAGGAAGGTCGTTGTATTCGATCTTCCCATTTTGTTGCATCCCAGCAACTTGACTGGCCCGATGTCATCTTCATATAAGACTGCATCGGCCGTTTGCACACGGGCTACAAATGGCTTTGTATCTGCCCAACCACTTCTACCTGATCACCTCTCCAAAAAATCAGCAACTGATGGAGTGTGGAGGGAATGCAGTAATTTGGGTGTATCCAATCTCGGCCGAGTAATGCATTATAGGCCGCCGAGGTTTCCACAATGAAAAAAGCAGTCATGACCGTTTTACTGCCAACGGTCAGTTCAAGGGGTAGGATACCCTTGGTTCTTGAAGGTGCCCCCGTGAAGCTTTGGACATTCATTTCGGTCGGAATTAGCTCCGACTCAGACTTCTGAAGGATTCTCAACATTAGTTGAGGTATAATATTGATGGTGGACCCACCATCAACCAGGATTCTGTTTATCGGGACTCCCTCAATATGTCCTTTCACGTACAAGGGCTTCAGATGCTGGGACATCTGGTATGTTGGTTTTTCAAACACAACTTTGACTGGTCTGGTCTTCAATCCTTCCTCAGTCTGATGTCCTTTCGGCCTCAAGATGGTGATCTTGGACCGATCGGTCTGCCCGTCGGTGGCGTCCACATTTTTGCTTGTGGCCTCCACCACTTTAGGTTTGACGGTCTCTCTCCCGTTCCAAAAAACGTCTTCTATCACAGCTAAGACCTTGGTCAGGCCCTCTATTACATCCCCTTCTATGGCCGCTGGCTGATCTGGCTTGGCCATAAAAGACATAGGTAATGTAAACACCATGTTAGATGACAGGCCTACCGGAATAGTCCCGAGTTGAATTAGCGAGGTGCTTGAGTTTGACATATCTCCATCGGACTCCAAACTCATCTTGTCCAATGTTACTCTACATCCCTCCTGTGATTTTTCTCGTCCGAATATTTCCTTTGGGTGCTCAGTGGCAATATGCATCGCCCTAGTTGAGAGTCCTTGGTCATCGGGCACGTTATGCTCTGTGGGTGTAGGAGGGTTTCCAGCCCAATTCTTCCAGTATTGCCGTTCTCGCTCGTCTTGTCTCATTCGCTAATATCTCTTTTTTTGGGACTTGTTGTACTGTGGCCGTGTTGGGAATTTAGAATGTTCAGCTCTATGCCACTTCTGATCTTCTACCCGCGGTGGCAACACCATCCTTGGGCTCCTATTAGAGGTTGATGCTTGCATCTGAGGCCTTGGAATTGTTTGGGAACTTTTTGCCCCTAATCGGCCGGATTCACCTTGGCCGATATGCTGAACCAACGAAGGTTTTGCCTGCCACCCAGGCTTCGCCTGACCTTGCCATGGCCGTGACAATCTCTCGTATACAGACCTTCTCGGGCTTGGTTCCCGATGTTCATGGCTTCTCGGCCTCTTACTCGAGCTCGAGACTTCATTCTTGACCTCAGCCACCTCAGCCTTGCATCTTGGGCAAAGGCCTTATTCGATGAACTCCAGTTGTCATCATAGATCAGCTATCAAATTGTCGGTACTAGATCTAGCCGTTTCTTCCTCGGCCTTGTGGACTTCCTCTTTACGCTCTTGATAGCTCCTCTGGAGGTCATGTATCTCCACTTTCGGCCCATCAGTGGCCGAAATACCGATTTGTTTCCCTTCCCTGTGTTTTGGCACCAGTTCTCTGTCGGTCAAGTCTATCTTCGGCCTCGGCCTTGAAAGCTTGGTTAAATCAGGCATAACCATATTGGTGCTGGTAATTTGAGGGAACGGATTTGCATCAATCCCCATAGCCTTGTCCGAGAACTTGAAAACTCCTTTCTCCACGTTTTCCTGTATAAAATTACGAAAAACAACACAATTATTAGTGGAGTGCTTCCAGGAATTGTGCCATTTATAGTATTCTTTATTTTTTAGGTCATCGGCCTTAGGGATCTGATGACCTTCACTCAGCTTGATCACTTTATCGGCCAATAAGGCATCAAATATTTGATCAGCCATGGTTATATCAAAAGTATAATTTTTTCCCGCCTCGAACGCCATTTTCTTTGCAGCGGCGTTGTTGTTAACAGGCTTATTCAAGGCGTTGCATACAATTGGCCGTTTACAGATCAACTCGGCCATATCGCTCTCTGTTTCAAGGTCACACTCTGCTAAGTGAATCTCATAATTAGGGTCCTTATAATATGTCCCTTTGGAGGAGTTCTTCTTCTCCTGCTCGTCCAAAAGGATACGCTCATAACGACCGGCCTGTGTGGCCAGCTCGAATAAGTCACAGAAGTCAGTTCCCTCAAACCTCTTGCGAAGTTCAAAGGACATGCCCCCCATGGCCATTTTAGCATACTCTTCCTCGGGCAAAACTGTCTTGCACCGATACTTTGCCTTACGGAAACGGGCTATGTAGGTTTCTACGGGCTCCCCTACTAATTGCATCATCCTGGACAGATCTGCCAGCGATGTTTCGGGCTCAGTCCTATAGAATTGGTCGTGAAATAACTCTTCCATCTCTTGCCAAGTTAACACCGAATTGGCGGGGAGATTAACATACCACAAAAATGCCATGCCCGTTAGCGAGTTTGGGAATAGTCTTAACTTTAATGGGTCACTACTACCCACATGGCCGCATTGAACAATAAAACGGCCAATATGCTCAACTAAAGACTGTTCACTCTCTCCAGAAAATAGAGTGAAATTTGGTACTTTATAACCTTGAGGAAATATGACTTGGTCAATTTTAGGGGGATATGGCCGCATGTACGTCGGCCTCTCCAGTCTTCTCATAAAGGGGCCATACTCTTCGTGTATGGCCGCCACCAATTCCTCCCTATTGATGGGTTGTGGAGCTACGTGCACATTCCTCAACGGGGGTACCAATGGCGGCGGTCCCTGCTGTTGATTGTTATTGGCCTAATGGGGCCAAAATCCACCGTTGTTCCTTTGCCCCCCATTTGCGTGACCTAGGGGTTGTGTGTGGCCGACTGAACTTTAAGTATAGCCTGTAGACCTACCAAAACCTGGTGTCGCCGATCCGTTGGGATCGGTGACTATCAGTCCGCTAGCCATTCTGGTCTGTGACTCAGATTGCTTGCCTGAGCCATTACTCTCCCTAAGGTTCGGACAGATGTAGGGTGGGTCTTTCGGCTTGTCAGACTCAAGCAATGTGCCTGAGCCCGATCCGTTGACTTGCTCTTTGCTGCCTCCGGCCTTATAGGTCTCTATCAGCCTTCCGATCGTTTCCATCAGGCGGTCCAACTTTATGTGGGTGGTCCTTGTCTCCTTGACCAGATCAGCTTGAATTTTATGAACATCGGCCGTTTGGTTGATGACCGATTTGAGATTGCCCATTGATCATATAAGCGCGTTGTATTCCTGCCACATGGGCTCAACGTTTGTTCTCACGGCTTCTGAAATTGCCTCAAGAGTGATACTGCCATCTTGTGGAGAATGACCGGTACTTTCCTCCACAGGTGGGTCCATGGGAGGATCGCCTTGGCCGTTCTTCGTCTTCTGTTTGTCTTTTATTGGAGGCATGGCTTGACACAGTGGGTCCCACAGGGCGTGCAAAAAATGTTTGCTGTAATTTGAGCGGGCGTGCCAGAACCAATAGTGGTTTGATGTGTGTGTGTGCGTGCAAACTAATTTCCTAACCGCTTGTGTGAGTGATACACAAGGCTTTATGAATCTGACTTCTAAACAGATTGATTGTGTATAGTGAGTAGGAAAGTACCCTCACCGTAAATTCTTTAGCAGTACTGAAGCGCACAAGCTAAACAGTGTCGAGTTTACCAGGTAAACAATCACAAACGGATTAATAAAACGAAGATTTTATTAAGTGTTTGGAAAAAATAAAAAGATCTAAAGAACAAACCAGAACAGGCTGATTATCCAACAGAACAAAGAGAAATAACAAAGAAGGGCAGACCTAATTGCTATGAAGGCTGAAAAACATAAAGACTTAAAAGAGTGCTTTGAATGCTTCGAATGCAGTGCGTATGCTGTTTCGAGATGACGCGGAGTCCCCTGCTTGGTTGGCCTGCCTGAATATTTATAGCGGCCTTAGATGATTCCTAATTGGACAAGAGGTCCTTAGCTTGCGCCCCAAGCTGCTTGACTGATTGGCTGATGGTGGAAGAGACCTTCCTTATCTATAATTCCTTCCTTATCCAGATTCTGATTGAATCAATCCCTTTAATTTAGGGATCAAACGCCTAAATCCAGCTGGACACGATCAGATTCCTTTCCTGAATGGACTCTTGTTTCCAAACTCTGAGATAACATCATCCTGACAGCTGTGGATAGCACCGCCTTCTCCTTTCAGTCCATCGGCCTCGTCACTTATTCTCCTGGATGAATCGGGCTCTACCCATTTCCATGCTTTTCCTCATGCCCGATTACCTTTCTTCAAATGTCCATGGCCAATCGGACTGCTACAACCATTTTCCATTGCACGGTGTCCGATTGGGCTTCGTGTTGCTTCAATCCACCATCGGGCTAACAGCACATTGGGTTATATTTTTCCATAGCCCGATAATCCTCACACCTGTTTGTCTTTCCCATCAGGCTCTCTTCTCAACACCCAACAACCTTGTACCTATCATCGGTCTTACTTCTACGTTTTAGTCCGATGATTCATATATCTCTTATCCCGGCCTCACCTTTATTCAGTTTCACGCGACTCGGGCTCAAAAACCATTGACGATTTTTGGGTGCAAACACTATCTCTTGGCCGCACTGCTCTACACCCAAGAAACCCTCTCTGTATCTATTTTAATCTTGTGCACAGAACCTAATATGAGATTCATAGCATCTCTTTTATTTGTATTCATTAGCTAAATGAATTAGCTAGTAAGGCAAGTATGACCCACGGGCCCATTTAAGCTAAAACATGGCTTAAGAATAAAACAAAAGTCAAAGCCCATAAAGAGACTTATATTCTCATATGTATGGACAAATATACATACGGTATACCTAACAATCTCTCCCTCCATACATATAGGAGGAGGGAACACCCAACCTTGACTACCCACTTGGAGTCCATTCCAGCTAGCCCTTTACATAGCTCAAGCTTCTCTCTTGTCACGACCTTAGTCATCATGTCAGGCAAGTTCTTCTCTGTATGAATTTTCTTCAACTTCATTTCTTGCTTTTTTATTACCTCACGTATCCAATGGTAGTGAACATCAATAAGTTTTGTACGGGAACGATATGTGGTATTCTTGCTCAAGTCCATAGCACTCTGACTATCACAATGAAGCACATACTTATCTTGCTTCAAAACCAACTCTTGGAGAAACCGTTTCATCCATAACATCTTTACCTGCTTCAGTAGCAACAATATACTCAGCTTTAGTGGTAGACAAGGCAACACATTTTTGCAACTTGGACTGCCACGAGACAGCTCCCCCTGCAAAAGTAAACAAGAAACCCGAAATAGACTTTCGGTCATTGATGTCCCTTGCCATATCTGAATCTGTAAACCCTTCTAAGATTGGTTTTGAACCCCCAAAACATAAACACAAACTTGAAGTGCCCCTTCAAGTACCGAAGAATCCACTTAACTGCTTCCCAATGCTCTCTTCCTGGATTGGAAAGAAATCTGCTCTCAACACCAACTGCATGAGCCATATTTGGCCGTGTATAGACCATCGTATACATAAGACTCCCTACTGCCAAGGAGTAAGGAACAACTTCCATTTCTTCTCTTCCTTCTTGGGTAGAGGGACACAAGCTTTTACTTAGCTTAAAGTGCCTCGCAAGTGGAGTGCTAATTGGCTTAACATCTCTCATGTTGAACTTTTCAAACACCAGTTCAATGTATTTCTCCTGTGACAACCATATCTTATTGGCTTTCCTGTCATGAACAATCTTCATACCCAAAATCTGTCGGGCAGGGCCTAAGTCCTTCATATGAAAGGACCTGAACAACTCTTTTTTTAGCCTGCGAATCATATTAACATCTTGACCAATAACAAGCATATCATCAACATAAAGCAAAAGCATAATAAAGTTACCATTCGGGAATTTATGCACATAAACACACTGATCTGTAGCAGTTCTCTTGGACCAATGACCTACCATGAATGAGTCGAATTTCCTATACCACTGTCTCGGGGCTTGCTTAAGGCCATAGAGACTTTTCTTCAACTTGCAAACCAAGTGCTATTTCCCCTTAACTTCAAAACCCTCTGGCTGTACCATAAAAATTTGTTCCTCCAAATCATCATGAAGGAATGCAGTCTTCGTATCTAGCTGTTCAAGCTCAAGATCCATGCTAGCTACTAAACCCAAAACCACTCGAATAGAACTCATCTTCACCACCAGTGAGAAAATCTCATCAAAGTCAACACCATGCTTCTGCTCGAAACCCTTGACAGCTTAGTAGCTTGTCACCATCCTTCTTCAACTTGAACACCATTTGTTTCTCAATGCTTTTCTGCCCTTAGGAAGATCAACCAACTCATAAGTGTTGTTCTTTTGCAAGGAATTCATCTCATCTTGCATAGCATGTACCCAACTGCCTCTGTCTCTGTGAGTCCGAACTTCCTAAAAACTCTCTAGCTCTCCCTCATCTGTAAGCAAAATATACTCAGAACTGGAATACCTAATTGATGGTCTGTGATCTCTAGTCTATCTCCTGACTGAAGGTACTGCAATCTCTGGTGGAGGGGGATGCTCCCCCTGTTCAACACCTTCTATATATGGTACATTATCATCATTCCCAAATTCTGAAACATCCATAATTAGATCATCCAATACCTCTTCCCCATCTATGGTACCCTGTGATATGGAAGGAGCTGTTGTGAGGTCTGGAGCACTACTTGCTCTAGGTTGTGCAGGTTTCTCAAAATCTGCCAAAGTCTGATGGTCGTGTAAAATCACGCCTCTACTTCTGATCACCTTTTAATTTTCTAGATCTCATAACCTGTACCCGAACTCTGCATCTCCATAACCAACAAAGATACACGGAATTACTTTATCACCAAGCTTAGATCTCTGCTCCTTAGCAACATATGTAAATGTCTTGCACCCAAACACCCTCAAATAAGAGTATGAAATATCACCACCAGTCCATAGCTTATCTAGAATCTCAAAATCTAAAGGAGCTGAAGGAGATCTATTAATCAAGTAGCCAGCTGTGTGAACTGCTTTACCCCAGAATGGCTTAGGCAGCATAGCCATTCGTAACATCTCTCTACAGTACTGCGATTCATCCTCTCAGCCACACCATTGTGGTGTGGGGTACGTGGAACAATCCTCTCATGCCGTATATCGTGATCTGCACAATATGCTTCAAACTCTTTTGAGGTGTACTCTTCCTGTTATCAGTACGAAGGCACTTCAAAGGTTTTCCTGCTCTCTTTCCACCATGGCATGGAACCTCTCAAAATGCTGAAAGACCTGGTCTTTAGTTTTCAAAAAATACACCCACACTTTACGTGAAACATCATCAATAAAAGTAAGAAAATACTTATTTCTGCCCAAAGACTCCACCTCAATGGGACCACAAACATCAGAATAAACCATATCAAGCAACTTGGTTTTTCTTTTACTAGAAGCATGAAAGAAAACTCTATGGTGCTTACCAAATAAGCAATAATCACAAGGGTTAAGAATTGTACCTTTGGCAAAGGGAATGAGGGACTTCTTTTCCAGAATCTGCAACCCTTTATCACTCATGTGTGCCAACCTCCTGTGCCACAAATTTGGTGAAGACTCATCCTCAATTGTATTGAGCCCACTTGAACACACCTTCACATGAGTCTTATACAAAGTACAACAAAGTTCCCCTTTTGCAACAACTAGGGACCCTTTGGTGAGTTTCCACTTTCCGCTCCCAAAATTAATGGTTATCATAATCCATTTTATCTAGTGCAACACCAGAAATCAAATTCAACCGTAAATCAGGAACATGCCGAACATCCTTCAATGTCAAAGTGCAATCCAAGGTATTCTGAAATACATACATCACCTATCCCCTCAATCTTGGAATAGTTGGTATTACTCATCTTCACAGTACCAAAGTCACCGGCTTTGTACGATGTGAAGAACTCTCTCTTAAGAGTAGCATGGTAAGAGGTGATTGTATCAACAACCCACTCAACATCACTATTTGTAATATGTAGGTACTCTTCATCTCCAAATAAGAGTAGCACCACATTCTCAGAAATTGTAGCTGTAGTATTCTTGTTTTCTGACTTTTTCTCAGTATTACCTTGTTTCTGGTCTCTTTTACGAATTCTACAATTTTTGCTCATGTGGCCTTCCTTGTTACAATAATAGCATAAAAAACCTCATCTCGCTTGTAACTTGCCTCTGCTATTCTTGGACTTACTACGATCTTTATATCCTTTCCAAAACCCTCTATTTGGATTCCTACCCCTGTTCTCTGTGACAAGAGCCTGTGTCTTATCTGTACCCATACCCTTTCGCCTGGCTTCCTCGTTAAACATGATATCTTTAACAATCTCCAAAGTCAGCTTACCATTAGGAGCTGAATTACTAAGAGACACAACCGACATCTCCCAACTATTAGGCGAAGAACTCAACAATAGCAAAGCTTGAAATTCATCTTTTAAATTCATCTTCATCATAGCCAACTAATTTACCAGACTCTGAAAGTCACTCAAGTGCTCGGCAACGGAATTCCCATCTTTGAATTTCAAGTTCACAAGCCTTCGAATCAAGAAAGCTTTGTTCTGTGCGGTCTTTCTCTCATACATAGACTCTAATTTTTTTTTCTATAAACTCTGTGCATTGACTTTTTGGGCAGCGTGGTAAAATACGGTGTGATCAATCCACTGTCTAATTTGACCCATTGTCTTCCTATTTAATTTAACCCAATCGATAGTGGACATAATTGTAGACTTGGCCGTATCACACTCAATCGGATCATACAAATCTTTACAATAGAGAATATCCTCCATTCTTGGCTTCCAAATGGCATAATTCGAAGCAGTAAATTTAATCATCGCATTTGATGACTCCTCCATTTAATCACACAAGACAATAAATATAATTAACCTTAACTCTGATACCACTTGTTGGGAAAAAATCGGAATCCCCACTATTAGGAGCAACACTTCCTAACCTTATCTAGTGTAAATTAAATAGGCACAACTACAAATATCCAAGCCACCAAAAATATAATAAATAATTTCCTTTCACCACAATCAAGCACAAACAATATAATAACAAAGCACCCAAGCAATAATTCAATGACACCAAGATTTATGTGGAAAAACCATCCAATGAAGAGGGAAAAAATCACAAGACAACTCCGAAAGAGTCTACTATATGAAAATAAAGAATACAAATGTTCTTTCAAGTTTTTGCCCCCAAATTTGAGGTATCCAATCAACTAGAGAGTGAGTACAAGGGTTACCTCTTAGAGTTTACAAACCCAGATGAATACAAGTAATCAAAATTCTAATGGAATTGAGTAGCCAAACAACCCTTAACAAGCTTTGGAATATGCACCCTCAAGCTCCCTCTATCTCTCGGCCGCTGCTGCTCTACACCCAAGAAAACCACGGGTCCATTTAAGCCAAAACATGGCTTAAGAATAAAACAAAAGTCAAAGCCCATAAAGAGGCTTATATTCTCATATGTATGGACCAATATACATAAAGTATACCCAACAATTTTCATTTTAAAAATAAACTTAATACCAAACAATTCAAAAACTTATGTCCTTATCACATGAAAAAACCGAACTGGACTATTCTTGGATTACAGTCCCTATTTGGGACTTCTAATTAATTCTCCCAGAAATTAATTACTTGACTAGATACAATTTTTGGTGCTAACCAAATAACAATAACATTGAAAGGAATTATCTTGGTAACAGTTTTCCTTTTTCTTTCTCCAGAAAATGAAATGAAATATTGAAAACGCAATCGTTTTCATTTTTCTTTTTTCAATAACAAATGTATTTTTTTCTTTAAAAAACAAAAGATATTTTCCATTTTCATAACTTTGAAAACTGAAAACCGCCCTCAGCAATTGCATTCCTCTTCCCAACAATTTTCATTTTCTTTTTGGCTCTTTCTGACAAAGAAGTAAACTTTTTTCTTTCTGAAAAAATTGATGCCTCACATCCCAATGTAAAAAACCCACAAGGTTTATGTAATTCTCAAATTTTGAATTTCAAATGCTTGCCAGTGCAAGCACTTTAAATAAGAGTAGTGATTGGTGCACATAAAGTGTGCACATAAAGATTTGGGCCAATCATTTTGGTGGATCCCATGTATGCAGGCATGGGCTCCACCAAAATGAATGGCATAGATATTTATGTGCACATTTTATGTGCACATAGCATCACCCTTTAAATGATGATATGTTCAATTCAACATTATTCAATCAAAATTCAGTGGTTTTCACTATCATATGTATTTGTTAAACATTTTGAAATTTAAATTTGGGAGAATTAAAAACCAGTCAACAATTTGTTGACAATTAAAAAGTCAGCCATGTAATTTTTGAAAATTAAATACACATCAACTATTGTATAAAATGTCAAAACTACCCCTCCCTCTTTGGTCTCTTCTCACCAGCCACCATCGCCACTTGCCGCCGCACCACCACCACCTGCCGCTGATACCACCACCAACACCACCACCAAACTCAAACCCCAATCTCTCTCTCTCTCTCTCTCTCTTTGATATCCTCTCTCTCTCTCTCTAGGAAGAAGAGAAACTCATAGTCAGCGATTACCATCTCTGGTCGTCGCCACCACCACCACCACCCTCAAAGGGCCACCACCACCAAACCCAACCCAAACCCCAACCTCTCTCTCTCTCTCTCTCTAGGAGGAAGAGAAAGCCCCAAGCCAACCACCACCACCACTGACCGCCGCCATTGTAGGAAAAAAAAAGTTACAAGTTTTGGAACAACTGGCCAAACATAAGGATCAACTCACCAAACATTATTGGGAGCAACTATCCAAATGTAAGGAGCAACTCACTGAACAGTATCAGGAGTAACTTTCCAAACGTAAGGAGCAACTCTCTAAATGTAAGGAGCAACTCACCAAACGTTATCGGGAGCAACTCACCAAATGGTATCGGGAGCAACTAACCAAATGGTATCAGGAGCAACTAACCAAACTGCATCAGGAGCAACTCCCCAAACCGTTTGGACAGTTGCTCCTTACGTTTGGAGAGTTGCTCCTTACATTTGGAACGTTGCTTCCAATACCGTTTGGTGAGTTACTCCTTACATTTGGATAGTTGCTCTCAATAACGTTTTGTGAGTTGCTCCTTATGCTTGGCTAGTTGCTCCAAAACCTGCAATTTTTTTTTTTCTACAATGGCGGCGGTTAGTGGTGGTGGTGGCCATCTATGGCTTTCTCTTCCCCCTAGAGAGAGAGAGAGAGAGAGAGAGAGAGAGAGAGAGAGAGAGGAAATCAAAGAGAGAGAAGAAAGAGATGGGTTGGGGTTTGGTGGTGGTAGCCAGGGGCGGACCCACAGTGGGGGCGAGCAGGGGCAGCTGCCCCCACTAAACTTTTGGGAAAAAAAAAAGGTAATATATGATAGTTTTAAAAAATGTCAATTTTTATTAAGATTTTATGTTAATTCGGGGGCTTTGTATAAAGAGTAATGATATGCTTCCCAAATTTCTATCCCAAAAGTATTTTTCAAATGATGTGGCAATGGGGTCAGGTCAAACACAGTGGGACCTGTTGAATTTTGATTGGAAGTTGTTTATCTCGCCCTAATGCTAGGTCATTTGACAAGTACTTTTGAAATAGAAATTTGAGAAACTTACTCTTTTGTAAATTTTAGAACTTTGAAGAACTTTGACACGATTTTAATTGACAATTTATTCCCACTCTTAACTTTATAGTATTATATATTAAGTTTATATATGTATATGTCATATAATAAAAGACCAAAAAGTAAAACAAAGACCACCTAGAGTCCCCTAGTGTCCCATAAGACATATATATATATATATATAATATTTCTATGCAGATGAAGTTTGAAGTTTCACAGAAGCCCTCGAAAGACTCAAGTACCACATATCCACCCTTGACATTCTCTTGCTCCTGTTTAGTGCAAAAAAAAAAAAAAGGATAAAAAACTCCCTGTGCTCATTTTCTGTGAGATAGACAAAAAAAAAAAAAAAAAAAAAAACCACACACACACACACACAGAATTCCAACCCCTATATATACACAAAACTTATGGAAAAAAAATACATAAAATTATACTATTCCTAAAAAAAAAAAAATTAAAAAAAATAATCGGTCGGAGGCCCCCCGTGAAAACTTTGCTCCCACTAAATTAAAGTTCTAGGTTTGCCATTGGTGTTGGGCCTGGTGGCCCTTTGAGGGTGGTGATGGGGTTTGGGTTGGGTTTGGTGGTGGCGGCGACAGGCGGCGACGGAAGGTGGTGGCTGTGTTGGTGGCCGTGTTGGTGGCCATGTGAGGAGAGAGAAGAGACCAGAGAGAGAGAGAGAGGAGGGCAGTTTAGATATTTTAGAAAAAAAGTTAATTGATTTTTAATTTATATACTTTAAATATATATTTTTTTTATTTTTTAAAAAGTACATGACTGACTTTTAAATTGTCAACAAATTATTAACTGCCTTTTAATTTTACCCAAATTTGGGAGAGATACTCAAATTTTAAAACCCCAACCCAGCCCATTTACAAGCTTATTAACCCTAGTTACTTTAACTTCAATAATGCAACACCAACCGATTGTGCCGTGTACAGTGGTACGGCCCACATTGTGCCGTTTGGTTCATGCGGCACACATTGTGAAATGGCACAAGGAGTGCCGTGTGGCCTTTGGGCGGCACACATTGTGCCATCTAGATTCATGCGGCATAATTTGTGCCGTTTCGTGTGCTTGACGGCTCAATCTTTGCCGTTACTCCCTAAATTAGCTGAAACTTAGAAAAACTTAGTGCTACCACAAACTTAAGTTTGACAAAGTTTTGTATCCTATACATTAGTTAAAACTCGCCCATTGTTAGTGGCTTTTTAACTAAGTTTTCTTAAGTTGTCCTACAAAACACTACCATTGTTGATGCTCTTACTCAGTCAATTGAGAGAACAGAATGGAAGAAGATATGAAGAAGATGAATTACAGAGATTTGGGGAAGAACAAGAGAGAGAGAGAGAGGGAGAGAGAGAAGGCACAGAACTAGAGAGAGAAAAACAGAGTAAATTGTCCAATTCCTCTTCAGCCTGAAAAACCTTTGTCTTTGTGGGTGCTCCAGCATTTCATCCAATGAGAGATCCTTTGGTACTTTTTTAGTTAGTTTCACAGTAACATGCATATTTGTGCCTTCATTGATGTAGCATTATTGCTTTAACTTAGTTCAATCTCTTCTCTCGGATTGGTGGTGAGACACTTCGGACTTCAATACTTGCCGGCGGTTTGGTCTCGTCTCTGCTATGGGCTATGCGTGAGATCAATTTCAAATTTTCAGTACACATTCTTTGTTTTCACTGGCGTGAACTTTGAGGTATGTATTCCCTGTCAAATGTTGTTTAAAAGATCTAGTTTTTTTTGGTAATTGGAAGCTTCCTCTGCGCATAAAAATAATAGATTTTCTCCTCTGATCTGAAAGGAGTTTGTGTGCTGTGATTATACATATATTTATATATATATATACACACATTTATTCATTAAAATTTTTTGAAGCAACATATACACAGCGGTGTGGATAAAACCACGACATTGGGTAAACTTACATTTTAAGGCATGTAGTGGTGTGAAGCGTACCATGAACTTAGCTTCCGTTTGGTGTCAAACGGCCAACTCCTAACCGTTTGGTTCTTAACTGGCTTTCCCATTACCATTTAACACTAATCGGATTTATCTTTATCGCTTCACCCCAAATTTCCGTTTTATTTCAGTACTTGCTGTTACCCCCAACAGGGCCGGCCCTGAGATTTTGAGGGCCATACTTGAACTTCTAAATGGGGGCCCTCTGTATATTAGCGTAAATATTACAATATTACTTATTGATTACTTAAATAATAAATTTGGGTTGGTATTCTTTAGACTGTGCCCTGCCTAAAGGGGGCCCTACGCGGTCACGTGTACCGCTTCACCTCAGGGCCAGCCCTGACCCCCAACGACTAAATTAAAACGGTAAGTTTTTTAACAACATTATAGCTATAAACCATTTCTATAAAATCAGTATACTTTCTTCATTGTTTTGTTTGGCTAAAAGATTCAATTTGTTACCTGCAATGGCTTTACGCAGTAGAAATACAAACATGAGACCTTTTGAAGATGAAATACTCTGTCGCATATATGTAAAGGTTAGCCCAAAACCTATAGTCGGTAATAGTCAACCATGCACAAAGTTTTGGAGCACTATCCAAAATGAATACAATGCTCATCCGAAAATTCAACTTGAACTACCTAGCGGAAGTCTTCAAACAAGGTTCTCAGCTATTTTAGAAGCAGTGATGTACGCATCAAAAATTGCACATGTTTATGGATCAATTCAAGGTAGCAAAACTAATGAAATTGATTGGGTAAGACGTGAAATAATGGTGTTTAGCATTTTATTTGTGTTCCATAGTTTATTAATTACATATTACATTGTATATGTAGATAAGTCGTGCACGTCAATTATATCAACAAATGTCCGGCAAACCATTTATGTTCGATAACTGTTACCAAATCTTGAAAGATCTACCAAAATTTGATATTAGTACTACGCGGAGCAACACACAACGTTTTGGATCTTATGGAAATAAAACATCATCTCCAGTGACTCCAACGACTCCTATAGGAAGCCTAAACCTCATCGATGATTTTCCTATTGACATCGAATCACCTTGTGAAAGGCCACAGGGTAGGAAAGGCGAAAACAACGACAAAGAAAAAACCTAGAGTTACTAGCCTTGCTGCCAACGTACCGGTTGTTAATAGCATAGAAAAGTTTACTATGGAGTATGCAAAAAATGCGGAGGAAAACCGTCAATCCAGAATGCATTTTGAGTCACAAATGGAGGAGTTGATAAAAATAAGAAAAGACAAGATGGAACTAAAGATGAGAAAAGAAGACTTAGTAATGTTTACTGATACAAGCAACATGTCAGCCACCCAACAACAATACTACAAAATGCGCTTTGATGAGATCCTGCAGAGGGTGCTGCGACAACAACAGAATGCGACATCATCTTCTTCTCTTAATTAATTATGCTTAAATTCATGTAGCTTTATTATTCAACGAAATGGACGTTATTGTAAATGACTTAGTACGGAATCACGGTTGTGGAGCGTGCATGGCCCAAATATGTTCAACTAGATCATACATGCAATTGTTGGGGTTTTTGTTTGTCATACATTTTTGCCTCATGGGCCATGTAGGCGTAGAATGTAGATGTTGGGTCCCTCAAAATTCTGGAGTCACTTCATTGTTGTTATATTCACATCGCCAGTTGCAGTCCGGACGTTCACCCTCGATTATCGTGTTATGCATAATGATGCATGCTTTCATTATGACAGCCATCACATCTTTATTCCATAGCTTCGCTGGCTCATGTATAAAGGCAAACCGAGCTTGAAGAATACCAAAAGCTTGCTCGACGTCTTTTCTTGCGCCTTTTTGAGTCTGAGAGAACACTTTTCTGTTTTGTGTGTTTGGGTTTCTGAAACTTTTTACAATTGTTGTATAGGTTGGGTAAATCCGTCCACAGGATAGTACCCCATGTTGTAAGTATGGCCGTTAATATTGTATTCAATTGGGAAAGTACGATCGTGCATGGGATCTTCGAATACAGAAGATCAGTGTCGCACATTCAGATCATTACATGTTATCGGCATATCAAAGAAAGATCACCATATCCATGTGTCGTATGATGCCACCTCTTAAGTACGACTGTCAGAGCATTTTTATGGCTGCTATACTGAACATGACAGGCAGTGGGACCATTTTTCCATACCCAATGCATCCATTCGATGCTACCAATTAATCCTGGAAAACCCCGTCTAGAGTTCTCTATTGCCATGTGTGTTATATATGCTGCACTGGAAAACTCATATCCAACTAGTGAGACAATTGCAAGACAACATCTTTTCACTCTCTTTAAGTATAGTCACTGCATTCGGGCAACGAAACACCCTCATTGATAGTTATGCCTGCAATTAGTAACAATAGACTTTTTAATCAACTTGTCAAAGAAACAAAATGAGATTGACTTATGAATAAAGTAATTTAATTCCAAATGATCAAAGAAGCTACCTACAATGAAAGTGGAATCATTGGGAATGATGCCTACGGTAAATGAAAAGTGTGCATTGTGTCCACCATCGCTCGATGCAAGACTCGACTAAATGTAGATATGAGTTTGGCATATCCATCATGCGAAGTTGAAACCATCCAATAGTATCTTTGATTTGTTGGTAAAGTGAAAGTCGGGTGTATAACGAGTGTGTGTTCTTCCAATTGCCGCGCATTTGAACTTATACCCTTGTTTGTTGGCCACAATTTTACCGTCTGCTGCGTGCGGGTTGTCATCAACAGCATGCGAATATCTTCACTCATTTTTGGGAAGGAATGTTAGATGTTGACGTGGTGATTATGGAACGACGTCTTCTTTTTACCAAATAATTGTTTCGTGATTGTTTAATAAACTTTTGATCTACAAATCTAGAAGTTTAAAGGAAGTGAAAAGTAACTGATTGAAGTTGGGCTCAATTCGTATTTATACTAAAAAAAGTTACCTTTGGTAGGACCGTTGGAAATAGCCGTTGAGCCCAAACGGTGAACGGCACAGCCTTAGCCGTTTGTGGTCAAATAGCCGGACCTTTGCCGTTTCACCACAAATGGTTAAGCCTCTACCGTTTTGTGGCCAAATGGCATTGTGTTGGCCGTTCCCCTCTAAACGGTATTCCCTTAGCCGTCGCCCGAACTACACCACCACTACAAACCTCCCACTTTCAGTACCACAACTTAGGGTAAGTTTGTTCCAAGTTTCTTCACACCATTGTGGATGCTCTAAGGAGATTCGGAAAATTGAATCTGAAGTGTTCAGCGCAGATTTTCTTTCATTTCTTCTTCAGATCTTAACCATCCGACCACACTCATAGGGGTAGCAGATTCTACTTCAATTTGTGAATTATTGTTGGAAAATTAGTTCATATATCTGGGTAAGACGAATGGGAGCAGTTTTGATATAAATCGATATGAAAATGTGCTTTTTTATAAGCTCACCCTATTGATCTCACTCCATTGTTATTTGCATGGGTGCTTTGGGGAGGTCAAAGGTCATTGTCATCTCTATACCATGGGGTTTAAACTGGGTTTTCCATTTTAAAGAACAAAGTCACAAGGGCAAGCAAATGATATGGCCTTTGATTTATTTGATCCTGGAAGATCATCACTAGAGAGTAGAGAGATGTCACGTTGGTTTATAATCTTGACCTCTTCAATCACTGAGATCTTGCAACTTGCAAGACTTATGCTTTGCATTACACTTAAGTTATGTGATTTCATAGTGCTCGACCTTGTGAATATTTTTTGTGGTCATAGAATGCTAATAAATCTTTACCCAATGCCAATTATAGGTGATTCCAAGTGTACATTCATTTGATTTCCGCCCTTGATATCATGGAAAAATGTTTGGGCATAATTGGATTGTTCTGCTATACTCGTTCAGCCCATTACACTAATATCAGAATTATGCAGAAACATTTTCCCATGAAGAAGACTCCCAAGTTTGTACTTGACTCACCTTTTTATGTAATCAATTTTGTTCAATTATTCTCTCTCCGTTACACCATCCCTTCTTTAACTGATGTTTCTTCTTGTTGTTTCTAGATGATTTGCTATGCAGTTATATTCATAAAACTTCGCCTTCTTTTTCTTCTTTGTTCTTTTTAATATATTTTGGCAATATTAGGACTCTCCCCTTGAAATATACGTTACTCTGCTTATGTGCTAAATCTTGCTGAATGATGCACAGTAATCATTTGTTGGTAAAATGTTTTTGATTTGATATACTGAACGATTTCCAATTGCGTTGATGCAATTTCTGTGAAAGAAATTGAAATGTGCAATAGGTGAATGTTGATACATGGGACTACATTTACATATCCAAATGCTACCTAAAACTTGCATCAAGCTTTCAATCACACCTGGAGTATAATTATCACAACCATGAACATAAATCAATGCAATTGAGCATACTCATATGGTGCACTAGATTTTAATGAGTGTTTTACAGACATAACAGTGTTGTTTAGAACTTCAAACAAATTACAGTTGAATGCAATATTAGGTTTAGTGGTGGTGATCTACGAAAGCTTCTCAGATTCTGCAAATCCTTATAACTTGTTGGTAAGGATGTTCGCTCTTAGACACCAATGACATGCCTTGGAAGTGATAAAAGTTGCAAAATTACGTGTGAGTGTGAAACTCTAAACTTCAAAGCTTTCTCGCAATCTGATAGTTGTAGTTTCACATGTTTGTTATTATGTATTGAACTTACACAAATGAAGAACGATCACTGTAAGAGCAAAAATAGCGCTATTATATCACCTGGTCTTTGACTAAACACATTCCAATTGATGAGACCTTTACCATAGTCACTTCACACTGCAAAACTTTGTGCAATAAACAGCATTTGAATATGATTTACGTTGGAAGATAATAACACCAAAAAACTCATGCATAGTCAACAAATTGATTATTCTCTTGCACTAAGATCCTGTCGAGCGTTATAATTTGATATGAACTGTTTATACCATTTTGCAGATGATTTTGGAGTTCTCTGGAGCGTGGCATAATCAACACGGTGCAGCCCAAACCTTATCGTATATCCAGAGATCCACTCAAAGTTATCGAGCAAGGACCAGGCGAAGTAACCTCTCACATCTGCTCCTTTCCTTCGTACAGTCAAAGTATCTATATATTAGTAAGACTTCTAATTAAGCTTTTGTAACAGATATTACAGTGATCAACCAAAACTTGCCAAGACTTTGAAACTCTCAATATATATATATATATATATAGAGGGAGCCTTAAAGGTTTGCAATACAAAATCACAGATCAACGGAAAATATGAATGAAATCCAGGACATGAGACATTTTCAGTGTTAAATTGCGCGTCTTAAGGCTTTTATCATCAAGGAGCTTCAAGGACATGAAAGATAAGTCAAGAAACATACATATAGCTATAAATAATGCTAGTGGCTTTCTGCCATGAATTGTGGGGATTAGTACCTCATTGCTGTTATTAGGGCCACCAAGTAGCTGTTCATGTACTCCACTCTTTGTACATCGTTGAGCAAGCTTTTGAATGTGGAATTCGGAGTATTTGCCTCTCCAAAACCTACAAGATCATGTAAATTCGTAGGACGAAGCTGAATTTCTTCTGAAAACACTTGAGGGTCAATTTGGTCCTTGGATTTACCAAGGAGAAGAAAAATAAAACACTTTTTTCTCGTTTGATTATCTTGTTTTGGGCAAGTCTTGTCTTATTTTCAAGGAAAATAATGGGAAATAGGTAAGAGATTTTAAAGAAGTATCTTGATTATAAATCATTTCCTTCCTTTTTCACGTTTCTTGTTTTATAATTACAACTAATTTTGTATTTTTATACTATTCTAAACATGCCAAACACACTAGCAAGATCGTTTTCCTTTCTCTTTCCCCATGTTCCTTTCTCTTTCGTTGACTAAATCTATGAACCAAACGAGGCGTTAAATTTTAAGTGACTCACCATTTTCTGTAATGAACATTGGTATGTTGTATCTATCTTTCACATATGTCACTATTTGTTCCATTCCTTGAGGGTAAACGTAAAGCCAGTCCACAGCAGTCTAAATCATCAAAGAACTTACATGATTTCCTCGCAATATAAGTTTCCAATGTGGTGATGAAATTTAGTTTAGAAAAACATACAGAATTTCCAATGGGGACACCATTTTTTAGTGCAGTTCGGAGAATGTGACCTTCTGTCTTAGAAACTCCTGGTCCGGGTTCACATGCCGAGAATATGCAATCTTTGATATAGAAACTTGTATAGTGGTTAATGCCGATGAAGTCCAACCCGTTCTTTAAGTTCTTCAGATCATTTTGCGAAAAGAGAGGCAAGGTAGATCCTAGAATTTCATGCATTTCTTCTGGGTATTTCCCAAACATAATTGGGTCTAAAAACCTGCCTTGATTTTCAGATAAAGTCAGGGCGTGCTATGAATCACGGACACGGGCACGCCGACACGGACACTTCGACACGATAAATATTTAAAAAATTGTACGTTGACACCTCAGGAAAAGTGTCCGCAAAGTGCCGTGTCCGTGTGTCAGACACGATATGACACGCGACATGTTAACTTCTTAGAAGTGTCCGTGCTTCCTAGAGGCGTGCTATGTTATGAAAGCTTTGTAATAACGCAATCGGATTAGTTTACATTAGGACTTTCTAAATGTATGTTTATGTGTGTGCAGTGGCAGACCCAGGGGATAGGTTGGGGGCCACGGTCCCCCAAAATTTTAAAAATATGTTAATTTCCTATACATAGTTAAAAAAAATTTCAAATTTAGTAAGCTCTGCCCCCTCCAAAAATTGTTGATATTTACACGCCCTCCAGCCATTATTGCTGGATCTACAACTGTGTGTATATGTGTCTACTGGTGATTAATACTTGCACCAGGCTTCTGATGGTTGATGTGTGTGTGTGGATGATTATTACTCACCAGTTCATATAGAAGGACTGTGCTCTCTTGGCTGCTGCCTTATCTTCCGAGGAGTTGCTTATGGGTTCAAACCATACAGCATTCATGACGATGCCAATGCTACCACCTTGCTTCTTCTGAATGCTTTGCAAGGTACAATTAAGGTCATAATAACCTCCGTTTTGGATTTTCTCGAATTTACTTGATAGTTAATACTTGCTTTTAAATATATGAAAAACAGGTCACCATCTGGTTATTCATGGAATGGACAATACTGAAGTACATTTACTTGTTTACATTTCGTTTTGTTTCAAGATTTTAATACCCCATGGATATGTTGCATATATACCACGTAGACACACTTGCACATGTGAACCAGTCACATCTCAAAACAATACTTATAGTGTACCTAGACAAATGTACGTAACTAGTAGCATGTTTGGTATGATGGAAGAGGGGAAGAAAGGAGAGAGGGGAGGGAAGATTGTAGAACTACATGGAAGAGAGAAAGAAGAGGATACCTCTCCCCTTCGAACCCACAAATTGTGATCTGTCCAAACTGGACAGATTTGCTGATTTCTCTCCTCTTTCGACTTTTTTTCTTTAGAGCGAAGTCATACTTTTTCCAGATATGGTATACTAGTAAAACAAATAAAATTCTCTTCTTTCCTTTCTTGCTTCCTTCTTACTTAACCAAATAAAAGGAGGGAAAGCTCTCTTCCTTTCCCTTGGAATGCCTCTTCCTTCCTCCCTCCTCCCTTCCCTTTCCTTTCCTTTCCTTCCTACCATATTTTTCATCCCTCCTACCAAACACATCACAGTTTTTCGTTTTTTCAATGGAAATACCTGGTATTTGGATCGGTAAGTATCAACAGCAGCCGCATGGGATAAGATAATGTTATGGGCTGCAATAAAAGGCTCTCTTTCCGAATCTCCATCGCTACATTTCCCAAACGAGCCCGAGCAACGTGATGGTGGGTAAATCCCTGACCTGTAACCCCGAATTACTGCAACATTGGGCTCATTGAATGTAGCCCAAAGCTTCACTCGGTCCCCGAAATATTTGAAGCATATTTCAGCATAGTATCTGAAATCCTCCCTGTAAATATTTTATAGTCTATCTCAGTTGCAGCTGTGTCCTGTACTATAACTCTAGGAAGTACACATTTTAATTTGGGTGTTGTGAATCTAGCATGTGTGGGACACACGGAAAACGTGTTTGGGTTTCTTTATTTAATAATTATCACAAGTGGTTTAACCAGTTGGCTCAACGGTTGAACCGTGATCCGGCTGACTTGCCATGTCAGTGTCTAGTTCAATTCTCAAAACTACGATTATTAGTAAATACTACAAAGCAGACTACTTACTGCACTTGGGGACTTAGCCAAGCTCCATATCTATCTTCAAGTTCTTGAGGTATGTCATAGTGTGTCAATGACACAAAAGGTTGGATCCCTACAACCAGAGAAATGTAATTACTAAGGGCCTGTTTGGTTGTACACCAAATTGGGAATAAATCCATTTAAAATGACGCTATTTATGTAAGGCCCATTTTAAAGTGTTTGGTTGACAAAATGGGCCAAATACAAAAAATCAACCAAATTGGGCTTACAATACAAAACATAAATTAGACCATTTCACTTAAAACCTAAAATAGCACAATTAGAAATACGTTCATTCTCTGCCCGATCGTCTCTCTCGACGCCTCTGCAACTCGTCTCTCACTGGTGATTCTCTCTCTCTCTCTCTCTCTCTCTCTCTCTCTCTCTCTCTCTCTCAATATATATATACATACAGTCACTTTCTCTCTCTATATATGTATACACACACAATATATATATGGATCGATCGAAGATCGCCTTCCTCTCTCTCTTTCTGTCTCTACACATATATATATATACACACACACGTTTTTGTGTTTATTGAATGATTAATCCTTCGATATCCACTGTTTTACATCTCTAAGCTCACCGTTACCAAATACACAATCTGTGAAATTTCAGTTTCAAGTTCATGATTTTTTTTTTCCCTTTTTATTTAATCTTAATGTGCTTTAGAAAGTTTATAGAAATTTGATTTTGATGCAAAACAGTGCCTTTTAGCCTCTTCTTTGATATCTCAGTGGACAGTGGACACCAACTCACCAGTGACAACTTCTCGTGATTTTTAAACTTCATGTATGTTAAATTTGGTATGTGTGATTCTAATGGTTACTTTAATTGAATTTTTAGTCCAAAAATTTATATGGGTTATGACCATTTTTGTCTTCTCACCCCTTTTGATATTTTAACCACTATCTTTGTTTTCCATAATAAATAGTATGTGCTTTAGTTAGTAGTTGGGAAAGGAAAAAAAGGGTTTTGTGTTTCTTTTCTTTTAGCCCCAAATTGAAAATGTCACTTAAGCCAATGGATATTACAAAGTTACAGAAAATTAATGACAGAATTTGGTATATGCCATGGGGATTGACATGGTGTGGGTTGAAACCTCAATTGTTTCCATCTAGCATAAGGATATGTTTTATGACTTGAGAGAAGAAAAAAATGGTTCATACGGACTTTGTTTATCATGCTTGTGTGTTTCTAAACCCTAGTTGAACTGGGTATGAGAAACTATTATTCTTTTCTTATTAATTCGTACTCTAGTTGAATTGGGTATGAGAAACTATTGTCCTTTCGCTTAAGTTTGTAAGTTTTTGTCTAAATTGTTATGATTCTTTCTTGACAACTATGTTTTTTTTTTTCGCTGATCAAAGAACTTTAGAGTTCTTGACAACTATGTAATTGTTGAATGGACTTACCAATTTTTCAAATTTTGTGCCAATTAATGAGAGCGGAAAGTTTACTTCATGATAGTGGACGCATAAAGATTGAAGAACAAATGGCTATGTTTCTTTACAATTGGCCATAGTGCTGGAAATCGCTTAGTTCAAGAGCGATTTCAACACTCAGGAGAGATTGTGAGTCATTATTTTAATTAAGTATTATATGCTCTGAAACAGCTCTCTAGTCGATAACATGACCTTTTTTTTTTTTTTTCTTTTTTCCATTCTTACTAGCGAGGACTTCATTAAAGTCGTGGTTAGTAAACACGATTGAAATTGTTTTCGACAATAAGTTTAAAGGTACTCTTGTTTAATAAATTAGTTTTAAGGGTTATTTTTTATTTTTTATTTTTAATTTTTTGACAGATTGAGATTGATTAGTCACCTAGTTGATTTATGCCAAATTGGGCAATGGGTAATAGGAGAGAGAGAAAGAGTTGGCTTGTATATGTATCCAAGTCAATGTTTTCAAAATTGGCCGTTCATTGAACTGAAAAAATGACCGGGTCACGTGTTAGAGGTTCAATCGTCGGGTGAACCGTAATCCAACTGTGATATCATAATTATGTATTAAATTATTTATTTTTAAATATTATTAATAAAAATTAAGATTTAAAAAATATAGAAAATCACATAAGTGGATTTAGTGATTGTTTCTTCGTACTAATCAATTCCATAAAAAAGAACATTTTATTTAATTCATTTTTATCAATCAATTACTTTCCATTTTTATTATATATATAATCCATATATCTTGTGTAATGATTTATGTACAATCAGAGAGCATTATCTATAAGAGTAATATTTGGGGCACTAACAACTTCCACTAACACTTACCAACACACTCTATCTCTCTCCTAGTGGTACTGTGGGGTCCGCAGTGGGCCCCGCAGTACCACTAGGAGAGAGATAGAGTGTGTTAGTAAGTGTTAGTGGAAGTTGTTAGTGCCCCTAGCATTGCTCTATCTATAATTCTAACTCTAACTTGGCGGTGGGTTTTCAAAGGAAATTTAATTGTGCGTTTTGTATGTCATGACTCATGACCAATGAATTAAAAAAGGAAAAGCAAACTTTACACCAATCAAGTGATTCAAGTCATTGGTATTGACTAGGTGACAGTCTCTTTATAGAATAGCTTTCTAGGTGACAATAGGGATGGCAACGGGGCGGGTATGGGACGGGGTCCCCATACCCCGCCCCCGCCCCGCTTCAGTGAACCCTCCCCCCGCCCCCGCCCCGCCCCGCGTAGTGATCTCCCCGCCCCCGCCCCCGTCCCGCCCCGATTATGTTTTTTTTTTGGTACACAAATTGAGAAAGTAATTTTTTTAATGCATTTTTTTCTCTAATAGTGTAGTTTTTTTTTTAACTTACCCAATTAGTTCCCTAATAGTGCAGTTTTTTTTTTTAAAATGGTAATACACATAACTATTGAGGGGTAAAAATATAAATACAAGTATATTCGGGGCGGGGGCGGGTTTTTTGACCCTACCCCGACCCCGACCCGACCCTGACCCGGGTTTTGAAAACCTCCCCCATACCCGCCCCTAACCCTATTAAGCCTCCCCCATACCCTACCTATTAGGGGCGGGGCGGGGCGGGGCGGGGAACCCGGAAAACCCACCCCATTGCCATCCCTAGGTGACAATGTGTTTACAGAAACAGCCGAGAGGAAGATATATTGGAAAGTAAGAGAGGGAGAGAGGGAAAAGGGATAAAGGTAGCGGGTTGGTTGGTTCACTAAAACTGTCTCCGGTTTAATGATTTTCCGGTTTAACCGGCCGAACCAGCGATTCTGGGCGGTTTTCAAGCTAATAGCGGTTATTGGATTATATCGGACTGAAAAATTGACCGGTCGACGGTTTAACCGGTCGAACTGACCGGTCCGATTTTTAAAACCATGATCCAAGTATCCATGTCCTTCTCTATTTTGGCTTTTAACATGTGCCCATTAGTTTGAATAATTTTTAGTATTGTTGATGATATTTGAGATGATTAATGTAGTAACATCTATTGTTCAAATTAATTAGTGTTCCAATTTCGATTGTTGATACCAAACACCTTAAAATTAGTTAAGTCATATGAAATAATTTTTTACCTACCAAACAGGTACATAAATTAGAATTAAGTCATTCACGTATATACAAATTTCAAATGAACTAATTCAAAATAGAATTGAGTCATTCACGAATGTACAAATTTCAAATGCACTAATTCAAAATAGAATGATTTAAAAAATTAGATCATTTGTGCATCCAAACAGGGCCTAAATGAGCGGAAATCAAATTACTTTTATTTCTTATCCCTTCCAAGGAAGTGTTTATGACAACAAGATGATTAATCAATTAGCGAAGTGCATGTTTGGGAATTACTTAAAATAGGAGCGATTTAGTTTTAGTCTCTTTCTTTTTTCTTTTGAATCAGGTTATAATGGTTTGACAAAAAGCTAGTTTTAAGAAATACATCAAACCAAGGTGTGGACTATGGAAAAAATGTTCATCAAACATTTAAATTTACAGAATTACTAGTTTAATTATGAGCCACATAATTGTTGTTTTCACTTGGTAGACAGCCCCTTAGAGCCATCTCCAATCGAACCACCAAATTTGAGATGACAAATAGATTTGAAGGCTTGTGTGACAATCTGACATGATAATTTGACGCTAAAAGCTCCACCCAATATGTTAAAAGTTTATTTTAGAATAATGTTTGCACCACAAAATAAAATTAAAAGTGGTCCCACCAAATCTAATGAGAAATTACGTGCGTAATGTGTACGAAGACAGGCCAATGGAGAGAGCAGACTGATGCAACACAACAACCCTTTAACCCAGCGCATATGCCATGTTAGTGGCAGGGTGGTTATTGGCAGTTATGTTAATGACACGTGTAAGCAGAAGCAATGACATGCACAATTACGTATGAAGCACAATATTCCCAAAACATGGAGATAATGGGCGGTTTCTCAGTAGAGGGGCAGCGGTTATAGCCATTGTTACCTATTTAAAGGAATGAAGGAATAGAGAGAAGGGATCCATGATGATCAAGAATACTTAGCATTTTTCATATTATTTCTTTCCTTTATCTTTCATTGTCAATTATTTCACTAAATTAGGATTAGTTTTGTAATCAAGTTCCAATTAAAAGGCGAGAATACCACTTCCAATTGTACCGTGTTTTTAAAGAATTTAATGGAGTTTCCTCTCTGTTATTTCTTTTACTAGTCTCAGTATTGTTCACATTTCAAGTCTTTAATCTTTTGTTAAAGCAACCTGAACCTATTTGGAGAAATCTCGTTCCTCTGTTTCTCTACTCGTCTGAGTTGTCTAACTATTCACATCAAGAGGATATTTGTCTGGCATGCCCACAATAGTTAATATTTTCTGCTATACAATTTTTGGCACGCCCGGTGGGACGCAGTGAAGAACTGAGTAGTTCATTATGCCACCGAAAATGAATTTGACAAAAGATAAAGGGATTGTAGCACTACCAGAAATGGATGCGCTGATAGTAGAAGAAAATGTCGAAGGGGAAGTTCATGGTAATACTAGTGATCAGTCTCACACTGGCAATCATGAGTTACTCCAACAACATCCTGGAGATGTTGGGACTACTGTAAATGGTCCAGACCAACAGGCTTTGAAGGATTATACGTCAGCAATGCGTTTCAGTTTGGACAAAGCACTGCATGAATGGCTTCAAGCCAATTCACAACAAACATCCACAATTGTGAAACCGTTCACAGATATGATGCAGAAGATGGGGGACTGAATCACTAAGAGTATTGACCGACAGATGTCATATATATTGGAAAATTTTGGCCCAACGTCTTCTTTAAAGGGTAGCACACAGAAGGAACCTATACAAGTCCCTATAAACCAGACTCCACAACTGAATTATGGGAATGTAAAGGTTCTTGCTCGTCCTATAGTGTCTGGGATCTTGACTCATCCTGGATATGGTATGTTCGACCATGCATCGAGTTCTAGTAACCAACTAGGTCCAAACCAATTAGGACAGAGAGTAGGGCCTTTGGATGTTCAACGGGTATTGACTAGTCCTAATATGGGCACTCACCACAGTTTCCAAGTAAGACAAATGGTGGTCCCAGTTCATCAGCCCAGTTACCATGAAGGTACCCATCCCCAGACTTTTGGGTTTCCAATCGGAGGATCATTAGTCTAACCCTCGCTGCCAAACGCAAGTTTGGCTACCCAGTCAGGAGTTCACATGGCAGGTTCGTCCCAATCACAAGAATATCAAGCTAGGGGGCACTTCCATCAGTCAGTAGGGCAGGTTGGAGGGTGTTATCAGCTAGCAGGACAAACTGGAGGGCACTTTCATCAGTTAGCAATGCAGACTGGGGGGACACCCTCAACCACCATTGGGGCAGACTGGGGGGCACTAGCAATCGATAGCATAAGCAGGGATCCAATTCCAGCAACCTATAGTGCACAATGGAGGGCCAGATGTTCCACTTCATCAGCCTGTTGGGAACGAGGTACGTAATCCTTATCACCCTGATATTCACGATCATATTCCTCTAGGGATAAATAGGGACGAAGTAGTAGAAGTCATCAGAGAACAGCTACATGGGCAAGTTAGAGAGCATGTCTATGACTAGTTGAGATTACAGTTTGGGGCAGTATTTAGGGTCTCTATCGGCCCACAATACCAAAAACCATACTCAGACTTTATTGATCGAATGTTTGAATTCCCAAGGTACTTTAGAATACCTGAGTTTACTCTGTTCTCTAGTGGAGATAGGCAGACCACACTGGAATACATTGCTCGATTCACGGCATAATGTGGTGAGGTTTCTTATAACAATATGCTAAAATTGATGTTATTTGCCAATTCACTTACTGGACCTACCTTTACTTGGTATGTGAACCTCCCTACAGGTTCCGTCCAAACTTGGCAAGATATGGAAAGAATTTTCCATAGTCAGTTTTATCAGACTGATCCAAATGTGACCATCGCTGATTTCGCTAGATTAAAATAAAATGCAGGAGAGAATGTAGAGACATTTATTACTAGGTTTAAATCTGCACGAAATAGGTGTAAGGCTAGGTTGCCAGAAGAAGAATACGTGCGATTAGCTGTCGATAATTTAAAATCTACACTTAGAATGCAATTTGTAGGTCAACAGTTTACAGACCTGTGCCATGTTGTTGATGCCGTGGCACGATACGAGAAAGTGGTGGATGAGGAAAATTAAAAGAAAAATGGTACAAGGGGTGTGTATGACAAGGGACATCATCAATCTGCACACTGAGTGGTGATCGAGGATGAAACCCAGGCTGATGAAGAAAATGAAAATGAATATGAATGTGCTGCAGCTGAAATAACTGCTCTAAAGCCATTCATATGTGATGCCCTGCGTAAACCATCCCAAGCTCAAGAGAAGAACACTACCAGTCAAACTGATAAGCCCAGTAAGAAGTATGACTTCGATATTACCAGGGCTGACATGATTTTCGATTGGTTAGTAAAAGAAAAGAAAATCAAATTGACACATAAATTGCCAACGAACGATGAAGTAAAGGGGAAAACTTATTGCAAATGGCATAATAAATGGACTCATAGTATTAATAATTATACAACTTTCCACGAGTCCATACAAAAGTGGATAAAAAATGGAACCATAAAATTCCCTAATGATAAGCCTACGCAACAGGTTGACAAGAACCCCTTCGTGGCTGAAGCACATGTCAATATGGTATCAGTTAATTTTACCAACATGACAAAGCCAGTCAAACCACAATGGCAGATTAAGAATGTTTCTAAAACAGGGAGGACGAAAAGCGTGGTCTCAAGGCCTAGAGCTCAGTCTAGAGGTCTCAAACCAGAAGCACCACCATTCGAGACAAGGACATGAGTGTATTATCATTCCACCAACCCTTATGAGTCATACATTATGACAATGAGGTCTTTAAATGAGTTAGCAGAAGCCAGCGAACAACCAGTTCTCTGTATTAGTTGTGCAAAGATATTGGCAGTACCACTCCGAAAACAAAGCGATGCTTTTGAGGGTGATGAAAGGACCCCAAAAGGAGGGAGCAATCAGGGTAAGGTAGTCCAACGTCCAGGAGGTTTTCGAGTCACGATGAATAAAGGTGGGCCCGATAAAGGAAAATGGGTGGTAATATCCCAAACAAGCAAACAGAGCAAGCCAAGATAGGAGAGAAATCATCACTCACAGAATTGGGTCAAAGGTTTAGTCAGTCAAGGTCAAAAAAGATTTTCAGAACCTGCAGTGTTTTCGAACACCAAACCAAGAATGGTGTTACCTCCTGTACCACAAGACGGGTGTTGGATGTATGTCCAGCATCCTAAATTCCCTCAGTATCATGATCTACCATTTTTAACTCAAACTCAAAAGAGACGTTTGCTACGAAAAAAGGCTGCCTAGGAGAAAAAACAATTGTTCATTCGGAGATTTAAGGGTAAGTTTCACCAATGGGTTCGTAAAGTTGAAGCAAATCTGGAAAATCAAGATGATGACCAGAAAATCGGAGCTTCTAAAGAAATGGGGGATGATCTGTCAGAATTTGATGAGCATACCGGTCATTAGAATTTGGGAAGGATAGACCGCCAGTCCTCAGACGAAGATAATCTTGATCAGTCTGAATTTGGGGTATTGGTTCGGGATAATGAAAATCCTATAAGTGGTCAGATTCAGATTGATGCCGAACAATCAGTAAACCTGTTGAGCTCAGACCATTCAGAAGACAAAGATAACCTTGATCAATCTAAATTTGGGGTACTAGTCCAGGATGATGCAAATCCTACAGGTAGTCAAGTCCAAACTGATGCCGAACAGTCAGTAAACCTGTTAAGCACAGACCAGTTATAGGCCGTCAGTTCAGTACACAATGAAATGTTCAATTAGGACAATCATTGCAATCTTCTATGGCAACATGGTATATACAATGCCACATGCTTCGGTGGCCCATGACTGGCAGCTTGATGGTCTAGAAGGGAACGTTAATGATGATTCGGAGCCTATGATGTGCAACATGGGGGAAGCCCAAACACTTAAGCTCGCTATTCAAAATGTGCCATTTTCAGATTCAAAGCAAAAAAATGGCCATTGTGTTTGATAAGCCAACCATTGAAATGGCTAAACACTTGAGACCATTGTATGTGAAGGCCAATTTTAATGGTGTCCCACTGTCCAAAGTGCTAGTGGAGAATGGAGCTTCGGTTAACTTGCTGCCTTCACATATGCTTAAAAAATTGCAGAAAACCAGCAATGATCTCATTGATGCCAACATAGCTATAGTAGGATTCTCTGGAGCATCAGTCCAACCAAGGGGAGTGCTCCCGTACACGGTGTCCAATGGAAGCAGGACTACCTTAACGACATTTTTCGTTGTAAATACCACTTTTTATTATAATGCTCTGTTAGGTCGTGATTGGATCCACACATTATGGTGTGTACCATCCACTTTGCATCAATGTTTGATTTTTTGGAATGAAGAAGACGACAGCCAAAAATCGTCGAAGTCGACAAGAAACCATTTCTGGTTGAATCTCATGTGGCTAAAGCAAAGTTCTATGATATGGAGGTTGCACCATTAAGATTCTGGGGAATCAATAAGAATGGCTGTCCCAAGGGGATCACTCCCGTAGTAAGCGGAGGAAGCCATGAATATGCTGAATCAGATAACGATGTTTAATGGAAGAACGCCATATTGAAATATATCTCGACATTATGCGTCGAATTCAGGATGATGTGCAATTGAGCATCCAGAAATCAGCTTGGTTAGCAGACTGTGTGATAGAAGAGACTGATCGGGGTGAACCAGATAAGATTCAAGCATTTGAAGTACCTCATACACCACCCAAGTTGGATGGTGGTAAGGCCGAGGTTCAAGATCTGTTAGAAGAATTTAACTTAGCGGGGGCAGACGGTCCTAGGAGGATTACATTCATAAGTTAACTTCTTCTAGCAGATTTTAAAACACGTTTACTTAACTTGTTATGTCAATACCAAGATTGTTTTGCCTGAGATTACCACGAGATACCTGGCTTGGATAGAAGTTTGGTAGAACATCAACTTCCAATAAAGCCAGGGTATAAGCCTTATAAGCAATCTCCAAGACGAATGGCGAATGAGATCATCATAAAAGTCAAAGAAGAGGTAGAACGGTTGCTGAAGGCGGGATTTATCCGTACAACCAGGAATGCTGAATGGCTTTCAAATATTGTTCATGTTATAAAAAAGAATGAAAAATTAAGAATATGCATAGATTTTAGAGATCTTAATAAAGCAACTCCCAAAGATGAGTATCCCTTGCCTATCGCTGACATGCTAGTTGATTCTGCATCTGGGCATGAGATTCTCAACTTTATGGATGGACACTCTGGCAACAAATTTTTATAGCCAGGGATGATGTGGGAAAGACATCATTCTAATGTCCAGGGGCAATTGGAACCTTTGAATGGGTCGTAATGCCGTTTGGATTAAAGAATGCTAGGGTAACGTCATGAATGTCATATTCCATAATATGAGTGGGAAATAGATGGAATTCTATATAGATGACGTGGTGGTGAAATCAACCTTTGATGACCACATAAAGTTCTTAACAGTGGGTTTTGAAAGAATGAGATATCGTAAGTTAAAAATGAACCCTCTAAAATGTGCATTTGGTGTCTTACTTGGAAATTTTTTTGGGGTTTTTATTACATCAAAGGGGGATCAAGGTTGATATGAATGAGGCCAGAGTTATCATAGGGGCCAAACCACCAGCCAACAATAAGCAATTGTAGAGACTACTTGGCCAATTAACTTCTTACGCTGATTTATCTCTAACTGCACAGGGAAAACTAACGTTTTATGTCCACTATTAAAACTGAAGAATGAGGAAGAATTGTGTGGAGACAGGAACACCAGCTGGCTTTTGAGCAAATCAAGGGATATCTTGCCAAGCTGCCTATTTTAGTTTCTCCTAAGCCAAATAAACCTTTAAGATTGTATGTATCAACCTCCAATGATTCAATTGGAAGTCTGTTGGTTCAAATTAATGATAGAAAGGTAGACCAAATGGTTTATTACCTAAGCCACATGCTGACTGATGTGGAACAGAGATATGCATTAATTGAAAAGTTATGTTTGGTTTTGTTCTTCTCTTGTATTAAATTAATGTATTATATGTTGCCTGTAATAGTAGAAATCATTTGCAAGACTGATGTTATTAAGTATATGTTGTTAAGGCCAATTATCACTAGTAAAGTGGCTAAATGGTCTCTACCCTTGTTGGAATACAACCTGCAATGTGTCCCTCAAAAGGCTACCAAAGGACAAGTTCTGGCTGATTTCTTGGCTGACCATCCCTGCCTTGATATAAGCCCCAAAAACCTAAAAGCGATTGAAATTGGATATGTCGTTGCTACCCTGTAGTTGTTATGGTTTGATGGATCTAGTACAGAAGAATCAGTAGGTGCATGAATTATCCTCACCTCCCCATTTGGAAAAAAAGACACAATTTTCGTTCAAACTTGATTTTAGATGTTCTAATAATCAGGCTGAGTACGAAGCTTTGATTATAGGCTTTAAGATTCTAATCGAAATGAAGGCCATGACTTTAAAGTTAATTGGGGATTCTCAATTAGTGATTAACCAACTGGGGGAGAAATATAAAGTGCATAATACCATTTTGGAAAAGTATCATGCAGTTGCGGTAATGTTGATTGATAGTTTTTCTGAGTCAGTAATACAATATGCGTTAAGGGAAGAAAATGGGGAGGCTAATGAATTGGCCCGATTGCCTCTGAACTTAAGATCCCTACGAACGTTCTTCGGAGGATGATTACGATTGAAAAAATGTCTAACTCATCAATTGTAAAAGAGGATGACATTGTTTGTGCTATGCCTCTTCAGACTGGTGAGGATGGTTGGAGGGGACCAATCATTAAGTTTTTGGAAAATCCTAATGTGCACTCTGATATCAAGATCAGAAGGAAGGCAATGCATTATTTCCTAGCTGATGGTGAGTTGTTTAAAAAATCGGCAAACGAATCAGTGTTGCAGTAACCCAGTAAGTTAAAAGCATTGAAATTGGTGAAGCAAGTACATAGCGAGTTGTGTGGTGCTCATCAGGCTGGGACAAAAATGAGATGGTTGATAAGGAGATAATTATTATTGGCTCACCATCTTAAAAGATTGCATTAACTTTGCTAAAGGCTGCCAGGCTTGTCAAAGACATGGGCCAATTCAACACGTACTTGCCGTCAGCCTCCAGTTCGTTATCAAACCATGGCCGTTTCGAGGATGGACAATGGGCATGATTGGTAAAATCAGCCCTCCTTCATAAAAAAATCATGCTTATATATAGTACCTACTGATTGTTTTACTAAGTGGGTGGAGGCTATTCCACTTAAATCAGCCAGCCAGAATGAGGTGATCAAATGCATTAAAGAAAATATCATTCATATAGGTTTGGATCACCACAAATCATTACTGCTGACCAAGGTACCCCTTTATTGGGAACTTTGAGTATGGTTTTATTATTCAAAATTTGACTCCATATTATGCTCAAGGCAATGGGCAAGCAGAATCTGTCATGCCCCGGATCCACACATGTGAACCTAGGACACGTGGCACGCCATTAAGGCCTTCAAACACCAAATTAGGAATGTAAAGGAGGAAGAACACGCACAAATAAACCTTTGAACTAGACAAAACAAGCCCAAGGGCAAAATGGTCTTTTCAAAGTATGAGCAATTTTATATCAAAAGATAGCCCTTTGAGTTCCGGTTCCAAAGCAAAAAATGGCGCGCGAAACTGAATTTTCTAGAAAGAGTTATGTCCGTTTCTGTAAAAGTCGACGTGTTGTAAAACTGTGAGCGGAGCTAAACATGAAAGAACTCCATAGTTAAGCGTGCTGCTGCTAGAGCAGTATCAGGGATGGGTGACTTCCTGGGAAGTTCTTTGTGTTTAGGCCTAAAGCGGACAATATTGTTGCTAAATAGGGAGGTGGCTCATTTCAAATGGTATCAGAGCGGAAATCCAGCTGGAGGTGTGGGGCGGGTCCCACACGAGAATGAGTGGCCCTTAAAGAGGGTAGATTGTGGCGACCAAGAGCCAATACTTTTGAGTTAGGAAGGCCAAGACGGATGAGGTAAGGTTAGGTGTGGGGGCTTGTCCCACATCGCCTGGGGTAAAGTTCTTGAACTAGTTTATAAGGATTAATCTCCCCTCAATATGCAACAAGGCCATTTAAAACCGTGAGGGAGCTAAACATGAAAGAACTCCACAGTTAAGCGTGCTTCTACCAGAGCAGTACCAGGGATGGTTGACCTTCTGGGAAGTTCTTTATGTTTAGGCCTAAAACGGATAATATTGTTATAGATGGGGAGGTGGGTTGTTACAGAATCAACCAACAAAATTCTCAAACTAAATATTCAAAAAATGGTTGATAATAATCCCAGAGTTTGGCATGAGTTGCTTTCCGAAGTCCTATGGACCTATATGACTTCAAAGAGGTCAAGCACATGTACTACACCATTTGCACTTACTTATGGTCATGATGCCATTTTACCCATGGAATTAACAGTAAAGTCCTTAAGAGTTGCTAGGCAGAATGACATGGACATGAATAAATGAAATCAGGCCATGTTAATAGAACTAGAAGACCTTGATGAGGTAAGGCTTTTGGCTCTGGACCATCTTACGTTGCAAAAACTTAGAGCTGAAAAAGCTTACAACAAAAGGGTGAGAGCCAAATCCTTTTCCATTGGTGAACTAGTCATGAAGGCCATTCTACCATTAGGGCTTAAAGACCATAGATTGGGCAAATGGTTCCTTAACTGGGAAGGACCTTTGAAATTCATGATGTACTAAATGGGGGAGTCTATCATTTGAGGAATTTAGATGGGCAAATACACAATAGGCTTATAAACGGCAAGTATTTAAAGAAATATAAGCCTTGTATGTGGGAATCATGTTTACTCCAGTCAGAGCAAGACATTGAGAATGCTCAAGATGTTTAGGTTACTCCTAACTAGTATGAAGAATTGGACTGAGAGAATGTCCATATTCAGACTAATGAAGTTGGATGAGAATCAGAAAGTCTGTCAGGATATGGCGTGCTAGGAAACAAATTGATATATAAATATAAGCATGCCATCTAAGAGCCAAATATGGCTAAATAAACAAAACAAGTAGTTCTGGCCCCGTGGCCACTTAATAGAATCCGAAACTACAAAACCACAAAATCCCAAAAGAAATAAGAGGAAGAAATCATGGAAAAAAGGGAGCCAGAAGGACTAAGACTTGAGCCCATTATTCATCAACCTGAGAAAGGATAGTGGTTGCGGTTTTTTGAACAGCCAACCAGGATTCTTCTTGTGTATCCAAGGTTAAGATCTCATCAGTCAATTGGTTGAGTTCCTCTAGAACTTTCCCAAGTTAGCCTTTTGGGAGGCATAGTCAGCTTCCATCTTTTCAAGGTCAGCTCGCACCTTCTTGATATCCTCTGAGAGTGAGGCAAAACTTTTTACCTCAGCCTCTGCATTGTCAGCCAACAGGATGTATTGGTTGGTTACCTCCTCCCTTTTCTCAAAGAACTCTTTCACGGCAGTCGATTTTTGGCTTGCTTCAGCCATGGTGTTGCCAATTTTCTTGAACTGTTGTAAAAAGATGCTGATGGTGAGGAAGAAGAAGAGCCTGCAAAATCGTTAGAAAGCAAGGATACGACATTCTCAATGACTTCCTATTGAACTATGGCGTATCTGAAGGTTGAAGAGCGTAAGGAGGCTAAAAGACCCTTTGCTTGAAGTTGAGCCTCTGAGTAAGTTAGGGTGGTCTCTGTCTGAGTAGACTTTGGAAAAAAAGATACTGAACCGAGCCTTTGGGCAAGGACCTACTTGAGATTTTGCGCCCGAAGACGGAGATCCTTAATGTTGGAAGTCAGCTGAGAGTCTGATGAAATTTGGCTTATAGAAGTGGATGAGCCAAGTCCCACTGAGAAAAAAGAATTTTTGAACGCTGAGGGATATTGGGAAGGACATTTGGATCATCAGCAGGGTCTTTTAAAGTTCCAGTATCGCTTTGACCAGTAAGAGGAGAAGCTTTGGTAGAAGGACTTTTCAGAGAAGGTGGGGAAAGCCCTGTGGTTTTTGCAACCTCTGATTGTTGGGTGGCATCAGAAGAAGGCTAAGAAGTGCTCAAGGCTGGTTCATCATGTAATTGCTTCTGAGCTCGGGCTTTAAGCCGTGCCTTTTTGGCCGCCTTAAGAATTTCTTGTTTAACAACGTGCTCAGACTCCTCTTCTTCTAGATGAATAGGATGCTCAATGGTAGTCTCCTCCAAGGGGGTTTTCTTCACCATTTCCTTGTAATCGGGGCATTTAGTGCCCCTGGAGCTACGATGGGTTAGAATGGAAGCACGAGCCTTTGGAGAAGCAACCTTTTCCAAGTGGTACGGCGGCAGTAGGTTTAGAGAAACCTGACCAAAAGAAAAGGGGCAATGAGAAAAACAAGATCAAACAAAACAAAATATCATCTAGTCTTAGTACTAAGTTACCAAATAAATCTCAGGAAACCAAGTGGGAAGACTGACTAGTGGATATGCCCAAGCAGCCTGATGATTGGTTATAGGAATGCCACCAAAGATGGTGGGTACGGGAGTACCAGACTGATAACCTATTATGGTAACTCCCACGGACGCATCAGTCTAAACCATAGGCTCCGCAATTCCAAATTCGGCCAAGGGTGGAAAATGACATGTATTTTTGATCCAATTCTTGGCAGAAGCGTAAAGCTGTTGCCAGTTTGGAGTCTTGCCATGTTTTTTCTGATATTCACGAGCTTTCTTTTCCACCCGTTCTTTTTTTAGTCGGATTATGATACGACTTGCCTTAGAAATTGACTCAGAGGGCTTCTGGGGATTACATTTTAGCTTATAAAACTCCTCAAATTTGATGATGGAATCGTAATCAGCTTTAAGATCAGAGTCCATACCTGGGCCTCTCTTTCTTTTTCCTGTAGGCTGAACAAGTGAAGGATTAGCAGTTGGTGATGGCAGCGGAGATAATGTATTGAGCAATGATCAAAATCACCAAACAACGATCAAAGTGTTCCATCCAAAATGTATCAAAGGAAGGAGTAGATGCAGGGTGAAGGGAGAAAGGCTGAAATTCAAACTGCTCGAGGGGAAGCTTATTGAGCTCATCCACCTGCTGGACTAATTGGTAAGTTTTAAAAATGGTACGAGTCAAGAAGCCTGGGTTGACTGACAAAAAATTGTGTTAAGGGAGTGCTTGGGTTAGGCCGAATTGGCGTGCATGATAGTTTGGGAAATAAAATTCCACGCCGCATTGGTTATTTCCTGAATTCTCTATTGTCACTCTGTGATGACAATCCTGAGAGACCAGATAGTATGCCCACAGTTCAGGGTAACTATTGGGCTCAAAGAGGAAGGCTTTAAACCAGGTCGGTCCGTACAAAATGAGGATTATAGGGTAAGAACCTACTGGGAGAAAAAGTCCTAAGGGAGAAAAAGAAGCTTAAACAATTTGAAAATCCAAAGGGGCTGGAAGAATACGAGGCCAAATTTTGGCCATAAATAGATGAGTCAGTTACAGTAGTGCAAGAAGGGCTGATCTCAGGAAAGTATAGATAGAGCCATAACTGTAGAATCCATAAAGGACCACCCCAAGTGTCCAGATTACTACTGATCAGCCTAAAACAACCCCGGTAGATTTGAGTCAGAAGAAAAGGGCCAATGCCAAAATTTGGCCAGAAGCCAAAGCTAGGGCTAGAGGGAGATCAGATTTGACTACTTTGAAGGAAGGGGGACAGGTCAAGTATCTACTAACTCAGAAAGTGAGAAAGGCAGGGTATTCCGCATCTATCAAGGGACCATCATACTTTTTGTGTTCTAGGATGAAAGACTGATAGCTGGTATTCTTTTCGAAGCCAGAAATGATGGGGGAAAATAGAGTATGTTTACTGGGATAGTAGAGCGCTGATAGGGTCACCATTTGGTCTTACCCCAATTAAGGCAGTTAGGTCAAAAAGGGTATGGGACATTATCCTACATGGAAAATGAAAAGAATTGATAGATACAGACCAAAAGGTCAGAGCAGAGGAAAGAAGTGGGGTATTCATGGGTAATGGCACGGTGGTTAATTGCATTAAGTCATGGATGTGCAGCCTATACCACTTGTCCAATTTGAAAAGAGTGACTCTGGCCACCCAGGCTAGCCATTCTGGCAATGGTTTTGATAGCCAGAAACGGATGTCGTTACTGTTGCTCCATCTTTGTAGCTGGGGATTAGGGTGTTCAGACAAAAAAAGACCATTACGGGGAAATAGGTTAGAAACTTGGGGAAGGATAATCTCCTGAGCGATGTTTGGACCAAGGATGGGAGAGATGAAATCAAGTGAGGGTTCCATTACCTACAGACTGACACTTTCGAAAGCAGCAATACTGAGTGATTCTTTGGCCCGCGATTGAGGATCAGTGGCAATCTCCTCTATGCTAGGAGATGAAGTGGATTCTGGAGGGTTTTCAGCCATGAGAGATAGAATGTTGAGAACAAGAGATGAGATGTGAAGGTATTGGGCAAAAAGAAATTGGTTGTTGAGAAGCACTCAAAAATGGTTTAAGTAGCAGAGGTTTAAAGGGATACGGAAAGATTTTAGAATTGGAGTCCGTTTCAAAATTGAAACTTCCCCAAAATTCGCGCTGATTACAAATTAGAATTCCCTAGAGATCAAAAGGGAGATGAGACAATGGTACAAATAGGAATTAAATGAGGGTCAAGTCAGTATCTTTTCAAGAAAAGAATATCTCTATCCCTAGGGTGCCATCTCATCATTCCCTACAAAATTGGCGGTTATGGAGTTAGGAGATAAGAGTGACTTCTATGAGGGAAGTTATGATTTGGTGGGCCAGTGACCAAATTAGCAACATCCCCTCAAGTGATGATGGCTCGCGCTTTTATTTGAAAGGGATGTTGGGGGGCATTGTTTGCACCACAAAATAAAATTAAAAGTGGGCCCACTAAATCTAATGAGAAATTACGCGCAGAATGCGTACGAAGACAGGCTGATGGAGAGAGCAGACTGATGCAACACATCAACGCCATAATCCAGTGCGTATGCCACATTAGTGGCGGGGCGGTTATTGGTAGTTATGTTAATGACACGTGTAAAGCAGAAGTAGTGACATGCACAGTTACGTATGAAGCCCATTATTCCCAAAACATGGAGATAATGGGCGGTTTCTCAGTAGAGGGGTAGCGGTTACAACCATTGTTGCCTATTTAAATGAATGAAGGAATAGAGAGAAGGGATCCCTGATGATCAAGAATACTTATCATTTTTTCATATTTCGTATTATATCTTTCCTTTATCTTTCATTGTCAGTTTATTTCACTAAATTATGATTAGTTCTGTAATCAATAACCAATTAGAAGGCGAGATTACCACTTCTAATTGTACTGTGTTTTTAAAGAATTTAATGGAGTTTCCTCTCTGTTATTTCTTTTACTAGTTTTAATATTCTTCACATTTTAAGTCTTTAATCTTTGGTTAAAGCAACCAGAACCTATTTGGAGAAATCTCGTTCATCTATTTCTCTAATCGTTTGATTTATCAAACTGTTCGCATTAAGAGGATATTTGTCTGGCACGCCCACAATGGTTAATATTTTCTGCCATACAAAAAAAAAAAAAAAAAAAAAAATTAACTTGGTAAGATTACCGTTGAACTTTCGGAAAGCCACGCCATGTCAATTTGGAATACAACATTTTTTATTGATGAAAAAAAAATCAAATGGCAGCTTGCCTTTTTTTTTTTGACATAGTATTGTACATGTCAATTACCATATCAGCTTTTGACATATTGGTTGGAGAGGTGTGTAATGCCAAATACAATCGTTGGCGGGTGCCAGCTCGGTTCGGGAAAAAAGAATTTTTGTGCCCCCACTTTCTTGGAGAGAGAGAGAGAGAGAGAGAGAGAGAGAGAGAGAGAGAGAGAGAGAACTTGTGTGGTGCACAAAATTGATATAAGCATACAACTAGAGGCTAGAGCAGTAGAATTTACCTTTATGCAGCATTGCATTACCACACAAAATTGATATAAGCATACAACTAGAGGCTAGAGCAGTAGAATTTACCTTTATGCAGCATTGCATTAATAAGTTTGTTGTAATGTTTGATACCAGCCAAATTCACATTTCCAAATCTGCCCTCTGATTCAAAGTTGGAGAACAAAGGATCTTTGAGGGAAAGGAACTACTTTATAAATCAATTGGAAGCTTTTTCCTTCAAAAGAAAAACAATATAAAGCTTACTGGGTAGAATTCTTGCCCATGATATAGAGAAACGAAAACTATTGGCTCCAACAGTCTCCATAAGATCTATATCCTCCTGTTTTTTTACATCATCACATGCCAAAAGTATCAGTTCTTTTTCTAAAATATATATATTTTTGACAATATTTATATTTCTGAATTATTAAACTATTAGGCTATTAGCTATTAAACACATAGCACAACAACCAAAAAAAGAAAGAAGAAGCTCAAATCACACCTCCAATAGTCCAATTAGAGCTTATTTGGATTAGCTTATACAGGACCGAATCAATTACTTGGGATTATTGGGACATTTGAGTCTGTATGACCAAAATTTGTCACAACTTTTTCAAAAATTTAATCAGATTTAACTTTTAAAGTTGAAAAATAAAATAAATCAGAAGTGTCAACTTCCTTCTTTTTTAGAATTTATTTACTTTAAAAAAAATCTCTTATTCTTGAATCAAGGCAGCAGAAGAAGTTGAATGACTTCACCATTTTATAGACAATAATCCGAGATGGTCAAAACCAGTGCCAGTAATTTGGATACACTGCGATAGCCAGTCTGCTATTAGAAGGGCACAAAGTAATATATATAATGGTAAATCAAGACATATTCGTCGAAGACACAATACCATAAACAACTACTCTCAAGTGGGATTGTCACGATTGACTATGTAAAGTCAAAGGACAATATTGTGGATTCGCTAACTAAAGGGTTAAATTGAGAGGTAGTTAATAAATCATCTAAAGGAATGGTATTAAAGCCTATGACAATACAAGGTACCAGAATGGAAACCCAACCTAGTTGACTAGAGATCCCAAGATCTAGGTTCAAAGGGACAACCTAATTCCATGTACTTTAGGAGAATCACTTAGAAGAAATGCTCTCCTGCCCATTTCTATGATACAGTAGTGAAACCTGTATAGTTTGAGGATAATCTTAGCTTTAAATGACTATGTGCGTTGGTATTGCCAAGCAGAGTATAGTAAGATACTCTAAACAAGTCACCTATGCGAATGAGAAGTGGGGCCGCTTCTAAAAGAATTTGAGAAAGGAATTTTTTTTTATAATCATTCACTGAACCAGGCAAGTCTTCAAGGCCAAAATGAACACAAGTGTAAGTACTAAACTATGTTTTTGAAAGCTACTGTGTGAGATTTGTCGGTTGTTTACACTAACGGCAACCAGATCAAGACTATACGTTCACTAGTTCGCTAGTAAATCTGATAAACTATCACAAGAGAAGGTTCAAAGCCAAAAGCTACCTGTCCTGTTGCAGGAGTGATCCGTTGTGCTCTCTTATCGAGTCTACATTGTCTCACATCGTTTCGATTAATTTCATTCATGTGGGGTATTGTAGGATAAATATTGATTTTTGGGCATGTTCAAGGCCTTATAGAAGTGGGACCCACTTAGAGTTTGAGTGGGGTCCTTGTGATTTTGTATTCTCCTCCATGAGGAGATGAAGTTTGGATATTCACATGTCCAAAAATATTGTTGGGTGAATAAGAAATTAATGCTCAAAGGTTGCCTCTTACAAGGAGTTGTTGAAATGAAAGAGGTTCACAACTTATCCTGTCCTAAATAGGAAATTTACAAGGAATTTCAAGTGTATTTATAAAGCTACTTCAAGATATAGGTTTGGGCCCCAAGGGGTACCCCATTTTGTGGAAGGGGGAGGACCTAAGACCCATTGGTTTTACTTCCCACACACACGTGCACCGCCGTCGCTGTCCGTCCGGTCGAGCCGGATCGGGTCGCCGATGCGGGTGCGGTTGTGGCCTACATAGTATTTCTTTTTTGGACCCCTTAATTTCCAATTTTTTAATTTTTGTATATATAGAATTGAGTGACTCTTGGAGTTTCTGCACATGTTTTACATTGCAGAAACTTTTGGGATTTCTAAACTGTTGCAGTTTGTGGTTACATAAATTGAAAAGGCTATGGATTTATTTCACAAGAATAATGTTCATCCTATAAATCCCCTATCTCTCCCTCAGCTAGATACACTTTTTTCCAGACTGTTCTCCAGTTCCTCTTCCAGTTCTTATTTTCCAGAGAGAGAGAGAGAGTTACAGACATAGTTGGTTCGCTGGAGCAGTCGAGCACTATGCTTGTCGACTGTTAGTTGCTGCTGTATCCTAGGAAGATAGATGCCGGAGATATTCTCGAGCACTACTAGTGAGGCGGCGAATCTGTTTTAAGAAAGTGTGTACATATCACAGGCCTCGGTTTGATATTTTGCTTCTAGATTTCTGCTTTCTTTTTGCTACTATAATTTTTTGTTTCTATTGGCAATTTCAATTTGTATTATCAGATTAAAATCTGTACTGCTTTTGTTTTACACCAATTGTATTCAAACAGTTCGCTGAATATCAATACAGTTTTCTAACATCTTAAAACAGATTGTTTTTTTTTATATTTAAAAATTAGACTGTCAAACATAAGCAGTTTTATTTCAAAGGAAGGGAATTTTTTTTTTATTTAACCAAAGTTATTTTCAAATTCAACTCTGAAAATAATCATAAGGAAAGGATTCAATCCTTTTCTTATTTTGGATTTAATTTTTACTTTGATGACATTTTCAGAAATGGCAAATGAGATTGTGACCCATGCTGCGAACCCTGCTGCGACCAACGGTGCTACTGACTCCAACACCGCGGTGATTGATTCGATTCCTGTGAAGGTTCCCTCAATCCAAATGGTTCCTGTGAACCACGGGGAGAAATCCGAAAAATTCAATGGAGTGGATTTCAAAAGATGGCAACAAAAGATGCTATTTTATCTTACCACTTTGAACCTTGCAAGGCTCTTCAAGGAAGATGCTCCTGTTCCAAATGAGAACAAACAAGATCCGGAGATTGCTTTAGCCATTGATGCTTGGAAGCACTCAGACTTCCTGTGCCAAAATTATGTGTTGAATGGCTTGCACGATACACTCTATAATGTGTATAGTGTTAAGACCACTGCTAAGGAACTATGGGAGCCCTTAGACAGAAAATACAAAATCGAGGATGCCGGGTCAAAATAGTTTGTAGTGGGGAGATTCCTCGACTATAAAAGGTCATGGAAAGATAATTTTGAAGATGACTTCAGGGAAAGAGCTAATTTTGAACAACGTCCTATATGAGCTTGAAATTCGCAAGAACCTAGTGTCTGGTTCTCTTCTGAGCAAGCATGGCTTCCGAATGATTTTTGAGTCTAACAAGGTGGTACTAACTAAAGTTGGGATGTATGCGGGGAAGGGGTACATGAGTAATGAGCTATTTAAGCTTAATTTAATGACCATTGTACCGAATAACAATATCAATAAAAATAGTACCTCTTCTGCTTACTTGCTTGAGTCTTCCAATTTGTGGTATGGTAGACTAGGACATATTAATTTTAATTCTTTGCAAAGATTAATTAAATTAGACCATACCCAACTTTCATACTGATGCAAGTTATAAATGTGAAACGTGTGTTGAGCAAAGTTAACAAAGACTTCATTTCAATCAATAGAATGAAGCACCGAACCATTGGAATTAATCCACACAAATGTATGTGATTTAAAAATGGTTCAATCAAGAGGTGGTAATAAGTATTTTACTGATGTATGTGATTTAAAAATGGTTCAATCAAGAGGTGGTAGTAAGTATTTTATTATTTTTGTTGATAATTGCACTAAATATTGTTATGTGCATTTGCTAAAAAGTAAGGATGAAGCGTTGGATAAGTTCATTCTATACAAGACAGCGGTTGAAAATCAACTAAGCCAAAAGATTAAGGTGTTAAGAAGTGATAGAGGTGGTGAATATGTAGCATCATATGGTGAGTATTGTGCACAACACGGAATTATTCCCCAAACCACTGCGCCTTATTTACCTCCATCAAATGGAGTTATTGAAAGGAAAAATCGTACCTTAAAAAAAAATGATGAATGTTATGTTAATAAGTTCTGGATTGCCACAGAACTTGTGGGGGGAGCCAATTCTCTCTGCAAATTATATTTTAAATAAGATACCTTGAAAGAAATTTGACCAAACCCCGTATGAACAATAGAATGGTCGAAAACCTTCCTATAAATTCTTACGAATGTAGGGGTGTCTTGCAAAGGTTCTTTTACCTACTCCTAAGAAAGAAAGAATAGGTCCAAAAACTGTTGATTGTTTATTTATTGGCTATGCACATAATAGCAGTGCGTATCGGTTTATTGTACACAAATTTGAAAAACCCAGATATACACAATAACACGATCATGGAGTCTAAAAATGTGTCATTCTTTGAGAATGTATTTCCTTATAAAGAGGAGTATAGTTATAAAAAACACACATTTGAGAATGTTGGGGAAAGTAGTAAAACCCAAGAAGAGAATGTTGATGTTGAGCCTAGACGTGGGAAAAGGGTTAGAACATCAAAATCCTTTGGTCCAGACTTTCTAACCTATCTGTTAGAAAGATAGCCTCAAAGCTATAATGAATCTACAAGATTACTAGAGGGTCTATTATGTAAAGAAGCAATCAAGAGTGAAATTGATTCCATCTTACAAAACCATACTTGGGAACTGGTTGATCTGCCTCCTGGATGTAAGCCTTTGAGATACAAATGGATTTTTAAGAGGAAAATGAAAAAGGATGGCACTATTGATAAGTGTAAGGCAAGGCTTGTGATTAAAAGGTATAGACAAAAGGATGGTTTAGATTACTTTGATACGCATTCTCCTGTTACGAGAATAACATCCATTCGAATGATTATTGAAATTACAACTCTGCGAAATCTCAAAATACATCAAATGGATGTTAAGACTGCGTTTCTTAATGGAGATTTGAATGAAGAAATCTACATGAAACAACCTGAAGGGTTTTCTGCTCTAGGGCAAGAAAATAAAGTGTACAAACTTGTCAAATCATTGTATGGCTTAAAGCAAGCTCCTAAACAATGGCATGAGAAATTTGGCAAAGCTATGATTTCTAGTGGATTTAAGATCAATGAGTATGACAAATGCATTTATGTTAAAGACACCGATGATGGCTATGTCAACTTGTGTCTTTATGTTGATGACATGCTCATTGTGGGAAGTAATGATAAAATTATTATCTCAACGAAAACTTTGTTGAAGTCTAAATGTGATATGAAAAATATGAGACTTGATGATGTTATATTGGGCATCAAGATCTCTAGAAAAACAAATAGCCTTGTTTTGTCACTGTCACATTATGTAGACAAGATTCTAGAGAAGTTCAACAAGTCTGATACGAGTATAGCCATAACTCATGTGGACCTAAGTCTACACCTATCTAAGAAACCGGTGGGAGTGTTTCTCAACTGGAATATTCTTAAGTGATAGGAAGCTTGATGTACTTGATGCGTCGTACAAGACCTGACATTGCTTATTCGGTTAGTAAATTGAGTAGATATACTAGTAATCCAGGAAATGAACACTGGAAAGGGATAGTGAGAATACTACGGTACTTATGTTACACTCGTGATCATGGGTTACACTATATGAGATATCCAGCTGTATTGGAAGGATACGGTGATGCAAACTGGATATCATATATGAAAGATTCAAAGTCGACAAGTGGATATGTTTTAACACTTTGTAGTGCAGCTATTTCACGGAAGTCTTCAAAACAAAGTTGTATAGCTAGATCGATAATGGAGTCGGAATTCATTGCGCTAGACAAGGTAGTAGAAAAAGCTGAATGGCTTCGCCATTTTGTAGAATTATTCCGAGATGGTCAAAACCAGTGCCAGCAATTTGCATACACTCGATAGCCAGTCTGCTATTGGAAGGGCACAAAGTAATATGCATAATGGTAAGTCAAGATATATTCGTCGAAGACACAATACCATAAAATAACTACTCTCAAGTGGGATTGTCACGATTGATTATGTAAAGTCAAAGGACATTATTGTGAATCTGCTAACCAAATGGTTAAATCGAGAGTTAGTTAACAAATCATCTAAAGGAATGGGTCTAAAGCCTATGACAATACAAGGTACCGGAATGGAAACCCAACTTAGTTGACTAGAGATCCCAAGATCTAGGTTCAAAGGGGACAACCTAATTTCATGTACTTTAGGATAATCACTGAGGAGAAATGCTCTCCTGCCCATTTCTATGATACAACAGTGATACCTGTATAGTTTGAGGATAAGCTTAGCTTTTAATGACTATGTGCATTGGTATTGCCAAGCGGAGTATAGTAAGATACTCTAAACAAGTCACCTATGTGAATGAGAAGTGGGGCCGCTTCTAAAAGAATTTGAGAAAGGCAAAATTCTTTGATAATCATTCACTGAACCAAGCGAGTGTTCAAGGCTAAAATGAACACAAGTGTAAGAACTAAACTATGTTTTGGAAAGCTCCTGTGTGAGATCTTTCAGTTGTTTACACTAATGGTAATTAGATCAAGACTATACGTTCACTGGTCGGCCAGTAAATTTGATAGACTATCACTAGGGAAGGTTCAAAGCCAAAAGCTACCTGTCCTGTTGCAGGAGTAATCTGTTGTGCTCTATCTTATTGAGTCTACATTGTCTTTCATCGTTTCGATTAATTTCATTCATGTGGGGGATTGTTGGATAAATATTGATTTTTGGGCATGTTTAAGGCCTAATAGAAGTGGGACTCACTTAGAGTTTGAGTGGGGTCTTTGAGATTTTGTATTCTCCTCCATGAGGAGATGAAGTTTGGATATTCACATGTCCAAAAACACTGTTGGGTGAATAAGAAATTAATGCTCAAAAGTTGCCCCTTACAAGGAGTTTTTGAAATGAAAGAGGTTCACAACTTATCTTGTCTCACATATGAAATTTACAAGGAATTTCAAGTGAATTTATAAAGCTACTTCAAGCTATGGATTTGGGCCCCAAGGGGTACCCAGTTTTGTGGAAGGGGGAGGATCTAAGACCCATTGGGTTTACTCTCCACACACGCGTGCCGCCGCCGCCGTCCAGCCGAGCCGGGTCCGGTCGCGGGTGCGGGTGTGGCCTACGTAGTATTTCTTTTTTGGACCCCTCAATTTACAAATTTTGAATTTTTGTATATATAGAATTGAGTGACTCTTGGAATTTCCGCACATGTTTTGCATTGCATAAACTTTTGTAATTTCTAAACTGTTGCAATTTGTGGTTACAGAAATTGAAAAAGGTGATGGATTTATTTCATAAGAATATTGTTCATCCTATAAACCCCTATCTATCCCTCAGTCTAGATATACTTTTTTCTAGACTGTTCACCAGTTCCTCTTCCAGTTCTTATTTTCCAGAGAGAGAGAGAGAGTTACAGACATAGTTGGTTCACTGGAGTAGTCAAACACCATGCTTGTCGACTATTAGTTGCCGCTGTATCCTGTGAGACAGACACTGGAGACATTCTTGAGCACTACTGGTGAAGCGGCGAATCTGTTTTAAGAAAATTGTGTATATATCACAGGTCTTGGTTTGATATTTTGCTTCCAGATTTCTACTTTCTTTTTGTTACTGTAATTTTTGATTTGTATTGGCAATTTCAATTTGTACTATCAGATTAAAATCTGTACTGCTTCTGTTTTACACCAATTGTATTCAAACAGTTTGTTGAATATCAATACAGTTTTCTAACATTAATCGTACAAATAACAGATGTTATTACATCTAGGTTCTGCTGACTAATTCATATTAGAAAAGAAAAAAAAATCAGAAAAGAAAAAAAACGAAAAAAGGGTAAATGTGAGTACCTATAAATAGCATGTTTTTTGTACAGATGATTTCATTGAAATCATGGTCAAGAGCTCATAAACTTGCATAATAAAATGGTCAGAAAAAGATCAGTATATATGTCGCTGAACATTTTTTCTTATTGCACCACACCTCCCAAAGTGTTGTTATTTAAAAGAGAGTAGAAGAATAAATTAATTTTAAATACTTTTTTTTTCTTTTCTCTTTTAATGTATTTTATTTTATTTTTTATTTTATGAAAGTTAAATAAACGGGATGGAATTATGTTTCTCTCTATCTAAATAAAACTGAGTAAACTATACTTTCTCTTATCTTTAATGAGTTTATCTTATCTTCTCATGTCCGCTCAATCAAAAAGCTGAGTGTTAAAGTGCAACTAGATGGAGGACATTAGATTGGACACCAAGAAGAAACCAACAAAATGACGTAGTATTGGTAATAGCTCTTTGCATGAAATTTTATTATTATCCCATTCAAGAAAGAGAAAGAAAGAAACCCTCTATAGGCCAGTGAGAGAAAAGCCAGCAAGGTAATTATGGGCATCTAATATGTTTGTGGGTAGAAGTGACAAAGGGATAGAAAAGAAAGAAAGTGACACAAGCCCTTCAAATTTCATCTATGGGCCACATCCACAGTAGGGTGAAATTATTTTATACTTCTGGACCATATATTATGTGATGATCCCGACTAATAATACTATACTATCATATGGTAAAGTGTAAGCTTTTTGTCTCCTAAAAGCTCGACAATTTTTTGACAATTTCGTACTGATCGGACAATCACGTGACAATAATCTCAGACCATTGAATAACTTCTCCACAATAAGGGGTCACGTGGTTCATGGAGAAATATCATGACTCTAACCAGTGCACCTTGAACTTAGACTAGAGGACCAAGAGTGTTGAAGGGCCGGTCTTGAGGCTATGCCTTCAAGCAACTGCACGAGGCCTCATTTTTAGGCCTTTTTAAAATGAGGCCTCATGTTTAGGCCTATTTTCTTCTAATTTTTTTTAATTTTTATGAAATTTATCATTTTTAGACCTATTTTTTTCTAATTTCTTCCTAATTTCTATAAAACTTATCATTTTTAGGCCTATTTTTTTTTTCTAATATCTTCCTAATTTCTATGAAACTTATTAGTTTTAGGCCTATTTTCTTCTAATTTCTTCATCATTTCTATGAAACTTATAGCATTTTTAGACCTATTTTCTTCTAATTTAGTCCTAATTTCTATGAAAGTTAGTATCAATGCCTCATTTTTTAGGCCCAATTGAAAGTTCGTTTAAGTCTCAGACAATTTTTGTCATCAAGCCAACCCTAAGTGTTTTATGTTCAGATAAGTGTCTATCAATACCACTTTCAACAAGATTTGACTATTACAATAATTTTTGTAGGGGACTATGAGAGACTGTTTTAATAATACAAGATTCGATATTTGTGTTATTCAATAAAGAGTCTGTCCTAGGTAGTTTGGCGTTTCATGTTTGTCAAACAAAATTTTATTTTTATTTTTGGTACCTATGCTTAATTTTCAAACACTCAAAACACCTTGTTCGATTAAAAAATAAAAAATAAAATCAGATAAAAGTGAAATTGACTTCGACTCTAATCTTGGTTTTGACTCTAATCCCGTTTTAAGCGTTCATAAAGAGACCCTTTACACATGATAATCTCTTGAGAGCTGTACTACTTAAATTTATTTTTAGATGCACATTACGTGATGAGAAAAAGTACATGAAGCATCTCCCATTATACACGTGAGTGCATTCGGTAACTCTCTATTCTCACTGCTAATCCCACTCTCAGAATTATTGAAGAGAAGAACAAATGGATCCTAATTAATGCCTCCTATCATTTTTTGTCCTACAGGGTGGTCCCTAAGGAAATGTAATCATCATATTAACTAGTCTTGAGAATGAGAGTCAAATACAAAATTACAAAAATGGGGTTCATAAACCATAGAAGTCTATGAGAATGACCGTTGGATTACACACCTTATCAAGAGATTTTGAAAGATATGCTACACGTTAAGACTTTTCTGAGGGAGGTAAACACTGTGCTTTTTAAATTTGATTTCAAATATATGTGATAATAAGACCATATTAACTAACTTCCAAAGGAATGTGTCTTACTACCATATATGCTAATAACTAAATTTGAAAAAACATAGTATTTTTGATGAGTTTTTGGGTTTAGTTCTTCTTTACAACCAAAAGGTTAGAGTAATAATATAATTTTCAAATTTTAATTCCAAAAATACATCTCAAATGATGTGACAGTGATGTGGCAGTGTGAGCACCTTAATTAAAGATGTGATCATTTTAACATCATCTAATTAAAATTCAGTAAGTCTACTACCACATTATTTAGGATGTGAGTTTGAGATTATGATTTGAAAAACGTAGCATTACTCAAAAGTTAAAGATGATACTCCCTCCGTCCCATTTTGAGAGTCCATTATTCCATTTTGGGATGTCCCAAAATAGTGTCCACTTTCCTGAAATTGATGTACAATTTTTACTTACTTTCCAAAATTATCCCTCCTTGAAATTTACACCAAGACAAAACTAAAAAAGTTGTTGTAATGATTAGGGGCAATTGTGGAAAGTAGGTGTAGATTCTTTTTGTCCCCTTAATAAGTTGAGTTCCCAAAGATGGACTCTCAAAATGGGACGGAGGGAGTAATTAATTGAAGACAATAGGACAAAATCTGACACATATATTCAACAACATATTTTTAAAGTGACCTAGAAGATTGAAAAATCAAAGGGACCGTTTGGGATTTCTATGATTAGTTTTAGTTGAGAGATTTTTGCTACAGTAAATTTTTAAAATATTATTGCATTTGATATTGTTGTTGGAATTAAGAAATTTTCAGTTTAAAAAAAGGTTCACTTTTCTGCTTTCAAATTAATTTTTCCCCCTCACATTATGATTTTTATTTTGGTAATCGGGGTGTCCGGGCCAGCTTGTGCACACCTTGACTAATCCTCCGAGGGCTTAGAGTCACTGGGTGAATTTCCCAGTAGCCACGTCCTCCATGACTCGAGCGCTAAACTTCTTGAGTAGTACACCCAAGAGGTCAGGGGCGAATTTACATACAGAGGAGGGTGGGCTCAAGCCACCCCTAAAGATTTAAAAAATTGCATATATACATTAAAATAAATAAATTTACAGTTAAGTCCCCTTGAAAATTATAAAACCCTCCTGACATTATAAAATTGTTATACTAAGCCCCTCTCTTTTATGTTTTTTTACTAATTATAAAATAGGTATACAAAATATGTATAAGTACTAAATAGGTCCAAAATATACAAAAAAAAAAAAAAAAAAATGTAAAAATAGGTTCAAAATATGTATAAATAGGTTCAAATTTTTTTTTTCGGGGGCGCTGCCCCCGAACCCCCATACATCAAGCCCCCTAGATTGATTTTCTAGAACCGCCCCTGCAAGAAGCTTACTACTCAACCACAAAGGATGTCGTTCTTTTCACATTGTCATATTTGAAAAGGTTATTAAAAGTTGATTTCCAAACAAAATTTACCTTTTTTATATTTATATTTATAATTTCAAATAATTAATTACCCAACTATTACTGAGTCCTTCTCAGTCTCACTGAGAACGTTGTAATTAAAAATAAGAGCACTACTATATTCACACACTTTTCTACACCCAAATTTAAATGCATGTTTCCTGTATTATGTAAATGGTACACAAAAAAATATAAAAAATTCAAATAACACAAAATACATATATTTAAAATATAGTATGTCAAAAAATATGTATATTTAACATTATTGTAAAAACAAATATGTTTCTCCTAGTTGGTAGACAAAAGTGAGAGAAACAAAACAGTAAGGACCAAACCAAACATTAATTGTGCAAGTTGATGAAGTGAAAATGACTCAGCAAAGATTTCAAACAGTGCAAATCAGACAAAAAAGAGTCATGCGAATAACAGAAAACGAGATTTTGGTTTCAATGTACGTAGGTGCCCATGTGCTTCTGAAAATGCCGTTCTCAGGGGATAGTTCCGTTTTGGAGAAAAATTAAAGATACTCAATCCGTGTTACATTGAAGTATTCAAGAAAAGCTTCAGTGGCTGGACACACATATATATATATATATATATACACAAAGATTTTCTAAAGAGGGCTACCTCTCTTTATTAAAGAGAGAACCTTTATTTTGGCCGTCGGATTATGTTTAAAAACTGTGAAATGACAAAACTGCCATTAATGAAAACACGATCCGACGGCCAAAATAGAGGTCTTCTCTCTAATAAAAAGAGGACCCCCTCTTTAGAGCCTAACTGTATATATATATATGCCCTTCATCATCACGAGGATTTGGGGCATGTCGGAGTTGGAATCACGCAAAGTTCATGTCCTTGTATGCAAAATATTATCTTCAACCTAAGTAGCACCGTGCGGGTGTGAAAATTCAGGTACGGGGATGCAAGTGTGAGTGATTTGCCAATTTTTCAAAAAATAAGTGTGTGCGGTGCAACGGGAGTATTTGGATAAAATATTAAAAATACATTTTATGTAAGGGAATTCTAGGTACAACCGCGTATTTGCTATGTACACCGCTCAACTTTAAAAAAGTGAGAATTTTTTTTTTAGAAAAAAAATGATTAGAATAAAGGAATTTGAGTGTGCATAACAAATACATGGGTGTATATAGCAATTTCCTTTATGTAATAGTATATACAAATTATTTTATAACTATTAGTGCATTAATGTATAACCTAGATAATTGCTATTATTATTTTATATTATTTCTTTTTTAAACCTCCGAAATCTTCAAAATTATATGAAAAACTTGTGTGTGTGTGTGTGTGTGTTTTTTTTTTCCTCTTCAAAAGAAAGCTACAAAAAAAGCCTCAGCCATACTCCAAAAGAACTCAAAGAATTCACGACGCATCCATTACAAGTGCGACGACCTTTTCAAAGAGTCCGGACTTTATAGTCTTCAACTAAAAGTTGAAGACAATTAGGATTTGTATTTATGAAAAAAAAAATAAAAAAATAGTCAAAGTAAAATTTTACGAATATTAGAATGTACATATCTTTGAAGTAAATTGAAAAATAAGAAAAAAAAAATGTACTAACAATTGGTAAGAATAAAATATAAAAAATGTCATTCCAATCATATCCTAACTATCTAGCACTCAACTACACTACCTTAATTTATACCAAAAGAAAAGATGGCACATGTATCAACAATATTACCAGATAACGGTGGTAATGATCAACAGCAATGTCTCCATTAGTTCCATCCATTATATTCCCTGAAAATAGACACAATGAACTCAAATAAAAGTGAGGAGTGAGGGGTAGAAAAAGAAGAATAGGAAAACACATAGCCAATGGCTATTCAAGAAGTTATATATATATATATATATGTACACACATATATATAACTTCTGTTGCAATCGTTGGATTTAGTGTTTATTAAGGATATTGAAGTAATTTCACAGGCTGAAAATCAAATCCAAAGGCTATATACTGAAGAAAATGAGGACTCCCTCATAAGAAGTGTTCTGATATATATATATATATATATACACACACACTAAATTAAGGTTGGTAATGTCACCAGGTTTATGAGAAAAAACATCCCAGTTGCTGAGGCCTTTCCCATCACTCAGGAAAGCTCCTTCAAACTGCAAACACCAATTTAATAAAAAGAAAAACGGAAAAAATAAATATAAAAGAGGGCAATATAAAATTGTAAGGGTTTGTTTGGAAATGCTTAAAGTAGGACGCGCTTCTCTCTCAATCTCACTTTCTATCTAGTATTTACAAGAACCAATGTTATATTGTTTTGACAAAGAGCCATTTTATGAATAGAGATGTTTTTGTGGTTCTTTGCCTACCCAAACAGCTCCTACACTGCCAAAATAATCTAGTACTTTCTAATATATGATTCTAAAGATTGGAGAAAAAAATATAGGTTGTTTAAGAACCTGATAAGAAGAAGATGCAGTGCCAAAGAGAAAATTTATTGGAAATGAATATGAAAGTGAAAATGAATTTCCATTCAAAGCAATGGAATTACAAGACAAGAAGAAAGTTGATAAGCACATCTCAAACACAAAAAGAGCATTGAACAGTGTTGTAAGTTCCATAACAATCTATGAATGGAAGTTGTGTCCTGCTTTCTTCAATTGGGAAATATTGAATTTATAGGAAAATGAATGTAAAAATACTATGCAACATGGAAAACTTGAAAATTTTGAATGGAAATAAATGGGTAGCTTTCAGTGCAGTCAGACACTGTCCCAAAAGTGTCACTCATTTCAAAGTGACCCACCATTGCCCAAACAGAAAAGAGCAATCATGTAGATACAATAATTTGCAATATATCAAACTCCCAAGAAATACTATTTGCATAGCCTATATTTAGCATTCTGAAAACAAGAAGGGCAAGTATAACTAAGATTGTCATTGAGATTGTATGACCCACTCCCTTTATTGCCAAGTGTCAGGAAAAAATATATATCAATGTTGCTTTTTAAATTTAAATTCTAAATTTTGTTCTCAAATGCTTTAACAGATAGTATAAGATAATGTGACAGTGATTAGTGTTACAACATATCACTGCATGTGATATATCTATTAAAGTATTTAAGAACCAAAATTAGAATTTAAATTTAAAAAGTATAGCAGTACTCGTAAATGTATACCGGCCAGGATTACCTAACATTTGGACTGACCATTTTGGTAAATTAAAAACAATGTATGCATATGTACTCTTCACCAGATCCCGCCAAGAAATTTGGTGACTGAGAGAAATAACACAAAACAACAATGGATTTGAAATTAGAATCAGAATGACTAGTACATAACCAAAATATCCACCCCATGCAATAATAGCCAGAGACACCTTTTTGTGGCTAAAAGTGAGCCAAAGAATCACGTCAATTAGATCTTGTATGATTTGGTGTTTTCTCAATAACTCCATATGAATAGGCCAAGAACGGTTAAAATATAACACATGGTCTAGTGTATGAAGATTCATACGTTTTGACATAGTTTCTGTTTCAGTAATTCAATTGGAAAAAAAAAAAAAAAAAAGAAAGAAAAAAAAAAAAAAAGTCCTAGATTTTTTGATAAATTGCAAATTATTTGCGATTGATTTTCAGAATTTGGTTTGCCCAAGGTTCATTATGTTTGATACCAAAATCACATGAATGGGGATTGTTATGGGAGGTTACTGCATCCTGATCCTATGTATTCAATTAAGCCACTATGCCAAATATGAATGAAAACCGCTTATTAACAATGGAGGAGTGTAATTGATATAGACCTTTCTTAAGACCATATAGAAGAAGTAACAAACACTTGAATGATCAGCACACTAGGAATTTCCATTTCAGCATAGATGCTTAGGGTGGTGTTCTAGGAACTTCCAGACTCAGTAGTTCAAAGAGACAGCTCTTGGAATCAATAGATGCAAATATTTGGAAGAGCATTTTGTTAATTATTGAATTCACTAGATTCGTAGTCCGTGCGATGCACGGGAGAGTTGCTAATCAAAGATTACACGCACAGAACGAATGATTTGCAACATCTAAGTCTACATATTCTGTGAACACATTTACAACAGAAAAGCTAATGCACATTCATGCACATATAGAAGAACTCTTTTTTTTTTTTTTTTTTTTGTGCAAAGACCTATAGAAGAACTCAAAGACCGCAATTAATGGGCTCGCCTATTTAGAGTGCAATTTTGTTCACCCTAAAATTGCTCAGTACCCTCCTCTCCCATTGATTAATATAGTGGGGTCAGTATTAAATGAGAGTTAATAATTGAGCCCCATTGAGTTAGCCAATGGGAGAGGAGGGTAAGCAAATGGTGAGCAAAAATGTATTCACCTATTTAGAATTAGACAAAGATAATCCACCTTTGTCCTGTATTTGAAAAATACTTGCTTTATACAATTTTGTTATTTTGTTATTTTTATTTCCCTTATTTTTATTTTTGCAAGTGAAATATGGATAACTTCTTTTTTGGTTAAGACTCTTACCCTTGTAAAAGATATATATTAGATTAGATATATGGTTTAAAAAGTAGCAAGGATATACTTTAATTTAAACTATATATATATATGAGTAATGTTACAGACACAACACATTGCACAACACAAAGCACAATAGGGCTTTAACTGCCTTGTACCTTGTGCTGTTTGAATTTTTTAAACTTCTCTATGCATCGCTTACATAGCACGGGGTACATGCATTTAAAATACTGTTGTGCTTTGTGTTGTGCAATGTGCTGTGTCTGTAGCATTACTCTCTCTCTCTCTCTCTCTCTATATATATATCTACATAATAAGGGAGGGCGGTGTGAGCCCTCCCATTTTAACGACTTTCAATCCCATTCATTCAGAGAGAGTTAGATATTTTGAACCATCGGATATTTGATTCAACAAAAAGGGAAATACATTGGATACATGGTATCAAATATGTGGCTGGGAGTGATTTGTTACCCATCTATCTCTATGTGATATTTATGGCAATCTATTCAAACATCTTAAAACAAAGTTATTGCAGCTTGCAGGCAAGGAAAACATACATTAAAAATAGGGTTAATTAGTGATAAATCCCTAGATAGTGCACTTACATAACTTTAGGTTCTTGAGTTAAAACATGTTTATGATTAAGTCCCTGAAATTTTTTAGGGACTAAAATACCCCTCCCTCATTAAGTTTGGTAATCTTTAAAATGGTAACCCCTCCATTAATGTTTTCTACCAAAATTTAATTCTCCCTAAAAATTAAAGGAATAAAAAATTAAGCGAATCAAAATTTGAAAGTCATCATCATTAATAATGACAGTCATTTTCATAACATGTTCTGAAAAATGATAATGGAAGAGAGAGCCCAATAATTTGTGAATTTCACAATATGCTTTGAAAAATGAAAATGAAAGAGAGAGAGAGAGAGAGAGTCACAACATGATTTGTGAATTTCACAAAATGTTCTAAAAATTGAAAATGACAAAAAGAGAGTCACAATATGATTTATGAATTTCACAACATATTTTAGAAAACGAAAATGAAAGAGATAGAGTCATAACATGATTTGTGAAGTTCACAAGATGTTTTGAAAAACGAAAATGACAAAAAGAGAGTCACAATATGATTTGTGAATTTCAGAACATGTTTTAGAAAACGAAAATAAAAGAGTCATAACAATGATTTGTGAATCTCACAACATGTTTTGGAAAATGAGAGAGAGAGAGAGAGAGAGAGAGAGAGAGAGAGAGAGAGAGGCAAGAAAAATAGATTTTGAATTTCACAACTCAAACCGCGACACTAACAATAATCATGGCAGCAACCGTCAGTTCCACTTATGAAATTCATAAAGTGAAAAAATCATCTCAAGAATGCCATCAGTTTCACTTGTGATATTCTCAAAAGGATACATCCCGATAATTGACTCTGTCAATTGCCAAACGCATATGGGAATGCATTTGGGCTGCCCAAACAAGGTCTTAGTCATCTTCAATCTACTAGACAAGAAGGTAGAGTATATGAATATATTAATAGCAGTGAGACTGTGAGAGGAGTTATATTTGAGAAGCTGATCCAATTTCTTCTTATTTCAGTACCTTGTAGACGCTGAAGTTGAAAGATCAGGAATTTCTAGGTGAAGCCTGTTGTGTTCTGTTTGAGGCAAGTCTAGGATGCACTAGAGTCTGCTGGATTTAAATTACATGCTTCTTTTTCTTTTTTTGTATGGAAAGAACACAATTAAATAGGATTGATGGAGAATATATAGTAGACTGCACTTAATGAGCATTTAATCTAATTTACCTTTATGGAAGTTGCACAAAAAATTAGGAGCCATTAAATTGAAATGTTTACTGCATACATAAAGACTTAGATGGGTATTTTAGACATAAAAAACTAATAACCATGATTAGGGATACTAACTCAAATTTTAGGGATCTTGAACCAAAATAGTATTTTGGGTGTCCTTAATCCATGAATGTAGATAAAATAAGGGATTTATTGCTAATTTTCTATTAAAAATAAAAAATACAGGCAAGAACATTATACGATAAGTGTACAAAAATCTGGCAAGGCAACCAAAGTGGCTATATATCCAAAGCATGTATTTACCTAAATCTACTTATATTAATCCATCTTTGTATACATATAAAAATCTCATGCAAATCTATATATGTCCATCCATTCGCAAATATCTCTCTTAATCTCTCATTTAATCTTTTTTTTAATAGATACTTGGGTTAACTAGTATTAAATCCTATTTAGTGTATCTTTGTTATAATAGACCCAACACAATAAACTATTTGAAGATAGGTCCACAAAAATATTTCAGACCATTCTACCCCTAGTTTAATATAGGATTTTTAAAATTCAAATGCACATTTATTTGATTCCTAATATATATACATCTATATATGTATATGTAATTAAAAAAACCTATATATATACAAGATCTCTTCTCAAAACCTCTCTCTCTCTCTCTCTCTCTCTCTCTCTCTCTCTCTCTCACACACACACACACACACACACACACACACACATTCGGCCAGTTGCTGTTTCAAGGATTGTTTCCGACGATCAAGCACCGACGAACGTGAGTGCTTCGTTGGTGTAGAAAGAAGCTTCGTGGCGTACATGAGCAATGGATGACGGATATATTGGACTATTTATCGTTGTCGCCATCTTCGCCGTTGAGTCCGAGATTCAGAGCGATGCATCCCGATCTGCTAGAGGCGTGTTAGGCTCTAATGGAGTCATCGCCGATCTGTTCTGCAAATTCTCTATTTTCTGTTGGTCCTCTAAGTTTCTGCAGATGTAGTGTAAAATTATACACTAATGCTAGTTCTTGTACTCTTACATTAGTCTCTCTCCCTCTTTTTTTTTTTTTTTTTTGAATATTGGATTTGACTGATTTTTTAGTGTAAAAATATGTTGATTTTACATTTGTTCACTGATTTTCAGTGTAAAAATTGTAGCTATCAAGATTTGACTATTGTGTTGTTTTTTAGTGTAAAAACTATAGCTAGTAAGATTTGACTCTTATATTATTTTTCACTGATTTGTTTTTTTTTTTTTTTTTTTTTTTTTTTTTATAGCAATGCATTGTAAAAATATACTATAGTGTAAAATTCTCCTCTTATAGTCATTCATAATGCAGTGTTAAAATTATAATGGCAATCATTAAGTACTCTTTTATATACTATATATATATATGTATAAAGTTATGAAATGTAGTGAAAATTTTACACTGATAATGTAGTGTAAAATTATACACTGATTTCCAAAATTACATTGAACGAAAAAATTAGCAATGGATAATCTAACAAATATTTGACGTGGCACTAAAGATATGGAAATCATTAAAGATGTGGATGACAGCTTACCAAAACAAAAAGAGTCCACTACAAATTAAATCTCCATTCAAATGTGTATACCTACAATCATGGTAATCATAGTTTGTTCCAAAAATAACTCCACAATTAATGGGATAAGAATAACTCCATATATAACCACCTATATCCATATATATATATATATATGTAACTAATAATTGTGGATTGTTAATCCCTTAATTATAGGGATAACTTTGACTATATGCTGGATGATATAGATATATGTCATCCTATATATATATATATATATGTAAAGGTTAAAAATGTCATTTAAATAACCAAATTTGGGGGAATTTAAAAAGAATTAGGGATTTTGCATTGATTTGGACCTATTAGTAACATGATAATAAGAGTGGACCTAATCAAAAAACGTTTAGTAGATAGGGATTTTCGGGGAAATTTCTATAGATACTTTATTAATTGTATTAACTCCTACAAGATATATCACATTAAACATATATCTCTCCTCCCTCCATCTCTTACCTTATCTCTTTCTCAATTCAATTTCTTTAAGCTTCAAACATTTCAATCTCTCTCCTCCAATAGCTCAATAAGCAATCCCCTTATCAGCCCACCATCTATCTCTGACTACATCCTTTTCTTTAATTGAGCAAAACCATTCCAATTTACTTATCAGTGTGACTGTGACCCCTCACAATCTCCTAACGTCCATCCTTTTCGTTAATTTTCTTTTTCGAATTACAGAATTTTGTTTTCCAAAATTTTAATCTATCAATAACCTATTCAGTAGATTGCATTCCTATTTCTCTCTTACAAGTCTTTCAATAGAGAGGGAAATGACCCTCCTAGGGAGGAACAACTAGCAAAACGAGAGAGCCAAGACACTTCCATAGAAGGAGAGACCTTGGAAAATGCATTGACAAATGGGGCTCTTTAGAGAGAGGTGACAATAAAGCTATGATTTCTATATTTGGTTCTTAAATATTGTTAGTTGTACCATGTGAAGAGGTTTGTGGACATTATTCTTTATGGAACCCAAGATCTTAGATTTAAAGAGGGTGGGGCTAAATACACCACCTTTTTTGCTAAATACACCACATTTATTCACAAATTTTTTTATCTTTTAATACTACAAGGTGGTGTATTTAGCAGAAAATGTGGTGTGTTTAGTCCCACCCTTTAAAGAATGCAACGAAAAAAAATTGTGACTTTAATTGATTCATTGATACTTGAAGAAAAATGAAAAGAAAGCGGTGAGAAAAATATGTATTTTTTTATTTGGTTACCAAGACTTTTTTGGTTTCATAGATTTAATGCATGAAAAAAGATACGTATTACCGTTTGATTGAGTTTCTCAAGTTCAACAATTACTGATATGGACATCTCTTTATTATTAATTTTTTTGGTCGTTGTGCCAGGGCACGGGTTATTACTAGTATATATATATAGGGAAACAGTGAGGCTCTTAAGTGAAAAGTGATGAGTGAACATACTCAGTGAATATATTTTTTAGCCTAAACAAAACCCGCGGGTCGGCGGGGCCACACTTTTTTTTAGGCTAAAAGAATGTTCACTAGGTATGTTCACTCAACCATGTTCACTTAAGAGCCTGACCGTGTGTATATATATATATATATGTACATGTAAAAATGTCATGGCATTAACCGTTCAGTGATTGGGGGAATTTTGATTCATTTTCTATAAATAGCTAGATGCAGTGATATTTTTGGCACTAAATGCATAAGATATGTTGAATTTTAATCTACTCTATCTTTTATTTTCTATGGCGTTAAATGGACCATTAGATTTAAAATCACAAATGAATCTTAGCCAGTCTTTGTCCAGCGAACCTGTTATTTAGCCTAAAAAAGTCCCCAGACTACTCCGCTGACCCGTGAGCTTGGCTAACCTGTGGGTTCTTGTAGGCTAAAAATATGTTCACTGGATATATTCACTCAACCCTGTTCACTTAAGAGCCCTACTAATAACTTGTAATCCTAATTTTATTCTCATTGAAGATCGAATAGCGATGTAGTCTATAACCTTTTCCACATTGAGCATAAGAAAAATCTCGGCAGTTCCCACCATGTAAGTCTAGTTCACAAATTCTAGTATAGGAGTAAATTGCTAAGAAATATACAAAGTAGAACACTCTTCCTGTTCACTTAAGAGCCCCACTAATAACTTGTAATCCTAATTTTATTCTCATTGAAGAACGAATAGCGATGTAGTCTATAACCTTTTCCACATTGAGCATAAGAAAAATCTCGGCAGTTCCCACCATGTAAGTCTAGTTCACAAATTCCAGTATAGGAGTAAATTGCTAAGAAATAATCAAAGTAGAACACTCTTCTTGTTTACTTAAGAGCCCCACTAATAACTTGTAATCCTAATTGTATATATTCTCATTGAAGATCGAATAGCCATGTAGTCTATAACCTTTTCCACATCGAGCATAAGAAAAATCTCAGTAGTTCCCACCATGTAAGTCTAGTTCACAAATTCCAGTATAGGAGTAAATTGCTAAGAAATATACAAAGTAGAACACTCTTCGATATATATCATAGTAATGATATGCTTCCTAAATCTCAATCCCAAATAATATGGTACCAATCAAAATTCAGTGGACTCATTGACCACTATGGGGGTCACTTCAACATCCTCCAATTAAAATTCAGAAGACTCACTGCTACATCATTTAAGATGGAGATCGATTTAAAATTTGGATTTAAAAAGCATAGCATTACTCTATCAAGAAATCATCTGGATTGTGTGACAGTCAGTCAGACACATCTTCATGACCAAGACGCCTTTAATGCATCAATTGTATTATCATATAGTTGATTCATACTATTTTTGTCCCCAATTAGGAACCATTTTTGAAGTTATATAAGAAAATGTGATAAAAATGTATAACTTTCCATTTTCCCAGTTTTTTTTTCCTGATAAGCAATTGCCTTAATTAAAGTTCAAATTTCTGTGTCACATCCAAATGAAAAGTGAGAGAGTTTGTAAAACAAAGAGTAAACTTAAAAAGTATGTACTTTACGGTACGTTTGGTACACATGAATGGAATAAGGTAGGAATGGAATGAAACTCAAGAATGGAATGAAGACGGAATGGAATAGGAATGAGAATTCCATTCACATGTTTGGTTGTAACTAGGAATGAAATGATATACAATAATTTCTATTTTAAAATGGTATCCTAATTTATGGAGTTAGTATTGAATTTAAATTAATTATTAACAAAAAAGGTAACAAACATGAGAATTAAATGAATTCATGAATGACCATTCCATCATAAGGGTCATTCTAGTCTACCGAACATAGCCTTAAAGTATAGTAACTTTTCAAATATTGAAATAAAACTCTTTAGGTAAATTGGGATAGGGGGTCCAAAAGACAGTTAGGCAACCAAGGAGTCCTGAACTAGTTTTCGAGTAGCATGTGAATTTCTCATATGTAATCAGTTTTTTTTTCTAGACGAAATTGCAATTGATGCTCATGCGAAATTTTCGAAAGAATGTGAACATGAGTTATTTCAAAACATTTGAACAAGGAGAACACAAAATGGCCCATGAAAAATCCATTTCCGACAACAAATTTTTGTGTATTATGCAAAATTTCACTCATGTGGTGCATGGAAAACCTTAAATCACTTGCACTTCTTAACCCAAAACTAGCATTTTGTAGACTGACATTGAACGACAGCTTTTTGAGGGTCATGAGAGATTTCAATCTTTTAGTAGAAGAAAAACCCTAAATCACTTACCTTTCTTACCCATTGCATCGTCGATGCAACCAGATTCACAAAGTACTAGTTATTTGCAACAAACTACTTTAGCGGATGTTTGCTCTCAAGAAGAAGGAAGATGTATAGAGATTGTGTCCTCGAAATATGAAAATGGGGTTTGATTTTGCTTGAACAGAGCTGAAATTGCAGTTGGAGATTATTTGAATTTCAAATATGATTTGGGTGATTTAGTATAATTGAATCCCAATTGTTGGCCCAAAAGTAATCCTTAGAGGAGGGGGGGGGGGGGGGGGGGGGGGGGGGGGGGGGGGGGTGAAATAAGGATACTTACAAATAATGACAAATTAAAACTAATATAAAGCACAATACTTAATTAAAACAATAATTAAGGAGAGAAGAGAAAGAGACACTTGCAAACCAAAATTTTCAAGTGGTTCGGCAATCGCACCCCACGGATTACGTACACCCCCCAAGAACACCTCTTGAGGAAATCACTAGTCAATCTTCTTTGGGTGAAGATCAAACCACTCTTTACAAGTTCGTCTTGAACTCCTTTTACACCTCTAATGAATAGTGCCTTCACTTAGAGCAAGGGTTACACCAACCCTCTTACAACTTAAAGAAATGATGAATGTTGGGTTACAATTGAATAAATACTCTCTTTGTAGAGTAGATGAAGACAATAAATGCTCACAACATAATCTCTCAAGATTTTACAAATGAACTCTAGAGTTAGAAGATTAAATCTCAAGATTTAGGGCTTGAATATTTGATTGCAACAAGTGTGTATTAAAATGAGAGTAAAAAGATGTCCAACAATCAAATTTGAACTGAGTATATATACTCTTTCCAAGAAATTTGAACGTTTAAGGTAGGTGGGAGCATTTAATGCTAAAGCAAAACAGAGGAAAAGAGCCGTTACTGTTTCTGCGCAGAGGTCCAGTCGACTGGGTTTACGATTCAGTCGATTGCCTTTTAAATACATTGAATATGCGCCTTTGATTCAGTCGACTGTATAAAATGGTCCAGTTGACTGGATGGCTGAAGCAGAACCTAGCTTCAAAAACCATGATTCAGTCGACTTTTTTGTGTTCAGTCGACTGATAAAATTTGCTCCCAGTCGACTGTTGAAATTTATCAGTCGACTGGACGGCTGAACCAGAACCTAGCCTCAAAAACCATGATTCAGTCGACTTTTTTTGTGTTCAGTCGACAGTTGAAATTTATCAGTCGACTGATCTTCTGTTTTCTAATAATCTTGTTTTGAAAGGTTTGTTCCATTTTAAGCCCTTGTTTCTGAGATTCAATCTGACCAACTTTACATTAAGTCCTATAAGAGCAATACAATAATGAAATAGTCTTCCACAATGCTTCCATGATATATCCATCATCATTCTTAGGATTTGTTTGGAAAACATGCTAAATGCAAACATAAGTAATCAGCTTAATAGTTTGTTAATCATCAAAATTACGTAGGGTAAAACCCTTGGGGCTAACAATCTCCCCCTTTTTGATGATGACAAACTACTAGTTGCTCATGGTACAAAAATAATGAGTAATTGTCCAATAGAGATAATAGATGATCTAACGAGAGATGAGAATCAATGAAATGTCACATATATATAGAAAAAATCAAAGTGATTATTGTAACAGTATATTTTCTCCCCCTTTTGTCATCAACAAAAAAAAATCACTTAGAGTGGAGAAAAGCTCCCCCTCTTTGAGTGAGTTGATGGACGGGATGGGATGGGGTAGTGCTGGAATCACAAAATAAAAGGTCTCATCATCTTCCCATGGTTAGTACACAAACAGGCAGGTATACCAAGAAATCATGAGAAGCAAAAGTGAATGCAAGCATTATACAAGGCATGAATACAAAGGCAAGCATAAATGGCAAATGGAGCTTCATATAATCAGACAGATGATGTTAATACTCAGAGAAGCATTTTTAACACGAAAGGAAAGTATAAAGAGACAAAAAAAATGTGAGCCTGTACTAAACCCAAAAACCAAAGATGATCTATCTAGATGTCATACTAGGTGATACAAAAGGCCTAAGTCCAAGAGAGAAAAAAAACTGTCATAACCCAACACGACTCCGAAGTACTCGAATGGCATCTCTAGCAACGTCAATACTGGACTGCATCTAAAATAAGCGGCGATCCACGAGCTCCTGAGTAGCAAGAGAGGTGGTGCGAAGCGTGTCCACAGTAGAGCCAATTTCCAAGATATCAGAACGGAGAGTGTCAAACTGAGAGGTGACAGCGGAGGATAGTGTGGAGATGCGAGAGGAAAGAGTGGACTGTAGTGTAGTGACGGTGGTGGAGAGGGAGTCAATAGAGGCGGTGATAATGGCGAACTGCTATGATAAATCAGCAGCAGCAGCAGGAGGAGCTGAAGAAGATGGAGCGTCAGCGGGAGGAGGAGTGGAGGAGGGAGGAGCACTAGAAGATGGAGCGCAGGTGGTCAGAGGATCAGAGGTGGTATCAGTGGAAGTAGTGAGAATAGGAGGGTCAATTGGAGGTCGAGAGACTTTAGGAACATAGGAGCTAGCCTCGAGCTTGTATCCCATAAGAGAGAGAGTAGTGGAGGAGTAGATATCATGAGGAGAAGGATCATGATGAGCACGATCATCAAGAGGGACCTGGGGACGACGGAAGATAGTGGTGAGAGCCATACCAAAGGGAAGAGAGCTGGATTTCGACTTTTTCTGCGATTCACAGATATGTTTGCAGAAAAGAGTAGGAAGATCGAAACGTTTTCCTTCGAGAATGCACCATAGAAGAAAGATATTGAAATAAGAGACATAATCCCTGCCACCGGCACGGGGAAAGATATAATATGTGAGAATATGGTGAAGGAGACGAGCCTCAAATGTGAGTTGTGAGGCAGAAGGTTTTGAGGCTTGGGTTAAGTTGGAGTTTCCAGAAACAAGTCTACAGGCGAGAAGAGGATTAAATCCATGACCTATATTCCATTTGTTATCGTCATAAGCACGAATGGTGCCCATAGGAATACCAAAATTTTGAACAACTTTATCCGGGGTTACTAACAGTTTTACTCCACGAACATAAGAGGAGAAGGAGATTTGGGCGGGAGAGGCAGTGAGATTACTGTAGAATTCACGCACAAGATTGGGGTACATAGGTTGATTAATTTCAAGAAAAAGGGGACCAACCCAAAGCAGTAAATACTGTGCCTAGACGCAAACCATTAGAATTTGAAAGGTTGAGGGAAGAGTTTTTCAAAGACGATCTTGCGATGCAAGAAGATGTCCAAGTAGTCTTGCTTGCGGCCCTCGTCAATGAAGTAGGGAATGGGACGATGGCGTTGAGGAGGTGGGAGTTGAGAAGGTGACTCCTTGGCTTCCTTGCGCTTCTTAGGTGCCATAATCCCAGATTAGGTGGAGCGGAGGTGAGAAGGAGAGATGAAGAAGGAGAATGATGGAGGGAATGAACTGGAAATGGGGGAAGAGGTGATGGAGAAGGGATTGGAGTGAGAGAGAAGGAATAGGCAATCAGTCGCCTGGAAAGAAAAGAAAAGAAATTAGGGTAAGAAAAAAATAAAGACGAAAGAGATATATATAAAATCGCGAGTCCAGTCGACTGAAAGAGAGGACGGTCGACTGAAAATAGAAATTAGGGCAACGTCAGTCGACTGGGTGAGTATAAGGTCGACTCGGTCTAAAACAGAGAGTTTGAAAAATGAAACGTTCAGTTGACTGAAGAAAAAAAAGGAAGTCGACTGTTTAGGTATGGAGATTTTGAAAGAGGAGGTCCAGTCGACGAAAACAATCCAGTCGACTGATATTTTCGTGATCCGGTCGACTGTATAAACAGTCAGTCGACTGATCGGGAAAATTTTTAAAAAAAACTTTGAAAAGAACAAGAGCCCGGTCGACTGATGCGAGAACCAGTCGACTGATTGCAGTCAGAAATTAGAAATGCAAAAAATGAGGTGAAATGAGGGTTTAAGCAACGAACTTATACAACATCGGCTTGACTGGCCATTCCTAGTTCACGACGAATGATACAAAAACGATCTTCTTGAAGAGGTTTAGTGAAAATATCTGCCCATTGATGATTTGTATTCATGAAAACAAGTTCGACATCACATTTTTGAACATGGTCTCTAATGAAATGATGTCTAATCTCAATGTGATTAGTTCTAGAATGCTGAATGGGATTCTTAGAGAGACTAATCGCACTAGTGTTATCGCATCTAAGTGGGATGTGATAAAAAAGAAGTCTAAAGTCTTCTAATTGTTGTTTCATATAAAGAACTTGCGCACAACAACTACCGGCGGCTATATATTCGGCTTCCGCCGTGGACAAAACTACGGAGTTTTGTTTCTTACTAAACCAAGAGACTAAGGAGTGTCTTAAAAAGTGACATGTGCCACTTGTGCTCTTGCGATCCACTTTGCAACCGGAAAAGTCCGCATCCGAATAACTAACTAAGTCAAAGGGAGTGTCCTTAGGATACCATAAACCTAAGTCAATTGTACCTAACAAGTATCTAAAAATGCGCTTAACGGCTACAACATGCGACTCTCTAGGTGAAGAATGAAATCTAGCACATAGACACACACTAAACATAATATCCGGTCTACTAGCAGTGAGATACAACAAACTACCTATCATGCCACAGAAATTTTTATTTAACAAGAAGTTTTCCAGATTCATCTTTGTCAAGCGTGAGAGAAGAACTCATGGGAGTTGCAATTGGTTTGCAATTTTCAAAACCAAATCGTTTGAATAAATCTTTAATGTACTTGGATTGATTTATGAAAATACCATCCTTGTGTTGTTTGATTTGTAAACCAAGAAAGAAATTGAGTTCTCCCATCATACTCATTTCAAATTCATCTTGCATGCATTTTGCAAATTCTTCACACATTTTCTCATTTGTAGCACCAAAGATGATATCATCCACGTAGATTTGAACAAGCAATATATCATTTTGTGAATGTTTAATAAAGAGAGTGGTGTCAATTTTTCCTCGAGAAAATCCAAGATTAAGTAAATATTTGCTGAGACGATCATACCAAGCACGAGGAGCTTGTTTTAAACCATATAAAGCCTTTGAAAGTTTAAAAACATGATTGGGAAATTGTGAACTTTCAAAACCGGGAGGTTGCTTGACATAAACTTCTTCCGCTATAAAGCCATTAAAAAGGTACTTTTTACATCCATTTGAAAAAGTTTGAAATTTTTGTGGCAAGCAAAAGCGAGTAACATTCTAATGGCTTCTAACCTTGCTACAGGAGCATAGGTTTCCTCATAATCTATTCCTTCTTCTTGGTTATCCCCTTGGGCTACCAATCTAGCCTTATTTCTAATCACAACTCCGGATTCATCCTTTTTATTCCTAAACACCCATTTGGTTCCTATGATGGAATGATCATTAGGTCTAGGAACTAAAGTCCAAACTTGGTTTCTTTCAAATTGGTTCAATTCTTCTTGCATAGCCATAATCCAACTATCATCTTGCTCGGCTTCCTCTATGTTTTTAGGTTCTATTTGAGATAAGAATGCTAAGTTGTTGCAAATGTTTCTAAGAGAGGATCTAGTGGTTATTCCTTGACCGGGATCACCTATGATTTGATCTATGGGGTGACTAGGAACGGTTTTCCAATCTCTAGGAAGGTCATCTCTAGTATTGTCTCTAGGATGTTCTAGAGGGATAGGGGAACCTTCTTTAGGCTTTTCTAAAGGAATGGAGGATGAAGTACTAGCTCCATCTGGGCTTGCTACAACAACATCATCATCATCATCCTTTCTTCTGAAGGGATTAGCCTCATCAAAAACTACATGCATGGACTCTTCTACAACTAAGGTCTTCTTATTAAAAACTCTATATGCCTTGCTTATTTGTGAATAACCTAAGAAGATACCCTCATCCGATTTAGCATCAAACTTACCTAAGTTATCCTTATTATTCAAGATGAAGCACTTACAACCGAAAACTCTAAAATAACCGATGTTAGGTTTTCTACCCTTCCAAAGTTCATAGGGAGTCTTACCAAGATTGTTTCTTACAACAACACGATTAATAACATAGCATGAAGTGCTAGTTGCTTCGGCCCAAAAATATTGTGGCAAAGAGTGTTCATTCAATAAAGTTCTTGCCATTTCTTGAAGTGATCTATTTTTTCTTTCAACAACACCATTTTGTTGTGGAGTTCTTGGTGCCGAAAATTTATGTCCAAAACCATTTTTGTCGCAAAAATTTGAAATATCTTTATTGTCAAATTCTCTTCCTCTATCACTTCTAAAATTGTTGATAGCATACCCTTTTTCATTTTGGACACGTTTACAAAATTTTACAAAATTTGGGTAAGCCTCATCTTTGTGAGCAAGAAAGATGACCCATGTAAATCTTGAGTAGTCATCAACAATTACAAATGCATGCACTTTGCCACTCATACTAGCTACACGATTAGGACCAAATAAATCCATATGAAGCAATTCAAGGGGCCTACTAGTAGAGATTTCCTTTTTCTTTTTGAAAGAAGTTTTTGTTTGTTTTCCAAGTTGACAAGCGTCACAAATTTTATCCTTAACAAACTTTGTTTTTGGTAAACCTTTAACTAAATCATTTTTTGATAAATTGGACAGGAGATCCATACTAGCATGTCCTAATCGTCTATGCCAAAGCCAACTAGTTTCACTCAACACGGCGAAGCATTTAACATCTTGAGAGGAAATATCATCAAAATCAATAGTATAAACATTTTCATCACGATAAGCAATAAATAGCACTTTATCATCTTTAGCGTTCATAATCATGCAATAATTTGATTCAAAAACAACTTTAAAGCCTTTATCACACAATTGACTAATGCTCAATAAATTATGTTTAAACCCATCAACAAGTAATACATTTTCAATAGTTAAAGAGGAGTTCTTACTAATTTTACCTATGCCGATGATTTTTCCCTTGGAGTTGTCTCTGAAGGTAACGTTTCCACCATCCTTGGGATAGAGAGAGAGGAGAACTTTGATTTATCTCCGGTCATGTGCCTAGAGCAACCGCTATCCAAGAACCATCTATCCTTGCTTGAGGACTTTAAGCATACCTATAAAACAAGCTTAAGTATTCCTCTTTGTACCCAATACTCTTTGGGTCCACTTTTGTTAGCAAAGGGAGGAGTGGTTCCCTTTTCAATCCAAATCATAGAGGTCTTTTTCTTATTTGGGCATTTGTAGTTCACATGCCCCTTTCTCATGCAATAATGACAAGTTACATGAGGATTAAAATTGTTTAAGGTAGAACCTTTTGTAAAAATGCTATGATGAGATTTGTTTGAAGAACTAGAACTTGTAGAAGCATCACTTGAAAAGAAATTGTTGTACTTCTTTTCTTTGTAGGTAGGATTGAAGCCCAATACGGCTTTATCAAAGACACATCTTTGTTTTCCTAAAAGCACGTTCAAATTTTGCTCTCCATGAGTGAATTTTGCTAGAGTTTTTGTCAAATCTTCAACTTGCTTCTTCAACTCAATGTTTTCTTTTTCAAAATCATTTGAAGGAATGCTTCTTGAAGCAAGCATTTCATTTTCTTTTCTCAAAGACTCATTTTGTGATTTCAATTCACTAAGTTCATTAAAGAGAAGAGAGAAACTCTTTTTGAGAGCTAAGTATTTAGTTCCCAAACTTTCCAATTCTTCATGCAGTTCATCAAATGCATTTTGTAGCTCATCATAGTTGTGAGATTCATTACAAGAGTCATAGTTAGAGTCTACCTCATCACTTTCATGTACCATGAGACAAATATTTGCCACTTCATCATCACTAGATTCATCTTCGGATGTTTCATTCTCGGAATCATCCCAAGTTGTTGCCTTCATTGCCTTTTTCGCCTTTTGCTTTAAATTCTTCTTTAGCAATGGGCAATCGACTTTGATGTGTCCGGGCTTTTTGCATTTGAAGCAAATGATTGGCTCTTTCTTGGCTTCACTTTCCTTTGGTCCTTTTCTTGCAAAGGATTTGTCTCTTCTCAAGAACCTCTTGAACTTGCGTGTGATCATGGCCATTTCATTATCTTCATCACTATCATCGTCTTGGTCATTTGAGGCCTTTAGGCCCAAATTCCTCTTTTTTGTCTTCATTGTCGAAGACGGGAAATTCCATTTCATGAGTGATGAGAGATCCCATGAGTTGTTCAATAGAGAGCCTTGATAGTTCCTTGGCTTCTCGAACCGTCGTGACCTTTGGTTGCCAATGCTTTGGTAAAGACCTAAGCACCTTCTCAATCATTTCTTCGTTAGGATAAACTCTACCAAGATTTTCAAACTATTAGTAATGGTAGTAAAGCGAGTAGACATTTCACTAATGGTTTCATTCGGGAGCATTTTGAACATTTCATATGATTGAACAAGTAAACTAATTTTAGACTTTTTAACTTGATTAGTTCCTTCATGAGTAACCTCTAATTTGTCCCAAATTTCTTTAGCCGATTCACATGAAGAGATTCTATTATACTCATTTGGGTCTAAGCCACAATATAGAAGATTCATAGACATAGCATTCATTTTAATAAGTTTCTTGTCACCATCATTATATCCATCTTCCGTTTTAACAACTGTTTCGGTGCCTATGATCTTAGTGGGAACATGAGGTCCTTTGACTACGATTTGCCACAAATCGAAGTCTTGAGCAATAATATAAATTCTCATTCTATTTTTCCAATAAGCATAGTTAGTTCCATTAAAGCAAGAAGGTGTTTGGGATGATTGTCCCTCACTATAAGTGATATTTGTACTTGAGGTTGCCATGTGATCTTAACTCTAAGATATATGAAATCAATACAAGAGCCCAAGCTCTAATACCAATTGTTGGTCCAAAAGTAATCCTTAGAGAGGGGGGGGGGGGGGGGGGGGGGTGAATAAGGATACTTACAAATAATGAAAAATTTAAACTAATATAAAGCACAATACTTAATTAAAACAATAATTAAGGAGAGAAGAGAAAGAGACACTTGCAAACCAAAATTTTCAAGTGGTTCGACAATCGCACCCCGCGGCCTACGTCCACCCCCCAAGAACACCTCTTGAGGAAATCACTAGTCAATCTTCTTTGGGTGAAGATCAAACCACTATTTACAAGTTCTTCTTGAACTCCTTTTACACCTCCAATGAATAGTGCCTTCACTTGGAGCAAGGGTTACACCAACCATCTTACAACTTCAAGAAATGATGAATGTTGGGTTACAATTGAATAAATACTCTCTTTGTAGAGTAGATGAAGACAATAAATGCTCATAACATAATCTCTCAAGATTTTACAAATGAACTCTAGAGTTAGAAGATTAAATCTCAAGATTTAGGGCTTGAATATTTGATTGCAACAAGTGTGTATTAAAATGAGAGTAAAAAGATGTCCAACAACCAAATTTGAACTGAGTATATATACTCTTTCCAAGAAATTTGAACGTTTAAGGTAGGTGGGAGCATTTAATGCTAAATCAAAACAGAGGAAAAGAGCCGTTACTGTTTCTGCGCAGAGGTCCAGTCGACTGGGTTTACGATTCAGTCGACTGCCTTTTAAATATATTGAATATGCGCCTTTGATTCAGTCGACTGTATAAAATGGTCCAGTCGACTGGATGGCTGAAGCAGAACCTAGCTTCAAAAACCATGATTCAGTCGACTTTTTTTGTGTTCAGTCGACTGATAAAATTTGCTCCCAGTCGACTGTTGAAATTTATCAGTCGACTGGACGGTTGAACCAGAACCTAGCCTCAAAAATCATGATTCAGTCGCCTTTTTTTGTGTTCAGTCAACTGATAAAATTTGCTCCCAGTCGACTGATGAAATTTATCAGTCGACTGAACTTTTGTTTTCTAATATTCTTGTTTTGAAAGGTTTGTTCCATTTTAAGCCCTTGTTTCTGAGATTCAATCTGACCAACTTTACATAAAGTCCTATAAGAGCAATACAATAATGAAATAGTCTTCCACAATGCTTCCATGATATATCCATCATCATTCTTAGGATTTGTTTGGACAACATGGTAAATGCAAACATAAGTAATCAGCTTAATAGTTTGTTAATCATCAAAATTACGTAGGGTAAAACCCTTGGGGCTAACACCAATGTTTTTTTCTTTGATTCAAAAGTGGGATTTCATTGCCAAATCAACTAGTCATCGTCACAACAGAGACTGAATACAACCGGGAAGTACATCAAGGAAAACAACATATGATCGGCGAACAGAAGCAAACCGAGCAAGCGCGTGGGCAATCTGTTATATAATTGAATCCCAATTATAGGAGAACAATAAACACTAGTTTATATATATATATATGTAAATGGATTGTGTGTGTATATATATAGGTAATTTATTTGGGTGAATCTGTTATAGAATAAAGGCAAAAGTGTCTAAATAAAATAGGATGGACCTATTACTAAGAAGTTTATTGGGATAGACTAATTTCTAAAAAATCCTAGTAGTTTGAACTTTATACAAAATGACCATATTATTTACTAGTTGCACCATATGCTATGGTAGTGGATGTACCACATACCATTGCATGTGGTACAAGTAACAAATCATGTTAAAAGCAAATTTGAAATTCAAATTTGACAATCATAACATTATTATTTACTCAAACCAGTACTGAGTCACATCATCAAGCACCTGGCAACAGGGGTGGAGTCAGGATTTTTGGCCAGGGGGCCCTAGACTATACAGGGGTTCAGAGGGCAGCACCTCCAAAGTAATTTTTGTTTGGGTCTACTTATTCATAATTATTTCTATAATTAGTTTTATATGTAGAATTGATATTGATATAGGAGACAAAACATATTAAAAGCAAGAGAGAAGATGTATAATTATTTTTACACCCACTTTCGGGTAAAAGATGTAATTTTTAATTTTGAATGTTATGTTTTAAAATATGATACGGCTCTATTTGGTGAAACTTAAACATTTTAGGGGGCATTATTCAAACGAGTGGAATTCAATACAAATCATAGAAAAACTGAATGAGAACCACTGAAACTAGAAATCGCCAAACGCAAATAAATGAAAGAATAAGAAGAAAATATCACTACAGAAGCTCACTCTGTCATCATCGTGGTCCACCTTGTCCCTCAACCTCATCTCAAGCATCTTCTTGAGTACTTGACAAGGGATACTCAGAAGTTGTTAAAACCTCTTTCTTGATATCCAATTTCTAGGGAATACTATAATTTTTTGGTTCACAATCATCTACTTCTTCTAGGTAATATACATGCAGATCAGGCCCGACCCTGAGCACATGCGACACATGCTTAGGCTTGGGGTCCACCATGCAAAAGGGCTCCCAAATTGCTCTCCAGGCGTACATATGTACATGTGTGGTCTTTGATACATACTACATTAACTAAACCTTTGATTTCTCAAAAATACAAACAAATAACTCACAAATTAAACTATAATATATAAATTTACTTGCAAATGTATGTAAATAAACCAAAAACAAATTGCTTCGGGGGTGTTGCTCCCAAACCTTCATTGTGCAAAGGGCCCTAGTCTACAAATCTCGCATGGGGTCCCCAATATCTCAGAACTGGCCCTGATGTACACAGAGACTCATATTAGCCATATGTACATAAAACTTCCTATTTAAAGTCTCTTTTCTAAATAAATGTAAGAAATCACCAACTCATTATGAAGCTCTAAATAGGTCTTCAACATGAATTGACTATCGTTAATCTTCTACATCACAATACTGTCTCAGCTCAATATATGGTCTCTCTCTCAATGGCTTATCCATTTTGTGGGGTTTGAATCAATATTGTTGAGTTTATACGTATGGTGGAAGGGGTAGAGATAATGGAGTTGGTAAATGTAGAGTAGCTTAGACCATGCCCTAAGTCACTGAGTTGAGTTTGTCGCACCGGGAGTAAGCTCGTCGCTTCACTGATGTGAGCTCATCGTCGGAAGCCTTACTAGAGTGAGCTCTTCCTCGTCGAACTGCAGTGAGCTCCTCACCGGACTGGAGAGAGAGAGAGAGAGAGAGAGAGAGAGAGAGAGAGAGAGAGAGAGAGAGAGAGAGAGAGAGAGAGAATCGGGATAGGGTTTTTCGAATTTGGGGGAAACTCAAAATTGAAACCCCAATTTGGGGGAAATGCGACTGGAAGAGAGAGAGAGAGAGAGAGAGAGAGAGAGAGAGAGAGAATCGGGATAGGGTTTTTTCGAATTTGGGGGAAACTCAAAATTGAAACCCCAATTTGGGGGAAATGCGACTGGAAGAGAGAGAGAGAGAGAGAGAGAGAGAGAGAGAGAGAGAGAGAGAGAGAGTGTGTGTGTTTAGTTTTTGGGTAAATATCACCTAGACCCCCTGAGGTTTGCCCCGATCACAGATACCACCCCTCACGTTTCAGTAATATCACCTACACCCCCTGAGGTTTGAAGCCCGTATCACCTAGACCCCCTCCGTCAATTTACCGTTAAAAAAGTGACGGACTAACATAAATAATACAAAACATACCCCTAAAAGTTTGGTCCTTGTGTCATTTTAGTCCCTGTGATTTCAATTGGGTCAATTTGGTCCCGACAGTTTAAATTGGGTCAATTTGATCCAAATGGCCCATTATATGAAAAAAAAAAAAAAATTTGACAAAATTTATCCATTGTTATGCACAATTACGCTAATAAACAGGTTGGGAGATTGATGGTGTTCCAATTTTGCCCTTAAAAAGTGTGACAATGCATAATATGTGAGTAAATTCTGTTAATTTTTCTCACAGAATTGAACATATAGATCAAATTGGTTCAATTTAAAACTTCAGAGCCCAAATTGACCCAATTGAAACTACGGAGACTAAAATGACACAAGGACCAAACTTTTAGGGGTATGTTTTGTATTTATTTATGTTAGTCCGTCATTTTTTTAATGGTAAATTGACAGAGGGGGTCTAGGTGATACGCGCTTCAAACCTCAGGGGGTGTAGGTGATATTACTGAAACGTGAGGCGTGGCGTCTGTGATCGGGGCAAATCTCAGGGGCTCTAGGTGATATTTACCCTTAGTTTTTATAAATGTGGGTCTCACAAAACTTTGCAAATTTGCTAAGAAGCCCCTGGTATACATTTTAGAGTGCATTATAGAGTGCATGTTGCATTATTGTTAGTGGCAATGTACAAGACATATCTAAATTGAGTAAAGATTAGGACACACCCAAATATACAATTTTTAGGACACAATCCAATTAATGTGTCTCTCTCTCTCTTGTGATGTTATTGAACCCCACAGTGACACAGAAGAGATAAACATATTAATTGAATTGTGTCCCAAAAATTATGTAATTGAATGTGTCCCATATATTACCCATTCAAATTATTGTACGTCTTATTTGAAACAATAAAAAACTTCAATTCAAAGTATCCAAAAAAAAACTTCAATTCAAGTTCAAAATTGAAAGGTTGGTGATTGTCTTTGAAATCATCAAGATCCATTAATCAATAGTAATTTCACCATACCATAGAACTGAAGAGTTTTCCACATCATCCAAAGCTTCTTTTTACTTTTTTCTTTTTTTGGGAACAAACCTTTCTATTGTGAAAACCACATTGTCCACTGGTATGTTTTAATACTAATTATTTTGAACACACACGATAGACTATATATGTCTAAATTCGTCATCTCTTAGAAACCTTGAAAATCCCCTATTTTTATAGAAAGACAACGTAACGTAATTATGACATGAATAGGAAACGCAGTCGTAGCCTATCTCGCATGAGAGACCTCAACCTTCGCTCAAGCGACATGTAAACCGTGTTCTCGCATTTTCCTCGCTGGTGCAATCACCTCTATGTGAACCTCACTCAAGCGAGCCTTGACCCCGCTCCAGCGAAATTCCAGAATTGAGAATTAGAGCCACAATTGTCTATCACTTTTACATTACGTATTTCATTGATTAGCTTAATTTGAAATGAGAGCGAACAATTTTGTCAATGTTTAATTCATTTCTTTCGTAGTCGTGCACAATTTTTAACCATCTATATTACGAATGCCTTAATGACTAGGACATTTTGGATCCTTGATGTGTGTCTTCATCTTAGGGTCCAAAATTGTTTCCACTTTTTTAAACTCAAACTTTAATTTTTTTCAAACTCTTCCCTTTTATTTTATTTTATTTTAATTTTTTTTATGCCTTTTGCATTTCCCTCCACTCTTTCTATGCATCATTCCCCCCTCTTTCAACACTCTCTCTGTCTTTAAATTAAATATGTATATATATATATGTAAATATATACATTTTTGGGAATTGTTATTCCCACTCCAAAATTAAACTAATGCACTCCATCACTACACCATATGGCCTGATTTCTAACATACAGATTTTATGAGTTCTAACGGGTATTCTCGTTACTAATTTGTAACGGAAAATTCCCATTAATAATATCAAATTTCCGTTAGTATTTTACCTTTAAAGTAAAAAGTTTTTAAAAAAGAAAATGCAGGCATTTTCGTAAATAAAACCAAAAAAATAAAAACCCAGTGGCAAATTTGTGAATGCACCCAAATTTTGAACCACAATTTTTCTTCCCTCTTACATTCTGAAAATTTCCCTCTTAACATTTTGAAAATTCCCATCCCCCCCCCCCCCCCCCCCCCCCCCCCCCCCTCTCTCTCTCTCTCTCTCTCTCCGTGGACATATGTCTCTCAACTCGAAATCATCACTACCATGGACAACGACCATCACCGTTCGTCTCGAGATGGAGAGAGACTCCTCACCATGGCTCGCACGCCCCTTAGCTTGTGGGGTCATGAAGGCGAGGGATCTGCTCCCCCTCCCTCCGGCGGAGGCTACGACAGAGGTGGTAATGGAGGATACGGTGGACTTGGTAGCAGAGACTTTGGTAGTGGTGGTGGATGAGGTGGAGGATATGATAGTAATTTTCTCAACCTAGGGCCTATCTCTTGTTATGTTTTGTGCTTCATTGTATATGATATGGATTTTTGTTTTATTTGATTGTTACTTGATAGTTAATGCCACTTGTTTGAAACTCTCAAAATAGTGTTTATAAAAAAAGCGTTAGAAATAAATTACTAACGGATATTCCTGTTACAATAAATAATTTTATTAATGGGTATATCCGTTAGAAATATTCCTCACGCCCTATTTCTAACACTTTTTTCCCATTAGTAATATTTTTCCTAGCGGGAATTCTCGTTAGAAATTGGCCCATATGGTGTAGTGCATGGTACTACTGACACATCATGCAGTATCATGCAGTTAATGCATTCTTTGAAGTGTATAAGTTCATCCATGGAGTGCGACTAGCAATTCCCATATCTATCTATACTATTTCATAAAGAGAAAAAGAAGGCTACCTGCAAATATGTTAAATTAAAATCCATATTTACAATTATACCAACATGGTTTTGCTCTAAAAAAATACAAATGTAATTGTACTAAATTATCAAAAGAGCAAAACCACGAAATTGCCAAACAATAAAAATGTAACACCCGTACCCAGGGAAAAGGTTTAATTATCTCATAATATGCATTAGTTAATATAATTTGTGTATAAAATGGATTAAGGGGAGGCTTGGATTCGCCCGTGGAAAAAATGTTCAGAGAAGGACACCATATGGAAATGTCCCCAGTGAGGTGGGACAGGTATTGGAGTGGGACCCAGTGAAGGGCTGGATAAAATGAAATTTGCATTTTATATGTTAAATGCATTTATGTGATTACATGAACATTTGCTTAAATGCGTTCATATTATATGATGATTTATGTGTTCGCATTTGACACCCAAATAAGGGTATAAATGAAAAATATGTAAAATTAGTAGGTACGATAGCAGTTTCAAAAAATATGTGGGACCTACGTTGGGACCCATACGGAACTTAGACAAACACTCATTAGATAATTGGGTAATTAATGGAATGTTTGGGGGATGTCATAATAAGAACTTAAGAAAATTTAGGGATGCAAATGAAAAGTTGCAAAAATGTGGGATTGAAACCACACATTGTGCATGTGTGTATGTGTCAATAGAGAGTGGGAGACTCTCAAAACAATTGACAGAAAATCAAGAGAAAAGAGAGAGAGAGCTCGGGAGAGAAAGACAGAGACGAGACGCCGACGTCGTTTTTCCGCCGTTCCGTCGCCGCCGTTCGTCGAATTCACGAATCGAAGCCATTTTCAGACTCGTGGAGGTGAGGCGAATGTTTCTATACCTTTAATTTACGTTAAAATTGTTGGATTTTAGTAGCTCACTCTAAACGGTGACAAGCGGCTTGCCGAAAACGTGTAGGAACTACTTTGGAGTAAGATTTGGGCTAGGATTTGGTAAATTCAGCATCTTCTTGGTTTAATTTGGGTAGATTTTGCTAAGGTGAGTGACTCTAATCCATGGGCTGAATGTATAATTGTTTTTAATGTTACAATTTATGAAATATTATGTTGATTATGATGTTAATGTGTTGAATTATGATGGTTAAAGCATGATAGTATAAATTGGAAGCTTAACATGCTTAATTTTGCAAGAATTGTAATACTTGAAATGATTATGTGATTATGTGTTATGTGGGTTGAAGAAAGCCTTATGTTGATTCACCGTGGATTTACTCCATAATAAGGAGACGTGGAAAAACCCAACAGTGTAAGGGTACTCACCACACTAACTGTGTAAAGGTGTGTGAGTGGCGACCCAACTATAGAAGGGTGTGTGAGATTGTGTGAATTAGAGGTGCTATATGCACATAAGGGCAAAATGCAAAAGCGACGTCACGGTGAATTGATATTTGGTCTTTGGAGACTAAATGATATGTTAATTGTTGATTTGTGCATTGAATATGACATTACACTCATACATGTGATTAGTTTTACTCACTAAGAGAAAGCTTAAACAAATGTAATTTCTGTTGTGGTTATTGAATAACCACCGCAGGTACGGCACGAGAGGAGGAAAGGAAATGACCGCAACGTCGGGTTTGGGCTTGGGAGTTGTAAATATGTTCATAACTTGTAATATAATGTAACTTGTGGGTTAGTATCCTTGACTTGTGGATTAAAAACTTGACTTGTGGTTGTATCCATGGAGTTAGTTTTGGAATCCTACGACTCATGTGTTTAATGTAGATTTGAAGGAACTTATGTAATTTTTATGTGAAAGTTGTAGGTTGTAGGTTGTATGTTTGGATCATTCCGGCAAGTCCGGATACATGGGTGGTAGATTTTGGTCAAGTTTCCTTTGTAAATAAATGTTTTTGTGAGGTTTGATCCTCTTGTTGGAAGGTTTATGTAAATGGTTGCTTGGAGATGGTTTGAAATGCTTCTTTAATGTTTTATGTTGTTGGTTATAACTTGGGTTCATTTCCATGAAGGTTTCATGAAATCTTAACTTTTGCCAAGAGTTGAACTTCAAACATACTTGATTTGATTCAAAGGATGTGTCTATGGCTTAGCTTGATCCAAATAAAGTGATGTTTATAATTTGAGCGTTTGGAAGAACTTAAATTGGTGTTGGGAATGTTTCAATGTGTTTCAAATGATTTTAAAATGGTTGGTTAAGGTTCTATGAGATTTGGGTTGGTTTTGGGTATGTTTGGACTGTTAGAACAGGGATTTTCTGCTAAAATTTGACTTCTGCAGAAACCGGATCGATCCGGGCCTTGAGTGGATAGATCCGGAGCATCTGGAGGAGCCAGAGTGGTCATTCTGACAAAACCGGATCGATCCGGTTTTGGGCGGATCGATCCGCTGGTTCAGTTTCAGCACCGACGACTTTTACGGAAACGGACATAACTCACTCTAGGAAACTCGGATTCGTGCGCCGTTTTTTTGCGTTGGAACCGGGACTCAAAGACCTATCTTTTGGTATAAAGTTTTCTATACCTTATTAATTACCATTTTACCCTTGGGGGCTGTTTTGTAATAACATAGTTATTTTATGTTGATTAACACATACGTTTCTTAATAATTCGCATGTTTCTTTGTAAATTAATGTAGTTGGGTGCTTGTAGCATTGTTACACGTGTCCTAATCCGCACGAGGTGGGTTAGGGTGTGAGTTTTTGGTATCAAAGCAATAGGCTAGAGCCTTGGGGACGAGTGACGTACGACGCGTATTGTGCACACAATGACACGTAGTTGCATGATCATGCATTCACGTTTACTTAGCATGCTTTTAGTGATGATTAGCATGCTATGGGATTATTTAAAGTAACATGTGTGCGTATATTATATTGTGGGTGCTAAGAGCATAATGTCTGGGGGCGAGAACCCAAACCGAATGGAACGAGTTGAAAGGGCTATTGAAGGACTAGTTCGAGTGGCAGAAACAAGTGCAGTTGAGGAAAGATTGGTACCACCAAATCCGAACTCGAGGGAGGAAGTTGTTACTATTTCAAAATTTCACAAGCAAAAGCCGACAATCTTCCGTGGAGAAGCTGATCCGATGAGGGCAAATTTTTGGATATCAGACATGGATAAGATTTTCAGAGTGTTACCATGTACAGAAGAGCAAAAAGTTTTATTTGCAGCTGACACATCGAAGGATGAGGCACAATATTGGTGGCGTACCAAGCTTGGCCCAGGGCAACCGACCACTTGGGATCAATTTCTTGAGATATTCAATGCGCAATACTTTCCGGAATCCTTCAATGACCAGAAAGCACAAGAGTTCATGGAGTTGGTACAAGGGTGGATGTCGGTTAGAGATTACTCAGTGCAGTATACAAGTTTGGCAAGGTTTACCGGGGATATTGTATCAACTGAAAAAGTGAAAGCGAGAAAGTTTGTAGCAGGACTTAGAAGTGATATCCAGGGATGAGTAACAGTATTTAGACCTCTGACTTACGCTGGGGCACTAGACATTACTTCTATTGCGGAAAGAGACCTTAGGTTCAATCCAAGCATGCCACCATCACTAAGCCAACAAAACAAGAGGTTAGGGTCAAGCCAGTATAGTGAACATGAAAGTTTCAAAAGACAAAACTCTGGAAGTCAATCGATAAGTAGTGGTTCAAGTGAGGAAAGACCATGGTGTTCAACATGCAATAAACAACATTGGGAGAAGTGTTATCAAACGATAACTTGTAATAGTTGTCAAGAACTCGGACATATTTTGAGGAATTGTCCGAATCGAAACAAGGTGATTAAGGGTAATTGTTATGTATGTGATCAACCGGGACATCGAGCGCGGGAATGTCCTAATAAACGACACGGAGGTTCGGGTTCTTTTGCGACAGGTGAAACAACTCAAGGATCTATGCAACAGCCGGCGGGAAGAGAACAAATGGGAGCTAGATATTTTCAACTCACAACCGCAGGGACAGCCACCACAGATAAAAAGGCGACAGGTATCGTTACTAGATAATCATTTAGTTGAGAAGATAATTAGAAGATGAGAAATTAGAGTTTGGGGAGAACATCTATGAATGGTTGAAACTTGGGTGGAGCAAAGTTTGGGGACCAAACTTCTTTTTAGAGGTGGAGAATTGTAACACCCGTACCTGGGGAAAAGGTTTAATTATCTCATAATATGCATTAATTAATATAATTTGTGTATAAAATGGATCAAGGGGAGGCTTGGACTCGCCTGTGGAAAAAGTGTTCAGAGAAGGACACCATATAGAAAAGTCCTCAGTAAGGTGGGACAGGTATTGGAGTGGGACCCAGTGAAGGGCCGGATAAAATGAAATTTGCATTTTATATGTTAAATGCATTTATGTGATTACATGATGTGGACACCGGAAGTGAGTCGCTAGATTGTGGACACCGGAAGTGGACCACTTCTCTTGTTTGAGATTGTTTTGAAAAGGAATTTGACTTGTATCAAAGAAAAGAAAATGGTCTGTTGAAAACAGATACAGAGTCGCCACTTGGTCTTTAAGGAACCAAGAAACCTAATTTTGACTAACCCAAGCGGATAAGGGCACCGGCCCTTCATAACCAAAGAACTTGGTTCGAGGTTTTGGTACGAGAGAGGAAGGAGCCTTTGTCGCGACTAAAACACCCTCAACTTGCCCCGTCTTTCGACGGGCCACAATTAGCATCCAAATAATCATCTTATACTATGTATGGTTCGACAAATAATACTACGATAGTATATTACATCACATAAGAAACTTGAAATGAAAGATCTAAAGATAAGATATCATTCATAAGATCTAAGCCAAATATCACACAATGCGAAGTGAAAGATCACACAAATAAACCTAGGAAAAATCGTCTAATCATATATCAATTAATCAAGTTTTCCTAATCTAAAGGGGACATGAATTGTTCTTGAAACAAATAAACAAAGAAATCAAAATATGCTTAACAAGCTAGTATGATGTATGTTATTCTTTGAGAAAAGAAGATCTCTCAATCCCCGGGACGGATGAGAAAGGATGATTAGATCAAAGGGGAAGCATGAACGTATGATCGTGATCATTGTTTATAATCTTCTTAGATTAAGAGTTACAAAAACCCCAAATCTTGCATGAATGCAATGTATGTATCTAAAATGTGCAAAGGTTGTAGTGTGTTTTGTGTACATGGATTTCTAGAATGACTTAGAAGTCTAAAATGTGTATGAATGAATGAATGAAATAATGATGGGATATGTACAAATGTAGTATGAACTACTTCCTAAGATATGAACTAATTTGGAATGCATGCAAGCATCAAATCAAAGGATGAAAGTTGAAATGTGCTTGCTGTGAATAGTGGACAGAACAGTAGCATGATCTTTTAGAAATTGAAAAGAGGGGTTAAGAGTGTTTTCAATGCATGATTTTTTATGGAGATCTTCCTTATTGTGTCTAGAACACAACCCAAAAGGCCAATCTTGGATAGCTATCACAGATTGAGAGAAATCATATAAACAATGAAGATCACTCAGAAACAGAGTCCGTACCGTCGACTGAAATGTTGAAAAATCTTAGAAAATAAAACCGAATGATCTAGAGACCCATTTTATACAGAAAGTTCCCTAAGACATTGAAGTTTAAGGGAAAAATGAGTTAGGACCACCCCGTTTGGAAAAGTTTTTCTGGAAAACAAGTTGAAGGTGGAACTAGCTGCTGTGACATCAAAAACAGAATGTCTACAGAAAATGTTTGGATCCAAATGGACCATTTTCAAGTATTTCCAAGTCAAACCAAAAATCATGGGTGTTCTCTAATGAGTTAGGAAGACTTTCCAAGTGGTCTTACATTCATACATTGAGTATTGAACTCAAAATAATTCCTTGAAGTTAAATGACTCACTGTTTTGAGGGTTTTGAGAAAAACAAGGTTTATTTCTTGGAATCAAAATGAGGGGTTTAAGAGGGGTGTTTTGAAATGGGGGTTTTGAAAGTATACTTCCAGAACTTGGATGAATATTCTAACCACTTGGAATATTAATTCCTAACTTATTTTAAGAACTTTCCAAGTATTTGCAAAATATGATTTTATTTGGAAACCAAACTCAAGAGTCTATGGGAGTATGATACATGAGAGGATAGATGATACATGACATGACATAGCATGCTAAAAGTGGTCAAGAACATGTGCATGGGATATGGGTTCATCTAGATACAAGAGAGTGTTGCATCAAAGTGTGAAAGCCAAAAAGTGAAATGCTGTGAATAGTGGACAGACTGTATGCATTACTTTGTAACATTATAATGGGAGGTCAAACGTGCCTAGAAAAATGTGAGAAAAATCAGAGATCATACTTATTGTGTCTAGAAAATAACCCAAAAAGCCAAACATCAATAGCTATCACAGATTAAAAGAAATAAATCAGAATGTACACATGACTCAGAAACAAAAGCTGCACTATTGACTGATTTTGTATGATTTTTCATAAATCAAAGAAAAGGTTTATGATGACCCATTATATACCAAAAGTTTTCTAAGACATCCAAGTTTTATAAAAAAAATAGAAAAGTTATATGTACAGTGACGAAAATATCCAGAATAAGTGCAAGAAGTTGGGCGAACATTCTGTGAGAACTGAGGCAGATTATGAATATGAACTTCTCACATCCAAAATAAATACTTTCACATTTCTATAATTGATGGAAAAAATTAGGGACAAACTATGATGTCTTAGGAAAATTTTCCAAGTGGTTTAATCATCATAACTCAAGTATTTAATTCAAAACAAATCTTTGAATCTGAACAGCTCACTGTTTTGGATCATTCTTGAAGAAAATGGATTTGGGTTTGAAATAGAGTTTGAGTTCTTGATTGGGGGTTTTGAAATAGATGTTCAAAGCATGAACTTAAACTCTTGAGATGACCATGTGACCACTTAGAACCTCATCCAACCTTGAATCATCAAAGAACTCCCAATATTATTGGAGAGATTCATTTTTATTTTGGACATAACTTCAATACATTTCAAGAACATCTTGGAAGTATTGAGGTTATGATCATCATCTATCAAACATGTTTTTGAGGTCAAGAGCTACCATCCATAAGGATTCACTCACCCCAAACTTCATGTCATCACTTAGATGATGATGAACTAGTAAGTAAATAAAGAAAATAAAAAGAAATGAGATTAAGAAGAGATGAACATAATATGAACAAGCAAGTAAATAACAATCAATAGATGATAATCAATATGATTTTGGACTTGTAGCTTGGTGTTTCACTCATAGATTTTGACATTTGGACATGGAAGTAGCTTCCTAACTCAAGAATGCTCAAGAATGGTGATTGGGTATATTGATGATGAAGTATATAGAAAAATGGTGGAGGAAAAAAAGATTAGAACTCACTTTGATTGGAAAAAATGGAAGAAGAAGACTACTTCTTCTCTTTCTCTCTCTATATTTCCCTAGAGTTTCTTCCTAAGCTTTCTCTAAGCTTCCATGTCTCTCCTCTAAATGGAAGTAAATGGCTTCTTTTATAGGCAAAGGAGGGGTGGTAAATGGAGTTTTAAAAAGTTTAAAATGGTCTCCCATTGGTCCAAAATAAGCTGGGAATCAAAACTACGTCGTTTTGGTTTTTAATTAATCAAAATGGGACCCCAAAAGAAATTACAAAAACTCACTGTTCTGGAGGGGAGTGCCACGGCGGCACTGGGCCAGTGCCGCGGCGGCAGTGGGCCAGTGCCGCGGCGGCACTGCTCCTCCCTTCGTCCAGATAATGCTGTTTAGGCCCCCTGAGGTTCCGGTATTCGCGAAAAGGCCCTATTTCGTCCGAAATTCACAGAAAATGCATATGAACTCCAAACTGAGGTTGTGATATACCGTTGGAAAGGTATTGGAGTCTACTTTACATAAAAAATAGTTCGGGGATAAGTCACTTTGAAAAGTTTTGCGGTATTTGCGATAAAAGCCAATTTGATCGCCTTTTTCACCTTTGGAAATTTATAACCTTTTTCACCTTTGGAAATGTATAATAAATTTGTTTTAAATCCAGAAATTATGTGCGATATACCGTTGGAAAGCTATTGACCTCTAGTATCCATGAAAAATGTTTGAAGATTGTTTTGGTGCCCCGGTTCCAAAGTCAAATTCTGGTCAAACTGGTCAAACTTGGGATTCCCGGGAAGTTCTAGAAACCTCCGGGAGTTCCCGGGAGCTGATGTTTTCGCTCGATTTTCTTTTGGAACTTGTTTTAACACTTTTCTCATGATTTAAAATGATTCTGGTGAATTCAGAAGATTTCGGTCAAACTTGGTCAAACTTGGTCAAGCCTTGGTCAAACCTAGTCAAACCTTGGTCAAACCGGTCAACGGGGACTTTCCGGGAACTTCTGGGACTTCCGGGGGTCTCTGGGAGTTGACGATTTCATCTGATTTCTCTTAAAAACTCATTTTATCGCTTTTCTTATGACGTAGCATGTTTTCAGAACTTTGGGACCAAATCTGGGAGTTTTTGGGCTTTTAGGGGTCATTTTGGTCATTCTGAGCATTCTGAGAGATAGAGCTGACTTCCAGGAGTCCTTTTGAGTCTTTTACGATCATTGTGAACCACCAAACTATGGGTCTCCTAAATCTGATAGCCGACAAAATGGGGTGTCTACACATGAATATTTGCTTAAATGCGTTCATATTATATGATAATTTATGTGTTCGCATTTGACACCCAAATAAGGGTATAAATGAAAAAGATTTAAAATTAGTAGGTGCGATAGCAATTTCATAAAATATGTGGGACCCACGTTGGGACCCATACGAAACTTAGACAAACACTCATTAGATAATTGGGTAATTAATGGAATGTTTGGGGATGTCATAATAAGAACTTAAGAAAATTTAGGGATGCAAATGAAAAGTTGCAAAAATGTGGGATTGACACCACACATTGTGCATGTGTGTAGGTGTCAATAGAGAGTGGGAGACTCTCAAAACAATTGACAGAAAATCAAGAGAAAAGAGAGAGAGAGCTCGGGAGAGAAAGACGGAGACGAGACGCCGACGTCGTTTCTCCGCCGTTCCGTCGCCGCCGTTCGTCGAATTCACGAATCGAAACCATTTTCAGACTCGTGGAGGTGAGGCGAATGTTTCTATACCTTTAATTTACATTAAAATTGTTTGATTTTAGTAGCTCACTCTAAACGGTGACAAGCGACTTGTCGAAAACGTGTAGGAACTACTTTGGAGTAAGATTTGGGCTAGGATTTGGTAAATTCAGCATCTTCTTGGTTTAATTTGGGTAGATTTTGCTAAGGTGAGTGACTCTAATCCATGGGATGAATGTATAATTGTGTTTAATATTACAATTTATGAAGTATTATGTTGATTATGATGTTAATGTGTTGAATTATGATGGTTAAAGCATGATAGTATAAATTGGAAGCTTAACATGCTTAATTTTGCAAGAATTGTCATACTTGAAATGATTATGTGATTATGTGTTATGTGGGTTGAAGAAAGCCTTATGTTGATTCACCGTGGATTTACTCTATAATAAGGAGACGTGAAAAAATCCAACGGTGTAAGGGTACTCACCACACTAACTGTGTAAAGGTGTGTGAGTGGCGACCCAGCTGTAGAAGGGTGTGTGAGATTGTGTGAATTAGAGGTGCTATATGCACATAAGGGAAAAAGGCAAGAATGATGTCACGGTGAATTGATATTTGGTCTTTGGAGACTAAATGATATGTTAATTGTTGATTTGTGCATTGAATATAACATTACACTCATACATGTGATTAGTTTTACTCACTAAGTGAAAGCTTAAACAAATATAATTTCTGTTGTGGTTATTGAATAACCACCGCAGGTACGGCACGATAGGAGGAAAGGAAATGACTGGCACGTCGGGTTTGGGCTTGGGAGTTGTAAATATGTTCATAACTTGTAATATAATGTAACTTGTGGGTTAGTATCCTTGACTTGTGGATTAAAGACTTGACTTGTGGTTGTATCCATGGAGTTAGTTTTGGAATCCTACGACTCATGTGTTTAATGTAGATTTGAAAGAACTTTTGTAATTTTTATGTGAAAGTTGTAGGTTGTATGTTTGGATCATTCCGGCAAGTCCGGATACATGGGTGGTAGATTTTGGTCAAGTTTCCTTTGTAAATAAATGTTTTTGTGAGGTTTGATCCTCTTGTTGGAAGGTTTATGTAAATGGTTGCTTGGAGATGGTTTGAAATGCTTCTTTAATGTTTTATGTTGTTGGTTATAACTTGGGTTCATTTCCAAGAAGGTTTCATGAAATCTTAACTTTTGCCAAGAGTTGAACTTCAAACACACTTGATTTGATTCAAAGGATGTATCTATGGCTTAGCTTGATCCAAATAAAGTGATGTTTATAATTTGAGCGTTTGGAAGAACTTAAATTGGTGTTGGAAATGTTTCAATGTGTTTCAAATGATTTTAAAATGGTTGGTTAAGGTTCTATGAGGTTTGGGTTGGTTTTGGGTATGTTTGGACTGTTAGAACAGGGGTTTTTTGCTAAAATTTGACTTATACAGAAACTGGATCGATCCGGGCCTTGAGTGGATAGATCCGGAGCATCTGGAGGAGCCAGAGTGATCATTCTGACAAAACCGGATCGATCCGGTTTTGGGCGGATCGATCCGCTGGTTCAGTTTCAGCACCGACGACTTTTACGGAAACGGACATAACTCACTCTAGGAAACTCGGATTCGTGCGCCGTTTTTTTGCGTTGGAACCGGGACTCAAAGACCTATCTTTTGGTATAAAGTTTTCTATACCTTATTAATTACCATTTTACCCTTGGGGGCTGTTTTTTAATAACAGAGTTGTTTTATGTTGATTAACACATGCGTTTCTTAATAATTCGCATGTTTCTTTGTAAATTAATGTAGTTGGGTGCTTGTAGCATTGTTACACGTGTCCTAATCCGCATGAGGTGTGTTAGGGTGTGACAAAAAAAAAAACCATCCCCCACCTTTCTAAGGGTATTTCGTATAGAAATCCAATAGGGAAGGCCAACTATCTATTAGAAGCCCTCTCTCTCTTCCTTTTCAAGAGTTCCCAAGACAGATATTGTAAAGAGATAAACTTGATGAAGAAGAAGATAGAGATCATGACAGAACACTAATCACCTTTTTAAGGCTTTACTCAAAAATATTAGTATGCCCATTAGTGAATGTATAACTTTGATTGGCATTTTTGTGATTAAAACACTGACAATAAAATTGATATGACCAAAAAATACCCAACAAACAATCGTAAACACGTAACACATCATTCGCAACCAGGCGTCATCCCTTGGGCTAGATAGTTAAAGCTAGGCACATACGGCCTAGTTCGGCTATGCTCAAGACTCTTCCAAATTGGCTCCATAGTTTGCATAGGCCAGGCCCAGCCAGTACGAGCCAAACACCTTGGTCCTAACAAAATAGCCCGTAGAGGCCACTAATCTAGCTTGGAATTTCCTAAAATGAGTCCCATTATGACTCTAACCCACAAGAGAAGCACAAATCAAGTAGTGATATCTCCTACTTGGGTAAAGAGCATTACTGATAAGGTATTCCCTAAACCTATCATAACTCTATCATATACAAGTATAAAATTACCAACAAGGCACGCTAAACCTAATTCTCTTGAATACTTGCTCTTTACTTTTTGCTCCTCTTTATCAGACTAACTTGATCATCGGAGGAGGATTAGGGTACACACACATTCACTTTTTTTTTTTTTTTTTTTTGCAGGTGTTCGAGAGGCAGTCATTCAATCATCGCACGATACAAATTTTGGCTACATCAAAAACCATAGACATTTAAAGGTAAGAGATTTTGATTTGTATTTCAGTATATCCAACTGTCTTTCGACTTTGATTCGGTATAAAGGTTAGTTTTTGCCATAAAATGGGAAGAAATGTAGCGGCTGGTTTTTTTTTTTTTTTTATTTTGCCATGAACAAAGTATTCAAACAATCTTCCAAGGACCTGCTGGAGAAGAAGGTAAGTTCATTTGTATTGGTGTATACCCACATGAATGCCAAGATTCTTGTGGTCTAGTGGCATCAATCCCTCTCCCCCAAGTGGGAAGGGAAGGGTTCAACTTTCTCTGGGAGTGATGCGGGAGGTTTATACCTCTTTGAACCATGTATGGGAAGATGTTTCCTTTGAAGTGGGCCTTAGCCCCTTACTCCTATTTGTGTGTGTGTGTGGCACCGATGAGCGCTTTTCTTGAAGCAAAAAAAAAAATAATAATAATATCCACATGAATATGAAATCGTATATATATGACAATAATTTTTTTTTTTTTTTGAATATAAGGCGTCTGGTTGGTGAAAGTTCTTCAAAAAGTCACCGATCTTCAAAGCGTGTTCTTTTTTTGCAGCAGAAAAAGAAACTGATGAAATCTTGTCTTTTTTATTTTGTACTATCTAGCTTTGAGCATGTACCAATTTAGGAATCCACTTCGGTACAACCAAGTGGTTTGGTTGTATATACAACCAAACCACTTGCCACGTGTCACGTATTCATTGGTTGCTCAGTCCACTTTTTTGACTTCTGAGGGAGCATTAATTGAAGAGTAACCGGTTATCACCGGTACTCTTATCTTGTAGCCTATGTGTGTTCCTTGCTAATATTTGATTGTTCCTTCCTCACGAAATTGAGTTCCTGTAGTTCATGTTGTTCCTTCGTAATAAATTATTATTCCGTCATCACTAACTTTTGTTTCCTGTCTTTTAGGCGTGTTTGATGATGATAATGTTTTTGTTCCTTGGCAACGAAAGATTGTTGTGATTTTCATTTCAAGCATTACAGAGATTATAACTTATGCTTCAAATGTTGTACAAGCAATCCTGGAACAAGTTGTTGTGTTCATGGAATAAATAGTTATGATCAAGTAACTAAGACTAAGTGATCAGGGAACATAATTTGTGAAATCTGGAACTTAACTTAGTTTTCGTAGGAAAAAATCTGGAACAAAAACTGGAACAAAAACTTAGTTTATGAAAAAAAAATTAAAAAAAAAGGCATTACACCTTCTGGCATTTAGAACAATTATTTATGGTCACGAACATAAATAAAGTGATCCTGGAACAAGTTGTTGTGTTCATGGAATAAATAGTTATGATGAAGGAAAAACATTTGTTGAAATCTGGAACTTAACTTAGTGGTCCTGGGAATAAATATTTATGATAAAGAAACCAATGGTCATGATCAAGGAACAAAATTTTTTGAAATATGGAACAAAAACTTAATTTATGCAAAATAAAAAATAAAATAAAAAGGAACTACACTTTCTGGTATTTGGAACAATTATTTATGAATACAAAACAAAACAAAGTGATGATGGAACAAGTTGTTGTGTTCATGGAATAAATAGTTATGATCAATGAACAAACCTTGTGAATTATGGAACTAGGACAAAGTGATCATGGAACAAATATTTATGATCAAGGATCAATAGTTAAGATCAAGGAAAAAAATTTGTGAAATATGGAACTAAATTTAGTGGTCTGGTAACAAATACTTATGAACAATGAACAAATATTCATGATGAAGGAACAAAATTTGTTGTAATCTGGAACGAAAATTTAGTTTATAAAAAAAAAAAAAAAAAGGCACTACACTTTCTGGTCTGTGGAACAATTAGTTATGAATACAAAACAAAACAAAGTGATCCTAGAACAAGTTGTTGTGTTCATGGAATAAATAGTTATGATCAAGAAACAAACCTCGTGAATTATGGAACTAGGACTAAGTGATCATGGAATAAATATTTATGATCAAGGTACAAAATTTGTGAATTTGGGAAATCTGGAACGAAAACTAAGTTTATGAAAAGAAAAACATGGCACCACACTTTCTTTATGAACACAAAACAAAATAAAATGATCCTGAAACAAGTTGTTGTGTTAATGGAATAAATAGTTATGATCAAGGAACAAACCTAGTGAATTATGGAACTAGGAATAAGTGATCATGGAACAAATATTTATGATCAAGGATCAATTATTATGATGAAGGAACAAAATTTGTTAAATATGGAACGAAAACTTAGTTCATGAAAAAAAAAATGCACTACACTTTCTGGCCTTTGGAACAATTATTTATGAATACGAACAAAAATAAAGTGATGCTGGAACTAGTTAATGTGCTCATGAAACAAATAGTTATGATCAAGGAACAATATTTTGGAAATCTAGAACGAAAACTTAGTTTATGAAGAAAGAAAAAAGGCACTACACTTTCTAGTGTTTGGAACAATTATTTATAAATAAGAAACAAACTAAATTGATCCTGGAACAAGTTGTTGTGTTCATGGAATAAATAGTTATGATCAAGAAATAAACCTTGTGAATTATGGACTAGGACTAAGTGGTCATGGAACAAATATTTATGATCAAGGATCAATTATTATGATGAAGGAACAAAATTTATGAAACATGGAACGCAAACTTAGTTCATGAAAAAAAAATAAAGTGATGCTGGAACAAGTTATTGTGCTCATGAAATAAATAGTTATAATTAAGGAACAACATTTGTTGCAATATAAAACGAAAACTTAGTTTATGAAGGAAAAAAAAAAAAAGGCAATACACTTTCTGGTCATTGGAACAATTATTTATGAACACGAAACCAAACAAAGTGATCCTGGAACAGGTTGTTCTGTTCATGGAATAAATAGTTATGATCAAGCAACAAACCTTGTGAATTATGGAACCAGGACTATGTGATCATGGAACAAATATTTATGATTAAAGATAAATTATTATGATCTTGGAAAAAAATTTGTGAAACATGGAAAAAAAAAATGCACTACACTTCCTGGCCTTTGGAACAATTATTTATGAATAAGAACAAAATAAAGTGATGCTGGAACAAGTTAATGTGCTCATGAAATAAATAGTTATGATCAAGAAACAATATTTGTGAAATCTGGAACAATTATTTCTAGTGTTTGGAACAATTATTTATAAAGACGAAACAAACTAAATTGATGATGGAACAAGTTGTTGTGTTGATGGAATAAATAGTTATGATCAAGAAGGAACAACATTTGTGAAATTAGTTATGAATAAGAACAAAATAAAGTGATGCTGGAACAAGTTATTGTGCTCATGGAATAAATAGTTATGATTAAGGAACAATATTTGTGAAATCTGGAACAAAAACTTAGTTTATGTAAAAAAAAAAAAAAAAAAAAAAAAGGCACTACACTTTCTAGTGTTTGGAACAATTATTTATATAAACGAAACAAACTAAATTGATCCTGGAACAAGTTGTTGTGTTCATGGAATAAATAGTTATGATCAAGGAACAATATTTGTGAAATTTGGAAGTTAACTTAGTGGTCCTGGGAATAAATATTTATGATAAAGGCACCAATCATCATCATCAAGGAACAAAATTTGTTGGAATATGGAACGAAAACTTAGTTTATGAAAAAAAAAAAAAAAGGCAATACACTTTCTGGTCATTGGAACAATTATTTATGAACACAAACCAAACAAAGTGATCCTGGAACAGGTTGTTCTGTTCATGGAATAAATAGTTATGATCAAGCAACAAACCTTGTGAATTATGGAACTAGGACTATGTGATCATGGAACAAATATTTATGATTAAAGATAAATTATTATGATCTTGGAACAAAATTTTTGAAACATGGAACGCAAACTTAGTTCATGGAAAAAAAAAATGCACTATACTTCCTGGCCTTTGGAACAATTATTTATGAATACGAACAAAAATAAAGTGATGCTGGAACTAGTTAATGTGTTCATGAAACAAATAGTTATGATCAAGGAACAATATTTTGGAAATCTAGAACGAAAACTTAGTTTATGAAAAAAAATAAAAAAAAAAGGCACTGCACTTTCTAGTGTTTGGAACAATTATTTATAAATAAGAAACAAACTAAATTGATCCTGGAACAAGTTGTTGTGTTCATGGAATAAATAGTTATGATCAAGAAATAAAACTTGTGAATTATGGAACTAGGACTAAGTGATCATGGAACAAATATTTATGATCAAGGATCAATTATTATGATGAAGGAACAAAATTTTTGAAACATGGAACGCAAACTTAGTTCATGGAAAAAAAAAAATGCACTATACTTCCTGGCCTTTGGAACAATTATTTATGAATACGAACAAAAATAAAGTGATGCTGGAACAAGTTAATGTGCTCATGAAACAAATAGTTATGATCAAGGAACAATATTTTGGAAATCTAGAACAAAAACTTAGTTTATGAAAAAAAAAAAAAGGCACTACACTTTCTAGTGTTTGGAACAATTATTTATAAATAAGAAACAAACTAAATTGATCCTGGAACAAGTTGTTGTGTTCATGGAATAAATAGTTATGATCAAGAAATAAAACTTGTGAATTATGGAACTAGGACTAAGTGATCATGGAACAAATATTTATGATCAAGGATCAATTATTATGATGAAGGAACAAAATTTGTGAAACATGGAACGCAAACTTAGTTCATGAAAAAAAAAAGGCACTACACTATCTGGCCTTTGGAACAATTAGTTATGAATAAGAACAAAATAAAGTGATGCTGGAACAAGTATTTATGATCAAGGAATAAATAGTTATGATGAAGAAACAATATTTGTGAAATCTGGAACAAAAACTTAGTTTATGAAAAAAAAAAAGGCACTACACTTTCTAGTGTGTGGAACAATTATTTATAAAGACGAAAGAAACCAAATTGATCCTGGAACAAGTTGTGTTGATGGAATAAATAGTTATGGTCAAGAAGGAACAACATTTGTGAAATTAGTTATGAATAAGAACAAAATAAAGTGATGCTGGAACAAGTTATTGTGCTCATGGAATAAATAGTTATGATTAAGGAACAACATTTGTGAAATCTGGAACAAAAACTTAGTTTATGGTAAAAAAAAAAAAAAAAAAGGCACTACACTTTCTAGTGTTTGGAACAATTATTTATATAAACGAAACAAACTAAATTGATCCTGGAACAAGTTGTGTTCATGGAATAAATAGTTATGATCAAGGAACAATATTTGTGAAATTTGGAACTTAACTTAGTGGTCCTGGGAATAAATATTTATGATAAAGGCACCAATCATCATCATCAAGGACCAAAATTTGTTGCAATATGGAACGAAAACTTAGTTTATGAAGGAAAAAAAAAAAAAAAGGCAATACACTTTCTGGTCATTGGAACAATTATTTATGAACACGAAACCAAACAAAGTGATCCTGGAACAGGTTGCTCTGTTCATGGAATAAATAGTTATGATCAAGCAACAAACCTTGTGAATTATGGAACTAGGACTATGTGATCATGGAACAAATATTTATGATTAAAGATAAATTATTATGATCTTGGAACAAAATTTGTGAAACATGGAACGCAAACTTAGTTCATGAAAAAAAAAAAGGCACTACACTATCTGGCCTTTGGAACAATTAGTTATGAATAAGAACCAATATTCATGATCAAGGAACAAAATTCGTGAAATCTGGAACGAAAACTATGTTTATGAAAAGAAAAACAAGGCACTACACTTTCAGGTCTTTGGAACAATTATTTATGAACACAAAACAAAATAAAATGATCCTGGAACAAGTTGTTGTGTTAATGGAATAAATAGTTATGATCAAGGAACAAACTTGTGAATTATGGAACTAGGATTAAGTGATCATGGAACAAATAATTATGATCAAGATACAAAAATATTTATGATGAAGGAACCAATCTTCCTAAATGACTAGCATTTAAGTTTTTAGTCTTATGAATGTGGAAATTAAATAAATTCATTAAATAACCCAACTACCATCTTTCGTGATATAGAAACAATTGTTCTCATTGTGATCATATCAGTTTGTTCTGTAGATCTTATATGTTTGTTACATCTTTAAATGAGGTTCATCTACCTAGTACTTAGACAAAGAATTTAAGGTTGGTTGTTGCATTTAAGGTTGTTTAATTCTTCTTCCCAACTCCTTATCTCAACTCAACAAGACCTCCCATCACTTTCACTTTCACATCTCTCACCCTCCAGGTGGGTTTAAGTTTATTTTGGAGATCACTTTCACAACATCTCTCACCCTTTCCAAGTTGAAGTTTAATTTGGAGAATACAACCAAAGTGCAAGTTATATTTGGGGAATGCAACCATAGCTCAAGTTTATTTGGAAGTCACTTTCACAACATCTCTCACCCTCCACCAAGTTCAGGTATATTTCAAGAAGACAACTTACATAAATTGAAGGAGGAAGTTGTATAAGGTATTTTCCTAATCTTCGTATTATTTAAGCAATGTGAATATCATTTTTATGCCTTAAAAGTAAAAGTTTGGGTTAAAGGAAGAATACATTCTACATTAGGAACAAAAGTTTCATAAACTTTCATTTTGTACATTATGAACAAGACTTTCCTACCATATAGAAATGAAAAAAGAAAGAAACGCTGTGAAATCTGGAACTAAATTTTAGTGAACAAGCCACAAATAATTATGATCAAAGAACAAATATTAAAATCTTGGAATAAATAGTTATGATAAAGGAACTACATATTTAAAATCTGGAACTAAACTCAGTGATCCTGAGAACAAATATTTATGATAAAGCAACCAATATTCATTATGAAGGAACAAAAGGTGTTGAATGCTGGAACTAAAACTTAGTCTATAAAAAAAGGCAAACAAATATTTATGATCAAGAATCAATAGTTATGATCAGGGAACAAAACTGAATAGACCCGCCATAATTTAAAGCCAAAAAATATGTATGAACAAGGAAAAAATTGAATAGACAAACCATAATTTTAAGCCAAAAAATTCCCAAATTCCACCTAGAGTGTAATTACAAAACGATAATTAGTCCAACGGACAAAAGTTACAAGGGAAATAAGACCAACAAAACAATTCAAAACATACAAAGGTTTAACAACATTCATACAAGTCCACAAAATAATGGTCTTAGTTTAAACCCTCATCCAATTTACAGACTAGACATGAGATGAAGATGAAGGAGATGATGGAAGATGCTTCTTCAACAACCCCTTAATTGATTGGAAACTTTCTTCAACCTTTATGAACCCCTTGTCGATGTCATCAAACCGTTTTTCATACTTTTCAATTGTCGCAAAGCGTGTATCGATGTTTTCAAAACGTTGGTCGATTTTATCAAGATGTTTGTTTGCACGAATAATTGATTGATGCAAATCATACAAATTAACCTTGCTATGAAAATCACGTCCAAGAGCTTGCATCTCCTCCTCACCTCCCCTATCCTCCCCGGATTCTTCTCCATCTTCGTCAATAACTTGGGTTGCTCGCTTCTTTCCTTTCCCTTTCTTTGTCTTTCTATCGTTGCATATCTCAATCATTTTTGTTACGGTTCCCCTGTCAAGTGGTTTTGGTTTTTTTTGCTTACATTCCCCATCCAAGACCACACCAAAGTGCATAAAAATCAGTGTTAAAGCCATCCCATATGGCAAACTTCCACCCCTTTTCTCCGAATTTAGCATAAAATTGAAGATTATGTGCCCAACATTCAGTTTCCACCCAACCATTATTGCATAATTCATCAAAGCCTGGAGGGGTTGCACAGTTTCGTAATGCCCTGCCCTTGGAACAATATTGTGAGAAACAATACGATTTATGAAACGGGCACAATCATTCAAGTATTTTTGATGCTTTAGTTTTTGACCATGGTATTTTTCATTGCAAATAGTTGCAGTAACCGTTTCCTTGGGTATGATATCTGAATAATCACCTTTGGGCCAAAAGAAGTGTTTGTCATCGGTGTTGGGTAATTTGAAAATGTCACAAATTGCTTCAACCGTTAAAATAATTTTTTTTCCTTTCACAAGACTCTGGATTTTTTTCTCATCCGAACTAAGTTCCATATTGGCGTAAAACATCCTAACAAGTTGAGGATATGTTACAGTGCATGTACTACAAAAATCTAACAAACCAACCTTTTCAAACAGATCTAGTAATTTCCATTTCCCAAAGTCGGACCACATCACATTCCTTCCTGTAATAACCCCCAATTTCTGACAATATGACCAGCTCAATTGGGCTTCTACAGATATAAAGGAGCTTCCTTTGTCATCATGCTTAGCTTGTTTCTTCTTTCTTTGTGTCGATGCTATAGGATTCTTCTTCTTCGGAGTCATTTCGTGTTTATGTTGCTGGAAGTGAGATGAGAAGATTACTGATGCAACATAGATTTATATATATATATATACACACACACACACACATGAATAGCATAATAGATTAAGAGGTGAAATCAAACATAGGTGAACAAACTCACAAGCCTATTTGTATCAAACGTTTGATTCATGCAGAAGCTAGCCTCTGATTTGCAATAAAAGTTAAACAATATTTTTATCAAAAAAATAAGAAAAGAACTCACAAACATCAAAATCAAAAACCATGATTTATTTCATCAGATTAAACTATGTAAACATCACATATATAGCATAATGTCACAAAGGGGGAGAGAGAGAGAGAGAGAGAGAGAGAGAGAGAGAGAGAGAGAGAGAGAGAGAGAGAGAGAGAGAGTAAACCCCACTATTTGGTCAAATTGAGCTCATATCCACCTGATCCAGCTGAACCCACTTCAATGGTGTGAGAAAAACCCCTATTGCCCCTGAAACGAAACCATTTAGTGTGTACACATATCCTTCAACCCAAAAACAAAAAAACTGAAGCACAAAGAGCATGTGTGTGTGTTCCCGCGAGCAAGAGAGAGAGTGAGATTACCGTGTAAGATGGAGGGTGGTGGAAGAGAGAGAGAGAGAGAGAGAGAGAGAGAGGCAGAGAGGGCTTCTCGGCGTTAGGGTTTGGAGTGCTGTGGTCGTAGAAGTGGGGAAGGAAATAGAGATGGTGGTAGGTTTGGGGCTTTATAATCTCCCAATTTTTTCCCCCCTCCCCCCAATTTTTTTCCCCCCTATTTTCCCCCCCTTTTATTTCAGCCTTATTGTGTCTCCGGTCAGCCGGATATTTTGTACTGACCGATTCCACCCAAACATAGGGCAAACATTTATGATTTCCTCTGCCCGGTCAGCCGGATTTTTTTTGTGCCTCTGTCCAGTCGGCCGGATTCCATTCAAACATAGGGCAAACATTTATGATTAAGGAACAAGTTCTTATACAAGTTGTTATGATCAAGGAACAAAGAGTTATTGAAATCTTGGAACTAAAACTTAGTGATCCTGGAATAAATATTTATGATCAAGGAATAAAAAGTTGTTGAAATTTTGGAACTAAATGTTAGTGATCCTGGAAAAAAATTTTATGATGAAGGAACAAAAGTGGTTGAAATCTTGGAACTAAAACTTAGTGATCCTGGAATAAATATTTATGATCAAGGAATAAAAAGTTGTTGAAATTTTGGAACTAAATGTTAGTGATCCTGGAAAAAAAATTTATGATGAAGGAACAAAAGTGGTTGAAATCTTGGAACTAAAACTTAGTGATCCTGGAATAAATATTTATGATCAAGGAATAAAACTTTCTGGCTTATAAAGCTTTGCCAATTGTATTACATCGTGATGTGGTGCAATTTTTTTCCAATGACATGATGTATGAAACAAGATTTATGATAGTCTCATTCGAATTTGCAATACTGTTGAAATTTAAAATGTGATAACCCTTTTTTAATTGTGATTACCTTAACAGGGCAATGGCGGCTGGTAATGGGTGGAATAGCACAGGAGGGTATTTTGATTTAACCCATGATGATGACTTCGATATTAATGATAGGATCGATTCAAGTACTGATGAAGAAATGGAAAGCTCATTTGGTGGGTTTCAATGTTCCTTAGGAGGAGTTGAAAATAACATTGGTTCAACGAGTAACACTACTAACTCGGGATTTGGTGGATTTCAATGTTCCTTAGGCGGGGTTGGAAATAACATTGGTTCAACGAGTAACACTACTTACTCGGGATTTGGTGGATTTCAATGTTCCTTAGGCGGGGTTGGAAATAACATTGGTTCAACGAGTAACACTACTTACTCGGGATTTGGAAATAACATTGGTTCAACGAATAACACTACTGATTCAGACACAGGATTTGGCGGGTTTGCATGGTCCCTAGGTGGAGAGGCAACTAACTTAGGTGGAACGGATTTGACGGATAAGGGCATGTCAAAGTTGACTGTAGCGGATGTGTTGGCCTTGAAGTTCAGCTCGGAGGCTGAAGCAGAGATTTGGTACAATTTATATGGAAAAACCATGGGCTTTAGTATCAGAAAAGATAATCTGAAGCTTAACAAGCAAGGCTTGGTCAGATCGAGAAGATGGAACTGTTCAAAATCGGGCTTTAGACAACAACATCATTTACAGAGGTAAGACAGACAGCGGGAGGCACGACCGCTTACTAGAGTTGGATGTAAAGCCACCCTACGTATCAAGTTGGGAAAGGATGAATCAGAATTTGTGGTTGCAGATTTTGTTAAAGAGCATAACCATAATCTAGCAGCACCACCTTGCGTGCCCTTCCTCAGGTCACATCGCAAAGTAAAATCTCCTGATAAAGCACAAGTGAGCTCTATGCGAAGCGTTGGAATCAAACCAAGCAAGATCATGGACTACATGGTTAACCAGTCGGGCGGATTTCAGAATGTTGGGTTTACCCAAACGGACCTATACAATTATGTTGATGTTGCACAAAGGGAAGAAGTTACTAATGGTGATGCCGAGGCAGCATTGGCATATTTATGTGCTTTGAAAGACAAAGATCCAACCTTCTTCTACAAGTACGATGTTGATGACGATGGTTGCTTGTCTAAATTATTTTGGAGTGATGGAAAATCTCAATTGGATTATGCAAGATTTGGAGATGTTCTTGTGTTTGACACAACCTATAGAACAAATGCTTATAGGAAACCATTTGTGATTTTGGTAGGCGTCAATAATCATTGGCAGACAACGATCTTTGCTTGCGCATTGCTAGCTGACGAGAAGGTGGAGACCTATATTTGGGTTTTGCAGACATTCACTGATTTGATGAAAGGTAAGACGCCTATTTCCGTTGTAACAGATGGAGACAAGGCCATGCGAAGAGCAATTCAGGAAATTCTCCCTTTATCCCACCATCGTCTATGCCAATGGCACGTACAACGAAATGCCGTGACAAACATACATATCCAAGGCTTTGCATCACGATTCAACCATTGCATGACAAGTAGGTGTTCTCCTGAGGAATTTGAAACGAAATGGGTGGAGTTGCTCAATGATTTTCAACTTCACAACAACAGATGGATGTTGGACATGTATGAAATGCGTTCAATTTGGGCCGAGGCGTATTTAAAAGAGCATTTCTTCGCGGATATGACAACCACTCAACGCTGTGAAGGGATTAATTCATTTATTAAATATTTTGTAAAGAGTAAAATGCGTCTTTATGAGTTTGTGAGAATGTACGAGAAAGCACTGATACGGCTTCGCAACAATGAGGCTAAGGCTCACAATGAGAGTGATCAAACAAATCCCGTTTTCATTACACCATTGCGAAGCTTTGAGAGACAGGCTGCCGAGATTTACACTCGTGCGATGTTTTTCAAGGTTCGAGTTGAAATATTGGAGGAGGCAAAGCACTTTGTTGCTGATCGGGTGGCAGGGTTGGGTTATATTAATTATTACTTGGCAGAGTGGAATCGTCCAACAGTGAGGTTTAATGTCTTTTATTTTCCCGTGCACACCAGATTTCAATGTTCGTGTATGCTGTTTGAGGGTATTGGGATACCATGTCGCCATATGATAGCAGTAATGAAAGTTGAACAGATGCTGGAATTCCCTAATAGTTGCATCATACAACGATGGTTGAAAATGGACAACAGTTATATGGAATCCTCGTGCGATGACAACCAAGATGCTGCGACGCAGAATGCGCGTTACGGTGGTCTTATGTTTAGTTGCAAGGAGATGTCGTACTATGCGTCCCATACTAAACAGGGATGGACTGAGCTTCGTGGAACAATTGCTCGGGCAACAATCCGTATGAAGGACCTGTGGACAAATAGGAATAAGGTGCAAAGTTGCAAAAGAGCCCACGGTGTACATGATCCAAAGGTGGCTGAAACAAAGGGAACGAACCCTGCCCAAAACAATAAACAATCGGCAAGGAAATGTAGCAAATGCGGGTACAGTTTAAGTTACACATTCTTCCACAACGTTACATTGCACATTACATTACAACCTTCCATCACAAACTTCCATTGTACCTTAAACAACTTCAAATTACACATTACATTACATTCTTCCAAAATACATCACAAAATACAGTTTCTACAATTATACCGATTTCCACCAATGTACTTTAATCCCATAACATTCATCAACCTGCATACAAATCAAGTAACAATCAAATGAACACATTTCAATTACGAATTCTAGGTTATATGGGCACACAAGACCTAGATGCCCAAAGTTACAACCTCGCCAATCAACTGCGGATCACGCGCAAGAAAGACAGAGACCTTCAACACAGAGAGAAACAACCCAAATGCACCCGCCATCTGAATTTCAATTCGACTTAAATAGCACCAATGTTCAAAGTAACGACTCATTTTCAAATGTGAGTGAGGTAATTTATTCAACTATTCTTACGTGTTTCTTATCTTTGTTATCATGTCCATTTATTATTGTGTTATACATTCATTGCAGATGAGGCGGGACTACGAGTACAACCATAATGTTCAGTAGCGAAAGTAAGTTTTACCTAGTCATCTACATCTGCATTGTACGCTTCAACCTCTGCCAGCACTTCATCTCGTTTCGTGTTATATTTGCTATGGATTAGGTCAATCAGTATCTTGTTTCGAGCTTCATTGGGTTTAAACTGAAAGAAAGTGAACAACCATAAATATAACTTATTAATTATATTTGTCGTGGACAAATGACATGATGTAGAAATCTATTCTGCTTACCAAAAACTCCACGCCGGGGATAAAATTATCGACATACATGAAGTTGACTGTGTAAATCCCACAATCATCGCTACCAAAAAGATAAAAACAAACAAAAGTTAATAGTTGCTTAAAACAGTAAAGTCGGTTTGGGATACTTACGTGTTTGTCTGTTGAGGAACCCACGTGCATCTATGGATCTTGAATTCCTTGATGGCCATGTCATATGAGCTGCCATAATAGCAACTCAAAGCTTCATCCAGATGATCCACCTGTTCATGAAAAGAATATCGCATTAGAAAAGGTTACACCATGAATATAGATACACATCTGTTCAAATGCACGTGAGAGGGTTTGGAATACTTACAAGTTTTTTAACCATATTGCTGCGAGTTTGATTCGACGTGGGGGAAAACAAGGAGTCGTATATACTTACCCTCTTCTTAACCAAGTCGATCATACAACAGAACCAATGTGTGTCAAGTTGGTTGATTGGGCAAAATATCTGTTTTCAAATTCCAAAAATTGAATGACACCATAAATATTCATGATTGCATTGTAAACTTAATGCATATGATACGAACGTACCTTTTTAACGAACTTAACATCACCAGTGTATCTATTGGGTCCAAAAAAAGACTCGCCAGTGCTCCGCGCATCTACCTCCTTTCCATATATTGCTTTTTGCTATATATTCATCAAGTGAAACATTCAAAATTGTCAACCATATTTAAAATTGCTATCTGAGTTATTGAATATAATTGAATTTGAGTTGTACCGCTACGAACGTGGGCAGGAACCAACGTTCTTGTTGATCTCCCGGAAACTTCTTCCTCGCTCGGTAAGTTAACTTACCCACGATACAGTTGATAACCTATAAGAGTTACACCATTGACATATTCATTATATAAGATTTACTCCATTCAAGTCATAAGAATTATTGATAATTGGTTTCGTACCATGTCATTCACCCATACACCCTCCTTCAGGCACTTGAGATTCTGTCGGTCCGCATGGTTAATATTTGAACGGACAAGAATATCACTACATTGAGTATTAAAAATAAAGTAAACTTTTATGCATACATAAACTATCTTTGTTATCAATGTAGTGTAACCATATTTAATACGTACCTCCCCGGAAGGTTGCTATCAAACACAAATTTAATTATCTTCTTCTCAAATGGGTTAAACTCCGGGACAGTTAGCCTTAAAACTGGATTATCCTTTAATAGATCATGCACCTTCCGAATTGGTAGGTTCTCTAAATATTCACTCGTCAATTCTGGTTTTTTTGATGCAACCTTCTCAAAATTGAAGTACGGAGACTTCAAGTACTTGCTTGGTCCCCTTTTCGATGCGTCTCGGGTTGTCATCGTTGGGCAAATAGAATGCTCATCACATAGAATTGCTGTCGGTTTATCGGACTGAATCTCAATCGGATCGCCCATAGAGCCCACCTTTAATGGCGCTTTTAATTGTGTAACAACATCTGGACTATCTTCATCGGGGTCCAGCGCGACTTTCCCATGTGGCGATGAACCATTCTTGGACATGGTTCTCTTCGCCGCAAACGGGGTTCTCAGCCAATCGAGGTCATCATCTTTCTGTGTAGGCATGCCAACCTGCGTATCTGAAAGTACAAGCACTGAGTGTTCCCCCGCATCTTTATCTTTCTTCGCTTCACCTCGAGTCATTTCAGTCATTTCTCTCACATGGCTACCAGCACGCGGTGGTGTTTTGGATGCTTTGTGCAAACAATCCTCTGTCTCTACATTTTGGACATCCCCAGCTGCCTCTTTGGACCGTCTCTTTTGACTGCCAACATCCACATGTAACGGGCTCTTCGGGCTGCCCACATCCATTTCAATATCAACTTCCCTTTTATCCTGCCTAAAAAAGTCTGGACTTGTTCGGAGTTTTTGTACTGCTTCCCGAACACACTTCTCTGCTATTTCCCTAACCAATTCAGGTATAATTTCTCTAATCTCTTCTTTAAAGGCATTGAAATCAGATAGAATCGAGTTTGTTGCTCTGTACAGCTGAACTTTAATGTCTTCAAACTCCTTCTCAATCAAAGTAAACCTAAGCTCTTGTGCCGAACTTGAAGGAGTAGTTGTTGTTCGAGGTTCAGGTTTGTCTTCCACCTCCTTCAAAGGTTCCAATTCCACCTACCATTCCACACATACATTAGTTGAATCAACTTCATTCGGGGGTTATTAAATGAATCAACAACATTCAATGATATACCTTTTCTTTTGAGAGCAACCTTCTATCATAAATGAATCTACAACGGTCCTTAATCTGAGAATTGCCCCATAATCGAAGTTTGGGTGTTGATTGGGTGTCCGATGTGCTCATCGCCGGGGCACCAACTGGAACAAAATGCTCGAAGTAGAAAAGCTACAATGAAAACAAATAGATTTCAACATCCTAAAATATGGTGTTAATGCATATTACTAACCAAACTATTAAACTACCCAAAGGCAAAGAGTCTTACCATAAGGAAGAAGACACATCCACCGACATAATTTCCACCTGTATTCTTCTTCTTATAATTCCTCACAGCGGTACCAAGATTGTCTAACAACAACCTTCCCCAATTTTTTGTTCCCAATGCCGATGCATCCTTTACAGTATGCATCCAACTTGTCTTGATGCCGTCCTTGGTGCTAGGGCAACAAATGCATCCGAGCGCCAACAATGCGAATCTAATCCTAAACTCATCGCCGGCGTCCACCATAGACCTCAGGTCTGCCCTCAATCGGCTAACCTTCAATATTCCATTAATAAATCCATATTGCTGACAAAGTTCGGAAAGGTCCTCCTTTGAACCTTTAGCATTCACTAAAGTACCTTCTGCCCGAATGCCCAAAATATTTTGTACATCTAATGTGGTGATGGCCACCTTTCGGTCGTGTACATTCAAGGTACACTCTGTTGGATCAAAATTCCTGACGAGCCAACCACACAGTTCTCGGTCCAAGTGACTGCAATCTAACTCCAATAAACCCCCAAATCCAATGTCCTTGACCGCTTGTTTCTGATCTTTTGTCATATTCTTCACAGTATCCATAATCGCCGGTAAGGATACACGCGTGTTTATTGTATACTCTTCAGTCTATTTCATTCAAAAACAATTTACTTATTATTAACATAAAATTGCATCCGACATTTATGTACATTATGGAAATTCTTTGATACCTTGGTTTTTTTCCGTGGCTTTTGGGGTGTATCTCCGGAAAATTGCCTCTTCGTGTGCTTGTTAGCCTCTTTTGCCGCATTGGCTGCCTCCAAGTATGGCCTCTTCTCCTCAGTGGTCATTGCATCCCAAGATTTGCTAATGTTACGTTTAATCTGTACATACATACTTAATGTGTGAAAGAATACTCATTAACTAAATGTTCGTGTAAGAGATCACACTCGAAATGCATTTTTGAACGAACCGCATAAGTAATCTTCACGTCCGTGTTCTGGTTCCTCATATCAGCAACTCGTTCACCGCTACAGATAAATATAAAAAGATAACATATAAAGTGTTTTTCATGAATGAATGTGTTAGATATCTTATGCATATCAAATATCAACTACAACTTACAGGTACAAAAAGTAGGGATTTTGTATTGCTGGTTTGGGGATAACAACACCCTCAGCTTGTTGTTCGCTGCTCTTCCTACATTCACACGAGAGTTCAATTCAAATAAGATACTTTGGGGATAACCAATATTTTTCTACGTACAAATAACTCTGTCATACATACCCCTCCTTATCTTCAATTACTTTCTTCAGTGGGGTAGTTTTCTTCTCTGAATTACTTTTGTGCTCTGGCGTACTCAAAATTTTACGCTTCGCTAGCCCTGTAGCCTTCCTCTTCTTCCTACATAACCACAAGTCTTGCTCAATATCAAAAGGCAATAAGGTTTTTAATTAATAAATTGATTTGTCCACAATTTTTTTTGGCCTAACATACCCCATCCTTAAAGAACGAGCTTTACGAACACACAAGCTAAGTGCTGCGTAAGAACCAAATAACAAACACTTTAGTATCTTCAAAGAAATAAAGGGAATATGCATAATAGTTGTTTTTTTGGTTTAACTCCAATCTACGCCTGCATGAATTCTGTATGAATGTCGGTCCCATGTGTTTCGATATCACTTGCATGAAGAAGTAGAATATCCAAATGCATAGTAGAGCAATGGAAGAGGCACAATCTTTTTATGAACAAGGCACAAAACTAAGTGATCCTGAAACAAGTTCTTATGATCAAGGAACAAAAGTAGTGAAATCTTGGAACTAAAACTTAGTGTGATCTCAAAACTAATAATTATGATCAAGGAACAAAAGTTGTTGAAATATCCAACAAAAACTAAACTTTATGGTTACTGGAACAAATATTTATGAACAAGGAACCATCAGCTTCAATTCGAAAAATGAATATAAAATGACAAAATATAAATGTGCTCTGTTTGGTTGAATAGTTGGAACACAAATATATATAAGATGACAAATTCGAAAAATGAAGATGAGATGAAGATGTATTTACCTCTGGAAATGGAGTAGACGAAGACTCTTCGACCTTTCCTTGGGCTGTTGAGAGATCGAAGATGCCGATGTTGAAATCGACGGAGTGAAAGCTCTCCTCGATTAAATGATACAGAGCTGTCAACGTCCGGGATTACCGAAATTCATTGTATACAAACTACAATGACCATTGATTGTTTCAAAGAAGATGAGATGAATAAAGCTAAAGATGTTGATGAAGATGAATAAATATTTATGGTTTTCAAATTGAGAGTTTTGATGTTAAAATTACAGAAATTCATTGTATACAACCTACAATGACCATTAATTGTAAGTAATTAGGGCTTTGCTTCTAATTGTACAACCTAGGGTTTTATGGTTTTCAAATTAAGAGTCTTGATGTGAGAATTACAGAAATTCATTGTATACAACTTACAATGAACATTAATTGTTCAAAGAAGATGAGATGAATGAAGAAGAAGAGAAAGATGTTGATGAAGATGAATATGAAGATGCACAACCTAGGGTTTTATGGTTTTCATATTGAGAGTCTTGATGTTAAAATTACAGAAATTCGTTGTATACAACCTACAATGGCCATTAATTGTTCAAAGAAGGTGAGATGAAGATGAATGAAGAAGATGTTGATGATGATGAGTATGAACATGAAGATGTAGATGAGGATGAACATGAAGATGAAGCTACCTCTGAGAGGACGAAGCCATCGCCGCCGTCCGTGGTTCCGTCGCCGTCACTGAGGGAGGGAAGAGCAGAGAGGCCAGCGCCTGCGCCGTTGCCGAGGGAGGGAACGATGGAGGGAAGAGGAAAGAGGGGAGAGTTTGAAAGAGGGAAGAGGTACCGGCTGAAGAGGTAAGGTGGGGCTTGGGTTGAAAATCCTAAGTGGTTTTGTTTTAAAATAATTAAAAAAATCTGAACGGTTGGGATGGAGCTTCAATCTGATCCAACGGCTGGGACTGTTTGGTTGTATATACAACCAAACAGCCTGTACGTACCGAAGGCAACTCCACCAATTTATAGAGATGAAGAGATACATGTGCATCCTATCAATGACATTGAACTAGATTTGACACTGTATGACATCTAATCAAATCAATAGGTGCCTCTACATATACGGTATGTATGTATATATATATGTTGTAGTATGCAGTATATAGCCTAACAACAAATGGGTAACGTGCTTAAAAGCACCTTTTCGTGAAATTCCCCAAATTGATGAAAGGGTGCTTATATATATATATATAACCATATATGTAGAAATTATCCGATGCTTCTCACACGCACTAAATAAATGACTCATTCCCATACGATCTCGATCTTATGGCTACAAAATAAATTTTCAATCTCATTTCCTTTTTTGCAAGGGCAGCCCTGAGATGACAAAAATTGTCCAAGGCCTCAAGCAAACATTCAAAGGGGCTTAAAAAATGAGGCCACTATACTAAGTTTCATAGAAATTATGATGAAATTAGGCCTAAAAATGAAAAGTTTCATAGAAATTAGGAAAAAATTAGAAGAAAATAGGACTAAAAATTATAAGTTTTATAGAAAGTAGGAAGAAATTAGAAGAAAATAGGCCTAAAAATGATAAGTTTAATAGAAATTAGAAGAAAATAAGTATATAAATTGGACAAAAAAAATTTTGAGGCCTAAAGCATCCGCTTGTGCCAAGGGCCGACCCTGCTTTTTTGTTCCTTATTTTAAAAATTCTCCAACAAACCCCCACCGTTTTTAAAATAAAATTTGAAAATACAGTTGTAAGATTTATGTATCAGTAAAGGTGTCTTACGACTTGAACCATTTATCTTGTGAAGACTCATCAAAGTTGATTAGGAGAGCTTAGTAGACAAGTCTTTGAACTGGTAATCCGTATTGACAAACCGGACTTCTCCAAACACAAATCTTTATATCAATGAATGTTCATATAATCCGACACATGAATTAGGCCTTGTGTTTGTACCTTGATTTCGTGAATGCTCTAAAGTCTAGCCCTGGACGCATAAGAAGTGGCATCACTTCCACACTCATATAGGTAAAACCAAATATTATAGCCCGGTCCCATAATAGCAGAACTGGAGCCCGTGGCAGTCCACCGAGGTTACTCCAATTCATTAACGTTCCCAAAGAATTAGTTTTAAGAACACTAGCAGTGGAAAAGAAACATAGCTCTCATTCTAGTACGTACTAGAGCCAACCAAAAATAAACTTTTCGTCCGGAGGCTTCAAAATTCAATCCAACCAATTTTCCTTTAAAAGGGTCCCAAAAGAAGCTTAACTTTGTAATTAGAACTTTTGAAAATGTTTGGAAGTAGGAGAACAAACTAGGCTGGCAGGGGGCATCTTGACCGGTCGAAAGTCCCATCAACCAGGTGACTTTGCTGAAATTACAAGCAGAGGGCATTCGACCGGTCGAATGGGTCCCTTCGACCGGTCGAAAGTCCCTTGACAACAAAACCACTAGTTGCTGTCCAACTTTCGATGCGACAAAAAGTGCACTATCCAATTCTATTTCTTCCGAAATTTTATGAAAGTTATTTAGACATATATATATATCAACATGTCACTTGAGGGAAAACGTTTACTGAACACATTAAGGACATGTTTGACACAAATCTCAATAATGTTACAAGTCTTGAATAAACATGAACTATCGACTCCTTTACGTACTTAAATCCAAGCTCATGAGTTCTTTCACAACTCCAACATGTGAAAAGACATATGCAATATTTTATAACGTTCAAACATTACTAGAGCTTCTATTATTCAAATTCTATTACAGAATTATCATTCGATTCTATTACAAGTTCCTTAATCAAAATAAAGGAAATAAACGATTCGATTACAAAATTATGAGATAAACATCTATATGCCGCCTTCTAAGTGAACTCCCAACATCTTGCGATCGCTTTCCCGATTCCTCGCCAGATTTCATACCTGTAATAGTTATTTGAATAACCACACATTTTTGATTTGTTTAAGCTAATGCTTAGTGAATAAAACAACAAATGTAAATGAATGATAAACATGCTCGCATTCACATCTCTACATTTCATAGTAGTCTCCGGAGCCTCACGTGTACATCCCATACTCCTAATCCGCGACTCCTCGCCAATAAGTCCACGCGAAAGGGTAAGACCCATGATTCTTCTCTTCTATCGTGCGACCTTAATGCCTATATCGGCTCCACAAAATGGCTCAGTAACCACGTGCTCCTTTGACCCAAATAAGTAACTCAACATGCTCAAATACATATCACCATACTCGCGGTAAACGAAACATATCACCATGCTATTGGGCCTACTTATCAATATAATTGCCCAATATGAACTACACAATATGTATCTATAAACTAACATATGCTTTTCATATCAAACATGAATACATGTCAAGAAATCATTCCAAAATACAAGGTTAAATCACTCACCTCTGATTACGCTCTTAAACTACAATCCAAGGAAAACCTGAGTAGAAGGAACGTGCAGAAGTCCGTCTAGTACGATCCCTATGGATCAAAAGTCCAAATATTAACTTTTATGAAAAATTCTAGAAAATATCTTTTTGAAAAACTTAGCCAAGCAAGGCCGAGTAGGTATCAAAACGAAGCTCTTACCTCGAGGAGCTCGAATATGAAATCCGGGAGAAAACAAACGGATAGAAGGTCATCGTTTAGCGTCGGAAAGCTCGAAGCAACTATATCTCCCTTTGGCCTCTTTTTGAGTTTTAGGTTAAGACTTATAAAAATTATGAAAGTCATCTCTAACTATATATAGGCAACAATTCTGGAAATTGTGTTTACCTCCCCGTAAGTTTTCAAAACTCCTAAACAATCTCTGAAACTTTCTACACAGCTAAGTCATAGCTTTACAAGTGAAACCTCAAAATTATAAAAGTTTCTGACTAAGTTCCGTTTGGTTTCTAATACGCAAATTTCAACATGATTTTTCCGAAGTTGCTAATTAGCCTACCAAATTAATAGTGTGTTAATTCGTCCTCACCAGGATACTAAATCTAACAACAGAATTATATTATAAACCAGAAATAATACAGATAGTGAAATACACAGATAAACATTTATTTTTAGGTAAACATTTAAGGTATTCCACAATGAACGTCTCATATTAGGAGAGACTTCACAACATCCAAACTCTCATCACACCATCTTAGAGGGTTCTCTAACACAGATATCCAAATCGACTCGTGAGTCAAAGCTCACTCACACATGTGCCAAAATGCATAACACATCACATTATCATACAAGACAATGCAATGAAATGCAATAACACGATTATAGGTGTTATAATTCTCTCCCCCTTAAGAGAAGTTTATCCCCAAACTTACGCCATCTCTTAGCTTGGCTTCTCCCACATGCTTCCCAACACGGTCTCTTTTTTTTTCACAATTTCCATCTCTCTACCACGATGTTACAACTCATGAGGAAAATAAATCCTCAAGCTTTTAAGAAAATAATTCCTCTGAACCTCGTAAGTGTCAAATTGAACACATGCAACCAATCCACATTTCTTCTGAGTAAGAACATCAAGACTCAAGTAGAACATGCTCATTCCTTTCGGATAATAGATCACAATGTCTCATACTCATTCTATCGTACTTTTTCTGAAACCACAAACTTTAATACGCAAACCAAGAATATGAGTCAGTTCTCCCCACTTTTCTTTCTCTCTGACCTACAGTCACTTACAATCGTCTCGGGCCATTACCAATTTCTTCCGATCCCATATCTCGAACGGAACTATAATCAAGTACGAACATCTGCACATATTCTATTAATACGTTGATTCTTCAACTAATTGTTTGATACTTTCAAAACTCAATCTCTTATCTTTTCCAACCATGAAACCTTTGTGTAATACTTATACGCTCAAACTTCCTTCTATCTCTCACCATATGTCAACGCTTCCCTTCTAAGCTATTCTACAAAGGTAACCCTCGATATCTATAAATATCGTTTTGTTATCTCTTTCCCTTTCGACTTCATCAACCAGCTCTTTAATATATCCCCATTCATTCAATACCTCTTAAAGTGTCATTCTGGATTCTAACTGCAAATCTTTGCTATAACCAAATTTCCACAACTAACACCCTATTTACTCGAGCAAAGTCAAAATGTCGTAACATCTTATCCTCCAATTATCCTTCCACTTGAACAAGCCATCAATTTACAAACAAAGAAATGATAAGAATTTTAATCTAAAACTTTCACTAAAATAAATATGTTTTCTTCTTTTTGTTTTTAAAACAAACTTCTCAAGTTTCTCGTAAGCTTTTCTTATATATCACCTCACTACCACTCCAACAACGTCAATCGTAACAATCACCACTGTTAATAGAACTTGATCCACCCGTTACTCAACACTCCCCGTAATTTCTTCAACCCATGCTCTTCCTTGTAACATATTCAAGATTACAATACGATCTCTGATATTCTGTCCCTCTTATCGGTGACAATTCGAATCCGTCCTAGTCATGTCTGAGCTATTTCCCCTTCTATCAAGGACCGTTACATCTATCTCAATACCTCAGTTCATTTTTATCTCATAACTCATGGAAATCATCCTCGACTAATCTTATCTCATCTTTCAAATTCATCCATCTAAATTAAATACCGATACAGCCATAATAGTCTCACAATCTCCAGTCTTTCCCCGTACTAAAATCAACATCAAACACCACCCCTGTTCTTCTCAATTCTTTATAAGTATCTCATAACCAATTCGTTTGAAAAAAAAAGACACTTTATTTCAAATCTACTTCTAGTAGCGATTTTGATCATTACCAAAAATATTTTAAAAGTTCAAAACTTGTGTCCTTCAGACGATAACTCTATAATTCCAGCTAACCATTTTATTCTCCATTTCCTCCTGAACCAACTCCTCACATAAACCAACCTCCATCCTTGAAATCCCAATAGTCACTTCCCAGTCTCTTTTGCATCATTTTCAATACTTCTTCGGTCATTTTCTAATATTTAATCTCAACAATCCATCGGTAACTTCCTAACAAGGCATTTACCCTCAATCAAGCCCATTACAGCTTTCTATCTGATTTGACAACTTTCCTTCACATCCATTCTTGTTATGTATCTTTCTTCCAATTATTGCCTTCACGACATCGTACAAAATAAAGTTTTCATACACATCATTTTTTCTTTAAAACAAATTCATTTAACCATAGTCGAGATCGTATTTAAGTTCACGTACCACCAGCGTCCATTATACTCATGCCGTTCACTTACTCATCAAGTGCCATCTTTCCAATTTATACATTTACGTCCTTATAAACCGCCTTTTTCGTCCTCCTCTCCACAGAACTCATTAAATACATTATCGATCAACATTTTATACATACTACTCCGCCTTCCACTTTCTGAAATGTATTCTCAATTCAATATCCACTTACCACCTCCACGTCTAAAGTGACAATACGACAGTTGTCCTACTACGCATCACCCGTATCACTTCTAATCAATCTCGTAAATTCTTAAACTTCTCGTCTCACATATTCATTCCTTTGCTCTCTTCGTTGTTGTAAAGGACAAAACCCCAAATAAATTTCCTTTTCATTTTTTTTACATACACTCGTCTCATTCTCATTCATTGCTACCCTACCAATATTCAATCCACGTTCACGTAAAACTCAGATCTAATTGGGAACATCACAAGAGTCAGGTCCGCACCGCATCATAAATCCCGCCTGGATTGAGCTGTTGGCTCTTGGTATGAGCTCATTGTCCATGCACCCAATAGTTCTATCAATTCCGCGTTTAATCTAAATCTTAAAATTCACACCAAAAATTCCATGCTCAAACCTCAACCCTCGTTTCCACATTTGTTCTAGCATCATCTTACTTCCGAGATCAATTGATGTCTCATAACTTATCAAATCTTCGATCGTATTCTCATTGCGGCTATTCCCAAATGCATATTGACCACTCATAGGAAAATCGTCTCACAACCCAGAGATAATAGGTTCAGTTGAGAGATTCCTCAACATCCTACAATACTGACCATAAGATAGGTTGAAATATTCCTCAACCGTTCCCTTTCCCAATACCGTATTCAACTCCCAATACTTACCGTAATATAGGTTGAGAGATTCCTCAACCATCCACAATCCCAATAGCGTATTCAACTCCCAATACTTATTGTAATATAGGTTGAGAGATTCCTCAATCACCTCGTACTCCCCGTAAAATAGGTTGAGAGATTTCTCAACCATCCCATATTTCAATACCGTAAGGTAAGTTGAGAGATTCCTCAACTATACACCATACACAAAAATATCTATATATATACATACTTACTGACACTTGCTATCCCATCAATTCTGCCATCGTCCCCGATATACTCATGCCATAATCTCATATACTTACGTCATAATTGTTAAACCAATCCCAAAACGATAACTTCCAACAACCACTCGCACTACCTATATACGGAAAGTACTTCTTTCAACATGTGAACCACCATCAAACTTATTTTACTGTTTACCATCCAAATTCTATCTCTACCTCGTACTAAAAGAAAACACGTTCCCATCGGTATTGAAAACTTTTTACGATTTAAGATTTTGAAAATCAAATGGTTACCAAGATGATATCATTTATCACCTTCGGCAACTCTACAGTGTCCACGACACACACAGTAATCTGAGCATCATCTAATCTCATATTGTTTATGGAATTGTTCTATAATCACGTGTTGAGGTATTGGTACTGATGGTGCATTATTATATTGAACCTCACTTGGTGGAGCTTGAATGTTCATCTTGTCTTGTTCACTTATGGCTTGAACAAAATTTCCTACCATGTTCACTATTTGGTCCATCCGCGAATGCGGTGAAAACTCTCTTATCAGATCAGCCATAATGTTTCAAATACTCATTCTGATAGGTTCAATGCATAAAGACAATGCATGCTATGCCGCAAGATATATATGTGCACAGTTCACCATCACAATCAATAAATGCAACCATATGAATCATTTCTACAATGATCAATATTTTCGTTACGATTTCCCACTCCACTCGACGTCACTCAACATATATCGTCACTCGTTTCCAAGGCTCTTAACCTATAGCTCTAATACCGCTAAATGTTACAGCCCGGTCCCATAATAGCAGAATCGGAGCTCGTGGCATGCCACCGAGGCTACTCCAATTCATTAACGTTCCCAAAGAATTAGTTTTAAGAACACTCACAGCGAAAAAGAAACATAACTCTCATTCTAGTACGTACTGGAGTCAACCAAAAATAAACTTTTCGTCCGGAGGCTTCAAAATTCAATCTAACCAGTTTTCCTTCAAAAAGGTCCCAAAAGAAGCTTAAGTTTGTAATTAGAACTTTTGAAAATGTTTAGAAGTAAAAGAACTAACTAAGCTGGCAGGGGACATCTCGACCGGTCGAATGTCCCTCTCGACCAGTCAAAAGTCCCATCGACCAGGTGACTTTGCTAAAGTTACAAGCAGAGGGGCATTCGACCGGTCGAAAGTCCCTTGACAGCGAAACCACTAGTTTCTGTCCAACTTTCGACAGGACAAAAAGTGTACTATCCAATTTTGTTTCTTTTGAAACTTTATGAAAGTTATTTAGACATATATATCATGTTACTTGAGGGAAATCGTTTACTGAACACGTTAAGGACACATTTGGCACAAATCTCAATAATGCTACAAATCTTGAATAAACATGAACTATTGACTCCTTTACATAATTAAATCCAAGCTCATGAGTTCTTTCACAACTCCAACATATGAAAAGACATACGCGATATTTTATAACGTTCAAACATAACCAGAGCTTCTATTATCCAAATTCTATTACAGAATTATCATTCGATTCTATTATAAGTTCCTTAATCAAAATAAAGGAATTAAACTATTTGATTACAAAACTACGAGATAAACATCTATATGCCGCCTTATAAGTGAACTCCCAACATCTCGCGATCGCTTTTCCGATTCCTCGCCAGAATTTATACCTGCAATGGTTATTTGAATAACCACACATTTTTGATTTGTTTAAGCTAATGCTTAGTGAATAAAACAACAAATGTACATGAATGATAAACATGCTCGGATTCACATCTCTACATTTCATACTACTCTTCGGAGCCTCACGTGTACATCCCATACTCCCAATCCGCGACTCCTCACCAATAAATCCACGCGAAAGGGTAAGACTCACGATTCTTCTCTTCAATCATGCGACCTAAATGCATATATCGTCTCCACAAAATGGCTCAGTAACCACGTGCTCCTTTGACCCAAATAAGCAACATAATATGCTCAAATACATATCACCATGCTATGGGGCCTACTTATCAATACAATTGCCCAATATGAATAACACAATATGTATTTATAAACTAACACATGCTTTTCATATCAAACATGAATACATGTTAAAAAAAGTGCCGCGTGGCATTCAGTGAGTGCCACCCAGCACTCATCGAGTGCCGCCCGACACTCATCGAGTGCTGCGTGGTATTCAGCGAGTGCCGCTGGCAATTCGTCAAGTGCCGCGCGCTGTAACAGACTGCTTTTCTCACATGTTCTAGAAGAAAACTTTGTACATGGGTTTTCACCCGAATTTACCCATATAACCTTGAGATGGTAGTCTATATAAACAAACTTTCATCTTCATTTTGAGGGACTTCCACATATTTTTGAATCAAAAAGAGAGAAATACAAGAGTTATAGAGAGAGAATTGAGAGGAAGAAGATAGAATTTCTTGAAGAACTTGAAGAATTGAAGAAGAATTTTGAAGATTCTTGGAAGCATTTCACAAGGAATAGAAGTAATCTTTGAGGTCTTGGAGGTAACCTCTCAATCACTTGGTAAAATTAGGAAATTCAATCACAAATTCTTAGATCTAGGACTTTTACACATTTTCAAAACCTCTCTTCCTACCTCATTTCATCACACACCACTTAGAATTTGTGATTGAATCTCATGGTGTTTCATTAATTTGGATTCAAAAGAGAACTTTGGATTTATGAATAAAAGAGTTTTGACTTGAAATTTTCAAATAACATTTGATTTTCTTTTCCTTTGTTTATATTCTTCTCAAGAGATTTATGAGATCTTTAATGTCTCATTAGATTTCTTTGAGTTTGATCCTCTAATTCCCTATGATCTTATGATTTATATGGGGATTAAAGTGGATTATGATCATCTCTACATGTAGTTGGTTGAATTTAAATCTTAATTCATGGTTTGGAACCTCCTTACTAAAAATCTCATGGAATTCATGCAATATTCCATGGAGGTTTATGTAGTTGGGATGTCATTTTGTCTCCAAGGACCATTTACTTGGTAGGAGAAATAATAAAATGACTCTATATTCTCCAAGGACCATTAATTTGAGAGGAGAATAAGGTTCATGGATCTATATTCCTTAAGGATCATATGTTTGAGAGAGGAAGTAGATGTAGATTTTCATAATTTGTATCCAAAATTCATATGATCAAGTAAGACCTTAGGATTTTCTTGCTAGATCTCCAACTATGTGATCTATGATAGGAATCCATCAAGGTTGAATCTAGGATTTCTCCCTACTTCATCATTTGTCCCATTAATCATCATCAAACTTGATTCTAGTCCTTTCTAGGATCATATATCAATTTGGTTTTAAACTATGAACATCAACTTAACAAAGGTGTAGTGAATCCATAAACCAATTGTGATCAAAGATTTTTTATAGAGTCATGATTCATTGGAAATGGATGAGACCAATTGGAGGAGGTTCATAACCCATTTAAATACCTCTGTGATTTTTGTCTTGATGAAATTCCATGCCTAAGATGGTTTGGTCTTATGATTTCAAAACATGCAACTCTCTGTCCAAAATTTTAGAACAGTAAGTCCATTTTGAAATTAATAAATCAGAACTTTAACGAAGTTTCCCGGGTCTCTAATACTTTTTTCTAAGTACCTTGATGTGTTAGGAAGATACCCTAAAAAGATCTAAGTGTTTTTTTATCTTTTTGCTATTTTTAGAAAATCGTACAAGATCTCTGGACAGAGAGTTGCAGATTCCTGAGTGATGTCTAGTGTTTTTCATATTCTCAGAGATCTAACCGTTCAAACCTTGATTTTCTTTTTGGGTTATAAACGAGACTCACAGAGACATATCATATCCAAAAATCATTAAGATCCAACCGTTGAAAGTATGGTTTTTCCATTTTTTAAGATCTGGTCTGCTCTCTGTAATTCATAAAAAACTGCTACTGTTTTTGTCTAATCTTATTTATTTCAACTCAAATGGTCTCCTAATGTCTTGGGACCCAAATCATACTTTGAATAATGATAATTTAGCTTAAATCCAGAGGCTAAGTGATCCAAATTAGTGAATAAATCCATGTTTTATTCTTGTTCACATTCATTCATTCATGTACATTAATGCTTATGATTAGAACTAGCTATTGGATAAAGTTGGATTTCATGCTTAATAGATCTAAGCTAGAGGATTATGATTGATTGTTTGATATCATATTATTATATGAAGAACGTGGACTAATCTTTGTTTTGTAGCGCATTTGAAGTACAATTTCTCATCTCTTCTCTAGTTTATTCTATTTGTTGATTTTCTTGATTCTCGACTCCGTGCACGACACCTTAGACTAGGTCTTGCCTTATGTGTTTATATGCGTTAGAGACTTTTTTTTAGATTTATTTTATATGTATGCATTGCACGTTTAAATTCGCAACTGGATCCCGGGTAAGTTTCCTAGTTCCCTATTTGCACATCATCTTGCTTGCTATTTGAACTATGTGGCTTATGAATGATATTTTGTCGTTAGCAATCTTGCACCCTTTTCAACATGCTTGTGTAATGTATTATTTATATATATGTATTAGTTGAGGGCACACTTAGATTATTAATTCGATTAAAAGGGATGATGAGTAGAGGCATATCACGAGATAGGATGAAAGGGGGTGTTTTAGTCCGCCGGGCTCCTTCCCCTTTCATTCCATAATCCCCGGACCCAGATTATCTTGGTTTCGCAAAAGATCAGTTTTCTTTCAAAATGGTTTCTTAATTTTTCTAAAACAAATTAAGTGGCGACTCTTTGATTTTGAATTTGGAATTTGAAAAATATTTGAAAATGTTTAAAAAGTGGGCCCAAATACCGGTATCCACAATCTCGCGACTCTGCTGGGGATCGAACCCAGAATCTCTAGTTTCGCAGACCAAAATTTTTGATTTTGGGTTCACTCGAGGATTAGACTTGAAAGCATCCTTTTAATCGAATTAATTATTTTTCGTGTGCCCGTTGCATTGCACTTGCATGTTTTACCAGTTGATTGCATGGGACTATGACCTTGGAGGCTCGGGGCAACCCGGTCGGTCAAGTCAACATGGGACCGTGTGATCACCCTTGATCTCGTACCATATTTTGGTATAGAAAGCATCCTATCGGGTGTGTGTCAAGGGTCCCTTATTTGACCAAAACCCGGCCTTTGCATGATAGCTTCTATGGAACCATTCGATCTTAGAAATTAATTCTTGATTAGGATTATGTGCTAGGGAGTTTTGTATGCCCGAAGGGGATTATTTGAGATGATGACGATGCTTGCTTGATGAAATATGTAACCTCTTAATGACTTTTGAGCAATTCCTTCTCATGTCCCACGACATTTGGGAACATGCTGAATCTTAATTATATGATTACATCTCTTACATCTTGTTAAGCTAAGCATCATTGACCTTGTATGCATCCAAATTCACGAAGAGTACGACAACAATTCGATCATGTGATCCTCCTACCCAAAGAATTTTAAATACGTCTTTGGAATCAAATAGATATTTGCTATCTTTATTCCAAGGTATTCAATCGCTCTTTCAAAAGTTTTTGGAGTTCACTTTTTGATTAAAATCTCAGGCCAACCATCTTTGAAGGAAGAACCCAAAATTCTTGGAACCCAAAATTTTTTGAAAAGTTTCACCAATGAAACGCTTTTCAAAGCAAAATTTTGACCCGATCACCTTTTGGTTGAGGAATATAATCCAAAATTCTTGAGAATTGTATTTGAGAGATCTCCCCAATTAAAGAAATGCTTTTCAAATGAATTTCAGAGCAAAGTTTCAACCCAATCATCTTTTGTTGTGAAATGTTGCCTTCAAAGGAAATCTCCTTAAGAATTTTGAAAGATCCCATCATCTAGGGAAATGCTTGTCAAATGAATTTCAAAAATTCAAAAATTTTCAAATTTTGAAGGGGTAAAGAGGATCACAATGAAAGGAGAAATTAGCGCAGTCAACATGGATGAGGATTTTATGTGCGTATGTGTTTATGTGTTAGGATTAGAATTTTCTTTTCTTTGGCATATAGAATAGGCACACACACACATGCATCGCATCCGCATGACATATGAGCCATTCATAAGAATTCTACCAAGCATTTTCAAAATAAATAAAGTTGTTCAGAAATTGATTAAAAATAAAAAGTGGTTGTAGGCAAGATAGTGTTGAACGCCAGGACAGTTTGGGTAAGGGATTCGAGCGCAAGGTTAGTACGAAGAGAGCCAGAGACAGAAAGAGAAATAGATCACGAACAATAAGCTGCAGAAATAGCACAGTTGAAAGAGAGGATGGACCAAATGATGGCCATGTTGGAAACATTGACCCGTCAGAGGCCGGTAATTGATCCACCGATAATCGACCCTCCTCCTCCACCTTTTCAGGGTGTAGAAGACGAATGGTTTGAGGATCCAGAACCACCTAGAGCTGATGTACCCAGGGCAGAGAGAGAAAAAACTGAGAAAGCTGAGAAAGAGCGTATCGATATGAAGGAGAAGGTGGAAAAGCTGGAGAAAGTTATCCGCAAGTCCAATGGGGTTGATAGCTACCTGCTAGAGGGTTTGTTTGAGGGAGCTCAAGAGAAATTGCCAGCCGGTTTCAAGATGCCTGAGATCGATAAGTTTGATGGTTCTGGCAACCCCAGAAACCACATGAGGATGTGCATCAGAGCTTTTCAACCAAGTGGCCTGAGTCCTGCCATTATGGCCATGCTGTTTCAGCAAACTTTGACTGGGGCAGCTTTATCCTGGTATTTCACATTAGAGCCAAGCAAGAGTCGCATATGGGAGGAAGTGGTGAAGGCTTTTGTCACCCAGTATGAATACAATCAAGAGCTTGATGTAACTGTATGAGATCTAGAGACGACTACGCAAGAGAATAAAGAGTCGTTTGCTGAATTCTTGATGCGATGGAGGGGGAAGGCTGCGAAAATGACCCAACGGCCGTCAGAGAAAGAATAGATCCGAATTGTAATAAAAAATCTCGAGTGCATCTATCAGGAAAAACTCATGTACCAGTGCATTCATACCTTTGCAGAATTTTTTGAAATTGGAGCCAGGATCGAGGACGCAATCAAGGATTGAAGGATTAAGAAGGAGGAATCCCAAGGGAACCGCTCTAGAAGACCATTTTATGGAGGGAACACGGGAAACCTGGTAGCGACTGATATCAATGTTTTGAGCAAGGAGGGTGCACCAAGACCGAGATTGGAGGGACAACCTCGTCAGTTCACTGATTTAGGGATCTCACTGACCACCACTCTCAAGCGATTGATGGAAAAAGGATATTTAAAGCCATTGGATCTAAAGCCAATGCCTGATCCACTCCCGCCAGGCTTCAATACAAACCTCTATTGTGAGTTTCACCAGGTACATGGCCATACAACTGACCGATGCAAGAGGCTGAGACATGAAGTACAAAATTTAATTAATAACAAGATTATTTCCCCTCCGCCTGCAGGTCGGCCGCATTTGACCCGAAACCCGCTCCCTAATCATCATGCTGTACCACCACCACGGAACGTCAATCTCTTAGATGTAGGGGTGGAAGCCTTTGACCCATCCGTTTTGATTGTGCCGATAGGACAAGCTACCAAAGCTTATGAGTTCCCAGAAGATCAGGAGATATACCTTATAGTAGTCGAGGAAGAGGATTGGCTGATAGGAGGAGAAGAGGAACAAGCATTTGAGGAATATATGGACAATGAAATCCTCCAAATCAATTGGTGGGATCCAAACAATCCTACTGATAACTCCATCTGGGAGGAGGAGGTGTACAGTGACACAAACGGTCTGTGGTCCGAGGGAGAAGAAGAAGGAAATGCTGAAGAAGTGGTCAATCATGCCGAGCTACATGGGTTAGATAGAAATGATTTGGAGAAAGGGAAAGAGAAGGATCTTGAGGGAAATAAAAAAGGAGGTCAACCGTTACATAAACACTTCATCAAGAAAGGAGGAGATTTCCCCTACTGTGGCTTTCCAGAGCCATGGGTAGACTGCAAAGATAAATACTTGAAGACCTCTTTCTTACATGAATTCGCTGGCTATGAAGATTCATACCTACAAGCACCCACAGAACCAATGTCTGTCCAAGATTGGATTTATGCACTTGATGACCTGGCCATGAGGAATCTCTTTAATGAAGAAGGCAGTAAGACCGAGGAGAGCGTTCCAAAGAAGATCATGGAAGTGAAGATTGGGAAAACCAGATGAGAGAAATATTGAAGGAAGAAATAAAAGGAGATAAAGCAAGGAAGGGGAGCCAGAAAATTGAGGAGAAATAGAATCAGGAGGTTTGCCAATAGGTCCTTGAATCTAGTGAAAGAATTCCCCTACCCCGGAAGTCTGTAATGGCCAAGTATGAGCCAAACTTTTTAATTTTCTGTTATCAATGAGAGTGACTGATTCTGCTTACTTGATTGTGCTTAAATAATTATAATAACTGTGAAAAGGAAAATGAACCTGCATGCAAAATCAATGAGGAAACTTTGGCAATTGACTTAGGAAATGAAGAAGATTCTCAAAGTGATTCTTTCTTTTTCTTTTCACTCAATAGAGATAAAAGCATAAAATTGATCTCATTGCTAAAAGAATAGAAGCATGTTTTGCATGGTCCTACGATGATAAGCCAGGAATAAATCCAGAGATTGTCCAACATCCCCCTTCTGCCAAGCCTAAAAGATGAGCTCACAGTCCAAAGCCATGAATTTGGTCCTTGATGGTAGCCAGATATTTTAAATAAACTTTTTCAAAAGAAAAAAAATGAAGGGAGCTCGCTAGGATGAAAACCCGAAAGCGCGCCTAGGCAAAAGTTAGAGCAAAAATTAAACGCGTGTTGATTTCAAAATCCGAATCCTAGCGAGTCAAAATCATGAAGAGAGTAAGAGATAGTGAGATAGAGAAGAGAAAGGAAAAAGAAAAGAAAAGGCAAAGAATAAATAAGATTGAGAATCTTTGGGTGCTTCAAAGTACATCATTGGCACACAAATTATCCCAAGCTTCTGTTTTGTTCTAAACAAAGAAAAGAAAGTGGAAATAAAAAAAGAGATTTGAAAGTATCAATTAGTCTCAAATTTTGGTGAGAGGCTCAATGTCTAAATGAGCCTAAAACAATGCAAAGATATCTTTGAAGAGTGATTTGGAAGATGGACATTGCTTCAAGAGTATGATGGAGTGTGATTAAAACACGATGTATTATAAAGATTGACTGGCTAGTGAGGAAGTGAAAAGAATCAACCGCCAAAAAAAAAACATAAATAAAAAAAGAGAGAAGAGAAAAATAAAAAATAAATAAATAAAAGGGAGAAGTAGTTCATTTTCTCATCATCTTGTTCAAAAGCTGTCACAAGGAATCTATTTCGGAAAATCTACCCAAAAAGGGCACTCATTGAACCCAAATGAAAACACGGCTCGAAAAGCCCACCAATTCTTGAAGCCTTATTCTTTCAAAACCTCCAAAGTTGATGAACTACGTTTTGACCTGATTCCCATTCGGGGATACGTAGGCAGCCTGCAAGGTTCGGTCACAATCACATACAGAGTCAATCATTGCATTTCTTTCAGGCCTCGACCAAACTACTATAGGACCTGATGCCCATTCGGGGATACGTAGGCAGCCTGCAAGGTTCGATCACAATCACATACAGAGTCAATCATTGCATTTCTTTCAGGCCTCGACCGAACTACTATAGGACCTGATGCCCATTCGGGGATAAGTAGGCGGGTCTCCCAAGGCCCTCGGTCCAAAGAAGAAACCCAACCAACTCACGAAATTACCTTCGCTTGCCCAGAAGTCGCGTCATCCCCCTCAAACCAGGGGCAAACTTCGTTTGCCCAGCACTTCCAAGCCCCCTATCAAACTAGGGGCAAACTGTCGTTTTCCAAATAAGATATCTCTAGGTTTACTAGCTTTCCAAATAAAGATCAAGTTTGGACATCCTGAAAGTTCTTGAGGTTAAAAGCTGAAGTTTTCATACGAAAATCTGAAATTGATTTAAGATGGAAAGAAACATTGAAAAGAAGAATTCCTCGTTACCTTAAAGTCAATTGTAAAGGATGATACAATGAAAGAATACTATGGGATGATGATTCTCTAAAAAATAATCAGAAAAGCACAAAGAAAAGAAAGCAGAATTGGTCACAATAGGTGTGTGTCTCTCCTCAGTTTGAGTCTACCATTCGAAAGATACATTCCTCCGATGGATCAACAAGAAGTGGAAATTTCAAAAGAAGGGTAATAGCATGAAGAACAGGAAGTCAGGTTCTGCTCCGCCAAGGAAAGGGCGAGTAATCTTCACAGAGAACAAAATCAAGTGAATATCCTCAGCAGATTAAGATTTACCAGAAAGCCTTTTGGCTTGTCCATAGTCAAAAGGGGAATCCGTGAGTAGAAAAGTGGGGTTTTCGTAAGGAACTGGCTCGTACTTCTTCCTCTTCTTGCTCGAATCACCTAAACTGCTGTCCATAGCAAACAATCTATCAAAAAAAAATGATGAATGAATTTGGAATAAGAAGCGCATGAACATCTCTTCATATTGAATGGCCCCAAGGTAAATCTTTTTGAGCTGGGACAGCTCTGATCAAATCCTCGGTCCCGATCTAATCCTCGGTCTTGGCATAAATCGTCTATCGCAGCCTATGTGTCACCAATCAAAGCAAAAAAAAGGCATAATCCCGATTTAAAAAAAAAAATAGAAAATGAATTTTTGAGTCTGCGAGACTCCCGATCTTTGAAATAGACAATGAATTTTTGAGTCTGCGCGACTCCAAATCTATGAAAATAGAAAATGAATTTTTTAAGTCTGCGTGACTCCAAATCTCTGAAAATAGAAAAATGATTTTTCGAGTCCGTGCCACTCCAGTTCTTTTTGAAAATAGAAAACGGATTGTTAAAGTCCACATGACTATTCTGAAAAGAGAAAAAGAAAGGAGATTTACCCTAGCAATAACAAGCTTCTTTTTCTGCGATCATTTAGGGTCATTGAATCTAGAGCAATTCTAGCTTCTTTTTTACAAACCTTGACAAGACACCAGGGTATAAGACGCAAAGCGCATCTCAGTCTTTCAGCACATTTCCTGATTCGGCACCGGAGTCTAAGACGCAAAGTGCATCTCAGTCAATCAGATGATTCTCAAGACACCGGAGTATAAGACGCAAAGCGCATCTTAGTCTTTCAGCACATTTCCTGATTCGACACCGGAGTCTAAGACGCAAAGCGCATCTCAGTCAATCAGATGATTCTCAAGACACCGGAGTATAAGACGCAAAGCGCATCTCAGTCTTTCAGCACATTTCCTGATTCGGCACCGGAGTCTAAGACGCAAGGCGCATCTCAGTCGATCAGATGATCCTCAAGACACCGGAGTATAAGACGCAAAGCGCATCTCAGTCTTTCAGCACATTTCCTGATTCGGCACCGGAGTCTAAGACGCAAAGCGCATCTCAGTCGATCAGATGATCCTTAAGACACCGAAGTATAAGACGCGAAGCGCATCTCAGTCTTTCAGCACATTTCCTGATTCGGCACCGGAGTTTAAGACGCAAAGCGCATCTCAGCCAATCAGATGATCCTCAAGACACCGGAGTATAAGACGCAAAGCGCATCTCAGTCTTTCAGCACACTTCCTGATTCTGCACCAGAGTATAAGACGCAAAGCGCATCTTAGTCAATCAGTATTCCCCTAAAAAAAATGACATCGCGACTTTCCCAAGATAGGACATCATCAGCATAGAAGAATTTTGAGACAAAAAGGTACATTTTGCTATTATAAGGAGTGACATTGTCCTAAGTCATTGAACCTAAGAGCATGGAGCATAAATTTGCTCGAGCACGTGCATCGCGATAGGATAGGTGCATTCACCCGCATGCTTATTTGTGATTACGTGTGTTTGATCCCTTACCCGAACTACGTCCTGGTCTGATTCCTCCAAGGATACGTAGGCAGTTCACCGATGAGCAAGACCAGCACCGACTATCTGCGCACCCAATTTTGCAACGCACTTTCTGTTTTTACCTGGATTCGACAGTTTGGTCAAAGGCTTGTCTTTCAGACAGGCTTTGACATTTACTTGTGATACGCGTTGCTTTACAAGCTCTGTCGAAGAGGGGCAAACTGTAGACACCCTGATTTTGACCAAACGTCAAATCCAGGGATTGGTTACCTCTAAAAGACCGATGATGATGATGGCCGGTGAAATTTTAAGATTTTTCAGAAAATTCAAATCCTTCAAAGATTCTTCAAGACAAATTTTGAAAGTTCAAAATAAGAAAGAGAGAGGAGAAATTGGGTAATCAGGAGAAACCCGAATGTTGAAGAACGTATGAGAAAATCAGTCTGGGGATTCATCCTGAGAAATGAGATATGAAAGAAAGTTTTGAAATAAGTAATAGAAAGGAGAAAATAAAAAAGGAATTTTGAAAAAAGGAATTTTGAAAAGAAGAAGAAAAAAAAAAAGAAATAACACATTAAAATACATGCAATGAATATATTCTTAACAAAATATATTACAAATGTAAGTATTTTAACATAATTTGTCAATAACTAAATTTTTATTAATATATGTTTTGAAAATTAAAAAGAAGACAGAAATTCGGTTAGCCGCGGCACGCGGCGAAACCGGCGGCATTCAGCGAGTGCCGCGTGGCATTCAGTTAGTGCCGCCCGGCACTCATCGAGTGCGGCGTGGCATTTAGCGAGTGCCGCTAGCAATTCGTCGAGTGCCGCGCGCTGTAACAGACTGCTTTTCTCACATGTTCTAGAAGAAAACTTTGCACATGGGTTTTCACCCGAATTTACCCATATAACCTTGAGATGGTAGTCTATATAAACAAACTTTCATCTTCATTTTGAGGGACTTCCACATATTTTTGAATCAAAAAGAGAGAAATACAAGAGCTATAGAGAGAGAAGTGAGAGGAAGAAGATAGAGTTTCTTGAAGAACTTGAAGAATTGAAGAAGAATTTTGAAGATTCTTGGAAGCATTTCACAAGGAATAGAAGTAATCTTTGAGATCTTGGAGGTAACCTCTCAATCACTTGGTAGAATTAGGAAATTCAATCACAAATTCTTAGATCTAGGACTTTTACACATTTTCAAAACCTCTCTTCCTACCTCATTTCATCACACACCACTTAGAATTTGTGATTGAATCTCATGGTGTTTCATTAATTTGGATTCAAAAGAGAACTTTGGATTTATGAATAAAAGAGTTTTGACTTGAAATTTTCAAAAAACATTTGGTTTTCTTTTCCTTTGTTTATATTCTTCTCAAGAGATTTATGAGATCTTCAATATCTCATTAGATTTCTTTGAGTTTGATCCTCTAATTTCCTATGATCTTAAGATTTATATGGGGATTAAAGTGGATGATGATCATCTCTACATGTAGTTGGTTGAATTTAAATCTTAATTCATGGTTTGGAACCTCCTTACTAAAAATCTCATGGAATTCATGCTATATTCCATGGAGGTTTATGTAGTTGGGACGTCATTTTGTCTCCAAGGACCATTTACTTGGTAGGAGAAATAATAAAATGACTCTATATTCTCCAAGGACCGACCATTAATTTGAGAGGAGATTAAGGTTTTATGAATCTATATTTCTCAAGGATCATATGTTTGAGAGAGGAAGTAGATGTAGATTTTTATAATTTGTATCCAAAATTCATAAGATCAAGTAAGACCTTAGGATTTTCTTGCTAGATCTCCAACTATGTGATCTATGATAGGAATCCATCAAGGTTGAATCTAGGATTTCTCCCTACTTCATCATTTGTCCCATTAATCATCATCAAACTTGATTCCAGTCCTTTCTAGGATCATAGATCAATTTGGTTTTAAACTATGAACATCAACTTAACAAAGGTGCATTGAATCCATAAACCAATTGTGATCAAAGATTTTTTATAGAGTCATGATTCATTGGAAATGGATGAGACCAATTGGAGGAGGTTCATAACCCATTTTAATACCTCTGTGATTTTTGTCTTGATGAAATTCCACACCTAAGATGGTTTGGTCTTATGATTTCAAAACATGTAACTCTCTCTCCAAAATTTCAGAACAGTAAGTCCATTTGAAATTAATAAATCAGAACTTTATCGGAGTTACCCGGGTCTCTAATAATTTTTTCTAATTACCTTGATGTGTTAGAAAGATACCCTAAAAAGATCTAAGTGTTTCTCATCTTTTTTCTATTTTTAGAAAATCGTACAAGATCTCTGGACAGAGAGTTGTAGATTCCTGAGTGATGTCTAGTGTTTTCCATATTCCCAGAGATCTAACCGTTCAAACCTTGATTTTATTTTTGGGTTATAAACTAGACTCACATAGACATATCATATCCAAAAATCATTAAGATCCAACCGTTGGAAGTATGGTTTTTCCATTTTTTAAGATCTGGTCTGCTCTATGTAATTCATAAAAAACTGCTACTTTTTTGTCTAATCTTATTTATTTCAACTCAAATGGTCTCCTAATGTCTTGGGACTCAAATCATACTTTGAATAATGATAGTTTAGCTTAAATCCAGAGGCTAAGTGATCCAAATTAGTGAATAAATCCATGTTTTATTCTTGTTCACATTCATTCATTCATGTACATTAATGCTTATGATTAGAACTAGCTATTGGATAAAGTTGGATTTCATGCTTAATAGATCTAAGCTAGAGGATTATGATTGATTGTTTGATATCATATTATTATATGAAGCACGTGGACTAATCTTTGTTTTGTAGCGCATTTGAGGTACAATTTCTCATCTTTTCTCTAGTTTATTCCATTTGTTGATTTTCTTGATTCTCGACTCCGTGCACGACACCTTAGACTAGGTCTTGCCTTATGTGTTTATATGCGTTAGAGACTTTTTTTTTAGGTTTATTTTATATGTATGCATTGCACGTTTAAATTCGCAGTTGGATCCCGGGTAAGTTTCCTAGTTCCCTATTTGCACATCATCTTGCTTGCTATTTGAACTATGTGGCTTATGAATGATATTTTGTCGTTAGCAATCTTGCACCCTTTTCAACATGCTTATGTAATGTATTATTTATATATATGTATTAGTTGAGGGCACACTTAGATTATTAATTCGATTAAAAAGGATGATGAGTAGAGGCCTATCACGAGATAGGATGAAAGGGGGTGTTTTAGTCCACTGGGCTCCTTCCCCTTTCATTCCATAATCCCCGGACCCAGATTATCTTTGGTTTCGCAAAAGATCAGTTTGCTTTCAAAATGGTTTCTTAATTTTCCTAAAAAAATTAAGTGGCGACTCTTTGATTTTGAATTTGGAATTTGAAAAATATTTGAAAATGTTTAAAAAGTGGGCCCAAATACCAGTATCCATAGTACCTCACACTCGAACTAAGCAAGACTAGGGTCTGCGAAGAGGTAGTTAAAGCATTTTTGGGACAATATGAGTACAATCAAGACTTGGATGTCACAGTCTGAGATTTGAAAACCACTAGACAGGGGAACAAGAAATCATTCGTCGAATACTTGAGTCGGTTGAGGAAAAAATAGCCAAGATGGTGCAACGGCCGTCTGAAAAAGTGCAGATCCAGATGTTAATGAAGAATCTCCAACTGGTGTACCAGGAAAAGATGAGGTTTCAGTCGATTAACACTTTCGCTAAAGTCTTTGATGTGGGGATGAGGATAGAGGATGCGATCCAGGAAGGAGTGATCAAGAAAGAGGAGCAACCGAATAGGTATAGAAGGCTAAGCTACGGATCAAATGGAGTGCTATCCAGGAAGGAGTGATCAAGAAAGAGGAGCAACCGAATAGGTATAGGAGGCCAAGCTATGGATCAAATGGAGGACATTCAGGGGGTCGGATGGCAATTCGGGTTCTCGTGTCATAATCGTGTCATTAATCGGGTTGTGTGTTTTGGGTTTGATTTTTAGTTTCGAATGCTATTCATCTAAAATGCAAACTATTTTAAATTAATCGTGTCATGTCGTGTCGTGTTCGGGTTGTCTCTGTAAAACGGGTTGTCGTGTCAAAAATTGCCACCCCTACTCTGGCCCCACCGACGTTAATGCACTAAGTGAGCCGTACAGAAAATTTGATATAACAAGGAGGGAAGGAGACAAGCAACCAAGGAAGTTTTCAGACTTAGGGGTATCACTATTAACCCCCTTGATAGGCTGATGGCAAAAGGGCATCTTCGCCTGTTGGAACCTAGACCTTTACCAAATCTGCTTTCGCCAAGCTTTCGAGAGGATCTCTATTGCAAATTTCACCAACAAAAGGGTCATGCTATGGATTGGTACACAAGGTTGAGGCATGAAATCCAAGATCTCATTGATAACAAGGTAATATCGGAACCTCCTGTCAAAGCTCCAAATGTACCTAGTAATCTGCTGCTGAATCATCATGTTGTACCACTGCCACAGGGCCTTTATTTCTTAGGGATAGAGGAGACAACCTTCATTCCATCCAGGTTGATCACCAAAATTGGGAAATCAAAGAAACCATACCAGCTGCCGAAAGAATCTGAAATATGCACTCTGGAAAACCAGTCAAGAAAATGTGAAGAGGAAATGACAAAGAAAATGGATTGGTGGGCTCAAGAGGTTAACAAAGCAGATGGTCAGGATGTGGGTCAGGTGGAAGACGATCTGTGGTATGAAAGTGATGAAGTGACAGAAGCGGGGAAAGAGAGTTTGAAAGCCGCTTCAAAAATTGATAATTTATGGGCAAAAGAAGAAGTCAGCCATCTTAGAGGAAGATCACCTGGAAAGGGACTTAGATAAAGAAAAAGGAAAGTTGAATGAGGAAGAGGAGGAGGATAGAGTTTTGAAGCAAATGAAGAAACCCCATGCCAATATCACCATATGGGGCTTGTTGATCGGTTCTAAACGCCACAGGCAGGTAGTCCTGGATGTCCTAAATCAGTTTGATGTTTCTATCAACACAACACTGGAGGATCTCGTGGGGATGATCGACAGATTTCCAACCCTGGCTATCACCTTCTCCTCAGATGATTTACTCCCTAAAGGGCCCATTCACAATAAACTACTATACGTCACGGTTGAATGCTTGGGGAATACTGTACCTACTTGTCTTGTTGACAATGGGCCTACTTTAAATGTATGCCCATTCCGAACAGCCAAGCGAATGGGTCTGGATAAGTCAACTTCCATCTCATCTGAGCAATAGGTGAGGGCGTATGACAACACCCAGAGGACAGTCATGGGTGTAATCTTCCTCAATCTCACCGTCGGGCCTATAGAAAAAGAAGCTGAGTTTCAAATCATCGATATCCCTGCCTCTTTCAATCTGCTGCTGGGTAGACCATGGTTGGACAGTCTAGGTGCCATACCATCTGCAATTCATCAGAAAGTCAAGTGTATCTGGAAAAACAAGGTCTGCGATATCCTTGGGGATAGGTGGGTTCGCCTGTCCGAAGCTTCGTCAAGCGCACCAGTTCTGGAAGTATAGTTGCAAGAAGAAAAAATAAATCTGGGAGGGTTTGAGTTTATTAACATGTTGGAGGAAGCAAAATCGAGGGAGTTCCTGCCGCTATATTTTGATTAGTATGCGAGCCAGTTAGTTGCCGGGATTATGAAGAAGATGGGTTTCTTCCCGGGCATGGGACTAGGAAAGAATCATCAAGGCCTGCCAGAGTTTTTGAGAATCCCCACCTAGACTCACACTCATGGTCTGGGTTATCAGCCGTTGAAGAAGGAACTAAGGGAAAAGAATAAAGCAGCTGATGCACTGATGGCCACGTATCAGAAAACACTCAATGGGTATTTTGTGAAGGAGGGAAAAGATTTCCCCTTTTGTGGCCTTCCAGAGTCATGGTTGGATCAGAAAGACAATTGCTTGAATCGAGAGTTCGAGATCTTCTTCCCCCATGAGTTCTCCAAATATGCAGACCCATATCTGCAGATCCCTATGAAGTATGCCACTATCAAAGATTGGATCGGTATGCTGGACGGTCCAGCTATACAGACTCTGTTGGATAAGGAACGCGTAAAGACCGAAGGGAATGGTCAAGAAGGGATCACAGAAGCCAAGATCGGGTAAGAGTACACTGAGGATATGATGGAAAATGTGTTGATAAAGGATGGGTAGAACGATGAAGACAAAGAAAATGAAGCAGGGACATAAGAGTCGGAGAATGAGGGAGAAATCGAGATGGGAACAGAGAATCTGCCAGGTTGCCACACCATGGAGATAAAGAAAGGAGTCAACAAAGAGTGGGTTTTCAAGTCTAGTGATAAGTATCCCCCCTCCCGGAGTCTGTAATGGCCCAAATGAGGCATCTTACTATTGCTATATCTGTTGTAATCACCCCAAACAAAGTTAATGAAAGTATGACTGATTCTGCCTACTTGAATACGCTTAATGAATGTGATGTATGTGATAATTATGAAATACCACACAAATTGCAAAACTTAATTGAAAAAGAAAAAGAATCTGCATGCAAAATCATTAAGGACACTCTAACAATTAATTTGGACAATGAAGATAATCCTCAAAATATTTTTATTGGCTTTACACTTAGTAATGAAGAAAGCAAAGAATTAATCAATCTATTAAATGAGTTCAAAGATGTTTTTGCATGGTCATATAGTGATATGCCAGGTATTGATCCAAAGATAGTCTAACATCATATCCCCCTCTTTCCTAACTCAAAACTAATAAAACAAAAATTGAGGCGAATGAGGCCTGAATGGGCACTTAAAGTAAAAGGGGAAGTTGAAAAGCAGTTAAAAGCTGGATTCTTGATGGTCACCGAGTATGCCGAATGGGTTGACAACATTGTGCCAGTCCCAAAGAAGGATGGTCGTGTTAGGGAGTGCGCTGATTTTTGAGATTTAAACAAAGCAAGGCCTAAAGATGACTTCCCTATACCTCTTATCGATGTACTAGTCGATAACACTGCGGGTTATGAATTCTTGTCTTTTATGGATGGGTTCTCAGGATACAACCAGATTCTGATGGTACCAGAAGATAGGGAGAAAACCACCTTCATTACGCCTTGGGGAACGTACTGCTATAGGGTGATGCCATTTGGACTTGAGAATGCGGGGGCAACTTAACAGAGAGCTGCCACTACATTACTACATGACATGATCCATAAGGAAGTAGAGGTGTATGTGGATGATATGATCATGAAATCTAAAGAGAGGAGAGGACACTTGAAGGCATTTAGGAAGTTCTTCGAGAGGTTGAGAGAATTTAGAATGAGGCTAAACCCTCAGAAGTGCACCTTCGGAGTCACCACCAGTAGGTTGTTAGGATTCCTTATTACCCAAAGGGGGATAGAAGTGGACCCGACTAAAATAAAAGCCACAGTTGAAATGCAGCCGCCTAAGAATGAGAAGGAGCTGAGGGGATTCTTGGGTAGAATACAGTTCATTAGTCGTTCCATCTCGAAGCTCATCTTGACTTGTGACCCGCTGTTTAGATTGCTCAGAAAAGGAGAAAAGTTTGAGTGGGATACCCTATGCCAACAAGCCTTTTAAAATCAAAACCTACCTCCAAAACCCACCTGTCCTGTCACCACCCTCACCCAGAAGGCCTTTGTTACTATACCTTTCCGTGTTGAAAGATTCGATAGGGCGTATGTTGGCCTAAGAAGGAGAAGAGGGGCACATGGAAAATGCCATTTATTATTTGAGCAAAAGGATGACTGGGTATGAGCTAAAATATTCGGCTTTAGAGAAAGCATGTTGGGCCTTAGTTTGGTGCACCTGTCGCCTTAGGCACTACATGTTAGCCTTTCCCATAACCCTAATATCCCCGAATGTACCCACTCAAATACCTATTTGAAAAACCCATTTTGACTAGTAGGATTTCTCGATGGACCATGATGCTAGTTGAGTTTGATATCAAGTATGTCACTGCCAAATCCGTGAAAGGAAGAGCTGTAGCCGAATACCTGGCGGATCTTGCGATAGAATCCGAGGAGAAGGACGAGTTTCAATTCCCGGATGAAGGAGTGATGGGGACAGAGGAAAATCTGTGAAAAATGTGTTTCGATGGGGCAGCTAATGAATTAGGCTATGGGGTTGGAATCATCCTAGTAGCACCCGATGGAACTCCTACCCCATTAGTCGTCAAGCTCAAGTATAACTCAACCAATAACACAGCGGAGTACAAAGCATGCATAATTGGGATGGAAGTAGCATTGGCCTTAAAGGTTGAGAGGATTGATGTTTTCAGAGATTCTAACTTGATCATATCCCATGTACGGGGTGATTGAAGGGTAAAGCATGAGAAGTTGAGACTTTACCACGACTATTTGAAAAGCTAAAAAGTACAGTTTAAGAATATATCATTATTACCTTCCCTGTGAAGAGAACCAATTGGATGATTCCCTAGCAACCTTAGCCTCGATGATATAAATCCCTACCATGATCCCACTGTCCATAGAGATAAGGAACTAACCTTCATTTGAGATGATCGCACCCCTAGAAGATGAAGGTGAAATGCCTTGGTATGAAGATGTTAGGAATTCCATTAAGAAAGGAGAGTACCCCGAAGGAGCTTCAGAGAAGGACAGGAAGGTGATTCGAAGATTCTCTGCCCAATTTGTGATCTACGTGGATAAGCTATAGAAGAAATCGTATACCGGGTATAATTTGGAGTGTTTATATGGAAATGAGGCTAAGAGAGTGATGGAGGAAATACACGAAGGAGTTTATGGACCCCACATGAACGGGCATATGTTGGCGAAGAAGATAATTCGAAAAGGGTATTATTGGATAACCTTAGACAAAGATTGCTGTGAGTATGTCAAAAGATGCCACAAGTGTCAGATCCATGCAAATCTGATGCATACCTCGCCATCCCACTCTATAGCATGACTACGCCTTGGCCGTTTTCTGTATGGGGTATTGATATTATTGGCGAAATAGTTCCAAAAGTCTCCAATGGACACCGATACGTAATTATGGCGATTAATTATTTTACTAAGTGGGTGGAGGCTGCGTCGTACATAACTTTGAAGGCTAAAGATGTGGTGAGCTTCATAGAAAAAAACATAATTTGCAGATACAGGGTCCCAAATTAGTTTATTTTGGATCACGACAGTCATTTGTAAGGTGAGGTCATCCCGCTCTTAGAGAAATACAAGATCACCCGTCATCAATCATCCCCATATAGACCGCAAATGAATGGGGCTGTAGAAGTGAAATAAAAATGTTAAAGCAATCTTGGGAAAAATGACAAACACGTATAAGGATTGGCACAAAAAACTACCGCTTGCACTATGGGGATACAGGACCTCTATGAGAACTTCTACAGGAGCTACACTATATTTGTTGGTTTATGGGATAGAGGCGGTCCTTCCAATTGAGGTAAAGATGCCGTCTCTTTGGGTTTTGGCGGAATGTGATGTAACCAAATTAGAATGGATGTAGGGACGGTATGAGGAGTTGATGTTGCTTGATGAAAAAAGATTGGCTGCAATAAACCATGCTCAGGGATATCAGAAGAGAATGGCTCGTGCTTTTAACAAAAAGGTTCACCCAAGGAAGCTTGCTGAGGGTGACATGGTACTCAAAGAACTTAAAGAGCCTGTTTATGACCCCATAGGAAAATCCAAACCCAACTGGGTCGGGCCATACATCATTAAGACTTTTCTTTCTAGAGGGGCTGCCTATCTTATGGACCTGGACGGGGTTGAATTTAAACAGCCAATTAACCTCGATCGCCTCAAGAAGTATTTTGCTTGAAACCATTTCTTTCAAAACCTCCTACATCGATGAACTACGCTTGGCTTGATTCCCACTAGGGGATACATAGGCAACCTGCTCGGTTCAGTCATTAATATTTGCCTGAGTGGCACCTTCTATCAAGTCTTTTACCCAACTACATAGGACCTGATACCCACTCGGGGATAAGTAGGCGGGCTCTCAAAAGCCTTCGGTCCATGGAAAACCAAAAAATCCCTGTGCTAAACTAGGGGCAAACTTGCATTTGTCCTGAACCACGTCAGAGCCTCATGACTAGGGGCAAACTTCGTTTTCTATCCGAAGAACCCAGATATTTACTTTAAACCCATCTCTGGATCCTCTGGCTATCAAAACAAGTACTATATAACAGAACAAATGAGAATTCATGGTAGAGAATGATTAAAGCTCTAAGCAAGACTCAAAGCAAAGTAATGAAGAGCCGAGAAAAGATATTGAAATGAAGATTTTTCATAACTAAAAGATTAATCGGAAGAGTGAACACTTTGATTAAACATGTCAGGACATCTTCTGAATACAAGAACATTCTTTGGGAGGAAAAAGGAGAAAATCACATTCAAAAGCGTTAAAAAAGGATACGCAGGACTTAGTAGAAGTTTTGTAAAATAAAGCTTTATCCTATCTTGCTTTCATCTATGTATCTTTATAGAGTCTGTCTCTCGACCAGGGTCTGGATCTGCAAAAGGTACTCAGTAGTAGGCACGACTGAAGCTGAAATTCTTCGAAAGGGAGTCGCCATCCTGTCATGCCAAGCCTCAACAAAAGCTTTCACAGTGGAAGAACGCATGCCAAGCCTCGTAAAGTCTATAGTAATGTCCTCAGTAACATCTTGGAGAAGTCCATACTGACGAACCACTCGGCCAGGAACATAAAAGGTAGTAGTAGCATGTAAGCCAGGCAACCAGATACCAGGCCGCCCAGGAAGCGTACTGTAATAGAGCAATAAGTCCACTGCGGGCAGACCCAACAGATATCATTAGGAGAGAGGCCCTGAAGCCAATCGAACCAGGTGTAGACAGGATGGAATAGGTGGTGAATCTCCATGTGATCATATGGAAGTGACCTGCGAAGGTGCAATGGGTGTATAAATAGATCTAGATGCTCCATGAGCCAAACCTATAAGACAAAGGGTGCTCCAGCGGATAACATGGTCCCAGTAGTGTGGGCACGATCCAATCCCATCAAGGTCTCGCCAAGGACTAGCATGATGGCACTCTTCATCTCCCGCTGACCACAAGCAATGGGTATGAGAACATCAGAAGATGACTGGAAAAGGAAATAAAAGAGCATAGTAATCGATAAAGCCCTGTGTCATATAATCTGGTATCCTCCATCATAGGGGTCCCCCATAGGAGCATAGGCAGAGGAAAGACGCTCAAAATCAATCTGCCTGTCATGGATGAAAGAACCTTCCATATTCCAGGATGTATGAAGAAGAGCACCCAGCTCCTGAACATACCTGGCCTGCACCGAAGGAACTGTCAGATCCGCAAAAGGATCAGTATGGAAAATAGCATTGAACTCCTCAAACAAAGGACATACCTCCTGATAGCCAAAGTAGAAGACGTGAAGTGAGGGATCCCAACACTGAATAGCAGCTCGAAGCAAGCCTTCATTCAGGGCCATCCACCAAAAAGAAAAGAGGTCATTCAACTTGAAACACTCGAAGTTAAGCCTGTTAATACCCGAGAGAGTATCCATCCATGGGAAGAGGATTTGGGAGTCAATGGGAGTGTGGACACTCGACCTCCGTGAGCCCACCTCCGGTTTCTGTTTCTGGGGTTTCGGAATTGATGTTCCTTTGTTTTGAAATTGATTTGAAAGAAAAGAAAAGGTCTGTTGAAAACAGATATGGAGTCGCCACTTGATCTTTAGGGAACCAAGAAACCCAATTTGACTCACCCAAATGGATAAAGGGCACTGGCCCTTCATAACCAAAGAACTTGGTTCGGGGTTTTGGTACGAGAGAAGAAGGAGCATTTGCCACGACTAAAACACCCTTAACTTGTCCCGTCTCTCGACGGGCCTCAATTAGCATCCGAATAATCATCTTATACTATTTTGGTTCGTCAATTAATACTATGATAGTATATTACATCACATAAGAATCTTGAAATGAAAGATCAAAAGATAAGATATCATTCATAAAATCTAAGCCAAATACCACACAATGTAAAGGTGAAAGATCACACAAACAAACCTAGGAAAAATCGTCTAATGACATATAAAGTAATCAATTTTTCCTAGTTTAGAAGGGGGGCATGAATTGTTCTTGAAACAAATAATCAAAGATATCAAAATTTGCTTAGCCAGCTAGTATGATGCATGTTAATCTTTGAGGAAAGATGATTTCTCAATCCCCGGGATGGATGAGAAAGGAAGATTAGATCGGGTAAAAACATGAACGTGTGATAAAATTCATTCCTTATGATTAGATTAGGAGTCACAAAAACCCCAAATCTTGCATGGATGCAATGTATGATCCTAAATTGTGCAAAGATTGTAGTGTGTTTGTATACATGGACTTTCTAAAGTGGCTTGGGAGTCTAGAGTATGCATGAATGTATGAAGGAAATTATCATAGGATATGTACAAATGTAGTATGGACTACTTCCTAAGACATGAACTAATTTGAAGTGCATGTGAGCATTAAATCAAAGAATGAAAGTAAAAGTATGCTTGCTGTGAATAGTGGACAGAATAGTGAAATAATATTGTGAAAAATGAAAAGTAGGGTTAGATATGTTTTTAGTTCATGACCTTTTATGGAGATCATCCTTATTGTGTCTAGAACACATATCAAAAATCCAATCTTCAATAAATATTACAGATTGAGAAAAATCATATAAACAATAGAGGTTACTCCGAAATAGAGTCCGTACTGTTGACTGAAATGTCAAAAAATCTTAGAAAATGAAAACAAAACATCTAGAGGCCCACATTATATAGAACGTTCCCTAAGACACTGAAGTTTGAAGGACAAATGAGTTGGGACCACCCCATTTGGAAAAGTTTTCTGGAAAACAAGTTGAAAGTCAACCAAGTTGCTGTGATAGCAAAAATAGAATGTCTGGAAGGAATGTTTGGGTCAAAATGTAACCCTTCCATGTGTTTCCAAACCAAACTAAAAATCATGGGTGTTATCTAATGAGTTAGGAAGACTTTCTAAGTGGTCTTGAATCCATACATTGAGTATTGAGTTCTAGAGAAATCTTTGAACTCAGATCATTAACTGTTTTGAAGATTTCTTGAAAAAACAAGGTTTAATTCGTTGGAATCCAAATATTGGGGGTTTTAGAGGGGCTTGAAAGCACATTTCTAGCACTAAAAGGGGATTAAAACCACTTGGGAAACCAACATCAAACTCAAGTCAAGAACTTCCAAGATTGTTGGAGAGATTTGTTTTCATTTGAGCATAACTTCAAGAATAATTTGGAAGTATTGAAGTTTTAATCATCATCTATCAAACATGTCTTTGAGGTTAAGAGCTACTATCCAAAGGATTCACTCACCTCAAACTTTATGTCATCACTTAGATGATGATGAACTAGTAAGTAATCTAAGAAAAATCAAGAAGAAATGGGGTAAGAAGAGATGAACATATATATATACAAGCAAGTAAATAGCAATCAATAGATGATAATTAATGTGATATTGGACTTATAGCTTGGTGTTATTGCAAAGCGGGGGTATTTGTAAAATACAACCGTGCTAAAAGGAAGAATTGCATTGGTTTTAATCACAACTGCCCGTTTTATCTGTAATTTGCACTACAATGCTAGTTTTCATACGATGTGATTAATCTATGATAAGTTGTATTGTTTTAGCTATTGTTTGTGCAGATCACTGCTGTGTGGACTAGAGAGATGAACATCAGGACAATTGGAATGCTGGAGTGCAGACAAAAGAATTCAAAGCTAAAGTTTGAAGTTCGAGAGATCGAAGATTGTTCGATCGATCGACGGTTCGATCGCTTAAAGAATATTGAAGCGCTTGAGTTCCAGGTGTTCGATCGATCGAGAGATGTTCGATCGATCGAACATGGTATTTTCAGAAACTTTCGCGTACGCAGCAAATGCGGGTTTTTAACCCTAGCCTTTAGGTTTTCTATATATATAAGCATTGTATACGTCCCAAGGGACGCCCAACTTTACTTTGAATCAGTTTTCATAGGGAGAGAGAGAGAGAGTTTGCTTGTTTTGTAGGTTTAATATTGGATTATGCTTAAGTTTTGAAGGATTCTACATTTAATACAAGTTTGTTAACATTCCAGGTTTCTTATTTATTGTTTTATTACATCCTGCACTTAGTTAATCGTAGTTTAATCTTTAATCTCGTAGTATTGCATGCTAGATAAGTTAAAATCACTAGTTTTCATGCAAATCTTACATCCAAACAAAGCCTTAATGTTTTCATATGATAAAAACCAATCTGTGATACTCCAGACGATGTCTGAGTAGTCCTAGGGTTGGGAGAACACGATGAAACAGTGATCTCCAGCCTCTGCCATGCAGCAGAATAAATCCTGTGTTCGATCGATCGGAGGTAGTTCGATCGATCGAACCAGAGTTAGTCAAGCGATCGAAGGACATTTCGATCGATTGAGGGATGAAGGCTTTCGATCGATCGAACGATCGTCGATCGATCGAACTCTCTGATTCTTGAGGATGTTCCTTGCAGTATTCCAGGATCTTTTGTTTTTGAGATTCGTTATCATACTGTCCCGAAATGCTCAGTTTGTCAAAACAGTTCTCAAAATCAAGGCCCTAAGGCATTTTCTTTCAATACATTTTGCAAACCACCTTCAATGCTATCACCATTGTGTGTGCGAGTCTTAACTATTGAATTAAACTGCTTTCACGTGTTTCAAGTTAACTGTGATGATATAGTCCCGGTCATGAAAGGGCTATGGATTCTTTATTTTCAGAGAAATATGGAAAACTGTGGGTAATATACTCCCGAGTGCTTCAAAGTAACTGCATGGTAGATGGTCAGATTACTGTGGATTCGTGTAATCCCAACACTTTCTTCTTTAAGTTAAAATCCTATTTTAGAGTATTGCTTTAACTAGCTAATTAGTTCTTTAGTTTAATCTGAATTACTTTTGTTAGTAGTCTTAGTTTGTGGAACTTTGTGTTCTGCACCATTATTAAATCTTATTGATTTTGTTTCTTTTTCTTTTGAGTTTAGTCTAAGTAAATAGGTCAACACCTTCCCTGTGGGATCGACCTGGTCTTACCAGTTACTACTTGCACGTCTACCTACACTTGGGTATTGCACAAGAGCACACAACTATTTTCGCGTGTCAGTTATACTCATAGATATTGACATTTGGACATGGAAGTAGCTTCCTAACTCAAGAATGCTCAAGAATGGTGATTAGAGAGAGGGGGGGGGGGGGGTATTTGAATATGAAGTATATGAGAGATAATGGAAGAAAATAAGATTAGAACTCACTTTCTTTTAGAAAATCAGTGGGAGAAGCTCCATTTCTCTCTTCTAAACCTATCTCTATCTCTCTTTCTCTCTACAACTTTCTCAAACTTTGCACTTGCCCCCCCCCCCAAATGAAGAGCAAAGGGGGTTTTATATAGGCCAACTTGGGGTGTTTTTGGGATTTAGAAAGTGTTCCCATTGGTCCCAAACATCTGTGAACAAGAAATTACGTCGTTTTGACTTTCAATTATTCAATTTGGACCCCAAAATAAATTACAAAAATGGATTCTGCGGGGTTTGAGTGCTGTTGCGGCACTGGCCATGTGCCGCCGCGGCAGTGGCCTAGTGCCGCTGCGACACTGCTCCTCGGATGCCTAAAAAATTATGTTTAGGCCCCTAGAGGTTTCGGTATTCTCGAAAATGTCCTATTTCGTTCAAAATTTATAGAATATATATACGAACTCCAAATTGAACTTGTGATATATTGTTAGAAAGGTAATGGAGTCTACTTTCCATAAAAAATAGTTTGGAGAGAGGTCACTTTGAAAATATTTGCGGTATTCGCGATAAAAGTCGATTTGCTCACCTTTTTCACCTTCAGAAATTCATAATAAATTCGTTTTAAATCCAAAAATTATGTGCGATATACCATTGGAAAGCTATTGACCTCTAGTATTTATGAAAAATGTTTGAAAAATGATACAACACTTTGATTTCAATATCCACTTTTAGGTCAAATCAGTCAAACCTGGGATCTGCAGAAAGTTCTAGGAACCTTTGGGAGCTCTCAAGGGCTGACGTTTTCGTCCGGTTTTCTTTTAAAACTCATTTTAGTACTTTTCACATGATCTATAATGATCTCAAAACTTTCAAGAGAATTTGGATGATTTCGGTCAAACCTTTATCAAAACTGGTCAAACCTGGGTCAAACCGGTCAAAGGGGACTTTCCGGGAACTTCTAGGACTTCCGGGAGTCTCTGGGAGCTGACGATTTCATCTGATTTTGCTTTAAAACTAATTTTATCACTTTTCTTATGACGTAGCATGTTTCCAAAACTTTTTTAGTCCAAATCAGAGAGTTTTTAGGCTTTCAAGGGCATTTTGGTCATTCTGAGCATTTGAGAGATATAGCTAACTTTCAGAAATCCTTTTTGAGTCTTTTTCGATCATTGTGAACCATCAAGCTATGTGTCTCCTAAATCTGATAGTTGACAAAATGGGGTGTCTACAGTTTGCCCCTCTTTGGCATGAACTTGCGAGGCAACGCATGTCGCAAGCGAGTGCCAAAGCTTTGAACAGACAGGTCTTTTTGGAGGCTGTAGATTTACGATAAAAGCGTTGCAAAAGATGCAAGGATGATGTTGAGGGCTAGTACTAGTCATGCTCTTCATGAGTTGCCTACGTATCCCAAGGGGAATTAGACCAAGACGTAGTTCGGGGCACAAAGGAACAAATCACACATGCACAACAAGACAGGAGGATGCTATGCTATGAGGATGATATGCAATGCGTGGATGTGATATGAATTACGTCATGATTCCTATAATGCCTAGTGTTCTGATCGTAGTATGAGCTGGTGCTATGGGGAGTATGCCACTCCGAGTGGACTTATGTCGTGCTAGTCTTTCCTTTACTTTAATGCAGTGGTAGATCCCGATAAGAATACCAAGGTGTTGAAGACTCTGGGTCTCGGAGCAAACTTCTGAATTTTGGCTGGTGTATTTAGCAAGCGAATGGGACCGGATGTGTGGTCCTTGAGGATGACAATTAAAGATAACCGACAGACATGGAAGTCCTGGAAATTAGGAGACGGACACTAAAGCCCTAAGATGTCATGTGATGGACATGAAAGCCCGAGATGTCAAGCGACGGACACGGAAGCCCCATTAATGGACATGGAAGCCCAAGATTTTGAAAGAGAACGATGAACACGACATATTTTGAATGGGAGTGATGATAAACAAATGATGATTAATGGAAAAATAATGCACGAATCGAGATGATGAGTATTCAGTGAACTACCATGACTGTCATGGGTTGTACCAATGGTTGGACTAACCGTGATCAGAAGAACTGACAATGTACTAATCGAGATGATGAGTCGATAGTGAACTACTGTGACTGTCATGGATTAAACTGCTGATGTATGAATCGAGATGACGAGTCCACAGTGAACTACTGTGACTGTCATGGATTGAACTGTTGATGTACGAATCGAGATGACGAGTCAATAGTGAACTACCATAACCATCATGGATTGGACTGACATGTACTAATCAAGATGATGAGTCGACAGTGAACTACTATGATTGTCATGGATTGGACCAACGGTTGGACTAACCGTGATCAAAAGAAATAACGATGTTCAAATAGAGATAGTGAGCTACTTTGACTGTCATGGATTGAACCAACAGTTGGAATAATCGTGATCGAAAGAACTGACGATGTTCGAATCGAGATGATGAGTTGACAGTGAACTACTGTGACTATCATGGATTGGACTAACGATGTACGAATCGAGATGAAGAGTCGACAGTGAACTACTGTGACTATTATAGATTAGACTGACGATGTACTAATCGAGATAACGAGTCGACAATGAACTACTGTGACTGTCATGAATTGGACCAACGGTTGGACTAACCGTGATCAAAAGAATTGATGACGTACGAATCGAGATGATGAGTCAATAGTGAGCTACTGTGACTATCATGGATTGGACCAACGGTTGGAATAACCGTGATCAAAAGAATTGATGATGTACGAGTCAAGATGATGAGTCGACAGTGAACTACTGTGACTATCGTGGATTGGACTAACGATGTACTAATCGAGATGACAAGTCTACAGTGAACTACTATGATTGTCATGGATTGGACCAATGGTTGGACTAACCGTGATCAAAAGAACTGATGATGTACGAATCGATACGATTGCTGGGGATGAAACGACTCTTTCTGGGATCTCTCTTTAATTGTTTCTCTTGACCGAGAACTAGGATCCAAATCCGAATCTTTTACAGTTGATCAAATCTTGCAATGGTCGGACCGAAGAGCCGGTTAGGACCTTCGAGAGCTAATTCTTTTCTGGACTCTCTGAGAATCTCTCTTTCAATTATTGACCTAGAACCAAGATTCTGTCTTTGAATCTCTCACGGTTGATCAAATCTTCTGACCGAGAACCAGGACCCATCTCTGAATCTCTTGTGGTTAATCAAATTTTGCAATGCCCAATCCAAAAGAGTCGATTAGGGCCTTCGAGAGCTGATTCTTTTCTGGACTCTCTGAGAATCTTTTTTTCAATTCTTGACCTAGAACCAAGATCCCATCTCTGAATCTCTCATGGTTGATCAAATCTTCTGACCAAGAACCAGGACCCATCTCTGAATCTCTCATGGTTGATCAAACCTTCTGACCAGACCCATATCTTAATCTCTCGCGGTTGATCAAATCTTAACGATGCTCCTCAACTTTTCAATGATGCTTTTCTACTCTTCTAATGCTCCTCAACACATCTGATGCTCTTTCAATGATGCTCTTCAACACATCTGATGCTCCTCAACTCTTCAACGATGCTCCTCAACACATCTGATGCTCCTCTTCGATAATACTCCTAAACACTTCTGATGTTCCTCGATGTTACTCTACTTTCGAACGATGCTTATCAACTCTCCTGATATTCTTTGATGCTCCAACAATGCTTCTCAACTCTCCTGGTGTTCCTCGATGCTCCTCTAATCTCTAGGCCCTAAAACACCCTCACAAAAACATCTCATCAGTAAACTTGGACTCTGAGCCCTAAAATACCTCAACAACACATCTCATCAACACATCTAGACTTTAGGCCATCAAACACCTCAACAACGCATCTTATTGACACCCTTTATCAACACAACTGGATTCTAAATAGAACAGCAACAATTTCTTGGTATTGGTTATATTTTTTCCGATCATCCACCATGAGAAACAACTATTGGTTTGTAGTTGCAATCACTTATGAGTTTATGCCACTCGTACTTGGGACACTTCACATGTTGTAACCTTGACTAGTGCAGTAATGATGTTTGGTACTTCTGCTTGTATCCACATTTTTATAATTAGGAATCACCTTAAACCCACACATTTGAGACAATCAGGACGAATGGACTTAACAGGAATGACGATGACAAGGAAAGTTGGGTTAGTTTGCATGAAACCTCGATCTCTGACACACTTTTAATTACATTACTACTGACTCAAACAAAGAAGGATTGACCTAGATATGAATTTCTTAAATTGCCATGATCCAATGTGCCTCTGTCATAAATGATGTATCGCTTATCTTTTATGTTTACTCCTCATCTTAACATGATAGCACTTTGCTGATGAATCTAAATTTTGAAAGTTCCTCCCTATTGATCTAATCAATTCTTTGATTCTCCCAAGATGTGTTTAGAATTAGTGCCTTAGCTTATAGAATAAAAGATACTCTATTTCAAAAATTTTCAAAACAACTTGGTGACTTGAAAACTTGCCCTTGGTGTGAAGGGATTGCATTAGGCAAACGGAGTTTGCCCCTAGTTTGGATGATGGTTTATTGGAGGTTTTAGGCAAACGAGGTAGGTGACCGAAGTTTGCCCCTTGTATGAAGGGTAGATAGTAAAATTTAGGCAAACGAGGCAGGTAGTCGAAGTTTGCCCCTAGTGTGGAAGGTAATTTCTGGATTGAGGCAAGGACCATGATTTTAATCTCTCATATGCTCATAACTTTTGCCTAGGCACTGGTGAAGTGACCTAGCGAGCTATTTTCTCTCTTTTGTTATTGCTCACTCTGGATTTAGCTCTAATTTTTGCCTAGGCATCCTTTTAAATTTTTGACCTAGCGAGCCATCCTTCTTTTCTTTTTTAAAGTCTGCCTACGTACCCCCGAGTAGGGATCAGGTCCAATGTAGTTCAGGCCAAGGCTTTGAAAGAAGGGGGGGTTGATTATGATGGTGTCGACCGAACCGATGCGGTTGCCTACGTATCCCCGAGTGGGAATTAGGTTGAGCGTAGTTCAAAACAAGAAATTGGTTGAGGGTTTTTTCAAGCCAATCGTGAAAGAAGTTCAAATTTAGCTCACTTGTGGTAGCCTTGAATAAGAAAATTCAGTTTCGGTCTCCCTTTCTTTTCTTTTCTTTTTATTTTGAGGATTGATCCTTTTCACTTTCGCCTAGCCAGTCAATTTTACTTTTTATGTAGTTGATTCTTGTGAGATCTTTTGATCACAATCTCAGAATTCCAGAATGTACATGTCAGTTCTCAAAATTTATTTGTGGTCGTTCCGAGCCTTTTGAAATGTGATCTAGACACATTCTCATGATGTGCCTTGAAGTGTACAATTCTCTCATTTGTCTCATCAAAAATTTCCTCTTCCTTCCTTTTTTTCTTTTTTTTTTTCTCTCTCTCTCTCTCTATCTTTTTGACTGGCTATGGTCAGATTATGGAAATCAACACCTTTTCAGCTCAAACTTTTACCTAGGTGCCCTTTCGGGTTTTCAACCTAGCGAGCTTTTCTTTTCTTTCAATTTTTCTCTTTTTTTTTGTATTGAAAGGGGAGAAGGAACTCATTGAAAGTGTTTGGCTAGCATCAAGGACTAGGTCTACACTGCTTTCAATAGACAGATTGTATGGCTACCCATTGGATTGGGCTTAAGGCTTTAAAATGGTGGAAAAAGGGTGTTGGGCAAGGCACAAGTATGTTTTTTTGAGATTTGAGCAAAAGCATCTTTTAAATTCCTAAAGTAAGACTATTCAATTCTCGGCTCTTCATCGGTGTCAGCGTGAAATTGACGTTGACCTTTTTAGGATTCTTTTTTTGTTTGATGCAAAAATTTATTAGCAAAGTAATATCCATGATAATTTGAAAAGTGACATTTTAGTTCGATGATTTGTGCATTGATGACTAGATATATCAGATTAGGTAAAATGAGATTTCATTCCAGCAATAGAGAAGGATTACAAACTCATTAACAACTCAATGACAGACAGAGTCGACCACAAGACTAAACTTGAAATAGACTCAAAACATATGACAGACTCGACTCGACTCGACTCGACCTGGTCTCAAGTGGAGTGTCACGGTGACTCGCTTATTATTATCTTTTTTTGAAAGAGCAACCTTATTTGTTTTGTTGGCAAAAGTCCCAAACACCATCACTTCACTTGCACAGGTTCAACATTCACTAGCATCAGCAAAAGGGATCACTCGAATAGATAAGCCAGGGGCTTTAGTTTCAATGAAGCTGACATTTTGGGGTGATATGGGATTAGATGGGTGGTGGCTCAATGATATTTTGGTCGATGAGGTCCTGGATATCATGGCGAAGGTTCATGGAATCATTGGTATTGTGGCCATAGGTTTAATGGTAGGCATAATGCTTGGACATATCACAGTTTGGTAGTGGTGGGGCATCCCGAGGTTGAAGTAGTTGGAGATGGCCTTTCTTGAGCAGGCGCTCCAGGGTTGAGGAAAGGGAGATATATAGCTTGGCAAAGGTATGGGGAAACTAGTGGTTTGGTTGGAGGATTGGTATGGCTGATGAGGGTATGTCATGGGTTGGCTACACAGGGCGTTGACATCTAGGGAGTTTTGGGAGTATTTAGGCCTCTTGGACTGGTGTTGGGGTTCATCCTTCTTGAACTTTTCTTCTCTGATGGCATTCTCTATTCTGGTTTCCATTTCAAACAGCTCTTTGCCAATGCTCTGTGCCATCTTCTCAAATCGACTAACCCTTAAACTCAACTACTCAACAGTGGTTTGTAGCTTGTTCACTTTCTCTTCCAGAGCCTTGTAGGCCATTGTTGGATCGATGATGGTCTAGCCTATGATTAAGATAGTGAATTCGGGGAGGTACAAAAGTGTCTTTACCCTGGGCTACAATTTTCTGTAAATAGAAGTAAAAGCCCAAATTAGTAGAGGCTCGAAATACTTCTTATGGACTCCTAGTGGGGAGAGATGATCAGAATTTTGAAGAATTCATCGATGCGAACCAATGACAGTTGCAGTATATATACGACTTCTAAACTACGATTGAGATGAGCGAGGATGATGATATGTATGCATTAGATGTGTAGAGATTGACACATGAATTGTGTATGCATATGAGATAAGTATGCAGATGCAAACCCTAATCTATATGATGCCCCTACTTCTAACATATAGCAGTTAAGTAAGTAAGGTCCTAACCATACAGAGTGTGTTAACTTTTCTTTCCAAGATGGTCACTGTCATGGGGAGGGTGAGGAAAGCAGATTTGCTCTTTGAGGAATGAGGATCGGGGAAATTTTATAAGTAGAGATTTTTGGGAAATCTGGGTAAATTTTGGCAGGGTTTTTAGGAAATAGGGATTTCTGGGAAATCTAGGTGATTTGGACAATGTTTTTGAAAGAAACAGAGTTTCTGGGAGGAATTAAGAAATCAGAGATTTAGGAGAAACAAGGTAAATTGGGAAAGGTTTCTGGGAAAAGCAGGGATTCCAAGGTTTCTGGGATAAACAGGGATTTATGGGAAATCTTGGCGGATTGGATAGAGCATCTGGGAAAAATTGGGAAATCAGAATTTCTGGGAGAAATTGGTACATCTAAGCATTTCTGGGAAGTTTGGACGGAATTGCTGGGATTTTCGGGAAATTTGGGAGATTTGGACTGAGTGGGTGAGTTGGACAGAGTTTTAAGGAGAAACAAGTATATCGGGGTTTCTGGGAGAAACTGAGACTTTTGGGTAATCTAGGGGATTTAGACAGAGTTTCTTCTGGGACAAACTGGTATATTTGGGAGATTTGGACAGAGCTTCTGGGAAAACAGGTATATTTGGAAAATCTAGGAGATTTAGACAGAGTTTCTGGGAGAAACTGGTACATCTGGGAATCTGGAAGATTTGGATAGAGTTTCAGGGAAAAATAGGTATTTCTGGGAAATCTAGGTGATTTGGACAGAGTTTCTGGAAGAAATGGGCATTTCAATGTGAGTTGGACAGAGTTTCTGGGAAAAACTGGTATATCTGGGAGATTTATACAGAGTTTCTGAGAGAAACTGGTAAATATGACGGGAGTGAGTGATGACAGTGATCATACTGTCTAGCAAGTTTTCATACTCCTATGTCTTAGGACCAACAAACAAGATTTGTGATGTATATCCTTGTGATCATGGAGCAGACATCCTTACCATGGTGCCTAGGCAGGTTAACTCAATGTAATCACATGTGAGTGATTGCCTTCGGAATCTTAAGAAAGAGGTTCTGCCTCATGCCACATAAGCGTCTACACCGCGCAGGTAATCCCATCAGGGCATACAACAATTATGTCACATTGTCCTATCTGAAAAGATAAATGAACAGTCCTATGAAACAGTACGTTGACGAGAGTTCCAATATACCGTCAGAGAGACAGTACGGAAGTGTTTACTCTTTTTGATATACTTTGGAAGGTATAGTATCAACGGTGACTTTTGCCCTGGCACAACAAGGCTTGAACAATGTCAACGCCGCATTTCAGACACAGTCGAAGGGGAAATGCAGGAGTGAAATGTGGTGAACCAAACACAGTAAAAAAGATGATTTTAAGGATGCTTCTTATGAGTCAAACCTCTGTATTATTTTGTTTTGAAAATAAAAAATCCCCAGCAGAGTCGCCAGATTGTGGACATGCAGCCTCCGTGAGCCCACCCCCAGTTCTGTTTCTGGGATTTCGGAATTGATTTTCCTTTGTTTTGAAAATGATTTGAAAGAAAAGAAAGGGTCTATTGAAAACAGATACAAAGTCGCCACCTGGTCTTTAGGGAACCCAGAAACCCAATTTGACTCATCCAAATGGATAAAGGGCACTGGCCCTTCATAACCAAAGAACTTGGTTCGGGGTTTTGGTACGAGAAAGGAAAGAGCCTTTACCACGACTAAAACACCCTCAACATGTCCCGTCTCTCAAAGAGCCTCATTTAGCATCCAAATAATCATCTAATACTATGTTTGGTTCGACAATTAATACTATGATAGTATATTACATCACATAAGAATCTTGAAATGGAAGATTAAAAGATAAGATATCATTCATAAAATCTAAGCCAAATACCACACAATGCAAAGGTGAAAGATCACTCAAACAAACCTAAGAAAAATCGTCTAATGACATATCAAGTAATCAAGTTTCCCTAGTCTAGAAGGGGGGACATGAATTATTCTCGAAACAAATAATCAAAGATATCAAAATATGCTTAGCATCCTAGTATAATGCATGTTAATCTTTAAGGAAAGAAGATTTCTCAATCCCCGGGATGGATGAGAAAGGAAGATTAGATCGGGGGAAAGCATGAACGTGTGATCAAATTCATTCCTTATAATCTTCTTAGACTAAGAGTCACAAAAACCCCAAATCTTGCATGGATGCAATATATGATCCTAAAATGTGCAAAGGTTGTAGTGTGTTTGTGTACATGGACTTTCTAAAGTGGCTTGGGAGTCTAGAGTATGCATGAATGTATGAAGTAAATCATCATAGGATATGTACAAATGTAGTATGGACTACTTCCTAAGATATGAACTAATTTGGAGTGCATGTGAGCATCAAATCAAAGAATGAAAGTAAAAGTATGCTTGCTGTGAATAGTGGACAAAACAGTGAGTTAATCTTGTGAAAAATGAAAAGTGGGGTTAGAAATGTTTTTAGTTCATGATTTTTTTTATGGAGATCATCCTTATTGTGTATAGAACACATATCAAAAATCCAATATTCAATAAATATTACAGATTGAGAGAAATGATATAAACAATAGAGGATACTCAAAAACAGAGTCTGTACTATCGATTGAAATATCAAAAAACCTTAGAACATGAAAACAAAACATCTAGAGACCCATATTATACAGAAAGTTCCCTAAGACACTAAAGTGCCAAGGAAAAATGAGTTGGGACCACCCCTTTTGGAAAAGGTTTTTGGAAAACAAGTTGAAAATCAACCAAGCTGCTATGGCAGCAAAAACAAAATGTCTGGAAGGAATGTTTGGTTCAAAATGTAACCCTTCCATGTGTTTTCAAACCAAACCAAAAATCGTGGGTGTTCTCTAATGAGTTAGGAAGACTTTCCAAGTGGTCTTGCATCTATACATTGAGTATTGAGTTCTAGAGAAATCTTTGAACTCGGATCATTCACTGTTTTGAAGATTTCTTGAGAAAACATGGTTTATTTCCTTGGAATCCAAATATTGGGGGTTTTAGAGGGGTTTTGAAAGCACATTTCTAGCACTAAAAGGGGATTAAAACCACTTGGGAAACCAACATCAAACTCAAGTCAAGAACTTCCAAGATTGTTGGAGAGATTTATTTTCATTTGAGCATAACTTCAAGAATACTTTGGAAGTATTGAAGTTTTAATCATCATCTATCAAACATGTTTCTTAGGTTAAGAGCTACTATCCATAAGGATTCACTCACCTCAAACTTCATGTTATCACTTCGATGATGATGAACTAGTTACTAATCAAATAAAAATCAAGAAGCAATTGGGGAAGAAGAGATGAACATTAATGTGGTATTGGACTTGTAGCTTGGTGTTTCACTCATAGATATTGACATTTGGACATGGAAGTAGCTTTCGAACTCAAGAATGATCAAGAATGGCGATTGGGGGGGGGGGGGGAGGGGGGTATTTGAATGTGAAGTATATGAGAGATAATTGAAGAAAACAAGATTAGAACTCACTTTCTTATAGAAAATTAGTGAGAGAAGCTCCCTTTCTCTCTTCTAAACCTATCTCTATCTCTCTTTCTCTCTACAACTTTCTCAAACTTTTCACTTAGCCCCCTCAAAATGAAGAGCAAAGGGGGGTTTATATAGGCCAACTTGGGGTGGTTTTGGGATTTAAAAAGTGTTCCCGTTGGTCCCAAACATCTGTGAACAAGAAACTACGTCGTTTTGGCTTTCAATTATTCAATTTAGACCCCAAAATAAATTACAAAAATGGATTCTACGGGGGTTGAGTGCCGCTGAGGCAGTGGCACAGTGCCACCGCGGCACTGTTCCTCGGATACCCAAAAAATTACGTTTAGGTCCCCCCAGAGGTTCCGGTATTCGCGAAAAGGCCCTATTTCGTCCGAAATTCATAGAAAATGTATACGAACTACAAATTGAGCTTGTAATATACTGTTGGAAAGGTAATGGAGTTTACTTTCCATAAAAAAATAGTTCAAAGATAGGTCACTTTGAAAAGTTTTGCGGTATTCGCAATAAAAGTCAATTTAATTGCCTTTTTCACCTTCAAAAATTCATAATAAATTCGTTTTAAATCCAGAAATTATGTGTGATATACCGTTGGAAAGCTATGGACCTCTAGTATCTATTTAAGATGTTTGAAAAATGATACAGCACTCTAGTTTCAAAGTCCACTTTTAGGTCAAATCGATCAAACCTGGGATCTCCAAGAAGTTCTGGGAACCTCTGGGAGCTTCCAAGAGCTGACGTTTTCGTCCGATTTTCTTTTAAAACTCATTTTAGTACTTTTCACATGATCTAGAATGATCTTGGAACTTTCTGGAGAATTTGGATGATTTTGATCAAATCTTGGTCAAACCTGGGTCAAACCGGTCAACTGGTTGCTTGAAAACTCATTTTATCACTTTTCTTACGACGTAGCATATTTCTAGAACTTTTGGTCCAAATTAGGGAATTTTTGGGCTTTCAAGGGCATTTTGGTCATTCTGAGCATTTTGAGAGATAGAACTAACTTCCAGGAATCCTTTTTGAGTCTTTTTCGATCATTGTGAATCACCAAGCTATGGATCTCCTAAATCTGATAGCCAACAAAATGGGGTGTCTACAGGGAGCCATCTGAAGAGAAAATGGAGAAGGGGGGGAGGTGTTTTGCAGAGTTTTCTTTTGTTTTGAGAAAAATAGAGTATAAAAAGAGAAGTAGATCTACCCAGACCTTCGAGCGGCACTCGAGATACCGAAGGACACTCTAGAAAGTGCCGCGCGACAGTCCAGGAATTTCGTACGGCATTTACTGACTACCGCTGCGACACTCTCTGAGTGCTACGCAGGTCTAACTGAGTGCCGCAAGGAAGCTAATTTTTGCCACAACCTATTTGTAATGTTTTTAGCCCAACCTGCAAACAAAAAATTGAATATACAATAAAACGTGTACATCAGATCGCGTCACGCACAATAGACCTAACTATGGTCACATTCATCATTTACAAAAAATGAATAATAAAGGCATTGATCATAGTTATAAGCCTTCATCATCCATATAAAATAAAATGTAGGACCAAGCCATTGTCACATTCATAAAATGCAGCATTCACAAGCAATAAAATGCGTGACCAAGCCATGGTCGTAATCATCAAAATAGAAGCATGCAGAGAAATAAAAAATGACCATAAGGTATGCAAATGCCTATCCTTTCCCAGCTATCTAAGAGCCATCATCAAAATGAGTATATACAGGCATCCAAATGTATGTGTATCCTTTCCAAACGCTCAAAAAATGAAAAAAGAGAGATAAAAGAAAGATGGGATCAACCGTGGCCGTGGCCTCGACCTCGAGTTTGGCGCGTGACGCGACAGAGGGGCTCCTCTTCTGACTCCGTACTGCTCCTGGCACCATGGTCCCTGCCTCCACCTCGCCCAGCACCCCCGTGATCTCCACTTGGGCCCGCTCCGAGCTACAGCTCTAGGTCTCTCACCCGCAGGGTCAGCATCACAATCTCATCATCCTGAATAAATGAGAAAGAAAGCCCAAGAAATGATTAGACAAAATTAAAAATTGAGATAAGAATGCTAAATAGGAAGAGCATAAATAAAAGAATGACAAGAGTCTACCTTAGCTCTCACCTGAGCCTCAGCAGTCACCCGTGCTCCATCAGCCTGAATCAAAAAATCAGAAAAAGATTAGAAAGTCGAAGAGAATGTAAAATCAAAATTAGTTTTAAGGAATTACCCTCCATTCTCGTCCATAGACCCACTCCCTCACGCAGTGGGCATAGAGCAGGCCCTCATCGGCATAGTCTCGTGGGACATAATCATACTGAAGCGAGATGGTGGGAGCACCCGTATGTTATCGGGGAACCATAGTCGTGCCCTACTCGCCGTGGAAGACTGTCCAAAGGCTCCAATCCCACGGTGGTAGAATCGGAGTCCGAGATGCGGCATGAACAGGCTACGAAGAAGGAAAAGTGAATTCAGTAAAAAATAGAAAGAACTAAAAGAGAGGATGAAAAGCTAAAAGAAAGTCACTCGTGTCACTTCCATCAGAGGGAAGTTCTTCATCAGCTTGGCAGCACGGAGAGCCTCGTACCCCACAAGAGGCTCCAGAAAATCCTGAATGGAGAGACCATTCAGGGCGGCCGTGAGTGTGCTACCATGGAGGGTCTCTGTAGCTCTCATAGAACTAGGAAGAGGGTGTGACACATGAAATGTAGGAGCCATCAGTGATTGCCGAGTCACCCTCTCTCCTAGGTACCACTCTCGAGCATCCAAGCTATCCAATAATAGTTTCATTAGGTCGTAACCCACCGATCTCTGTATCCCCTGAGTAACGGTAGGAAGCACGACAACCCAAGGCTGCCATCGGACGTGCGGGTCTCTCAGGTTCATCAAGAAATTCCTGAACGCAATAAAATCGTGGGCCCCAATTTTTACTCTATGCGGTTTTTCTGCCACTTCAACCCCTGAGGCATGGCAAAGGTGTCTACTGGCAATGTCGAGGGTGACATCATATGCAAGTACTCGTGAGACCAAATCTAAAAGAAAGAAAAAGAAAAGAACATGATCCAAAATTCATAAATAAGAAATTAAAAAGGAAAAAGAAAAAGGATGTATACCTTCCACGCCCTCCAGAAGCCGCCTATGAAAGTTGGACAGTCTCGAGATATCTCTCCCATATGTTTGTACAGAATGGCCAGTCCGGTGCCAGCCCAATCGTACTCATACATACGATCCATGTGCTCCAGGGACGCCACCAATGAAACAGAGATCCGGTCGCCCTAGTGCTCAGCAGAGAGCATCCAAGCATGTACATAATAAACCCCCGAGCCATCTGCTCATCTAAAAATCCCTCCCGGTCCTTGAACGTGTCCATAAACCACTTGGCCGTGACCAAGGGCTCCTCTGGGACCACTCCTAGCAGCGGGAGCACCTGATCCCACTCCGTCAATGTATCTAAACACCACAAGCACTCCCCCTAAAGGGGATCCCAGTGATCATGCTAAAGTTAAGCGGGGTCATGGTCATCTCCCTGAAGTCAAAATGGAACGTGTTAGTGGTGTCCCACCATCTCTTCGAAAGGGCCTGTATTGGTCGAAGTCGTTCGAGCTATTTGTTAGGAGCTTGATGAAGTCCCTGAAGCCCACCGCATCAATAAAACCTCGTACGGTCTCGCTCAGGGTTTGGTACCACTCATAGCCATGGGCCAGGCTACCGTGACCCTTCAACGTATCTGGCTGAAGCTGCAAAAGTTACGAGAATCTAATATTAGAAAGATAATAAAAAAGGTGAAATAAAGTAAAAGATAATAATAATAATAATGAAAATAAACATGAACAAGTAAAAGGAACGAGTGGACCACTCGAAAGATTCTACGTACATAGCATTTGCATATATAAGATCATTTGACAAAATAGGGGACATGTAAAGTTTTGTTGACATGCATTGCATTCATAAAGTTTATAAGAAAGGAATTGAAAGGAAAGGAAATGAGAAGAGGCGTGTATACCTCTCGGTGAAATGCCCTAGCAAACAAATGCTTGTCTGGATCTTGGAGTAGGAAGGTAGGGTAAGGATGAGGGGCGTCTCTGTACCTCATCCTGTTCTTGCTAGAACTCCCTGAACCACTACCTATAGCGTTCAGCCTATCAAAAGAACTGAATGTTAAACTTTTGAAAGAAATTGAGAAAACAACAAAAATAAAGAGGAAAATAAAGTTGTGATTGAATGAAACTAACTGTGGACCCCCAAGAGAAATGCAAGAAAAAGGAGAAAAATCTCCAGAGGAATTCAAAATGGAGGGAATGAGAAGGAATGACGAAAAATGAAAAGAAAACTCATGTATAAGCAGTCTGCCCACCCTGAACGGGACTCGACAAGTGTACGCAGCAGTCTACAAAGTGCCGCAGCGGCATTTCATTAGTGTCGCACGACAGTCATAGACTGCCGGGTTGTTAGGCGTGTGCCGTAAATGAGGCGGATAAGAGGCCTTTGGTTTCCCCCCAAAAATTCAAATTAGGTCCCAAAATTTGAATTTGAACCCCCGAAGTTTGCCCACCTTATACGCTTTGGTCCCCAAAAATGATTTCCAAGTCCACATTATCCAAAATTTTGAGAAAATGAATTTTTCAGCCTGATTGACTTTTAAAATCAAGAGGATTTGACTCCAGATTTAGAAAGTTGACTTGAAATGAATAGGATTGGCTCCAATTTTGAGAATTTGAATTGAGCCTGAATTTTTTAAGAAATAAGAAGTTCTTAGAGTTTGATTGACTCCTGAATTTGAAATTTGAGATGACTTTTGAGTCTGATTGACTCCTGATTTTGAAATTTGAGATGATTTTTGAGTCTGATTTGACTTCTAATTTTGAAATTTGAGATGATATTCAGAGCAAACATATCCGACGGGGGCCGAAGGGCTGCGGATTTTTAGAGCAAACATATCCGATGGGGCTGAAGGACTGTGGATTTTTAGAGCAAGCATGACGGGGCTGAAGGGCTATGGATTTTTAGAGCAATCATACCTGACGGGCCCAAAGGGCTACGGATTTTTAGAGTAAACTTGTATTGACACCGAGGCCTAAGTCACGAAGCACCGCCCAGTCGATTGTGTTTATCCGTTTGGGTAAAATGGCCATGAGTCCTAGAGAGGACCAACTCATTAGTCAAAGAAGCTCTGAATTCTAAAGATAACTCATCTTTAATTTGAGACAACCGCGAGCATTAAGTAGCATAGGGCATGGATTGCATCTAGATGCATCAAAATAGTGTGATGTCGAATCATATCATTCACAGAGCACGAAGTTGCATTGGCAGACATCCTTGCATGAGCACATGAATCATGATCGAATAGATGCATTCATCCGCATGACTACTTATATTGTGTGTTTGACCCTTGCTCGAACTACGTCTTGGTCTGATTCCTGAATGGATACGTAGGCAGCTCACCGATGGGCACGACCAGTATGGACCATTTGTGTAGTCGTTTTTGCAATGCATTTTGTTTTTACCTGAAGTCTGATCAAAGGCTTATCTTCACATAGGCTTTGACATTCACTTATGAAATGCGTTGCTCCACAAACTCTATCAAAGATGGAAAAACTGTAGACACCCTAATTTTGACTCAACCGTCGAATTTAAGGGAGTATTACCTCCAAGTCCGATGATGACAATGTCCGAACAAACCTAAGGCTTCCAAGGTGATTCAAGCTCTTTGAAAGGCTCTGCAATTTAGACAAAAAGAAAGAAAGAAGAAAAAGGGAGGGAAAAGGGAAGGACAGAAGAAAATGACACAAGGCATAGTCTGCGGCAGTCATGCGGTGCCGCTGCGGCACTCCCGGATTGCCAGACCACTGGCAGTCAGTAAGTGTCATATCAGTATTCACTGACCGCCACAAAAACACACCAAATGCTGCAAAAATAAAAAATCCAAAAAAGACGACAGTCCGCGGAGTTGTCCGCGACATTCATTGAGTGTCGCATCGGCATTTCGTGAATGCCGCGTCGACTATCAGTGAGTGCCATTCCGGCACTTATTGAGTGCTGCATTTTTCAGACAATCTTCTTTGATACAGTATGCTTTGTACCTTTAAAAGTACATCCAGGATTAGGGTTTTGCCCCTAAAATTACCAAAATAGCCCTTTAAAATTTGCCTATATATAGGGGATGAATATCCCATTGCAAGGGGTCTTGAATCAAAATCTTGGTCTTGAAGAATATCAATTTTTAAGCTCAATCTTGATCTTTTAGTCTTGAATCTCTTAATATTCCTTGAGATAATTAGGAGAATCTTAGAGAGAATTAGGAGAATTTAGGAGTAAGTCACTATAGGAGTTGGAAAGAAGAGCTTGAATTGCCTTTAAAAGACCTTCAAAAACACAAGAGTTAAGGATAATTAGAGGTAACCTCTAATCTTAACTAGTTCTTGGTTTGAGTTCAATCACAAGATATAGAATTCCTTAGAATCTCTTACACATTTTTAAAAACTCTCTTCCCACCTCATTGTTGGATTTGTGCCCTCAAACCATTACTTTATGTATGAGACATTGACATTTTAATATATGGATATTAGCTTTACATTTCACTGTATATGTTTCTTTCATGAGATGATTGTTAATCCTTAAGTATCATATTAGGTAATTCGTGTGTGTATGAGATATATACAAGTGAGATACGAATTACTATTCTTTGATACTTAGAACTTGTCATAGTGGATGATGAGACTGGATATCTCATCAGGTTTACACTGTAGCATGATTAACTACCATTAGATGGAGTGATGAATCGCAATCACTAGAGTTTAGCTCTTAGTTAATATGTTATTTCTTATAGTGCATTGACGGATCTGAGTTTTTCTATTGACACTCAAGATTGTTAACAGTTGATAGGAATTCATAACTTGTATAATGTACATGTTCTCAATCTTGAGATAATTATTAACACAGACTGTGGATATGGCTGCTTTGACTTACCAATCAGTGTGGTCTATAGAAGATCAACACATGGGTATCTTGGGTATGTCATGTTCATAGGGTTGTGAACATATATTGTCAAGATAGAATCTACCCTCTGATTCAGAGTAACCATTCCCTTGAGAATGTTACCAATTTGATTACTGAGAACTGCAGTCTTGTTGATAAGTAGTTATCAACATGTTTGGCAATCTTGAGAGGTGAATGGGACTCAAGGAATACAAGAAGTATTCATGATTTAGGTTGACAGTAATAGTTATCCGACTACCTGAATATGATTAAGAATGCTAAAGAGAGGGACATTAGTACACCATACAAGTCTAGTTATCGCTTTGGATATGTTCTTTTGTGTTGGAGTTCAGTTATTGTTTTAGAGTAGTAAACGTTAACTGATCAGTTGGTTATTTTGCTAATCAAAGAGTTTGGTATGGGAATTAACAACTGGTCTGACCCAACAATAAAGAGCCTAGGAGGTCCCACTCATCCTATCTCACGATAGGCCTCTACTCAATATCCTTTTAATCAAATTATTAATCTAAGCATCCCTCAACTAATACATATATATATTTATAAATTTACATTACAAAATTATGTCCAAAGGGTGTAAGATTGCAAATGAAAAAATATCACTCAAAGCCACATATTTCGATTAGCAAGCAATATGATGTGCATTTAAGGGAACTAGGAAACTTATCCGGGATCCAGCCGTGAATGTTTAAACGTATAATGCGTACAAAAGAATGAATCCTAATAAAAGGGTCTCTAATCACATATATACACATAAGGCAAATCTTAATCCTAAGGTGTCGCACACGAGGTCGAAAAATTAATAAAATTAAGAAATAATTAAGCTAGAGAAGAGTCAATAGATCATACCTTATCGGCGCTACAAAACAAGGGTTAGTCCACATGCTTTAGAAAGGATATACAATATCAAATGACCATCTTTAAATGTCTAGCTTAATTCTATCAAGTAGAAGATATGACATACCAAGAATACTAAGTATAAGTATTAATCTACATAGATGAGTGTACACGAATACATGAATATGAACAAGAGTAAGCTATGAAGTCATTCATTGAATTGGATCCTTTAACCTTTGAATTTAAGTTTAATTGATCATTATTAAAACATGGATTGAGCCCTAGGTCATAGAAAAGTCATTTGGACCATTATTTACAAGATTGGTCAAAATTGTGACAAAATTCTAAAAATTGCTGAGAGCAGATCAGAATTTCAAGAAAAGAAAAGGCATGGTTCCCATGGTTTGATCTTGATGATTTTTGGACACAAGGTGCCTCTGTGAGTCTAGTGTCTAACCCGAAAAGAAAAAGCAAAGATCAACAGTCCAATCTCTGGAAAAAAAAAGGTAAAAACCAGACGTCACTCAGAGATTTGCAAATCTCTGTCCAAAGATTTTGTATGATTTTTTAAAAATACTAAAAAAATCAAAATCACTTTGATCTTTTTAGGGGATCTTATTAACACATCAAAATTCATATAAAAAATTATTTGGGGTGAAAAATGTTTGATTAATGTTCTGATTTACTTATTTTGAAACTGACTTGCTGTTCTTAAATTCTGGACAGAATATGATTGTTTCACAAAACTCATGATCATGCCATGTTAACCACAAGATCTCACTAAAACAAAAATTATAGTGGTAGAACTTTATGTTATGAACACATTCCAAGTGGTCTCATTCAATTCCAACGGTCCAATATTTAATGAAAAATCCTTGATCAAAATAGGATCATGAATTCACTACACCACTATTGAACTTATCATCTTTTTGTTGAATCTATCCATCAAGCCATGGATATTGGCTCATCTTAAACCTAACTCTCCTTTCCATTATGGGTCATTGGAGGTCAAAACATGACTAATATTCATGAGTCTTCAAGGAATATAAAGGAGATTCCATAAAAACTCCAAGTTAGAGAACGCAAACCATGGTGGGGGTTTGGATTCATCTGCTTGTTCTTGATAAAATGATGGTCAACTTTCAATCTCATTTGGAGCATAAGCTTACATGAGACTAAAAGATCAAACTCATGAGATTCAAGTGAGGTATGGAAGACCTCCAAGTATCTCAAGAGAGAAGTACAAACAAGCACGACTAGTACTCATGAGTTTTCAAGGAATATAAAAGAGATTCCATAAAACTCTAAGTTAGGGAACTCAAACCATGGTGAGGGTTTGAATTCATCTACTTGTTCTTTCATAAAAGATGATCAACTTTGGCTCCCATGTGAAGCATAAGATTACATGGGACTAAGAGATCAAGCTCATGAGATTCAAGTGAGGTATGGAGGACCTCCAAAAATCTCAAGAGAGAAGTACAAACAAAAAAAAATCTAAGACTTCCAAGTTTACTAACAAAACTTTAAAAAAACTTAATCAAGAAGAACTAAATGATTTGAAGATTAGAGGTTCAAGAGAAAGAAAACGCAACTTAGGATTAGAGGGTCACCTCCAAACTATCCTTAAACTTCTATATTTTGAAGGTCTTCCAAGCTCTTCAAGCTCTCAAAACTCTCTTTATCCCAAAATTCTTTTTGTTTTCTCCTTGAAATTCCCTTCTCCCAAAAATGTGTAGTTCTCCCCCTTTTCCAATGAAGATACCTCTCTTTATATAGACCAAAAATACCTAAATAATTTAAGTGAATTCGGAGTAAAAAACAACTATAAATACAGCATTGGTGGTTCAATGCGTACTTCCTGAAAAAGAAAACTGCTACAGCAAGCGACAGTCGAAAAACTTTCTGCAACAGTCAATGATTGCCGCAACGGCACTTTGTGACAGCCGCCGCAGCATTCAATAAGTGCCATACCAAATTATTGATTGCCGCATTTTTGTCAACATTTATTAGTTTTTTTTGTTTTATCCGCATACATATACGTATTGTACCACAATATACGGACTTTTAAAGCAAACGACCGTCAAGAAATGTCGGCGGCAGTCAATGAATACCGCAACGGCACTCTAGGAGTGTCGCGCGACACTTATTGAGTGCCGCAGATACTGCTGTGTGCGGCATTTTGTTAAATTTCCTCTTCTAGGTCTTTTATTTTCTTCTTTTTCTTCTCAAAAAGTTTATTTTGAAAATTTTTCCAAAAGTGATGTTTTATACCTGAATATTCCTGAATACCCAGTATTCCTTTTTTTTCTGTGAAAATTTTATTGTGTTTGGAGAACTTTCTGAAGAGCTTGGAATACTTCAAATCTTTCGGTCCTTATCATCATTGGGCGTGGAGGCAACGCTCTCCTAAATTCGACGATCGGTCAAAATTAGGGTGTCTACAGCTGCCATCTGCAGGAGTCATAAGAGTGAAGACAGCTTAGTGGAAGCTGCTACACCATTCAAGAGAAAGAACCTTAGAATTGGGTTCAAGACCTGAGGTATGATTTCTTGTTCCCCTCTTATGTACGCATCTATGGAATGGACGAGTAGTAGATCCGGGCATACCAATAAAGTTTTTGAAACTTAATCTTTCCACTACGAGTTTAAATTTATTTTAAACCTATTTTCCTACAATTGGTATCAGAGCAACGCTTGTTTGGATCTATAGATGCGTTTTGGAACACTAGTTTTGATTTGCATGGTGATTTTAGGATTGTTTTTGAAACTGCATCGTCACAGATCTGTTTATGCAGTGTTATCGTAGCAGAATACAAATCTGTGATTGCATTAGATGCAAGATGGGTTCGATCGATCAAAGTGTGTTCGATCGATCGAGCTTCTCCGATCTCAAGCGATTGAGCTAGTTTCGATTGATCGAACTTTGGTTCTGTTCGATCTATCGAATGGTGTTCAATCGATTGAGAGAGATTCTCTATCCAGGTTTTCAGTTTACAGTTTTAAAGTTTTTAAAATATGTACTTTAATTTTTAATTATGTTGTAAAAAAATTTCAAACCTTTCTATGAAACTAAATGTCCAATCGATTGAACATAGTTCAATTGATCGATGGTTCGATCGATCGAACCTGTGTCGATCGATCAAAGTATGATAGAGAATTGAGATGCTATTTTGAGTTCTAATTCAGTGCATAAAGAATCAATTAGGAGTTCCAATAGTTACACATATTTGTTATATATGCATGGATGTGCGTACGACTAACCTTCTTGCAGCAAGATTAGTCCGCTTTCTCCCATGGCACCAAGACCAATTATAAAATACTGTATTGTTTGAGATTGGTGCATGCTGTATTTCATTTTGTTTTGGTTTTAAGGCATGTGTAAAGGGCGCTGCGACTTCAATCCTACGAAAATGAAAGTCGCACCGGTTTCCCTAGCCTTCTTTATTTTCTTGTTGTTAATTTCTATTTCTAGATAAATTGTAAGCTTCGTAAGAAGCATAGGTCCAATGTATAGAATTAGAAAACCCATGAAGATGGAGCTGGAGGCGTTCAAACCAAGGAGGAGGTTCTATTGAGTAGAGCCATGGGAGATAGAGGCATATGAATGCCTTTGTTTCAATTTTAGTTTTTTTGTTTTATGTGCTTGGTTATGATTGGCATTTAATTATTTTGTTACTTGCATGCACGTAAAACAAGTTTTTTAAAATAGAATTCAAAAATTATTTTCAACACATTAATAAACATTAGTGGGAGAAGGTCTTATTAATAACACCCACGATCTTTCATTAACGATTCATTATAAGATGAGTAGTGTATTCTGTGTCACCTCGCCAGGGGTTATCATTCCACACGGAGGGTACACTACTTATTGGTTACTAGATGTGAACTTCCTATGGATAGGATCAATCAAACGTGTTAGAGGGTGACCACCATACGGAGTCGCTACTTGAGGTAGTTGTGATTGGATCCTAGTTAATGGTATATACTAGCTAAGCTATGGATAAGGGATCCCACAAGGGGCATTATTCAGAAACTTAGAGATCAAAAGGGTTCGGGAGTCATTACTTATTTTGCAAGAATTGCATAGCAGACAAGTCATGATTAATCGAAAGATTGAGTATTGACCACCACACGGAGGCTTTACTCTTTCGTTTTGATATTCCAGCGACTTTATTTTAAAATAAGTGTTTTAAGGATTCTTTTATTTCAAACTGTCAAAATTTGATATCCATGTTTATTTTGTCTTTTGATTTTTTCAGTAAATCATAATGTCTGGATCTACATTTAGTCCACTTGCCACCATACTCACTCAAAATAAGTTAACTGGAAATAACTACACATAATGAAAATGAAACCTTGACATCGTATTAACTGCGGAGTATCACATATATGTCTTCACCACCCCATGCCCCGAAGAACCACCGACAAATGCTTCAGCAGCTGCCAGATGCGAGTTCGATAAATGGAAGAAGTCGAAAAGAATGGCTCGTTACTACATTCTGGTCTCAATGGCTGGTGTGTTGCAACACCAATTCTAGTCGAACAATTCTGCTAGTGATATTATTGAATCCCTGAAAAAGATGTTTGGGGAGCATGGCAGGCCTACCAGACAGGTAGTTATGCAGAAGATAATGAGTGCTAAGATGTTAGAAGGGACCCCAGTCAAAGAACATGTTTTAAAAATGATTGGTTATTTGAACCAGTTGGAGACCCTAGGTGCCAACATTGACGCACAGACCCAAGTTGATATGATCATTAATACGATGTCGCCGTCATTCGCTCAATTTAAACTGAATTATAATATGAATAAAAATGAGCGAATTAATGAGTTATTTACTCGCCGCGGAAGGGGGGATCAAACCTGGGGGCAACGTTCTGAATGTTGAGAAAAAATTTTTCTCCTCCCGATCTACACTGAAAGGCAAGAAAGGGAAGAAGAAGGCTGGCACTAGTGGTCCAAGTGTTGGACCGGTCCTGAATATTGCAAAATCTAAGGGAAAATGTAAGGGCAAAAGGAAAGGTGGGTGGCCAAGGCAAAGGAAAGTGTTTCGAATGCGGTGAAAAGGGCCACTGCAAGAGGAACTGTCCAAAATTCTTAGCTACAAGAGTTCAAGGTATGATTGAATTACATGTGATTGAAGTAAGTTTTGTAACGGATACTTCAAACATTTGGTGCATTGATTCTGGTGCGACTAACCATATCTGTAATTCATTGTAGGGGTTAAGATTAACCAGGAAATACAGTGATGGGGAGATCGTGCTGACTTTGGGATCTAGCGCAACCGTTTTCACGGTTGCTATAGGAGTTGTAGTTTTAGAGTTTTTGGACAATTAGACAATAGTTTTATCAGATGTACTTTACGTCCCTTTAATGAGACGTAATTTAATTTCAGTTTCAAATTTATCGAATGACGGTTATTCTTTTCATTTTGGAACAAAAGTTGTCATTAAAAGAAATAATTCTTTTATATGTTCTGGTGTTAAAACTAATGGCTTGTATGTGATTACTCCTAATATTTCTAAAGACTCTTGTATGGAACTTAATAACTCAGTGGTAACTATTCCATCTAAAAGAAAGGAACCTTCCACTAATCCATCAAGGCTTTGGCATATGAGACTTGGCCATATCAATCTAAATAGGATTGGCAGACTAGTCAAAGAAAGGGTCTTAGACGATTTGGTTCTCGAACAAATGGAAGTCTCCGAGTCTTGTTTAGAGGGTAAGATGACCAAAAGGCCCTTTCCCGCAAGGGCAATAGGTCTAATGCATTATTGGAATTAGTTCATACTGATGTGTGTGGACCAATAAATATTAAAGCAAGTGGTGGTTATGAGTATTTCATTACATTTACTGATGACCACTCTAGGTATGGATATGTGTACCTAATGCAGCATAAGTCTGAAGCCTTTGAAAAGTTTAGAGAGTTTAGGGCTGAAGTGGAGAAGTAATTGAGCACACATATCAAGGCCATTCGATCTTATTGAGGTGGTGAGTACCTCTCTAATGAGTTTATTGATCACCTTGTACAGAATGGGATTCTATCACAGTTGACTGCACCTGGCATGCCTCAGCAGCATGGTGTAGCGGAGAGAAGGAACTGGACTCTTTTATAAATAACTAGGTTGATGATGAGTTATTCGGAGTTGCCATTATTACTTTGGGGTTATGCTTTGGAAACCGCTGCGTACATACCAAATTTAGTACCAAGCAAATCTGTTCCCAGGACTCCATAGCAGATGTGGATTGGGCGTAAGCCTTCTTTGCGACATCTACAAATATGGGGGTGTCCGACACATGTGCTGAAAGGAAAGATGGGCAAGTTGGAATCTAGATCGGAAGTATATTATTTTGTAGGGTATCCAAAGGGTACTTATGGATGGTATTTTTATGATCCAAGAGAACAGAAAGTGTTTGTTAGTACAAATGCTATTTTCTTGGAGGATGATTATATCATGAACCATAAACCTAGGGGAAGGATAAATCTGAAAGAGATAGAAGGAGAGCCCTCAGTCCAACCCGCAGTTGATAATGATGTAAATTAAGAAAATACCACTTCTTTACCCTTTTCCGCACCAGTACCTCGTCGTAGTAGGAGGATCATCAGCCATCCTGACAGATACATGTTCTTAAGAGAAGTTTTTAAAGCTGTCTCAATAGAATTTAAATCTGATCCTGCTACGTATGAAAAGGCAATAGCTAATGTAGACTCAGCTCATTGGGTTAAAGCTATGAAGGCTGAATTGGAATCTATGCATTCCAATCAGGTCTGGGATCTTGTAAAACTTCCAGCCAATATTAAACTCATTGGCTGTAAATGGGTCTACACGTGGAAAAGAGGATCTGATGGAAAGGTTGAGACCTTTAAAGCAAGGCTTGTAGCAAAAGGTTACACTCAGAGGGAGGGCATTGACTATGAGGAAACCGTCTCGCCGATAGCCATTCTCAAGTCCATCAGAATACTCTTATCCATTACTGCATGCCTAGATTATGAGATCTGGCAGATGGACGTCAAGACTGCATTCTTGAATGGCAATCTTGAGAAGGACATCTATATGCAACAACCAGAAGGGTTCATAGCTGGTGGGAAAGGTAACTTGGTATGCAAGTTACAAAAGTCCATTTATGGGCTTAAGCAGGCATCCAGGAGTTGGAACATTCATTTTGACCAAGCGGTCAAGTCATTTGGTTTCATACAGAATCTAGATGAGCCTTGTGTATACAAGAAGTGTGAAGGGAAAGAGGTAGTTTTTCTTATTCTCTACGTTGACGACATTCTGCTCATTGCGAATGATGTAGTGACACTGTTAACGGTTAAGGCTTAGCTAGCTAGTAATTTTGATATAAAGGATCTAGGAGTGGCGAGCTATACTTTTGGAATAAAGCTCTTTCAGGATCGTAAGCGAAAGATAATGGGATAATCTCAAGCTGGTTATATCGACAAGGTGCTAACTAGGTTTTCAATGGATTATTAGAAAAAAGGTTTGTTACCTTTTAGGCATGGTTTAGTGTTCTCGAAGGACCAGTGTCCAAAGACACAGGAGGAGAGGAATCGCATGGCAGGAGTTCCTTATTCTTCGGCAGTGGGAAGTCTCATGTATGCGATGTTATGCACTAGGCCGGATATCTGCTTTGCCGTAGGCATGGTTAGCAGGTATCAATCGAATCCAGGTCCAGAGCACTGGACAGCCGTTAAGCACATTCTTAAGTACTTGAGAAGGACTAAAGATTACATGCTTATGTACGGCGGTAGTGAGTTAATTCCATTGGGATATACTAACTCGAACTTTATGTCAGATAAAGATTCGAGGAAGTCGACATCCGGTCATCTCTTTACCTTGGGAGGTGCTGCTGTTAGTTAGAGGAACATTAAGCAGAAATGCATTACAGACTCAACTACAGAAGCTGAGTATGTGGCTGCTTGTGAAGCTGTAAAGGAAGCTGTTTGGCTTAAGAAGTTCCTCATGGAGCTCAAAGTGGTACCAGCGTTGCTGTCACCTAATATGCTATATTATGATAATAGTGGGGCAGTGGCACAATCTAAGGAGCCAAGGAACCACGGAAAGGGAAAGCACGTAAACCGAAAATATCATCTAATATGAGATATTGTTCAATGTGGAGTTGTGACTGTCAGCAAGATTGCCACCTCTGACAGTCTTTCGGATCCGTTTACAAAGGCCTTGCCACAGTAGGTCTTTGATCGTCATCTAGATAGTCTAGGTCTCAGATGTAATCCTGTATGGTTGTGAGTGTAAGTGGGAGTTTGTTGGGTTTGTGCCCTCAAACCATTACTTTATGTATGAGACATTGACATTTTAATACATAGATCAGCTTTACATTTCACTGTGTATGTTTCTTTCATGAGATGATTGTTAATCCTTAAGTATCATATTAGGTAATTCGGGTGTGTATGAGATACATACAAGTGAGATACGAATTATTATTCTTTGATACTTAGAACTTGTCACAGTGGATGATGAGACTGGATGATATCTCATCAGGTTTACACTTTAGCATGATTAAATACCATTGGATGGAGTGATGAATCTCAATCACTAGAGTTTAGCTCTTAGTTAATATATTAGTGCTTATAGTGCATTGATGGACCTGAGCTTTCCTATTGACACTCAAGACTGTCAACAGTCGATAGGAACTCATAACTTGTATAAGATACGTATTCTCAATCTTAAGACGATTATGAACACAGACTATGGATGTGGCTACTTTGACTTACCAATCAGTGAGGTCTAAAGAAGATCAACACCTGGGTATCTTTGGTATGTCATGTTCATAGGGTTGTGAACATATATTGTCAAGATAGAATCTACCCTCTGATTCAGAGTAAGCATTCCCTTGAGAATGTCACCAAGTTGATTATTGAGAACTGCAGTCTTGTTGATAAGTAGTTATCAACATGTTTGGTAATCATGAGAGGTGAATGGACTCAAGGTATATAAGAAGTATTTATGATTCAGGTTGACAGTAATAGTTATCCGACTACCTGAATATGATTACGAATGCTGAAGGTAGAGGGACATTAGTACACCATACAAGTTTAGTTATCTCTTCGGATATGTTCTTTTGTGTTGGAGTTCAGCTATCATTTTATAGTGGAGTAAATGTTAACTGATCAGTTAGTTAGTTAGCTGATCAAAGGATTTGGTCATGGGAATTAACAACTGGTCTGAGCCAACAATATAGAGCCTAGGAGGTCCCACTCTTAGCTCCGCTAGGATGCTTGGAAAGGCACATAAGGATCTTGTCAAGGCGGGTTTGATCGATCGAAGGTGTCTCAATCGATTGAAGTCTTAGCAGGTTCGATCGCTCGAAGGTGGTTCGATCGATTGAAGTCTCGATCGATTGAAGCCACTTCGATCGCTTGAACATTAGGTCGATTATGGGAATCTATAAATAGGGCAGCTGCGTCAAAAAAAAAAAAAGAGGTCGTCGTTTTAACACTCCAGAAGCTGCAGAAACTTTTTTTAGAGCTCCCAAACCCTCTCTATCCTCTCCATTAGGGTTCCCACCAACCCTAGTCCTTCCGGCTGCCATCCGCAGGAGTCGTAAGAGTGAAGACAGCCTAGTGGAAGCTGCTGCACCATCCAGGAGAAAGAAATTCAGAATTGGGTTCAAGACCTGAGGTATGATTTCTTGTTCCCCTCTTATGTACGCATCTATGGAATTGACGAGTAGTATATCCGGGCATACCGATAAAGTTTTTGAAACTTAATCTTTCTGCTACGTGTTTAAAAATTTATTTTAAACCTGTTTTGCCTACACTCATTTCATCACACACCACTAATATTGTGATTGAACTTTCTTTTTGTTGATTTGGATCAAAATAACCTAAGGCTTAGGGCCAAATAAATCATAAAACAAAATTAACTCAGATATTGTTTGAACCTTGATTTTCTTTTCTCTTGTTGTGTTCATCTCTTGGGATATATGAGGTTCTAAATACCTTTTTTGATTCCCCTGATTAGTCCTTGATTTCTCTATGAGCTTGTTACTCAAAGGAGGATAACCATACCCATATATGATTAGTAGATCCAAGTCTTAGTTCATGACTTGGGTCTTCTAGTTGGAAGTCTCATAGAATCCTTTCCATGCATCCAGTAAGACTCGCATGGATTAATCTTCTTTGTTATCTCCAATGACCATCAATGGGTAGGAGGATTAGTTTTAGGATGAGGCAACCTCTATGGTTTAGTTGATAGATTTAACCGAATTAATGAACTCAACAATGGTGTAGTGAATTCGTAAACCATTTTTGATCCAAGATTTTTAATTAAATAATGCCCGTTGAAATTGGATAAGACAAATTAGAGAGCGTCAATAACACAAAGTTTTACCACTGTGATTTTTTTTTTATGAGATTTCATGTTTAAGATGGCTTGGTCATGAGTTTTGTGAAGCAACCATAATCTGTCAAGAATTTCAGAACAGTAACACTTTCTTGAAATGAGTAAATCAGAGCCTTAATCAAGCATTCTTGACTTCAAATTATTTTTTCTATGAAGTTTAATGTGTTAATGAGATCTCCTAAAAAGATTAGAGTCATTCGGATTTATTTACTATTTTTAAAAAATCAAACAAAATCTCTGGATAGAGAGTTGTAAATTTCTGAGTGATGTCTGGTTTTTGTCCAATTCCTAGAGATTGAACCGTTGATCTTTGATTTTTCTTTTTGGGTTAGAAACTAGATTCACAGAGGCATCTTGTATCAAAAAAATCATGGGAATCAAACCATGGGATCTATGATTTTCCTATTTTGCAAAATTTGGTCTACTCTCTGTAATTTCTGAAATTCCGTTGTGGATTTGATAAACTTTGCAAATAATGGCCCAAATGACTTTACTATGACCCAAGCTTTAAACCATGCTTTAATAATTGTTAGTTAAGCTTAAATCTAGAGGCTAATTGATCCAAATCGATGAATAGTTCATAGCATACCCTTGTTCATGTTCATGTATTCATATGCATTCATCCATGTAGGTTGATACTTGTAATTAGGGTCCATTTTTGTGTTGGGATTAAATTACACTTAATTGAACCCATTGTGAGTTCCTTGTGACCATGTTGGGACTACACCATCTCTATATGGACATTACATTGGCTCCTAGTTGAGACTTGTATATCTATAGAAATGATGCACTTCCAACTAATTAGAAGGAATTCATAATTATGTCAATTCTTTCATACTTGATAGATTTAAGCTAGAAGCTTAAGGATGTATTTAGAATTTCATGTTATATCTTGATTAAGGCATGTGGACTAACCCTCTGTATTGTAGCGCTATTGAGGTATGATTTCTCAACCCCTCTCTAGTTTATTGTACTCTTTGATTTTAATTGATTTTCAACTCCATGCGCGACACCTTAGAAATAGGTCTTGTTTTATTTGTATATATGAATTAGAGACTCCCTTTTAGGTTTTGTTTTTTGCATTGCACGTTTCATATTCGCAGCTGGATCTCGGGTAAGTTCTCTTGTTCCTTATTGCATATCATATTGCTTGCTAATTGAATTATGTGGTTTTGAATGCTATTTTTACCATTAGCAATCTTACACCCTTTAGACATGCTTTTGTAATGTATATCTATATCTGTGTATCAGTTGAGGGCATATTTAGATTAACAATTCGATTAAAAGGATGTTGAGTAGAGGCCTATCACGAGATCGGATGAGAGGGGGTGTTTTAGTCCGTTGGGCTCCTTCCCCTCTCATCCATAATCCCCGGACTTAGAAAACTTTAGTTTCCAAAAGATCAGTTTGCTTTTAAAATGATTTCTTAATTTTCCTTTTAAAAATTAAGTGGCAACTCGTATTTGCATTTGAAATTTGAAGAAGTTTAAAAAGCAGTGGTTAAGGAAAAATGTGATATCCACATTCACTTCAAAATCCTTCTTTCCTATGCAAAATTGGAGAAAAGATCGATAAGGGTGAGGTGATTGGTCTTACGCTTGGCACTCTTCTCAGCCAAAGGGCATTCAAAAGAGATATCAAGGGTCTTAGAGTCAGGCCCAATCTCCTCCCCATAAGGGTGAAGACCCAAAATGAAGATAACATTTTGACTTGTCGGTCCCATAGGACCGACCTTGAAAAGAAAAAAATTGTAAGAAGGAGCCAAAACATATGAGCTGAGTATAAAAGGGCTTGGTCCATGTGAATCTTGAACTAAGAGAGTAGAATGCCATGGTAAATGCCATTTTAGTCCAAACATCGAATTTGGTAGGAGCAACCCTAGATACCCAATCAACCCAGTCTTGTAAAGGTGAGGGGTTGACTCCTAACGGTGTTAGAAGAGAAAACCTTTGGTAAGATCTATCTCCTCTTTATACTTTAGAGTTATAGTGGGAAGAGGAGGATATAAAATGAGGATAATGAAGATGGAGGTTGTTTCATAAAAGCGAGCCCTAGACCTATAGGATTGGGTGAGTCAGATGAAGAGATAGGAATGAAAATGTCACAAGAGAACTCAGAATGATCATGAGTTCTTAAATACTCCTTCACTTGTGAACAAGGGCTTTGTGTCTTAGCTTCTTCGGTGGGAAGATCACTAGACGAGAGTGTAGCAGTCTTCTTGGAAGTCATTGATGCATCAGAAAGGAGTTTGAAGGCAAATAGCAAGTTAGAGAGAGGCTCTGGTTTACATAGAGAAAAAGGGCAAAAGCGTAAAGGTAGAAGAAGTGGTTGATCCCTTTATAAGCCAAAGGGGCGTCACTACAAAATCTGATAAACTAGTGGCACGTGGGGTACGACTGCTCTTGAAGCGACACATTTGTTTATTTGAATTTTAAAATGTCACATCAAGTTAGCTCTATACTTGATATGACATTTTGGGGGTCAATGTTTGCACCTAAAATCAATTCGGTCTAGTGGGCCGTTGAGATTTTAGTACTCGGGCTAGAGTAAGACTAGAATGACCCAAGTCATGAAGCCCAATGCCCTCATGATCCAAAGTTTGTCCAAGGCTTTGTCCATGACCGATCTTGGAGTTGGCAGAACCTGATGATGGAATCGAACCCATGCTATCTCTGTCCAAATTAAGGAGGACCTAAGTAGAACTTACCTTGACGCATGTCAAAGTGAATGCATCCGAGTTAGTCACAAGGGGAGGCTAGTTAGGGTGAGTATTGCATTGGTGAGAGGTAGACTCGAATTGCTAGACTTTAAAGACAAAGGAGATTGTCTAAATTATGCCAATTGCTCTCAGCCCAATCAGACCGATACATAAGCGGTTGAGTTGAGACACGTACAAGAATGTGGGAAGTTCGAGGCCAAGAATTACAGAAGCATGTCCAAGGCAGTTATATAAAGCCAAAGACTATAAATAGTGATGTTTGGGCTTCAAAAATGTCTCTCGCACAACCGATACTCGAACCCAACATCGATCCAAAAGAATTCAAAGCATTCATTTGTTTAGACTTCCTTCCTAGTTTTTGTATCTATCATTTTTTTACCCAAGTATTGTAACCACATTATTTCAATGGAAATGAAGTTCAATCCAAGTTATGAGCTTTTTTCACTTTGATCTTAGTATTTTCAAACTTGTATGCATCAATATTGTTTAAGGATTTTTAGTGAAATTAATTCTGATTCACTTTACACAGTCATATGAGTTAGAGTCAGTCTTATCCATACATTTCATCCACAAATCCTTAGGAATTACTTGTTCACAATCACACATTGAATCTTTTTGGATTCTAGCACGCCCATGCACAAACTGCACAAGCTGTGAACATGGTGGAACCTAGGAAGCACTAGCACTTCTAAGAAGGTAACGTGTCACATGTCGTATCATGTTTGATGCACGGATAGGACACCTCATGGACCGGGGCGGAGCCAGGAATTTGCACTTGGGGGAGTCGAGTTACAAGGTAGACTCTCAGAGGTGAATTTTTTTGAACTCAAACAGGTTTTTGGGTATGATTTTTTGTATGATAAGGCTTATAATTTCACTATGTAACGATTTTTGTCCGTTTTAAGAGTTGGAAGTTTGGTGTTTGAAATATTTACTGCGATTTGGCTTATGCTTTACAAGAATAAGCGTTGAATCGTGTATATATATATAGGTTTGAACCATTTTTCAAAAGAGTAATGCTATGCTTCCCAAAATTGAATCTCAAAATTGGTTTTCAAATGGCGTAATAGTTGTACCAAATTATTTGGCGATGATTGATGGTACCTCGTGCCACTGCATGCATTTGTTACAACTTACAACATTTGGGAATAAATTTGAGATTAATATTTGAGAAGCATATCATTATATTTTTTTTCTAAGAGTTGGAATACTGGAGGGGCCAATACATAGAATAATTCCAAAATTCTACAAATTATATATACATAAGTAAAGATTTTAAAATTTTCCCTTCTGGTGCACATTTTTCCTGCAGTATCGATTTGCAATTTTTAGGGTATTATAGTGCTGACGTGCTAACGCTGCGTTGTTGTATCCGTGTTGGAGTGTCCATGCCTGTGCTTCATGATTAGAGATGGCGAGAAAGTTGGCGGCATCCAAATTCGTTTTTCTCTTAGGACAGTTGTTACATGTGGTCTACTTGTCCCCCCTCCCGTGGTGTTTTGGTCTTGTAGGTTTTTGGAACAGATGCAAAAAGGAATCTCCTGTTCAAAATTTGGTGGGTTGTTTCTGCTGGAACGCTAAACTGGGTGCTGTGTTCTTTTGGGGCTTAGCAATTGTGTAGGTAACCTGATACTTCATGATGGGAGCCTTTTATGTCTTTGTCCCTCACGTGACTTTTTAAAAGGAGCTTTATGAAATTTACTACTAAGTTGTTGATAATTTTATACAAGTGACACACTACTCTTCAAAAAGACATCAAAAAACCAAAAAGTAACCTTGAGCTTTTAAAAGCTTTATCTAGAGCTTTTAAAAGCTCCCCCAAAAAAACTCTAAGTTCAATTTTTGTAAAGCTAATAAACTAGTTACCAAATGAATTATCATGAAATTGTGCTTTAAAAAATGTGAAGCACCAAAATGGGGGCCAAACTAAGCCTTAATATAGTTTGGGGTGGTATGTGTAGTTGAAGTATCATGGGGTGTTTTTTTTCCCAGAATTTCTGTTTGTCAGTGGTGATGAAGATGTTTGCCCATTATGTGTTTGATATATGGCCTTAAGGAGGATAACTATGTGTTGTTAAGGGACTGTTTTTGGGGTTCATTGTATGTAATAGACAATTTATGTAACTTATTGTTGACAAAATGTACTTTAGTGTATTTGCGAAATTATTTAGTGTCATATTTAAGTTGATTGGCACCAACTCTCACGCCTTAACTGCATCTCATTGTAATAAAAGAAGGAAAAAAAGAAAGTTATGTCACTGTTTTTGCATATTCATATATATGTATATATATATATATACAAAGATTCTCTAAAGAGGACCACCTCTCTTTATTAAAGAGATGACCTCTGTTTTGACCGTTGGATTGTGTTTAAAAACTGTGAAATGACAAAACTGCTATTAATGAAAACACGATCCGACGGCCAAAACAGAGGTCCTCTGTTTAATAAAAAAAAGGACGCCCTCTTTATAGCCTGACTGTATATATATATATATATATTTATATTAGATAATTGTTGGAAAACCCCTCAACTAACTCTCAAAAGTTTTAAACTCCAATTGGTTTGACCACTTTCTAAAAAGGACAAAAGGAATCTAATCCAGTGCTCACACGGTACAAGTGCATGCACTATAGGAGATCCCACATATTCCCCAGCCCTCACGCGCGCTTTTTTGGTTTCAGCCACTCACACCGTGTGAGTGGCTATACCATATAATATCCATTTCGAAAATGCATTTTTAACCTTTAAACCTTCATAACTTTTGATCTACAACTTTGTTTCTCACAAATTTTATACCGTTGGAACCGTGTCGACGAGAGGTACAAAACTAGTACCATTGTTGATACCTTTTGAGGAAAAGAAAAAAATTCTTATTTTTACATATTATGCTCCAGACGAACCTAATAAATTTTTCACATAATATTTGTGTATGAGTTATTGAATTTTCACGGTTTGTTCACGTATGCCAAGATGATATGATGTGAGGAAAAAAAAACCGAATGTTCACTTTGTTCTTAAGGAGAGTTTTAGTGAATTTTTACAAAAATTTTGCATTTGTTTGGATTGAAAAACTATGTTTTATAATTAATTTGTGAAATTTGATTTTTTTTATAAAGGAAATATGCATTGTTTAATATGAAAGAGAAAAAAAAAGAAGTAAAATTTCACTTCGCATATAAAAATATTAAGTGAAATTTCACTAAACTTGTATATGAATATTAAGAGAAATTTTACTTAAATTGACACTTGAAGACTTTTTAACAAAGTATCAAATTATGCCTTAAACTCTAGAGAGTTACTTCTAGCGACCTTTGGGATAGTTAGTGAATTTTCACTTAACCTACTAAGTGAAATCTCACTAAACGAGTATACGAATGTTAAGTTTAACTTCAAGTTTTTCAGGAAGAAAGTATGTACGGGTTCATTGAATTTTCACTTAATATTTATGTATGTCAAATTTATATGTTGCGAGAAACTTTTTTTAAAAAAAGACGAATAGCAATAAAGCCATTGCTACCTCATTAAGGCTTAGTTTGGCCCTATTTTGGTGCTTCTCCTTTTTTAAAGCACAATTTCATATTAATTCATTTGGTAACTAGTTTATGAGCTTTGCAAAAATGGAACTTAGGGCTTTTTTGGGGAGAGTTTTTAAAAGCTCTAGAATTGAGTGAAATTTCACTTAATATTTTATGTATATCAAGTGAAATTTCACTTAATATTTATGTATATCAAGTGAAATTTCACTTAATTTCACTTATTATTTATGTATGTAAAAACATGAAAATCTTTTTTCTCAAAACATATCAACAATAAATTTAAAAAAAGACGATTTTTAACAAGAATTCCTGCATTTGTTTTGGTTGAAAAATTGTGTTTTATAATTGATTATGAAATTTGCTTATTTTAACAAAATATGCATTGTTTAAAAAAACAAAAAACAAATCACCATGCCTACATGAATATTTAGTGAAATTTCACTTAACTCGTACATGAACATTAAGGCTTAGTTTGGCCCCCATTTTAGTGCTTCTACTTTTTTAAAGCATAATTTCATGTTAATTCATTTGGTAACTAGTTTATGAGCTTTGCAAAAATTGAATTTAGGGCTGTTTTAGGGAGAGTTTTTAAAGCTATAGAATTGAGTGAAATTTCACTTAATATTTTATGTATGTCAAGTGAAATTTCATTTATTATTCATGTATGTAAAAACATAAAAAAAAAAATTTCCTCAAAACATATCAACAATGGTACTAGTTTTGTAGCTCTCGTCGACACGATTCCAACGGTATAAAATTTGCAAAAAATGGAGTTGTAGGTCAAAAGTTATGGATGTTTAAAGTTTAAAAATATTTTTCGAAATTAGAATTGTTAAGGTACATTACTCACATGGTGTGAGCAGAGTGGGGAGAGAGCCGCGCGCGTGGCGCGCTTGGCCGCGCGTGGGTCGCGCGCGTTGGGGCGCGTGTAGGCTGAATTCATGCACGAAATTTTCTATGTTGCGCGCATTTATACCGTACGAGCACTGATTTAAATTCCTTTTGTCCTTTTTAATTAATGGTCAAACAAATTGGAGTTTGAATTAGAATTTTCTAATAATTCCCCCTATTTATATTTATATTTAAATTTATATATGTATGAAATTATCGACGTGGAGCTAGTAGAAGTTGGGTAAAACACTTCCCTTAGTTTGAAGCTTTCGAACTCCCCTTTTATTTATTTAATATTTTTGTTCAGTCAAATGTGACGGTAAGACGAGGTATCTTTTGGCCTTGACTTGAACAAGGGGTATTTTCACCCCTTCCATTCAATAATTTCTTTTTTTTTTCTTTCTTTATTTTATTTTAATTATTTTTTTTCCCTACCTAAAGTGCTGCTTATTTTATAAAGAATGGTCCCACATTTCATTCTTAGCGTCAATGTTTTTGATATTTTGTTGATTGTTTTGGATTAAAACATTGCACCTGTCCACTGAAGAAACTTAAGAGCTGGACCTAGTAATTGTTACACTTCTCGAAGTTAGTTTTCTTGGGGAGAACAGAATGATCTGCACCTGTCCACTGATGAAACATAAGAGCAAATTAGAAATCGATTTATTAGTTAATTACATTCTATCGCTTGTGGTTAGATTCATTTTTACTTTATTCATCAAAAGTGGATACTTAATCTCGAAGCAGTTTTGGACTAAAGTAAAACTGTTAAGATTCCCTCAAAACTGATAAAAATTTTAAAGCTGGCCAAAAGTATTAACACTTAGCCCTCTTTGTCAGGTTAATTTTGGAGTTAATCCCTTTATGTGGAGATAATGATTCCATTTGACACATAATCCCCTTGTAAATTTTGACACAAAATCCCCTTGTGCGATTATTTTGAGAGAAATCTTAATATTTTCACTTTAGTCCAATACCAAAGAGATGATAAGTGTCCACTTTTGAACCACAAGAAAATAAAGAGAAAATAGGTCTAGGTACTTTTGGGTTAAGTACCTTTAAACCCTTGTGGTTAGACCAATTTTTAACTTTACCCCTGTGCTTCAAATGTGGATACTTGACCCCTGTTGTTTCTCAAATTAAAAATTCTAAAACTGGATAATGTTGTCATTTGACACACAATTGCCATGTGGGGGTAATTTTGACACTTAAATTATCCTATGTGGGGTTAATTTTAACACATAATCTTCATGTGAGACTATTTTAAGAGAAATTTTAATATTTTCACTTTAGTTCAAACTACCAAGAGGTTAAGTATCCACTTTTGAACCATGTGGCGTAAATAAAAATAGGTCTAACAATATAGGAGTAAAATGTGATTATCCCTTATTTATTTTTGTGTTTACAATTTTCTTGCTATGGCTGTCAATATACAAACGGTTTAGATACTTTCAAATTTAGACGAGAACCAAAGAGATGTAGATACATTGAGGTATTTATAAATTGTGTTTGTGAGATTTGTTTGTGCCTATAGATTTACTTTATTCATATAGAAAGGGATCAAGCCGCATGTAAGAATTTCAAGATAGAGAAGAAGCAGGTAGAATAGTGGAAAAAATGACCACCTTGATGAGATGTATATATGAACTTAGTCATCAAAATTGAAATGGAAATGTACAGGTAGGATAGTTGTTGAAGAATGGTCAGTCCATATAGTAGATAACTATAAAATTAATCCTTAAAAGACTTGTTAAAGTCCTTATTTGCTTGGAGGATAGAATTCTAAAGACCAAATCAAGGAATATCCATCTATAAATATAGGCCTATTTTCACCCTAGTTATTCACCTCCCTCTCAACATATCATACAAGCAAATAATTTTGGCTCCAAAACTATTGCGATTTCTTTAAGAATGATGAAGATGGATATTCAGTTCTGTATAGCCACAACCATCTTGGCTATGGCTTTCTTATTTGCCTCTGCCTCTGACCCTAGCCCTCTTCAGGACTTCTGTGTTGCTGTTGATGATTACAAATCTGGCTGTATATAGACATTTTTCTCTTTCTTTCTCTTCATTTCTACATAGTTTGGCACTTGCATGCTTATATTTGGATTATATATTCTTATGTATACATATAGATATAGTATTAACTACAAAACCTATCTTCTTAAAGTGGTGTACGTATATATTTTCCTTTGCACTGTATGAGTCTACATTTTGAGAGGTCTTTTTGGTATTTTTGATGTTTCACAATTAACGGCATTTATAATTAAACTCCATTTTTTAGTACAAGCTTTGATTGTAGTGAAAATTTTAAGTAACTCCAAGCCCTATCTCCTAATGCTTCTTTTCTTTCTTTCTAACTTTCTTTCTTTCTTTCTTTCTTTTTTTTTTAATTTTTTTTCATAGATACCAAATAAAATTATAATCCTAAATGCGTGCATATATGTACCTCTCAATACATGTTCTAATAACATTAATATTGCATGCAGTGTTCGTGAATGGGAAGTTCTGCAAGGATCCAAAGGATGTTGTAGCAAACGATTTCTTCTTTCAAGGGCTCAATATTCCTGGAAATACGGTAAATCCAGTTGGGTCAAATGTCACTCAAGTAAATGTTGACAAAATCAAAGGACTCAATACCCTTGGTATCTCCTTAGCTCGTATTGACTTTGCACCTAATGGCCTCAACCCACCCCATACACACCCTCGTGCTACTGAGATCCTCGTTGTTGTGGACGGCACCCTATATGTTGGCTTTGTAACCTCCAATACTGATAACCGCCTCTTCACCAAAGTCCTATACCCCGGAGATGTGTTTGTATTCCCGGAAGGTCTCATTCACTTCCAATTAAATGTAGGAAAGAAAAATGCACTTGCTTTCGCTGGTCTGGGCAGCCAAAATGCTGGAGTTATCACTATAGCAAAGGCAGTCTTTGGGTCCAATCCAGCGATTTCTGATGATGTTCTTGCTAAAGCATTCCAAGTGGACAAGAAATTGGTTGACCATCTTCAAGCACAGTTCTGGTATGACAACAATAACTAGAGAAGTTATGAGCACTAATGCATACCAGCAGTATTAATTACCCAAGCATGATTTGTTTTCATTAAGGAAAAGCAGATATCATTTACTGCACTTAAGTTCCTAATAAGCTAAGAATAGCATAATTAAATAATTGGGTGTTGCTTTGTATGTCCGCCTTATCACAATGTTGTTCTTACTAAAGTGATGTTAACTTGTTAACTATTCTCTCTCTCTCTCTCTCTCTCTCTCTCTCTCATTATTGTTGATACAGAAACTACACAATTAATACATCATTTCTTTCCACCAAAAAAAAAACTGACATGCATTTGCAAACTACCAAGGGAAAGGAAGTACTTAACTGCAAAATCATTTTTCTTTAAGTCTGCTTTTGGTTCAAGATTTTAGAAAGAAAAAGAAAAAGAAAAAGAAAATCTTGAGTGGTACCTATACTAATAACAACAATGCCAAATTTCAGTCAATTTTTTCTATAGAATTTTAAAGTCGGTCTATTGCTTTTTCTAAATTAAAAAATTATCAACTTTTTTTGTAAAATAAAAAAGTCATCAAATTTTACATGACATTGGAGAAACTCTTTCAAACATTTCGGAGCAAGTCTTCAAAACGTACGGAGCAACACATTTCAAAGTCCGGTGCAACTCTTCAAACGCCGAGAGCAACTCTTCCATATGTTGGGAGCAATCATCACAAAGTTTTGGTACAAGTTCACAATGTTGAAAATATTATAGGGATATTAGGTCATAGACCCCTTAAAATTATGTGTTTTAGTAAAAAACCCACGTTTTTTGCAGTTTTATGAAAAGCCCCTCGCTACTTTTCGTATTTGGTAAAAAGCCCCTTCGCTCACAGCTTATGTTATATTATTTGTGAACTTTAAATCATCATAACTCACTCATTTTTTGGTCTTTTTGGGTGATTTTTTTTTATATCATGTATTTTTTCGAGATCTACGCATTAGACTTGAAAGTTGTACAAAAAAAAGTAATTTGGAACTTCATTTTTCATTTTTATCTTTCAGATATATAATATTATCTGTTTATCTAACAGATAATATTATTTGTCAACTTTAAACCAAGATAACTTTATAAATTCTTGGGCTTTTTGCGTGATTTTTTTTTTTGAATTCATGTATTTATTTGAGATTTACTCATTGGACTTGAAAGTTGTACAAAAAAAAGCAATTTGAAACTTCGTTTTTCATTTTTATCTTTTAGACACAAACAGATAATATTATCTGTTTACACTAACAGATAACATTATATGTCAACTTTAAACCACCATAACTTTATCAATTCTTGGGCTTTTTGGGTGATTTTTTTTTTGAATTCATGTATTTCTTTGAGATTTACGCATTGGACTTGAAAGTTGTACAAAAAAAAGCAATTTGAAACTTCGTTTTTCATTTTTATCTTTTAGACACAAACAGATAATATTATCTGTTTACACTAACAGATAATATTATTTGTCAACTTTAAACCAAGATAACTTTATCAATTCTTGGGCTTTTTGCGTGATTTTTTTTTTTGATTTCATGTATTTCTTTAAGATCTACGCAGCGGACTTGAAAGTTGTACAAAAAAAAAGTAATTTGGAACTTCATTTTTCATTTTTATCTTTCAGACACAAACAGATAATATTATCTGTTTACACTAACAGATAATATTACTTGTCAACTTTAAACCACCATAACTTTATCAATTCTTGGGCTTTTTGGGTAATTTTTTTTTTGATTTCATGTATTTCTTTGAGATCTACGCAATAGGCGTGGAAATTTTACGAAAAAAAAGTTAAATTGCAGCCTAATTTTGAGGTTTTTTCTATCTTACAGATAATATTATCTGTTATCTGTGTGTCTAACAGATAATATTATCTGTCAACTTTAAACTACCATAACTTTATCAATTCTTGGGTTTTTTGGGTGATTTTTTTTTTGATTTCATGTATTTTTTTAAGATCTATGCATCTATGGTGCCAATTTTACGAAAGAAATATTTTTTTATTATATGTATACGAAAAAAATGCAAATTTTCATATTTATTTGATGTTTGGTTTTTTTTATCCCAGTATTTCATGATCCACATTGAACTTGATTGATAGATCTCGTTTTGCTGATTTCAAAACATCAAATTTTACGAAAAACGGACTTGTATAACAAAAGTTATAGCAATTTGAGTGTAAAAAGGGCCTAATGTGATAAAGAAAAGTAGCATGGGTTTTAATTTTGAAGAGTTTTATTTGAGGGGGCTATGGCCGAAGGTCCCTTTGTTTTTTAGGTTTTGGGTATCTCAAATTATGATATATATATATATATATATATATGATTTTTTGGCATATAAAACCCATCTGGGTTCATTATATAAGAATTCTCTAATTGTCTGTAATTAGATGGGTGACGCCAAAAATACCTCAAGAAGAAGATTTCAAGAAGTGTAGTGATAGTAGTAGTGGTGATGGAGGTTTTAGATCTTCAAAAAAGTTGAATAAAAAAAAAGGTCCCACAAAGAGGACTTGGTGTTGTTCAACTTGAAAAGATTAGATTAGAGGAACAAAAGAAAAAAGACTCTGTTATGTCACCTAATTCAATTATATCACCAAAAAATTCTTCAGATTTAGCTTTTCAATGTCCCAATTTTAGGACCAACACTGACCCTTCTTCAATTCCTTTTCCATCCTCTGATGTGTGTTCTTCTATTCCTTTTCCATTACCAAATTTAAGTTCATGGCAATTTAATTTGCCTAAATTGTGGAATTGTGAGTATAATATTGAGAGAGAGAGAGAGAGAGAGAGAGAGAGAGAATCATATGTTTGATCATCACAATGGGTTTGTGTTTGGTTCCAATATGAATTTGTCCTATGATTCTTGAACTCCCCCTTGCTAATTTGTGGACGGCGATCCGATACCGGATTCCGGCAAGGCTTTGCCGGGAGGGGAGGGGAACTGGCGTTCGCAGAGGGGGTTTTATCCAACGATGCAAATTTGGGGGTGGGGAAATGGAGGGAAAGGGAATTAGGGATTTGAGGGTGTATTTTGGGTGTGGGTCTCACAAAATTTTTAAAATTTTGCTTAGAAGGGCCTGAGGGTCATTCAGTGTGTGGTTTGGTGTGTGTATGTATCATTTTTTATTGGAAATAAGTTCTTTTATATGAAGGTATAGATGAGTAGTGCTGCTACACACACACTTTTTGACACCAAATGTCACCCAACCATTGATTGGCGCGGGCCCCCACCACCAAATGCATCTCGGCCATTGATTTGATGGCTGAGATGCGTTTAGTGGTGAGGGCCTGCGCTAATTAATGGTTGATTGACATTTTATGTCAAAAGCATGTGTGCCAAACATTTCCCGATGTAAATAAAGCGGGGAATTTCTAGCTTTCGCGTCCAATTTGAACTTTGATTGCCATACTTTAGTTGTTGGGCCTTAAAGATCCGAATGATGGACCAAATCTTAACAAGCCCAATTAGCCGAATGAAAAGCTTGAGCTACGTCCATGATCAACTTCTCAAGTAATTTCCAATGCGGCATTTGATATAATAATGCTGTGGTTTCAAATTGTATTTGATATTCGGTTCTCAACACTCGTGGTAGTATGATCACATTCAATAATATTATAACCACTTAATTTTTTATAGGAGCTTCGACTATATCCCTTTCAAATAGAATTATTTCAAGCTAAGACTTATGTTGCTTTTTTTTTTTTAAAATTTATTATATATATATATTTATATTTATGCCTAAGCAAGTTCAAATTGCTATAACTTGTTCTACAAAAATTTTTTCGTAAAATTTGATATTTTGAAATCAACAAAATGAGATCTATCAAACGAAATCAATATTGACTATGAAACAAAGGGAAAAAAAAAACTAAAACTTAAACAAATAGGAAAATTTGTATTTTTTCGCATAAGTATAATAAAAACATTTTCTTTTCGTAAAATTGACACTGTAGATGCATAGATCTTGAAAAAAAAAATATAGGAAATCAAAAAGGAAAAAAAAAAATCACCCAAAAAGCTCAAGAATTGAGAAAGTTATGGTAATTCAAAATTGACTGATAATACTATCTATCTACAAACAGATAATAGTAATGCTAGTCACCGAATTTGTGTATCGAATTTGTGCATCGAAAAATCAGGGCCATTCATTTCGGTGGGTCCTGTACACTTTGGCGTGGGGGCCAACGAAATGAATAGCTCCAATTTTTCGGCGCACAAATTCGGTCACCCAATCATTACTGACTAGATAAAATTATCTGTTGGACAGATAAAATCTCAAAATCAGGCTGTAATTTATTTTTTTTGTAAAATTTTCAAGTCCAATGCGTAGATCTCAAACAAATGCATGAAATACAAAATACAAAAAAAAAAAATTAATAATAATAATAATAATAATAATAATAATAATAATAATAATAATAATAAATTAAATTAAATTCATCGCAAAAGGTCAAAAAATGAATAAATTATTATCGTTTTCGGAAATATTATTTGTTTACGAACATATAATATTATCCGTTTTAACATTATCTTATTTTAAACTGTTAGAGGGGCTTTTCGCTGCAAAACAAAAAAGTAGCGAGAAGCTTTTTTAAAAAATGGCCAAATTATGTGAGTTGCCAATACACTTAATTTTTAGGGGTATGGCCTAATATCCCAATTTTCATTTGAAGTTGTGTAAACTTTAAAGTGAGCCACATGCAATGATCATGAGCAATGCTATACTTGTGGTCTCAACAAATGTGATAGTTTGACCACTTTTAATAATGGTGAGACCATTTCAATATCCTACAATAAAAATCAAATCGATCTCCTTCCACGTGTTGTGAATCACATTCGAGATTCAAATTGTGAGTAGCATATTGATACCACTGAATTTTAATGGGAAATTGTCTTCAGTGAGTAATGCTATTTTTCTTAAATTTGTATCCCAAATATAATTCTCAACACATGTAACAGTAAAATCACCTTCAATTATGGTGGGATAATTCAACATCCTCTAATAAACTCGAACTCACGGCAAACTCTGAATACATTTCGGTCCAATAACTTGAAGTCGGTTCTTCCAACTCACTTACTTCTAAGGATCGAACCCCTAATCTTCCTTAGGAGGACTGTAAGATAGGCTGTGGCCCTAGCCAAGTATTTTCAACTGCTTGTGTTATTTTACATTTCAATTGCATTTGCCATTTCTTGATTTTCAACTATTTTCTAGCCTCTTTTTTTTTCTTTTTTTTTTTTTTTCATGTCTTTGAGTTTGGGAAATGGCTATGATTTTTGGGTTTTCCTTGCCTACTTCTTTTCCTTTCATTTTCTTTAACTAAATCTACAAAACCAAAGTATTAATGAATCAAGAATTCTCAGTAGGAATCAAAATTGGTTCTTATTTATCTTAATAACATTCTCGGAAAAAAAAAAAAAAAAAAAAAAGGGTAAACATTGGATTTGAATGGTAAAATCTACCCAGTAACCTATGTAGTAAAACTGTAAAACTATCATAAACCTTATTTCAAGATGCATCACTGAAATCCTCCAGATCAATCTTTTTTTCTAACCCAATGGCCATCAATCAAATACAAGTAACATATTTATTTATCCAAATTGATCTCTGCATTTACATCTTTCCTCATCTACAGTTCACAACCATCTGGATTTCTTAGCTTTCTCACTGTTTTGCCTGCCCAAATATATATCAGATTGTCATTAGTCAAGCTCAATTCTCAGATAATCAATACAACAATTCAACACTCTATATGTTGGAAGAACAAATAGTGGCAAAATGCAGAGAGAGCACATAGTAAAATCAGTTTTAATGTAATCTTCCACGAGGGACTTCAAAACCAAAGAATTATCCTTAAGGAAATCAAAATAAATAAATAAATAAAGTCTGAATTTGATTCATGGGACAATGGAGGAATTTAGTAAATTCTGTTCACTTGTTTATTAGTTGTTTCAGTATTAGTTTTAGAAACGTATGGTATGTAGGTTTAAAAAAAAAAAATATATATATATATATAGATAGATATTAAAACCTAAGACCCATTCTTCATACATATAAGAAAAGCCAATAGTATATGACCATATGCATTATGCAGAAAACTATGATATTATCAACAACCTATAACAGGGACCAAGAGAGAGAATTTACAAAAAAGGAAATAGGGGTTTTACAAGCCCTTCAACTTCTTATGTTAAATTGTGTAGCTGTATTGTTTTCCTGCAAGTTAATATATCTACGAAAAGCTACACGATTAAAAGATTTGAATTCCATTTCCAACTAAAGGGTCGTGGTGACACGCAACGCAATTTTACAATGGAACACAACCTCATTTTCATCAAACACTTCGACTACTTCCAAAACTTATTATGCAACATAAGTAAAAAATATATATTCCTGCTTCGCGTCACACATGCCATTCAATATCAACTCGGCAAAATTAAATGCTTAAACTCTCTTTGGTCTTGAGGATTTTGAGAAGAAAAAGAAGAGGGGAAGGAACACTTTTTCATGCTTAAAATTACTAAAAATATAGTAGAAAGTCAAGTAAAGAGGAATGCAAGTGCCTTGCAAAATACAAATATTTTAATTAACTTCTCACTCTATTTTCCTTTCTTTCCTGTTCTCCTAGCTGTTCTTCTCACCAACCAGAAAAAGAGAAGTGTTTTCCTCGGTTTTTTTTCCTTTCCCTCACTAAATCCATGAACCAAACAGTATTGTTTAGTAGTACTTGGATTCCCACAGGTATAGGAAACCGCACGCAGGCAAGAAAGACGTGGAAAGTATATAACCACAATCCTTTTTGTCATCTTGGAAACAAGTGGCATAAGAACAATGCATAACATAAAAATTTTGTCCACATATGTACATGTACATATGGTTGGGCACTGTTTGGTCCCATGAAAAGATTCTTAAAGGTATTGCAAGCTGTCAAAGTCAATTTGTAAAGCGATGAGAAATTTACCTGCGAATAGAGAAATGTTCCAAGGACAGCAATGGCAGCTCCGAGTGCGTTGACGGGTTGGACAGGAGTACGGAAGATGATGATGGAGGAGACGATGACAGATATACGCTTCATTGTGTTTCCTATGCTAAATGTCAAGGGAGAGATCTGGTCCAAAGACATGTATGACACCTGATTATACAAGTGATAGAATACGCTCTGGGCCGCCACCCACCTATTTTGAACAATTTAGAGCCACCCATATTTTCTCATTAGCAACACAACACAACAAAGGAAAAAGAAGAGTCAAACAATAAATCAATGTGACTACCAATGTACACACACACACACACACACACACACACATATAACATGTTTAAAAGTAGCCATTCTTGAATACAAGGGACAATATTCCTACAAACTTATAAGTTACATTAGTGCCTTCATTCTATAAGTACTTTAGTTCGCGAGGTGACGAGGAATTTTCTGGTTCATTTAAGAATCAACTCAATGCCCAATTAGTAGGAGTTGGTATTCGGAAACAAATATCAATTAAAAAAATAAAAACAAAATTAATAAATAGTGCAATCAGCCCAAAACAAAGAAAGGAAAAGTACATGGGCCTTATAAGATGCCACATGTATGACATAAAAGGTTAAAGAAAATAAGGTGGCAAAGGGAAGTAGGACAATCGTTTTCTCCTCTTAGTTAGGTGTAACTATATTCACATTTAAGTACAACTTAGGTAGGTCATAGGTGGAAGTAGAATAATCCACGAAATGCTCCCACCTCTGGTCAATAATTGCACAAATTATCGAAGAGAAATGCTATGCTTCCCAAATATTTTTCCGAAAAATGCATCCCAAATATGGCAGTGGGGTCAGGTCTACTACAGTGGGACCAGTTGAATTTTGATTGGAAGTTGTTTACCTAGCTCCACTGCCACATCATTTGGGATGCACTTTTGGGAAGAAAAAAAATTTGGGAAGCATAGCATTACTCATTATCCAATATCCGAACGACCTAAAATCAGATAGCTAATCGATGACTACTATGTCATTTGTATCAAACTTTCAAGTTCCTGAAATCAGAGAAAAAAAATAATTATAAAAGCAATGTGTTCTTTGAAACGGTAGATATTACTTGGTGATCAGTCAAAATCCATAAGATTCTTTGGCTTTAAAGTAATCCTTCACTTAATTTATTTTCATTGCGGGGAAAACTTGGGAACCATAACATAAAATTGAGAATGATTATCCTCTTCCATTATGTTTATTGTGCAGCAAATATTTATTTATTTATTTATTTTTGATCGGCAAAATGACAGTTGAGCAGTAACATCTACCAGTCTGCTGCTCTTCTACACCGCATATCCAATTTCTTAAGAAATTTAGACAGGGATCCAATGACCAACTGACCTCTTGGGAAAAAAAAAAAGAACAAAAATAAAAAATGAAATACGAAAGTAAGAAGTGGTAAATAACTCAATTGTTTGTCAAAAAATCAGAGAAATACCACCACTTACCTTTGTTCATCGACCAAGGGACGAACACATCTAAACTCACTAGATTATTTATAATCTCCATATCAAAACAAACAAGTGATAGGAAATTAAAATAACAAAATTAAAAATTAAAAATAAACGAACAACATTGAAAAACAGAATTTTGTGAGCGTAGGAAGACATAGTAGATACCATATGAAATTGGGTCCAATCTGAGAGACAGCGTTTTGCCAGCCAGCTGCCCACATTTGAGGGCCCTCCACAGCAATTGCAAAAGGGGTGAGAATCAATAGAGACATTATAGACAAACAAGCATAGTAATTCATTCCGCTAATGGACTTCCCCTTCATTCCTTTCTTCGAGAATATGTTCCGAAACACAAATGCCAAATTGGATATCATAGCCCCCATAAATCCTGTGACAGAAGCACAAAATTCAAAACTCAAAAACACACAAAGATTATTATATCAATACATTGGATAAATTTAAATCTTTGGGCTTTCCGGGATTGATATTTATTAAAGCAAAAGCAACAATTTGTTGACATATATGTACGTGTTTATAGAATTGATAATTTTCTCACCAATCATGTTGAAATTGAGCTCTGTGACTGCGGCAAGAGCGCAACCACCGATGATCGGCAAAAGTGAGAGGTAAACCTGCATTGGGAAAGTCTCGCCGAGCAAAAATCTTGAAACCAATACACTGAAAGCTGGCTCACCACTCTTGATGATGTGAGTGAATGAAACAGCAACTTTGGACATACTAACAGTTGCTGCTACATGCCCAATTGTATGTGCCACCGCCACCTACATCACAAAACTCAACTATATTCAAACATATCCAAAACCCTTGCAGCCGTAGGCTCTGTTTGGATTGCAGATTGAAAGAAGCAAAAGGAAAGAAAACTAGAAGGAAAGCTATATATATATATATATATTAATCCATGCTTAAATAACACAAGCTATATATATATATATATATATTTATCCATGCTTAAATAACACAAACTAATATGATATTCTAGGAGTAGTTTCAGATCAACTCTCAAACAGTATAAGTATACTTCCAAACACTTGAACTTACGAAACTAATTCACTAACTAAACATAACCAGATCTGAACCTTTCCAAACAACTCCTTCAAAATTAAAACTTCAAGAAATATATTAGCAAGTAAAGAAAAACTAATGCAAGTAACTAATAAAATAAAATTTTCTGATTTTAATTTTCAGCTTAATGCAAGTAACTCATAAAAATCCTTTTATTTTTCCTTTCAAAATTTTCCTATTAAACACAGCAAATAAAATTGTTTTATTTATCATTTTCTTGTACTATTTAAAATTTCTGAATTTTATTGTTCAACTTAATGCAAGTAACTTATAAAAATCAAAATTCTATTTTTTTTTCTTTCAAATTTTGCTTTTTAACACAACAAATAAAATTATTTAACTTATCTTTTTCTTGTACTATTCAAAATTTCTCAAAATTCTAATTTTTTTTTCCCAGCCTATTCCTTTTCTCACCTTTTTTTTGGGGGTCAAACTTTGCTTTTTAAACAAACAGATAAAATTGTTTCACTTGTTAGTTTCTTTTCTTTTTAATCCATGAACACTACAAACCACTGTATAATATCAAAAAGAATAATGTCATGCTTAATTTGAATCCCAAATTTGGTAGTCAAATGACGACGTCACATATGAGTTGTGAGGTGGGACCATACCACACAACATTGTGGTACAATTGAGGAAAACAAATTTGGGTATTCAAAAATGGGACGCATAACATCGTCCCTTTTCAGGGAGTACTCATTTTGTTAAAGTGAACACTTGAATTCTGTTTTCATCAAAGTAACGAAGTAATTTCACAAACTGAAAACTGGATTCGAACAAATATAAATTAAAGCCCTCAGTTTAATAAAATGAGGACTCCTGCGTCAAAAGGGTTCTATGTTCTATGCATAACATTACTATAAAATTAAAATTAAAATTAAAATTAAAAAAACCCTAGTTATTACATACCGGAAATAGAAGTTTCCAGAACTCGAGATCAATCTTCGGTGCTTCGGCGATCCTCGTAGCCCACGAAATCACCATAATAAGCGACCCGGCCGCAAGCGAGAGAGTCGATGTCAACCATGGATATGGAAACGCATTCAAAACCTTCTTATTATATATATTGAAAACTACATTCAAAGCCCACCAAGTTGCAAAATATACACTAATTTTTAGCTTCTGGGCCGCCTCGCTCTGGTCTGGTAAATCAATGTTAAGGTCTAATGGCTGTGAACGATTAGCCTCATAAGCTCTGCACTCGGTTATAGGCTTTGAAGTTCTCAATAACGGCCCCCCAAACCCTTCAATGGATGATGATGATGATGATGATGATGATAGATACAGAGGTTTGTGTATTTTGGTGTTTGAAATTGAGGGTAGTGAAACAATTTGAGGGTTTGAGGGTAAACAATTTCTGGGTCTGAAATCAATGAATGTTGTGATAGATGGTGTTGTTTGCTTTACAGAGCAAATCATTGTGTTAAATGTGTTGTGTGTGACAATTGAAATTATTTCAAAATTTCAAAATGGGTTTGTCAAAAATTGCAAAATTAGTAGCTCACAATCAGTGAAAAAAATCTAAAATTAAAAAAATAAATTATATTAGAACTGTGGCTTTGAAATATCAGAATCTGCAGTGTTTAGTGATGGGTCGACGGATTGTCCAAGAAGGAATGGAATATGCGACTTTGGAGACGTCAATATAGAGGGGGAGAGAGAGAGAGACAGAGAGAGAGATTCAATCTTTGGGGGAGAGAGAGAGAGAGATATATATAGAGGGAATTATAATATGGTTTTGTTTACAAATAGGTAAATAGGTGACAGCTGACAATTGATAATTACAATTTACAATTATGAAGCAACAGCTGGAAACAAAACCATGTTAGATTTGATAAACGAATGTGTTTAATTGGATGATAAAATTGTAATTTTAATGTATGTACGTGAACATTTCACAGCTAAGTTTATTTTGTAAATGAGTAATACTTGGGGCACAATTAAAGCCACAATTTTTTTTGCAGAACCTTTATTTTGTGTCTATCTCTCTCTTGATGGGTCTCACAGTGCCAGTGACCCCACAGTACCCACTAGGAGAGAGATAGACACAAAATGGAGGTTGTGTAAAAAAAAGTTGTGACTTTAGTTGTGCCCCAAGTATTACCCTTTGTAAATTTTCAACCCAAGCATAAACATGTTTCTATTTTTTTTTTTTTTTTTGGGTAAATTACATACTCATCTCGTCGCCTTTTTCAATAACACCCTCTAAATTAAAAATCCAACAAATCGACTCCCTCAACTATTATTTTTCTGAATATATTTTTGCTCATCTCAGAATTGATCACTCTCCTCTTCCATTGATTAATACAGTAGGGTCCAAATATCTAATATTAAATAAAAATTAATTAATGGTGTAAAGTATTTGGCCACATTGTATTAGCCAATGGGGAGAGAATAGCGAACAATTTTAGAGTAAGCAAAACTGCACTCTATTTTTTTTTCTTAAGTTGACCCCCTCAAATGACCCCTCACAAATGGTTGAGGGGTCACTTTATTGAGTTTTATTTTTTTAATTCAAGGGGTATTAGTGAAAAAGTTCAATAAATGAGGGATCTCTATATAATTTATCCTTTTATCTTCAAATTTCTCTTAAAACAACATTTAGTTGGGGTGTGTGTATATATATATATATATATATATTTATTTAATTTATCATTTAAAGTAGTGGTCTCGCACGACATAAGTGTTTGAGCCCAGCCCGGAGGGGGTTGGGTATTGAACCCTGATAATTGTTTAATATAGAGCTCATTTTTACTAATTAGACCATTACTCAGTTAAAGTGTGGTTGATAACTTAATTAATTATTGTAAACAAAATTTTCAACATTTCTTTTTTAATGTATTTGATAATATATTAGGATCCATCACTTATATGAAAAAACGGCTAAAATTTGACTAAAAAATCTTTAAATATTATTTTCAATTTTACGAGCCTTTAATTTCTTGACTATGTGAGGTTATGTAAGTAGCAATTGAAAATCACGTGAATTGCATTCTTTCTCAATGGCTTTCTGGGAAATTATGTATATAATAAGATAGAGCGGTGTGGGTCCCTTTCAATTTAGCAACTTTTAATCTTGATCATTGAGATAAGTTTAGATATTTCAGACCGTCGGATTGATTGTCCACCAAAAATAGTTAATCCCATTAAATATTGCATTATATCCTATTAAACCTCTAAATTAAAATGGAATTTCCTAAATTAATTTAAATTTGAATAAATACATGTCAATATCCAAATTGTCAACTTCAGTAAATACAAAACACAAATCTTGGGTAAAACTAAATCATTAGACTGTTTTTTTTATAGCAAAAAAGGAATTCCCTAAAATAATTTGAATTTGAAAATATACATATCTAATATTAAATACCAAACACAAATATTGAGAGATAAACTAAATCAGTGGACTGATTTTTTTCAAAATAGAAATATTGGAATATAAACTTCCCATATCATACATATATTCATAGAGTTTATTTTTTTTATAGGTTTTTCTTTTTTCCTTTCCGTGACTCTGATCAAATGACTTTCATAAAACTAATCAAACTGATATAATATGAGTGAAAAATCACATAAAGTTGAAGTTTTGGAAGTGGGTTTTAACAATGGATTTCATAATTCAAGTCTCAAGAAATGTATTCTCACTTGCATTTTTTTTAAAATCTAGGAAGCGTATTTGTTATATTCTATTGTCTATCTAGAAAATGGGTTTTTTCAGCACTATGGTTGTAAATTTTGCTACCAGTTTGATTAGTTCCACCCTTTTTATAGGTCGTTTGATTAGTTCTATTAATTTGATATAGTCTATAGGGCTAATTAGTGAAATGAGTAATGCTGCTTTCCAAATATGGGCTAATTATAAATAATCACAAAAGTTTTGCTTTCCTTTTCTATTTCTTTCCAAAAGCTTAGAAAAAGCCTTTGTTTTTTTTGTTTTTGTTTTTTTTTTGTTTTTCACTTCGTGCCCTCGGGCACGGGGGAAGTCCTTACGAATAAACATTAATTATACTTAAAATATTCATCTAATGTTGGACTAAATATATTTAACTAAATTGAGTTAATGATATATTTAATATTGGAACCAATGTCTTCTTCACTTAAAATTCCAACCATATCTCAGAACTTTTAAAGTATTGAATTTTTTTTCCCTCTTCGTGCCCCACGGGCACGGGTTAGTACTAAATAGCATGTGGGTTTGAATGACCTGTACAATTTTACGCAAAAGATTTGAAAATTTTAAAGTATTGCATTTTGTTTTTCCCTTTTTTCTTCTTCTTCTTCTTCTTCTTTTTTTTTTTTTTTTTTGCTTTGTGCCTACGGACACGAGTTATTACTAGTTGTCTAATAAAACAAAACATTGAGTCTGATAGTTGTCAGTGAAAACAATTATTTTTTTTATTTTTTATTTTTTTTTGGGAGATTTGAGATATTAGGGTTGGAACTATCAATTTCCAGAGGAAAAACGTGATAAGCAATCCATTGCTTCTTTCTTTTATTTGTTTCTCTTTTTTCTATTAATAATACTAGCTAGGCACACAACACATTTTATAATATGACTTTACATACATGTACCATGTGCTGTGCAAGTGGCGCATAGAAAAGTGTGAAAAATTCAAACAGCACAGGGTACAACACATTTAAAGTCATATAGTGCAATGTGTTGTGAAATGTGTTGTGTACCTATCATTTTTGCTTTTCTATACTTAATTGCTCAGCACAATAAAATATTATCTTAATTATTTTAGAATCAACTAAATAAAGTTGATTCTGTTGATCACTCTGCAAGAAATTTCATTAATTAAATGGATTCAAATGATTGAATTGCTGATTAGTTTTTAAGTGCCGAAGGGTGATGATGAGTTCTGGATTAGTTTACATCAAGTTATACTTTTGTTTGGTACTTTATGAAAATCATTTTGATGTTAGTTTGATAAAGAAAGAAACATTTATTGTGACATCTTTAAATCATACACGGAATTGGTATTTCTGTGACTGATTATTGTGCTACCTAAACACCCTCTAAAAAGATTATTCAAAAAGTTATTATACTAAGCGAATGATTTAAAATTGTTTGATTAACGTAAATCTGACTTGTATTTGACATTCCAAATTCTATTTATGGTAATCAATGACATCTTAAGACTTAGCATATCTAAGGGCTCGCATGGTAACGTTTCTTGTTTTGAGTTTTCAGTTTTTTAAAAACGAAAATCAGTTTTGGTTTTTTTTTTTGAAAAAAAAAACAAAAACTTGTTTGGTAACATTGTTGATTTTTTTTTTTTTTTTTAAAAACAAAAACAGGAAACTCAAAACGACTTTTTGCTGTTTTCATTTTTTTACCCAAATTTTGAAAACGTTTTTTAAAAACAAAAAACAAAAACGTTACCAAACGTGTTTTCAATTTTTATTTTTTAAAAAACGAAAACAAAAACAGAAAACAGAAAACGACAACGTTACCAAACGAGCCCTAAACTTCTTAAAATTTCAAAAATTTCTATTAGGTAATTGCAATACACAGAGACAACCATGCGTTATTGTCAATGATTCTTTATTTAACGAGTAATGAGTAATTTTATGCTTCCTAAATTTGAAACTTAAATTTGACTTTTAAATATTTTAACGGGAGTAATGCTACACTCACAATCTTTTTCATAACATTTTCAGTAATTATGCATTCTGATCCTTGATTTCGGTGGACCTTACGAGGATCTCACATGAATCTCACATGAAACTTATTGAAATCAAAGACCAAAATATGTTAATTGTAAAAAAGAGTGTGGGTGTAATATTTTTGTTTAACGATCGTCCTGCATGGTGTATCAACGGTCGAAGGTTTTTAATAATACGTACCATTGAATATTATACAATTGACAAAGTAGTTAGAAACAAAATTGGAGACTCCGGAAAGCATAGCACTATTGTTCCATAACCACAAGTGGGACATGGCAGTGGAACCCAATTGGGATCATTCCATGGCATGTGCTGGATGCTACATACGACGTCGGATGTATGTGCTGACCTGTTACCCCATTTTTGACCCAAAAACATTTTGGTATCACATTTTTTTTTTTTTAAAGATATAAGACTAATTAATTATAACTGTTCTTAATCATAGAATCATAACTATATAAGTTGCGAAATATTGTCGTACTTTCCGGATTTGGTGAGAATTATTTTTTATGTCGGCACATTTAACACGTGACTTCCACGCTTATGCAAGTGGTTCAGTCACCTAACTCTTTTTTGAGTTGGTATAACTAAGAGACAATGAGATTCACCACAAATTTCTATATCAAGTTTGACTTTTCATTATGGTTTGCAAGGAAGTAAAAGTTTCTCAAAACGAGAGAGCAGCCTCTAATCGTTTGGGGTACAAATCGGTCGGTTTGATTTTGTCAAATATTTGGCACTTTAAAAACCAAATCAATAGCTCGGTTCAATCAGTTCTATTGATTTTTTAGCTCGGTTATTGATGCTATCAAGTTGAGACCAAGCTGGTGTCAGCAAGGAAATGAGCAGCATACAATGGTTCCTCAGACCTTCGTCCTGGACGGAAAATAGAAGAAAGACTCAAGGGGGGTTAACTTCCTTTAGTCTCTGACGACATCCTATTGACGCGTTTTCTTATCACACCCAAGTGTAGGTGATCGTACAAATAATAAAGTTCTGGAAGTCCAGGTCGAACCCACAGGGAATAGAATAAAATTTTATAAAGTTAGGCAGATAACTATTTTGTCACTAAAAAGTAAATAAAAGATGATGAATTTTTGTTGGGTTTTACTAAACTACTAATTTTTATATGTTTGTTATAAAAGTAATTAAAGCTATTTTTTCCTAATTAGTTTACGGTAAAGATTTTCACAGTGCAAAATAAATTGACTAAGATACTAGTAAGAAAATGAAGAAAAATATATAAAAACTAAATTTTTGTGAGATAAACTTTTTAGATTTAATAATAGCGAAATATGGAAATAATACAGATATTTAAGCAAAACTATTATAAAACAGGAAATATTAATTAACTAGGGGAAATGATTTAAAGGAATTAGGAATATGCAAACCAACACTAGATCCCACAACTTTTGTGCATTTGAAAAGGATTTGGCATTTAATACCGCAGAGTCATTTTTTATTTAAAAATAAACTTTCACTAGTCAGGGTTATATCAAGTGTGTCAGGTTTGATATGAAACAACGTCGTTTGGTTTAAAGAAAAATAAAGAGGCAATTGGGTAGTAGCCAGGTTCGAACCGTGCCCCGCCGCGGACGTAGGTTATTCGGCGTCCAGTCCCCACCACTCTGCCACTACACAATTGTCTATCTATTATTGGATAGAAATATATATAAACACATTTTTGAAATATTAACTTTGTCATATGAGTTGTTTGAGTATGCTAGGTGTTTTTTTATGACAAAATGCATAATTTGACAATCTACATAATTAGGCTTTTTATTTCAAATATGTACTCTTTTGAGCCCAATATAGCCATAGTATATAAACATGTTAAATGGTCATAAACTATAGATACATAGATATTTTTGGCCATAAATGGAAAAACAAAACATCTAGATAAATTTGCCCATTTAAGATTAGTGCACAGAAGCTGTGGTTTCTAAGTTTTTATTACATATCCCCAATTAAAGTTTTAGCCTACCATTTTGGAGTTGAAACTGTCTTCCAAATAAAATTTAAAGATAAATTAAATAGGTGTAAACAGTGACTGCTCAATTAAAACTAAAGCTATAAAACCATGGTAAAGGTGAGAACTAATATTATTATACTATTTTCTTTATTTAACATGAGCTGGTGTTGAATTTGTGGAATCTGCAAAATATCAAAGTTTAGTACAATTAGGCTAATAAAATATACATAAATGGAAATACTGAACCAAAAATAAAATACTAAACCTTTGACTTTGAATTCTTGTGGGGTCACAGTGGTTGAACTCCAAGAACACAAATAAGGCCAAACCAAATCCAAATATACTTTTGGAGTGAGATATGTGTATGATTTACTTTTGGACTTTAGTAGGTGATTACAACAACTACGTGGCTAAGAAATCTGGCATTTAATCGCAAAATCTGTCTTTTAGTGAATGAAAATATTACTATAAAAACTGAAAATTTGGAGTTTCTAACTATTTTAGGGGGCAACTATAGGTACTATTAGACTAGAAATATTAAATCTAAATTTAAATAGGACTATTTTACTACTACAAATTGACAAAGGTCATACAAGAAAACAAATATTTTATTTTAAGAAATACAGTACACAAAGTTTTGATACATATTTTTGAACATGAAATCATAAATTACATAAAAATAAAAATTTACAACTACTAGAACTAGAAAAGGCAAAGAAAAATTAAAGTTTCCTATTTCTAGGGACAATATAAAGTGCTCACATGATAACCTCCCCTAAACTATTCTCTCCCTAACAGTGATTGTGTTGTGCTTGTGGAGCTGTGTCTTGCTTGTGGTGTGTTGTGTTTTTTCCTTCTCTGTCTTCTCATTTCCTTTTATAGACGAACTGCGATGAAAATTCATCACCGCGTTCGTCACGTTTGAGCACGAACTTTGCCATTTTTTTTTCTTCGATCTCATTTTTTTTTTTTCTGTTTTCTGACAGCTTCATTGACAAAGCATAACCTGCACAAAAGAAAAAAATTGGTATAGGTAAAGTGTCAACATCCATACTGTTTGGATGTTGATTCGTTTCACTTTTTTTTTTTTTTTTTTTTTTTTTTATATAAATAGTAAAATTACTATTTATTACTATTCATATGAATATACTATGGTGTGGTTGCTACTTTTTTCTTCCCTTTATTTCACTTCATTGTTACCTAAACATATAAAATGTGTAAAAATAAATAATTACATGCATTTGAGTGACATCACTGTTAATTTATATTAATTCAAATATGCATGTAAAACTAGGAATTTGGGGGATTAACTGAGCATTATGTCTATTATATTAGCACATAAATGTGCAATATTCAATGTTTGTCAGTCTCCTCCGATGATAAATTAATCACTTGGGAGAGAGAGAGGTATGAAGAATATTGAGAGGGAGAGAAATTGTGTACCTTCTCCAAGCTCTGCCCATGCATATATATAGTGATGGGTTATAACTGATTGCGCTTAGTTCGGCTCAGTCGTCCATTCCCCTAACATGGGCTGGGAATCAGTTTCTTCTCGTTGGGGGTGACCGTCCGGATGAACGCCATGTGTCCCTCGCCCCCAGTTAGTGGGATACCATCTTCTCATTATTAGGAATGAAGGCAAGTGTTTAGTTTGGGCTCAACGGTTGAATGTACTCAGTCTTGGGCTAATAGCTTAAACAAGGGGTCATATTCGGTACACTCAAAGCATATCTCCTATGCCACATGTCACGCTCTTAGAGGATCTTAGAGGAGTGGCGAAACGATGCCGTATCAGCTCCTCCCCCATCTAGTCTCAATTTGGACCGTTGGATTGAGGCTCCGTTCCCGAAGCAATGAGACGTGTCTGCCTACGCTTCAAAGTTAGATTAGAAAGGCTACAACGTTAATGATGACGGCTGGCGTTCTCGAGATCCGGATTCTGGATAAAATGGGGTGCTCGTTAAGACCGACGTTTACGTTGTATCGCCTACCCCGAAGGAATTGCCAGTGCTCAAGAAGACGATTTGCTCTTTCTCAACCCTAGGTCAGATCTCGTGTCTTTTCTTCATGTCTTCCATATCAATTTCATCCGAACGCACTGGCCCCAAAGGGCCTTCTACTCCGACTCCTACCAGAGGCTCGAACAGAAGGGTCCCATCTGAGATACGATGGGCCTACGAACACCTCTGGGATGACCGAGAAGAAACTAGCCCTAATTAGAAAAACGTATAAGATTCCTGACAGCTTGGGATGCAGAGTTCCAGGCACAAACCAGACCATTCTTGAATTAGAGGACGGGGAGGTAGCATTCCACCCTTATGTTTTTAAATTGGGGGTTAGGCTACCCCTTCACCCATTCTTCTGCGAGTTCTTAAACTTTTTCGGGTTAGCCCCCTGCCAACTTGTTCCCAATAGTTGAGTGACACTGATAGGTCTCGTAGTCTTGTCTCACCTGAACTTGGTGCAGTTAGACTTTAAGGCCCTCAGGACCGTTATGGCTATAAGGAGTAAAGCTGGGTTCGGATATTTTATAAATATGGCGCCTAGCCATCATGCTGTGGATGATTTGGAGTCATGCCACAAGAAATGGAAGGACGACTTTTTCTTTATCCGTGGCTTCATCAAAGATGATCCCCGTCAAGCCGGGACACCACGTAAGGATGATTAGCATCAGATCTCTTTATTTTCCTTTAACCGTTGTGTTTCCAAACCCGCCCTTTATTTCTACAGCTCGTGACTGTTATCAAAGGCCTGGGATAACCTCGACAACTCAAGCTGCTCTGAAGACTCTTTTCCAAACCACGAATAAGAGCCGACTTAGCCTTCTAACCGGTGCGAATCTTTTAGCTGTGGAGCTGATACCGATGGATGATATAATGGCAATGATCCTGGCCATTACCCGAAGCAAGAAGAGGGGTCTGCCGAAGGCACCAAGTTCTGCTCAATCTACGCAGCCCTCAACTCGCCTTAGGAAAAGGACATACAAGGTTATTGAGGAGTCTGATCCCTCTGAGGCTGAGGATCAAATTAGCTCTGCTCTAGCCCCTGCTCTAGCCCCTATGGCCCTTCCTTAATCTGAGGCTCTCACTACCCATATTGCTGCTGCAAGGGGGCGAGCAAGGGAAAATCTAAGACAGTTGGCCAACCCGTATTGTGGGGTGGCAAGTCTGTGAATGCATACATTGCATCGTACTACAAGAAGCTGGCCACAAAATTTGCCAGTACAGTTGACTTGGCAAAGAATCCTAGTTTTCTTCAGTCTTGCATCAATGCCTAACTTGAGGTAATTCCTGACCTTTAGTTTATTACTCGGCGTTTGACTTTCCTTGCTATTGACTTCTGTTTTCTTCTGCTATTTCAGGGTGCTTTCATGACCGCTGTCATTGGCAAAGCTAACTTTTAGGGTCTAGCATGGAAGACCTTTTGGCTAAGTAGGTGGAGAAAGTTTTTACTGAGACAGCCCGGGCTAACGGTCTCCAAACCGACCTTACATGGGTTAGTTTAGATAAGGTGACTATAGATTAGCAACTTCTGGCGGTCCAACTTCAACTCAAGGAATCTAAACAGCAAAACAAGCAACTAAAGGGAGCTGTCATAGCGGCTGAAGCACTTCTTGGGGCGTAGAAGGAGATCACAGCCAAGCTTAGAAAAAGTGTGGAGGAGAAGAAGAAGGCTGTGGATGTGGCCTATTTTAATGAGAAGAAAGATGAGCTAGTAAGGATGGGGTCCGTGCTGACAGATAAAGGGTATGATAAAGGCTGGGCCGAGTATGAAGAAGATGTCTTAGAAAGGTTGAAAATTCAATTTCCTGAGATCGACTTCAACCTCATCTTTCCTAATGCCGAGAGGGTCAATGAGAAGGATACCTTAGGTCCCTCTTTTGCTGTGAGATCCGAGGTCGACCCTTCAGTCCAAGCCCTTTCCAGCGAGAAGCTCCTTCTGATGTTGCTGATGCTTCTGTGGGTTTTGGAGTCACTCCCCCAGGACAATCAGTCGTAGCCATTCCAGAACAATAGTCCTTTTTTTGTAATCCATGTAATCTGACTCGGGTCTTTCTCCCCCGAAAAGACATTATGAACATAATGGTTATTTTGCATAATGTTGTTGGTATGGAATCCTTGTTTGCTTCGAGCTGAACAAGAAGATTCATGTACTTAGAAGAAATCCTTTGATGTGGATTTTTCTTGGCGGAATTTTCTAGATTTGAGGTCAAGATCATGGCGTTATAGCTTGATCTGCACTGAATACTTAGAAGAAATCCTTTGATTTGGATTTTTCTAGATTTGGGGTCTGGTCTAGGGTATAGTGGCCCGACCTGAGTCGAACACTTATAATAAATCTCCTTGTTTGGGATATTTCCAGATTTGGGGTCAGGTTTAGGTCGAGGTAGCCTGACCTAAGCTGAACACTTAGAATAAATCTCTTTGTTTGGGATTTTTCCAAATTTGGAGTTAATGTAAGGCATTATGGCCTGATCCAAGCTGAGCATTTTGAAAGAAAACTTAAGGACGTGGGTTGTCACGTGTAGTCACGTGCCCCCTGACTTAATTATGACGCATGTTGTCACGTCTCATTAAATTCGTCCATCTTTTTAGAACCCTAATCACCGTATTAGGGGTTAACTCCTTTGAATCCAACCATTCAGATCTTCTCAAACATTTGAACGGTGCAAATGTATCCCCGCCATTAATCGTGATCATCATTTAGACTGGTTGGGAGGCGTGTCGCTACAGACGTCTACCCCTATATAACCTCTTAGGCGTTCTTATAAGCAGTTACCTTGTCAAGAGTATCTTCTTCTTCCTCTGACTTTGGTAGTACATCAAAGCTCTTCGTGCTTCTCATGGATTCTCATGTTAATTTACATTTTGAGGAGGATTTGGCTGACTTTTGGAGGGAATGCGAATTCCTGATGACGTTGTGGTTCGTCCTTTCGTTGAGGGGAAAGCTATAGTCTTCCCTTCCGTCATTATCAGTAGTTATCTACTTGTGGTGGTAGGACTACGCTTTCCCTTTCCGGCTCTGTTATGCGATCTTCTGACTGGACTGCATTTTTCGTTGTGCATTTGCCGTCTGAACCTTACCCGTCTCCTTTGGGGGATTAGCGTCTTGTGCCAACATCTAAGCATAATTCTCTGCTCTTGTGAAGTCGCCCGCTGTTACACCCTTAATATTGACCGAGGGGACCCTTATCTGAGGGTTAGTATTGAAGGGAGGCATCTTGTCTAGGGTTTAGACTTCCCAAACAAGAATTAGAATTGACATCAATTCCCCAAAGTGGTGGTTTTTGGGAATTAGTTGGTTGATCCTTCTATTCATCCTCAACAAGTTCTTAATCCTGAATTCTGCAAGGATTCCTACAATGCTTTCCGATAGATCGTGGTCACCAGTACTGATGAAGAGGCATTAACCGAGCTGTTGGGGCTGGCTTTTCATTTGACGACTTGATGAGGTGTCCCGATGGTGATCCTGTTGAGGGAGTTAGGGCTGAAATATATGAGGCCCTAATTCCAAATCTTGTTGCGGCTGCTTCAGGCTCTCGGTACTTGAAAAGGTCCATGGTTTCTGGGTTACGCCAATGAGGCAATGTTGGGATTGTGCCCTCAAAACCCGGTTTTAATGTATGTGACATTTGGCATTTTATATATGGATATCATTTATACATTTAATTATGTATGTTTCATGAGATGAATGGTTGTAATCCTTAAGTGTCATGGTAGGTATTCGTGTATGTATGAGATGCATACAAGTGAGATACGAATTACTATTCTTTGATACATAGAAGTTGTCACAGTGGATGATGAGATTGGATGTCTCATCAGGTATACACTATAGCATTATTAACTTCCATAGGATGGAGTGATGAATCTCAATCACTAGAGTGTGACTCTTAGTTAATATGCTAGTGCTTATAGTGCATTGATGGACCATAAGATTCCTATTGACATATAAAACTGTTAATAGTCAATAGGAACTCATAACTAGTATAAGGTACGCGTTCTCAATCTTGAGACGATTATGGACACATTATGGATGTGACTGCTTTGACTTACCAATCAGTGAGGTCTTGCAAGATCAACACCTCGGTATCTTGGGTATGTCATATCCATAGGGTTGTGAACATATATTGTCGAGATAGAATCTACCCTCTGATAAAGAGTAAGCATTCCCTTGAGAATGCCACCAAGTTGATTACTGAGAATTACAGTTTTGTTGATAAGTAGTTATCAATATGTTTGGTAATCATGAGAGGTGAACATTAGTATACCATAGAAGTCTAGTTATTACTTCGGATTTGTTCTTTTGCGTTAGAGTGCAGTTATCGTTTTATACTGGAGTTAACGTTAACTAATTTGTAGGTTAATTCGCTGATCAAAGAGTTTGATAATGGGAATTAACAACTGGCCAACAATAAAGAACCTAGGAGGTCCTACCCTTAGCTCCGCCAGAATGCTTGGAAAGGCGTAAGGGGATTGAACCAATTGATTGGAAGTGTTTTCAATCAATTGATGTTTCGATCGATCGAGCTTAGTTTGATTTCGATCGATCGAAGGAGGCTCAACTCGATCGATTGAACTTTGTTCGATCGATCGAAGGTTCGATCGATCGAAAGTGTTTCGATCGATTGAACTCTAAAGTCTATTTGGAAATCTATAAGTAGGGCAACTGTGTACAGAAAAAGTATGAACATCGATTTAATTCCAGAAAGCTGCAAAAACCTGTTTAGGACTCCCAAACCTTCTTTTTCCCTCTATTAGGGTTCTTACTAGGGTGTACTCGAGCCGAGCTTTTCGAACTCGAGCCGAGCTTTAAGAGTTAGCATCCTGCTTAAGCTTAAGCTTGGCTCGTTTATAATCGAGTCGAGCCGAGCAGAGCCGAGCCTAGCCTAGCTGTTTTCGAGCTAAGCCGCGAGCCCTTGTTGAGTGGATCAACTCGTGTACACCCCTAGTAGCAAGTGTAAGTTGACAAACAAAACCCACAGACCAAACTCAATGCTAGATAGTTGGTATATATATGTTTATATATTTTTTTACCTAAAACAATTGCTTGGAACGTGAATTTAGGACTATGCACATTATAATATGGCAATATTTTTTCAATTTTAAATAATTTGCATTATACATATATTATATTTTTATAATTATCATATATATATATAATTAAACAAGCCTTATCAAACCTATTAAAGAGATTTTTCTCAAGCCTATTATATGAGCCTTAATCAAACTGTTCGCGAGCCTTATCGAGTAGAGCCCAAGTGTGCTTAAGCTTGGCTTGTTTATTAAATGAGCTTTGTATTCAAGATCGAGATTGGCTCGTTTATTATACAAGCCTACCCGCGAGCCCTTGTTGAGCGGCTCAGCTCGTGTACACCCCTAGTTCTTACCAAACCTAGCCTCTCCGGAAAGTGTTTGAGGAGACATAAGGGTGAAGATCATTTAGAGGAAGCTACTGGACATTGAACAAAAAGACATAGTCAGAATTGGGTTCAAGACACTAAGGTATTACATACTAACCTTCTCTCTACGTATCTATAGAATTGATAAGTAGTAGATCCGGGAATGGCAATAAGTTTTTGAAACTTGTTTTTCCGCTATGCATGATTTAAAGTTTTTCGAAACCTAAATCCAACAAGCAAACCCCAGCAAACTAAAGGCGTCGTTTCACTGCCAGATTCGTCTGAGGATAATGGCGCTTCTAACGGTGATAGGCCTCTTGCTCATTTTGGGAAAGGTAAAGAGGCTGGAGAGGGATCCTCTGCTTGAACCGATAAAGGGAAACAAAATGTTGGAGAGAAAAATGCTCCTTCTTCTTTTGGAGATGGTCAAGGCTCTTTCCCAGAGTCATCTGAGGGTCCTCAGAAGAGGGCTCGTACCGGTGAAGGCCCTTCTGTCTTTATCGCTAGGCAGAGCTCTTGGGTCTGGATTTTCCCTAGCGCATCTGGAAGAGCACCTTTAGCAAGTGGAAAACACAGGGTGATTTGAGGGAGACAGAATCCTTGATGCAGCATGTGGACATTCAAGCCCTAGAAGCAACTTTGAAGGAGTTGGTGGGAAAAGTACAAGTTCTTGAAGCTGAGGTGGAAAAACTCAAGAATCCAAATGTTTAAGAGTTGTCGCTTTTTTCTTTTTTGCTTGTTTTTGGTGATGGAGGGGAGGGTTTGTAAAAATTTCCTTTAAATGAATGAAGATTTTCTTGTTTTGTGATGATCTACTTGGACATGCCTGACCATTGATGCTACCTTTTGTCCTGTATACTTATGTAAAACATAACCTCCTAAGATATCAAAATTGGCTAACTGTAGATCACATTATCAAATTACTTTATTCATCTGGGGACATTTATGCATAATTTGAACACAAAAAAAATAAATCTACATTACATATAGTACTTCTTCAGATGCTCAGCATGCCAGGGCCGTGGCACTGGTTTGTTTTCCATGTCATGTAGCCAGTACGTTCCTGGTCTGTTAAACTTGACCACTTTGTATGGTCCTTCCCAATTTGGGGCCAGTTTTCCATCCGTAGGATCTTTGGTGTTTGGAAAGACCCTTCTTAAGACCAAATCCCCAAGGTGAAAAGTTTGGGGCCTTACCTTCTTATTGAAATACCTTGAGATCTTCTGCTAATAGACTACAAGCCGAAGTAGAGCTTGTTTTTTTGCCCCTTCTAGGAGATCCAAGTTCTATTGTAAGCCTTCACTATTCTGTGCTCTAGTAGTGAGCAGCAAACCCTGATCATCTACAGCTGTAATATCTTGTATTTTCATTGTACTTTTATACCTTTTTGATATAAATGAGATTCAGTATACCCGTATTTATCCTTCTTGTATTTTCACTTTCAATCGATCGAAGCTTTCTTAAATGATCGAACTTTACTATCTTCAATCAATCGAACGTCCTCCGAGCGATCGAAACTCAGCCCACCTGCTTTATGATGTGGAACCCTTTCTCACGTGATTGAACCCATCTCAATCGATTGAACCCTGACCGGCCTGTTCTCAATCGATCGAACTCACTTCAATCGATCGAACTTGATTGTACTTGTAAACCAAGTATATTTCTACTATGTATCACACACACACACACACATACATGTTTGGGCTGGTTTTGAGAGAGTTAGAGAGATATACCATTATATATATATACACTTATGTATATATATACACACACACACACCTGGTTATATATACACACAACCAAACACACACATACCCTCACACTCTCTGAATAAGAAGAAGAAGAGAATGAGCAAACAAGGAGAAGATGAAGAGACTGAAAGAGAAGGAGAAAGAGAAAGAGAAGAGAAGAGAGAGACCACCGAGGACCCGCGGCTGCCCCGAGCTTGCCTGTGTCACCGTCTTTACCGGTGAGTGTCTGTACTCACTCTATAGCGTAGATATGTTGCTATATATGTGTTTTGGCAAGAAAGAACGGATCCCGAACGTGCGTACAAGGTCCAGTTTAGTCTGAGAAGAAAACCACTTCTCAATCGATCGAACTGCTTTTGATCGATTGAACACAGATAGACTTCAATTGATCGAACATTGCTCAATCGATCGCACTTCAATTTCCTCAATCGATCGAACTTAGTTCAATCGATCGAACTTTACTTTTGTCAATCCATTGAAATGACTTCAATCGATCGAACATGACAGTTTGTTAAATATTTTGTTATTTATATCTGATGGACTGCTACGCCGGGTTATATCATGTGTGGATGGTTAGAAGCGGTATTGGAATAATATACACGTAGAATAATAGGTTGATGCATTAAATAGTGCAACTATTCGGTTAAGGTTGAGATAATAATGAGATTGAAAAGCAGTCATGCTTAGTGGTCTGTCGACCGCAAAGGTCAATACTATTTATATTTATGCGTATGAATACGGTCGCTAAGATCGTATGATGTCGGGTATGGGATCCCAAGGTACTGGGATAAGATCGAGACTGTGTGTCAGGTTTTACGTATGATAGAGTTGGACTGTGTGTCAGATTTGGGAGGTTATGTGATGTCGGACTTCGTGTCGAGTTTAATATATCAGGGCTGGTGGCTATAATGTATTGGTGCTAGAGTGTCGTAGCATATCAGGATTGCATGCCGTAGTAGCATATCGGGGCTACGTGCCATAGTAGCATATCGGGGCTGCATGCCATAGTAGCATATCAGGGCTACGTCTAGCATTACGAAGCTGAGTGCTGTGGTATGGTGGAGCTGAGTGCTATGGTATGGTAGAGCTAAGTGTATTGGTATGGTGGAGCTGAGTACAGTGGTATGGTAGAGCTGAGTGCAGTGATATAGCAGAGCTGAGTACTGTAGTATGTCAGAACTGCTTGTCATATTATAAGTGCGTGTTGGTTGTAATGTATCAAAGGGCGAGTTGGCCAAAACGTAAGGACTGTGTGTCGGGATTTGATAGCTCGGGTGGTATGGGACTACGTGTCTGATTTATGTGTTAAGAATTAGGACTACTTGAAGTACTGGGCTACATGCTAGGTTAGAAAGGGATTGTCAAGGAATGAGTTGAGTACTGTGAGAAGTAAGGCTGCGTGCGTGATGTGGACCCGAGAGTCCATGTTATGATGAGATTTGGTTGGGATGATATCAATTATATATATTGAGTTAGTGCATTCATGAATGTGAATGACTAGATGACTCTTAATAATGTTGTTGTTTTATATGCTGTAAATCTATAGATACTCTGTTAGTGTTTGCATTCACTCGGCTTTCGTAACTGACGGCACTTATACCGTTGAATATTCGACATCCAGCTGGCCAGGGTTATGAGTATGCAGATAGGGGCTACGAGGATGGAGCCTATGATGACGGAGGTTATGCTGGTGCTGACTACTACGCAAGCTGAAGACTTGGAGCTTGCTGTTGATAGTTTATGCTTATGTTTTTAGAGACTCTGTAATAGTTACATTTATAATCGGCGTATGTTGCCGTAATACTTTAATTACGTTTCTGCAGAAGACACTTAAGGTTTGTAATAGTTTAGTATTAAACTCTGATTAATGATTATATATATCGAACTTAGAATTTCCAAATGAGCAATTTATTCCATTACTTTGATGGTTTGACTTTGGTTATGGACAATATGGTGACTTTCAACTGTCATGGACTATGGGTCCAAAAAGGAATTTATTTTCTCTATTTTTGCTACTGTGGGGCGTGATAATGGCCGTCATGGATTTGGTCCTGGTAGTTGGCATACCTATCTCTACTGGCAGGACTGCTTCTATTCCATAGACCAGAGCGGTGACTCTCCAATAGCCGTCCTCTTGGTTGTTCGGTAAGCCCACAGTATTTCTGGCAATTCGTTTAGCCATCGTCCTTTGGCTCATTCCAGTCTTTTCTTCATGGCATCAAGAATCGTCCTGTTTGTTACCTCAGATTGGCCATTATCCTGTGGGTGTCCAGGAGAAGAAAAATGATGTCTGATCTGTAGGTCCTCACAAAATTGTTGGAAGACTGACCCTTCGAACTAGGTTCCATTATCTGTGATTAGGACATGAGGAACACCATATCTACATAAAACATTTTTCCATACAAAGCCCTTCATATCTGTTTGGCCAATTTTGGCTAATGCCTCTGCTTCTGCCCACTTTGAAAAATAGTCCACAACAACAACCACGAACTTTTTTCCTCCTCTGGCAGTAGGAAGGGGACCCACAATATCCATCCCCCATTGCATAAAGGGCCAAGGGCACTGCCTAGGGGTCATAGGTTGGGGGGGTTGATGCACGTATTTTGAAAACCTTTGGCTCTGGTCACATTTCGTTACCAACTCATGGGCATCAAGCTTCATATTGGGACAATAGTACCCTAAAGTCAAGGCTCGGTGTGCTAGGGTTCTGGTACCTACATGATTTCTACAGACCCCCCTCGTGAATTTCCCTAAGGACGTAATCTGCTTGGTACGGGGTCAGGCATCTAAGCAATGGTTGTGAGAAAGATCTTTTGTATAATACTTCATCTAGGAGCACATAGCAAGCTGCCTTAATCCTTAGTTTCCTGGCCTGCTGCTTGTCATCAGGTAGCTTTCCATACTTTACGTACTCGTAGATAGGTTCCAACTAGGATCCTGGAAGGCCTTCTATGTCGTTGAGATGTACTCTCCCCAAGTACTGAATGCGCAGGGCTTCTAATAAGCCGATCTTGATCATAGAATCCCGAGTCTCCTCTCCAGAGCCTGTCAGCTTAGCCAGCCGATCTGCCCTGCCATTCTCCTGACCTGGGATTTTTAGTATGCTGAACTCCTGAAAATCGTGAGCTAGTCTTCGGACAATTGAATGGTAGGCATGCATGCTTGCTTCTTTGACTTTAAATTTGCCTCCTGCCTGGCTAACCACCAACTAGGAGTCACAATAAACTTTGAGGGTTGAGGCCCTACATAGTTTAGCTAGCTACATGCCAATGATCAAGGCTTCATACTGCACTTCGTTGTTTGATGCTCTGAAGCCAAATGCCACTGACTTTTCCAATACTTTCCCTTCTGGGGTTCTGAGGACAATGCCTACTCCACACCTTTTTTATTTGACACTTCATCAGTGTATAATTGCCATTTCTGTGATCCTGTTAGCATATCTCTGACAAATCCTTCCCCAGTAAATTCAGCCACGAAGTCGGCTAGGGCCTGAGCCTTTATTGTTGTTCTCGGGATGAACTAAATATCAAACTCCCCAAGCTCTGTGGCCCATTTGGCCAATCTTCCTGACGTCTCTGGTTTGTGGAGCATGAATCTAAGGGGGTGATCAGTGCGTACAATGACGGCGTGCGACTGGAAGTTGTAGACACCCCATTTTGTCAGCTAACAGATTTAGGAGGCCACAAGCACGTCAAACCTCGATGATTAGAAAGATCGGATTTTCAGAGATTGCTTCTAACTCTCAAGAAGTCAAAGAATTGGCAGAAATGACCAAAATGCCCCTAAAAGCCCAAAACTCTCCAGATTGGCCCAGAATCTCAGAAATCATTCGATATCGTTCAATAAAAAGAAAAGTATTTTAAAAGAGAAATATTTGAAATCGTCAGCTCGCAGAGACCCCCGGAAGTCACGGAAGTTCCCAAAAAGTCCCCGTTGACTGGTTTGACCAAGGTTTGACCAAGTTTGACCAGGATTTGACCAAAATCATCCGAATTGGCCGAAAAGTTCCGAGATCATCTTAAATCATGTAGAAATTCTTAAAATAAGTTTCAAAAGAAAATCGGACGGAAACGTCAGGCTTCGGAGGCTCCTAGAACTTCCCAGAATTTCTTGGAAGTGCAATGTTTGACCGATTTGACTGCAAGTTTGACCAAAAGTCAAAGTCACCTTTTTGACGTTGAAATATTTTTATCAAATACTAGAGGTCAATAGCTTTCCAACGGTATATCGCACATGATTTCTGAACTTAAATTGAATTTATTATGAATTTTCAAAAGTGAAAAAGGCGATCAAATCACCGTTTATCACGAATACTGCAAAACTTTCCAAAGTGACCCAACTTTAAATTTTTTTTTTTTATGAAAAGTAGACCTCAATACCTTTCCAACGGTATATCACAATCTCAATTTGGATTTCGTATGAATATTCTGTGAATTTCGAATGAAATAGGGCCGTTTCCCAAATTCCGGGAGTTCTGGGGGTCAAAATGCAAATTTTGGTCAACGGGGGGGGGGGGGGGGTTGACAGGCCCACTTCCATGGCGCCAGTGTCCGAGTGCCGCGGTGGCACTCTGAGTGATTTTTTAATTTTTTTTGTAATTTTTGGTTAATTTTTGGGTTTTAATTCATATTTTCAATAAACAAAACGACATAGTTTTGAAATTCTGAAGATTTTGGACCAATTAGAGACTTTTTTAAAACCCAAATACCTCCCCAAGTTGGCCTATAAATGAGACCCATTTGCTTCCATTTGGGGAAAACTTGGAAGCCATTAGAGAGAGATATAGAGAGTTAGGGAGAAATAGAGAGAGGAATAGAGATTTTCTTCTTCAAAATCCAATCCAAATGTGAGTTTCAATTAGTTTTCTCAAAACTAAACTTGTGTTCACAAGATTTCAATTCATTTTCTTCATCTTCTTTGAGTTTTAGAGAGCAATCTACACCCACATACACACATATATGAGAGGTTGAATGCTTGTGGTTCCACCATTGAATATCATCTATTAATTGTTTATTTTCTTGCTTATATACAATGTTCATCTCCTCTTACCTCATTTCTTTTTTATTTTCTTTGTTTTACTTATAGTTCATCATCATCTAAGTGATGACATGAAGTTTGAGGTGAGTGAATCCTTATGGATAGTAGCTCTTAACCTCAAAAACATGTTTGATAGATGATGATTAAAACCCCAATACTTCCAAAGTATTCTTGAGGTTATGCTCAAATGGAAGAAATGTCCTCCAACAATCTTGGAGGTTCTTGACATGAGTTCAATATTGATATTTCAAGTGGTCATAACTTCCATTTAAATGTTGAAAATATAATTTCAAAACCCCTATTTCAAAGCCCTTCTAAAACCCCCAATATTTGGATTCCAAGAAATAAACCTTGTTTTCTCAAAAATCTTCAAAACAGCGAGTTATTTAACTTCAAATAATTATTCTAAGTTCAATACTCAATATATGAATGTAAGACCACTTGGAAAGTTTTCCTAACTCATTAGAGAACACCCATGATTTTTGGTTTGACTTGGAAATACTTGGAAGGATTCATTTTGGTCCAAACATTCTCTCCAGATATTCTGCCTTTACTGTCACAGCAGCTTGGTTGACTTTCAACTTGTTTTACAGAAAACTTTTCCAAAAGGAGTGATCCCAACCTATTTTTCCCTTGAACTTCAATGTCTTTGGGAACTTTCTATATAATATGGGCCTCTAAATGTTTTGTTTTCATTTTCTAAGATTTTTCAACATTTCAGTCAACAATACGGATTCTGTTTCTGAGTGACCTCTATTGTTTATATGATTTCTCTGAGTCTGTAATAGTTATTGAGGATTGGCTTTTTTTTATATGTGTTCAAGACACAATAAGGATGATCTCCATAAAAAAATCATGTATTAAAAATATTTTTAACCCTACTTTTCAATTTCCACAAGATCAAGTTACTGTTATGTCCACTATTCACAGCAAGTATACTTTTACTTCCATCCTTTGATTTGATGCTTATATATACTTCAAATTAGTTTATATCCTAGGCAGTGGTCCATACCATATTTGTACATATCCCATGATGATTTCCCCATGCATTCATTCATCTTCTAGACTTCTAAGTCACTTTAGAAAACCCAAGTACACAAACACACTACAACCTTTGCACATTTTAGGATCATACATTGCATCCATGCAAGATTTGGGGTCTTTGTGATTCCTAATCTAAGAAGATCATAAGGAATGAACTTGATCATACGTTCATGCTTCCCCTCGATCTAATCTTCCTTTCTCATCTGTCCCAGGGATTGAGAGGTCTTCGTTTCTCAAAGATTAACATGCATCATACTAGCTTGCTAAGCATATTTTGATTTCTTTGATTATTTGTTTCAATAACAATTCATGTCCCCTTTAGATTAGGAAAACTTGATTATTTGATACATGATTAGACGATTTTTCCTAGGTTTGTTTGTGTTTTTGCATTGTGTGATATTTGGTTTAGATTTTATGAATGGTATCTTATCTTTTGATCTTCCATTTCAAAATTCTTATGTGATGTAATATACTATCATAGTATTAATTATCGAACTAAACATAGTACAAGATGATTATTTGGATGCTAATTGAGGCCCATCGGAAGACGGGGCGAGTTGAGGGTGTTTTAGTTGCGACAAAGGCACTTTCCTCTCTCGTACCAAAATCCCGAGGCCGGTGCCCTTTATTCGTTTGGGTGAGTCAAATTAGGTATCTTGGTTCCTTAAAGACCAAGTGGCGACTCTGTATTTGTTTTCAACAGACCTTTTGCGTCCCTTTCAAAACGATTTCAAACAAACAACATATGGAATTTCTCGTGTCCACAATCTGGCGACTCTGCTGGGGAATTTTATTTTAAAACCAAATAATACCGAGGTTTAACTCATAAGAAGCATCCTTAAAATCATCTTTTTACTATGTCTGGTTCACCGCATTGCACTTCCGCATTTCCCCCTCCGACTGTGTTTGAAACGCGACGCTGACATTGTTCAGGTCTTACTGTGCCAGGGCACAAGTCATCGTTGATACTGTACCTTCCAAGGTATATCAAAAAGAGTAACAACTTCCGTACTGTCTCCCTGGCGGTATATTGGAACTCTCGTCAATGGACCCTCTTTGACTAAACCCAGCCTTTGCATATAAATTCCTGTAGAACCTTTCATAGGACTGTTCATTTATCTTTTCGAGATAGGACAATGTGATATAACTGCTGTATGCCCTGGTGGGATTACCTGCACGGTGTAGACGCTTATGTGGCATAGAACAGAACCTATTTCTTATGATTCCCAAGGCAATCACTCATATGTGACCACATTGAGTTGACCTGCCTAGGCACCATGGTAAGGATGTCTACTCCATGTTCACAAAGATGTACACCGCAAACCTTGTTTGTTGGTCCTAAGATATAGGAGTATGAAAACTTGCTAGACAGTATGATCACCATCAGATATAACCAGTTTCTCCCAGAAACTCTGTCCAACTCGTCTAGATATAACCAGTATCTCCTAGAAACTCTGTCCATATATTCCAGAATTATCCAGATACGACCAGTTTCTCCTAAAAACTCGTCCAACTCGCCCAGATATAACCAGTTTCTCCCAAAAACTCTGTCCGGATATCTCGAAAATACCCAGATACGACCAATTTCTCCCAGAAACTCAGTCCAACTCATCCAAATATAACCAGTTTCTCCCAGAAACTCCATCTGGATATCCCAGAAATACCCAATTTTCCCCAGAAACTCTATTGAAACTTCTCGAAATATTTTGGAAACCCCTGTTATCCCCTGGTGATCGTACTAGAAGGTAAGGTTAGCACACTCTGTATGGCTAGGACCTTATTTGCTTAGCTGTTATCTGTTAGAAGTAGGGGCATCATGTAGATTAGGGCTTGCATCCGAATGATTGCTTCATCAGTCTATATACACTGTGATAGTCGGTCTGTACACAAGTTAGTCCTCACTTGTCAAAATCTAACACACAGTCCTTTCACATCTATATGTCAATATAAGTTCTGAGCACCCAGGATCTGCGTTGTGGTTCAGAGGATTAGGGAGCCGCCTTATTCAAATCACTCCGCCGAAAGTTAGCTTTATGGATCCGGAAGGTTTGGAAGCAAGAATGACAAGTTTTAGCCTTCATGGAAGAATTGAAACAGCAGCAGCCACAGTATCCACGTGGGTTCCCACCACCACTGGGATTCATGCCGCCACCACCACCGGGGTTTGTACCACCTCCCGTCGGTATACATAATAATAATATAGATGATGACTGGTTCAATGGGGCCCCACTGCCTGCACTTAACAAGAAAATTCAAGAAAAACTGGAAAATGTCGACAAACTTGAGAACATACTAAGAAAAAGCAAAGGGGTCGACGATTACATGTTAGATCTAGAAGGATTGTTTGAGCCCAACAAATTAAAGCTACCTGAGAACTTCAAGATGCCTAAAATTGACCGTTTTAATGGAACTGGGAATCCAAAGAGCCACATAAAGTTCTGCATGAGTGTTTTCCAATCAATGGGCTGCACCCATGAGCACATCGCAATGTTGTTCCCTCAAACCCTCGCCAAGGCTGCTTTATCCTGGTTTCTGACCTTGGAGGTTTTTAAGACGCGAACTTGGGAAGATATATTCCAAGTCTTCGTTGATCAATACTCCTACAACCAAGAGCTCGATGTCACCATCCGGGATCTAGAGACTACCCGATAGAACTTCAATGAGTCCTTCGCTGCGTTCTTGAGCAGATGGAGGAATAAAGTGGCCCAAATGACCCACCGACCAGTCGAAAAGGAACAAGTCTGGATGTTGATCAAGAATCTACAGCCGTTGTACCATGAGAAACTATTCTTCCAGTCTATCTCAACTTTTGAAGAACTGTTTGAGATTGGGACTAGAATTGAGGATGCAATCAGGGAAGGGAAGATCAAGAATGAAGAATCACAAAGCCAGTCCAAAAGGCCCGACTACTCTCGAAACCCTTCGGATGTCAACGCCCTTAGTAACCAACCCATGGCCTATTCTCCCCAACCATACTAGTTCACAAACCAAACCAGCTCGGCTAGCCGCCCTTACCAAAATAGGGTACCTCGTGAATTTTCTTAGCTAGATATCTCCCCTTCCGTTGCCTTAGGTCGCCTGCTAAAAAAGGGACACCTCTAACTCCTTCAGCCTCGTGCCAATCCCCCACCACCTAACTGTGACCTGTCCAAACAATGTGCCTACCACCAAGGCCCAGGCCATGACACCGCCAGGTGCATACATCTCCGCCATGATATCCAAGACCTCATTGATCAAAGAATCATCGAGCCACCACCCATGTCACCCATGTCAGCTAAGCCCCTAGCCGGTCCTTTCAAATGATCCCCTTCGCTGAGGCCAATGATTGTTGAAGCTACGCAGTGAGTTGATAGTGTTTGGAACTTCTTCTACAAATAATAATAAGAATAAGCGAGTCACTGTGACACTCCATTTGAGACCAGGTCGAGTCAAGTCGAGTCTGTCCTATGTTTTGAATCTATTTCATGTTTAGTCTTGTGGTCAAGTCTGTCTGTTGACACGACTAAAAAGTTGTGCGCTCTTGTGCAACACCCAAGTGTAGGTGATTGTGCAAGTAATACTGGATAAGTCCAGGTCGATCCCACAGGGAAGGAATAGGAAGAAAATATACTAAGTTACAACCTAAAGAAAAAGAAAATAAGAATGACTGATTGGATGTGTACTAACAAATCCTAATTAATTTAATTAAACTAAATAATAAACTAAAGCTTATAGAAACATAATTAATGAAACAGATAAACTAAAGGTGTTGGAAATACGTGAATCCACATTGATCCTAACCACCTACCATGCATATTCATTAACGCTCTATGGAGTACATCCCTTTTCAGCATTCCGTATTTTTCTAAAGATGAAGAATCAATAGCCCTTTCATGACCGGGACTACATCATCACAGTTGATTTAAAATACTTGGAAGACGGTTTAAAACAATGGTTATTACTTGCACTCTAAATGGTGTTAGCATTCAAAGTGGTTTTCAAAAGTCATTGAAGAAAAGGCCTTAAGGCTTTAAGTTCTAAAAACTGTTGTGACAAACTGAGCTTATAGGGACAATTTGATGACAGATTTCTAAAACAAAAAGTCATGAAATGCTTAAAAGAAACATCTTAGGAATTAACATGTTCGATCGATCAAAGCGCTCTCGATCGATCGGACAACAATCCTTCAATCGATCGAAATGCCTTCGATCGCTTGACTATCTCTGGTTCGATCGATCGAAATACCTTCGATCGATCGAGCCCAAGTTTACTATATCATACATGGCAGAGGCTAAAAATCAATATTTCATCACATATTTCCAACGTCTAAACTACAGAAACATGATTAAACTAGTGCAGAAACAGTAAAACATAACAATCATAACTACTAGATGCATAAACAATTAAATAAGACAAAGGAAAAGAAAAACCTGGAATAAATCTGAAAATAACTTGTAAATAACTTGAACTAGACTTTAATCTTCAATAATCTTCAATAAATCAATGGAAAAGAGGAAGAAAAACATTAATCTAACCTAATCTACTCCTAATCTAACCCTAAAACTACCCTAAAACTGCTGTTTTCTGCGTTCTGGAGCGTCCTCCCTTCGTCTGGCGTCAAAACGACGTATTTATAGGATTCCAATAGAGTTTACGCAACTTTTGGGTGAATATAAAGTTCGATCGATCGAGCTTAGTTCGATCGATCGAAGGTTCGATCGATTGAACTCTTCCTCAATCGCTTGAACTCTCTGATTTTGACAGCTCTGCGCTCCGATGGGAGAATGGCCATAACGTTTTACTCGGACCTCAGATTGACCTCCCATTTACGGCCACGCGACCGTAACTCAAAGATCCACATTTTATATCTCTGGGAAAATCTTCCAAATCTGAAGTCTTCATTCTTAAAAATGGCATTTTCTCAGCTACTTCTGTTGTTCTATCCACCAGAATCACTTTTCTTTAGCTCCACTTCATTGATTTACATCCTAATGCCTATAAAACAATGCAAAAACATATGTTTTAGTATTAACACAATAAAAAGAACATTGTTATTAGAATATACCTAAATGTAAGGACTTTGGAGATAAAAGTATACATAAAGGACCATGTATTACGCTATAAACATGCACTTTTCACCTCGAATCACACCCCCCAACTAGCTCGTTGCTAGTCCCTAGCAATGAAGCGAACTACAACAGTGTTTATTTAACTCTAAAAATTAAAAATAAAAGAAAGTAAAAATCCTAAATCACTTTCGCAGGAATCGCGATTGCATTTAGCGTATGCAACAAGCCTTTAAACCTCTAGGTTCCCCCTAGTGGACGGGTGTTGTCTCGTGAGGGTTTACACTGAATCTATCCACAAAATTCATGTTTATGTTAATGGTTCTAGTTTAAATGTGTTCAAGAAATTTTATTCCTCTCAGTTAGCAATATAGTTAAGCTCAACAATCTCATGAAACTCTCTAGTATGCCATAGCAATGCAACACACATATTACAGTTAATCTACTATCAAAGTCATTAGAATATTCCATACCTGTTAATCTTCAAGTGTGTGTGTGTGAATGGACAACCAAAATACACAACTTCGATTTCAAAGCTCGCATAACCTAAGATACTATCAAGATGTTCATTTTGACTCAACTCTCACTAGGATTACACTCTCAATATGAAATCACTCCGAATTAGGTGTAATAATTGTCACTCATGATATGGAAGCTATAAAGAGTAATTGTAAATGGAATCTAATGCTTCTCATATCTAAATTGAAAAACAGAAATTTTATAGTGCACAAAGTCTCATGAAATGATACTTTTCACTAGAAGAGCGAGATACCGTGGATAACTTTCTCATTACCTTAACTTCAAATCCAATTTACTTAAAATCATCAGGACTTTGAAAAAGAGGTGTTAGATTAAGAAGAAAAAGGCTCGTGATATTCAATTGGGTCAAAGGATGTGATTGGAATGTCTACTATAACTTTTCAAACTTCCCACATCTCCAATCTCTCTCTTCTTCTTTTGTTTTATTTATTTTTTTCACACTCCTCTTTTCATTCCTTTTTTTTTTCTTTTGTAACAACCATTGGCATTTTTTTTTCTTTTTCTTCTCATGCTTTTCTTTTTTTATTTCATTTTTTCTTTGCCAACTTTTCCTTATTCACACTAACATACTTCTTGTTTACGCAACACATCCCAATCACACCTAAATAAATAACTGATGCTTGAACTCCTAATTTGGAGTTTGGTATAGACTTTAGGATTATGAAGACAAGGCGATTATGATAAGCTCAAGAGGTGAAGTAAAGGAATAGCATAGAGGTAGGCCAAGGCTGTATTATCCATGTATGGTCAAAAGATGGCCTAAATCATCTTCTAAGTTAATAGGATAATTCATTTCAGTAAATTCAAGAGCTCTAAAGTTTGGTAAATCCTGAACGTTCTCTTCTAGTGATCAGTCAAAATGAAGAAGAAAAATGAGACTTTCAACGAATTAATACGCTTTTCAAAAAGTAAGAGTAATTTTATAAAACCCTCAAAAACAAAGAATGGCACAAAAGCTCACTTGGGTTATTAATCTCCACTACAGTCTCTCAAGACACCTAAGTTATGCTTACTAATCCATTATAGCTAAGTACAAGGTTGTCACAGTGTGCTCAAAGTATTTGAAGATTAAAAAACATAGAACATACTATAACTAAGATAGTAAAGAAACTACCATAGTATATCACATACTAATAACATACAGAAAATAACACTAATGCATTATAACTAACTACATTAACTATGAGAGAAATACAAGAACCATTTTATTATCTTTAAAAAAAAAAAATTTAAAATTTTTGCAGATTTTAATTTACTGAGTTACATGTTGCTAAGCAGGTATATGACACTAAAGTACAACAAAAAGATATGAGGCATGCAATGACTCACTCCCCCCCAACTAAAACTAGACATTGTCCTCAATGTTCTAAACTAAGCACATGGACATGTAAAGTAAAGCGAGGGAAGGAAGGATTTTACCTCGAAGCGTTAATATCCATTTTTTTCAAGCTACCTGCAAGATCATTAGTAGCAACAAGGAAACATAGAAAAAATACAATACAACTACTCAATAAATAAATTCGGTTAATCAAGATATTTATCATAAAGTAACAACCGAAATTTTTGAGGATCCTCCCAATGAAAAGAGAAGAATGTTGGGATCCTCATAAAAATGTAACTCCCCCCAACTAATGTCAGGCTCAAGGTCAGAGGAGATGATGCAAAACCTATGGCTTCCAAATTTTTTTGGGACAGTTATAAAAGGAATACCACACTTTTTAGGAATTATATGCAAGAAACGATCTTTGGTGTTGGTATTTCGTATAACAGCCTCTATTTTAATACTAAAAACAGGGGGAGGCCATGGTTCAATAAAAGGGGCAGGGTCGAAGTGATGTTCTAATGAAGCTTCACCACCCTCCGCTTGTCCTAGAACAGAATCTATGGAGATATAATCATAGGAATTGAATTTCTGTTCTATGCACATGGTTTTGGACTGGACTTGGATAAAGCTATCTATTTGGGCCTCAATGTCATAATCACTCAATAAGGTCAAGCAGTCTAGAAGATTGCTAGCTTTTTGTTGAATTTTAAGATCATCTATAGTGGGCCCAATATTTTCCAAGTCTTCTCTCAAAGAATTTTGAAAGTTAAAATTTTGTGAAGAACATGTGCTAATATCCTTACCATCCTCTTCCACAACACATTCTGTTTGTTCATTATTGGGGTACACATGACTTTTACACTCAGGATGAGAGCTTTGATTAATAAAGAGGATAGGTAATGGGCAACTTGGTGACACCACCTCTTCGGCCGAAAGAGGTGAGGGTTCATGGATATCACATGAATCTAAATCGGATTTAGATTTTTCAATTATGTCCTCCCTAGGTTCACTATCAAAGGTAGGGGTAGAGTCAACAGGGGACTCATCCTTTCCTAATTGCGTGCAATCACCTAAACTCTCATCATCTTTTAAAACCTCATTCTCATCCTTGTCACTCTCCTCACCATATATGTCATCTATTGAGGTGCTCTGGACAAAGAGATTGTGCAGTTTTATCCAGGCAGTGAAGGAGTTGATGTCTGGGGTTGTATGTTGAGGAGAAGATGGTTCTACAACTTCATGCTCAATGGTTTGGTTTTGGAGTTCTTGTTGGGTTATCACTTTCTCAAATGAGTTGTTAACCTCACTCGGTATGAACCCATCATTGTCCTCTAATTCCATTCCATTGTCAGTGTCTTGAAATTCAGGTTGTAGCGTTGAAGGACTGGTATAGTCTTCTAAAGGTTGGCTATCAAATGCTTGTTGATATCTAGCTCCTAATTTATCAATTGCACTCTCTAGACTTTTCATTTCACTAAGCAGCAATTCTAACATACCATTATCCTCAACTTGGTTATTCTCCTCATTATAACTATATGAAGTTTCACCCCATTGTTGTTGGTAATAGTCCCCTTCCCATTGTGTTTGTGTGCAAGACTCCCCAGAAGGAAAGTCTTGGTGCATTTGGTAATCGTGGGAACTACTACGATATCCTATACTATCATTTTGGTTATATCCCCATTGCGATTGATAGAACTCTCCAGGTGGAGGTTCTGGATACGTTTGATAACATGGGGGACTAACACGATGGTTTTCCCATTGTGGTGATTGGTAGCACTCAGGTTGATAATGTGCATCATATGTGGGTGCTTGCTAACTCGGGGTATAGTTCTCATTACCTAATGTGTACCCATTAGTAGTATTTGTGTTGTATGGAGGGTAATATGGATAAGACATGTTTATCCAAAATATTTAAACAAAAGAAATTTTTTTTTTCTTGTGAGAGAAAAAGTCCAATGATTTTTTTTAAGTAAAAGAAGAAAAATGGAAAAACTTAGTAAAATCCTAACCTAGTTGCCTTCCCCGGCAACGGCGCCAAAAACTTGACACGACTAAAAAGTTGTGCGCTCTTGTGCAACACCCAAGTGTAGGTGATCGTGCAAGTAATACTGGATAAGTCCAGGTCGATCCCACATGGAAGGAATAGGAAGAAAATATACTAAGTTACAACCTAAAGAAAAAGAAAATAAGAATGACTGATTGGATGTGTACTAACAAATCCTAATTAATTAAATTAAACTAAATAATAAACTAAAGCTTATAGAAACATAATTAATGAAACAGATAAACTAAAGGTGTTGGAAATACGTGAATCCACATTGATCCTAACCACCTACCATGCATATTCATTAACGCTCTATGGAGTACATCCCTTTTCAGCATTCCGTATTTTTCTAAAGATGAAGAATCAATAGCCCTTTCATGACCGGTACTACATCATCACAGTTGATTTAAAATACTTGGAAGACGGTTTAAAACAATGGTTATTACTTGCACTCTAAATGATGTTAGCATTCAAAGTGGTTTTCAAAAGTCATTGAAGAAAAGGCCTTAAGGCTTTAAGTTCTAAAAACTGTTGTGACAAACTGAGCTTATAGGGACAATTTGATGACAGATTTCTAAAACAAAAAGTCGTGGAATACTTAAAAGAATCATCTCAGGAATTAACATGTTCGATCGATCGAAGCGCTCTCGATCGATCGGACAGCAATCCTTCAATCGATCGAAATGCCTTCGATCGCTTGACTATCTCTGGTTCGATCGATCGAGCCCAAGTTTACTATATCATACATGGCAGAGGCTAAAAATCAATATTTCATCACATATTTCTAACGTCTAAACTACAGAAACATGATTAAACTAGTGCAGAAACAGTAAAACATAACAATCATAACTACTAGATGCATAAACAATCAAATAAGATAAAGGAAAAGAAAAACCTGGAATAAATATGAAAATAACTTGAACTAGACTTTAATCTTCAATAATCTTCAATAAATCAATGGAAAAGAGGAAGAAAAACATTAATCTAACCTAATCTACTCCTAATCTAACCCTAAAACTACCCCAAAACTGTTGTTTTCTGCGTTCTGGAGCATCCTCCCTTCGTCTGGCGTCAAAACGACGTATATATAGTGTTCCCGTAGAGTTTACGCAACTTTTGGGTGAATATAAAGTTCGATCGATCGAGCTTAGTTCGATCGATCGAAGGTTCGATCGATTGAACTCTTCCTGAATCGCTTGAACTCTCTGATTTTGACAGCTCTGCGCACCGATGGGAGAATGGCCATAACGTTTTACTCGGACCTCGGATTGACCTCCCGTTTGCGGCCACGCGACCGTAACTCAAAGATCTACATTTTATATCTCTGGAAAAATCTTCCAAATCTGAAGTCTTCATTCTCAAAAATGGCATTTTCTCAGCTGCTTCTGTTGTTCTATCCACCAGAATCACTTTTCTTTAGCTCCAGTTCATTGATTTACATCCTAATGCCTATAAAACAATGCAAAAACATATGTTTTAGCATTAACACAATAAAAAGAACATTGTTATTAGAATATACCTAAATGTAGGGACTTTGGGGATAAAAGTATGCATAAAGGACCATGTATTACGCTATAAACATGCACTTTTCACCTCGAATCATCTGTCATCAAGTTGTTGTGAGTCTGTATCAAGTAATGTAATCCTTCTCTTTTGATGGAATGAAATCTCATTTTGCCTAATCTGATGTGTCTAGCCATAAATGCATGAATCATTGAGCTGAAATGTCACTTTTCAAATTACCATGGATATTATTCTGCTAATAAATTTTTGCATCAAACAAAAAAAGAATCCTGAAAAGGTCAAAGTTAATTTCGCGCTGACCCTGAAGAAGAGCCGAGAATTGAATTGTTTTACTTTAAGAATTTAAAGATGATTTTGCTCAATCCCAAAAAGACATACTTGAGATTGATTTGGGGCTTGCCCAACACCGTTGTTCACCATTTCAAAAGCCTAGGGCACTACCCAATTGATTGCCATGCGAATCTGTGCGGACTTGGTCCTTGATGGTAGCCAAACACTTCAGTGAGTTTCATCTCCACTTTAAAAAAAAAAGCGAAAAAAAAAGAAAAGAAAAAAAAAAAGAAAAACCTGTTAGGTTGAGAACTCGAAAGGGCACCTAGGCAAAAGTTAGAGCAAAAAGGGTGTTGATTCCAAAATCTGACCCTAGCCAGTCAAAAGGTTGAAGAAAATTTTGGTGATTCAGAGAATTGTACACTTCAAGGCACATCCTAAAAACGTGCCTAGATCATATTTCAAAAGGCTCGGAATGACCACAAACAAATTCTGAAAGTTGACATGCACATTCTGGAATTCTGATAAGAAGATCTCACACGAATCGGCTACGTGAAAAGCAAAATTGACTAGCTAGATGAAAGTAAAAAGGATCAATCCTCAACAAAAAGGGGGGGGGGGGGAGGGGGTAGGGGAGATCGAAACCAAATTCTCTTAGCTACCACAAGTGTCTCAAGTTTGAACTTCTTTGACGATTGGTTTGAAAAACCCTCAAACCCTTTTCTTTCAAAGCCTTGCCTTAAACTACGCTCGACCTGATTCCCACTTGGGGATACGTAGGCAACCGCATCGGTTTGGTCGACACCATCATAATCAACCCCCCCTTCTTTCAAGACTTTCGCCCGAACTATGTTGGACCTGATCTCCGCTCGGAGGTACGTAAGCAGACTTTCAAAAAGAAAAGAAGGATGGCTCGCTAGGTCGAAAATCCGAAAGGACACCTAGGCAAAAATTAGAGCTAAATCAAAGGTGAACAATAACAAAAGAGAGAAAAGAGCTCGCTAGGTCACCTCACTGGTGCCTAGGCAAAAGTTATGAGCATTTGAGAGATTAAAGTCACGGTCCTTGCCTCAAGCCAGAAAATACCTTCCATACTATGGGCAAACTTCGGCTACCCACCTCGTTTGCCTGAATTTTACTATCTACCCTTCATACAAGGGGCAAACTTCAGTCACCTACCTTGTTTACCCAGAACCTCCAATGAACCATCGTCTAAACTAGGGGCAAACTTCGATCGCCTACCTCGTTTGCATATGAATTCCACTTCCTATGCTTCGAACAAGGGGCAAACTTCGTTTGCCTAATAACCCCTTCACACCAAGGGCAAGTTTTCAAGTCACCAAGTTGTTTTGAAAATTTTGAAATAGAGCATCTTTTATTCTAAAAGCTAAGGCACTAATTCAAAGCACTTCTTGGGAGAAGTGGAGAATCGATTAGATTAATAGGGAGGAGTTTTCAAAAATCAGATTTATTAGCAAAGTGCTATCATCTTAAGATGAGGAGTGAGCATAAAAGATGAGCGGTACATCGTTTATGACAAAGACACATTGAATTGTGGCAATTTAAGAATTTCATGTCCAAATCAATCCTTCTTTGTTTAAGTCAGTAGTAATACGATCAAAAGTGTGTCAGAGCTCAAAGCTTCATACAAACCAACCCATCGTGCCTGTCGTCTCCACTCGTGTTAAGTCCATCCATCCCAACGGTCTCAAATGTATGGGTCTAAGGTGACTCCCAATTATAAAAACTTTGGATACAAGCAGAATTACCAAACATTATTACTACACCAGTCAAGGTTGCAACATGAAAAGTGTCCCAAGTACGAGTGGCATAAACTAGTAAGTGGTTGTAAACTACAAACCGATAGTTGTTTCTCAAGGTGGCTAATCGGAGGAAATATCGCCAACACCAAGAAACTATTGCTGATGTATTGATGAGGTGTGTCGATGAGATGTGTTGTTGAGGTGTTTTAGGGCCCAAAGTCCAGATGTGTTGATGAGGAGTGTTGATAAGATGTGTTTTAGGGCTCAGAGTCCAGATGTTTTGATAAGATGTATTGTTGGGGTGTTTTTGGGCCCAGAGTCTAGGTTTGCTAATGATATATTTTGTGAGGATGTTTTAGGGCCCAGAGATTAGAGGAGCATCGAGTAACATCAGGAGAGTTGAGAAGCATTGTTGGAGCATAGAGGAACTTCAGAAGAGTTGAGAAGCATCGTTGAAAAGTGGAGTAACATCGAGGAACATCGAAAGTGTTGAGGAGTATTGTTGAAGAGGAGCATCAGGTGTGTTGAGGAGCATTATTGAAGAATGGAAGAGCATCAAATATGTTGAGGAACATCAGAAGAGTTGAAAAGCATCATTGAAGTGTCGAGGAGCATCGTTGATGATTTGAGGAGCGTCGTTGAGATTTGAAGAACACCATTGAGAATCAAGAATCATTGAGAAACACCATCAAAGGATTGAGGAACAACATAAGCACCGTTGAGAATTGAGGATCATCATTGAAATTTGAGAAGCACCATTGAGAATCTGAGAGTCACCGAGTCCATAGTATCACGATTAAGGGGAGCCTGAGTCGAGTCAAGAGGGTCACTTTACCCAACACAACAAATTGGGGATAACATGACACATAACCCATCGGTCGCGACATACACAAATCACAAAGCCCACTAGGAGTGGCAAACACACCATAAGCATTCTTTTGAGCACCACGCTCTTCCTTGGGTAAGACCTCCAGGTCGAGATCCCTCATAAGTCTATTAGTCGTAGCGAAACGTAGATCACCAAGCCCATTGAGAGTGGCGAATACAAAGAACACATGTACTAGGACCACAAGCACTTTAGAACACAACACAGGCACGATACAAATCCACTCGGAGTGGTACACCCCACAACACCAGTTCATACTAGGATCAGAACACTAGACATGATAGGACTCAGGACACAATTCATATCACATCCATACATTGCATAACATCATCCCCGTATAGCATCCGCCTGATTGTTGTGCATTTGCATGTTTTGTTTCTTTGTGCCCCGAACTACGTCTTGGTCTGATTTCCCTTGGGATACGTAGGCAGCTCACGCAGAGCGCGACCAACACTAGCCTCAGCACTGGTTTCTTTTTCGTGCATTTTTTGCAACGCACTTGTTTTTATCCTAAATCTTTAGCCTCCAAAAGTCCTGTCTCTTCAAGGCTTTGGCACTCACTTGCGACACGCGTTGCCTCGCAAGTTCATGCCAAAGAGGGGTAAACTATAGACACCCTATTTTTTCGGCTAATAGATTTAGGAGGCCACAAGTATGTCAAACCTCGATGATTAGAAAGATCGGATTTTTAGAGATTGCCTCTAACTCTCAAGAAGTCAAAGAATTGGCAAAAAGGACCAAAATGCCCCTAAAAGCCCAAAACTCTCCAGATTGGCCCAGAATCTCAGAAATCATTCGATGTCGTTCAAAATAAAAAGAAAAGTATTTTAAAAGATATATATTTGAAATAGTCAGCACGCAGAGACCCCCGGAAGTTCCCAAAAAGTCCCTATTGACTGGTTTGACCAAGATTTGACTAAGTTTGACTAGGATTTGACCAAAATCATCCGAATTCGCCGAAAAGTTCTGAGATCATCTTAAATCATGTGAAAAGTCTTAAAATATGTTTCAAAAGAAAATCGGACGGAAACATCAGGCTCCGGAGGCTCCCAGAACTTCTCGGAATTTCCTGAAGTGCACTGTTTAACAGATTTGACTGCAAGTTTGACAAAAAGTCAAAGTCGCCTTTTTGACGTTGAAATATTTTTATCAAATATTAGAGGACAATAGCTTTCCAACGGTATATCGTACATAATTTCTGGACTTAAATTGAATTTATTATAAAATTTCAAAAGTGAAAAAGGCGATCAAATCAGCTTTTATCGCGAATACTGCAAAACTTTCCAAAGTGGCCCAACTTTAAACTATGTTTTTTTTTATGAAAAGTAGACCTCAATACCTTTCAAATGGTATATCACAATCTCAATTTGGATTTCGTATGAATTTTCTGTGAATTTCGGACGAAATAGGGCCGTTTCGTGAATTCCTGGAGTTCTGGGGGCCAAAATGCAAATTTTGGTCAACAGAGGGGTTGACTGCCGCGGCGGCACTGGCCCACTGCTGCGGGGATAGTGGCCGAGTGCAGCGGCGGCACTCTGAATGATTTTTCATTTTTTTTTTGTAATTTTTGGTTAATTTTTGGGTTTTAATTCATACTTTTAATAAACAAAACGACATAGTTTTGAAATTCTGAAGATTTTGGACCAATTAGAGACTTTTTAAAACCCAAAATACCTCCCCAAGTTGGCCTATAAATGAGACTCATTTGCTTCCATTTGGGGAAAAACTTGGAAGCCATTAGAGAGAGATATAGAAAGTTAGGGAGAAATAGAGAGGGGAATAGAGATTTTATTCTTCAAAATCCAATCCAAATGTGAGTTTCAATAAGTTTTCTCAAAACTAAACTTGTGTTCACAAGATTTCAATTCATTTTCTCTATCTTCTTTGAGTTTTAGAGAGCAATCTACACCCACATACACACATATATGAGAGGTTGAATGCTTGTGGTTCCACCATTGAATATTATCTATTGATTTTTTATTTTCTTGCTTATATACAATGTTCATCTCCTCTTACCTCATTTCTTTTTTATTTTCTTTATTTTACTTATAGTTCATCATCATCTAAGTGATGACATTAAGTTTGAGGTGAGTGAATCCTTATGGATAGTAACTCTTAACCTCAAAAACATGTTTGATAGATGATGATTAAAAACCCAATACTTCCAAAGTATTCTTGGGGTTATGCTCAAATGGAAGCAATGTCATCCAACAATCTTGGAGGTTCTTGACATGAGTTCAATATTGATATTTCAAGTGGTCATAACTTCCATTTAAATGCTGAAAATATAATTTCAAAACCCCTATTTCAAAGCCCTTCTAAAACCCCCAATATTTGGATTCCAAGAAATAAACCTTGTTTTCTCAAAAATCTTCAAAACTGCGAGTTATTTAACTTCAAAGAATTATTCTGAGTTCAATACTCAATATATGAATGTAATACCACTTGGAAAGTTTTCCTAACTCATTAGAGAACACCCATGATTTTTGGTTTGACTTGGAAATACTTGGAAGGATTCCATTTTGGTCCAATCATTCTCTCCAGATATTCTACCTTTACTGTCACTGCAGCTTGGTTGACTTTCAACTTGTTTTACAGAAAACTTTTCCAAAAGGTGTGATCCCAACCTATTTTTACCTTAAACTTCAATGTCTTAGGGAACTTTCTATATAATATGGGCCTCTAAATGTTTTGTTTTCATTTTCTATGAATTTTCAACATTTCAGTCAACAATACGGATTCTGTTTCTGAGTGACCTCTATTGTTTCTATGATTTCTCTCAATCTGTAATAGTTATTGAGGATTGGCTTTTTCTATGTGTTCTAGACACAACAAGGATGATCTCCATAAAAAATCATGCACTGAAAACATTTCTAGCCCTACTTTTCAATTTCCACCAGATCAAGTCACTGTTCTGTCCACTATTCACAACAAGTATACTTTTACTTCCATCCTTTGATTTGATGCTTATATATACTTCAAATTAGTTCATATCCTAGGAAGTGGTCCATACCATATTTGTACATATCACATGATGATTTCCCCATGCATTCATTCATCTTCTAGACTTCTAATTCACTTTAGAAAACCCATGTACACAAACACACTACAACCTTTGCACATTTTAGGATCATACATTGCATCCATGCAAGATTTGGGGTCTTTGCAAAGCGGGGGTTTTTGTAAAATACAACCGCGCTAAAAGGAAAGAATTGTATTAATTTTTATCACAACTTCCCATGTTATCCGCAATTTGCATTACAAGGCTAATTTTTATACAATATGATTAATCTATGATAAGTTGTATTGTTTTAGCTGTTGTTTGTGCAGATTACTGCTGTGTGGACTAAACAGATGAACATCAGAATAAATGGAATGCTGGAATGCAAACAAAAGAAGTCAAAGCTAAAATGTGAAGTTCGATCGCTCTAAGAAGGTTCGATCGATCGAGCGTTCGATCGCTTGAAGAGTGTTGAAGCGCTTGAAGATCAAGGGTTCGATCGATCGAAAGCAGTTCGATCGATCGAACGGGGTATTTCCAGTAACATTTGCGTGCGCAGCAGAATGCGGGTTTTAACCCTAGTGTCTTAGGTTTTCTTATTTATAGGAGTATTATGCACGTCCATAGGGACGCCGACTTTTTGTTTTAACAGTTTTAGAGAGAGAGATAGAGAGTTGTGTTTGTTTTTGTAGGTTTTCCTTGAATCTATACATTGTGGACTGGATTTCTTGAGTTTAATACAAGTATCATTCACTTCAGGTTATTTATATATTGTCATTTACATTCTGCACTTCATAGGCATAGTTTAATCGCTCAGTTTATAGTGTTGCATGCTAAATATTGATAACACCATAGTTTTTTAGATTTTTAATGAAAAACTCGCAACCAAACAGGGTATTAATGTTTTCTTACGTTAAAACTAATTCTGTGACACTCCAGACGATGTCTGAGTAGTCCCAGGTTGGGAGAACACGATGAAACAGTGATCTCCAGCCTCTGCCATGCAGCAGAATAAACGCTGTGTTCGATCGATCGAAGTCAGTTCGATCGATCGAACCAGAGACAGTCAATCGATCGAAGTCAGTTCGATCGATTGAGGGATGAAGGTCTTCGATCGATCGAAAGCGCGTCGATCGATCGATCGAACCCTCGGATTCTTGAGGATGTTCCCTGCAGTATTCCAGGACTTTTTGTTTTAGGACTTGTTATCATTCTGTCCCAAATAAATGCTCAGTTTGTCAAAACAGTTTTAAAACTAAGGCCCTAAGGCATTTTCTTTCAATATATTTTGCAAACCATCTTCAATGCTAACACCATTGAGGATGCGAGTCTTAACTATTGAATTAAACCGCTTTTGTGTATTTCAATTTAACTGTGATGATATGGTCCCGGTCATGAAAGGGCCATGGATTCTTTATTTTTAGAGGAATACGGAAAACTGTAGGTAATATGCTCCATTGTGCTTCAAGGTAAATGCATGGTAGATGGCTAGGTTACTGCGGATTCGTGTAATCCCAACACTTTCTTTCTAAAGTTAAACACCCTAATTTTAAGTACTGTTTTAATTAGCTAGTTAGATTGTTTAGTTAATTTTAATTATTTTCATTAGTAATCCTAGTTTGTGGAACTTTGTGTTCTGCACCATCGTTCAAACTTGTTCATTTTATTTTGATTTCTTTTAGAGGATAGTCTAATTTAATAGGTCAACACCTTCCCTGTGGGATCGACCTGGTCTTACCAGATATTACTTGCACGTCTACCTACACTTGGGTATTGCACAAGAGCGCACAAGATTTTTCTCGTGTCAAGTTTTTGGCGCCGTTGCCGGGGAAGGCGACGATCAATTCCTTAGATTACCTCAGTCTCTCTTCATCTCTTTCTATTTTTATTTTCTCTTCTTTTCAGTTCTTTTGGGTAAGTTCTCACCCTAGGGACCCTCTCAGTTCATGTCCGAGAATTCCATTGAAGGAATTTTTGGAAATCCTTTCTATCTGTCTGACTCTGAAAGCTCCATCAACCCCATAGCCACTCCAACTGCATCAATGGATGATCATCAGAGTGAAAATGGTGACAATGTTGTGGTACCAATCGATGAGGCACTCCGTCCTCTTTGCGATCTCATGCAACCAGAACATGCACCTACGCCCTCTTGCATTCAAATCCCACCGCATAATGGCGAATTCCAGTTTCGCAATGGGATGATTCAACTGCTTCCCACTTTTCATGGGATGGAAAGCGAGAAGGCGTATTTACATGTCACCGATTTCGAGGATGTTTGCAAAACATTCTCGCAAACTTGTCCTAGGGAGGTGACGCATTTAATGCTATTCCCCTTCACTTTGAAAGATAAAGCGAAGGCGTGGCTCCACTCCCTAAAACCTAATTCAATTTTCACCTGGCATGCGATGCGCACCGCATTTTTGAAGAAATTCTATCCTACTCGCATGACCACAGACCTTCAGCGTCAAATCAATTCCTATAAACAAAAGAGCAATGAAACCTTCACACAAGCGTGGGAGCGTTTCAAAGATTTGCTTCTCTCGTGCCCACACCATGGGTTTGAGAAATGGCGAACGATCAGCTTCTTTTATCAGGGATTGAATGGTGAAACAAAGAAGTTGGTGGAAACGATGAGCTCGGGACCATTTCTGCGTAAAAACACTGAAGAGGCCGAAGCCCATTTCGAATGGTTAGCTGAATACGCTCATGAATGGTCAAATTCTGACAATATCTCATGCTCACAGATATCCTGTGTAGAGGAGAAAAGCCTATACCAGCTAACCAATGAAGATCACCTCATGACTAAGTATGCAGAGCTGGCAAAGAAGGTAGAGGAGTTAAGTATGAAAGGAGAGAGCTCTAGGCAAGTCTTGCCTGAAGAACCATGTGGCACATGCAACATGTTGGGACATACAACTCAATATTGTCCTAATGTGCCACATTTTCAAGAGCAAGCCCCTATAGAGATGAATGCCATGCAAGGTTTTCGAGGGGCGGGGAATTCCAACAATAATTTTCAAAATAACAATAGATGGAATCACCCCGGTTTTGATTGGAGAAATAATGCTGGGGCCCAAAATCAATATCAACAGCAGCCCTACAACAATAATCAATATCAAGGGCAAAACAATAGGCCAGCCCATCATTACAATCAAAACAGAACTAATAATTACAATCAAGCTCAACCCTCCAATGCACCACAAACCAATGCCTATGTGCCCCCGCACAAGAAGGTACAAGAGGAGGAGCCACTTGCTAATGCCAATCTAACGCAGCAACTCATCCAAATGATGAGTAGAATGTCTGCTACACTAGAGAGGATAGATGCACGGCAAGAGAGCTCAGGAGGAACATTCCCTGCTCAACCACTTCAGAACCCCAAGGGACATAATAATGGTCCTAACAATCAAGAACATGCTAAAGTTGTGACTACACTGAGAAGTGGAAAAATCATAGAGAAAGGCATGCCTCTGTCCACTCCCGAAGTGTACGATGAGGAGGAAGTGGTGGATAAGGAAGTTGAGCTACCATCTACTCAAGAGGAGGAGCAGTCTACCAATGACAAACCAATCAAGGCAAACATTGAAGCTCCTCGAGTAGAAGAAGAAGTTGAGCGAAGGCCTGGGAAGGAGTCTGTTAAGGAGGAACCACCAAAATGCCCCTTCCCTGCACCTTATCCTCAAAGGTTGAAGAAACCAAAGAATGAGACGAAGAATCAGGAGTTTCTGGAACTGTTTAAGCAAGTTAAGATTAACCTTCCACTCCTAGATGCTATCAAGCAAGTGCCGGCCTATGCTAAGTATCTCAAAGATCTATGCACGGTCAAGAGGAGGCAAAGCGTGAAGAAACATGCGTATGTCGCGTGCCAAGCAAGCGCGATCATTCAAAATGAGTTGCCTCCAAAACTCAAAGATCCCGGTACACCTACTGTCTCATGCAGAATTGGGAATCAAAAGATAGACAACGCACTCCTCGATTTAGGAGCAAGCGTGAACCTGCTGCCATATTCAGTCTATAAACAGCTAGGGTTGGGTGAACTCAAACCCACTCGAGTTGCTTTGCAATTGGCAGACAGATCTGTGAAGTACCCTAGAGGGGTATTAGAGGACGTCCTGGTTCAAATAGACTCTTTTGTCTTTCCGGTTGATTTCGTGATATTGGACACAGAACCTGTGTCTAATCCTGGTGCACATATCCCGGTTATTTTTGGACGTCCATTCCTCAACACCATTGATGCCACAATCAAGATTAGAACTGGTATCATGACTATCGTATTCGGGAACATGACGTTGAATATCAAGATCTTCTCTAATCCCCGACCTGAAGAATACGATGATGAGGAAGAAATCCATTATATAGACACGGTCATTGAAGATGAAGTTGACTTGATCGACTATAAAGATCCTTTGGAAGTTGTGATGACTCAATTTGGCGATATTTATCAGCCTGCAGAGTCCACCCCATTGGATGCTGACTTGAACCAGACGTGTCTTATGATGGATACGAAAGAGGAGGATAGAGCTGATTGCATGTGGATACAGCCATATGAACAACTGCCTCCTAAAACCAAGTTGGTAATGCCCTCTAGTTTCCAGTTTCCGGAGTTAGAATTGAAGGAGCTCCCCAAAGAGCTAAAATACGCATTCCTAGGGACTGGAAAAACTTATCCTGTGATCATTTCATCTGTTTTAACTCATGAACAGGAAAGTAAGCTAGTGGAAATGCTTACCAAGCATAAGGATGCTATGGGATGGACAATTGCTGACCTCAAAGGCATAAGCCCATCCATATGCACGCATAAGATATATCTGGAGGAAGACGCTAAACCCTCAAGGCAAATTCAAAGGCGTCTGAACCCCAACATGCAAGAAGTAGTTAAAAAGGAAGTGCTTAAACTACTTGATGTTGGGATGATATATCCTATATCTGATAGTCCTTGGGTTAGTCCTACCCAAGTAGTTCCAAAGAAAGCAGGCATAACGGTCATCCCGAACAAAGATGGTGAATTGGTACCAACACGTGTTCCCACTGGATGGAGGATGTGTATTGATTACAGGAAGTTAAATACTGTGACCCGAAAGGACCATTTTCCTTTGCCATTTATGGATCAAATGCTAGAACGCGTGGCGGGTCACAAGTATTACTGCTTCTTGGATGGATACAGTGGATATAATCAAATTGAGATTGCTCCTGAAGATCAGGAGAAAACCACATTCACGTGTCCATTCGGTACTTTTGCCTACCGACGAATGCCGTTTGGCCTATGCAATGCACCAGCTACCTTTCAGCGGTGCATGCTGAGTATATTCAGTGACATGGTCGAAAACATCCTTGAAGTTTTCATGGATGATTTTTCAGTATTCGGCCATAGCTTCGAAGATTGCCTTAGCAATCTCGAGCAGGTTTTAATGAGGTGTGAGGACAAACACCTAGTCTTGAATTGGGAGAAGTGTCACTTTATGGTGACCAAGGGTATAGTTCTAGGCCACATAATATCCGATGAAGGAATCCAAGTGGATAAGGCTAAGATCGACATAATCTCAAATCTACCTGTCCCCCGTACAGTGCGAGACATTCGTTCATTCTTGGGGCACGCAGGTTTTTATCGTCGATTTATCCAGAATTTCAGTGCAATCTCTCGACCCCTTTGTCAACTTCTTGTCAAAGATGCACCTTTCGAGTGGTCAGAGAGTTGCCAAAAGTCCTTTGAGGATCTAAAAGATCTCCTCACCTCCGCACCTATAATACAGGCACCCGACTGGAGTTTGCCTTTTGAATTAATGTGCGATGCTAGTGATTACGCCATTGGCGCAGTCCTAGGCCAGAGAAAGGACAATAAGCCACATGTGATATACTACGCCAGCCGAACCTTGAATGACGCTCAAATGAATTACACTACCACCGAGAAGGAGCTGCTGGCTGTAGTATTCGCTCTGGACAAGTTTAGGTCTTACCTGATAGGGTCGCCAATCGTCTGCTTTACAGATCATTCGGCCCTCAAGTATCTTTTGTCAAAGAAAGACGCTAAACAACGGCTTATTCGCTGGATACTCTTACTCCAAGAGTTTGATTTAACAATCAAGGACAAGAAAGGAGTAGAGAATGTGGTTGCGGATCATTTATCCCGGTTGACTTTTACCGATAACACTGAATCCCAATCCATTAAAGATGAGTTCCCAGATGAACAGCTACTGGCAGTAAGTAGTCTGCCTTGGTATGCTGATGTTGTAAACTACCTCGTCACGGGTGAAACACCAACTCAGTGGTCGAACCAAGATAGGAAACGGTTCCTCTCGTTCGCGCGTCACTTCTTCTTTGATGACCCATACCTTTTCAAGTACTGTGCTGATCAGGTCATCAGGCGCTGCGTCCCCAATGAGGATATAACCGTCATATTAGCGTCATGCCATTCTGAGGCATGCGGTGGCCACTTCGCGTCACAAAAGACCGCACAAAAAGTCTTACAGAGCGGTTTTTACTGGCCTACAGTCTTCAAAGATGCTTATTCCTTTTGCAAGACATGCCAACGCTGTCAAAAGCTTGGAACCATTTCTAAAAGGAATTCTATGCCTTTAACCCCTATCATCACAATTGAGATATTTGATTGTTGGGGCATAGATTTTATGGGCCCATTTCCCAAGTCTAACAACTGTGAATACATACTCCTTGCTGTCGAGTATGTATCCAAATGGGTAGAAGCGATACCAACGAGACGAAATGACCACAGAACGGTCATGTCATTTCTAAGAGAGCATATTTTGTCTCGTTTTGGTACTCCGAAAGCTTTATTAAGTGACCAAGGCAAGCATTTCTGCAATAGGCCTTTGGAGTCACTTCTCAAGAAATACGGAGTTCATCATAAAATCGCTCTTGCCTATCATCCACAGTCTAATGGGCAAGCAGAATTGGCTAACCGAGAAATCAAGCATATTCTCGAGAAGACGGTTAGTTCCAATCGAAAAGACTGGGCATACAAATTAACTGACGCGTTATGGGCATACCGTACTGCCTATAAGACGAATCTTGGTATGTCCCCGTATAGACTAGTTTACGGGAAAGCTTGCCACCTTCCTGTTGAAATTGAACATAAAGCTTATTGGGCGACACGCTCATTGAACTTTGATATTCAAGAGGGAGGTCAGCTACGCAAGCTTCAACTTGCAGAGCTAGAGAAAATACGACGAGACGCGTATGACTCTGCAAAGTTACATAAGGAAAAGTTGAAGGCTCGACACGATCGTACGATTTTTCGTAAATCATTTGAGCCGGGGCAGAAAGTATTGTTGTATGACTCTCGCCTCCACCTTTTCCCAGGAAAACTCCGCTCCCGTTGGACAGGCCCGTTCATCGTAAAAACTGTTTTTCCATATGGGGCGGTCGAGATTGTTAATCCCAAGAACGATGATTGTTTCAAGGTCAATGGCCAAAGATTGAAGCCGTTCTTGGAGAATTTCCACTCTGAAGTTGAGCACATCCAGCTGGATGAGCCCAGCTATTCTCACGCTTAAAAATCCGAAGTGGAATTCCAAATTGTTGTTGTATTCCTTTTTGTTCCTTGCATTTTAGTTTCTCTCTCTTTTGTTTCTTTTTGGTTTTCGTTCTTTATTTCGTGTTTGTGATTTAGTTCTAATCCATTATTCCTTAAACCACTCTGTTGCAGGTGCGTAGATGCGAGGTGATGATGTTCACTCTGTCGGTTCTTGGGCTGATTCAGAATGTCGCTGTGGCACTTGGATTGAGGGTGAACTCATACCCTGCCCTTTGCTTCATCAAGATCCTGAAGCTCATTCTCTTATTGATGCTACTCAAGGGTACATCCCATATCCACCAGCCCTCCTGGACATCAATCCATACGAAAATATGGGATTTCAGGATTATGAAGAGGTGGATGAGGAAGAAGACCTATACATGGGACGAATGGTGGATGACGCACTCATGGCGCAGTGGGAAAACGATGACATGTGGGAGCCATGGGAGGATCATGTCCTTCAGGATGTCGTTCCAGAACGCCACAATGTCGTCTTTGTTTTCGTGGACGATTTCCTCGTGCTTGAGTTGGTCCCATACCACTACGTGCACTTGAGCTACTTGCTATTCAGGCTCCAATGCCCCTTACCAGCCAGTGCATTTTGGGAACCAATGCCAATAGTGAGGTTGGAACTTGTCACATTTCTTTGTATTATTGTTTCTATTCTTTGTTTTTCTTTTTGTGTTAACTTGTGTTTCTTGTGTTCTGTTGTTTTAATTTCAGTTTGTTGTCTTTTGTCCAGGATTGTCACTATGTTCCTAAATGGCATCCCGGTATTCCTTCCACATCAACTGATTCATGGTCTTGGGCCCTACATAAGGCCCCCACACACTCCGCCGCGAGAGGACAGTCCGTTGCGAAATCACACTCCTTTATCCTTGTCTCCGTCCGGATCACCTCTTGCATGGGCTTTCAATTCTGTGGAGACGCCAGACTTGTTTGATGATGTCCTTGCTGCTTTTCGATTGTTCTGGGAAAGGGAATCATCGAGTTTGGACTTCGCGTCTGAAGATTCGGCGGATTATGAAGAGATCGTGGAAGAGGAAATCTTATACTCGAAGACTAGTGCTACATTTCAGTTGTTTCTGTTCAATTTCAATTCTTGTTTAGCAACTGGAGTGTAATCCTTGACAAAATGTTTTTGGTTTTAGTTTTAGTTTTATTTTTGATTTTCTTTAGTTAAATAAGGTTTTAACCACAGTTGGGGATGATAATGTTGCAATTTGGATGCAATTATAAAGTTTTATTTTTATATAAATTGCGATTTTCTATTCTGGGGATGAATTTCTGTCCTACATGCTTGTTCTTCAACTGTTCTTTCAGTCTCTCTGCATGTCCAGATTTGTTTTTGATAGTTGGGAGTGATGTGGTTCATATCCCAATGAATTCTGGAATTTTTGTGTTCGATCGATCGAACCAAGTTCGATCGATCGAAACCTGAATGTTCAAGCGCTTGTAGTTTACGTTCAATCGATTGAGGGATTTGTGTTCGATCGATCGAACATAGTTCGATCGATCGAACGAGGCATTTAAACGAGGCGTCTTCAGGACACTTTTTCATTTCCCTCACTCTCACTCTCAATCGCTCGAAGACAGAGGGGGGGCGACTCGGCAATTTCCGATCCCTTGCATTCCATAAGACACCCTGATCAACCCTCCGGTCATTCTCATAGTCACATCATCGTCCTCTCCATCTCCACTGCGAGTTCTACACCGAGGTAGGCCCCACTCATTTGTTTTTTTTCTTTTCCTCTATGTTCGTGATAGAAAATCCCAAGGGGGTGTCCCCTTGGTCTTAGGATCGTATTTTGTTAGTATAACTCTGGTTTTCTTTTCGTTTCTGCGATTGCTGAACACCGCTGTGTTCGATCGCTCGAACTGGTTTCGAGCGATCGAAGGGAAGTTGTTCGATCGATCGAACAAAGTTCAAGCGATCGAAGTCTACTCCAGTTCGATCGATCGAACCCAGTTCAATCGATCGAACTCCAGCAGTGTTTGTTTTGTTTCTTTTTTCTTCCTGTTCTTATCTGTATCTTGTGTGGTCTTATTTTCAGGACTGCCAGATGAATCCAGTGACGGGCTATCATAAGTCCAAGCCCCTCGACCGTACTATACCAGATCCGGTACCCGTTCACGGGTTCCGGAATAACGAGGATAGGGTTTGGTTCGAGCGGTATTTTCAGACACGGATGGTTATGATTGAGCGCCCTATTGAGCACATCTGGACTGAGAGCCCATGGTTCCTCACACGGATCCGCGCTATGCCTCACTGGTTCGATCTCCTGTCGTTGGCCAAGAGGGTCAACCTATCCTGGATTAGAGGTGCGTGTGCAACTATGATCAGCGACCCGTTTACACCATTCACCTATCATGCCTTCTTTCGGAGTCGTTCATTCATCATCAGTCCCGCGACCGTTTTCGCCGCGTTGGGGGTACCAGAGGTACCTGCTTATGTTTGCCCCCACCGGCCTGATGCACCAGTGACCCCACCATCCGCTATTATCAGGGAGCTCACTGGAGGCGCCGTCCCGTCTTGGGATGGCGATGCTTTGATCGAGGACCACTTTCTCACCGATGACTACCATATGCTTCATTTGGTCCTCAGCAATTGCCTCCTAGTGACGTCCTATAGAGAGAAGATCGCGGCTTGGTATGCGCGAGTCTTATATGCTGTGGGGACGGGACAGCCTGTTTGTATACCACGCCTATATATTGATTTTATGGTCCACCCCACCCGTTATATCTCGTCCAGGAAGCACTTGAAGGGTGCTTGGGCTATTCAGAGGGTCATGGCCGATGCCGGATTCCTCGAGCTCGCTGGAGATGATATCCGCCCTTCTCCCCGCCGATTTAGCGAGGCGGCTGCTCGCCGCTCCGACGCCCAGAAGAGGAAGCGCAAGGGGAAAGGGACAGCGAGGGTGAGGGGGAGGAAGAAGAGGCGTGGCGGTACAGACACGGAGGCCGGAGCTTCAGGGACACCCACCGAGGTGGAGGAGCTTGATTCGGATGATGAGGATGATCCAGTTGCTGCGGTTCAGCAGTTTGAGCTGCGAAAGCGGTCGCAGTCTCGTGCCCAGGGAGAGTCTTCTTCTTCTGTGCCTCTCCCGACAGTTCGCGAGCTATTATTGGAGGAGAGAGAGGCCAGGATTAGACTCGAGGGCCGGATGGATCAGATCCAGACCTTGCTGGAGTCCATATTGATTCAGATAGGGGTTGATCAGGCTGTTCACTCTGCTCACCATCCCACAGCCACCCCTCCTGCCCCGCCTGCTGCTGATCCATCGCATGTTTCTACTCCTACAGATCCACCACTTACTGATCCATCATTTGCTGCCCCAGCTTCTGAGGCTACTGATCCTGTTTCCACTCCTGCTTCCGAGCCATCTACTACTGCTCCTACTACTACTGTATTGCCGCCTACTCCCATCGACATCCCTTCTGATATAGCCGAGGATACGCCGTCTGGGGTCGATTAGTTTTCGTCGGGGAGGTGGTATTTATGTTTTTTTTTGTGGTTGGTTGGATATATGTTGGTGGTTTTTGGTTGTATTATTTGGTTGGATGGTTTTGTATGGACATTATGTATCTCGGTTTGTATTTTATTATGTTCATATTACAGTGGTTTGGTTTGTTGGATCATGGTTTTATCGTGTTATTCTTATTTATTGATCCTGTTTGTTTTGGAGATTGTGTTCTACTTTTCTATGCTAGGTTGCTTTGCTTGCGATCATCATTTGCTCTATACAGGTGATACCCATCTCTTTTATTTATTGAAAATCAACTTCTGGAGACTTTGTTGTTTTCAGTTGGGGGTAGGAGACAATAGATAGGTATACACCCGTAATAATCAGGTTTTGCACTTAGATATGTGTTAAATTTAATGAGAACACAGTCTGTTAAAATTTTGAAAATTTTTGAAGTATATTGATAGAATAACTTTGAATAACCTCTCCTGCTTCTTAATTAGACAATGATACATCTGTAGTATTCTTATCTTTTTATGGATTAAATCCACGCGTTTTTTCTGTATCACTGAAATAAATTGCATTTGTAAAGCTATTATGTACCCAACACTTTTGTGCACTAATTGGCAGCCATGTAGAAAACCTGAAAGTTGAGTTAATATGAATATTGTGCGAAAAGAACAAGTAGTGGAAGCTAATAACCCTTTGTGAGCTATTGAGCCAATCGTCATTTCTGAGGGGATTCTCATACATTGTCGAATGGTCGTTTCTTGCATATACTTCGCAAATTCGTTGTTAAGTCTCAGTTTTCTTTAAAATTTTGACTGCTTGTTAGAGGAGAACGTTCAGGATTTACCAATTAAACTCGATGAACACTAAAGTGCTAAAAATTGAAAGTTGAGAAAATGATTCAAGCCATCGTTTACCCATTCCTTTACCTAATATAGCTCTCCCTCATTCATTGAATCGTTTCACCCCTGATCCCACCTCAATTAAATATTTCCAATAAAATCACAAGAATCCAAATCTTTGATCTATACCTTGACCTCATTGAACCGTTTGATAAATTTATTGAGAATGAGTCATCAAAGTATGTGAAATGGAAGGAAGTTGTTGTGGGGATGTTCCAGGTTTAAAAAAAAAAAAAAAATGATGATGAATGAAGAGGTTAAAAAAAAAAAAAAAAAAAAAAAAAAAGTATATGAAATGAATGGGAGATTAGGTGGAGAAAAGAATAAATAATAAAAAGAGAAGAAATTCCATCACATACTAAAAAGCACACTCTTCTCTACAACACCCCCACCTACTAAATAAAAGCCATAATTCAAAGTCTTGAAGATTCTCAACAATTGGTTTGAACATGAAAGTGTGAGTTGAGTTGTCCACGGTATTTCGCTCCTCTAGTAAGTAGTATTCCATTCATGAGACTATACACTCTTAAATGTTCGTTTTTCATAGAGTCCAGTATGAAATCATTAGCACTTAGAATATCATTCTTATCAAAGCTTTCATACGATGTGCGATCATTGTAAAGCAAGTTTCTGAGAGACGTTCTTTTTGAGTGTGCCCAATGTGAGAATTGAGCTAAAACTGCAAGTTTCCAAAGTACAATGGTCTAGATAACTCTTAATAAGGGTTGGACGCATGGTTGTTAATTTCACACACACACGGGTGCATGATGGTAATACATTTGTATATTTTACTTGGTGATATGGGGGAGCATGTGGATCTCTTTCATGGGTTGATAGAGGATATTATATTATTGTAGAGTTGAATTAATAGCTTAATGGAAGGGGAAATTCTACAAGTTGTTCTAAATCTTTTTGAGCTTAAAATTGGAATTTTGTGGGTATATTCACTGCAAACCCTCACGAGACAACACTCGTCCACTAGGGGGAACCTAGGGGTTTAACGGCTTGTTGCATTCGCTAAATGCAACCGCGATGCCTGCGAAAGTGAGTTAGGATTTTTTTAGTTTAGGTTGTTTTTAGTTTTTCTTTGTTTCTTAGTCATGGTAGTATTAGTTTAGGAGTTTTTAGTTTATTTTATTTTCGCTTTATCGCTAGGGACTAGCAATAAGCTAGTTGGGGGTTGTGCAAAGTGGGGGTTTTTGTAAAATACAACCGCGCTAAAAGGAAAGAATTGTATTAATTTTTATCACAACTTCCCATGTTATCCGCAATTTGCATTACAAGGCTAATTTTTATACAATATGATTAATCTATGATAAGTTGTATTGTTTTAGCTGTTGTTTGTGCAGATTACTGCTGTGTGGACTAAATAGATGAACATCAGAATAAATGGAATGCTGGAATGCAAACAAAAGAAGTCAAAGCTAAAATGTGAAGTTCGATCGCTCTAAGAAGGTTCGATCGATCGAGCGTTCGATCGCTTGAAGAGTGTTGAAGCGCTTGAAGATCAAGGGTTCGATCGATCGAAAGCAGTTCGTTCGATCGAACGGGGTATTTCCAGTAACATTTGCGTGCGCAGCAGAATGCGGGTTTTAACCCTAGTGTCTTAGGTTTTCTTATTTATAGGAGTATTATGCACGTCCATAGGGACGCCGACTTTTTGTTTTAACAGTTTTAGAGAGAGAGATAGAGAGTTGTGTTTGTTTTTGTAGGTTTTCCTTGAATCTATACATTGTGGACTGGATTTCTTGAGTTTAATACAAGTATCATTCACTTCAGGTTATTTATATATTGTCATTTACATTCTGCACTTCATAGGCATAGTTTAATCGCTCAGTTTATAGTGTTGCATGCTAAATATTGATAACACCATAGTTTTTTAGATTTTTAATGAAAAACTCGCAACCAAACAGGGTATTAATGTTTTCTTACGTTAAAACTAATTCTGTGACACTCCAGACGATGTCTGAGTAGTCCCAGGTTGGGAGAACACGATGAAACAGTGATCTCCAGCCTCTGCCATGCAGCAGAATAAACGCTGTGTTCGATCGATCGAAGTCAGTTCGATCGATCGAACCAGAGACAGTCAATCGATCGAAGTCAGTTCGATCGATTGAGGGATGAAGGTCTTCGATCGATCGAAAGCGCGTCGATCGATCGATCGAACCCTCGGATTCTTGAGGATGTTCCCTGCAGTATTCCAGGACTTTTTGTTTTAGGACTTGTTATCATTCTGTCCCAAATAAATGCTCAGTTTGTCAAAACAGTTTTAAAACTAAGGCCCTAAGGCATTTTCTTTCAATATATTTTGCAAACCATCTTCAATGCTAACACCATTGAGGATGCGAGTCTTAACTATTGAATTAAACCGCTTTTGTGTATTTCAATTTAACTGTGATGATATGGTCCCGGTCATGAAAGGGCCATGGATTCTTTATTTTTAGAGGAATACGGAAAACTGTAGGTAATATGCTCCATTGTGCTTCAAGGTAAATGCATGGTAGATGGCTAGGTTACTGCGGATTCGTGTAATCCCAACACTTTCTTTCTAAAGTTAAACACCCTAATTTTAAGTACTGTTTTAATTAGCTAGTTAGATTGTTTAGTTAATTTTAATTATTTTCATTAGTAATCCTAGTTTGTGGAACTTTGTGTTCTGCACCATCGTTCAAACTTGTTCATTTTTATTTTGATTTCTTTTAGAGGATAGTCTAATTTAATAGGTCAACACCTTCCCTGTGGGATCGACCTGGTCTTACCAGATATTACTTGCACGTCTACCTACACTTGGGTATTGCACAAGAGCGCACAAGATTTTTCTCGTGTCAGTCTTTGTGACTCCTAATCTAAGAAGATCATAAGGAATGAAATTGATCATACGTTCATGGTTCCCCTCGATATAATCTTCCTTTCTCATCCGTCCCGGGGATTGAGAGGTCTTCTTTTCTCAAAGATTAACATGCATCATACTAGCTTGCTAAACATATTTTGATTTCTTTGATTATTTGTTTCAATAGGAATTCATGTCCACTTTAGATTAGAAAAACTTGATTATTTGATACATGATTAGATGATTTTTTCTAGGTTTGTTTGTGTGATCTTTCACTTTTGCATTGTGTGATATTTGGTTTAGATTTTATGAATGATATCTTATCTTTTGATCTTCCATTTCAAAATTCTTATGTGATGTAATATACTATCATAGTATTAATTATCGAACCAAACATAATACAAGATGATTATTTGGATGCTAATTGAGGCCCGTCGAAAGACGGGGCGAGTTGAGGGTGTTTTATTTGCGATAAAGGCTCCTTCCTCTCTCGTACCAAAATCCCGAGCTAAGTTCTTTGGTTATGAAAGGCCGGTGCCCTTTATCCGTTTGGGTGAGTCAAATTAGGTTTCTTGGTTCCTTAAAGACCAAGTTGCGACTCTGTATCTGTTTTCAACAGACCTTTTCCCTCCCTTTCAAAATGATTTCAAACAAACAACAGGTGGAATTCCGCGTGTCCACAGAAGTAAGGCCTGAGCTTCCTTGCTGATACAACTAAGGTATAAAGCAATTTTTTGAGGCTGGTGTACCTCTTTTCTGGGTTCAGGAGTGTTTTGTTTACGTAGTAGATTGGCTTCTGCAATTGTTCCACTTTTCTGATCAAAGCAGAGCTGAGAGCATAGCCTGAAACACCCAGATATAGGTATAGTGGCTGTAGACACCCCATTTTGTCGGCTATCAGATTTAGGAGACCCATAGCTTGGTGGTTCACGATGATCGAAAAGACTCAGAACGGACACTTGGAAGTTAGTTCTATCTCTCGAAATGCTCAGAATGACCAAAATACCCCCGAAAGCCCAAAAACTCCCAGATTTAGACCGAAAAGTTCTGGAGACATGCTATGTCATGAATAAAGTCATAAAATAAGTTTTTAATCAAAACCAGATGAAATCGTCAGCTCCCAGAGACCCCCGGAAGTTCCGGAAGTTCTCGGAAAGTCCCCGTTGACCAGTTTGACCAAGGTTTGACCAAGTTTGACCATGTTTGACCGAGGTTTGATCGAAATCATCCGAATTCGCCGAAAAGTTTCGGGATCATTTTGGATCATGTGGAAAGTATTAAAATGAGTTTCAAAAGAAAATCGAACGAAAACGTCAGCTCCTGGGAGCTCCCAAGGGTTTCCGGAACTTCTCGGGAATCCCAAGTTTGACCAGTGTAACCAAGAATTGACTTTTAAGCCGGAGCACCATATCATTTTTTAAACATTTTTCATGGATACTAGAGGACAATATCTTTCCAACGGTATATCGCACATAATTTCTGGATTTAAAACGAATTTATCATGAATTTTCGAAGGTGAAAAAGGCGATCAAATCGGCTTTTATCAAGAATACCGCAAAACTTTTCGAAGTAACCTATCCCCGAACTATTTTTTTTATATAAAGTAGACTCCCTTACCTTTCCAATGGTATATCACAACCTCAATTTGGAGTTCGTATGCATTTTCTGTGAATTTTGGACGAAATAGGGCCTTTTCGTGAATACCGGAACCTCTGGGGGCCTAAAAGGAAATATCTGGACAATTGAGGAGCAGTGCCGCCGTGGCACAGGCCCAATGCCGCCGCGGCACTCTCCTCCAGAACAGTACACATTTGTAAATATTTTTGGGGGTCCATTTTGATTAATTAGAAATCAAAACGACATAGTTCTATGTTTTCAGATGTTTAGGACCAATGGGAGTACTTTCTAAATCCCAAATCCACCCTACATTGGCCTATAAAAACCCCCTTTGACTACTCATTTTGGGGGGGCAAAAAGAAAAGCTTTGAAGAGTTTTTAAAGAGAAAGTTGTAGAGATAAGGTTAGAATAGAGAAAAAGAAGCTTCCTTCTTTGATTTTCAACAAGAGAGTGAGTTCTAAACTTTGTTTTTACTTCATTACTTCCATTTACTTCATATTCAATACACCCACCTACCATTCTAGTGGGTATTTAAGAGAGAGAAAGCTACTTCCATGTGCAATGTCACCACATATGAGTGAAACACCAAACTACAAGTCCAAGATCATCATAAATATCATCTATTGATTGCTATTTACTTGCTTTGATTATATATGTTCATCTCTTCTTACCTCATTTCTTTTTTTGTTTTTCTTTATTTACTTACTAGTCTATCATCATCTAGATGATGACATGAAGTTTGAGGTGAGTGAATCCTTATGGATAGTAGCTCTTAACCTCAAAAACATGTTTGATAGATCATGATCATAGCCTCAATACATTCCTATGTATTCTTGAGGTTATCTTCAAAATGGAAATAATGTTCTCCAATAATCCTTGGAGGTTCTTAATGTGAGTTAAATGTTGACATTGTAAGTGGTTTTAATCTTCATCAAGTATTGAAAATATGCTTTCAACAGCCCCATTTCAAAACCCCCCCTCTTGAACCCTCATCTTGATTTAAAGGAATAAAACCCTAGCTTTGTCTTAAAACTCCCAAATTAGTGAGTAATTTGACTTCAATGATTTCTCTAGAACTCAATACTTAATGTATGAATGCAAGACCACTTGTAAAGTCTTCCTAACTCATTAGAGAACACCCATGATTTTTAGTTTGACTTGGAGATGCATGGAAATGTTCCATTTTGGTCCAAACATTCTCTCCAGGTATTCTGCCTGTGCTGTCACAGCAGCTTGGCTGACTTTCAATCTGTTTTACAGAAAACTTTTCCAAAAGAGGTGGTCCCAATTTATTGTTTCATTAAAATTCAGTGTCTTAGGAAACTGTCTGTATAAAATGGGCCCCTAGATCATTTGTTTTTAGTTTCTAAGAATTTTTGACATTTCAGTCGACAGTACGAACTCTATTTCTGAGTAACCTCTATTGTTCATTTGATTTCTCCCAATCTGTAATAGCTATTAAGGATTGGCTTTTTGAGTTGTGTTCTAGACACAATAAGTAAGATCTCCATAAAAATCATGCATTAAAAACACTCCTAACCCCTCTTTTCAATTTCCAAAAGATCATACTACTCTTCTGTCCACTATTCACAGCAAGCACACTTTTAATTCCATTCTTTGACTTGATGCTTATATGTACTTCAAATTAGCTCATGTCTTAGGAAGTAGTTCATACTACATTTGTGCAAATCCCATGATGATTTCCTTCATTCATTCATTTACATTCTAGACTTCTAAGTCATTCTACGAATCCATGAACACAGAACACAATACAACCTTGGCACATTTTAGATACATGCATTGCATCCATGCAAAGATTTGGAGCTTTTGTAACTCCTAATCTAAGAAGATTATAAGGAATGAACTTGATCATACGTTCATGTTTCCCTTCGATCTAATCATCCTTTCTCATTCGTCCTGGGGATTGAGAGGTCTTCTTTTCTAAAAAATTAACATGCATCATACTAGCTTGCTAAGCATGTTTATATTTCTTTGATTATTTGTTTCAATAACAATTCATGTCCCCTTTAGATTAGGGAAACTTAATTACTTGATATATGATTAGACGATTTTTCCTAGGTTCATTTGTGTGATCTTTCACTTTTGCATTATGTGATATTTGACTTAGATCTTATGAATGATATCTTATCTTTTGATCTTCCATTTCAAAATTCTTGTGTGATGTAATATATTATCATAGTATTAATTGTCGAACCATACATAGTATAAGATGATTATTTGGATGCAAATTGAGGCCCGTCGAAAGACAGTGCGAGTTGAGGGTGTTTTAGTCGTGACAAAGGCTCCTTCCTCTCTCGTACCAAAATCCCGAGCCAAGTTCTTTGGTTATGAAAGGTCGGTGCCCTTTATCCGTTTGGGTGAGTCAAATTAGGTTTCTTGGTTCCTTAAAGACCAAGTGGCCACTCTGTATCTGTTTTCAACATTTCATTTTCTTTTCCTTTCTCAAAGCAAATTCAAACCTAAAAGCGGGCCCCCGAGCACCGGTGTCCACAATCTGGCGACTCTACTGGGGATTTTTATTTTCAAAACAAAATAATACAGAGGTTTGACTCATAAGAAGCATCCTTAAAATCATCTTTTTACTGTATCTGGTTCACCGCATTGCACTCTTGCATTCCCCCCTCCGACTGTGTCTGAAACGCGGCATTGACATTGTTCAGGTCTTGCTATGCCAGGGCATAAGTCACCGTTGATACTGTACCTCCCAAGGTATATCAAAAATAGTAAAAACCTCCGTACTGTCTCCCTGACGGTATATTGGAACTCTCGTCAACGGACCCTCTTTTGACTAAACCCAGCCTTTGCATATAGATTCTTGTAGAACCTTTCATAGGACTGCTCATTTATCTTTTCAGATAGGACAATGTGATATAATTGATGTATGCCCCGATGGGATTGCCTGCGCAGTGTAGACGCTTATGTGGCATAGAATAGAACCTCTTTCTTATGATTCCCAAAGCAATCACTCACATGTGATTACATTGAGTTGACTTGCCTAGGCACCATGATGAGGATGTCTGCTCTATGTTCACGAAGATATACACCGCAAACCATGTTTGTTGGTCCCAAGGCATAAGAGTATGAAAACTTGCTAGACAGTATGATCACTATCATGTATAACCTGTTTCTCCCGGAAACTCTGTCCATATATCCCAGATATAACCTGTTTCTCCCGAAAACTCTGTCCATATATCCCAGATATAACATGTTTCTCTCGGAAACTCTGTCCATATATCCCAGATATAACCTATTTCTCCCGGAAACTCTGTCCATATATCCTAGATATAACCTGTTTCTCCCAGAAACTTTGTCCATATAACCCAGATATAACCTGTCTCTCCCGGAAACTCTGTCCATATATCCCAGATATAACCTGTTTCTCCCGGAAACTCTGTCCATATATCCCAGATATAACTTCTTTCTCCCGAAAACTCTGTCCATATATCCCAGATATAACCTGTTTCTCCCAAAACTCTGTCCATATATCCCAGATATAACCTGTTCCTCCCGGAAAATCCTGTCCAAACTTTTCGGAATATCCCGGAAGTTCCTGTTATTCATCGGTGGTCATACTGAAAAGTAGAGTTAGCACACTTTGTATGATTAGGACCTTACTTGTCTAACTGCTATCTGTTAAAAATAGGAGCATCATATAGATTAGGACCTACATCCGCATGATTGTCTCATTTGCATACACCGTTCTCATCAATCTGCACACACTGTTCCAACCAAGTCTGTACACAAGTCAGTCTACGTTTGTTAACATCACTGTCTTTGTCTGTCTAAAGTCATCACTGCCAAGATCTGATCTAGTCCTCTCAAAATCTGTCAGGTCACTATAGATTCTCAAAGCCAGCAGCTGGGATCCTCGTCTTGGGTTAGAAGTTCCGGTAATCGTTTGGTCAGAATCAGTCCGATAGCCTACTTCAGAATGAATCAAGAAGAGTTAGAAAACAAGGTTACCGAGTTGGGAGCAACCATAAGCCAGCAGTCCGACAGCCTAGCCCAAGTTCTGAAGTTCATGGAAGAATTGAAGCAGCTGCGGCCGCAACCTCCCCCTGGGTTTCCTCCACCGGGTTTTGAACCGCCTCCACATGAGAATAATGGGGAGGAAGACTGGTTTTAAGGGGTCCCACCATTTGCATATGAGAAGAAGCTCTAAGAGAAAATGGATAAGGTTGACAAGCTGGAAAGTGTACTGAGGAAAAGCAAAGGGGTCGATGATTACATGCTAGATTTAGAAGGTCTTTTTGAGCCCATTAAACTGAAACTGTCGGAGAACTTCAAGATGCTTGCCATCGACCGTTTTTGACGGAACCGGGAATCCAAAAAGTTATGTGAAGCTATGTCTGAGCATCTTCTAATCCATGGGCTGTACCCACGAGCACATTGCGATGTTGTTCCCACAAACCCTCGCGAAGTCTGCACTATCATGGTTGCTAACCTTGGAAGCCTCCAAAACTCGGGCATGGGAGGACATAGTTCGGATATTAGTTGATCACTATTCGTACAACCAAGAACTTGATGTCATTATCAGGGACCTGGAAACCACTCGGTAGAACAGCAATGAATCCTTTGCTGCTTTCTTAAGCAGATGGAGGAACAAAGTAGCCCAAATGACCCACCAGTCGATTGAAAAGGAACAGGTAAGGATGCTAATCCGGAATCTACAACCGCTCTACCATGAAAAGCTATTTTATCAGTCCATCTCCACCTTTGAGGAATTATTTAAAGTTGGGACCCGAATCGAAGATGCCATAAGGGAAGGAAAGATCAAAAAAGAAGAGCCTCTGAGTCAGTCAAGAAGGCCCAACTACTCCTGCAACCCTCCGGATGTCAATGCCCTTAGCAGCCAACCCATGGCTTACCCTCTTAGGCCGTATCAATCCCCCAATCAGGCAAATTCACCCAATTTCCCTTTCCAGAAAAAGCCTCCTCGCAACTTTGCCAAACTAGAAATCTCCCTTTCCTCAGCCTTAGATCGCCTCCTTAAAAAGGGCCACCTCCAACTGCTCCATCCTCGAAATACCCCACTCCCGCCAAACTGCGATATGTCCAAAAGATGCACCTACCACCAAGCCCCTGGCCACAACACCGATGATTGCATGCGCCTTCACCATGATATCCAAGACCTCATTGACCAGAATATCATTGAGCCGCCTCCAAAGCAGCCCCATGTCACTCAAAATCCCCTTCTAAACCACTAAAATATCAGCCTCATTGAGTCAGCCATGTATCCTTTAACCCTGCTACCTATATCACCCCTCTAGGCCAATCTCTACCCCTCATTGACATCCCAGAATCTAGGAAAATCTGCCTGATTGAAGGAGAAGATGACGAGTTGCAGCAATAGCTGGCCGATGAACAAGACCTATTCTTCTTGGAGGAACACGATCTAGGGGCAGTGGACCTCAAATGGTATGATCCCAACAATGAAAGCGATGCTTCTATCTGGAACGAGCCAGAAAAACCATTCGTGGGAACAGATTGTGACTAGTTCAAAGAAGATGGGACTGTAGAAGGACCCACTCCTATTGAAATTGATCATCTGACTAGGTCAGGCCGTCATTACCAGCCTCTGCGACCTACCACTGAGGAAATCGAGAAAAGTCCGGTCAAAGATAAGGGAAAAGGGAAAATGGATGAGACCATCGAAGAAGATAATGAGCTGATAAAGCAGTTGAAGAAGACCCAAGCACATCTCTCGATGTGGGACATCATGGTAACGTCCTACAAACATAGGCAAGCTGTGTTGAACGCCTTGACTGGGATTGAGGTCCCCGTCGACGCTGCACCGGAAGATATGGTGGATTTCTTAGGCGCACTCACCCCTGATCCAATCATTACATTTTTTGATGAAGACCTGCCACCGGAAGGGTCTTCACACAACAAAGCCTTGTACATCACTGTTGGATGTAAGGGACAGCAGGTGCCATTCTGTTTGGTCGATACAGGCTCCGCCCTAAATGTTTGTGCTCTAAGGACTGCCACCGCCTTGGGGGTAAATATCCTTGATATCACGCCATCCGTGCAATCCGTGAGGGCCTATGAAAATACCAAGAGAAATGTGATGGGGACTGTCTCTCTCCAAATTCGGGTAGGATCTCTGGTTAGTACTGAAATCTTTCAAGTTATGGACATACCTGCCTCGTTTAATTTGTTGATCGGGAGGCCCTGGCTGTATGTCAACAAGGCTGTATCATTCACTGTGCATCAATTGATCAAGTACATTCATGAGAAGGAGGTGAAAATCATCCTTGGCAATAGTTGGGGTAATGAAGCCTTCCCAAAATACGCTCCCATCTTTGAAATCCAAGTTCCTGAGCTAGAAGAAGGAGAAATCGGGGGATTCTTCATGGAAGAAATCCACGTGATCAATGATGAAAGCAGGTTCCCCGAGATCCACTCTGTAGTTGTCAACATCGTCCGAAAAATGAATTACTTCCCTAGAATGGGATTGGGCCGTCGCCAACAAGGGTTTCGTGAGTTCCCGCAGATCAAAGGGCAACAAGGCACTTTTGGGTTGGGGTACAAGCCCACTGAAGAAGACGTCGAACTACAGAGGCCATGGAAGAAAAGGGTGAGGTGTCTGATGTTGTCAATATCAAGATATAAAAAGTGTACTTTACTTTTCTAAGGATTTGTAGTAGTGAAAGCAAAGGTCGAACCCACAGAGATTGAATTACTACGACTCTTAATTTTAAAACCTAAATCTAATTAATTATAAAAACGAGATTTTGATTTTGAATTTAATTAAACTAAGAACAATAAAATAGATCTAAATTATGAAAGCGATTTAAAAGTGTTTTTGTAAATATGTTTAAAGGAACCTAGGATTGCAAATCCACCACTAGCTTCATAATAGGAATATTCATGCATCCAATTAGATTATTAAGTTGGATGATAATGGGGAATTGTAGCTACAAGCCCAATTCCTCCGTCAAGAAAATAACTATGGTTCAAGCACCAACATAATCCATCTTCGGTTAGCACGAATTATCCCACACTAAACTAGGGTTGTGACATAATCCGTCTAACCTAGGCATGGACTATTCGGATACTTGATAGCACAATTCAATAAAGCACCATTACATGTAAATAACCTATATAAGCACAGCAAACATAGATCATTGAGCACATCACAGTCAAAATAGATCTAAGACAAGAATAAACTTTGAAAGTGATGATTTAATCAATTAGAAGCACGATTTATTTATAAAAATCCTCGGAACATGTAATCATCATCCATACATAATAAAACTAAAGTAAAAGCATAAATAAAACCCTATTACTTGGCTAGGGTTTCATTGAAACCCTAGATCTAGGTTTAAGCGGCCATAGAATTGAAGATTGGCAAGAGGTTGATGCAGGAGGCCATGGGAATCCTTGGTCTTCTTCTTCTTCTCCTTGCTTCCCTCCCTTCAATGGCTGAAAGTGTGGTTGTATATTGTGTGTATAATAATTTTCAACCCTTTAATTGAAGTAAAATAGGGTATATATAGATTTACAATAAGTTTTGGAAGCTTTCCTAATCCAATTCGTACTAAAACTGCTATATTTTGTAATCTGGACGTAATTGGGCAGTTTCTTTCGCGTAGGAATCTTCAGAATACTGAAATACACAAGTTCCATTTTTACACATGTCGCAAGAGCGGACCGCGCGAGCGCGATATTGGGAAGTCGCGCGAGCGGGCCGCCCGAGCGCTTTCTGGTATTTCGCGCAAACGGGCCGCGCGCGCGAGTTGGCTTTTTCAGCTTCTTTCAGCTTGCTTTTTCTCCTTATTTAGCCTGGATTAGTGTTTTCTTCTAAAACCTGCTCTAAAACAGAAAAGGAAATAAAAATACATAAAAACAGGATAAAAGATGCTAACAAATGTGAATTAAGGAATGTAATTAGGATCTGTTCTCTCCCGATCAGTGTCTCCCACCGTACCGCAAAACCTTGAATGGGCAATTCATCAGAGAAGGGGACGACTTTCCCTATTTTGGGTTCCCAGAACCTTGGATCCATCAGGCCACTGGGAAAAGACACCCCGGGCTGGAAATCTTCGCTGACTGCGAAAGGCCACCCTATCAAGATCCGTTTTACTCCAAAAATATTGAGAAAACCCCAGAAGAGGACTGGTTGAAGTACCTGGACACTGAAGCCATTGAGAAGATGTGGGAAGAGTTCACCGAAGAAAATGAAGAAAAGAGGGCCAAGAGCCAAGATGATTAGATCACGCCAATTGAGGAGGGTCTGAGTAAACAGGCTGTAGAGTCATCTGTCTCCCGATCCCCTGTTCCCCCGGAGTCTGTACTTCCACTTATTGAGTCTGTACTAAAGTCGGCTGCTATAAGCCCACCACTGTCTAATGTAATCACTCCACCTGTCATGAATGAAATGAAAGACGATTCTGCTTACTCCTCTGTGTCAAATACTTGTGAATGCACAGATCCCTCCGAGGATCTCCCGATTAAACTTAACCAACTAATTGAGAAACCACCTGTTTATGAAATAATCGAAGATACTTTATCAGTTAACCTAGGTAAAATAGATAATCCACAAATTGTGCAAATTGGCTCAACCCTTAATGAAAAAGAAAAAGAAAAATTGACTCTCTTGCTAAAAGAAGTCAAAGATGTTTTTGCTTAGTCTTACGAGGACATGCCCGGGGTCGATCCCAACATCGTCCAACATCACATTCCTCTCCTCCCCAATTCTAAACCTGTCAAGCAGAACTGAGGTGTATGAGACCGGAATGGGCACTTAAGGTCAAAGAAGAAGTGGAGAAACAATTCAAGGCAGGGTTCATCGTTGTTACTGAGTATCCGGAATGGGTTGCCAACATTGTGCCAGTCCCCAAGAAGGATGGAAAAGTTTGCGTATGCGTCGACTTTCGTGATCTAACAAAGCTAGTCCAAAGGATGACTTTCCGCTCCCCCACATTGATGTTTTGGTAGATAACACCGTCGGACACAAACTGTTATCATTTATGGATGGTTTCTCAGGGTACAATCAGATCCTAATGGCACCGAAAGATCGGGAAAAGACGACGTTCACCACACCTTAGGGAACCTACTGTTATAGGGTAATGCCTTTCGGACTTAAGAACGCTGGAGCAACCTACCAAAGAGCTGCCACCACTCTGTTACATGACATGATCCACAAGGAAGTAGAAGTGTACGTAGATGACATGATCGTAAAGTCCAAGGACAAAGAAGGACACCTGGTGGCACTGGAAAAGTTTTTCGAAAGGTTGCGCAAGTATAAGATGAGGCTGAATCCAAAGAAATGCACTTTTGGTGTGACCTCCGGGAAGCTCCTGGGTTTCCTCATCACACAAAGGGGGATAGAGGTGGATCCTTCTAAGATCAAAGCAATCCTGGAAATGGCACCGCCACGGAATGAAAAGGTAGTAAGATGGTTTCTCGGAAGAATCCAATTCATCAGCCGTTTCATCTCCAAACTCACAACTACATGTGATCCTTTGTTCCGGTTGTTGAGAAAAGGAGAGAAGTTCCAATGGGATGACCAATGCCAAGTCGCTTTCGACAAAATAAAAGCCTACCTTCAAAACCCACCCGTCCTTTCGCCACCTACTCCTCACAAACCTTTATTCCTGTACCTCTCTGTCTCCGAAAATGCCATGGGTTGCATGCTAGCCCAAGAAGGAGAAGAAAGCCACTCTGAAAAAGCCATATATTACCTTAGCAAGAGGATGACTGGGTATGAGCTCAATTATTCCACCCTCGAAAAAACGTGTTGGGCCTTAGCCTGGTACACCCGCCGATTGAGGCACTACATGATGGCCTTTCCGATTGTGCTCATATCCCGCATGGATCCTTTAAAATACCTCCTCAAAAAGCCCGCCCTGACAGGTCGTATATCCCGTCGGCTACTTCTACTATCCGAATTCGATATCAAGTATGTGACAAGCAAATCAGTAAAAGGGAGAGCTGTAGCTGAGCATCTTGCGGAGCACATTGTTGATTCCGATGAAAATGGAGACTTCCCATTCCCGGATGAAAATATCATGGAAATCAAAGAAGAGAAGTGGAAGTTGTACTTTGATGGAGCAGCCAACATGAAAGACTATGGGGTAGGAATGATTCTGGTATCACCAAATGGGGACCACACCCCACTAGCAGTCAAGCTTAATTATAATTCCACCAATAATACTGCTGAATATGAAGCGTGCATTTTTGGAATGGAAGCAGCCATAGAATTGAAAGTTCAAAAATTGGATGTCTTCGGAGATTCCAACCTCATTGTGTCACAAGCTAGAGGAGAGTGGAAAGTGAAAGAAGAAAGGTTGAAGCCCTATCATGATCATCTCGACGGGCTCAAGAAGTAATTCAAAAGTGTGACGTTCTTCTACATACCCAGAGAGGAGAACCAGTTAGCAGATTCATTGGCTACCTTAGCCTCTATGATTCAAACCCCGTGGGAGTCAAAATGATGCCCCTGGTAATTGAGCAAAGGTACGAACCCTCTTTCAGCACAATCGCCGCAATCGAAGAAGAAAGTGAAACACCGTGGTATCAGGATGTCTGGGACTTCATAGAAGGGGGAACATACCCCCAAGAGTCTACTGAGAAGGACAAAAGGGCAATTCGAAGGTTCGCAGTACAATTCATCATTTGCGGGGGAAAATTGTTGAAGAAAGGGTACAATGGTCATAACATGACTTGCTTGTTTGGAAAAAAGTTCCAGAAGAATGATGGAAGAGATACACGAGGGGGTATGCGGTCCACACATGAACGGTCACATGCTGGCCAAGAAGATCGTAAGTTAAGGGTACTACTGGACGACGTTGGAGAAAGATTGTTACGAATATGTGAGAAGGTGTCACAAGTGCCAGATCCATGCAAACATGATGCATGTACCGCCATCTCTTCTTTACAGCATGACCTCTCCTTGGCTGTTCTCAACCTGGGGAATCGATATCATCGGTGAAGTCGTTCCGAAAGCCTCAAATGGAAATCGGTACATTTTGGTGGCCATCGACTACTTCACAAAATGGGTAGAAGCCGCATCTTACACCAAGTTGGGGGCCAAGGAAGTGGCCAAATTCATCAAGAGAAATTTCATCTGCCGTTATGGAGTCCTCCATGAGATCATTTCGGACAATGGGAGTCATTTCAAAGCAGAAGTCAGGGATCTGTTCGAGGAATACAAAATCACTTATCATAAGTCATCACCATACAGGCGGCAAACCAATGGGGCAGTCGAAGCTACAAACAAGAATGTCAAAACCATACTGCAGAAATCGACCGATACTTACAAAGATTGGCACGAGAAGTTTCCATTTGCACTTTGGGGATACAGAACCTTGATAAGGACGTCTACAGGAGCGACTCCTTATTCATTGGTATATGGAATGGAAGCAGTACTTCCAGTCGAGATAGAACTACCATCCCTGCGCGTGATGGCAGAATGCAAAATTTTGAAATCAGATTGGTTAAGGGAAAGGTACGAAGAATTGGCCCTTATAGATGAAAAGCGCCTAGCAGCAGTCAACCATGTCCGAATCTATCAAAAGAGGATAGCCCGTGCTTTCAACAAAAGAGTTCGTCCGAGGAAAATCGTCAAGGGTGACCTTGTCCTTAAGGAACTGAGAGCCCCGATCTTTGATCCACGCGGAAAGTTCAAACCTAAATGGGTTGGCCCGTATATCGTCAAAACTATCCTTTCTGGAGGAGCAACCTACCTCATGGACCTCGATGCTGTCGAATTCAAAGAACTAATCAACATGGATCGCCTCAAAAAGTACTATGCTTGACTCTAACCAATTTCCTTCAAGCCTTCCTTGAACTACGCTCGACCTGATTCCCGCTCGGGGATACGTAGGCAACCGCATCGGTTCGGTCGTCCCACCTACCTAAAAATTAATCCACTTCTTTCCTAGCATGGCCCGAACTACGTTGGACCTGATCCCCATTCAGGGGTACGTAGGCAGACTTTCAAAAAATAGAAGGATGGCTCGCTAGGTCGAAAATCCAAAAGGACGCCTAGGCAAAAATTAGAGTTAAATCCAAAATGAGCAATAACAAAAGAGAGAAAAGAGCTCGCTGGGTCACCTAACTGGTGCCTAGGCAAAATTATGAGCGAGTGAGAGAAATAAAGTCGCGGTCCTTACCATAACCCACAAACCACCCTTCTCACTAGGGGCAAACTTCGGCCACCCGCCTCGTTTGCCCAAATCCCTTTTTAACTAGGGGCAAACTTATGTCACCTACCTCGTTTGCCTCAAACCACCCGTATCCCAAACTAGGGGCAAATTTTGGCTACCTACCTCGTTTACCTCTAATCGCCCCAGCAGGCCCAAGTAAGTATCAAAGGCAACATCGAATCAAAATCTTACTCCAAAATATTTTCAGGAAAAGCTAAATACATAATAATGGGATTCTCAAAAGTAACCAAGATTCACCGATGAACAAATTTTGGATATTACATAAGCAGGAATAAAGGAAAGCATAAAAAAGGTTCTTTTTCAAGAAGCAATCACAAATATCAAAGACACTTGGAGGAAGAAGCAGAGTCAGTCAAGTCAGGTTTTATTTTGTCTTTTATTTCTTCAAAGGCCTTTAGAAGTAGGCTCTTACTCGACCGGCCCAGCCCCTGACGAAAGCAGTAATAGTAGCAGCTCTGACTCTAGAAGAAAAGACCCTCTCAGTAAACCCCCGGGGAACCTCTTGAACTCGCCCGTACTGTCTGGCCAATCGGCGAGGATGATAGAAAGAGGTCTCTCTCAGACCCATCAGCCACACTCTCTGGTAATCCCCGAGGCTAGTGGTCACAGCGTGAAGGCCCCAACGCCTCACGATCCAGTAAATGTCGGCCTCAGATAAAGCACCCATCATGCCGACCTAATCAGTAGTAGTGTAATGAGGATGAAGCACAGCCCTGCAGAAGTAAACTGGCGGCACGTTACCTGTCCATAACTGGAGGCGCTCGTAGAGCTAAACCTGTAACACCAAAGGCGCCCCAGAAAGAAGAAGGGTTCCTTGATTAACGGCGCGATCCAAACCATTCAGGGTTTCAGCCAGAACCATGGCCATGGGATTCCTGCTAAGCTTCAGCCCAAGGCACACGTGCACCAAGTCAATAGAGGTACTCGAGAGTAGAAAGTGCAAAGTCATGCATAATATCAGAGCACCCCCACGGGTAGCATCATATATGATAGGGTTCCCAAGACTAGCATATCGGGCGATGATGGAAGCAATGTCAAGAACCTCACCATGAATCAGTCGGCGGGAAATAGTATTGGAACAGTTCAGATATTCAGCCAAGCCTCGCGTGGGACTGGGGGTATCAGCAGAAGGAAGAATCAGGTCAGAGTCAGAATCAAAGCCCAGAATAGCACAGAACTCCTCGAACAGGGGACATATCTCCAGGCCGATGAAATTGAAGACATGGTTCACCAGGTCCCAGTGGACAATAGCAGCACGCATGAACTCAATGTTCAAAGTCATCTGGCAAAGAGAGAACAGCTCGGTCAAGCCGTAGCTAAAAAGGTTGATCCGCTCCACACCATCCGTGATGTTCAGCCAAGCTGTGAGTTGAGCAGGATCGTACAATGCCATGTTTTCTGTCGCGGCTCTAGCAAAATTCAAAATTTTGGCAGCACCTCCCCGTTTCATGGACTATCCTACCTACAAGGCAAACACACCCACTATCACAAGGCTGCTCATCATAGGAACATCAACAATCACAGAACCACAGTGCACATAAGTATATCGTCACAAGATCACCAAATAAAAACAAGCACACAACAGCACCTTCAAATCGGAAGCTATCCAGTCTAAAAGGCAAAACATCATCAAAAGGTCACCAAAACATCCCACACGTCATCCTACACATTGTCCTACACATTGTCCATCAGTTATAATTTTCACTAGTACAACTCATTTGAAAACATGAAATGGAGATAAAACAAAATCCCCGCTTGGGAGGCCTCAGTCTTCCTCTTCTTCATCCTCTGTCGGGCCACCCGGGGTGTACGTCGGTGATGGCCTCCTCCTGTCGCCTCTGTACCTCGGCCCAGTTCTCGATGAACCGGCACCACCCCCACGATACTGCACACACAAAACAAAAGCAATCAGTAGAGGAACAACAGAAAATACAAAAACAAAGTCGAGTCAGAGACTTACCAAGGACGCCATCTGACTGGTGGCGAACTGCCGCAGACCATCCAACTGTCAAGGGAAAAATCAAGGTTAGAACCTCATAACCTTAAGGAGCGCAAAAATTAGAGACATACCCGATGGTCTCGCGTGAGAACGAAAGACCGTAAGCTAGCATCCAAGGCGTGGCCCTCCTCAGCGTAACTCCAGGGGACATTGAGGACGCCTGCTGGCTGGGTGGGATACCCATATATGACCCGCGGCACCTCCATGACCTGGGGAGAACCGTTGGTGCCCAAAACATTAACCGTCCAATCCCAAGGAGGGATAGGGTCAGAAACTAGTGGAACCTGTCTCCTGTACATCTCGCGAAGCCGTAGGTACAAAACAAGTTAGGGAAAAGATAAGTTAAAAACATAGGCAACGGTTAGAGACAAAAACGTAAAAGAAACTTACCTCCAGAAGTGGGAAGTTGGGCATCAGGAAGCGGCCACGGTAAGCCTCATATCCGGTCTCAGAGAGAAAGTGATCTCAAACGTCGGTACCAGCTAAGGCCGCCAGCAAAACATCGCCAGAAAGGTCATCAGCATCCATCACAGGAGGATCATGAGGAACGCGGTACCTCGAACCACCAGCCACTTGCCGAGACACTCGCTCGCCCAGAAACCATTGCCTGCTTTCGGTACTTTCCATCAGAAGTCGGCAAGAGGAAAGAGGCTTGACCGCCTGTATCTCCTCTGGGGTGGCATAGATAACATGCTCCCAAGGCGTCCAATCAACGCTAGCAGCTGTCAGCCCAGTTAAGAAGTTTCTGAGGAGAACAAGACGATGAGCCCCGCTCTTCACCCCGACAAGATCCCTCTGCCATCTCAAGCCCCGGGGGAACAAAGGCACAGGAGCCATGCCATCCTCGTCATCGCCTGATTCATTAGCGGGGGAAGGAGCCAACATCTTTAGGTACTCAAAGCTCCAAAGCTGCACAGAAAAATGAAAATCAAAAAGAAAAAAAGAAGTACTGAAATAAAAGAACCAGAATAAAAAGAAGTTGCAGTATATACCTCCCAAGCTCGCCAGAATCCCCCAGTCGATTTGATATCACCCCGGGAAACTTTACCCATATGCTTGTAAAGGTGGGCCAGGGCAGCATCGCCCCAATCATAAGAGGGGATCTCATCGATGATCGCCAGACAAGAAAGAAGCCTCAAGTTCACCCGGTCATTCCGTGTCACGAAGATCGAGCAACCAAGGACATATAGAAGAAATACCCTCAAAAGCTGAGAATTATTCAAGTTGTGCTTCCCTCTGCCGTAAGACCGGTAAAGCCAGCCACAAGGAAACCAGTGCCTCTCCAGATTAGGAGGAACAGCCCCAATCAACATCTCGACAGCCTCGGGATCGATCTCATAGAAGTAATCGAGAATCAGGCGCTTCCCGCCGACTCTCAAATCGGTGATCATGGAGAAGTCAAAAGGTGTCATTGTCAGCTCACCAAATGGCAGGTGGAAGGTATTAGTGGTGTCCCACCATCTCTCAGCAAGAGCGTAAAAATGTGCCAGATCGTTGCTACTCTTTGAAACTAAGCGAACGAAACCGCCAAACCCAGCATCGTCTACCATTCGCTTAATGACGGGCGAGAGTTGGGTATACCACAGAAAGGTGTGGGCAAGGCTGCCATGGCCCTTCAATGTCACTTCCGGCACCTGCACACATGAAAAATAACAAAAACGAGCACAAAATCACTATTCACAACCCAAGGTCCAACTGCACAAAATCAACATACGAGCACAAAACAAACTTCCAACAAACTCTAGGTGCACACTACAGTTCATACAACTAGCACAATGCACAAAATAGTCCTAAACTGTCGAAAATTTCACATACCAGGCTCGCTAGAGCCGCGGCCGAAAGATGGCGTTGAGGGTCCCGTAAAATCAAGCCCGGGGCTGGTCTCTCAGCCTTCATTCGTTCGTTAGCCATCTTAGACGGTCTCCTTGAGCTCGAAGCCATGGATCTGCAAAGAATATTGGAGCTAAAACCAAACCTTCTTCTTGAAAAATGAAACAAACCAAAACACCAATCAAAATTCCAATTGTGGGGAAAGATTATTCACCTAAGTGTGCACAAGCTGTGTTTTGACGAATTTTGGCTCCAGAAGCACCCCGAAATGGTCAAAAATGAGCTTGAAAAGCTCAAAAACCCGAGATATACAAACATGGGGTTCGGCCACCCAGTGCTACCGTGGCACTGGCCAACTGCCACCGCGGTAGTGGCCCAGTGCTGCTGCGGCACTGCTCTCTGTGGGCCCCGCTTCGCTCCATTTTGCTCCGTTGTGCTCTACATTGGCCTGTTTTGGCCCGTTTTGGCCCGTTTCTGGCCCTGATCAGCCCCGGTGGCCCATTTCGGTCAAGATTTATGAGGTTTTACCCCCAATAGTCCAAAAGTCGTCAGGGCTACCTCCAGTAGTCAGAAACTGAGAAAGAACGACTCCCGGAGGTCCGAATTGGTTGTTTCAGGACGACCGTCACAAATTCTGATCAAATACAAGAATTTCAGTAACGAATCCTGGTTTTTGGCCGGTATACCAAAGAAACAGTTAAGATAGATTCCCTGACGATCCTACATCATCCCCCAAGGACAGAAACAGAAAGATATAAGCTCTTGGAGGCCCCGACTGGCCCTCTTGGATTGAGCGCCAGAAGATTTGATCAACCGTGAGAGATTCAGAGATGGGTCCTGGTTCCCGATGAAACAGTTAAGAGAGATTCTCCAAGAATCCTACATCATCCCCCAAGGACAGAAATAGAAAGATATCAACGCCCGAAGGCCCCGACCGGCCCTCTTGGATTGAGCACCGGAAGATTTGATCAACCGTGAGAGATTCAGAGATGGGTCCTGGTTCCCGATCAGGAAACAGTTAAGAGAGATTCTCCAAGAATCCTACATCATCCCCAGAGGATAGAAATAGAAAGATACCAGCTCCCAGAGGCCCTGATCGGCCCTCTTGGATTGAGCGCCGGAAGATTTGCTCAACCGTGAGAGATGCAGAGATGGGTCCTGGTTCCCGATCAAGAAGCAGTTAAGAGAGATTCACCGAGAACAGAAACAGAAGGATACTAGTTCCCACTATCCCCGGCAGAAAGCAACAAAAGCAGAACCGAATCCTAAAGATCGGTCTTCCTGAACAACCAAAACGTCGCCCAAAGACGAGCACCGTCGTTCCACGACTCCGTGTCTCCTGATTATCATGAACTTTTTATAGCTTTCGCACCTATCAGTCATCATAAGATCCCTTGGTCACCTTTAGTTGTCCTCTTCTAAAACCTTGCATCTGATCCATTTTACTTGCAAAACGCGTTTCTCGGAATTTAAGAAGTTTGCCCCAAGACCCAGAGTCTTTCAAACCATTGTGTCTTTATCCGAGTCAACCACTGCAACACTAGCACAACATAAGTCCACTCGGTGTGGCACACACCCCACAACACTAGCTCATGTTAGGATTAGAACGCTAGGCATGATAGGACTCATAACACAGTTCATATCACATCCATGCATCGGATAGCACAGCATTTGCCTGATTATTCTGTATTTGCATATTTCTTTGTGCCCCGAACTACGTCCTGGTCTGATTCTCCTTGGGATACGTAGACAACTCACGTAGAGCACGACCAGCGCTGACCTCAGCATCATGTTTCTCATCTTTGCATCTTTTGCAACGCTTTTATCCTAAATCTATAGCCTCCAAAAGACTTGTCTCTTCAGAGCTTTGGCACTCGCTTGCGACATGCGTTGCCTCGCAAGTTCATGCCAAAGAGGGGCAAACTATAGACACCCCATTTTGTCGGCTATCAAATTTAGGAGACCCATAGCTTGGTCGTTCACGATGATCGAAAAGACTCAGAACGGACACCGGGAAGTAAGTTCTATCTCTCGAAATGCTCAGAATGACCAAAATACCCCTGAAAGCCCGAAAACTCCCAAATTTGGACCGAAAAGTTCGGGAGACATGATATGTCATAAATAAAGTCATAACATAAGTTTTAAATCAAAACCAGATGAAATCGTCAGCTCCCAGAGACCCTCGGAAGTTCCAGAAGTGCTCGGAAAGTCCCCGTTGACCAATTTGACCAAGGTTTGACCAAGTTTGACCAGGTTTGATCGAAATCATCCAAATTTGCCGAAAAGTTCCAGGATCATTCTGAATCATGTGGAAAGTATTAAAATGAGTTTCAAAAGAAAATCGAACGAAAATGTCAGCTCCTGGGAGCTCCCAGAGGTTTTCGGAACTTCCCCGGAATCCCAAGTTTGACCAGTTTGACCAAGAATTGACTTTTAAGCCAGAGCACCGTATCATTTTTTAAAAAATTTTCATGGATACTAGAGGACGATAGCTTTCCAACGGTATATCGCACATAATTTTTGGATTTACAACGAATTTATTATGAATTTCTTAAGGCGAAAAAGGCGATCAAATCGGCTTTTATCACGAATACCGCAAAACATTTCGAAGTAACCTATCTCTAAAATATTTTTTATGTAAAGTAGACTCTATTAACTTTCCAATGATATATCACAACCTCAATTTGGAGTTCGTATGCATTTTTTGTGAATTTCGGACGAAATAGGGCCTTTTCGCGAATACCGGAACCTCTGGGGGCCTAAAAGGAAATATATGGACGATTGAGGAGCAGTGCCACCGCGGCACTGGCCCACTGACGCCACGGCACTCTCCTCCAGAACAGTACACATTTGTAAATATTTTTGGGGGTCCATTTTGATTAATTAGAAATCAAAACGACATAGTTCTATGTTTTCAGATGTTTAGGACCAATGAGAGTACTTTCTAAATCCCAAATCCACCCCACATTGGCCTATATAAACCCCCTTTGACTACTCATTTTGGGGGGGCAAAAAGAAAAGCTTTGAAGAGTTTTTAGAGAGAAAGTTGTAGAGATAAGGTTAGAATAGAGAAAAAGAAGCTTCCTTCTTTGATTTTCAACAAGAGAGTGAGTTCTAAACTTTGTTTTTACTTCATTACTTCCATTTACTTCATATTTAATACACCCACATACCATTCTAGTGGGTATTTAAGAGAGAGAAAGCTACTTCCATGTCCAACGTCACCACATATGAGTGAAACACCAAACTACAAGTCCAAGATCATCATAAATATCATCTATTGATTACTATTTACTTGCTTTGATTATATATGTTCATCTCTTCTTACCTCATTTCTTTTTTTGTTTTTCTTTATTTACTTACTAGTCTATCATCATCTAGTTGATGACATAAAATTTGAGGTGAGTGAATCCTTATGGATAGTAGCTCTTAACCTCAAAAACATGTTTGATAGATGATGATCATAGCCTTAATACATTCCTATGTATTCTTGAGGTTATATTCAAAATGGAAATAATGTTCTCCAATAATCCTTGGAGGTTCTTAATGTGAGTTAAATGTTGACATAGTAAGTGGTTTTAATCTTCATCAAGTATTGAAAATATGCTTTCAAAAGCCCCATTTCAAACCCCCCCCCCCCCCCCTCTGGAACCCTCATCTTGATTTAAAGGAATAAAACCCAAGCTTTGTCTTAAAACTTCCAAAACAGTGAGTAATTTGGCTTCAATGATTTCTCTAGAACTCAATACTTAATGTATGAATGCAATACCACTTGGAAAGTCTTCCTAACTCATTAGAGAACACCCAAGATTTTTGGTTTGACTTGGAGATGCATGGAAATGTTCCATTTTGGTCCAAACATTCTCTCCAGGTATTCTGCCTGTGCTGTCACAGCAGCTTGGCTGACTTTCAATCTGTTTTACAGAACACTTTTCCAAAAGAGGTGGTCCCAACTTATTTGTTCCTTAAAATTCAGTGTCTTAGGAAACTGTCTGTATAAAATGGGCCCCTAGATCATTTGTTGTCATTTTCTAAGATTTTTTGACATTTCAGTCGACAGTACGAACTCTGTTTCTGAGTAACCTCTATTGTTCATTTGATTTCTCCCAATCTGTAATAGCTATTAAGGATTGAATTTTTGGATTGTGTTCTAGACACAATAAGGAAGATCTCCATAAAAAATCATGCATTAAAAACACTCCTAACCCCTCTTTTCAATTTCCAAAAGATCATACTACTATTCTGTCCACTATTCACATCAAGCACACTTTTAATTCCATCCTTTGATTTGATGCTTATATGTACTTCAAATTGGCTCATGTCTTAGGAAGTAGTTCATACTACATTTGTACACATCCCATGATGATTTCCTTCATTCATACATTTACATTCTAGACTTCTAAGTCATTCTTGGAATCCATGAACACAAAACACAATACAACCTTGGCACATTTTAGATACATGCATTGCATCCATGCAAAGATTTGGGGCTTTTGTGACTCCTAATCTAAGAAGATTATAAGGAATGAGATTGATCATACGTTCATGTTTCCCTTCAATCTAATCATCCTTTCTCATCCGTCCCGTGGATTGAGAGGCATGCCCTTATTAGACTGGAACTGGAACTTCTTCTTTTCTCAAAAATTAACATGCATCATACTAGCTTGCTAAGCATGTTTAGATTTCTTTGATTATTTGTTTCAATAACAATTCATGTCCCCTTTAGATTAGGGAAACTTAATTACTAGATATATGATTAGACAATTTTTCCTAGGTTCATTTGTGTGATCTTTCACTTTTGCATTGTGTGATATTTGACTTAGATCTTATGAATGATATCTTATCTTTTGATCTTCCATTTCAAAATTCTTGTGTGATGTAATATATTATCATAGTATTAATTGTCGAACCATACATAGTATAAGATGATTATTTGGATGCTAATTGAGGCCCGTCGAAAGACGGGGCGAGTTGAGGGTGTTTTAGTCGTGACAAAGGCTCCTTCCTCTCTCGTATCAAAACCCCAAGCCAAGTTCTTTGGTTAAGAAAGGCCGGTGCCCTTTATCCATTTGGGTGAGTCAAATTAGGTTTCTTGGTTCCTTAAAGACCAAGTGGCGACTCTGTATCTGTTTTCAACAGACCATTTTCTTTTCCTTTCTCAAAGCAAATTCAAACCTAAAAAGCGGGCCCCCGAGCGTCGGTGTCCACAGTGGCTCATTAGGTTCTGGTGTAGATAGCAGCTTTAGGCTTCCCATGTAAGCTTTGAGCTCCTAAAAATCTTCTTCGCATTCTGGTGTCCACTCGGCTATTGCTCCCCAAGGGGAAGCACTTGTTCGAGGCTTTCGAAATGAAGCGGTTTAATGCTGCCAACTTCCCATTTAAGCACTGAATATCTCTCTTAGTTTTAGGGGACCTCATCTCCACCAGGGACTTGATTTGACCTGCGTCAGCGTCTATCCCTATCTAAGACACCAGGAACCCCAAGAACTTTCCTACAGAGCCTCCGAATATGCATTTAGCAGGGTTCAACTTTAACTGAAACTTTTGGAGAACCCTGAAAGTTTCTCTTAGGTTGCTGATGTGGTCTTCGTCTTCCTTACTTTTCACGAGCATGTAGTCAATGTATATTTCCATTAACTTCCCAATCTGATCTCGAAACATTATGTTGACTAATCTCTGATAGGTGGCCCCTGCATTCTTTAATTCAAATGGCATGACCTTGTAGCAATAGAGACCCCTATTGGTAATGAAGGAAGTCTTTTCCTGGTCCAAGGGGTGCATCTTTATTTGGTTATATCCTGAATATGCATCCATAAACGACAGGAGCTCATTTTCTGTCGTTGAGTCCACCAATTGGTCTATCTTGGGAATGGGGAAGCTGTCCTTCGGGCAAGCCTTATTAAGGTCCGTGTAGTCTATACAGGCTTTCCATTCTCCCCCCTTCTTGGGCACCACCACAGTATTAGCCAACCAAGCAAGGTAGTGCACTTTTTTTATATGTTCTGCCTCCAAAAGCGCTTCTACCTCTACGTTAATGATCTCATTCCTCTCATGGGCAAACGTCCAGTGCTTCTGTCTCACTGTTGGATGAGTTGGGTCAACAGAGAGACGATGTGTGATAACCTGGGGGTCTATAGCAACCAGGTTGTGTACTGACCATGTCAAAACTAACTTACTTTCATTTATAAATGAGATCAGGGATTCTCTCTATTAGGCATGAAGACGTGTACCAATTTTGACTATTCTCTGGGGATGGAGCTCATTGATCTGGATCTCCTCTACTTCTTCATCTAGTTCCAGAACCACTAGTCTTTTTATGTCCAGGTCTTCCTCCATCGTTGATGCCGGTTTGTTCAGAGCCGCATTCTGGACAAGAGGAAGATGCAGTGATTGCTATCTAAGATTTGAAGCTTTGAGTGCAGTGCAACCACACTCTCTTGCTCCTTTCTGATCCCCTCGGATGGTCACCACGACTTCTCGGATGATCAGCTTCATGCATTTATGGAAGGATGAAGGTATTATCCCCAAGTCATGGAGCCACTATCTTCCCATAATAATGTTGTAGGGGGAGAAGGAATTCACAACGTGGAATTCATCCAGAGTTGTGATGTAATTAGACTCCTCTCCCACAGTGATCGGTATCATTACACGACCTTCCAGCACTTTAACTTCTCCACTAAAATCTATTAAATTGGATTTGGCCGGCTCTATCCTCCTCATATCAAAATCCATTTTCTTCAGCGTAGACAGGAAAATGACATTAATCGAGCTCCTGCTATCGATAAGGATTTTCCTGATATTTAAGTTGGATATCCTTAAAGTGATAACCAGAGCATCATCATATGGGAGATGGACCCCGATTAAGTCTTTATAGGTGAAAGTGATACGCGGCTCTACCCCAGGCTCCTTTTCAAAACTAAAAAATCAAGTCTCTTCCTAGCTCTGTTGGAGCTCCCCAAGTTTCTGGATCGTCCATGGACGGCATGTATAACGTTGGACTGCTTATGCTATTGTTGGGGGATCTACTCCTGGTTCCTGTTCCTTCGGGCCATCTCAGTCATCCCTGAATTCATCACGCCTTCCAAGCCTATCATCACGTCCCGCAATAAACTGACGGAGCTTTCCACGCTTGATCAGTTCCTCAATTTCACATTTGAGGATCTTGCACTCGTCTATAGTGTGCCCATGATCTCTATGAAAGTCGCAATATCTTGATCAATCTCTTTTTTGAGGATCTCCCTTCAAGCACTCCGGCCACTTGAAATCTTCCCTTCCTTTCGACTGATCCAAGATCTGGGATAGGGGTGCATTGAGGGAAGTATACAACTCATCCCTTTTGAAATCCAACTTCCTGACTGGTTTGTTGGGTGATCTCTGCCTCTTTCTTTTGTCCTTGGATTCCCTCTTAGGGGGTTTTGGATCTGTCACGCCCCGGAGTAGCAAAATAGGGAAAAATGAATTTCCACTTTTGGATCCGTGGATACATGACTGGTTGATTAACCATTCTGTCCTTTCTAACTTTGCACATGCATTCATAAGGGAAGTACTAAAGCATAAACATCACTTAATCTTAACTGAAACATCAATACAGCAATGGGAATATAATGATTTACAATAACTTTGAACTTATTTCATGAGACCATACTAAACTTATACATAAGCTTAAACACTAAAATAAGTATCTTCTGATCTCCAGCTTGGCTCTATCCTTCCTTAGATCCTCAGTACTGCATCCTGAGCTCACCTTTCTGCCTAAGCAATACCTGCAACACTCTGGACATGGGAATGTCAAAGACGTAAAATGCCGTCAGCTTTGGAACAAAGCTGAGTGAGTAACATAACCACACAATAATCTATAATACAAAACATCTCTCGACTCACGTTATAGTTTAGTATCCTAAGATACAGTTAGTCTCTTATCAAAAGACGCATTCTTTCATGGGCATAGCAAAGGTCTCAACTAAAACATGTAAGCAGTACACATATCTCAACATTTTTTTCATAGAATACATCCTCCTTATCAATGAGACATCCATATACTACAACATTAACTAAAACCATATATCCTCGTCTAAACAACGACTACTAACTCGTCCGACCAGGTATTCAAAGAAAAAACAAACAATCGATACAACTTCCTTCCACATCTCGGAACATTAATTATCATTATCCATTAACAAAGCCTGATGCAAAGTCCCAACTCTGAACAACACCACCAAAAGGCTGGCACCACACTAACTAAAACCATCTTTCACAATCGAACTACCTCACCGAACCATCTTTCATTAACCAAACCACTTCTAACCTTCACTTCGTCACGAAGAACCGAAGTGTTCCAACAAACCTTCACGAAACTATCTTGCACTAACCAAACCATCTTTCATCAACCAAAATATCTTTCACCAACCACCTCGTCACGAAGAACTGAAGTGTTAAGGAGTCAAAGAACATCCGTTTTGTCACGAAGAACCGAAAGGAGTCTCGACTCTAAGAACCACCACTATGTCACGAAGAACCAAAGTGTTAAGGAATTCAAGAACATCTGTTTCTTGACGATGAACCCAAAGGAGTCTTAACTCTACAAACCATCACTTCGTCACGAGGAACCGAAGTAATCACCGTATCCCTTTCGTCACAAAGAACCAAAAGGATACACAATAACCATCACTTCCTCATGAAGAACCAAAGTATTTCACACCAACCTTCACTTTGTCACGAAGAACCGAATTGAATTACAAATCTTCAAACTAGCTTGACATGGTGTAGACACCCAATTTGGACCAAACGTTGGATTAAAGGGAGTACAACCTCTAAGATCCGATGATGACAAGCGCCCGATTAATCTAGGACTTCCAAAGATGATTCAAACTCTTCCAAAACTCTTGCAATTCAAAAACAAAAAGAAAAAAGAAAGAAAAGGGAAAGACAGAAGAAAACGGCACACAATGACCTCTGCGGCAGTCACGGGCTGCCGTACGGCAGTCCATGGAGTGCCGCGCAGCATTCTGTGAGTACCGTTAATTTCAGAAAAATGTCGTGGAAAAAATTAAATTTTCATAAAAAAAATGGCAGTCCCTGGAGTTGTCCGCGGCATTCATTGAGTGTCGCATCGGTATTCAGTGAATGCCGCAACGGCAATCACTGAGTGCCGTTCCGGCATTCAGTGAGTGCCGCTTCCATCTCCAGAGAGTGCCGCCTTTTTGTGACAGTCTGTCCAAAAGTAGGTCGTTTTATACCATCAAATGGCGGCGGGAATTAGAATTTTGCCTGCGAATTTTCCAAAATAACCCCCTAATGATTGCCTATATATAGAAGGTGTATATTCCATTATTAGGGATAGAATATTAGAATGTTAGGATCCCAATATTGATTCTCCTTCACAAGTTTCCAAATAAAGAGAGTAATAGAGAGATTTGTTTGGAAGAGTTCGATCATTACTTGGAAGGCCTTTGTCATGCCCCGGAACCACCCAGATGATCCTAGGACATGTGGCACGCCACCAAGGCCTTACACAAGTGATTAAAGTTCCAAAAAATAAATTTAAAATAAACTTAAACCAAAGAAGCTCAACAATAATAAATAAAACAAAAAAAATAAAGTCCTGTCTTTGCAATCAGCCAAAATAACCCAGTTTTAACAAATAGTAACTTCTCAAATAACACTACCAAATCATAGTCATGAGCTCCCAAAGTCCAAGCAAGAGTTTTTAAATACTTTAAGAGAAAAACTAAATATCACAATTTACAACCAACCCAATAAATAAATCTCCAAGTTCAAACGTCCCAATCTAATAACATTAGTCATAGTAACACTATGATCAAATAATCCCAACTAACACAGTCCAACCTTATATTACAGGAGTTAAGTTAGAATCTAACTAAAGTATAAAGTTTAACTAGAAATATTACATAAGTCTTAAACCAACCAAAACATGACTCGTGCTACAATCCATATTAAAACCGATTAATTACAACTATATTGCAAGCTTTAAACTAAAAAGCAGGTAACTATTAACAAGGTTACAACAACTCCCAAAACCCATAAGCCAGCCAAGCCACTTCCCAGCTCACTTCCCTGATTCCTCGCCACGATCACCTACGATGGTTATTCAATAACCATTACAATATATAAGCTATATGCTTAGTGAGTAATGCTAATCATGATTATGGATAATTGACATGTTCAATTCAACACATTACAAATAACTATAGTCTCCGGCAATTACTAGCTCGCTCCCACAGCTAGTCCGCGGCTCCACTCCCCAAGCCCACGTGACTAGTCATGACCCACGCCCTCACACGTACAGTCCCACAGGTCTCTGGCGGCCTTGGTCGTCACCACAAAGATTGCCTCATGGTGGTATAGAACTAGCAATTTCCATTGACCCAAATAGGCAACTTAACATACTCATTTAATCATTACACCGTGCAATCACAATCAAATTGGGCCTAATTTAACCACATGAATTTTGCCCAATACTAAGCTAAATAAATTAAATTACGCTAATTAGGCATGCTTTGGCATTACAATTGAATCCAACATGAAAACCATCCAAATATCAAAATTAACATCACTCACCTCTTGGGTTTCGCTCCTAATTGTGAGATTAAAGCCCTATTAAGAACCAGGTATAAATAAATTACAAGTTATGAGCTAAAACCCTAAAGTGGGTCGCGGAAAAACTGTCACAGAACTCAATAAAATTAATACCAATAGATTAGACTCACCCCCAGGAGTCCGAATATATAGCTTGTTTTGAGATTGAACGTAGTTCGGGGCATCAATCGGCGTCAAGAAATCACCGGCGAAACTCGTCAACACATCTGCTATAACTCTTGCTACTGAAGGTCTAAATGAAAAATGAGGATGAGAAGGACTCATCCCCAAGACCCAACGTGTCTTGTTTTTAATAATTCTTCATTTATTATGACACCCCCTCGTGTTTGCTAGTTTGCAATTACACCCCTACTACTTATTAAACTGTATTAAAACTATTCGAAACCTATATGGATATTTGTCTATGTTTTGCATGGGCCCCATAAGTGGTCCCATATAATTATATGAAGTTGCTAATTAATCTACTAATTATGTAACGTGTTCAATTCGTGCTCACAAAGGTACCCCTAATTGCCCCAAAAGTGGTCACTACCTAATAACATGATATTATCAATAATAAAATAATAAATCATTTAAGCCTTAATGAACATATAGGCACATAGGGTGTTTCACATATTACTGTCCCATCTCAACTGGGACCCATCAACACATATCCCAACTTGGGACTGCCACACTGGCCAAATCTGGGTTCCTAATTGGACACCCAAAAACAACTTAGTGAGTTAAACCCACTTTCAATATGTGTCACATAACACTATAATTATCATTAACTCATGATTATGCATGCTGAAGCAATAATAAATATAAACCGCGGGAGCGGGTGTTATAGCCTTGAAGAAACTAAGAAGTTGAGGATACTTAGAGGTAAAACTCTAAACTAATTAGTTTGTTTAGTAGTTCAATCACAATATTTAGATACTTAGGATCTTTTACACACTTTCAAAACTTCTCTTCCCACCTCATTTCATCACACACCACATATATTGTGATTGAACTTTCATCTCATTAGTTTAGATCAAAGCAAGTTTAGTGTTTGAAGCTAAAAATAAATCTTGCAATAGAACCTTGGTCTTTTTTTGCTTTTGTTTGTTTAGATTCATGAGACTTTCAATGTCTTATTTGAATCTTAGCATTCAAAACCCAATATTCTCATGAACTTATGATTTATGAGGGGATTGGGGTTGATTTAGTATATGGAGTCAATGATTCCAAACTTCATCTATAGTTTGAACTCATTACTTTGAGGTTTCATGAGTCTTTTGTACTTCATTAAAATCCATGAGTTTAAGAGTCATTAGTCTCCAATGACCATCAAATGGTAGGAGAAATAATTTAGCTTAAGTCCATCTCTAGGGCTTAGGCTAATCCTTTTCTTAAAGTTTTGTGAAGTTCTTCATACTTCACTGAGACCTACATGTGTGTGTGTCCTTAGTATTCAATGACCATCAAGGGGTAGAAGAAATGGTTTAGGTAAAGCCCAACTTCATGGTTTAATAGTTGGGGTTAACAATGAAAGTTGAACTTGGACAAATGGTGTCGTGAATTCAATGACCACCTTTGATCAAGGATTTTTAGTTCGAAATCACACCGTTGGAACTGAATGAAACCAATGGGAAAGTGTCTATAACTCAAAGTTCTACCACTGTAATTTTTTGTTTTAAGAAGATTTCATGTTTAAAGTGGTTTGCTCAAGGGTTTTGTGAGGCAACTACAATCTGTCCAAGAGTTTCAGAACAGTAACACTCTTTTGAAATAAGCAAATCAGAGCCTTAATCAAGCTTTATTGACCCAAAATAATTTGTTTTAGTTAGTTTAATGTGTTAGGAAGCTAACCTAAAAAGGACAAAGCATTTCTGATTTTTTTTACTATTTTTAGAAAATTGTGCAAGAACTCTGGACAGAGGGTTGTAGGATCCTGAGTGATATCTGGTTTTTGTCCAATTCCCGGGGATCTAACCGTTGAAACTTTGATTTTCGTTTTGGGATAAAAACTAGACACGCAGGGGCACCTTGTGTCCAAAATTCATCAAGATCAAACCATGGGAACCATGCTTTTTATTTCTTTGAAGTTTAGGTCTGCTCTCTGGAATTTCCTGAATGTAGTGACAGATTTAATCAACTTTATAAATAAAGGTTCAAATGATCTTCTCTTAACCTAGGGTTCATACTGTGCTTTAATAATGATTGAGTAAGCTTAAAACCAGAAGCTAAATTATCCAAACCAATGAATAGTTCATAGCTCTATTTCATTCATATTCATGTGTTCATGTGCATTCATCCATGTAGACTGATATTTGAAAATCGAATTCACCTTGTGTTAAGACTTGTTGCTTAGGATTTAGTGATGTGTTTTGTTTAAAATATGTAAACTAACCCTTTGTTTTGTAGTGCTTCCGAGGTATATTTTCTCAATCCTTTCTCTACTTTTGTTTATTCCTTGATTTTTTATTGATTTCTCGACTCCATGTACGACACCTTAGAATTAGGATTTGCCTTATATGTATATATGTGATTAGAGACTTTTTTTTAGGATTTTATTTTATTCGTATGCATTGCACGTTCAATATTTGCGGCTGGACCCCGGGTAAGTTCTCTAGTTCTCAATTTTGCATATCATATTTACCTGCTAATTGAAATATGTGGTTTTGAGTGATATTTTATTATTTGCAATCTTACGCCCTTTGGACATGCTTTTGTAATGTATACTTATATCTACGTATTAGTTGAGGGCATGCTTAAATTAGTAGTTTAATTAAAAGGATGTTAAGTAGAGGCCTATCGCAAGATAGGATGAGAGAGGGTGTTTTAGTCCGACAGGCTCCTTCCTCTCTCATTCCATAATCCCCGAACCTAGTTAATTTTTTTGGTTTCGCAAAAGATCGGTTTCCTTTGAAACAGTTTCTTAATTTTTCTTTTAAAAATTAAGTGGCAACTCATTTGTTTTGAATTTGAAATTTGAAAAAGAACTTTAAAAGAGAAGCTGTGGGTAACTTAAATTGCGATATCCACAATCTGGCGACTCAGTTGGGGATCGAACCCAGGATCTCTGATTTCACAGACCAGAATTCTGATTTTGGGTTCACTTGAGGATTAGACTTGAAAACATCCTTCTAATTGGATTAATTAATCTTTGTATGCCTGTTGCATTTCACTTGCATGTCCAGCCAGTCGATTGCAAGGAACTATGACCTTGGAGGCTCGGGGCAACCCGATCGGTCAAGTTATCATGGGACTGTGTGATCACCCTTGATCTCATACCATGATTTGGTATATTAAGCATCCTATCGGATGTGTGTCAAGGGTCCCTTATTTGACCAAAACCCAGCCTTTGCATAGTAGTTTATATAGAACCTTTCAGAAAATTTAGGAAATAAATTCTTGATTAGGGGTATATGCTAGGGAGTTTTTTACGATTACTTAAGATGATGACGATGCTCATTTAATATGAGACATGTAAACTCTTAATCGCTTTCGAGCAATTCCTTTTTCATGTCCCGTGACATTTGAGAATATGATAGATCTTGATTATGGGATTACACCTCTTATATCGTGTTTAGCTAAGCATCATTGACCTTGCATGTATCCGAATTCATGAAAAGTGTGGTGATGATCCAACCATGTGATACTCCCACCCAAGAATTCAACCATGCCGAGGGTATGGTAGAGGAGGTGCATGAAGAAGATGAAGAAGAACCTGGAAAAAAAGAGATGGAAGAGATTACCAAGACTGGGGATCTGGAAGAATGCTTCATCACCGATAAGGTAGGAGAAAGCAAGAAAGAGTGGGTCTTCGAGCTAGTGATAGGTATCCCCCACACCCAGAGTCTGTAATGGCCCAAATGAGACGTCTTTCAATTTCTATGTCTGTTGTAATTGTTCCAAAGAAAATCAATGAAAACATGACTAATTCTGCCTACTCGAATACGCTTAATGAATGTGATGAATGTGGTGATCATGAAATACCAAGTGAATTGCAAAAATTAATTGAAAAAGAAAAAGAATCTGCATGTAAAATCATTGAAGACACTCGAACAATTAATCTGGGAAATGAAGATAATCCTCAAAATGTTATTATTGGCTCCACACTTAACGATGAAGAAAGCAAGGCATTAATCAATCTATTAAATGAATTCAAAGATGTTTTTGCATGGTCTTATAGTGATATGCCAGGCATTGATCTAGAGATATTCTAACATCATATCCCCCTCTTCCCTAATTCAAAGCCAATAAAACAAATATTGAGGCGAATGAGGCCTGAATGGGCACTTAAAGTTAAAGAGGAAGTTGAAAAACAGTTAAAAGCTGGATTCTTAATAGTCACCGAGTATCCCGAGTGGATTGCCAACATTGTACCAGTTCCTAAAAAGGATGGTCGTGTTAGGGTATGCGTTGACTTTGGAGATTTGAACAAAGAAAGCCCTAAAGACGACTTCCTTTACCACATATCGACGTCCTCGTTGATAACACCGCCGGACACGAACTTCTGTCTTTCATGGATGGGTTCTCAGCATACAACCAGATCCTCATGGAACCCGAAGATAGGGAGAAAACCACTTTCATCACGCCTTGGGGCACATACTACTATAGGGTAATGCCGTTTGGGTTAAAGAACGCAGGGGCAACGTATTAGCGAGCCGCTACCACATTATTGCATAACATGATCCATAAGGAGGTGGAGGTATATGTGGATGATATGATTATAAAATCTAAGGAAAGGAGAGGACATTTATAGGCGTTGAGAAAATTCTTTGGGAGGTTGAGAGAATTTAGAATGAGGCTAAACCCACAGAAATGCACCTTCGGGGTCACCACTAGAAAGCTATTAGGGTTCCTCATCACTCAGAGGGGGATAGAGGTAGACCCGACCAAAATAAAAGCTATCATCGAAATGCAGCCGCCTAAGAGTGAAAAAGAGCTAAGGGGTTTCTTGGGTAGAGTATAGTTCATAAGCCGTTTCATCTCCAAACTCACCCTGACTTGTGACCCTTTGTTTAAATTGCTCAGAAAGGGAGAGAAGTTCGAATGGGATACCTTGTGTCAACAAGCCTTCGATAAAATCAAAACTTACCTCCAAAACCCACCTGTCCTATCACCACCCTCACCCGGGAGACCTTTATTGCTATACCTCTCTGTGACCGAGGATTCGATGGGGTGTATATTAGCCCAAAAAGGGGAAGAAGGGTATGTCGAAAGAGCAATTTATTATTTGAGCAAGAGGATGATCGGCTACGAACTGAAATACTCACCTTTAGAAAAAGCCTGTTGGGCCCCAGTCTGGTGACCTGCCGTCTTAGGCACTACATGTTGGCCTTTCCCGTTGTCCTAATATCCCGAATGGACCCACTTAAATACCTATTCGAAAAACCCGTCTTGACCAGTAGGATTTCCCGTTGGACCATGATGCTGGCCGAGTTCGATATCAGATATGTCACTTCTAAATCTGTTAAAGGGAGAGCCATCGCTGAATACCTAGCCGACCTCGCCATAGAATCTGGGGAGAAAGGGGAGTTCAAGTTTCCCGACGAAGGGGTAATGGAGTTGAAAGAGGATCTGTGGAGAATGTATTTCGATGGGGCTGCACGAAGGAGTCTATGGACCCCACATAAATGGACACATGCTGGCAAAGAAGATAATCCAGTGAGGGTATTACTGGACCACTTTGGACAAGGACTACTGTGAGTACGTCAAAAGATGCCATAAGTGTCAGATCCATGCAAATCTGATGCATACTCCACCTTCCCAGCTCTACAGCATGACCACGCCGTGGCCTTTCTCTGTTTGGGGCATTGATATCATCGGTGAGATAGTTCCAAAGGCATCCAATGGACACCGATACATAATCGTGGCGATTGATTATTTTACCAAATGGGTAGAGACAGCCTCGTATGTGACTTTGAAAGCCAAGGATGTGGTAAGTTTCATCGAGAAGAACATAATCTGCAGATATGGGGTCCTAAATGAGTTCATCTCCGATCATGGCAGTCATTGTCAAGGAGAGGTTATCCCACTCTTAGAGAAGTACAAAATCACTCGACATCAGTCATCCCCGTATAGGCCTCAAACGAACAGGGCTGTGGAAGCAGCGAATAAGAATGTCAAGGCGATCTTAGAAAAAACAACGGATACGTATAAGGATTGGCATGAAAAGCTTCCGTTTGCACTGTGGGGATACCACACCTCTTTAAGAACTTCTACGGGAGCTACGCCATACTTATTAGTCTACGGAATGGAAGCCGTTCTCCCAGTTGAAGTAGAAATACCTTCTTTGAGAGTCTTGGTGGAGTGTGAAGTGACTGAGCTAGAATGGATGCGGGGGAGGTATGATGAGCTAATGTTGCTTGATGAGAAAAGGTTGGCTGCAATAAACCTTACTCGGGGATACCAAAAGAGAATAGCTCGTGCTTTCAACAAAAAGGTCCGCCCAAGGAAGCTTGCTGAGGGTGACCTGGTCCTCAAAGAACTAAAAGTGTCTGTTTACGACCCCAGAGGAAAATTCAAGCCTAACTGGGTCAGGCCATACATTATTAAGACTCTCCTTTCTGGAGGAGCGGCCTATCTCATGGACCTAGATGAGGTTGAATTTAAGCAGCCAATTAACCTCGATCGCCTCAAGAAATTTTTTGCTTGAAACCATTTTCTTTCAAAACTGCCAAAGTCGATGAACTACGCTTGACCTGATTCCCACTAGGGGATACGCAACCTACTTGGTTCGGTCATTAAAAAAAAAACCTCCCGACTGGCGTCTTCCTTCAAACCTTAAACCGAACTACTGCAGGCCTGATACCCACTCGAGGATAAGTAGGCGGGCTCTCAAAAGCCTTCGGCCCATGAAAACCTAAAAAGAAAAACCCTGTGCTAAGCTAGGGGCAAACTTGTGTTTGCCTAGAACCACCTCAAAGCCCCAAAACCAGGGGTAAACTTCGTTTGCTATCCAAAGAACCCAGATATTTACCTTAAACCCATCTCTGGATCTTCTGACTATCAAAATGAGTACTATAAAAAAAATGTGAATTCATGGTATAGAAAGAGTAAAGCTTTAAGCAAGACACAAAGCAAAGTAAAGAGCCAAGAAAAAACATTAAAAGGAGAATTTTTCATAAAAGATTAATTGAAGGATTGAACACTTTGATTAAACATGCTAGAACTCTTCCTAAAGATGAAAGCATTTTTTGAAGAAAGAAATAAATAAAATCACATTCAAAAGCATGAAAGGATAGGCAGGACTTGTCTGAACTTTTTTCGTAAAGAAGAACTTTGTCCTGTTTGTTTTACTTTCATCAACAAAAATCTATGAAGCCTGTCTCTAGATCAGAGTTTGAATCTGAAAAAGGTACTGAGCGATAGGCACAATCAAAGTCGGGATTCTCCGGAAGGGAGCTGAAACTCTGTCATGCCAAGCCTCAATGAAAGCCTTCACAATAGAAGGACGCAAAGTGGACCCCCTCGTGAAATCAGTAGTAACGGTCTCAGTAATGCCCTGCAAGAGTCCGAACTGACAGACCACCCGACCAGGAATGTAGAAAGTGGTAGCATATAAGCCAGGCAACCAGATGTCGGGCCGCCTAGGAAGTCATACGGCGATAGAGCGGTAAACCCACTACGGGCAGGCCCAACAAATATCACCAGAAGAAAGGCCTCAAAACCAGCCAAGCCAAGCATCGGCAGAATGGAATAGGCAGTGAACCTCCATACAGTCATAGGGAAGTGGCCCACGAAGATGTGAGGGGTGTATGAAGAGATCAAGGCGTTCCATGAGCCAAACCTGTAAGACGAAAGGTGCTCCTGCGGATAACATAGCCTCAGCAGTATGGTCGTGGCCCAAACCAATCAGAGTTTCACCAAGAATCAGCATAACATCACTTTTCATCTCCCGCAAAACGCAAGCAATGGGTATGAGAATGTCGGAAGATGACCGAAAGAGGAAGTAAGAAAGCATAGCAATCGACAAGGCACTACGCTGAATGATCTGATACTCACCATCGTAAGGGTCTCCTATGGGAGCATAAACGGAAAAAAGGCGCTAGAAGTCAATTTGCCTGTCGTGAACAAAAGAGCCCGCCACATTCCGAGATATATGGAGGAGAGTGGCTAAATCCCAGACGTACCCGGCCTGAACCAAAGGAATTGTTAACTCAGCAAAAGAATCAGTGTGCAAAATGGCGTTGAATTCCTCGAACAAATGACAAGTCTCCTGAGAGCCGAAACGAAAGACATTGAAAGAGGGATCCCAACACCGAACGGCAGCTTGAAGTAGGCCCTCATTCAAATTCATCCGTCGGAAAGAAAAAAGATCATTTAGTCTGAAACATTCAAAGTTGAGCCTGTCAATGCCAGAGAGGGTATCCATCCATGGGAAGAGGATTTGGGAGCTAGTGGGGGCCATTTGAGAAAAAGTAAAGGAGAGAGAAGAATGTTTTGCGGGGTGTTGGGAGAAGAAAGGGGTATAAATAGGGGAATAAAGCAGTCTACCCATTCACGGCACTCAATAAAGTAGAATGGCACTCAACGAAGTGCCGCGCGGCAGTCCGTGAATGCCGTTGCGGCATTCGCTGACTGCCGCTGCGGTACTCGCTGAGTGTCGCTGAGACCTAATCGAGTGCCATTTTTGGTCTCTTTTTGGCCAGGGTTTTGTTTGTAATGTTCTCAGCCCACCTGCAAACAGAAAATAGAATAAATGTGCGCATCATGCAGCACGTACAAACAAGACCAAGCCATGGTCGCATACATTCATTCATTCATTTTTATTTGTTCATTCATTTTTTACAATAAATAAAGGAGATCGAAGCATTCAAAGTTAAAATAAAGGGGGAACCAAGCTATGGTCCCACATGCGGCAAAAAATATACCAAGCATTAATAAAAGGACCAAGCTATGGTCACATATACGATGAATAGCAATAAAAAGCCGAAAAGATAAAGGTAATGCAAGTGCCTATTCTACCGGCTATCCTGAAGCCATCATCAAGAGTAAAGTGTGTGCATGTGTATATACAATCATCCAAATAGAGTATGAATCCTCTCCAGAAACACTCAAAAATAAAAAAATAGAGAAAAAAAAGTCAGCCCCGGCCCCGGCCTGGAGTCTGGCGAGTGACGCGTCTGAGAGGCTCCTCCTCTGACTCCGTGCCGCTCCCGCCACGTCCACCTCCTCCTCTGCCTCTGCCTCTGCCTCTGCCTCTGCTGGTGCCCTCACCACCGCCTCCACCCCACCCAGCGCCGCTACCTCCAGGCGCATCGCTAAGGAGAATACCGAGCTGCTAAAGACGCTGCTGGAGCTCTCCCACCTGCCAAGACAAAGCCCCAACCTGTTCCTCCTAGACGGAGGAAACAAAATAAATTGTCAGGTTGTAATAAAATCAATTGATGACAAGGAAATGGGAGGAATAAAATCACAAGATTTGATGTCAGTAAATGGATAATGAAAGAAAAAAGCAATTAAAAATAAATAGGTGATAATAAGGAAATGGGAGGAAAGCGACATAAAAATGAATAATAAGAGAGAGAGAGAGGGAGAATCTGAAATACTCGTAGGAAATTTCACAAGCATGGCACTCGTTTGCATTCATATAAAGTTTGACAGTCGTCCTCAGAATAATAAAAAGAGAAGTGAATAATGAAAGCCTTTTAAAAATACTAGAGAGATTTCAAAAAGAAGAGATTGTTCACTTCCTTGAAAATAATATAAAAAAAACATGTGAAGTTTCAAAAGAAATTCAGTTTCAAAAGTAAGTCAGGTTCAAAAGATATCTAAGTCAGAATTGAAATTAGTGAAAAGGCAGCAGTGGTGCCCGAAAAACAATAGTCATTATTCATTTGGGGGATGTGCGAAATCTTGATGTGCGAAATCTTGATTGACATAAGTTGATTATGCACAAATACGGGTAAAACACCCAGGAAATCGTAAGCACATCGGTTGTATTCATGAGGGAATGTGAAAAGCTTCAAATAAAACGATTTGCGTCCATGAGTTTTGAAAAAACAAATAAAATAAAGTCAAGGGACAATCAAATCAAATAGACAGGTAAGCACAGGTGCGATTGGAAACGCTCAAAAGTTTACAAGCATAAGGAAGCATAAGAAATTATATTCATTTGTGCATAGCATTCATGAGGTCCAAAAAAGGAGAGAATTGAAAGAAAAAAAAAAGGCGTTTACCTCGCGCTTGAACGCGCGGGCGGATAAATGCTCGTCTGGATCCCGGAGTAAGAGTGTAGCGTCGGGGTGGGGAGTGGCCCGATATTTGGCCTTCTTCCGACTTCCAGAACCGCTCGCCATGATCTGTCAAAGAGAAAAAGAAATTTGTAGTTAGATTCATGAATAAAACTCAGAAAAACAACGAAATAATGAGAATAATTCGGGTTTTGATCGAGTAGAACTAACCTGATGAGTCCTGGCTAGATCAATACAAGCAGAAGAGAAAAAGAAAAAATTTCTCCAGAGGAATCCGCGAAGAAAAGAAATGAGAGAATGAAATGAAATGAAATAAAGCCGTCGGTTTAAGCCACTGCCGCACAAATGGGGCACTCGATTTTTCATGCGCGGCAATTGATGAACTGCCATGAGGCACTCGCTGAGTGCCGCAGCGGCACTCAGTGAGTGCCGTACGGCAGTCACGGACTGTCGCAAAAATCCGCGTGTGCCGCGATTGAGGCGGTTCAAAGACCCTTCACTTTTCCCCCAAAATTCAAATTAGGTCCCAAAAATTGGACTTAAACTCCCCAAAATTTACCTTCAGTGCATTTCTGGCCCCCGGGATGGTTTTAAGGACCAAGTTGACCACAAATTTTGAAAATTGGAATTGAATTCAAGTTTGTGGGCTCCAAATTTTGAAAATTGAAATAAATTTGAGTCCGTGGACTCCGAAATTTTAATTAAATTGAATTCGAGTCTGTGGGCTCCAAATTTTGAAAATTGAAATAAATTTGAGTATGTGGACTCCGAAATTTTAATTAAATTGAATTCGAGTCTGTGGGCTCCAAATTTTGAAAATTGAAAAAAATTTGAGTCCGTGGACTCCGAAATTTTAATTAAATTGAATTCAAGTCTGTGGGCTCCAAATTTTGGAAATTGAAATAAATTTGAGTCCGTGGACTCCAAAATTTTAATTAAATTGAACTTGAGTCTGTGGGCTCCAAATTTTGAAAATTGAAATAAATTTGAGTCCATGGACTCTAAAATTTTAATTTAATTGAACTTGAGTGTGTGGGCTCCAAATCCAATAGAATTGCGTTAACCCTCGGTTGAGAATATAACAGATTTATATTCTCGATCCTCGTAACAGATTTACATTGATCCTTTGTTTGAGAGTGTAACGAATTTGCATTCTCGATCCTCGTAACAGATTTACGTCGATCTCCTATTTGAGAGTGTAACGGATTTACATTCTCGGCCTTCGTACCAGATTTACGTCGACCCTCTGGTTGAGAGTGTAACGGATTTACATTCCTGGTTTTCGCAACAGAATTGTGTTAACCCTCATTTGGAGAATATAACAGATTTATATTCTCGATCCTCGTAACAGATACGTTGATCCTTTGTTTGAGAGTGTAACAGATTTGCATTCTCGGTCTTCGTAATAGATTTACGTCGATCCTCTGTTTGAGAGTGTAACAGATTTACGTTCTCGGTTTTTGCAACAAAATTGCGTCAACCCTCGTTTTGAGAATATAACAGATTTATATTCTCGATCCTCATAACAGATTTACATTGATCCTCTGGTTGAGAGTGTAACGGATTTGCATTCTTAATTTTTGCAATAGAATTGCGTTAACCCTCGTTTGGAGAATATAACAGATTTATATTCTCGATCCTCATAACAGATTTACATTGATCCTCTGTTTGAGAGTGTAACGGATTTACGTTCTCGATTTTTGTAATAGAATTGCATTAACCCTCGTTTTGAGAATATAACAGATTTATATTCTCGATCCTCGTAACAGATTTACGCCGATCCTCTATTTGAGAGTATAACGGATTTACGTTCTCGATTTTCGCAACCGAATTGCATTAACCCTCATTTTAAGAATATAACAGATTTTTATTCTCGATTCTCGTAACAGATTTACATCAATCCTCTGTTTGAGAGTGTAACGGATTTACGTTCTCGATTTTTGCAACAGAATTGCGTTAATCCTCGTTTTGAGAATATAACATATTTATATTCTCGATCCTCGTAACAGATTTACGTCGATCCTCTGTTTGAGAGTGTAATGGATTTACGTTCTTGGTTTTTGCAACATATTTGCGTCAACCCTCAATTTTCAGTCGAAAGCATCTTCTTATCCCCCGGGACAGACTTTACATCGGTCAAAAATTCAGTAATCATCTCTGACCAATGCATCATGTAATGTGTGTCATATATAGAGAAGACATGATATAGAGTGAGCATGGCGTTTGCATAATCAGATCTATTCAAAGAATGTCATTGATTAGCATGTGCATCACGACAAGATAGGTGCATCCATCCGTGTGACTACTTGCACTTGTGTGTGTTTGAGCCTTGCCTGAACTACGTCTTGGTCTGATTCCCGAATGGATACTTAGGCAGTCATCATCGAGCATGACCAGCATGAACCATTGCCGCGCGCATATTCTCTTTTTGTAACGCATTTTGTTTTTACCTAAATCCGACGGTTTGGTCAAAGGCTTGTCTTCACACAGGCTTCGACATTCATTTGTGACACGCGTTGCTCCACAAACTCTGTCGAAGAGGGGCAAACTGTAGACACCCCAATTTGGACCAAACGTCGGATTAAGGGGAGTACAACCTCTAAGATCCGATGATGACAAGTGCCCGATTAATCTAGGACTTCCAAAGATGATTCAAACTCTTCCGAAAGCTCTTGCAATTCAAAAACAAAAAGGAAAAAGAAAGAAAAGGGAAAGACAGAAGAAAACGGTGCACAGTGACCTTTGCAGCAGTCACGGGCTGCCGTACGGCAGTCCATTGAGTGCCACGCGGCATTCTGTGAGTGCCATTATTTTCATAAAATACCGTGGAAAAAATGAAATTTTCATAAAAAAGGGCAGTCCCTGGAGTTGTCCGCGGCATTCATTGAGTGCCGCATCGGCATTCAGTGAATGCCGCAATGGCAATCAGTGAGTGCCACTTCCATCTCCAGAGAGTGCCGCCTTTTTGTGACAGTCTGTCCAAAAGTAGGTCGGTTTATACCATCAAATGGCGGCGTGAATTAGGGTTTTGGCTACGAATTTCCCAAAATAACCCCCTAATGATTGCCTATATATAGAAGGTGTCTATTCCATTATTAGGGATGGAATATTAGAATGTTAGGATCCCAATATTGATTCTCCTTCACAATTTCCAAATTAAGAGAGTAATAGAGAGATTTGTTTAGAAGAGTTAGAAGAAGAGTTTGATCATTACTTGGAAGGCCTTGAAGAAACTAAGAAGTTGAGGATACTTAGAGGTAATTAGTTTGTTTAGTAGTTCAATCACAATATTTAGAAACTTAGGATCTTTTACACACTTTCAAAACTTCTCTTCCCACCTCATTTCATCACACACCACATATATTGTGATTGAACTTTCATCTCAGTAGTTTGGATCAAAGCAAGTTTAGTGTTTGAAGCTTAAAATAAATCTTGCAATAGAACCTTGGTTTTTTTTTTGCTTTTGTTTGTTTAGATTCATGAGACTTTCAATGCCTTATTTGAATCTTAACATTCAAAACCCAATATTCTCATGAACTTATGATTTATGAGGGGATTGAGGTTCATTTTAGTATATGGAGTCAATGAGTCCAAACTTCATCTATAGTTTGAACTCATTACTTTGAGGTTTCATTAAGTCTTTTATACTTCATTAAAATCCATGAGTTTAAGAGTCCTTAGTCTCCAATGACCATCAAATGGTAGGAGAAATAATTTAGCTTAAGTCCATCTCTAGGGCTTAGGCTAGTCCTTTTCTTAAAGTTTTGTGAAGTTCTTCATACTTCACTAAGACCTACATGTGTGTGTGTCCTTAGTATTCAATGACCATCAAGGGGTAGAAGAAATGGTTTAGGTTAAGCCCAACTTCATGGTTTAATAGTTGGGGTTAACAAATGAAAGTTGAACTTGGACAATTGGTGCAGTGAATTCAATGACCACCTTTGATCAAGGATTTTTAGTTCGAAATCAGACCGTTGGAACTGAATGAAATCAACGGGAAAGTGTCTATAACTCAAAGTTCTACCACTGTAATTTTTGTTTTAAGAAGATTTCATGTTTAAAGTGGTTTGATCAAGGGTTTTGCGAGGCAACTACAATCTGTCCAAGAGTTTCAGAACATTAGCACTCTTTTGAAATAAGCAAATCAGAGCCTTAATCAAGCTTTATTGACCCAAAATAATTTTTATTAGTTAGTTTAATGTGTTAGGAAGCTACCTTAAAAAGAACAAAGCATTTCTTTCTGATTTTTTTACTATTTGTAGAAAATCGTGCAAGAACTCTGGACAGAGGGTTGTAGAATCCTGAGTGATGTCTGGTTTTTGTCCAATTCCCGGGGATCTAGCCATTGAAACTTTGATTCGTTTTGGGATAAAAACTAGACACGCAGGGGCATCTTGTTTCCAAAATTCATCAAGATCAAACCATGGGAACCATGCTTTTTATTTCTTTGAAGTTTAGGTCTGCTCTCTGGAATTTCCAGAATGTAGTGACAGATTTAATCAACTTTATAAATAAAGGTTCAAATGATCTTCTGTTAACCTAGGGTTCATACTATGCCTTAATAATGATTGAGTAAGCTTAAAACCAGAAGCTAAATGATCCAAACCAATGAATAGTTCATAGCAATTTCATTCATACTCATGTGTTTATGTGCATTCATCCATGTAGACTGATATTTGAAAATCGAATTCACCTTGTGTTAAGACTTGTTGCTTAGGATTTAGTGATGTGTTTTGTTTAAAGTATGTAAACTAACCCTTTGTTTTGTAGCGCTTTCAAGGTACATTTTCTCAATCCCTTCTCTAGTTTTGTTTATTCCTTGATTTTATTGATTTCTCGACTCCATGTACGACACCTTAGAATTAGGATTTGCCTTATATGTATATATGTGAGTAGAGACTTTTTTTTAAGACTTTCTTTTATTCGCATGCATTGCACGTTTAATATTCGCGGCTGGACCCCGGGTAAGTTCTCTAGTTCTCAATTTTGCATATCATATTTACCTGCTAATTGAAATATGTGGTTTTGAGTGATATTTTATTATTTGCAATCTTATGCCCTTTGGACATGCTTTTGTAATGTATACTTATATCTACGTATTAGTTGAGGGCATGCTTAGATTAGTAATTTAATTAAAAGGATGTTAAGATAGGATGAGAGATGATGTTTTAGTCCGACGAGCTCCTTTCTTTCTCATTCCATAATCCCCGGACCTAGTTAATTTTTTTGGTTTCGCAAAAGATCGGTTTCCTTTGAAACAGTTTCTTAATTTTCCTTTTAAAAATTAAGTGGCGACTCATTTGTTTTGAATTTGAAATTTGAAAAAGAACTTTAAAAGAGAAGCCGTGGGTAAGTTAAATTGCGATATCCACACATGGATTCAAAGCTTTCCCAACCAACTCGACACGAAGTCTTATCATACCCAACTGAGTTTGACACAAAGTCCCAACATAACCATTCTGATTCTGACACGAAGTCCCGACTTACCATGCTATTTTCACACTAGGCCCTCATGTCCAGCGACCTGACAATTATACCTTTTCCACACTATTCTAGCCTCCACGGCCTTGTTTACTCAACCCAGTATTCCATACCAACCTGACCCACTCCTGACATCACCTGGCTGATTCCCGACGTAAACCAACAACACTCACGTCCCCGACGTAAATCAACAATACTCACGTCACTTATTTCAAGATTAGGGTCTTTACACGACTTCTGAATATAATGCATCATCGTTACACTTATAACCATTCCAGTCCCATAGCACATCTCCATAAGACTCTTTTACTTGCTCATATCCTCAGTAGTACACCCAGGACACGACTAACCAATAATACTTACGATGGAAACATAACCGATAAACGTTTCTTCAACATACTTATAGCTTGGGCATGAACTATCAATGGTCATAGTAGCATTAGGCTTACACCACTGTATTCATCAACACCCTATATTCAACACAACGAAAGCATAGCATATAGCTCACGGAACTCTAACATGGATTTGATACCAACAACATATAGATAAAACCCTTAACATGTTCATCTATGCGATAGCACTACCATAGCACGAATATTCATAGCGATACAGATATTGAGGTACGCAACAAGATTAATCAACACAATATATATACAATACATCATACCAGTAGCTTGTAGATATCTTGATTAGATCTTAATACTGATTAGAGTGAGGTTAGGAAACTCACCTCGATAATATAGCAAGCTCTGAACCTCGGTAAAAGACAAATGTCGGATCCTACAACATATAATAGAAACGATGATAAAGTATGAGTGCCAACTACAAGGGCAAAATGGTAATTTTTACCAAATGAGGATATAAACCTCAAGGTAGTGATCTACGTGTCATTCAATGTCCAGCGCCATTGACTAGACTCAAATCGGAGTCTGTCGCATTTTACAAGATAATATGTAGGGCTTACTACACTAATGCGGCCGGGCCCTAAAAACAAGCTGTATTTTTTACCTCAACAATAGATCACCAAACTTTAAGGGAACATTGTAGACATTGTTCTAAGACTCTGGGAACTGACCGCATATTTTTCGGAGTCCTAGATTATTTATTATGAATTATCAAAGATAATTCATTTACAGAAAATAGTCGTGAAAAGACTTTTAATTAAATCATTATTCTCAGATATAACAAAAAAAAAACCAGTACTTGGGAATGTTTTTATTAAGTACTAGATAAAAAAGTACGCTACCAGTATTTATCCTATAATTTTCGGAGCTCATTTGGTATTTTTAATAATTAATACTCTTAAAATAGCTCCTTATTAATTATTAAAAATACTAAGATATAACATTATAGCTTTATAAATCTTGGGATATCATAAAATAGCATTGGGGATATTTTCCTAATTTTTCATAATTTATTAAAGCTCATAAGTATTTAAAATCTATTAAAATACTAAGAAAACTAAATATTTATTATTTATATTATACATATAAATAATAAATATATATATAATATGATATAATAATAATACTCGGAATTTATGAAATATTATATAATAATATGTCATAACTTAGAAATACTAATTATATAACTTAAAACTACTTTAGTTAATTAAAACTATTAAAACTATAAATAAGTATTTATAATAATATAAATAATAATCAGGACCCGACGGGTCAACCCGGACCGACCCGACCTTAAATGGGTAACTCATTTCAACACTCAGAGGGATCCAAATGGGTGACCCAATGGGTCAAACCCGACCCGAACCCAAGCTTAAATGAACTACCCATGTAAACTCTCAAAGAAACCCAACAAAATTACCCATCGGGTCAGACCCTGACCCGATCCAAGCTAACCGAACTACCCACTAACACACACAATAGGACCCGAACCACCTACCCGCGACCCGCCCCCAACCCAGAACGACGTCGTTCCACTTAAAAATGACCATGGGTTATAAAAACTGAACCCGACCCGCCATCCACTCCTACATACAGACACAGACTAACCCACCCTAGCCCATACCCGACCCGGCCCAAACCCGAGTGTTATAACCCATTAATATATTTTCTTCTCCGGCGAGACAGTGTCACCGGAAAAATGCAACTCACCGGAAAACTTCTAGGCTTCATTACTTTCACGTTTTTCCATGGAAATTGATGAATCCAATGGTAAAAGAACCGGAATTCATTCCTCTATATCATACTCTAAGCTGGGAGTTGGGTTCATTCGTTTAGTGGCCTAACCGCTGGATTATTCTTTTTGGTCAAAACGGGAATAATGGCTTGCATGGTCTACTAAATGTACCTCAAATGAAAAGCTGCTCAACGAGGGGTATTTGGAGGTTATTTCGGTCAGATTGGTACAACTTAGAGGCGTCTTGGTGATGGTTGGAAAAACTGAGCTTCAAGTGTGAAACTTTAATGGTGGCCGGAGCTAGTCCAGAGCTTAAGGCTCTGTTTGGTTGCGTGCATGTGGCCCTAGGGTCTTCTAAATATCATGCAAGGACACAAAAATGAGAGTGAGTTGTGGGTTTTACCTTAGGTGGCCTCGGGTTCTCTTCAAACTTCTCCGATCTTCTTTTTCTCTCTCCTCTGTGTCTTTTCTCCTTATCTGGTTTGCGTGACAGTGTGTGTGTGGGTGTGTGGGGTTACAGAGAGTGTAGAGAATGTGGGTGTAATGTATAAGCCGGGAGTTGTAGGGGTGTGGGTTTGATCTTTAGACAAGCTCGTCTCTCTCACTCACTCACTCACTCTTGGGTCTCTCTCTCCTTCTACATAATCTGTGAATGTGTGTGCGATGCAGAAAATGGTGTGTGTGAACGTGCTGAATAAGTGTGCAATGTGAGGCAGAGAGGGCGCAGTAATGTGTGGGGGTGGTATTGTGTTGTGGTATAAGTATGTGTGGGAGGGGAGAATCTTGACAAGTGTCACACATGAGGGTACATGTGTGCCAAATGTGGTGTGTGGGTGCATTATTTGCCAAGTAGTGAGGGGACTATGCATGGCTGCCACGTGGCCATGTGTGGGGCCCGCATCTCATATACGTGCAAGTTCATAGGGTTGCATGCATATCTCGATGTACGTGCACAAATGAAATTGTGCCTATGTACGAGGCTGTGTACGGGCTTAAGTATAATAACCTATCGGTGATTTCCAACTTAAAAACTACACATGTCAAGGTTACATTTCTAATAAACTATAGTTTATTACTAACGTCATTGTTGTTGACAAGACGTTTACTAAGGTTTCTTACAGAGATTTCTAATTGAGGCCATCCTAATGGACCTTCTGTAACCGTACCACGGTGAAGTCACTAATATTATTATTCCTACGTGGAATTCCTAGAAATTTTGAGTGCTATAGGATCTATCATGTTTCTCAGCACCTTCTTGGCCGTATTTATGTCTTCTACCAATATATATTTGTTGGCCCGAGCCAACAATTCTGCATGACTTTTAGGGGGATTCTTGTTGATGAAGGTAAGGAATATGCCAGGGTGGAGCCCCTGCCTTTAATGCCGAGTTGGCGAAGCCCTGATCGCACCCCTCCATCATATTTAGCTCGGTATTGAACCTTGTTATATAATCTCTCAAACCCCTCACCTTTGGCCTAGCGTATAGTCAGTATGTGATCCGGTCCCTTCTTGATTTTCTTTCTGGTTAATAATTGGTTGATAAACTTCTCCCCCAGGTCAGCAAACGACGTGACTAATCTGTGTGGAAGCCTTTTAAACCAACACAGAGCCATGTCAGCGAGCGTATTTGAGAAAGCTCGGCACATCAAAGCATTACTATGGCTATACAATGCCATGGCTCACTGGTAATGGCTCAGGTGTTCTGCAAGGTTTGTTTTTCCATCATACATGGTGAGCTTTGGCAAGGTGAAACCTTTGATTTGTGATTGATCTATCGAATAGAGGGCCATCTTGCCCCAAAAGCTCCTAGAGTTCCTGTTCAACCTTAAGCTGCAATGCTTCAGGTGTGTCTTCCTTCGGTTGATCTTTATTCGGTTGATCTTTTTTGGGTTGGTCCTTTGAGTCACATTTGGCATGATCCGTCAGATCGGTCTTGTAGTGATCTCTAGATTCATCAATTTGTTCTCCATTTTTGCTATGTAGCTCGTTGGTGCCCCTAGCCGCTGGGTTGTGACCAGTTCTAGTAGGATGAATCTCCTCCCTGTGCTCCTTAGGGGGATTGAGCTGACTGCATACTGATCGACGACAAATAGTTGCTATTTGTAGTCCTAAAATTACGCTTTGTTAGCCCATTTCATTTAGTTATTAAGTGTCTTTTAATAAGTATTCTGTATTTTGTAGGCTTTGGGGCTTTAACTTGAAAATGCAGAAAAAACCAATGATTAGTGGCTTTGGAAGTCATTCTGGGCTCAAAAGTTGATTCCGGTGAGAGCTGAATGCAGTAGCAGCCTCAAAAAATGGCTTTGACCATGAAGACTTTGGATTTGAGAAATTTCTCCAAAGATATAAAATGTAGATCTTTGAGTTACGGACGCGTGGCCACAAACAGGGAGTCAATCTGAGGTCCGAGTCAAAAGTTATCACAATTCTACGATCAGTACGCAAAGTTGAGAAAATATGGAAAAGGCTGGAAAAAGGCACCTCGCTGGAGTGGCCCACTTGCGCGATTTTGGGGATCGCGCTCGAGCAGCCTGCACAATCGACCCATACAAAAAAAAGTCAAAAATGCATATTTCGATGTCCTGAAGAGCCCTGTGTGAACTGAATTGGCTGAATACGTCCAAAAATGTAAATAAAGCAGTTTTAGTGCGATTAGGTTTAGGAAAGTCTCCAAACTTGCTCCAAATCTATATATATCCTATTGTAAATCAATTTTGAGGTCACACAACATTACCCAACATTATGCACATCCTTCCATAACCAAAACTTCAACCATTGAAGAGAGGAAAGCAAGGAGAAAAAGAAGAAGACCCAGGTTTCCCATGGCCTCCTTCATCAACTTCTTGCCATTCATCGCTTCTATGGCCGCTTAGACCAAGATCTAGGGTTTCAATGAAACCCTAGCCAAGTAACAGGGTGTTATTTATGTTTTTCTTTTAGCTTTATTATGTATGGATGATGATTACATGTTTCGAGGATTTTTATAATAAAATCGTACTTCTATTAATTAAATCATTACTTTCAAATTTTATTCTTGTCTTAGATCTATTTTGAATGTGATGTGCTCAATGATCTATATTTGCTGTGCTTGTATAGATTATTTAGATGTAATGGTGCTTAATTGAATTGTGATATCAAGTAGTCGAATAGTTCATGCCTAGGAAAGACGGATTGTGCCGCAACCCTAGTTTAGTGTGAAATAGTCCGTGCCAACCGAAGATGAATTATGTTGGTGTTTGAATCGTAGTTATCTTCTTGACGGAGGAATTGTGCTTATAGCTACAATTCCCCATTATCATCCAATCTAATAAGCTAATTGAATGCATAAATACCCTTATTATGAAGCTAGTGGTGGATTCGCAATCCTAGGTTCACTTTACATATCGTTTAAAACAACTTTTAATTGCTTTCATAGTTTAGATTTATTTTTATTGTTCTTAGTTTAATTAAAATCAAAATTAAAATTCTATATTCTTAATTAACTAGATTTAGGTTTTAGAATTAAAGTGCTTTAGTATTTCAATCTCTGTGGGTTCGACCTTTACTTCCACACTGCAAATTTTTTAAAGTAAAGCATACTTCTTATCTTGATTCTGACAAGATCAATTTTTGGCAGCGTTGCCGGGGATTGCAAATTACTACCTTTAGTTTTAGAATCTTAGTTTAGTTAATTCGTAAATATTATATTAGATTTTATTTTCTTACTTTTCCATTTTAATTTTCGAGTCACTAAAATTATCCGTGTTTTGCAGCTTACAAGTCATCAAATTCTAGCATGTTCTAGTGGAGTAGCTGTGCACATCAACGGAGCTTACGCGAACCTGAAAAATAAAATTGCAATCAATTTAAAAATATCAAATAAATCCGTTGTTTTAAATTTCACATCAAATTACTGTAAGTCAGGGCGCTGAGAAGCAATTACTTGCATTAGGTTAGGTGTGGAGTGAGCACTGTATTAGCTAGGAAACCCGGGGCACTTGGCTTTGACGTGAATCACTGCATTACAGGATAGCTTACATGCATCATAGTAGTATTGTGTGCTTGATTAATTGCGTAGTTTATTTTATTATTTGTTTGAGTCAGTCTTTATATTAGTGTTGTTTTTTTATAGTTTATGTTTGGTACGCGTTCAAGTAAACCCGAACTACATTCTTTCGACCTTGAACTTGAACATACCCTAAGAGTCCTTAGGTCATCAACCCAAGCTTCTAGAGCTCAGTTGCTAGACGGCGAATCGACTCCGAAGCCGTCGTCGTTATTTCAGGTCAAAATTCAAAGTACCCTTAAACGCTTAAGAAAAACTCGAACTATTAACATTCAACCTATTCCAATGGCCGACATTGGAAACAACAGGAACAACGGAAATAATGGAAATAATCCTAATATACCTCAACGTCCTCCACTTATAGATTATTTCATTCCTACGGCCTATACGCCACAGGCAGGTATCGAATTACCGGAGGTGACGGCATCTCACTTTGAGATAAAGTCATCTACCATCGCGCTACTCCCTTTATTCCATGGCCGTATTAAAGAAGATCCTTATCAGCATTTAGGAGATTTCCAAGATATATGCTCCACATTAAAAATCCAACACCTAACTGATGATGAATTAAAATTGTGACTCTTTCCATTCTCCTTAAAGGATAAAGCTAAGTACTGGCTCCAGTCTCTTGAGCCAAACACTATTAAAACATGGGAAGCATTACATACCGCATTTTTACAAAAGTTTTTCCCTATCACAAGAACTAACCAGATAAGAAAATCTATAACTAACTTTGTGATGCAAGATGGGGAAACACTCTATGACACTTGGGAACAATTTAAAGAATTATTACACTCTTGCCCACATCATCAAGTTCCCAAGTGGCAATTGGTATAGGTCTTCTACGTGGGACTTGTTCCCTCACTTCGTAATACCGTCGATGCCGTTTGTGCGGGTACCTTCCTACACAAAAGCGCCGACGAGGCATGAAAAATTTTTGAAACATTAAGTGAGAATTCGATGCATCAAGCCGTGTCGGTATGTCCTGAGGGATGTCTTCCACCTAAATAGCCCAAGCGAGAGGAATGTTTCGAGTCAAGTCATTCAATCAAAATACAAGAACTATCTAAAACACTTGATCGACTTATGACGATGAACCAAACGACAGGCTCATCCTCTTATGAAATTTGTCAATTATGTTCCGATCCTTCGCATTCTATGCTTGCATGCCCATCTACGTCTCAATTTTCAGAATTCGTGGAGCAATACATTAACTCTATTCAACAATTTCCACGAAATAGTTATAATCCTATGATGACTAATTTTCCTAATACTTATCGACCCCAATTTCAACAAAGTCAATACCAACACCCCCCCTCCTAATCCTAACCCTCCAAGGATTAACGCTTTTGAGGAAAAGGTGTTGACGTCCCTTAAGAATCTCAAAATGCAAGTGCAAGTGCAAGCACAAATAGTGCACTCTCACACACAATCCATTGCGAAGCTCGTGTCCCAAATGGGACAAATAGCTAATACAATGGGTCGTAGAAACTATTCAAAATCCTAAGGGACAATACGAGATTGGGGGTTCGAATGAGCAAGTAAATGTCGTCTCGACTAGGATGACTATTCGAGAAGAGGAAGTTGTTGAGATCCCAAATGCGAGTGAGAAAGATGTGAACATTAATTTGAATCAAGAGAAGGGTGAGGGCACGAGTCGAATTAGGAAAGAAAATGAACCAACCCCGACTAATTATGTACCGAGAATGCCTTTCCCACCAAATGTCGACGAACCGTCACAATTTTCAAAGAAAATGTCAAAAGTCAAAGATATACTCGAGGTGTTTAAACAAGTAAAAATCAATATTCCATTCCTCGAAGCTATAAAATAAATTCCCACTTACGCTAAATGTCTAAAAGACCTATGCACTCAAAAGCGCAAGTTGCGTAGTAATACTCTGAAAAAGGTCTTTCTCACGGAAAAAGTATATTCGATTTTCCAACACGCTCCTCCAAAGTATAAGGATCCTGGCACACCAACGATCTCATGTATCATAGGTGACACTGTCATTCATCGGGCTCTCCTTGACTTAGGGGCAAGTGTTAATCTCTTACCTTACACTATATAGAAACAACTAGGATTAGGTGAACTGAAATCCACAGCCGCTACCATACAATTAGCGGATCGTTCTGTTAAAATCCCTAGAGGAATGGTCGAAGACGTTCTAGTTAAAGTTGATAATTGTTACTATCCCGTCGATTTCATGGTCCTTGACACCGAACCTGTGCTAGATGCTAGGAGATACACTCCTGTCATTCTAGGTCGTCCGTTCTTAGCCACGGCCAACGCTCGTGTCAACTGTCAAATGGGGGTAATGAAAGTGTCATTTGGGAACATGAACCTAAAATTAAACGTTTTTAACGCTATTGATCAACCTCTCAATGATGATGATTACCTATGTGAGGCAGATAGTGAGGTTAGACAAACTATTAAACCTACTACAGAAATATGGTGAGTAATGGGCGGACGAATTCAAATAATCCGGATCCTAATGACGAATTTACTCAGAAGGTAAGAAATCGATTTGAACATGATCAAAGTGAACTGTCGAATGAATTAACTCATAACGACATTCTTTCTGCTTTCCACCAGAATCTACCGAATGCCTTCAAGGGTACAAAATCCGAGATGCTGCCTCCATAAATCGTGAGCTAGAAGGGTCTAGCTGAAGACGTAAAAGACAGCGCTTCGTGGGAGGCAACCCAAGCTTTTATCGTTCCGTTTCCTCATTTTTGTACACTTTTTGATCATTTTTTGTTCATTTTTGGTCAGTTTTTGAACTGGACAAGTTTGGGGATCGGGGTTAAGTTATTTTGAACTTATACACATAAAACAAGTGAAAAAAGAGAAAAAGACCACGTCGCGCACGTGACCTGCTCGCGCGAGATTTTACCTTCAAGAAAAATTTTCCAAATTGTTTATAAATACTCTCAGTAACAGATCGTGCCACAGATAGCGCGCGCGAGTACATCACCCGAGCGTCCCACTCGCATGATCTGTTGCTTAGAAATTTTCTTTCAAGAAACTTAAAACAAGCCTCAGCTTCTCCTCGAGGAGGGACTCGCGCGCGCGAGGGAGGGTTTTTTTTATGTTTTTCTCTCTGTTCTCTTACCTTCTTTATCCCAAACTTGGTCAGCTTCTTTTCTGTTTGCTCCCTTAGGACATCGAGTCATTCTTTGTTTTGATTATTCCATTTATGCTTGTTCTTTTTGGTCTTAGTTAGTTTTTTAACAAGTATGTCACGATCTACATTACATATTTATATTTTTATTAGCAATCGTAGTTCTTTTGTTTTTTTTTTTGTTTTTTTCAAGTATTGATAGGTGAATTAGTAGCTTCAATTGGAACATGTTTGAACTTTCATTCCATATTATTATACATTCACCTGTTTGTGATTGTCAAGATCAAGGTAATATCGTTCCTTCCTTATGTACTTTCCTTTCTTTCGTTTTATTGTTTCATTGGGGACAATGAAAGGTTTAGGTTTGGGGGTATGTACTCACATGTACATTATTATGCACCAATTTTTATTATGCGCTGATTTTTCAAAAAAATTTCGATACTTGTGCTTAAATAAACGATGTTACCGACGTTTTTGCAATCTTGAGTCGATACTTCTTGTTAGGAAACTTGGATTGTTATAGAATGGCAAACAAGGAAAGATGTGGTTAAAACATATGCTAAAGTCATGATGCGATGTTTAGGATATGTATTGTTCGAATCGTAGTTTTATATCATAGATTTGCACACAAAGCTATGCACTGCACATAGTCACTTGAATATATGTTTGATGTGAACTATAATATGATTCGAATCTCTAGATAACATAGTGTGGAGACTAAACCCAGTGAGCTTTTTGAGCCTATCTTTTATTTTTAGAGGGTTATAAATACATTTTGTGTTTGTCGAATTTCATTTGAATAGCGCAATAACTCGTTGTTTAGTCTCATTATTCTTGTTTTGGTTGATAGTCAAGTTAAAATATTCGTTACCATGCTAAATAATCTTTCATTGTACATGTTGAAGAACTGTATCACCCTAGGAAATGATTTTAGGCCCTCTTTATTTTTCACCATTCTTACCATTTGACCTACCCAGATAAAAGATATTTTATCCTTGGTTCGCCCCTTTGAGCCTTTAAAGTGCCTATTTTTCTTTAATCACCATGATCCTTTTTTTTTTTGCTCCAACTTGGCCAACTTGGAGTTTACCACTGAAAGATATATTGATCAACTTTTAGTGGTGATAAGGCGGTGTGCGATTACGAAGAAGAAGAAAATAATATGATGTTTGGGGTAGTTGCCTTGGTATAAAATGAACAATCATTTCAAAAGCAACGAAAAGGAAAAGAATGAGGTTAGAAGAAGAAAAAAAAAAAGAGGAAAGAGATAAAAAGAAATATGAAAAGAAAAGAATAAAAAGATGAAAGTTGGTAGAAGAGAAGATGAAAGAAATCGAACATGCATTACAACGCCACTCTGAAACTACCTAATGAATCCTTTCTACCCTTTTTCATTAATTGAGCCACGTTACTACTTTTGAAAAGTCCTATATGATCCTAGAAAACATTTTGGTTATGAAAATAATGGGAGGGGATTAAAACATGGTAATGATTAATTTTTCTTGCCTATTGGCGTCCTATCCATGAGACTACTGTTCTTTCATGTCATACGTCTTTTACGAGTCATATGTGAGCGTTTCTCGTTTTGAAAACATATTTCATTTGCTCCCATATCTTAGACACATTACACCTGTTTCCTGAGTGTTTCATTTTAGATAGTAATGAACATTGTGAGATTCGTAGTCCAAGCATAGTTGGATGGTTATCCAAGTTATATTTCAAGTTCATGACATGTGCGTGTTCATTTGACTACCACATCACACACGTGCAATTTTATGAGAAACTCTATTGATTTATGCGATGCATGCTTGGGATTGTTTTTCATGACGTAAGTGGATGTTTGGTTTCATTTCTTCTTGTTCGTTATTCTATTTCAAATCATTATTTTATGATAAGGAGTATTGAATGCTATGTTTTTTGCTTTTAATAAAACTTTTGAAATGTATAATGAAATAAAGATGGTTGTGGGTGTCTTATTGGACGAGAACCCTTACGAGACTTTACTCGTCCTACTAGGGACACCTAGGGGTTTAAAAGACTTGTTGCATATGCTAAATGCAATCGCGTTGTCTGTGACATATTTTAATTGTATTTCAGTATTTTTTTTTACGTTTTTCTTTGCTCGAGGACTAGCAAAGTACAGGTTTGGGGGTGTGATCGGCGATGAATGGTTGTTGTTTATAGTCTTAAAATTACGCTTTGTTAGCCCATTTCATTTAGTTATTAAGTGATTTTTAATAATTATTCTGTATTTTGTAGGTTTTAGAGCTTTAACTTAAAAATGCACAAAAAACTAATGATTAGTGGCTTTGAAAATCATTCTGGGCTCAAAAGTTGATTCTGGTGAGAGCTGAATGTAGTAGCAGCCTCGGAAAATGACATTTTTGACCATGACGACTTTGGATTTGAGAAATTTCTCCAGAGATATAAAATGTAGATCTTCCAGTTACGGATATGTGATGGAAAATGGGGAGTCAATCCTAGATCCGAGTCAAATGTTATCGCAGTTCTACGATCGGTGCGCAAAGCTAAGAAAATTTGGAAAAAGCTGGAAAAAGGCACCTCGCTGGAGCGGCCCGCTCGTGCGATTTTGGGGATCGTGCGCAAGCGGCCCATGCGAGTGCCCCGTATAAAAAAGTCAAAAATACGTATTTTGATGTCCTAAAGAGCCCTGTGCGAACGGCATTGGCTCAATATGTCTAGAAACATAAATAAAGCAGTTTTAGTGCGATTAGGTTTAGGAAAGCCTCCAATGCTCCAAATCTATATATATCCTATTGTAAATCAATTTGGAGGTTACACAACATTACACAACATTATTCACATCCTTCCATAACCAAAACTTTAGCCATTGAAGAGAGAAAGCAAGGAGAAAAAGAAGAAGAAGACCAAGGATTCCCATGGCCTCCTCCATCAACCTCTTGCCATTCATCGCTTCTATGGCCGCTTAGACCAAGATCTAGGATTTCAATAAAACCTTAGCCAAGTAATATGGTGTTATTTATGTTTTTCTTTTAGCTTTATTATGTATGGATGATGATTACATGTTTCGAGGATTTTTATAATAAAATCGTACTTCTATTAATTAAATCATTACTTTCAAATTTTATTCTTGTCTTAGATCTATTTTGAATGTGATGTGCTCAATGATCTATATTTGCTGTGCTTGTATGGATTATTTACATGTAATGGTGCTTAATTGAATTGTGATATCAAGTAGCCGAATAGTTCATGCCTAGGAAAGACGGAATGTGCCGCAACCCTAGTTTAGTGTGAGACAATTCGTGCCAACCGAAGATGAATTATGTTGGTGTTTAAATCGTAGTTACCTTCTTGACGGAGGAACTGGGCTTGTAGCTACAATTCCCCATTATCATCCAATGTAATAAGCTAATTGAATGCATAAATACCCTTTATTATGAAGCTAGTGGTGGATTTGCAATCCTAGGTTCACTTTACATATTGTTTAAAACAACTTTTAATTGCTTTCATAGTTTAGATTTATTTTTATTGTTCTTAGTTTAATTAAAATCAAAATTCTATTTTCTTAATTAACTAGATTTCGGTTTTAAAATTAAAGTGCTTTAGTATTTCAATCTCTGTGGGTTCGACCTTTACTTCCACACTGCAAATCTTTTAAAGTAAAGCATACTTCTTCTCTTGATTCTGACAAGATCACCTACCAACTTGGACATTGCCTGTTGTTGTTGGACCAAGACTTGAACCGTATCCGTCAAGATCTTGATCTATTGCATCATTAGCTCCATTGTAGTTGGCAGCCGAGGATGCTGAAGTGGTGGGTTTACCCCAGTCGACGTTTCTAGAGCGATAGGATTTAAGTTTTGTACAGGATGTGATGAGGAAGATTTGGTGGAAACCATCGCGCCGAGGAAGAACAAGTATGAGGACAAGGAACTGTCTTTCTCACAGACGGCGCCAAATGAAACTTTGATTCGTTTTGGGATAAAAACTAGACACGCAGGGGCATCTTGTGTCCAAAATTCATCAAGATCAAACCATGGGAACCATGCTTTTTATTTCTTTGAAGTTTAGGTCTGCTCTCTGGAATTTCCAGAATGTAGTGACAGATTTAATCAACTTTATAAATAAAGGTTCAAATGATCTTCTGTTAACCTAGGGTTCATACTATGCCTTAATAATGATTGAGTAAGCTTAAAACCAGAAGCTAAATGATCCAAACCAATGAATAGTTCATAGCAATTTCATTCATACTCATGTGTTTATGTGCATTCATCCATGTAGACTGATATTTGAAAATAGAATTCACCTTGTGTTAAGACTTGTTGCTTAGGATTTAGTGATGTGTTTTGTTTAAAGTATGTAAACTAACCCTTTGTTTTGTAGCGCTTTCAAGGTACATTTTCTCAATCCCTTCTCTAGTTTTGTTTATTCCTTGATTTTATTGATTTCTCGACTCCATGTACGACACCTTAGAATTAGGATTTGCCTTATATGTATATATGTGAGTAGAGACTTTTTTTTAAGACTTTCTTTTATTCGCATGCATTGCACGTTTAATATTCGCGGCTGGACCCCGGGTAAGTTCTCTAGTTCTCAATTTTGCATATCATATTTACCTGCTAATTGAAATATGTGGTTTTGAGTGATATTTTATTATTTGCAATCTTATGCCCTTTGGACATGCTTTTGTAATGTATACTTATATCTACGTATTAGTTGAGGGCATGCTTAGATTAGTAATTTAATTAAAAGGATGTTAAGATAGGATGAGAGATGATGTTTTAGTCCGACGAGCTCCTTTCTTTCTCATTCCATAATCCCCGGACCTAGTTAATTTTTTTGGTTTCGCAAAAGATCGGTTTCCTTTGAAACAGTTTCTTAATTTTCCTTTTAAAAATTAAGTGGCGACTCATTTGTTTTGAATTTGAAATTTGAAAAAGAACTTTAAAAGAGAAGCCGTGGGTAAGTTAAATTGCGATATCCACACATGGATTCAAAGCTTTCCCAACCAACTCGACACGAAGTCTTATCATACCCAACTGAGTTTGACACAAAGTCCCAACATAACCATTCTGATTCTGACACGAAGTCCCGACTTACCATGCTATTTTCACACTAGGCCCTCATGTCCAGCGACCTGACAATTATACCTTTTCCACACTATTCTAGCCTCCACGGCCTTGTTTACTCAACCCAGTATTCCATACCAACCTGACCCACTCCTGACATCACCTGGCTGATTCCCGACGTAAACCAACAACACTCACGTCCCCGACGTAAATCAACAATACTCACGTCACTTATTTCAAGATTAGGGTCTTTACACGACTTCTGAATATAATGCATCATCGTTACACTTATAACCATTCCAGTCCCATAGCACATCTCTATAAGACTCTTTTACTTGCTCATATCCTCAGTAGTACACCCAGGACACGACTAACCAATAATACTTACGATGGAAACATAACCGATAAACGTTTCTTCAACATACTTATAGCTTGGGCATGAACTATCAATGGTCATAGTAGCATTAGGCTTACACCACTGTATTCATCAACACCCTATATTCAACACAACGAAAGCATAGCATATAGCTCACGGAACTCTAACATGGATTTGATACCAACAACATATAGATAAAACCCTTAACATGTTCATCTATGCGATAGCACTACCATAGCACGAATATTCATAGCGATACAGATATTGAGGTACGCAACAAGATTAATCAACACAATATATATACAATACATCATACCAGTAGCTTGTAGATATCTTGATTAGATCTTAATACTGATTAGAGTGAGGTTAGGAAACTCACCTCGATAATATAGCAAGCTCTGAACCTCGGTAAAAGACAAATGTCGGATCCTACAACATATAATAGAAACGATGATAAAGTATGAGTGCCAACTACAAGGGCAAAATGGTAATTTTTACCAAATGAGGATATAAACCTCAAGGTAGTGATCTACGTGTCATTCAATGTCCAGCGCCATTGACTAGACTCAAATCGGAGTCTGTCGCATTTTACAAGATAATATGTAGGGCTTACTACACTAATGCGGCCGGGCCCTAAAAACAAGCTGTATTTTTTACCTCAACAATAGATCACCAAACTTTAAGGGAACATTGTAGACATTGTTCTAAGACTCTGGGAACTGACCGCATATTTTTCGGAGTCCTAGATTATTTATTATGAATTATCAAAGATAATTCATTTACAGAAAATAGTCGTGAAAAGACTTTTAATTAAATCATTATTCTCAGATATAACAAAAAAAAAAAACCAGTACTTGGGAATGTTTTTATTAAGTACTAGATAAAAAAGTACGCTACCAGTATTTATCCTATAATTTTCGGAGCTCATTTGGTATTTTTAATAATTAATACTCTTAAAATAGCTCCTTATTAATTATTAAAAATACTAAGATATAACATTATAGCTTTATAAATCTTGGGATATCATAAAATAGCATTGGGGACATTTTCCTAATTTTTCATAATTTATTAAAGCTCATAAGTATTTAAAATCTATTAAAATACTAAGAAAACTAAATATTTATTATTTATATTATACATATAAATAATAAATATATATATATTATATGATATAATAATAATACTCGGAATTTATGAAATATTATATAATAATATGTCATAACTTAGAAATACTAATTATATAACTTAAAACTACTTTAGTTAATTAAAACTATTAAAACTATAAATAAGTATTTATAATAATATAAATAATAATCAGGACCCGACGGGTCAACCCGGACCGACCCGACCTTAAATGGGTAACTCATTTCAACACTCAGAGGGATCCAAATGGGTGACCCAATGGGTCAAACCCGACCCGAACCCAAGCTTAAATGAACTACCCATGTAAACTCTCAAAGAAACCCAACAAAATTACCCATCGGGTCAGACCCTGACCCGATCCAAGCTAACCGAACTACCCACTAACACACACAATAGGACCCGAACCACCTACCCGCGACCCGCCCCCAACCCAGAACGACGTCGTTCCACTTAAAAATGACCATGGGTTATAAAAACTGAACCCGACCCGCCATCCACTCCTACATACAGACACAGACTAACCCACCCTAGCCCATACCCGACCCGGCCCAAACCCGAGTGTTATAACCCATTAATATATTTTCTTCTCCGGCGAGACAGTGTCACCGGAAAAATGCAACTCACCGGAAAACTTCTAGGCTTCATTACTTTCACGTTTTTCCATGGAAATTGATGAATCCAATGGTAAAAGAACCGGAATTCATTCCTCTATATCATACTCTAAGCTGGGAGTTGGGTTCATTCGTTTAGTGGCCTAACCGCTGGATTATTCTTTTTGGTCAAAACGGGAATAATGGCTTGCATGGTCTACTAAATGTACCTCAAATGAAAAGCTGCTCAACGAGGGGTATTTGGAGGTTATTTCGGTCAGATTGGTACAACTTAGAGGCGTCTTGGTGATGGTTGGAAAAACTGAGCTTCAAGTGTGAAACTTTAATGGTGGCCGGAGCTAGTCCAGAGCTTAAGGCTCTGTTTGGTTGCGTGCATGTGGCCCTAGGGTCTTCTAAATATCATGCAAGGACACAAAAATGAGAGTGAGTTGTGGGTTTTACCTTAGGTGGCCTCGGGTTCTCTTCAAACTTCTCCGATCTTCTTTTTCTCTCTCCTCTGTGTCTTTTCTCCTTATCTGGTTTGCGTGACAGTGTGTGTGTGGGTGTGTGGGGTTACAGAGAGTGTAGAGAATGTGGGTGTAATGTATAAGCCGGGAGTTGTAGGGGTGTGGGTTTGATCTTTAGACAAGCTCGTCTCTCTCACTCACTCACTCACTCTTGGGTCTCTCTCTCCTTCTACATAATCTGTGAATGTGTGTGCGATGCAGAAAATGGTGTGTGTGAACGTGCTGAATAAGTGTGCAATGTGAGGCAGAGAGGGCGCAGTAATGTGTGGGGGTGGTATTGTGTTGTGGTATAAGTATGTGTGGGAGGGGAGAATCTTGACAAGTGTCACACATGAGGGTACATGTGTGCCAAATGTGGTGTGTGGGTGCATTATTTGCCAAGTAGTGAGGGGACTATGCATGGCTGCCACGTGGCCATGTGTGGGGCCCGCATCTCATATACGTGCAAGTTCATAGGGTTGCATGCATATCTCGATGTACGTGCACAAATGAAATTGTGCCTATGTACGAGGCTGTGTACGGGCTTAAGTATAATAACCTATCGGTGATTTCCAACTTAAAAACTACACATGTCAAGGTTACATTTCTAATAAACTATAGTTTATTACTAACGTCATTGTTGTTGACAAGACGTTTACTAAGGTTTCTTACAGAGATTTCTAATTGAGGCCATCCTAATGGACCTTCTGTAACCGTACCACGGTGAAGTCACTAATATTATTATTCCTACGTGGAATTCCTAGAAATTTTGAGTGCTATAGGATCTATCATGTTTCTCAGCACCTTCTTGGCCGTATTTATGTCTTCTACCAATATATATTTGTTGGCCCGAGCCAACAATTCTGCATGACTTTTAGGGGGATTCTTGTTGATGAAGGTAAGGAATATGCCAGGGTGGAGCCCCTGCCTTTAATGCCGAGTTGGCGAAGCCCTGATCGCACCCCTCCATCATATTTAGCTCGGTATTGAACCTTGTTATATAATCTCTCAAACCCCTCACCTTTGGCCTAGCGTATAGTCAGTATGTGATCCGGTCCCTTCTTGATTTTCTTTCTGGTTAATAATTGGTTGATAAACTTCTCCCCCAGGTCAGCAAACGACGTGACTAATCTGTGTGGAAGCCTTTTAAACCAACACAGAGCCATGTCAGCGAGCGTATTTGAGAAAGCTCGGCACATCAAAGCATTACTATGGCTATACAATGCCATGGCTCACTGGTAATGGCTCAGGTGTTCTGCAAGGTTTGTTTTTCCATCATACATGGTGAGCTTTGGCAAGGTGAAACCTTTGATTTGTGATTGATCTATCGAATAGAGGGCCATCTTGCCCCAAAAGCTCCTAGAGTTCCTGTTCAACCTTAAGCTGCAATGCTTCAGGTGTGTCTTCCTTCGGTTGATCTTTATTCGGTTGATCTTTTTTGGGTTGGTCCTTTGAGTCACATTTGGCATGATCCGTCAGATCGGTCTTGTAGTGATCTCTAGATTCATCAATTTGTTCTCCATTTTTGCTATGTAGCTCGTTGGTGCCCCTAGCCGCTGGGTTGTGACCAGTTCTAGTAGGATGAATCTCCTCCCTGTGCTCCTTAGGGGGATTGAGCTGACTGCATACTGATCGACGACAAATAGTTGCTATTTGTAGTCCTAAAATTACGCTTTGTTAGCCCATTTCATTTAGTTATTAAGTGTCTTTTAATAAGTATTCTGTATTTTGTAGGCTTTGGGGCTTTAACTTGAAAATGCAGAAAAAACCAATGATTAGTGGCTTTGGAAGTCATTCTGGGCTCAAAAGTTGATTCCGGTGAGAGCTGAATGCAGTAGCAGCCTCAAAAAATGGCTTTGACCATGAAGACTTTGGATTTGAGAAATTTCTCCAAAGATATAAAATGTAGATCTTTGAGTTACGGACGCGTGGCCACAAACAGGGAGTCAATCTGAGGTCCGAGTCAAAAGTTATCGCAATTCTACGATCAGTACGCAAAGTTGAGAAAATATGGAAAAGGCTGGAAAAAGGCACCTCGCTGGAGTGGCCCACTTGCGCGATTTTGGGGATCGCGCTCGAGCAGCCTGCACAATCGACCCATACAAAAAAAAGTCAAAAATGCATATTTCGATGTCCTGAAGAGCCCTGTGTGAACTGAATTGGCTGAATACGTCCAAAAATGTAAATAAAGCAGTTTTAGTGCGATTAGGTTTAGGAAAGTCTCCAAACTTGCTCCAAATCTATATATATCCTATTGTAAATCAATTTTGAGGTCACACAACATTACCCAACATTATGCACATCCTTCCATAACCAAAACTTCAACCATTGAAGAGAGGAAAGCAAGGAGAAAAAGAAGAAGACCCAGGTTTCCCATGGCCTCCTTCATCAACTTCTTGCCATTCATCGCTTCTATGGCCGCTTAGACCAAGATCTAGGGTTTCAATGAAACCCTAGCCAAGTAACAGGGTGTTATTTATGTTTTTCTTTTAGCTTTATTATGTATGGATGATGATTACATGTTTCGAGGATTTTTATAATAAAATCGTACTTCTATTAATTAAATCATTACTTTCAAATTTTATTCTTGTCTTAGATCTATTTTGAATGTGATGTGCTCAATGATCTATATTTGCTGTGCTTGTATAGATTATTTAGATGTAATGGTGCTTAATTGAATTGTGATATCAAGTAGTCGAATAGTTCATGCCTAGGAAAGACGGATTGTGCCGCAACCCTAGTTTAGTGTGAAACAGTCCGTGCCAACCGAAGATGAATTATGTTGGTGTTTGAATCGTAGTTATCTTCTTGACGGAGGAATTGTGCTTATAGCTACAATTCCCCATTATCATCCAATCTAATAAGCTAATTGAATGCATAAATACCCTTATTATGAAGCTAGTGGTGGATTCGCAATCCTAGGTTCACTTTACATATCGTTTAAAACAACTTTTAATTGCTTTCATAGTTTAGATTTATTTTTATTGTTCTTAGTTTAATTAAAATCAAAATTAAAATTCTATATTCTTAATTAACTAGATTTAGGTTTTAGAATTAAAGTGCTTTAGTATTTCAATCTCTGTGGGTTCGACCTTTACTTCCACACTGCAAATTTTTTAAAGTAAAGCATACTTCTTATCTTGATTCTGACAAGATCAATTTTTGGCAGCGTTGCCGGGGATTGCAAATTACTACCTTTAGTTTTAGAATCTTAGTTTAGTTAATTCGTAAATATTATATTAGATTTTATTTTCTTACTTTTCCATTTTAATTTTCGAGTCACTAAAATTATCCGTGTTTTGCAGCTTACAAGTCATCAAATTCTAGCATGTTCTAGTGGAGTAGCTGTGCACATCAACGGAGCTTACGCGAACCTGAAAAATAAAATTGCAATCAATTTAAAAATATCAAATAAATCCGTTGTTTTAAATTTCACATCAAATTACTGTAAGTCAGGGCGCTGAGAAGCAATTACTTGCATTAGGTTAGGTGTGGAGTGAGCACTGTATTAGCTAGGAAACCCGGGGCACTTGGCTTTGACGTGAATCACTGCATTACAGGATAGCTTACATGCATCATAGTAGTATTGTGTGCTTGATTAATTGCGTAGTTTATTTTATTATTTGTTTGAGTCAGTCTTTATATTAGTGTTGTTTTTTTATAGTTTATGTTTGGTACGCGTTCAAGTAAACCCGAACTACATTCTTTCGACCTTGAACTTGAACATACCCTAAGAGTCCTTAGGTCATCAACCCAAGCTTCTAGAGCTCAGTTGCTAGACGGCGAATCGACTCCGAAGCCGTCGTCGTTATTTCAGGTCAAAATTCAAAGTACCCTTAAACGCTTAAGAAAAACTCGAACTATTAACATTCAACCTATTCCAATGGCCGACATTGGAAACAACAGGAACAACGGAAATAATGGAAATAATCCTAATATACCTCAACGTCCTCCACTTATAGATTATTTCATTCCTACGGCCTATACGCCACAGGCAGGTATCGAATTACCGGAGGTGACGGCATCTCACTTTGAGATAAAGTCATCTACCATCGCGCTACTCCCTTTATTCCATGGCCGTATTAAAGAAGATCCTTATCAGCATTTAGGAGATTTCCAAGATATATGCTCCACATTAAAAATCCAACACCTAACTGATGATGAATTAAAATTGTGACTCTTTCCATTCTCCTTAAAGGATAAAGCTAAGTACTGGCTCCAGTCTCTTGAGCCAAACACTATTAAAACATGGGAAGCATTACATACCGCATTTTTACAAAAGTTTTTCCCTATCACAAGAACTAACCAGATAAGAAAATCTATAACTAACTTTGTGATGCAAGATGGGGAAACACTCTATGACACTTGGGAACAATTTAAAGAATTATTACACTCTTGCCCACATCATCAAGTTCCCAAGTGGCAATTGGTATAGGTCTTCTACGTGGGACTTGTTCCCTCACTTCGTAATACCGTCGATGCCGTTTGTGCGGGTACCTTCCTACACAAAAGCGCCGACGAGGCATGAAAAATTTTTGAAACATTAAGTGAGAATTCGATGCATCAAGCCGTGTCGGTATGTCCTGAGGGATGTCTTCCACCTAAATAGCCCAAGCGAGAGGAATGTTTCGAGTCAAGTCATTCAATCAAAATACAAGAACTATCTAAAACACTTGATCGACTTATGACGATGAACCAAACGACAGGCTCATCCTCTTATGAAATTTGTCAATTATGTTCCGATCCTTCGCATTCTATGCTTGCATGCCCATCTACGTCTCAATTTTCAGAATTCGTGGAGCAATACATTAACTCTATTCAACAATTTCCACGAAATAGTTATAATCCTATGATGACTAATTTTCCTAATACTTATCGACCCCAATTTCAACAAAGTCAATACCAACACCCCCCCTCCTAATCCTAACCCTCCAAGGGTTAACGCTTTTGAGGAAAAGGTGTTGACGTCCCTTAAGAATCTCAAAATGCAAGTGCAAGTGCAAGCACAAATAGTGCACTCTCACACACAATCCATTGCGAAGCTCGTGTCCCAAATGGGACAAATAGCTAATACAATGGGTCGTAGAAACTATTCAAAATCCTAAGGGACAATACGAGATTGGGGGTTCGAATGAGCAAGTAAATGTCGTCTCGACTAGGATGACTATTCGAGAAGAGGAAGTTGTTGAGATCCCAAATGCGAGTGAGAAAGATGTGAACATTAATTTGAATCAAGAGAAGGGTGAGGGCACGAGTCGAATTAGGAAAGAAAATGAACCAACCCCGACTAATTATGTACCGAGAATGCCTTTCCCACCAAATGTCGACGAACCGTCACAATTTTCAAAGAAAATGTCAAAAGTCAAAGATATACTCGAGGTGTTTAAACAAGTAAAAATCAATATTCCATTCCTCGAAGCTATAAAATAAATTCCCACTTACGCTAAATGTCTAAAAGACCTATGCACTCAAAAGCGCAAGTTGCGTAGTAATACTCTGAAAAAGGTCTTTCTCACGGAAAAAGTATATTCGATTTTCCAACACGCTCCTCCAAAGTATAAGGATCCTGGCACACCAACGATCTCATGTATCATAGGTGACACTGTCATTCATCGGGCTCTCCTTGACTTAGGGGCAAGTGTTAATCTCTTACCTTACACTATATAGAAACAACTAGGATTAGGTGAACTGAAATCCACAGCCGCTACCATACAATTAGCGGATCGTTCTGTTAAAATCCCTAGAGGAATGGTCGAAGACGTTCTAGTTAAAGTTGATAATTGTTACTATCCCGTCGATTTCATGGTCCTTGACACCGAACCTGTGCTAGATGCTAGGAGATACACTCCTGTCATTCTAGGTCGTCCGTTCTTAGCCACGGCCAACGCTCGTGTCAACTGTCAAATGGGGGTAATGAAAGTGTCATTTGGGAACATGAACCTAAAATTAAACGTTTTTAACGCTATTGATCAACCTCTCAATGATGATGATTACCTATGTGAGGCAGATAGTGAGGTTAGACAAACTATTAAACCTACTACAGAAATATGGTGAGTAATGGGCGGACGAATTCAAATAATCCGGATCCTAATGACGAATTTACTCAGAAGGTAAGAAATCGATTTGAACATGATCAAAGTGAACTGTCGAATGAATTAACTCATAACGACATTCTTTCTGCTTTCCACCAGAATCTACCGAATGCCTTCAAGGGTACAAAATCCGAGATGCTGCCTCCATAAATCGTGAGCTAGAAGGGTCTAGCTGAAGACGTAAAAGACAGCGCTTCGTGGGAGGCAACCCAAGCTTTTATCGTTCCGTTTCCTCATTTTTGTACACTTTTTGATCATTTTTTGTTCATTTTTGGTCAGTTTTTGAACTGGACAAGTTTGGGGATCGGGGTTAAGTTATTTTGAACTTATACACATAAAACAAGTGAAAAAAGAGAAAAAGACCACGTCGCGCACGTGACCTGCTCGCGCGAGATTTTACCTTCGAGAAAAATTTTCCAAATTGTTTATAAATACTCTCAGTAACAGATCGTGCCACAGATAGCGCGCGCGAGTACATCACCCGAGCGTCCCACTCGCATGATCTGTTGCTTAGAAATTTTCTTTCAAGAAACTTAAAACAAGCCTCAGCTTCTCCTCGAGGAGGGACTCGCGCGCGCGAGGGAGGGTTTTTTTTATGTTTTTCTCTCTGTTCTCTTACCTTCTTTATCCCAAACTTGGTCAGCTTCTTTTCTGTTTGCTCCCTTAGGACATCGAGTCATTCTTTGTTTTGATTATTCCATTTATGCTTGTTCTTTTTGGTCTTAGTTAGTTTTTTAACAAGTATGTCACGATCTACATTACATATTTATATTTTTATTAGCAATCGTAGTTCTTTTGTTTTTTTTTTTGTTTTTTTCAAGTATTGATAGGTGAATTAGTAGCTTCAATTGGAACATGTTTGAACTTTCATTCCATATTATTATACATTCACCTGTTTGTGATTGTCAAGATCAAGGTAATATCGTTCCTTCCTTATGTACTTTCCTTTCTTTCGTTTTATTGTTTCATTGGGGACAATGAAAGGTTTAGGTTTGGGGGTATGTACTCACATGTACATTATTATGCACCAATTTTTATTATGCGCTGATTTTTCAAAAAAATTTCGATACTTGTGCTTAAATAAACGATGTTACCGATGTTTTTGCAATCTTGAGTCGATACTTCTTGTTAGGAAACTTGGATTGTTATAGAATGGCAAACAAGGAAAGATGTGGTTAAAACATATGCTAAAGTCATGATGCGATGTTTAGGATATGTATTGTTCGAATCGTAGTTTTATATCATAGATTTGCACACAAAGCTATGCACTGCACATAGTCACTTGAATATATGTTTGATGTGAACTATAATATGATTCGAATCTCTAGATAACATAGTGTGGAGACTAAACCCAGTGAGCTTTTTGAGCCTATCTTTTATTTTTAGAGGGTTATAAATACATTTTGTGTTTGTCGAATTTCATTTGAATAGCGCAATAACTCGTTGTTTAGTCTCATTATTCTTGTTTTGGTTGATAGTCAAGTTAAAATATTCGTTACCATGCTAAATAATCTTTCATTGTACATGTTGAAGAACTGTATCACCCTAGGAAATGATTTTAGGCCCTCTTTATTTTTCACCATTCTTACCATTTGACCTACCCAGATAAAAGATATTTTATCCTTGGTTCGCCCCTTTGAGCCTTTAAAGTGCCTATTTTTCTTTAATCACCATGATCCTTTTTTTTTTTGCTCCAACTTGGCCAACTTGGAGTTTACCACTGAAAGATATATTGATCAACTTTTAGTGGTGATAAGGCGGTGTGCGATTACGAAGAAGAAGAAAATAATATGATGTTTGGGGTAGTTGCCTTGGTATAAAATGAACAATCATTTCAAAAGCAACGAAAAGGAAAAGAATGAGGTTAGAAGAAGAAAAAAAAAAGAGGAAAGAGATAAAAAGAAATATGAAAAGAAAAGAATAAAAAGATGAAAGTTGGTAGAAGAGAAGATGAAAGAAATCGAACATGCATTACAACGCCACTCTGAAACTACCTAATGAATCCTTTCTACCCTTTTTCATTAATTGAGCCACGTTACTACTTTTGAAAAGTCCTATATGATCCTAGAAAACATTTTGGTTATGAAAATAATGGGAGGGGATTAAAACATGGTAATGATTAATTTTTCTTGCCTATTGGCGTCCTATCCATGAGACTACTGTTCTTTCATGTCATACGTCTTTTACGAGTCATATGTGAGCGTTTCTCGTTTTGAAAACATATTTCATTTGCTCCCATATCTTAGACACATTACACCTGTTTCCTGAGTGTTTCATTTTAGATAGTAATGAACATTGTGAGATTCGTAGTCCAAGCATAGTTGGATGGTTATCCAAGTTATATTTCAAGTTCATGACATGTGCGTGTTCATTTGACTACCACATCACACACGTGCAATTTTATGAGAAACTCTATTGATTTATGCGATGCATGCTTGGGATTGTTTTTCATGACGTAAGTGGATGTTTGGTTTCATTTCTTCTTGTTCGTTATTCTATTTCAAATCATTATTTTATGATAAGGAGTATTGAATGCTATGTTTTTTGCTTTTAATAAAACTTTTGAAATGTATAATGAAATAAAGATGGTTGTGGGTGTCTTATTGGACGAGAACCCTTACGAGACTTTACTCGTCCTACTAGGGACACCTAGGGGTTTAAAAGACTTGTTGCATATGCTAAATGCAATCGCGTTGTCTGTGACATATTTTAATTGTATTTCAGTATTTTTTTTTACGTTTTTCTTTGCTCGAGGACTAGCAAAGTACAGGTTTGGGGGTGTGATCGGCGATGAATGGTTGTTGTTTATAGTCTTAAAATTACGCTTTGTTAGCCCATTTCATTTAGTTATTAAGTGATTTTTAATAATTATTCTGTATTTTGTAGGTTTTAGAGCTTTAACTTAAAAATGCACAAAAAACTAATGATTAGTGGCTTTGAAAATCATTCTGGGCTCAAAAGTTGATTCTGGTGAGAGCTGAATGTAGTAGCAGCCTCGGAAAATGACATTTTTGACCATGACGACTTTGGATTTGAGAAATTTCTCCAGAGATATAAAATGTAGATCTTCCAGTTACGGATATGTGATGGAAAATGGGGAGTCAATCCTAGATCCGAGTCAAATGTTATCGCAGTTCTACGATCGGTGCGCAAAGCTAAGAAAATTTGGAAAAAGCCGGAAAAAGGCACCTCGCTGGAGCGGCCCGCTCGTGCGATTTTGGGGATCGTGCGCAAGCGGCCCATGCGAGTGCCCCGTATAAAAAAGTCAAAAATACGTATTTTGATGTCCTAAAGAGCCCTGTGCGAACGGCATTGGCTCAATATGTCTAGAAACATAAATAAAGCAGTTTTAGTGCGATTAGGTTTAGGAAAGCCTCCAATGCTCCAAATCTATATATATCTTATTGTAAATCAATTTGGAGGTTACACAACATTACACAACATTATTCACATCCTTCCATAACCAAAACTTTAGCCATTGAAGAGAGAAAGCAAGGAGAAAAAGAAGAAGAAGACCAAGGATTCCCATGGCCTCCTCCATCAACCTCTTGCCATTCATCGCTTCTATGGCCGCTTAGACCAAGATCTAGGATTTCAATAAAACCTTAGCCAAGTAATATGGTGTTATTTATGTTTTTCTTTTAGCTTTATTATGTATGGATGATGATTACATGTTTCGAGGATTTTTATAATAAAATCGTACTTCTATTAATTAAATCATTACTTTCAAATTTTATTCTTGTCTTAGATCTATTTTGAATGTGATGTGCTCAATGATCTATATTTGCTGTGCTTGTATGGATTATTTACATGTAATGGTGCTTAATTGAATTGTGATATCAAGTAGCCGAATAGTTCATGCCTAGGAAAGACGGAATGTGCCGCAACCCTAGTTTAGTGTGAGACAATTCGTGCCAACCGAAGATGAATTATGTTGGTGTTTAAATCGTAGTTACCTTCTTGACGGAGGAACTGGGCTTGTAGCTACAATTCCCCATTATCATCCAATGTAATAAGCTAATTGAATGCATAAATACCCTTTATTATGAAGCTAGTGGTGGATTTGCAATCCTAGGTTCACTTTACATATTGTTTAAAACAACTTTTAATTGCTTTCATAGTTTAGATTTATTTTTATTGTTCTTAGTTTAATTAAAATCAAAATTCTATTTTCTTAATTAACTAGATTTCGGTTTTAAAATTAAAGTGCTTTAGTATTTCAATCTCTGTGGGTTCGACCTTTACTTCCACACTGCAAATCTTTTAAAGTAAAGCATACTTCTTCTCTTGATTCTGACAAGATCACCTACCAACTTGGACATTGCCTGTTGTTGTTGGACCAAGACTTGAACCGTATCCGTCAAGCTCTTGATCTATTGCATCATTAGCTCCATTGTAGTTGGCAGCCGAGGATGCTGAAGTGGTGGGTTTACCCCAGTCGACGTTTCTAGAGCGATAGGATTTAAGTTTTGTACAGGGTGTGATGAGGAAGATTTGGTGGAAACCATCGCGCCGAGGAAGAACAAGTATGAGGACAAGGAACTGTCTTTCTCACAGACGGCGCCAAATGATGTTATCAAGTTGAGGCTAAGCTCGTGTCAGCAAGGAAATGAGTAGCATACGATGGTTCATCAGAGCTTCATCCTGCACGAAAAATAGAAGAAAGACTTAGGGGTAACTTCCCTAAGTCCCCTCCAATGATAAAGTTAATCACTTGGGAGAGAGAGAGATTATTAAAAAAAAGTAGAGAGAATAATGAAACTCTTGAATACACCATAACATGGAACAGTTGATCTCCTGTCAACAGATGAGTTCTATATTTGAACACTGAACCAACATACACCAGAATGCCCACTCTCTAGTCAATAGCCGAGTTCCTCCATCACAAGACAAGCAACCAACGAACGACAAAGATCGTCGATGACCAGCGACCTAAGAACAGCGGTTACGAGTGAACGGTAGACAAACGATCATATTGAGATAGGTAGTAGAGAGACGATTTGACTGAAAGAGAAGAGGGGGGCTTCAATAGTGTCAGGGAAGTTGAGAGAGAGAGGTGATTGGATTTCACATAGTTGATAGAAGGAGTGTTGTGGCTGTGTGTGAAAAGAGATACTAAATATGCTTTCTGAACCCTAGTTTCTTTATGTACTCCCGGTAGATAAGGTAATATAAGAGATGTTTGGGGGTGATAGTGTAAAATATATGTATAATCGGGGCGGGTTCGGGGAAATCTACCCCCACCCCGACCCCGACCCCGACCCGGACCCCTACCCGGACCCTGACCCAAACCCGACTCAGATACTGAAAATCAATCCCTTACTCGCCCCTACCCCGTTATATACACCCCATACTCAGTGTATTAGGGGCGGGGTGGGGACCGCGAAAAACCCGCCCCATTGCCATCCCTATTCCCAACCAATTTTTTTCCCAAAAACATTAATTCAAATTTTAAAATTCAAACACTCCCTAGTCGCCCTCCCTCCTACTAACCCCGGCCCGGGCCACCGATTCGGGGCTGACACACCCCCCCTCCTTCTAAGCCTGGCCCGAAAGCCTGGTTGGGCCCTATTTGACTAGGCCCAGCCCGGCTCATTTGACACCTCTACTTGTGCGTTGTGCCTTCAATTTAACATCTTAGGAAAGTGTTTCATCAATTTTTCAGTCGTATCATGGTACAGATCTTAGAATGTAGATGTCAAAGTTCAAATTTATGTTTTATAAGCACAATTTACAGGTTCCTTAATTCCTTCATTTTATCTTTGTCTTAATCAATTGTTCTTCTTAAGAATGGCAGTTAGGTTTCTTTCCATGGGATTTGGGTGATAGGTATGACATTCAAAGCTGCATATCAAGAAATTCCTTGGATGAAAAGGACCAAGTCAACTTGATTGATCAAATGACAACACATGATTTGGTCTTTGATCACTCTCTCTATATTGTAACTAATGTGCTCATTGCGATGTAACCTGGCTCTTCCAAGAAGTTTTACAAACATAATGCAATCAAAATAAATTGGTCTAAAAAGAATGAAAAAAAGAAGAATAGGAAGAGGGAGAAGCTAAGACATAGCAGAGAGAGGGAGAAAGAGTAGGGAAAGGATAGGAGAGAGATCAAAGCACTTTCACCCCTAAATGTGCTTGTTGTCTCATAGGTAGCCACAGTGATCTTGTGTGATGTGTACCTATGAAAAAGTCCAATCGATTAGCTAATCATCTTCGCGAAGAAACAACAATCAAGATAAGACAAAAGTAATATAACTATCAGTTATATATTACCATCAAAATAAGACCATATTAAGAACACATCACAAATATCTACCAAAAGACGATACTCATATATATATATATATCAAAAGATGTACCACAGAGTACACACTAGTCAAGCTATGTACCGTATGGGATATGAGCTAATACAAGTACTACAGTCAACTATTTACAATACCGCTACTAGTGGCTTCTACCTATACAAAAAGGCTATAATCAATAGCTATCTCTGAAATCCTCAAAAGTTGGACAACATGTTCTGATATATACTAGAAAATCTAATCCTGAATGTCTTGGCGCAAAACTCATCCATGTTTGATCCCAATGGTGAAGCCTCATCCTCAGATGCAATATCTAACTCCTCCAGTGGATCTCCATCGGTGCATCAAGATCTCCTATAATGATCCCGACATCCCAGTCCTCAATCATAGCATCATCTCCCTTATCCATATCATCCACTGCTGACTCAGCAGTGTTGACGGCTACAGTGGCGAATTCCTCAACTACTGTAATAGCTTCTGCTAACTCAGCCTCCCCTATGACAAATCTGTCTAGCTGTGCGGCCATCTCAACGATCTATACAATTACCATCTGTGCTATAGCTCCTACGGGTGCCTCAGGTACAACTGCCTCCTCTAGCTCCTAGTCCTCAACGATCTCATCACCCTCTACTACTATAATGTCCTCTCCAGCTATGATATCCATATTAGTCAGGTCTGGCTTCTCTACTAGGTCATACTCTGGCTCCTTTAGATCCTCCTCTAGTTCCCATCATTGTCGATATCCTAGTCATCTCCATGGTCCTCAACCTTAGGCTCTGTATCTTCAACGAGATCCTCATCCTCCTCATCATCCCTTATCGGCTTGGGTTTTGCTGGCTCTGGCACCGGTACTGCTGCTGCTGCTACTGCTGCCTAAGCTGGCAAAGAGTCAGGTCTCTCTAGAATAGCTTGCAACTCAATCACATCCACCTCTAGCTTGCTTTGAAACAAGCGAGCCATCTTATGATATATCGCCTCATCAGTCCTCGCGTAGTGGTAGGCATCCATACACATCTCTGTCGATGAGTCCATCCATTAACATAAAGGGCTTTCCATAAGTCCTCCTCTAGGTAGCGACTAGCTGTATAGCATATGTGCTTATAGTACAACTCCGGGTCAGCCGGCTCCATGGTGTCCCCATAGATCATGTCTCCTCCGTAAGTGTCATCCATAAACTTATGAAAGTCTGGATCCATGCTAATCTGCGAAGAAACTATTGTTGGGCTTGTGCCCTCAAACCATTACTTTATGTGTAAGACATTGACATTTTAATATATGGATATCAGCTTTATATTTCATTATGTATGTTTCTTTCATGAGATGATTATTGATCCTTAAGTGTCATAGTAATTAATTCGTGTGTGTGTGAGATACATACAAGTGAGATACGAATTACTATTCATTGATACTTAGAACTTGTCACAGTGGATGATGAGACTGGATATCTCATCAGGTTTACATTGTAGCATGATTAACTACCATTGGATAGAGTGATGAATCTCAATCACTAGAGTGTAACTCTTAGTAAATATGCTAGTACTTATAGTGCATTGACGGACCTGAGCTTTCTTATTGACACTCAAGACTGTCAACTGTCAATAGGAACTCATAACTTGTATAAGGTACGTGTTCTCAATCTTGAGACGATTATGAACACAGACTGTGAATATGACTGCTTTGACTTAGCAATCAGTGAGGTCTACAGAAGATCAACACCTGGATATCTTGGGTATGTCATGTTCATAGGGTTGTGAACGTATATTGTCAAGATAGAATCTACCCTCTGTTTCAGAGTAAGCATTCCCTTGAGAATGTCACCAAGTCGATTACTGAGTACTGCATTCTTGTTGATAAGAGTTATCAACATGTTTGGTAATCATGAGAGGTGAATGGGACTCAAGGAATACAAGAAGTAATCATGATTCGGGTTGACAGTAACAGTTATCCGACTACCTGAATATGATTACGAATGCTGAAGGTAGAGGGACATTAGTACAACATACAAGTCTAGTTATCGCTTCGGATATATTCTTTTGCGTTAGAGTTCAGTTATCGTTTTATAGTGGAGTAAACATTAACTGATCAGTCGATTAATTTGCTGATCAAAGAGTTTGGTCATGGGAATTAATCAACTGATCTGAGCTAACAATAAAGAGCATAGGAGGTCTCATTCTTAGCTCTGCCAGGATACTTGGAAAGACACTTGAGGAAGCTATTAAGACAGGCTCAATCGATTGAAGCTAGTTCGATCGATCGAAGTATTGGCAGGTTCGATCGATCGATCGAGAATGGTTCGATCGATCGAATGTTCGATCGATCGAAGTCCTTCGATCGATTGAAGGTTAGGTCGGTTTTGGGAATCTATAAATAGGGCAGCTGCGTTCTGGAAAAGTGGTTCGTCGTTTTAGAACGTCAGAAGCTGCAGAAACTGTTTTAGAGCCCCAAAACCTTCTTCTTCCTCTCTATTAGAGATCCCACCATCTCTAGTCTCTCCGGGAAGTATCCGCAGGAGACATAAGGGTGAAGACAAGCTAGTGGAGGCTGCTACATCACCAAGGAAGAAGAAGAAAATCAGAATTGGGTGCAAGACACTAAGGTATAACTCTTGGCCCCTCTTGTACGCATCTATGGAATTGACGAGTAGTAGATCCTGGGCTACCTTTAAGTTTTTATAACTTGACTTTTTCCGCTGCACGTTTAAACTTTTAATTTAAACCAATTTTTCCTTCAATTGGTATCAGAGCCACGCTCGTTTGGATCTATAGATGCGTTTTGGAACACTATTTTGATTTACATGTTGATTTTAGGACTTTTTCAAAACTGCATCGTCATAGATCTGTTTCTGCAGTGTTTTCACAGTAGAATACAAATCTGTGATTGCATTGGATGCATGTTGGATTTGATCGATCGAAGTAGGTTTGATCGATCGAAGATCCTCTGTTCTCAAGCGATTGAACAGGTGTCGATCGATCGAACTTTGGATTTGTTCGATCGATCGAACAGAGTTCGATCGGTCGAGACAGACTCTTTGTCGGGATTTTTGTTTCACAGTTTTAAAGAGTTTTTAAAATTAAATACTTTAATTTTAAATTATTCTGTAAATTTTTTCAAATCACTATGTGAAACAGTATGTTCAAGCGATTGAACAGTGTTCAATCGATCGAAGGTTCGAGCGATGGAACAGTCTTCGATCGATCGAACTGTGACAGAGAAGTAAGATGCTGTTTTAAGTTCTAATTCAGTATGTAAAGAGTTTGTATACTGTGTGAGTCAATTAAGTGTTCCAATAGTTACATATATTTGTTATGTATGTATGGATGCGTGTACGACTAACCCTTTTGCAGCTAGATTAGTCGCTATCTCCCATGGCACCAAGTCATTTGAATATTTGTATTTAAATTGTTTGAGATTGGAGCATGTTATAATTTAAGTTTGGTTTGGTTTTAAGGCATATGTAAAGGGCGCTACAACTTCAATCCTACAAAAAGGAAAGTCGCACCGGTTTCCCTAGCCTTTTATTTTGTTGTTACTATTTCTATTTCTAGATAAATTGTAAGCTTCGAAAGAAGCATAGGATAAATGTAATAGAATTAGAAAATCCATGAAGATGGAGCAAGGAGCCGTTGTCCATGAAGATGGAGCTGGAGGCGATCAAACCAAAAGGAGGTTCTATGGAGATAGAGCCATGGGAGATAGAGGCATCGTTTGGATGTCTTTATTTTAATTTTAGTTTTTTGTTTTATGTGCTTGGTTTGTGATTGGCATTTAATTATATTGTTACTACTTACATGCACGTAAAACAAGTTTTCTAAAATAAAATTCAAAAACCGTTTTAACGCATTAGTAAACATTGGATGTTTATGGGTAACGTGTAAAAACTTTTTTCTAAAAGGCAAAATCCTTAATTTCTGAATCTAGTGGGAGAGGGTCTTATTAATAAACACCCACGATCTTCTATTGACGGTTCACTATAAGATGAGTGGTGCATTCTGTGTCACCTCGCCAGGGGTGATCATTCCATACGGAGGGTGCATTACTCATTGGTTACTAGATGTGAACTACCTTTGATAGGATCAATCAGACGTGTTAGAGGGTGACCACCACACGGAGGCGCTACTTGGGAAGTTGTGATTGGATCCTAGCTAATGGTACACACTAGCTAAGCTATGGATAAGGGATCCCACACGGGGCATTATTCAGAAACTTAGAGATCAAAAGGGATTGGGAGTCATAACTTGTTTTGCAAGAGTTGCATAGCGGATAAGTCATGATTAATCGAAAGATCGAATTTTGACCACCACACGGAGGTTTTACTCTTTCGTTTCGATATTCCGGCAACTTTGTTTTAAAAATAAGAGTTTTTAAGGATTCTATTATTTCAAACTGTCAAATTCTAATATCCGTATTTATTTTGTTTGTTTGATTTTCAGTAATCATAATTTCTGGATCTGCATTTAGTCCACTTGCCACCATACTCACTCAAAACAAGTTAACTGGAAATAACTACACTGAATGGAAACGAAACCTTGACATCGTATTAACTACGGAGGATCACATACATGTCCTCACCACCCCATGCCCCGAAGAACCTGTGGCAAACGCTTCGGCAGCTGCCAGACGCGAGTTCGATAAATGGAAAAAGTCGAATGGAATGGCTCGTTGCTACATTCTGGCCTCAATGGCTGGTGTGTTGCAACACCAATTCCAGTCGAATAATTCCGCCAGTGACATTATCGAATCCCTGAAGAAGATGTTTGGGGAACTTGGTAGGCCTGCTAGACAGGTAGCTATGCAGAAGATAATGAGTGCTAAGATGTCGGAAGGGACTCCAGTCAAAGAACATGTTTTAAAAATGATTGGTTATTTAAACGAGGTGGAGACCCTAGGTGCCAACATCGATGCACAGACCCAAGTTGATATGATCCTCAACATGCTGTCACCGTCATTCGCTAAATTTAAACTAAACTATAATATGAATAAAATGGATTTTTCAATGAGCGAATTAATGAGTTCTTTACTGGCAGTGGAAGGGGTGATCAAACCTGGGGTTAATGTTCTGAACGTTGAGAAAAGCGCTTACTCTTCCCGATCTATGCCGAAAGGAAAGAAAGGGAAGAAAAAAGCCGGCACTGGTGGTTCAAGTGTTGGACCGGTTCCTAAGACTGTAAAATCTAAGGGAAAAGGTAAGGGCAAAGGGAAGGTGAGTGGCCAAGGCAAAGGAAAGTGTTTCCAATGCAGTGAAAAGGGCCACTAGAAGAATTCTTAGCTACAAGAGTTCAAGGTATGATTAAATCATATGTGATTGAAGTAAGTTTTATAACGGGTACTTCAAACACTTGGTGCATTGATTCTGGTGCGACTAACCATATTTGCAGGAGTTCAGATCAACCAGGAGGTGCAGTGATGGGGAAATCGTACTTACTCTAGGTTCTAGCGCAACCGTTTCTGCGGTTGCTATAGGAGTCGTAGTTTTAGAATTTCTAGACAATAAAGTTTTGATTTTATCAGATGTACTTTATGTCCCTTCAATGAGACGTAATTTAATTTCAGTTTCTAATTTATCGAATAATGGTTATTCTTTTCATTTTGGAACTGAAGTTGTGATTAAAAGAAATAGTTCTTTTATATGTTCTGGTATTAAATCAAATGGTTTTGTATGTGATTACTCCCAATATTTCTAAAGATTCTTACATGGAACTTAATAACTCAGTGGTAACTGTACCATCTAAAAGAAAGAGACCTTCCACTAATCCAATAAGGCTTTGGCACATGAGGCTTGGCCATATCAATCTAAATAGGATTGGCAGACTAGTCAAAGAAGGGGTCTTAGGCGATTTGATTCTCGGACCAATGGAAGTCTGCGAGTCTTGTTTAGAGGGTAAGATGACCAAAAGGCCCTTTCCTGCAAAGGGCAATAGAATCAATGCATTGTTGGAATTAGTTCATACTGATGTGTGTGGACCAATAAATATTAGAGCAAGGGGTGGTTATGAGTATTTCATAACATTTACTGATGACCACTCTAGGTATGGATATGTGTACCTGATGCAGCACAAGTCTAAAGCCTTTGAAAAGTTCAAAGAGTTTAGGGCAGAAGTGGAGAAGCAATTGGGCACACATATCAAGGCCATTCGATATGATCGAGGTGGCTGTAGACACCCCAATTTTGACCAAACGCCGAATTTAGGAGAGCGTCACCTCCACGTCCAATGATGATAAGGACCAAAAAGATTCGAAGTATTCCAAGCTCTTCAGAAAGTTTTCCAAACGCGATAAAATTTCATAGAAAGGAGAAAATACCAGGTATTTAGGAGAATTCAGGTATAAGACACCATTTTTAGAAAAGATCTTCGAAAATAAAGTTTCTTTAAGAAAAAGGGAAGAAAGAAGAGACCTAAAAAGAGAAGCCCAACAAAAAATGGCATACGGCAGAACTCCGCGGCACTCAGTGAGTGCCGAACGACATTCCGTGAGTGCCGAACGGCATTCGGTGAGTGCCGAACGGCATTCATAGAGTGCCGCCGACATTTTCTGACTGTCGTTCGCTTTTAAAGTCCGTATTTTGTGCTACAATACGTATATGTAGGTGGATAAAAACAAAAAACTGATAAAGTAAGGCTGACTAAAACGCGGCAGTTAATAATTTTCCACGACTCTCAACGAATGTCGCACGGCAGTCATGGAGTGCCGCCGCGGTATTCACGGAGTGCCGGTGCGGCATCCACTGACTGCCGTAATACGTTTTGACTGCCGTCCTGTGCAGCAGTCTGTCTATTTTCAGGAAGTACGTATTGTACCACCAAATGGGATGTTTACACCTATCTTTTACTCCGAATTCACTGAAAATACTTGGTAAATTTTGCCTATAAAAGAGAGAGAATCTTTCTTGAGAAAAGATATACAAGAACACACAAGAGCTACCACCAAGAACAATACACAAGAAAATCACTACTATTACACTAACATATTTTGAGAAAAAAATAGAGTTTAGGAAACTAGGAAAAAGAGCTTGGAAGACCTTCAAATGAGAGAAACTTTGAGGATAGTTTGGAGGTGATCCTCTAAACCATAAAGTTGTTTATTTACATTCTTTCTCTTTTGAATCTCTAATCCTCAAACTACTTTGTTTTCTTTGTTTTATTTCTTTTGTTAGTCATACTTCTTTCTTGAGACTCTTAGAGATTTTCAATATCTCTCTTGAAATCTCTTGAACATGATCTTTTGAATCCCATATAAGCCTATGCTTTCCATGGGAGTCAAAGTTTGATCATCACTTCATTTTATAAGCAAATAGATGGATCCAAGTCCATACTCATGACTTGGGTCCTCTAAGCTTGATGTTTCATGGAATCCTCTCTATATTCCTTTGAGACTCATGAGTAGTAGTCATGTCTTCATCTCCAATGGCCATCAAGTAATAGGAGAAAGTGGTTTTGAGTCCAAGCCCATCTCAATGGTTTAGATTCCTTATCTTGAGATTTCATTAAGTCAATTCATGCTTCACATGAAATCTACAAATATGAAGGTCTTTAGTCTCCAATGACCATCAAATGGCAGGAGAAGTGGTTTGGTTTAAACCCAACTTCATGGTTTAATAGTTGGGGTTACCAAATAAAAGTTGAACTTGACAAATGAAAACAGTGAGTTCACAAACTGTTTTTGATCAAAGATTTTTAGTTCGAAATCTAACCGTTGAAATCAAGTGAAACCAACGGGAAAGTGTCAATAACACAACATTCTACCACTGTAATTTTTGTTTTGAGGTGGTTTCATGTCCAAAGTGGTTTGATTATGAGTTTTGCAAAGTAACAACGATCTGCCCAGAATTTCAGAACAGTGACCTTCTTTTGAAATAAGCAAATCAGAGCTTTAATAAAGTGTTTGTGACCCAAAATAATTTTTTCTAAGTAGATTAATGTGTTAGAAAGTCACCCTAAAAAGCACAAAGCATTTCTGATTTTTTTGCTATTTTTAGAAAATCGTGCAAGAACTCTGGTCAGAAGGTTGTGGAATGCTGAGTGATGTCTGGTTTTTGCCCAATTCCTGGAGAATCAACCGTTGAAACTTTGATTTATTTTTTGGGTTAAAAACCAGACACACAGAGGCATCTTGTGTCCAAAATTCACCGAGATCAAACCACGGGAACCATGCTTTTTCATTTCTTAAAGTTATGATCTGCTGCTCTCAGTAATTTTCAGAATTCTGCATTAGTTTTCATCAATCTTATGAATAATGGCTTAGATGATATTTTCATGAGTCAAGGTTCAAACCATGTTTCTAGAATAGCTTGGATTCAAAGTTTAAAGGATTTAAATCACTAAATATTCCATGGTTTATTTTTGTTCATGTATATATGTTCATCCATATGATCTAACACTTGTAATTAGAACTTAGTTGCCTTAGATTTAATTACATCTTATAGATTTAAGCTAGAAGTCTAAGATTGTTATTTAAGATCCAATCTTATATTTTGTATATCATGTGGGCTAACCTCTTGTTTTGTAGCGCTATTAAGGTATGATTTCTCAAAGTCCTCCCTAGTTTATTCATTTATTGATTTTATTGATTTTCAAGCCTTTTTTTTTACGACGCCTTAGAATTAAGTCTTGCCTTATGTGTATATATGTGATTAGAGACCTTTTTTAGTAGAATTTCTTTACTTTGTATGCATTGCACGTTTAATATTCGCGGCCGGATCCCGGGTAAGTTCCCTTGTTCTCTATCTTGCATATCATGTTGTTTGCTAATTGAATTACTTGATTTTTGAATGATATTTTCCCCCTTTGCAATCTTACACCATTTGGACATGCTTTTGTAATGTATATTTACATATGTATTAATTGAGGGCATACTTAGATTAATAATCGGATTAAAAGGATGTTAAGTAGAGGCCTATCGCGAGATAGGATAAAAAGGGGTGTTTTAGTCCATTGGGCTCCTTCCCTTTTTATTCCATAATCCCCGGACCTAGTCAAATCTTTAGTTTCGCAAAAGATCAGTTTCCTTTTTGAAATGGTTTCTTAATTTTCCTTTTAAAAATTAAGTGGCGACTCGTTTTGTTTTGAATTTGGAAAAGTATTTTAAAAGAAAAGCTGTGGGTAGAAAGAAAACCTGCGATATCCACAATCTGGCGACTCTGCTGGGGATCGAACCCAGATTCTCTGGTTTCGCAGACCAGAATTCTGATTTTGGGTTCACTTGAGGATTAGACTTGAAAAACATCCTTTTAATCGATTTATTTAATTTTTGTGTGCCTGTTGCATTTCACTTGCATGTTCAGCCAGTCGATTGCACGGAACTATGACCTTGGAGGCTCAGGGCAACCCGGTCGGTCAAGTCATCATGGGGCTATGTGATCACCCTTGATCTCGTACCATGATTTGGTATATGAAGCGTCCTATCGGATGTGTGTCAAGGGTCCCTTACTTGACCAAAACCCAGCCATGGCATGGTGGCTTCCATAGAACCTTTCAAAAATTAGGAAATCAGCTCTCGATTAGGGTTACGTGCTAGGAAGTTTTGTCTGCCCGGAAGGGATTATTTGAGATGATGACGATGCTCACCTAATGCGGGTCATGTAAACTCTTAATCGCTCTCAAGCAATTCCTCTTCATGTCCCATGACATTTCAGAATATGTTAGATTTTGATTATGAGATTACATCTCCTATATCATGTTTAGCTAAGCATCATTGACCTTGTATGTATCCAAATTCGTGAAAAGTACGGTGATAATCCGATCATGCGATCCTCTACCCAAAGAATTTTAAATCCATCCTTAAAAGCAAAACAGATTTTTGCCTTTTTATTCCAAAGTTTTCAAAAAATCTTCGAGGTTCTCTTCTTTTTGAAACTCCAAATTTACCTTTATCAAAGTACATTTTTCACATGATCATTTTTCTAAATCCAAAATCTTGGGAATTGTTTTTTAAAAGAAAGGCTTTTCAAATGAATTTTGAAATTTTTTTTTGAATGTCCAACCTTGGAGAGGGTAGAGGGTCACAATGAAAGGAGAAATCATCGTACTTGACATGGGTAAGGATTTTACGTGCTTATGTGCCTTATGTGTTAGGATTAGGATTTTATCTTTTTTGGGCATATAGCATAGGCACACACGCACACATGCATTGCATCTGCATGACATATGAGAAGAAAGTTTTTCTAAAATATCTTTTGTACGGTAAAATAAAAATAAAAATTTTAAAAGAGAAAATTTTGAAATTTATTGTAGGAGCAAAAATAGCAAACCAAGGGTGGTTTAGAGATCCCACGGCGAGGCTAGTAAGGAGAGGATACACTGACATGCCCGAAGAAAGAAACAACGAAGAGATGGCCGGGTTAAGGGTACTGGTAGAACAACAAGCGGAGCAGATGAGGCGACAGGCTGAAAACATGAACAGCATGATGGGGATGATAGAAGAACACATGTAATTCCACCCATTATAGACCCACCTTTGGGAGGAGGGAAAGGAGATTGGTTCGATGATCAGGAGGCACAATGGACCGATGCACTGCGGGCCAACAGAGATAGAGAGAAAGCTGATAAGGAGAAGCTACTAATCGAGAAAATAGAGAAGTTGGAAAGGGTAATGCGCAAGGCTCAGGGAGTTGATACCTATCTGATGGAGTTAGAAGGCCTATATGATGGGGTCCACGAGACGTTGCCTGCCGGGTTCAAAATGCCGGTTTTTGATAAGTTTGATGGCATCGGGAATCCTCACAGTCATATCCGAATGTGCATAGGGGCTTTTCAGAGCACTACTATGATGGCTATTCTATTTCAACAAACCCTGACCGGAGCTGCTCTATCATGATACCTTACGCTTGAGCCAGGCAAAACCAGAATTTGGGAAGAAGTCGTGAAGTCATTTGTGGCCCAGTATGAGTACAATCAAGATCTAGATGTCACTGTCCGAGATCTAGAAACAACCAGACAGGGAAGTAAAGAGTCATTCGCTGAATATCTGAGTCGTTGGAGAGGAAAGGCCGCCAAGATGGTACAGAGGCCGTCTGAGAAAGAACAGATCCGGATGTTAATGAAGAACCTGCAACCGATCTATCAAGAGAAGATGAGGTTTCAATCCATCAATACTTTTACTGAGGTGTTTGATGTGGGGACAAGGATTGAAGACGCAATTCAAGAAGGGACCATCAAGAAGGAAGAACAACCGAACCGATGCAGGAGGCCGAACTATGGATCAGGCAGAGGACATTCGGGGGGTCACCCCGGCCCAACTGATGTCAATGCGCTTAGCGAGCCGGAGAGAAAATTTGATATCACGGGAAGCTACCCTAAGGGAGGAGGAGATAATCCACCAAGAAAATTCTCGGATTTGGGAGTATCACTGTCGACCGCCCTTGATAGACTGTTAGCAAAGGGGCACCTTCGTCAATTGGAACCTCATCCGCTACCAAGACCGCTTCTGCCAAATTTCAAAGGAGACCTCTTCTGCAAATTTCATCAGCAGAAAGGTCACTCGACGGATCGGTGTATGAGATTGAGGCACGAAATCCAGAACCTCATTGATAACAAAGTAATTTCAGAACCACCTGTCAAAGCTCCAAATGTTACTAGAAACCCGCTTCCAAATCATCAAGCTGTGCCACCACCACGGGGCCTTTATCTCTTCGGGATAGAAGAAACAATCTCTAATCCGTCTAGGCTAATCACTAAGGCCGGGACACCAAGAAAGCCATACCAGCTGTCTGAGGGTTCAACAATCTATGCTTTGGAGAATCAGCCGATGAAGAGTGAAATAGGGCAGTCAGACTGGTGGATCTAAGGGAGCGACGATCGAGATGCGAGCCAAGTGGAAGATGATCTCTGGTACGAGAGCGACAAAGAAACAGAGATAGTGGAGGGCACCCTGAAAGTTGCTCCAGAAGTTGATAATCTGTGGGCAAGGGAAGAGGCCAGTCATTTAACTCGTTCGGGCAGACACTTTAAATCACATGAGCTAGAGGAGGATCACCCGGGGAGAGATCTGGACAAAGGAAAAGGGAAGCTGAATGAAGAAGAGGGAGAAGACAGGGTTCTAAGGCAAATGAAGAAGACCCAGGCTAACATCACCATTTGGGAGTTGCTAATTGCCTCCAAACGCCATAGACAGGCAGTCTTAGACACTCTGAATCGATCTGATGTGCCTATCGACACCACTCCGGAAGACCTCATCGGGCTGATCGACAAAATCCCGGCTTCGGCTATCACCGTCTCGTCAAATGACATGCCCCCGGAGGACCCATGATCAACAAACCATTGTACATCACTGTCAAATGTTTGGGGAACACCGTGCCCGCTTGTCTCGTTGACAACGGGTCTACTCTAAATGTATGTCATTTTCGAACAGCCAAGCGAATGGATTTAGATGAATCGTTCTTCGTGCCGTCCCAACAAAAGGTCAGGGCATATGACAACACCCAGAGAGCAGTCATGGGCATTATCTTTCTTAATCTTGCCGTTGGGCCAGTTGACAAAGAAGTCGAATTCCAGATCATCGATATCCCTAATTCCTTCAATCTACTACTAGGGAGGCCTTGGTTGGATAGCTTAGGTGCCATACCATCCACCATTCATCAAAAGGTCAAATACGTTTGGGAAGGCCAGGTCTGCGACATTCTCGGGGACAGCTGGGTCCGTTTGTTCGGAACATCGTCAGCGCGCTGGTGCTAGAATTATAGCTGCAAGAAGAAGAAGCAAGTGTGGAAGGGTTTGAGTTCATCAGCATGCTGGAAGGGGAAAAGCCAAGAGAGTTTCTACCGCTCCATTTTGATCAGTCCGCCAGTCTAGTAGTCGCAGGGATCATGAAGAAAATGGGTTTCTTTCCAGGATTGGGGTTGGGGAAAAACCTTCAGGGCCTACCGGAGTCTCCAAGAATCCCTACTCAGACTCACACTCACGGTCTGGGGTACCAACCAACAAAGAAGGAACTGAGGACGAAGAAAAAGGCCGTCAATGCACCGTTAGACCCTTACCTAAAGACGCTCAATGGATACTTTATGAAGAAAGGAGAAGATTTCCCCTTTTGTGGCTTCCCAGAGCCATGGATGGACCAGAAAGACAAGTGTCTAAAGCCAGGATTCGAGATCTTCTTCTCCCACGAATTTTCCAAGTATAAAGACCCGTTCTTGCAAATATCTGAAAAGTCTGTTACCGTCAACGATTGGATTGGTGTACTGGACGGACCGGTTATACAGAACCTGTTGAGCGAAGGAGGGGTAAAAGCCGAAGGAGAAGAAGAAGAAGAAGAAGGCAAGAGTCTGAAAGTCGAGGCTGAAGAGGGGAATGTTGAGGATGTGCTGGAAGAAGAGTACGAACTAGGGGGAGAACCGGAAAAGGAAGAGAAGACGAAAACCATGGGACTGCCAGGTTGTAATACTATGGAGCTCAAGCAGGGAGCCAACAAGGAGTGGGTCTTTGAATCTAGTGATAAGTATCCCCCTCACCCAGAGTCTGTAATGGCCCAAATGAGGCGTCTTACTATTGCTATGTCTGTTGTAATCACCCCTAACAAGATCAATGAAAGTATGACTGATTCCGCCTACTCGAATGCGCTTAATGAATGTGATGAATGTGAAATACCTGATGAATTGCAAAAATTAGTTAAAAAAGAAAATGGATCTGCATGCAAAATCATAGAGAACACCCTAACAATTAATCTAGGAAATGAAAATAATCCTCAAAATGTCTTTATCGGCTCAACACTTAGCAATGAAGAAAGCAAAGAGCTAATCAATCTATTAAATGAATTCAAAGATGTTTTTGCATGGTCTTATAACGATATGCCAGATATTGATCCAAAAATAGTCCAGCACCACATCCCTCTTTCCCAATTCGAAACCCATGAAACAAAAATTGAGGCGAATGAGGCCAGAATGGGCACTTAAGGTAAAAGAGGAGGTTGAAAAGCAATTAAGAGCTTCTTGATGGTCACCGAGTATCCTGAGTGGATTGCCAATATTGTGCATGTCCCAAAGAAGGATGGTCGTGTCAGGGTTTGCGTTGATTTTCGAGATTTAAACAGGGCAAGCCCTAAAGACGATTTCCCGTTACCCCATATCGACGTGTTGGTTGACAACACTGCGATACACGAGCTTCTATCTTTCATGGATGGATTCTCTGGGTATAATCAAATCCTCATGGCACCCGAGGATAGGGAGAAAACCACATTCATTACTCCATGGGGGACATATTGCTATAGGGTCATGCTGTTCGGACTTAAGAATGCGGGTGCAACCTATCAAAGGGCTGCCACCACTTTGCTACACGACATGATCCACAAAGAGGTGGAGGTGTATGTGGATGATATGATTGTAAAATCCAAGAAGAGGAAAGGGCACCTAGGGGCTTTGAGAAAGTTCTTTGGGAGGTTGAGGGAGTTCCAAATGAGGCTAAACCCGCAAAAATGCACGTTCGGAGTCACCACTGGGAAATTGTTGGGGTTTCTCATTACCCAGAGGGGAATAGAGGTAGACCCCACCAAAATTAAATCCATAACCGAAATGAACCCACCGTAAAATGAGAAAGAGTTGAGAGGATTCCTGGGTAGAATACAATTCATAAGTCGTTTTATCTCAAGGCTCACCATGACCTGCGACCCGCTATTCAAGTTACTCAGAAAAGGAGAGAGATTCGAGTGGGATACCTTATGTCAGCAAGCCTTCGACAAAATCAAAACCTACCTCCAGAACCCACCTGTCCTTTCACCGCCTTCACCCGGGAGGCCCTTGTTGCTTTATCTCTCTATATCCGAAGATTCGATGGGGTGTATGTTGGCCCAAGAAGGAGAAGAGGGGCACGTGGAGAAGGCCATTTACTACTTGAGCAAAAGGATGACTGGATACGAGTTAAAGTACTCACCGTTAGAAAAAGCTTGTTGGGCCTTAGTCTGGTGCACTCGTCGCCTTAGGCATTATATGTTACCCTTCCCCGTGATCTTAATCTCCTGAATGATTTACTCAAATACCTGTTTGAAAAACCCGCCTTGACCAGTAGGATATCCCGATGGACCATGATGCTAGCCGAGTTTGATATCAGATATGTCACCTCCAAATCCGTCAAGGGGAGGTCCATCGCCGAGTACCTAGCTGACTTCGCCGTAGAAACTAGAGAGAAAGGAGAATTCAAGTTCCCTGATGAAGAAGTGATGGAGATAAGAGAAGATCTGTGGAAGATGTACTTCAATGGAGCAGCCAATTAATTAGGATACGGAGTCGGGGTCATCTGGGTCCTCTACCCCACTAGCCGACAAACTCAAGTATAACTCAACCAACAACACCGCGGAGTACGAAGCATGCATAATTAGGATGGAAGCAGCCTTGGCTTTGAAAGTCAGAAAGATTGATGTCTTCGGAGATTCCAACTTGATCATATCCCAAGTCCGAGGAGATTAGAGGGTAAAGCATGAGAAATTGAAACCTTATCATGACTATCTGGAAAGTCTGAAAGCGCAATTCCAAAAGATTTCCTTTTACTACCTCCCTCGCGAAGAAAACCAACTAGCCGACTCTTTGTCTACCTTAGCCTCAATGATCCAAATCCCTTCCAATGTTGCCATGATCCCGCTATCCATAGAAGTGAGGAATCAACCGTCATTTGAAATGATCGCAGCCATAGAAAGAAAAGATGAAGTGCCTTGGTATAAAGATGTGTGGAAGTTCATTAAAGAAGGGGAGCACCCCGAAGGAGCCTCAGAAAAGGACAGAAAGGCGATTCGACGATTCGCTGCTCAATTTGTGATTTATGCAGATAAGCTATGGAAGAAATCCTACACTGGATATAATCTGGAGTGCCTATATGGAAAAGAAGCTAAGAGAATGATGGAGGAAATACATGAGGAAGTGTGTGGGCCCCATATGAATGGGCACATGCTGGTAAAGAAAATCATCCAACAGGGGTACTATTGGACGACCTTGGACAAGGACTGTTGTGAGTATGTTAGAAGATGCCACAAGTGTCAGATTCATGCAAATCTGATGCATACCCCGTCGTCACAGCTCTATAGCATGACCATCCCTTGGCCATTTTCTGTGTGGGGAATCGATATCATTGGTGAGATAGTTTCGAAGGCTTCCAATGGGCACCGATACATAATCGTGGCAATCGATTATTTTACGAAGTGGGTAGAGGCGGCCTCGTATGCAACTTTGAAAGCCAAGGACGTAGTGAGCTTCATCGAGAAAAACATAATCTGCAGGTATGGGGTCCCGAGTGAGTTTATCTCCGATCATGGCAGTCATTTTCAGGGGGAAGTTATCCCACTCCTGGAAAAGTATAAGATCACTCGTCACCAATCGTCCCCATATAGGCCTCAGACGAATGGAGCAGTGGAAGCAGCAAATAAGAATGTCAAAGTGATCTTGGGGAAGACGACAGATACATATAAGGATTGGCATGAGAAGCTGCCGTTTGCCTTGTGGGGATACCGAACCTCGGTAAGAACTTCAACGGGTGCTACGCTATATTCGTTGGTCTACGGGATGGAAGTCGTTCTCCCGGTCGAAGTAGAAATACCCTCCCTTAGGGTTTTAGCAGAGTGTGAGATCACCGAATCGGAATGGGTACGAGGAAGGTACGAGGAGTTGATGTTACTCGATGAGAAGAGGCTGGCCGCAATAGACCATACTCGGGGGTACCAGAAGAGGATAGCTCGTGCTTTCAACAAGAAGGTCCGCCCAAGGAAGATTGCTGAGGGTGACCTGGTCCTCAAAGAACTGAAAGTGCCTGTTTATGATCCCAGAGGAAAATTCAAACCCAACTGGGTCGGGCCATACATCATTAAGACTCTCCTCTCCGGAGGAGCGGCCTATCGCATGGACCTGGACGGGGTTGAGTTTAAGCAACCGATTAACCTCGATCGCCTCAAGAAATACTTTGCTTGAGACCGTCTCTTTCAAAACCTCCTACCTTGATGAACTACGCTTGACCTGATTCCCGCTAGGGGATATGTAGGCAACCAACTTGGTTCGGTCATTCAAAAAAAAAAAACTATGGGCAAACTGGCGTTTGCCCGAAACCACTTCGAAACCCTAAAACTAGGGGTAAACTTCGTTTGCTAGCTGAAGAACCCAGATACAAGACCCTCTTGTGGATCACCTGGTTATCAAGATAAGTACTATAGAGAAACAAATGAGAATTCATAGTATAGAAGGATTAAAGCTTAAGCAAAGAAGCAAAGTAAAGAGCCAAGTAAAGACATTGAAAGGAGAATTCTTCATAAAAGATTAATCGAAGGGGTGAGCACTTCTGATTTAACGTGTTAGAACCTCTCTGAAAGATAACAACACTTCTTGAAAAGAAAAAAATAAATAAATAAATAATAAGGAAAATCACATTCAAAAGCGTAAAAAGAGTAGGCAGGGTCTGTCAGAAAATTGTTGTAAAATGGTAAGCTTCTCCCTGTTTTCATCTACTTTATTGTGCATGTGTCTGTCAAGCTCGTCTCGCAACCAAATCCTGGATCTCTAGAAGATACTGGGCAGTAGGCACAGTCGGAGCAGAAATCCTCGGGCACGGAGCAGCTATCCTGCTATGCCAGGCCTCAGTGAAAGCCTTCACAATAGAAGGGCGCAAAGCGGACCCCCTGGTAAAACCAGCAGTCACAGATTCAGTAGTATCCTGCAAAAGTCCAAACTGGCGGACCACCCGATCCGGAATGTAGAAAGTAGTAGCACGCAAGCCCGGTAGCCAAATGTCGGGTCGCCCAGGAAGATGTACAGCAATGGAGCGATAAAACCACTGCGGACAGATCCAGCAGATATCATTGGAAGAGAGGCCCTGAAGCCAACCAAGCCATGCATCGGCAGACTGAAATAAGTTGTGAATCTCCACACGATCATAAGAAAGTGACCCACGAAGGTGGGAAGGGTGTATAAAGAGGTCCAAACGCTCCATGAGTCAAATCTGCAGGACAAAAGGTGCCCCGGCAGACAATATGGCCCTGGTAGCATGAGCATGGCCCAATCCAATCAGAGTTTCACCAAGGACCAGCATGACAGCACTTTTCATCTCCCGCAAGCCACAAGCGATGGATATGAGAGTGTCGGAAGATGACTGAAAGAGGAAGTAAGAGAGCATAGCAATCGACAGGGCACTACGTCGAATGATCTGATACTCATCATCGTAAGGGTCCCCTGTGGGAGCATAAACCGAAGAAAGGCGCTCAAAGTCGATCTGCCTATCATGAACGAAAGAACCCGCCGCATTTCGAGATATGCGAAGAAGAATGGTTAAATCCCGGACGTACCCAGCCTGAACCAAAGGGACAGTCAAATCAGCAAAAGGGTCAGTATGCAGAATGGCGCTGAATTCTTCAAATAAGGGGCAAGTCTCTTGAGAGCCGAAACGAAAGACATTGAGAGCAGGATCCCAACACTGAATGGCAGCTCGAAGTAAGCCTTCATTTAAATTCATCCGTCGAAAAGAGAAGAGATCGTTTAGTCTGAAACACTCAAAGTTGAGCTTGTCAATGCCAGAGAGAGTATCCATCCATGGGAAAAGGATTTGGGAGCTAATGGGGGCCATTTGGAAAAAAGGAGAACAAAGAAAATTAGTGTTTTGCGGAGTTTTGAAGAAAAGAGGATATAAATAGAGGTAGATCTGCCTGAAGGTAGGGCGGCACTCGATAAAGTAGAATGGCACTCGACGAAGTGCCGCGCGGCAGTCCGTGAGTGCCGTCGCGGCATTCTCTGACTGCAGCTGCGGCACTCACCGAGTGCCGCGAAGACCTAACCGAGTGCCGTTCTGGGTTTTTCATTGGCCAGGGTCTGTTTGTAACACTTTCAGCCCACCTGCAAACAGAAAACTAGATAAAAAAATAATAAAACGTGCGCATCATGCAGCACGTGCAACAAAGATCGAAACGTTCATTCATTCATCCATTCATCCATTCATTTTCACTTCGCAATAAGGAAAAGAGAAATCAAAGCTTTCAAAATTAGAATAAAGACGGGACCAAGCCATGATCCCACATACGGCAAAAGGAGTACCAAGCTATGGTCACACAGACGGTGAATAAGCAGAATGAAAAAGATACCCAAGTGCCTACCCTACCGGCTATCCTAAATGCAGCCATCAAAATAAAGAGTATGTGTATATACAATCATCCGAGTAAAAGTGTAAATCCTCCCATAACACTCAAAAGCAAAAATAACAAAAGCAGGATCAGCCTCGACCCCGGCCGCGAGTCTGACGAGTCGTGCACCTAAGAGGCTCCTCTTCCGACTCTGTCCCGCTACCTCCACCTGTCCCTCCATGTCTGCCGCTACCGCCGTCTCTGCCTCGACCCCCGCTGCTGCCTACACCGCTACCACCGCCTCGCCCCACGCCTCGTCCAGCGCCGCCATCCCCAGGAGTGTCGCTGAGGGGAATACCAAACTGTTGGAGCCACTACTGAAGCTGCCCCACCTGCTGAGATAGGCCTCTGATCTCCTCTGTCTGAAATAAGAGAACATAAGTCTGAAAAATGTTGAAAAGGACGAATGGAATACCAAGAATAAAAAAGGGTAAAAGATCATACTGGGCCCTCAACTGAGCCGCAGCAGTTGCCCGAGCTCCCTCAGCCTGAAAACAAGAATCAAGAATAAAAGATTAGCAAAAAGAGCGATAATCCTAGTCAAAGTGAAAAGCGGGGATAAGTTTCTTTCCATCCACTCTCGCCCGAGAACCCACTACTGTACGATGTGGGCATACGTCAAGCCCTCCTCCGCGTAAGCACGCGAGACAACGTCGTAATAGAGAGGAATAGTGGGGGCGCCCTGTGAGAGTCGAGGGATCGTCATCAAGTGAGGCTCGTCGAACGAGACGGTCGACATAGTCCAATCCCACTCAGGCAAGGCGGGAGGATGAGCCGCGGCAGGAACATGATGCAAACAAAAAGTAATAAAACATAAACAAAGAATGAAGGAAAACTCATAAAAGATTGAAGGAATCTTATACTCACCCGAGTCACTTCCATCAGAGGAAAGTTCGGCATCAGCTTAGCGGCACGGAAAGCCGCATATCCTGCAGGGTCGTCCAGGAAACCGTGAATACCAAAGCCGGCTCGAGCAGCCGTGATCTCGCTGCCCTGAAGCGTGTCTGTGGCCCTCATAGAGTCAGGAGGAGGGAATGGCACAAAGAATCCGGGGACCGCCAATGACTATCTAGTCACCCTCTCTCCCAGATACCACGCCTGACCCTCTGACCTACCGTCGAGGAGTCGCCTCGTCGGGTCATATCCGACCGACTCTCGGATCTCCGCGCGAGCCTCAGGAAGCACCCTGAGCCACGGCTGCCAGTGAACGTGCTCCTCCCTCAGGTTCGTCAGGAAGTTCCTAAACGAAACAAAATTGTGGGCCCCGGTCTTCCGCCCGACTCTATCCTTCGCCCATTCCAGCCCCTGGGACATGATAAGGGCGTCGGCATCGCGTGTCTCAGGGGACATCATGCGAAGATACTCGTGGGACCAAATCTGTCATAAAAAAGAGAGAGAGGAGGTTAGTCTCGCAATCTAAATAAGTTTCTGAAAATAAATGGAATATAGGAAAGGGTATACCTCCCACGCTCTCCAATAGCCACCAGTGGAGGCTGGCCTGTCCCGAGAAATGTCGCCCATATGCCTGTACAAGATAGCTAACCCTGTACCAGCCCAATCATACTCCTCAACCCGGTCCAGGTGCTCCAGAGACGCCACCAGGGAAACAGAGACCGATCACCCTTGGTGCTCAACAGAAATCACCCCAACATGTACATAAGAAAGCCTCGGGCCATCTGCTCATCAAAGAAACCCGGTTTGCCCCGAAATGTATCCATAAACCATCGGGCCGTGACCAAAGACTCCTCCGAGACCACTCCCAACAAGGGCTCCACCTGGACCCACTCCTGGTCTGTCAGATACCGCAAGGGCTCTCCTCCGAACGATATCCCGGTGATCATAGAGAATTCCAACGGCGTCATCGTCATCTCACCAAACGAGAAATGGAATGTGCTCGTAGTATCCCACCACCGCTCGGCAAGGGCATGGATCTGTCTCAAATCATTGGAGCTCTTCGTCAAAAGTTTGACGAAGTCCCCAAATCCCGCCGCATCTATAAGCCCCTGTACGGTCTCGCCCAACTCCATGTACCACTCATGCCCATGAGCTAGACTACCATGCCCTTTCAGCACCCTGGGCTGCAGCTGCAAGAAAGAATCACAAGATTTGTTGTTAGGAAATGGATAAAGAAGAGAGCAATAGAAATAAATGGGTAATAATAAAGAAATGGAAAATCTAGAAACGTTCGTAGTAAATTTCACAAGCATGGCACTCGTTTGCATTCAAGAGAAAATGAATAAAAAAATAAATAAATAAATAAATAAATAAAAGGGAAGTAGTTTGTTCACATTTTTGAAATACATGCATATATAATGTTTTGGGTCCAAAAGAAGTATAGTTTCAAAGAGAAGCATGTGGTCACAAGCATTCGGGAATCAATTTTGAATACTAAAAGGGCGTTTGGAATGTTCAAGAAAATTCACAGGTACAATAAAAAAGGGAGAATGTTCAGGATTTCATTTAAAAGGCATCGCATCCGTAAAGGAAAATCACAAGCATAAAGATTCTTTGATTAACACGAACGGCATTCGAAAATCTTTTGAGAAAAAAATAAAGGACTCGATACAGGTGCGACACCCGAAAGTCCAATGGACACGAGGGAGGGTAATAAATTATGATTCACCGAGCATGATATTCATAAAATTCATAGGAAGTAAGATTAGATGCAAAATCATTGAATAAAGTATGTATACACTACAAGCATGACATTTGCATGTGAAATGAGACATTCAAAGCTATGATTCACTATACATTCCCTTCATGAAGGAAATTAAGGAAGAAATACATATATAAAGGGAGAGCATTTACCTCGCGCTTGAAGGCGCGGGCCGATAAGTGCTCGTCTGGGTCTCGGAGCAGGAGCGCAGCATCGGGGTGATGGGTGGCCGTGTACTTGGCCTTCTTCTTCCTCCCTGAACCGCTCGCCATAAGCTGTCAAAAGAAGAGAGAGATCCACATGTTAAATTCATGAAAAATTTAGAAAAACAACGAAATAAAAGAGATTAATCAAGTCTTGATCGAACAAAACTAACCTGTGAGTACCAGAGATCGATCCAAGCAAGAAAAGGAAAAAGAAAAAATTTTCTCCAGAGAGATTTCGAGAAAGAGAGGACTGAGAGAATGAGGAAAATGAATTGAAACCGCCGGTTTTAGCCACTGCCGCTCAAACGCGGCACTCAGTTTTCCGTGCGCGGCAGTTGATGGACTGCCGAGCGGCACTCGCCGAGAGCCGCAACGGCATTCCGTGAGTGCCGCGCGGCATTCAACGACTGCTGCTAAAATTCGCGTGTGCCGCGGTTGAGTCGGTTCAAAGATATTTCACTTCCCCCCAAAAATTCAAATCAAGTCCCGAAAATTGAATTTGAGGCCCCCAAAATTTACCCTCATCACACTTTTGGCCCTCGGGGTCGTTTTCAGGTTTAAATTGACTACAAATTTCAAAATTTAGGAATAAATATGAGCCCATGGGCTCCCGATTCCTGTAAATTAAAAAATATTTGAGCCCGTGGGCTCCCAATTCCTGAAAATTAAAGATCTTGAGAATATAACAAATTTATATTCCCGATCTCCGCAACAAATTTGCGTTAATCCTTATTCCGAGAATATAACAAATTTATATTCCCGATCTCCGCAACAAATTTGCGTTAATCCTTATTTTGAGAATGCAACGAATTTACATTCTCGATTTTCGCAACAAATTTGCGTTAATCCTTATTTTGAGAATGTAACGAATTTGCATTCTCGGTCTCCGCAACAAATTTGCGTTAACCGGTATTCTGAGAATATAACGAAGTTATATTCCCGATCTCTGCAACAAATTTGTGTTGATCCTTATCTTGAGAATGTAAAGAATTTATATTCTCGGTTTCTGCAACAAATTTGCGTTAACCCTCATTTCGAGAATATAACAAATTCATATTCCTGATCCTCGTAACGAATTTACGTTGATCCTTATCTTGAGAATGTAACAAATTTACATTCTCGGTTTTCGCAACGAATTTGTGTTAACCCGTATTCCGAGAATATAACAAATTTATATTCTCGATCCACGTAACCAATTTACATTGATCCTTATCTTGAGAATGTAACGAATTTACATTCCCGATTTCCGCAACGAATTTACATTCTCGGTTTTCGCAACAAATTTGCGTTAACCCCCAGAATCAAAATAAAAAACATCTTCATGACCCCCGTAACAGATTTCGCAGCAGTCAAGAATTAGATGACCTTCCCCGACTAATACGTCACGTAAAGTGTGCCGTACATAGGAAAGACATGATAAGTATGGCGCCTGTATGACCAGGTCAATTCAGAAGATACCATCGCACAGCATTTGCATCACGACAAGATAGGTGCATCCATCCGTATGGCTGCTTGTGCTTGTGTATGTTTGGCTCCTGCCCAAACTACGTCTTGGTCTGATTCCCGAATGGATACGTAGGCAGCTCACCATTGAGCATGACCGACATGAACCGTTTGTGAAGACATTTTTGCAACGCATTTTATTTGACCTAAATTCGACAGCCTGGTCAAAGGCTTGTCTTCACACAGGCTTTAACATTCACTTATGGGACACGTTGCCCCACAAGCTCTGTCAAAGAGGGGCAAACTGTAGACATCCCAATTTTGACCTAACGTCGAATTTAGGAGAGCGTCACCTCCACGTCCAATAATGATAAGGACCAAAAAGATTCGAAATATTCCAAGCTCTTCAGAAAGTTTTCCAAACGCGATAAAATTTCACAGAAAGGAAAAAATACCAGGTATTTAGGAGAATTCAGGTATAAGACACCATTTTTGGAAACGATCTTCGAAAATAAAGTTTCTTTAAGAAAAAGGGAAGAAAGAAGAGACCTAAAAAGAGAAGCTCAACAAAAAATGGCATACGGCAGAACTCCGCGGCACTCAGTGAGTGCCGAACGGCATTCCGTGAGTGCCGAACGGTATTCGGTGAGTGCCGAACGGCATTCATAGAGTGCCGCCGACATTTTCTGACTGTCGTTCGCTTTTAAAGTTCGTATTTTGGAGTACAATACGTATATGTAGGCGGATAAAAACAAAAAACTGATAAATAAGGCTGACTAAAATGCGGCAGTTAATAATTTTTCGCGGCTCTCAGCGAATGCCGCACGGCAGTCATGGAGTGCCGCCGCGGTATTCACGGAGTGCTGGTGCGGCATCCACTGACTGCCGCAATACGTTTTGACTGTCGCCCTGTCAGTAGTCTGTCTATTTTCAGGAAGTACGTATTGTACCACCAAATGGGATGTTTACACCTGTCTTTTACTCCGAATTCACTAAAAATACTTGGTAAATTTTGCCTATAAAAGAGAGAGATCTTTCTTGAGAAAAGATATACAAGAACACACAAGAGCTACCACCAAGAACAACACACAAGAAAATCACTACTATTACACTAACATATTTTGAGAAAAAAAGAGAGTTTAGGAAACTAGGAAGAAGAGCTTGGAAGACCTTCAAAGGAGAGAAACTTTGAGGATAGTTTGGAGGTGATCCTCTAAACCATAAGTTGTTTATTTACATTCTTTCTCTTTTGAATCTCTAATCCTCAAACTACTTTGTTTTCTTTGTTTTCTTTCTTTTGTTAGTCATACTTCTTTTTTGAGACTCTTAGAGATTTTCAATATCTCTTCTTGAAATCTCTTGAACATGATCTTTTGAATCCCATATAAGCCTATGCTTTCCATGGGAGTCAAAGTTTGATCATCACTTCATTTTATAAGCAAATAGATGGATCCAAGTCCATACTCATGACTTGGGTCCTCTAAGCTTGATGTTTCATGGAATCCTCTCTATATTCCTTTGAGACTCATGAGTAGTAGTCATGTCTTCATCTCCAATGGCCATCAAGTGGTAGGAGAAAGTGGTTTTGATTCCAAGCCCATCTCAATGGTTTAGATTCCTTATCTTGAGATTTCATGAAGTCAATTCATACTTCACATGAAATCTACAAATATGAAGGTCTTTAGTCTCCAAAGACCATCAAATGGTAGGAGAAGTGGTTTGGTTTAAACCCAACTTCATGGTTTAATAGTTGGAGTTACCAAATAAAAGTTGAACTTGACAAATGAAAACAGTGAGTTCACAAATTATTTTTTATCAAAGATTTTTAGTTCGAAATCTAACCGTTGAAATCAAGTGAAACCAACGGAAAAGTGTCAGTAATACAACACTCTACCACTGTAATTTTTGTTTTGAGGTGGTTTCATGTCCAAAGTGGTTTGATTATGAGTTTTGCAAAGTAACAACGATCTGCCCAGTTTCAGAACAGTGACCTTCTTTTGAAATAAGCAAATCAGAGCTTTAATAAAGTGTTTGTGACCCAAAATAATTTTTTCTAAGTAGATTAATGTGTTAGGAAGTCACCCTAAAAAGCATAAAGCATTTCTGATGTTTTTGCTATTTTTAGAAAATCGTGCAAGAACTCTGGGCAGAAGGTTGTGGAATGCTGAGTGATGTCTGGTTTTTGCCCAATTCCTGGAGATCCAACCGTTGAAACTTTGATTTATTTTTTGGGTTAAAAACCAGACACACAGAGGCATCTTGTGTCCAAAATTCACCGAGATCAAACCACGGGAACCATGCTTTTTCATTTCTTAAAGTTATGATCTGCTCTCAGTAATTTTCAGAATTCTGCATTAGTTTTCATCAATCTTATGAATAATGGCTTAGATGATATTTCCATTAGTCAAGGTTCAAACCATGTTTCTAGAATAGCTTGGATTCAAAGTTTAAAGGATTTAAATCACTAAATATTCCATGGTTTATTTTTGTTCATGTATATATGTTCATCCATATGATCTAACACTTGTAATTAGAACTTAGTTGCCTTAGATTTAATTACATCTTATAGATTTAAGCTAGAAGTCTAAGATTGTTATTTAAGATCCAATCTTATATTTTGTATATCATGTGGGTTAACCTCTTGTTTTGTAGCGCTATTAAGGTATGATTTCTCAAAGTCCTCCCTAGTTTATTCATTTATTGATTTTATTGATTTTCAAGCCTTTTTTTTTACGACGCCTTAGAATTAAGTCTTGCCTTATGTGTATATATGTGATTAGAGACCTTTTTTAGTAGAATTTCTTTACTTTGTATGCATTGCACGTTTAATATTCGCGGCCGAATCCCGGGTAAGTTCCCTTGTTCTCTATCTTGCATATCATGTTGTTTGCTAATTGAATTACTTGATTTTTGAATGATATTTTCCCCCTTAGCAATCTTACACCATTTGGACATGCTTTTGTAATGTATATTTACATATGTATTAATTGAGGGCATACTTAGATTAATAATCGGATTAAAAGGATGTTAAGTAGAGGCCTATCGCGAGATAGGATAAAAAGGGGTGTTTTAGTCCATTGGGCTCCTTCCCTTTTTATTCCATAATCCCCGGACCTAGTCAAATCTTTGGTTTCGCAAAAGATCAGTTTCCTTTTTGAAATGGTTTCTTAATTTTCCTTTTAAAAATTAAGTGGCGACTCGTTTTGTTTTGAATTTGGAAAAGTATTTTAAAAGAAAAGCTGTGGGTAGAAAGAAAACCTGCGATATCCACAGTGGCGAGTACCTCTCTAATGAGTTTATTGATCACCTCGTACAGAATGGGATTCTGTCACAATTGACTGCACCTGATACGCCTCAGCAGAACGATGTAGCGGAGAGAAGGAATCGGACTCTTTTAGACATGACTAGGTCGATGATGAGTTATTCTGAGTTGCCATTATTCCTGTGGGGTTATGCTTTGGAAACCGCTGCTTACATACTAAATCTAGTACCAAGTAAATCTGTTCCAAGGACACCACGAGAGATGTGGATTGGGCGTAAGCCTTCTTTGCAACATCTCCGGATATGGGGGTGTCCGGCACATGTGCTGAAAGGAAAGATGATCAAATTGGATTCTAGATCGGAAGTATGTTACTTTGTGGGGTATCCAAAGGGTACTTATGGATGGTATTTTTATGATCCAAGGGAACAGAAAGTGTTTGTTAGTACAAATGTTGTTTTCTTAGAAGATGATTATATCATGAACCATAAACCTAAGGGAAGGATAGATCTTAGAGAGGTAGAAGGAGAGCCCTCGGTCCAACCCGCAGTTAATAATGATGTAAATCAAGAAAACGCCACTTCTTCACCTATTTCCACACTGGTACCTCGTCGTAGTGGGAGGATTATCAGCCAGCCTGATAGATACATGTTCTTAGGAGAAGTTTTGAAGCTGTCTCCATAGAATCTGAATCTGATCCTGCCACATACAAAGAGGCAATGGCTGATGTTGATTCAGCTCATTGGGTTATAGCTATGAAGGCTGAATTGGAATCTATGGATTCTAATAAGGTCTGGGATCTTGTAGAGCTTCCAGCCAACATTAAACCCATTGGCTGTAAGTGGGTCTACAAGAGGAAAAGAGGATCTAATGGAAAGGTTGAGACCTTTAAGGCAAGGCTTGTAGCAAAAGGTTATACTCAGAGGGAGGGCATTGACTATGAGGAAACCTTCTCGCCGGTGGCCTTGCTCAAGTCCATCAGGATACTCTTATCCATTGCTGCATGCTTGGATTATGAGATCTGGCAGATGGACGTCAAGACTGCATTCTTGAATGGTAATCTTGAGGAGGACATCTATATGCAGCAACCAGAAGGGTTCATAGCTGGTCAGAAAGGGAACTTGGTATGCAAGTTGCAAAAGTCCATTTATGGGCTTAAGCACGTATCTAGGAGTTAGAACATCCGATTTGACCAAGCGGTCAAGTCGTTTGGTTCCATACAAAATCTGGATGAACCTTGTGTATACAAGAAGTGTGAAGGAAAAATGGTGGCTTTTCTTGTGCTTTACGTTGACAACATTCTACTCATTGGGAATGATGTAGCGGCATTGTCAACGATCAAGTTTTGGCTAGCTAGTACATTTGATATGAAGGATCTAGGAGAGGCGAGCTATATTCTTGGGATAAAGCTCTTTTGGGATCGCAAGCGAAAGATAATGGGATTATCTCAAGCTGGTTATATCGATAAGGTGCTAACTAGGTTTTCAATGGATAATTCGAAGAAAGGTTTGTTACCTTTCAGGCATGGTTTAGCTTTCTTTAAGGACCAGTGTCCAAAGACATAGGAGGAGAGGAATCGCATGACAGGAATTCCCTATGCTTCGGCAGTGGGAAGTCTCATGTATGCGATGTTATGCACTAGACCAGATATCTGTTTTGCTGTTGGCATGGTTAGCAGGTATCAGTCGAATCCAGGTCCAGAGCACTGGACAGCCGTTAAGCACATTCTTAAGTACTTGAGAAGGACTAAAGATTACATGCTTATGTACGGTGATAGTGAGTTAATTCCAGTAGGATACACTGACTCGGACTTTATGTCAGATAAAGATTCGAGGAAGTCGACGTCTGGTCATCTCTTTACTTTGGGAGGTGGTGCTGTTAGTTGGAAAAGCATTAAGCAGAAATGCATTGCAGACTCAACTACAGAAGCTAAGTATGTGGCTGCTTGTGAAGCCGCAAAGGAAGCTGTTTGGCTCAAGAAGTTCCTTATGGAACTCGAGGTGGTACCAGCGTCGCTGTCGCCTATTACGCTTTATTGTGATAATAGTGGGGCAGTGGCTCAGTCCAAGGAGCCAAGGAACCACAGAAAGGAAAAGCACGTAGAGCGGAAATATCATCTTATCCGAGATATTGTTCAACGTGGAGATGTGACTGTCACCAAGATTTCCACCGCTGACAATCTTGCTGATCCGTTTACAAAGACCTTGCCACAGAAGGTCTTTGATCGCCATCTAGATAGTCTAGGTCTCAGATGTAATCCTGTATGGTTGTGAGTGCAAGTGGGAGTTTGTTGGGCTTGTGCCCTCAAACCATTACTTTATGTATGAGACATTGACATTTTAATATATGGATATCAGCTTTATATTTCATTATGTATGTTTCTTTCATGAGATGATTATTGATCCTTAAGTGTCATAGTAATTAATTTGTGTGTGTATGAGATATATACAAGTGAGATACGAATTACTATTCATTGATACTTAGAACTTGTCACGGTGGATGATGAGACTGGATATCTCATCAGGTTTACACTATAGCATGATTAACTACCATTGGATGGAGTGATGAATCTCAATCACTAGAGTGTAACTCTTAGTAAATATGCTAGTGCTTATAGTGCATTGACGGACCTGAGCTTATTATTGACACTCAAGACTGTCAAACAGTCAATAAGAACTCATAACTTGTATAAGGTACGTGTTCTCAATCTTGAGACGATTATGAACACAGACTATGAATATGACTGCTTTGACTTACCAATCAGTGAGGTCTACAGAAGATCAACACCTGGGTATCTTGGGTATGTCATGTTCATAGGGTTGTGAACGTATATTGTCAAGATAGAATCTACCCTCTGTTTCAGAGTAAGCATTCCCTTGAGAATGTCACCAAGTCGATTACTGAGTACTGCAGTCTTGTTGATAAGAGTTATCAACATGTTTGGTAATCATGAGAGGTGAATGGGACTCAAGGAATACAAGAAGTAATCATGATTCAGGTTGACAGTAACAGTTATCCGACTACCTGAATATGATTACAAATGCTGAAGGTAGAGGGACATTAGTACAACATACAAGTCTAGTTATCGCTTTGGATATGTTCTTTTGCGTTGGAGTTCAGTTATCATTTTATAGTGGAGTAAACATTAATTGATCAGTCGATTAATTTGCTAATCAAAGAGTTTGGTCATGGGAATTAATCAACTGATCTGAGCTAACAATAAAGAGCCTAGGAGATCCCACTCTTAGCTCCGCCAGGATACTTGGAAAGACACTTGAGGAAGCTATTAAGACAGGCTCGATCGATTGAAGCTAGTTCGATCGATCGAAGAATTGGCAGGTTCGATCGATCGAGAATGGTTCGATCGACGAATGTTCGATCGATCGAAGTCCTTCAATCGATTGAAGGTTAGGTCGGTTCTGGGAATCTATAAATAGGGCAGCTACTTTTTGGAAAAGTGGTTCGTCGTTTTAGAACGTCAGAAGCTGCAGAAACTGTTTTAGAGCCCCAAAACCTTCTTCTTCCTCTCTATTAGAGATCCCACCATCTCTAGTCTCTCCGGGAAGTATCCGCAGGAGACATAAGGGTGAAGACAACCTAGTGGAGGCTGCTGCATCACCAAGGAAGAAGAAGAAAATCAGAATTGGGTTCAAGACACTAAGGTATAACTCCTGTCCCCTCTTGTACGCATCTATGGAATTGACGAGTAGTAGATCCTGGGCTACCTTTAAGTTTTTATAACTCGACTTTTTCCGCTGCGCGTTTAAACTTTTAATTTAAACTGATTTTTCCTTCAACTATCTAACGTCAAACTGACAAACTTATCTTAATGCTCATGTCTTAGGGATCTCAAAACTCTAAGAGTAGATGGTGTGGGATAATTAGTGAGTGAAAGTATCAACCTGGCTCTAATACCAGAAATCCTGTCACACCCAGAGCAGCAAAAATAGAGAAAATATAATTCCTTTTTGGGTCCGTAGTCCATGACTAGTGGATGTCACTTAATTGTTCACACCACACAATTCTAATTAATAAATCAGGAGACAATATAACTTCATCTTATATAAACATGATAAGAAGTCATTTCAATTATTATGTTAGTGTCTCGAAGTAGAATTATTAAAGTCTGAGGGCAACATATGCCTAATTTCAAAACTTAATTATTAAAGTCTGACATAAAATAGAAATTACAGCCTATTCTATTCCTCAGCTGGCGTATACGTAGGTGTCAGCATAGTAGTCCTCCCCAACATATCCATCTTCGGTGGAGCCACCCACTGCATAATTGCCCTCTAGATAGTAGCCATCATTGTAGGGTCCATTACCTGCATGATCAGAGACAGGGTAGGCTAGACGGGGAATGTCCAGGCATAAAAGGCTGTCAGCTTACTGAAAGCTGAGTGAGTAGAAACTAATGAAGTACCGAAACACGAAGTAATTACAAGCTTATGAAAGGACATAAGATATACTTCTACAATAGTATCTTCACTTTATTCAACGCCTTCGTTATCTGGTTCCACGTCTTATTATACAAGAACCTATCATAACTAACTAATTGACGAACAGAATTGATAGTAATACTCCTGAATACACCAAGGCTCTATCCACCACTTTTAAGAACATATGCATAGTCCACCGCATGTCATGGATACTGCTTCAGTCCATCCCCTGCTTTTAAGAACATGTGCACAGTCCATCGCATGTCAGGGATTTAACGCTTTGAGCAAAGACACATCAATTCTATTGCCACAACTTAACGACGTCTACCAATAATCCCGGTCCACTACTTTTAAGGACATATGAATAGTCCATAGCTTTTAAGGACATATGATTGGATTACTAGCTATCTTAGGGCTAATTGGTCCGGTCCACCGCTTTTAACATATATACAGCCCACCACTTTTAAGGACATATGATGACCAATGCTCATTCCCATAAGAATCCTAGAACTTAACAAACCTGCTTATCGTTGTACTAATATTGATACATGACATCCCATTGTGGCCTAACTACTCTGATTGAAATGAACGGATATCAAACTTATTCACGATTGACACATTATCTAACGTCGTAATATTAATCCTTTATTCTTAATCACACTATTCTCCGATGTCACATTATCTCTCGGTTATCGCATCATTGCATATAGAAGACATGAAACAAAATATGAACAGCTGAACAGTTCATATAATAACTAATAGGAAGTATCTATATTCTATAACTTCCAATCGATTAGGACAGAGGTCCAATCGATTGGGTAAAAAGCTGTAACAATCGATTAGGGAAAAGTTTAACCGATTGGATCACAATCAATGCCAATCAATTACAACTTTGGCAATCGATTGGGAGTCATACCATATCAATCAATTGGATAAAAGTCCAATCGATTGGTCCCAGTCTATGACAATCGATTGGGAAAAAGTCCAATCGATTGGACTTCGTCTTCTCCAGTGAGACTGACAGTCCAGAATATAAACGTTGGGGGATGTATTTGCTACGTCTTTCCTTCTTTAAAAGCATGTAAAACTCCATAATAAAGGGATCGAGTAAGTTTGGAACTCACCAAACTGTATGCGGTTGTGTGTGTGCACTATGGAGCTTAGGCTCTCTCTCTCTCTCTCTCTCTCTCTCTCTCTCTCTCTCTCTCCTTTTTCTGTCTCTCTTCGCTCTTCTTCTCTTCTTATTCTGCTTCTTCTCTTCTTATCTCCTCTGCCCAAACAGTGTGTGTATGTATGATGTATATAAATGTGTGTGTATATTAGTGTGTATATATCATTTCTCTCTCTCCCAAACTATCAATTAAAGTCTAAATGGATAAAATGAGTCCATATATATAGAGGGTGAGAGCGCCACACGTCAAAAGCTCAAGCAAACTTGGAGACCAAGTTTAACTCCCAACCAATCGATTGGGACCATGGGGCAATCGATTGGTATCAGATATTTATGAAGGCAACGATTGGTAAGAGGCCAATCGATTGGCTATGTCGGCAAGAGTTCAATCGATTGGGAAAGGAGCAATCGATTGGGATATCAAAGTTGGCAATTGATTGGGATATGTTCCAATGGATTGGGACACTAAATTTCCCAACAGAAGGGTAAGGTTCATACATGTGTCCAAGGAATAATATCAAGTCGCATACATTCATATACTTACAAAAATACAGTGTATTACAACATCTGAAGGGTGAAAAATAAATAAATAAATAAACAAGTAAAGTAGGGATGAAATTGAGCATGATAAAAATTGGAATGCTTCAGAATTTCAGATCTTATATCCAATTTCAATTAACCCTTTAATTTTGAATAATAAAACATAAATAAAAATAACTTCAAATTAATGGAATATTAGAACTTCAAGTTCCAATATACTTCTCACAGATCTTTAGATCTTGATTATTTATTTCATTGGGAATTTCAGATTCTCATATGTATATTACATATCTTCAGGTCTTAATTATTTAGTTCATATGGAACTTCAAGTTCCAAAATATATATCACAGATCTTCAAGTCTAGATTATTTATATGGAACTTTAATGTCATACCCCAACTCACCCACACAGGTTAGGATGTGTAACAATGACAATTGCCCAAACCAAAAACATCCCTTAATAGTAAATCAACAAGAGATAAACATAGTAAAAGGAATTCATTAGCTTAAACCAACTCAAGCGTAAAATGGTCATTTAGAAAACATGCCCAAATTTTATATCAATAGATAGCCCTTTGAGTCCCAATTCCAACGCAAAAATGGCGCGCGAATCCGAATTTTTTAGAAACAGTTATGTCCATTTCTGTAAAAGTCAACAGGCTGAAAACAGACGAGTGGATCGATTTGATTTTGGCAGAATGCAATTTTTGGCTCCTCGAACTGCTACGAATCAATCCGCATAAGACTTGGATCGATTAAGACTTGGCAAAACAAGACTTTACACTAGTTTCCCATGTTTTAAAAGTTCCAAACATAACCAAAACCAAAACCAAACCAAACTTCATGGGCACTTCCAAACCTATTTCAAAAGCATTTGAAAGTTTACTCACTCACTAAGAATCCATGTAACTCAAGATATGAACATAAACTCGCATCATTTCCCAACTTTTGACATAACATGAGTAAAATTTTGTCAAAACTTGACTAAACCATACCAAATCCTTACTTAAAAGGTTTCAAATGAAGTCCAAACATATTCATAGCATTTAAAGTACTAAAAGAATGTGAGAAACAAGTTTTAAATAAGATTTAAAGGTTCAACAACCATCTACAACCAAAATACAAACTCCAAACATAACTTGTTCTCCTAACAAAACCATTTACAACCAAAATCCACAACTACAACCTTACAAACATGAGTTTTAACCCACCATTACAAACTTATTTACAAACTTATAACTATATAAACAAGATGATACTCCGCCCAGATTCCCGATCACTTCCTTCCCTCATCACGATCCGTACATACGGTGGTTATTCAATAACTACACAGAAAACAATTTTGTTTTAAGTTTAGGCTTAGTGAACATTCTAATCGTGCAATTGGAGTCTGAATGCAGCATATGCAATCTTAAACATTTCAACAATAAAACTAATTGCTGGAATGTCAAGTAACTAATCACCATCGCAACAAACCCAAGATTCTAGGTCTTTTCTCACTTTAACGTCGCATATAGTGAATTCATACACTCTCACGTAACCGTAGTCAAATCGTTGTGGTCGTCACCACCGTCCCCTTTTTCTTGAGGAATATCGTTCCTTTAATATGGGATAAATGAATGTGATCATCACTTGACATCCATTGACCCATATAAGCACATAAGCAAATCATCATATCAACATGGCAATTTCAACAAATTTGTCATGTTAAGCTCTAATTAATACATGATTTCCTACTAACTCAAGAATTAAGCATACTACCATAACCAATATCCCATAAACATCATTCAACCACCAATTTAGGATTAGAGCACTCACCTCACGAATTACTCCGACTAAAGCCTAGAAATCCCGAATTCCTCATAAATTTTAGCTCTAGCTGTATCCGAAGATATCCTACATATAAATATCACGTATATGTATCGTCACATCAAAAAGGGTCGTGAAAAAATGCTAACAAAAATGAAAAAGAAAAGTATAGAAACAATTCTCTCACCTCCACGATTCTGAATACGGCTTCGGTTCGCGAAACGGTGTATAGACGGCGAAGAAACGACGAAGTGATGGTGGAGCTCCTCTTATGACCGACTTCTCCTCTCCTGTACCTATTTTTCTTGTTGTTTGGAATGAAGAGGATGAGTCATATAGAGATGTACCTCTTGGGCTTCTTAGCCAAATTTTGCCTATTTATACTTACTCCCCCAATATTTCTTAAAGCTTTATTATGAAATCCCCTAAACAATTACATTAACTACCCAATATCTAAGTGGGTACATGGCTATGTCACATGTGGGTCCCAAACGTGGTCCCACAGATTTTGTGAAGTTATTAATTAACCTACCAGTTATGAATCTGGTTCCAATTCCCTCTCACACGGGTACCCAAACTGGTACCAAAAAAGATCATAGCTAACAATATGATATTAAAACAACTAAGCAAATATTCATTTAATCACATAAATGCAACTAAATGTAATTTATCCAATTCGGACCTTCCGTGGGTCCCACTTCATAGCTGTCCAACTGTGTCCCTTTCAGAACACTTATTACATCGGGGTAACTAAAACTTACCCAATTATCGCATGCTATTAATTATACTAATTATTGCACTCAAAATAGATATTATCTCATTTCTCCGGATACGGGTATTACATTCAGGTTCCAAAAATACAAAATCAATTTGATTCCAATAATAAAGGACATCAATATAAACAATGAAAAAGAACATAAATAAAAATAAAAATCCCATATATTTATTAACGAGGTTACCAATCTAAGTGTCACAGATGCATGGTTGCTTTGATTAATAAACATGCATGTATATATCTAGATGGATCCATGTCGTATTATATATAAATCCATTTATGTATCTAGATTATTTATCTCATAGAACTTCAACTTCTAACACACACACACACACACACACACACACACACACACACACACACACACACACACACACATACGCACACACGTATATATCCATGTATATATCACAGATTTTTTTTATAGATTTAATGATAAAAATTGGAATGCTTTAGGATTTCGAATCTTATCATGTGAAACTTCCAGTTTCAAATTTGAATAATGAAACATAAATAAAAATAACTTCCAATTAATGGAATATTAATTAGAACTTCAGGTTCCAATATAATTCTCACAGATCTTTAGATCTTGATTATTTATTTCATTGGGAACTTCAGGTTCTCATGTGTATTACAGATCTTCAGGTATGAATTATTTAGTTCGTATGGAACTTCAAGTTTCAAAATATATATCACAGATCTTCAGGTCTGGATTATTTATATGGAACTTCAGGTTCCAAAAATACAAAATCAATTTGATTCCAATAATAAAGGATATCATTATAAACAATGAAAAAGAACAAAAATAAAAATTATCCCATATATTTATTAATGAGGTCGCCGATCTAAGTGTCACAGGTCCATGGTTGTTTTTATTTAATAAACATGTATGTATATATCTAGATGGATCCATGTCACGTTATACTCATATAAATCCATTTACATATCTAGATTATTTATCTCATATAAAACTTCAACTTCTAACATATATATATATATATATATATACGTATATACCACAAGTCTTCTTTATAGATTTAAGATTTCTTACCTGCGATTTCTCTGAATCGAAGAAGAAGTTAACTAAATTATTTCTTACCTTTGATTCTCTCTATTGAAGAAGAATGGAAGATTGAACTTCTATTCAATACCTAGGGTTTTCTTCTTGATAGACTATCGTGCTGATAACATGTAATAATTGAGAGAGAATAAAGAGAGTAGAATATAAAACAAAGAATCAAGTGCCTTTTCTTATTGATATTGTCACACCTCATCCCGCTACGTACAGGTTAGGACCGTGTAACAAATGATACCCAAAGTAAAACTCCAATTATTAATGTGGTTTAAGGTAGAACCATTCAAATATATTATAAAACACTCACATTTGAAATTTGGCAGATCCAGGCGACTGGTCGGGGATCCAGTAAACTGGTTCCGCATTTACAGAGAGCACATGTTGAGAGTACCCGGTCCATTCGACTGACTTGGGGTCCAGTCGATTAAGTTTGCAAAGGGAGTTGTTAAACCTAGTCGACTGGTCCAGTTCGATCGATTGTACCAATGTCCCAGTTAGCTCAGTTCCAAAAATGTTGATCCAATCGACTACATTAGCTAATACAATCGACGGGTTTTAAGCCTATTGAAAATTGTTACAAAATAATAGCAAATCCAGTCGATTGTACGCCCGATCAGTCGACTAGTTTACACCAGCAGAGCATTTTGCAGCAAAACTAAGGATTCAAACACAATTCCAATGCATAAACCCAAACTAAAAACATTTCTAGAACTTGCTATTGTATTCATAAGTTCTCCTTCCTTATTACTCCACAATGAATCATCTTCCCTAGTATTCATTGACCACATATCACATAGGCACGTAATCACATAAACATGACAATTTTCACATAATTGACATGTCTATCACAATTCTAGCATTTTCATGACTTGTAAGCATGAATTTATTAATTCTATATATATATATATATATATATGTATGAAGCATTTAACACATAAACTACAATCAAATCCTGTTTTAGAAAACTCACCTCTACTAAATTTTACCCGATTAAGCTAAAAGATGCTGAATTCCTTAAAAATCCTTGCTCAATTCTCACTTCGGAGTAAAGCCTAAATGTTTTTTGTAAACCGCGTGTCACCGATTAAAATGGTCACCAAAATTCGACGATTAAAATAAAAAAGAAAGGTATCGAAATGATCGTCTTACCTCCACGAGTCCGAATATGGTTTCGCTTTGCGAATTTTGGACGAACGACGGCAATAGAACGACGAATTTACGGTGACGGAGCTTTCTCTCTTTTTCCTCTCTCTCTCTCTCTCTCTCTCTCTCTCTCTCTCTCTCTCTCTCTCTCTCTCTCTCGCCGACTATTTTGCTTTGGTAATGGAATCAAGAGAGACACTTGTCTCTCCCTCCTACAACCAAACATGTCTCATCCTTCCAATTTCTTTTTAACCCCCCTAAGTTTTCTAAACTTTATTTTGAGCTCCCCAAACATTTCATTAACTACCCAATTGTCTAAGTGGGTATTTGTCTAAGTACCGTATGAGTCTCAAACGTGGTCCCAAATATTTTATGAAGTTGCTATCGTACCTACTAATTATGAATCATTTACATTATTGCCCTCATATGGGTACCCAAACTACTACCAAAAGCTAACATGCAACACCATAAAATATAAAAGTAACTTTAAACATATTTTCATTTAATCATATAAATGCACCTAAATGCAAATTATATTGAGGCCTCAGATCCCAATAAAAACCATAAGGCTTAAATTTTAAACTAATGCTATACTTTCCAAATTTTGAATTTTAAATGCTCCCAAATACATGTGGTAGTGAGATCACCTTTAACAATGATGTGATCACCTTAACATTCTCCAATCAAAATAAAGTGGACCACTGCTACATATATTTGGGAAGCATTTGAGATTCAAACTTTGGGTGCTCACTCGATTGCTCACTCAGGCCTTCACTAGGTGGCATGTGTCTCATTCTATTTCCATTTTACCACCGTATAATCAACATAGTTACTGGAATATAACACATGTCACCCAGTTAAGTCTTGAGTAAGCAATGTGTGAGTAAAAATGGGTGAACAAAAATGCTCTCGAGAAATATAGCACTACTCAGAAATTTTAAAATCCCAACCAGCCCATTTTACAAGCTTTACTGTGGTTACTTGACTCAATTCAATCTCTTCTCTCCGTTTGGTGGTTAATCGATTAACCCCAAATAACGATGATTGATGGTGACACCACTTCGGACTTCAATCCCCACCGGCGGTTTGGTCTCGTCTCTTAGGAGAGAGATGTTTGTAAATAAATTATAGGATAAATTACACGGACCTCCCCTGAGATTTGGTCAAAATAAATTAGGTTTGCATAATTACACTAACCTCCCTTATCTGAGACGGTAAAGTAAAGACGTTAAATCTAAAGTAAAAAGACATATTTGCCCCTACATAAACAAACAAATTTATTTGCCTCACCTTATATTATACAAATTTATACACTTATACACACACACACACACACACACATATATATATGTACAAAATATAAAACCCGTTGACGCATCATAGCACTATTGTAACCACCGTCGTCTTCCTCCTCCTCCTCCTCCTCTACCACCACCACCACCAATATTCTCTCTTTATCTCTCTTTTCTTATTTAACAATCTTCTCTCCTCTTTCCTCTCTCTCTCTCTCTCTCTCTCTCTCTCTCTCTCTCGGATTGTAACACCACCGAATCAACCATTGATCATGATAGCTTCCTTCACCGATCCGGAGAAAGGGACTAAATCAAACTCCCAATCAAGCTAAATCAAACCCCAATCATAACGCTGTGTCAATTTTCTCTCTCAACCAAAACCGATTTGGGGATCGATGGAGTACTTTGCTACAATTTGGAGATCCATGAGAAAGTGGGTTTGAGATGTTTGCTGGTGGTTTAGATAAAATGGAGTTAAAGAGAACGAAGATGAAATTTTGTTGGTAAAATTTAAATGTCTCTACTCCTCTCTCCTCTCTCCCCTCATTTCTCATGAAACCACCCCATCACCCCCTTCTATCACCATCAATTTCCACCACCCAAAATTGAAAATACAGAGAATGTACCTCTTCTAAGCCAGATATCATGAATCCAGATCACATCTCTCAAGATACAAATATTATATAAAGATCGTATGTTACTACAGTATAATTTGCATATATATCTATCTTATATTAGGCAACAGTGTGGGTCCCAAAAAAAATTAATCCAAGGGCCAAGAGTTCTCTATTTACTCAACTTTGAATCTTGGCCCTTATCCACACCATATCCACTTTCCACCCTTAGATCAATTTAATCCAATGGTCACAAAACAAGCTCACCAACACAACTTATGCACCATATAACTTCCACCCTCTATTTACCCCACTCTCAGCTGAAATTCTCTCCCTCTCTCTCTTCTATGCACACACACTAGATTTGGAAGTATAGGCTCACTTTGAATTCAAAATTTTTTTTCCTTAACTGCTTTTTTTTTTTGGTCCACTTTATATACACATTATATTTCTCAAATTATATTTCAAAGTAAAATATTTCATACTCACGGTATTATTCTTTTCTTATCTTTCCTTATCTTCACAATTTAAATTGGTAGTTTTCTAATTAGGGAAGAGAGAGAGAGAGAGAGAGAGAGAGAGAGAGAGAGAGGACATATATGTCCTCTCTCTCTCTCTCTCTCTCTCTCTCTCTCTCTCTCTCTCTCTCTCTCTCCATACATTACATATAGTGTATCAAAGTGGTGATACTACCGGAACCACCGCCACAACCATTACCATCATTACCACCTCTCTCTCTCTAACTCTCCCACCATCCGCCACCACCTTCCTCAAGTACTCATCACTGCCACCACCACCGGTCTCCTCTCTCCCTCTCATTTCTAGACCACCACCAAACCGCCATCACCGTCACCACCCACCACCAGCCCACCATCACGGTCCCCCCCCCCCCAAGTAAAAGTTTTTTTTTAAAAAAATATTTTGGTATTTGGTATTTGGGGTAAAAAAAACATATCCTTTATTATTATTATTATTATTATATATTTTTTTCTATGACTACTTTTTTTTTTCTTTCTTTCCTTTTTTGTTTTTTGTGTTTAGAGTAAACAAGTTGAAAAAAAATGGCTCTTGAATGAACTCTTTTTAAATACCAAATTTCTTTTTTTTTTTTATGTTTTTTTTATTATTTGAAAACAGTGGCGCTACAAGTAAAAGGACTTTTTATGTCACTTTTTTTCCAGTAGAAAGTGACATAAATGGGGGCGACATAAATGTTTTTAAAAGCGACGTAAATGTTTTATAAAAGTGACATAAATGTTTCACAAAATCAAAACATATGTTAATAAAAAGTGACATAATTACTTAAAAGTGACATAAATACCATTTTATTTATGTCACTTTTAACCTAAAGTGACATAAAAGTAGAAAAGTGACATAAATACCAAACAAAATTATTACATCAAATTCTTAAAAGTGACACAAATACTTTAAAAGTGATAAAAAATTTTTGAAAAGTGACATAAATACTTGAAAAAAGTGACATAAATGTGTAATTAGTTATGTCAATTTTTTTTAAAACGACATAAATATTTAAATAATACTGATTCAATACCACCCTATAAAAACAATACCACCCTGTACAAAATTAAATCCAACTCCATGATTTATTTCAACCACTAAATAAAAGTGACATAAGTACAATTTTAAAAGTGACATAAATAGCGATTTTCCTTGTAGTGTGGATTTTAGGGTTTTGTTTTTTTTTTTTAGGCTTTTTTTGTTTTCGTTTTTGAAGTATTTAGGTATTTAGTATTTTGTTGAAAAACACACTTTTTGTCATGTGCCCATGAAAGTGTTTTGTTAATGATTTTGAACATTAACAGTTTTTTTTAGAAAGGAAAAAAACAATATTGTTTTGTCAATATTTTGTAAATTTTGTTTTGTCAATTTTGTGTTTGAAAAGAGTTTTGTTTGTTTGTTTGTTTGTTTGTTTTTTTTATTTAACAAAACTTAAATGCCTTTTCTTAAAACACTTTTAGGGACAATTTCACATTAACAGTCCCCGATTAATGCAATTGAAAATTAAGTTTACAACATATTGTCAATTCTTTTTTTATTTGGTTTGTTTTCTGAAAAGAAAAGAAAAAAAAAACCCTTATTATGGAAGTTTCTAAGCTTATAGAAAGAAAAGAAAAAAAAAAGAAAAAAAAAAGAGCACATTTTTTCCCTTCTTTTATTTTCCCTATTTGATTTGAGAAACCCACACCCCGCGTCTTTTGTTTTTTTTCCCATAAGAGCATTCACAATTGGACACAGCATACAACAAACTTAAGGATTGTTTGTTGTGGGATACTTGCAATGGGTAGTGTGTACAACAGTGTACAACAATTGAACTTAGTGGAACTTAAGTTTAGTGTACAGCTAAGTTTCGCTAATGTACGAGGATTACGGCACTGAGTGTGCCGTGAGAGTGTACACGGCACACACAAAGCCGTGCCACTCCTAAACGGCACACAATTATCTCCCAAACGGCACACACTGTGCCGTGCCGCTTTCAAACGGCACAATGTGTGCCGTTTGACTCTTTTTTTTTTCTTATGGTGCAAGCACTCACACACTTTTGAGTGTGCAATGTGAATTATGAATGGCATTGTTTGTGCAGTGTGAGTTTTATGCGGCATTGTGTGTGTCGTGTGACTCTATACGGCATTGTATGTGCCGTTTGGACAACTTACCCATTGTTAGTGTATTAGATCTGTACACTAAACTTACCAAATACACTCCTTAAGTTTACTATACCCATTGTGGATGCTCTAAGTAGGTTATTCTTAAATTCAACCTCTTTTTTTTTTTTCTTCAGTTAGTTGGGCTTTTTAAATTCAACCATAAGATTTTCTTAAGATTTGTTTCTCTCTTTTAAGTATGGTTTTCGTTTTACCTTTTTTTTCCCTTTTTTTTCCTTCTTAAAAAGTGTTTTGTTGATGATTTTGAACATTAATAGTCTTCGTTTTTTTTTTAAAGGAGTAAATAAAAAAAAAAAGAAGACAACAGTAAAACTAAACTTACCAGTAAAAAAAATATTGACAAAACAAAAGTAATGTTTTTTTAGTTTGTGCAGATTTCATACTATTTTTTTTTTTTTTGGTCACAATTTGATGCTAATTCAAAGATGATAGGAACTGAATGAAAATGAGTTTTGATTAAAAGAAATTCCTTGATGACCCAAAAAGCTTATGTTATGTGATTTTTTTCGACAACATGGGGGAGAGGAGGTTCGAACTTCGCCACTTGAGCTATGCCTCACTTGATCAATGGTTATGATTTATGATATGAAATTAAAGATTAATTCTTTGTTTACACAATAGGTTTCTTATTGGGATTTAGGAAGATTGTTCTCTTTCTTTTCTTTTTTTTATACATTCTTGGAAATACAATCACTCATCAACCAATTTTTGGGGGGCGAATACACATCAATCATTTTGAAACTAAAAATTATTAACTTATTTTCTTCATAGATCATGAAATGTCACTCCGCTTCAAGTGATTAAATCCAGATTTACAGCCTTTTTTTTTCAAAAAAATTTACAACTTATTTGTGTCGAAGTCATTATACTCTGCATATTTTTTTTTTCACCCTTGCCCGTATGTACTAGTACATACATAAGATCGTATGTTACCTCTGTTTCAAATATGGCTTTTATGACTAAATTGGGTGGTCATGATGGTTTGTAGTTGGGGTTCTGAGGTGGTGATGGCTGATGGGCTTTGCGAGGGAGCATCAGTGTTTGTTAGAGAGAGAAAACGGGGAAGAGAGGGTTAAAAGCTTTTTAATTTTTTTTGGTTTTAGTAAGGGTAGAACAATAATTTTAAAAAGTATTAACAAAAACTTTAACTTTTTCATTAGGTCAATTAACGGTTGACTAACGGAGGAGAGGTGAGTTTTGCATAATCATAAACCTCAAGATAGGTCATTGTAATTATGCAAAGAGTAAAACTTGGGTCACAACCAAATACACAACTTTTGGGACACAATCCAATTAATGTGTCTATCTCTCTCCTGTGATGTCACTGGACCCCACAATGACACAGGAGAGAGATAGACACATTAATTAAGTTGTGTCCCAAAAGTTGTGTGTTTGGTTGTGCCCCAAGTATTACTCTTATGCAAAACACAAGAAAAATTTATGTATTTTGACTATACCTCAAAGGAGGTCAGTATAATTTACCCTAAATTATAAAAATGAGTTATACCCCTATAATTATTAATTTTAAATATTACGAGCTTTGGTGCAATCTCAAAGGATGTGTAGCGCATCCTCTTTCCAATGAACACAACTATCACAAACATTATCAGTAGTGATATACTGGCATTTCTAACCTAGCGGAGATTTTTTAGAAGGGAGATGGCGCCAGATGCACAAACGTGTTTTTAACGAACCACCTAGGTTCGGACCCAAAAAAACAAAAAAGAACTACCTAGAGGTCTACATTATTATAAAGGATGATATCCGTTGGTGACTTCTCAATTAATTTTGGATTTTGTGGGATCGCATCTTTATTTTGTTTTTGGCCTTTGTCGTAGGCTCCTAGTCCTAGCTATCCAAAAACTAGGGGGACATTCCCGAATTTTGAGAATACACGACTCTTTTTGGCGGACCGAACATAGATTTAAGAACAATTTTGCTCACCGAAATTCTTATTAATGGTTAATACATAAAAATTTCTAATTGAGGGACTTGAGGGTAGTTGAGTGTATGGGGATAGCACTTCGGATGCGATTTATTTTAGAGGTTTATTTATATATTTTTTTTTGTACAGGTGATAGAAGATAATGCTATAATATATTAATACAAAAACTAAATAAATCTTCCTGTTGTATGATATAAACATTAAAGTTGTAAAAACTTTGGGCCCTTTTACTACCAGCTAATAAATGGCACCTAAAAATAACTACCAGATGTCATATTTTTATTATCAAATGGCATATCAGAAAATTTCTGATTACAACAAAATGATACAGTATCACTTCAAATTGACACAAAAAAATTGAATGCTTTATACTTGGGTGTATTGTAGAATTTTTCAAAACTCAAAAACTACGAAATATGGAGTTTCTACACTTGGGGGGGTGGGGGTTGTGCGCGCGCATCCACCCTATGCTAATACAAACACCTTCTTAGGTGAGTAAATAGGATCCACTATTTTCATGAATAAAAGGAGAATTAATTAATGATAGAAAGTGATAGATTTCATACTACCATTTGTACACCCAATATGGTACTTGATTTAGTAATAGTGAGCTAAATTTGGCTGAACAAATTTTTGTCCTTTGGACAAATTCTAACAAAGTTGCACCTCCCAGATGTAATGTGGTGGCTGGCGGCTGCATAGTTTCTAATGATTTAACTAAATTTTCTTTTCTAAGTCCACCTACCAACCAGTCTATCTTAGTAAGTTATATTCATATTAGCTGACATGCCCGTCTTTATTAATGGTTCATATATCATATTAGCAGTGTTGGTCTAAGTTTATTTCGCAAGATTTGCATACGGAATTGGACTAGTAGTCTATTTTTTTTTTTAATGAATAGTTTGGTGTCGGACTAATTATTTATTTTAACTAAATAGTTACATGGCTCACTATTTTATTCTATGGGATTCTTAGGGATGTCAAAATGGTTCATCGGGCCCGGCCTGGCCCAACATTGATCGGGCTTGGGCGGTTCTGGGCTTTGGCTCACGGGCTCCTTCTCTTTTTCGGGCAGGGCCGTGCTCGGGCCGGGCTAGAGGGTTCATGCTCTAGGTCCTACCCGAGGGCCTAGGGTCTTGGGTCGGGCCTCGGGCTGGGCAGCGCCTGGCCTAATTTGTCTTCTTCTTCTTTTTTTAAAATTTATTACTTCTATAAGATATATAAAGACATTATAAATATGTAAACAAGTGAAAAAGTAACGGAAGATATAAAGGGTTAGAATCTAATTAAATAAATAAAATAAAAATTATTATCTTTTGCTAAAAGAAAGTAGAAATAAAAATTATTACGCCCCAAATTTGACATTACTCCTATGTACAATTGTATTACGGAGTATATCCTTAAATTATTCGAGTAACACTATGCTTCTTTTCCTAAATGGTTCCCAAACACGAGTGGTAGTGGACCCACCTTCAATAATGGTAGGACCACTTCAACATCGTCCAATCAAAGTGGGCTCATTGTCACATATTTTTGGGAGTCATTTGAGATACAAAATTTTGGAAGCATATCATTACTCAATTTACTCGCAAGCTGGCAATACTATAAATTTTGTCACATGCAATTTTGATTATTATAAACTCTTGGAAATGACCAAAAAATTAATTGTTGGAAAACTTCTGGGCTTGATCAGGTCGGGCCTCGGGCTGGGCTTCGGGTCGGGCTTGATCGGGTCGGGCTTCAGGCCGGGCTCGGGCTTCAAGAGATAGGCCCAAGCCCTACCCGAGGATGTAAGGGCCTAGGGCCGGGCTAGGCCCTACCTCGGGCTTGGGCCGGGCTTAAGGCCCGTTTTTTCGGGCTGGGCTTCGGGCTACCTATCGGGCCGGGCTTTTTTTACATCCCTAGGGATTCTGGTAATATTGGGGCACGTTTAAATGGATTGAGGGTATTGGAATAGTGATTCATTTTAATTGGACTAAACCCCGAATCAATAAACTTACCCCTTTCTAGAATAATTAGTGGCCAAATTTCCTAAAAGTCTTACTTGAGATTGGCGAGCCAATAGGGGTGTACGCGGTCGTTTTTTGTGTATTTTAAAACCGACTAATAGGTTCGGTTTCGATCAGTTTTGGTTGGTTTTTCGTCGGTTTTAGCTTGTATATGCATTTTATAAACCGATCAATTGGTTTTTTGGTTGGTCGGTCGGTTTCGGTCTGTTTTCAGTTTTTTTGTTCACTTCTACAAGCCAAACACCAAAATTTTTAATTCATTAATTTTAATTAAAATAGTCCAATCCCTAATTCGAAACAAAGATTGTCTGAGTCTGCTTTACGAGCTACTAATAGTGAAGAGGTTTGGTAAATCCTACAAGCGAGACAAACAATTAATACCTTATGTTATAGTATAACCATTAATAAGAATCAAGTGGGCCTACTACCACGTGTTTGGGAACCACTTAGGATACAAAATTTGATAAGTATAGCATTACTCATATTTTAAATATTATTCATTTTCGATATTATTAATCATGAATGAAACACAAGGAAAATACCAGAGAATTAATTTTCTTTTTCGATTTCCTTTCTTCTTTTCTCTCCCTCACTAAATTCATGAACCAAATAAAGCCTAATAGTAATAAGGGTTGATTGTTGATTGAAATTTGTAAAGTTTGGTATGATGGTAAAACAATTTGGGTGGGCTAAACTAAGAGATAAGATGTAATTATGTTTTATATGTAATTATGGGGGTGTCTTTTGGACCAACATATTACACATATCATTTTTTCCCCAAAATTGGGACCTTATAATTTTCCTTGATCAAATTGATGCCCTAATTAAATACCAAAATTGGGGGTCCTAGGCGACCGCCAACATCGCCTATGCCCAGGGCCGGCTCTGAGTATTATTCCAACTTTTATTACATATGAGATAGAATCCACCTCGACTAGCCGATGAGTTGGCCAGCGCTCTTGGCCTCTCAAAGGGAGGTCAAGAATTTGAAACCCTCAGTGGTCATGTGAATGGGTTGGAAGGGTGAATCTCAAGTAACTGGACGAACCAGAATTTAGAGTTTGGCGTGGGTTCGAAACCTACCGCTCCACTCACCTCCCTAATTTACCTGGTACGTGTAATAGGGGGTCGATGCACGTGTCCGGTGTTTGCCTCTCGATCCTACTCAATTAAAATAACAATAAGAAAACTATTTGAAATACTGGTGGAGATCCCGAAGTCGTGGAGGGCATGATGAGGAAATTTGACTCGCATAATATCATATCTGCCCCTATTTCTGGAAAAAAAAATATTCAATACCTCTATTATTTTTTATGACATAGTATCACTAATTAATTATATTTAATTATTTATTTATAAAGACCCTATTTTCAGGAGAATCAGCCCTCCACATCAGCACAATTTTCAAATTTGTGAGAGGGGATAGATGATGACATAATATCCCCATTGCATTCAATATTTACTACTGAACAAGTAACAAGCCAAAAATTACTAAGAGCAACTGCAGTGGGGTATTTTTTATGTAGTGTAAACTTAGGCTAGGTTAGTATACAGAACAAAATGGGCACGCAGTGGTATAACTAGGAACCGGCATTGGGTAAGCCGGCAGAGTGTGGACCAGCCAAGAGAGAACCGTTTAAAGTGGGCCGGCATAGTGATAGTCAGCTAGGTGTAGGCTGGTCAAGAGAGAGCCGACTGAGAGAAAGCCGGTTGTGTGTGGGCCGGCTAAGTGAAAGCCGACTATGTGCGGGCCGACTATACCAGTGCCAGCTAGACTGTATAGTAGTGAATTTAGTGAAATAATAAACCTAAATTTGCCTACTATATACCTTACTAGTTGGTGTTTAAGGACACTCTGTACAGTAATTACCCTAAGTTGCCATCAATAAGAGACTGGGCTAAAATAGTATTAGAATTACGATTATGCCATATAACACATGATCGGATATTGATGATCATCAACTTTCCAAACATTTTTGAATTACACACCTTAAAACCCTCGTTTTACTCGGGCAGAGGGTTTAAGAACTTTCTATATCCGTCGATGGCGGATATTAACATAAATGAGAAGCTCAATCCACAACCAGAGATTCAGATTCCTCTTACTCGCATCCTCAATCTCGTCAAGGAAAAAGACAGGTGCTTCTTTTCTTTTGCACTGGAAACTACGAACCCGGTGATTACGTAATGTTTTTTCTTCCCTGTTATCATAGCATACACCATCGAAATGGAGATGGAGATGTGAATGTGAACGTCAGTCTACATGACATCGAGAAAACACCGCCGCGGCGCAGCTGTTATGATGATTTTATGAGTCATCGTTGGAAATCATGTGCTATCTGTAAGCAAGAGTGGAATGGGACCATTCTGAGTCACATTCCGGTCGATATCCCTCAATTCACGCCGCCGCCGTCGCCGTCGCCACCTCCGGCAACACCAGTCCTGCCCCCGTCTTCGTCTTTGCCCCCAGCACCTGCGCCACTTACTCCTCCATTGTGTGGTTACTGCCGCAGACTCATTCTGCCCGGATATCTCCGGGTGACAATCACGAGTTGCGGCCACCAGTACCACATTGAATGTCGTGACAAATTACGACTCTCGTCGCAGTGCTTCGACTGTGGGCTGCATTGTGAAGTGGGCGATATTAGCAAGCCCCACAACTCTACCCATCCAGGTTTTATATATTTCTTTTTGTAATTTTTTTCCCCTATTTTCTCTTCATTTCTGTATCTAACAAATGTTAATTGGAGTTGATCCTCTTTGTGTAGAGCAATCCTCTAGTGAAGAGGACCGTCGTGCAAGTTCTGGAAGTTCTAGTAATTCTGGGGGAGCAGGGGCACCCGATTTTGATGACCCTGACATGGAGGTAATACTTATTTGGATCGTTAATTGGATGTATTTACCTACACACTTACTTATTCTTACTTATTTTAGTGGTCAATTAAGTCATTTCTTAATTGGTTTCATAATTTTGCTGATATTATTCCTTCAGTACTTCTTATAATAGATTGATTAGACCTATCTTCTAAGATTTAACCTATATTAGGCATAGAATGCGTCGTTCTTTTGTTCCGTGCCTAAACATCAAGCCCCAACACTTCATGAAGTGGGTATTAGTAAATTGACATTCATGTGTCTAGAAGATGGTAGGTTGAATCTCAAAATTAGTTTTCTGTAATTTATATCTTTACAAAGGTGTGTGGTTTTCTCGTGTGCTGGCGTAATATTAGATTAGCGAGAAAGGTGGGCATATGCTACTGATAAATTTGGATATAGTACATCTCCTAACATTCTTATTCTCACAGATCTACTTTTTAATGTGTAAAAGAAAAAAAAAATGCAGATTACTTTATCACATTTTAGATTGAACAGAGTTGAAGAGTCTTTGAAACTGCAGATTACTTTATGATTTCGTGATTTTCATCTCTTAGTGGCCTCTTAGACCCTTTTTATTTATCCCCATGGTAGCTAAAGCCGAATTGCACTCTCAAGCCATCTAAGCCGAACTGGTTGGACTGTAGCTACCCAACCTTTGTTAGGCTTTGAGGGTTTAATATTATGTTGTTGCTCGACTTTTGTCATGGCTCTAGTCTCTGATTCTTTGTTTTCGTCTCTGGTTAGCTTCTAGCGTGTTCTTTTTTGTGCTAGTTTAGTCTTCATGTTGAGGATTTGTAGTTAACTGTTTGCTTCTTGGTTTTTTGTCATACTTATTTGTTTCCTTAAGGGGTATGTATGCTAAGTTGTCTTTGCAATGTTTTACTTGTTACAGTTCTACGTCGGGGTATATTGCTTCTTGTTCAACTTAAAAAAAGAAAAAGAAAGAAAGAAAAGAAAACTCTATCCTAGGAAACGAAAAAGGTGGTAGTAGTTTGTTTTGTTGCTCTAAAGGCTAGATGCTCACTCGTTGCAAACAAATTAGAATGTCTAATTAATGCTCAAATACTAGTTGGGAGGACACTTAGAGAAGTAGGCGTCTACTCACATTTATATGATGCATTTAATGATTCTTTAGTTCTCCTTTATGAACTTATTATCTTTTTCCAAGTCTGGTTTGCTTGAATTTCAAAAAGTCGCTATTGTTGTTTGCATAGTGAGGCATGAATTGAACAAGATTTGTATTTACATGCTTGTGTATGCACACACACACACACACACACACTCATTCTTAGATAGTGTCAACCAGTTTTCCTTTCGTTTTCGTTCCCCTTTTCTAAATCTTAACTTTCTCACTGCCAAGACTTTATCCAAATGAGATTCCAAAATCTGACGTAGAGAATGACACGTAGGTGGAGGGTCAGACCGAGGTTCATTCCGCCCACACATCATTCAAATGTTTCTTGTTCAAATCAAATGAAGCCTTAGTGGGCTGACTTTGTAGGTGAGTTCTGCAGTCTCACCACTAGTAGGTTTTAGACTCTTTGTTTGAGTTTCAAGTATGTCCCCTACGAACTTGAATTAATCTGTGATAGAGGGTGGTTACAATTTTGTGAGCCAAGAGAGACAGGAGCTCTTTCTCAATGAACGAGTTGAGGGCAGTACAAGAAGGAATAAGTTTTCCAACACAGTGTTAGACCTAACACTCCAGACACTCTTTAACACTTGTCAAACGCACAAAATTTGTCTCCTACTTTTTTATTAAGTTCTCTTGTTTAGACCGATGTAAGACATGTGATGCACACACACCTGGATATTTTGTCATCAAGACATAGTATTGTTTGAACTAGGAATAATTGAGACCTATGAGATTGTGGCCATTTACAATTTGCCTTTTAAGCTTTCTTTTACAACTACATCTTTAAATCCAGCTCATGTACTCTTGACCCATAAGCTCAAATCCCAAGAACGCTCATCTGTCATACATTAATCAGTGGTTGAGATTTGGATAGCCGTTGGTGAAAATAGTTTCTGATCCCTATACTTTTATTAGAAATAGTTGAGTGAATATGAGAATCAGCTTAAAATTTCAGAAAGTAACAAAAAAATCATTGAGAATAGTGTGATCCTACATTTGATAATTAACTGTGAATTCATCGGGTCATTACACTATGTTTGGTTACTTAGAAGGCGAACTGCATGTGTTGGGGTGATTTGTACTTGTAAGGCTGCAATGATGGGGTGAATCATACTTGTAATATTATATCTGGAAGACATTCTGTAGCCATGGTTACATAGCCTACACATATTTTTGTTGTATAGAGGTATCTAATTATATATGGGCTATGACATACATGATTAACAGGAAGCTATTCGTCTGAATGTGAATGCTGATTACTTTGTTCATGGATGATTGAAAATCCCCTTGATACACATAGCCTTCACTATAGATTTGATCTCCTTGTGGACTTTTTTTCACTTCGAAGAAACAGTTAAAATTAGATAGTGTCACTTATACCGATGTAAAACACCTCACACACACACACACACACACACACACACACACCCCCCTCCCCCCCTTAGATATTTTGATATCAACATGTAGTATTGTGACACTAGGAGGCTGTGGTACAAATTTTTTTAGCTTTCTACCCTGCACACGGTGAATTAACATGTATCTATCTATACAAGGACAAAAACAAAAACAAGCTTTCCAGCACTTGGTACTAATTTTAAGTTTTAATGCTATCTTAGCAAAAGCAAAATGATACTCGTAATCAATCATTGTCTATTAGGAATTAACTTTGCTTCCTTGGTCTGTGAATTTTGCTTCTCTATTTCAAATGAGGTATCGTAGTGATGATTTTTATGTGATCTTTTACTTTTAATTTTTTGATTTTCACGGTATGATCAGCCATTACGATGCTATTTAATGTGGCATTTCAGCAAATATATATATATTTTCGTCTGTAAATGTTGCGCACTGATGTTCCTAGATTTATTACCTATTAAGTTTTTCTAAATTATTGTTTTGGGCCTTGTTTCTGAATTTTGTCAGATATAGATTTGGAGGATGTCTGAGAGGTATAATGTTGGCTTGATTGGTACTGAGATGTATTGGACTGGTTAACCTCATAAAAAAATCACAAATTTTTTCAATCCATTTTTTTGGTCACTTTTTCCTCCTAAAAAATAGCCTTTAGGGTTTGGACAGGAATGTGGGTTTTATGTATTTCAAACCTCTCTGTCTTTTTCTGTCTTAATTTCTCGAATTATTATTTTTATTTGTTTTGCTGTTTTCTAATATGCAGAGGTGTTTTGTAGAGCCAGTTACTTGAAATGCCATTGCAAGTTGGGTTGAATCTCTTGCTTTTTCCTCACACACAGTGAACTTGATTTGGCTAGGCTATATTATGTCTTTGATATCCTTTCGTTTTGTCTTGGCAAGCAAACACAGAACAAATCTAACTTGTTGAAGAATGATTTGTGACCGTGTAATAATGGCTGTTAGATTCTTACGATTCACGATTCGATTTGATTCTCATGCCCAACGATTCGAATCGTGCATATGAATCGGAATCGTATTGAATCGTCCGATTCACGATTCGATTCATGATACGATTCATACTATTCATAAAATTTATGAGCTTCGCTAACAAATTTAAGGAAAATGTGTTGACTTATTTTTTGCTCGTGTTACATGCCGATTATGTTCTTCAAGTGTATTAGTTTACAATTTATTAAGTTGGGAAACATTTCTACATATAAAACTTCTAAAACTGTATAAATAAATAGGTTACTAATTAGAAAATGCCAAGCTTTTTTTTTAGCAAATCACCAATAATGCCATTCATGCATTGTCCAATGTTTTTCCTTTTTCCTATTCACATTCATGTATGTATGTGAATTGTTGGGCTTCACATCCTAAAAAAAAATAACACATTGTATTTATGCGTGTTTTAAACATACATACACGTGTTTTAAACATACATACATCTATATATATACATGTGTTCTATATGCATATAAAAAAAAATACGCTAATCTAGTTTCTAAAAAAGTGAATCTTACGATTCACGATTCGATTCGATTCACGATTCATAATTTTGGCAAACCGGTTCACGATTCGATTCGCGATTTGACAACATTTCTTGTATGTACTTAATTCCCATTTAAAGTTCCAAAAGTTTCAGGGAAATTAATTTGGTTCTTTTTATTTGAGTTTGTGATAGGGGTGAAATTCGGTCGGTTCGGTTCGGTTTTGGTCGGTTTTGGTCATTTAAAAAACCGACCGAATGGTCGGTTTCGGTCGGGTTCGGTCGGTTTTGGTCGGTTTTAGTCGGTTCGGTTCGGTTTGTAGCTTGCAGGGTTTTTGGGAAAACCGACCGGACCGCTCGGTTCGGTCGGTCGGTTCGGTTGGCCGGTTTAAACTTTCACCCCTAGTTTGTGAGTGTTTTTGCTTGTTGGATCTCTGTCTCTGTGTGTGTTAGGCTGTCAGCACATGTTCTTACATGTGTGCCACGATTTCCACAAATCCTGCCTCAATCTAATGTGAAAATCAACCTATCTATATAATAGAGTATGAATGATTTTGCTTACTAGGACATTTTGGACCATTGATGTCTGTCATCATCTAAGGGTCCAAAATTATTCATCCACCATTTTTTAAAAAATTTGAAACTACCCCCGCTTTAAACATCTAATGCATTTCCCTCTCCCCCCCCCCCCACCCACACACACACACACACCCCCCCCCCCCCCCCCCCCCCTTATATATATATATATATATATATATCTATATATATACAATTATGCATCATTTCCCCTCTCTCAAATTTCTTTCTAAAATTAAATATGTTTCTACATATTAATAACAAAAAAATGGTTTTTATAAAAATAGGATTAAGTTAGGTTTAAACTAACTTTTTTTTGGGGGGTAGTGCCCATGGACACGAGTAATTTCTTTGAACCAACAAATTTTTCTTTGAAACGATGGGAAGATTGTTGAACTTATTGTCTTTGAACTTTTGGGTTGAAAGAATCTAAATGCATTTCCTTTCTCATATACTACGTAATATGTGCGTTGTTAGTTTTGACTTCTCTTTAGTAAAATTATCTCTGGTATGGTGTTTGTGAGTGATCCATAACTTGTAATTTGTTAAATCTAATTTCTATTCTTTTTGCTATTACATTTTTTTATCTGACATCACAGGGGATCAACTAGAAGCGGCAGTAAAGGAGCAATGTCGCTTTGGCCATACACGGAATGCAAAGAAAATCAGATTCACTTTTAGCAATATTACGAACATGCAACATATATTCAGTAAAGGAGAAAAGAAATGACAATTATATACGTATATATAGAGTAGTAAGCACTAAATGATATTTGTGCAGATCACTAATCCATAGAAGTAAAAATGGTGGTGTAAAGTGATGGAAAATATACAATACATACACAGCCCCACTCACCTGGGAAATAGTCATGTAAGTAGACCTATGAATTTTTGTTCTTAAATGCTCCATCTCTGATGATTTAATATAGAAGACTGGTATCCTAGCTCTCTTGCATTCTTTGTTGTGGATGTTTATATCTGCCCATGTTTGGAGTTAACTATGAACCCCAAGTTAAGGACTGCTTGGGAGAATGATCTATTCCAACAGTTGTTATAGAATGCAGGATTTTATTCTCTGTGATGACAATTTCTTGATTAGTATCAAGGGGATTTGAGTGAGGATGAGTAAAATTGAATTCAAAAAAAAGCCAGACTTGTTTCTTTCTTCTTTTTTTTTTTTTTTTTTTAATCGTGCTTCCATTTTTTACTCACTCTATATATGGAAGATGAAAGACGGCTATTTTTTGGTTAATGGTGATTGCTTATTTGTTGGGAGAGTTAATGTTAACTTGAACAATTTTACTCAATTGTCACACACAATTGTTGGCCATTTACCACAAGCTAGCTACCTTAACCATAAGTGCCTTTTCAGTAGAATGGAGGGTGAATCAAAACAAGGACTCAAAATTCTACGGAAAAGGCACACAACTTTACAATGAATTGTTCTACAGCTTCACACAATATCTGATCTTTTGGCTTTTAGTTTACTCACTTTTGCTTTGTCGTTTGCTGCTATATTACTTTTGTTTGTCTATTGTTGTTAATATATTTTGGAGGGAAAGAAATGCTTGAGCTTTCGAATCAAGGACTCATACTCGATGCGAAAGGGAGATCTAATAACAACACTCTCATACTCGGAAGGCAGATTGAGAAATTTTTAGGTGCATGGAATGTATCACATGGCAGCCTTACATGGAATTCTGCTATCAATGGAAATGGGTCTTAGGTGGTGGGATCCACTTACATGCATGAAGGGTCTCACTTTTTGTGGGCCCGATGTGCGACTCGCCCAAAAAATCTACTCCCATTGATTGTAGGATCTCGGTTTTTTTGTTGGTTTTCCATTGGTTGGAACTCAGTGGGGAAGGTTGGTTCTTTCAATTGCCTTGTTTGTTCAATTTTGAGTTATGCCATAGCCATTTGATGTATTCATTTTGAGCCTCAATAGCTTGCCTGGTTAAGGTGAGGGTATGATTGTATCAACTCTTTGTCCTCCGTTCACTATTAAATGATTAACTTATGGGGTCATGTAAGATATGTTTAGATATAGTTTTGATAACTAGAGTTTTTTTTTTTTTTTTTTTTTTTTGGTGTAGAGTTTTCTTGAAGCTATTTAGCGCTCGGTAATTGGTATATGGGAGTGAGAGATTTGTAACTTTTTCTTTAAGCTTCACTTTATTGCTTTTAAGCTAATATTTTATTTTTGGTTTTTTTAAAGTTTTTATTTTCAGAATAGGTGTTAACACTTCTCCAAATCATAGAGATAAGACAAAAGGAAAATTTGAAAATACATCTTAGTGATTTAGGAATATCCACTTGACATCAAATAAGATCATTTTGACCCAATGTCATTCTGGTGGATTACGATGTACATATGCACCCAAGTTACAACATCCTAAACCACAATGTATGTTACAGAAGCTCCCATAAGCAATTGAAAAAGATGAAATGAAAAATAGACAATCATAAACAAGCAATGCCCAAAAAAAAAAAAGGCTAAGTATTCTGATGAAAATAGAAAAGTAATTTTCCTATCAGGAATTGTCCCTCGGGAATTGCTATTTGCACTCCATGAATTACTAAATGCACTCCGTTAAATGCATGATAATGATGATACTACATACTTTGGAAGTGGTATCATAATATGCATTTAGCAATTTTTGAAGTTCGAGCAACACTTCCCTTGGCACAATCATAGAAAAACTATTAGTAAAGTTGTGGATATGAATTCCTATGTGTTTGACCCAAAAAAAAAAAGAGAAGGCTGGGGGGGGGGGGGGGGGAAAGAGTTTCTCAAAGAAAGGCTTTATTGGTATTACGGCCAACTTCTTCTTTTTTTGTTTTGTTTTGTTTGTTTGTTTGTTTTTTTTTTTTTTTTTTTTTGTGAAAAGTCCCTACATTTTGCCAAAAGTTTTATGAAATTTTATTTTAAAGTAATACTTCACCCATGTCTTTTTGTATGCAACCCACAAAACTATGTCTCTCTCTCTTGTGTCATCCTATGATGTCAGTGGACCCCACAGTGGCACAGGAGAGAGATATACACAATTTTATTTAACCAATTAGTTCAAAGCTTATAAGTCCTTATAGGTATCTGTTGGCCCGAAAGAGAAACCTTAGAAGGGGGGTGAATAAGCTTTTAGCGGAAAATAAATATTTTTAAAAACTTAATAGCAAATTAAACACAATCACAAATAATTATGTAAAGAAAAAAGGGAAGAGAAACTTGCAAACCGAGTTTTCAAGTGGTTCGGCAATCCGCACACCGCGGCCTACGTCCACCCCTCAAGAACACCTCTTGAAGATTCATTTAATCCGACCTACTTACGAGTGTAGATCAAACCGTTACAAGAGTCTTCAACTCTCCCAAAGAAGAACACCTCTTCTTTGCACACAGGGGTTACTAACCCTCACTCCTTACAAATAGTTTGAATACAAATTGAACTCTCTCTCTCTCTCTAGAGTGGATGGATACAATGATAGCTCACACAATAACTCCTTAGTGAGTAGATAATACACATGAAAGCTCACTACAATTTACTCTCTCAAAGATATACAAATCAAGAACAAGAGCAAATTAATAAACTCACACAACTAGGGCTCAAATGTGAATGATTAAAGATGTTGTGTGATTTAAAATGATGTTTTCCAATGGATTGATCAACCTTAAAAGGTTTGAAAAAACATTTATTTATAGGCCTTGAAAGATTATAGCCGTTAGTGGCAAAATGGTAAATGAAAGGCCTTTCAAAACTAGCCGTTATAGCTGTTCTGCGCAGTAATCCAGTTGACTGACGCCGCAACCTAGTCGAATGACCTTCAAATCTATTGTAAGGTTCCATTACAACAGTCGACAGAAAAGATGGGTCCGGTCGACTGAAGGTCCTAAAGGAGAACCTATGTTTTCAGATCATAAACCAGTCGACTGTTTTTCATCTAACGATCGACTGAACTTTGAGGAGTCCAGGCGGTTCGGTCGACTGAAAACTTTCAAGGCAGAAACAGTGTTTTCAAAACATGAATCCCGTCGACTGTTGAACATCGGTCGACTGAAGAATGAAGTGTCCAGTCGACTGAAGAAGAGGTCTAGTCGACAGTTTTTCTGATGAAAAACAGTTTTCTTATTTTGAAAGATTTAACCAAGTTTTAAACCTTTAAGCCCTTGTGAGTGATGATAAAAAAGCTTTACAATAATAACCTAGTCTTCAACTAAGGATGAAAGATCTTCAAGTCTTCAAGCTTGATCCTTGTTGAGCTCAATCACTCTTGGGCTTCACCATATGTGTGGATATCGCATTTTTCTTACCCACAGCGTTTCTTTTAAAGTTCTTTTTAAAATTCAAATTCAAAACAAATGAGTCGCCACTTAATTTTTAAAAGGAAAAATTAAGAAACCATTTTAAAAAGGAAACTGATCGTTTGCGAAACCAAAGATTAACTAGGTCCGGGGATTATGGAATGAGAGAGGAAGGAGCCCGTCGGACTAAAACACCCTCTCTCATCCTATCTTGCGATAGACCTCTATTCAACATCCTTTTAATCAAATTTATTAATCTAAGCATGCCCTCAACTAATATATATATATATACGTATACATCACAAAAACATGTCCAAAGGGTTTAAAATTGCTAATGGCCAAAATATCATTCATAAATCACATATTTCAAGTAATAAGCAATATGATATGCAATAAGGAACAAAAGAACTTACCCGGGATCCAGCAGCGATAGTAAACGTGCGATGCATGCGAATCAAAAGAAAATCCTAAAAAAGAGTCTCTAATCACATATACACATAAGGCAAAACCTAATTCTAAGGGGTCGCGCGTTAAGTCAAAAAAATCAATAAAATCAAGAAATTAAGATAAACTAAAGAGGAGTCCTAGAAATCATACCTTAATAGCGCTACAAAACAAAGGGTTAGTCCACATGCTTCACATAATAATAATATGATATCAAACAATCAATCCTAATTCTCTAGCTTATACCTAGCAAGCAATGAAATCCAACTTTATCCAATTACTAATTCTAATTATAAGCATTAATGTACATGAATGAATGGATGTGAACAAGAATAAGACATGGATTTATTCACTAATTTGGGTCACCTAGCCTCTGGATTTAAGCTAAGTTACCATTATTCAAAGTATGATTTGGGTCCTAAGGCATTAAGAGACCATTTGAGTTGAAATAAGTAAGATTAGACAAAAGTAGTAGCAGTTTTTTTATGAATTACAAAGAGCAGACCAGATGTTCAAAAATAGAAATAAACTACTTTCAACAGTTGGATCTGAATGATTTTTGGGTATGTTATTCCTCTGTGAGTCTAGTTTCTAACCCAAAAAGAAAATCAAGGTTTGAACGGTTAGATCTCCGGGAATACAGAAAATACTAGACCTCACTCGGGATTTTATAACTCTCTGTCCAGAGATCTTGTATGATTTTTTAAAAATAGCAAACAAGTCCGAATTGCTTCATTCTTTTTAGGGAACCTTCATAACACATTAAGGTTCTTATAAAAAATTATTGGAGGTCATGAAAACTTGGTTAGATTTCTGATCTATCAACTTTAAAATCGGTTTGCTGTTCTGAAACTATTCTGAAATTCTGGACAGATTGTGATTGTCCCACAAAACCCATGATCAAACCTTTCTAAACATAAAACCACCTCAAAACAAAAATTACAGTGGTAGAATGATATGTTATTGATACTTTCCCGTTGGTTTCACTTGATTTCAACGGTTAGATTTCGAACTAAAAATCTTTGATCAAAAACAGTTTGTGGACTCACTGTTTTTATTTTGCTAGTTCAACTTTGTTGGTTAACCTCAACTATTGAAGACATGAAGTTGAGATTAAACCTAACTTCTTTTCTTACCATTTGATGGTCCTTGAAGACTAAAAGTCACTTTATGCTTATGGATTTTGATGAAGTATGGAATGAACTTCTCAAAATTCCAAACAATGAACTCAAAACCTTATAGACCAAAGCTTGAATTCAACTTAGTACTCCTACCATTTGATGGTCATGGGAGACAAAGACATGGCTAATACTCCTAAGTTTCAAGAAGAATAAGGGAATGACTTCATTAAATACCAAGTTTAGAAGATCCAAGTCATGGGCATGGACTTGGATTCAACTATGTAAAGCAAAGTGATGATCAAATCTTGACTCTCATGTAGAGTATGAGCTTTACATGAGGTTCAAAGGATCATACTCAAGAGAATCAAGAGAGATATTGAAAATCTCCAAGACTCTCAAGAGAAAAACACATACAAGAAATTGAAGAGAGAATTAGAAGTAGAAACTCCTAAGCTTTCTTGACAAACAAAGATACCAAGAGATTTTAGTACAAAAGAAAAAGAATAAACAAACAATCTAAGGCATAGGGGATCACCTCCAAATTATCCTCAAAGTATTCTTTGAAGATCTTCCAAAACTCTTCTTCTTAGTTCTCTAAACTCTCTTCCCTTTTCTCTCCAAAATGTGTTGATGTAGTAGTTATGGATGTTCTATCTCTTCCTTGTTGTATATCTCTCCTTCTCTCTTATAGGCAAAATTACCAGGTATTTTTGGTGAATTTTGGAGCAAAAAACAAGTGTAATTCTCTCATTTGTTGGTACAATGTGTACTTTCTGAAATTATGCAGACTGCTACCCAGGGCGGCAGTCGACAAACTGCCGCGGCATTCCGTGAATGCCGCCGCGGCGGTTGCTAACTGCCGTCGCGGCACTCCGCGACTGCCGCGCGGCATTCATCCAATGCCGCGGCAAATTAATGGATTGCCGCGTTTTTGTCAGTCTTACTTTATCAGTTTTTGTTCTTATTCGCATACGCATACGCATACGTATTGCTCTGCAGAATACAGACTTTAAAAGCGAACGGCAGTCAGAAATTTCCGGCGGCACTTGGTGAATGCCGGCACGGCACTCTGTGACTGCCGTGCGGCACTCAGTGAGTGCCGCGGCAGTCCGCCGTGTGCCGTTTTTAGCTAAAATTTCCCTTTTTAGATTTTTCTTTTTTCAAAGCAAATGCTCCTTGAGGATATTTTTCGAAAATTGTGTTTTATACCTGAATTCTCCTAAATACCTGGTATTTTCTCCTTTCTGTGAAATTTTACCGCGTTTTAGAGAACTTTCTGAAGAGCTTGGAATACTTCGAATCTTCCGGTCCTTGTTATCATCGGATACGGAGGCGACACTCTCCTGAATTCGACGGTTGGTCAAAATTCGGGTGTCTACAGTTTGCCCCTCTTTGACAGAGCTTGTGGGGCAACGCGTCCCATAAGTGAATGTCAAAGCCTGTGTGAAGACAAGCCTTTGACCAGACTGTCGAATTTAGGTAAAAACAAAATGCGTTACAAAAATCGGCTGTACGAACGGTTCATGCTAGTCGTGCTCGATGGCGAGTTGCCTACGCAGACCAAAGCGTAGTTCAAACACGGGGACCGAACACACACAAACGCAAGTAGTCACACGGATGAATGCACCTATCCAATCGTGATGCAAATGCCATGCCATGGTTCTTTCTGAATTGAACCGGTTGTACAAATGTCATGTTCATCATGTCTCTCTTACGCATCTTGTGGGACGTGTTAGTTAAGGAAAATCACTTAATTCAGTGACCGATGCGAAGATCTCTTACAGGGGTCATGATTTTTTTTATTTTTTTTTTTTTGATTTGATCTCGGAGGAAGAATATAAATCTGTTATATTCTCAAAACGTGGGTTAACGCAAATCTGTTGCGAGAACCGAGAATATAAATCTGTTATATTCTCAAAACGTGGGTTAACGCAAATCCGTTGCGAGAACCGAGAATATAAATCTGTTATATTCTCAAAACGTGGGTTAACGCAAATCCGTTGCGAGAACCGAGAATATAAATCTGTTATATTCTCAAAACGTGGGTTAACGCAAATCCGTTGCGAGAACCGAGAATATAAATCTGTTATATTCTCAAAACGTGGGTTAACGCAAGTCTGTTGCGAAAACCGAGGATACAAATCTGGGCCCACGGGCTCAGATATATTTAATTTTCAAAAACTGGGGCCCACGGGCTCAAGTATCTCCATTTTTCGAAAATTGGGGGCCCACGGGCTCAAATATACTCCTAAATTCCAAAATTTGTAGTCAATGTGTACTTAAGAAAGACCCTGAGGGCCAAAAGTGTAATGAGGGCAATTTTTGGGGCCTCAAATTCAATTTTTAGGACTTGATTTGAATTCTTGGTGGGAAAGTAAATATCTTTGAACCGCCTTAATCGCGGCACACGCGGTTTTTAGCGGCAGTCCGTGACTGCCGCGCGGCACTCACAGAGTGTCGTTGCGGCACTCGACGAGTGCCGCGCGGCAATTGACCGACTGCCGCGCACGGAAAAATGAGTGTCGCGTTTGAGCGGCAGTGGCTATAACCGCCGGGGTTCAAAACATTTTCTCATTCTCTCACTCTCTTCATCTCGAAATCTCTCTGGAGAAAATATTCTCTTTTTTCTTTCCTCACTCCTATATTGATCTACGACATTCACAGGTTAGTTCTGCTAGATCAGAGTTTGATTAAACCTGTTTATTTCATTATTTTTTCGAATTTTCATTAATCTAACGTGCGGATTTTCTCTTTTCCTTCGACAGATTATGGCGAGTGGTTCAGGGCGTAAGAAGAAGGCCAGATACACTGCTACTCATCACCCGGACGCTACACTCCTACTGAGGGACCCCGATGAGCATCTGTCGGCCCGCGCGTTCAAGCGCGAGGTAAACGCTCCTTTCTATTTATTTTTCGCATTTCTTTCTTTTTGTGAATGTAACGTAGGACCACCACTATTCTTTAGATACCCTGTCCCGAATGTCGTGCTCGTGACGCCCCTGAGCGTCTTGAATACTTTATTCCATGCCTTTGTAAAGGAATCCAAATTTTAATCCTTATTTCTCGTGATCTTTGAAAAAAGAATAAATAAATAGGAACAAAAATAAGAAAAATGAACGTTATGCTTGAATTTTCCGAACATTTATCCTTCATTTATTGTTTATTCACTGTTGTCGCTTTCTTCTTTGTCCACCCCTAACAACAAACCATTTTTATTCTTTCTTGCAGCTGCAGCCCAAGGTCCTGAAAGGACATGGCAGTCTCGCTCACGGCCACAAGTGGTATACGGAGCTGAGTGAGACCGTACGGGGGCTTATAGACGCAGCGGGGTTTGGAGACTTCGTCAAACTTTTGACGAAGAGCTCCAACGACCTACAGCAGATGCATGCGTTGGCTGAGCGGTGGTGGGATACCACGAGTACTTTTCACTTTTCATTCGGCGAGATGACGCTGACGCCATTGGACTTCTCCATGATCACAGGGATCGCCTTTGGCGGAGAGCCTCTGAGGTACTTGATAGACCAGGAGTGGGACCAGATGGAGTCGTTGTTAGGGGTGGTTCCGGAGGAGGCCTTGGTCACGGCCCGGTGGTTTATGGATACCTTCCGGGGGAAACCTGGCTTTACCGACGAGCAGATGGCCCGAGGCTTCTTGATGTACATGCTGGGGTGCTCCTTGTTGAGCACCAAGGGTGACCGGATTTCTGCTCCCTTGGTGGCGTCGCTGGAGCGTCTGGACCGGGTCGCTGAGTTTGATTGGGCCGGTGCAGGGTTATCTATCCTGTACAGGCATATGAGTGCCATCTCCCGGGATAGTTCGGCTGCTACCAGCGGGTATTGGAGAGCGTGGGAGGTATATTTTCACGTTTCATTGCCCTTTTTATGCTTTCAGAATTTTATTCAATCTTGAGAAGCTAGCCTCCTCATTTTATTATTGCAGATCTGGTCCCACGATTATTTTCGCATGATGTCTCCAGTGACACGTGATGCTGACGCCCTCGCCATGCCTCAGGGGCTGAAATGGGCGAAGGACAGGGTTGGGCGGAAGACCGGAGCTCATGACTTTGTTTTGTTCAGGAACTTCCTGACGAACCTACGGGAGGAGCACGTACACTGGCAGCCGTGGCTCAGGGCGCTGCCCGAGGCTAGCGTGGGGATTCGAGAGTCGGCCGGGTATGACCCGACGAGACGACTTCTGTGTGGGCCAGAGGGCCAGGCGTGGTATCTAGGAGAGAGGGTGACCAGGCAGTCGCTAGCGGCCCCCAGATTCTTCGTACCATTCCCTCCTCCCGACTCTATGAGGGCCACGGATACACTTCAGGGCAGCGAGTTCACGGCTGCTCGAGCCGGCTTCGGTATCCACGGCTTCTTGGACGATCCTGACGGATATGCGGCCTTCCGTGCCGCTAAGCTGATGCCGGACTTCCCTCTGATGGAAGTGACTCGGGTGAGTAAATGATTCCTTTATTATTTCTGTGAGTTCTCCTTTTATTCCTTTTTCATGTTTTATTACCTTTGTTTGCAGCCTGTTCCTGCCGCGGTTCGACCCCCTGCCTTGCCCGAGTGGGACTGGACCATGTCGATCGTCTCATTCGGTGAGCCCCACGTGACGACGATCCCTCGACTTTCGCATGGTGCTCCCACTATACCTCTACACTATGACGTCGTCCCGCGTGCTTACGCGGAGGAGGGCCTGGCGTATGCCCATAGCGTGCGACAGTGGGTTCTCGGGCGAGAGTGGATGGTAAGAAATCTATCCCCACTCCTACTTTTGACTGGGATTGTACCTCTTTTACTAATCTTTATTCCTGGTTCTTGTTTTCAGGCTGAGGGAGCTCGGGCGACTGCTGCGGTTCAGTTGAGGGCCCAGGTATGATCTTCTACCCTTTCCATATTCTTAGTATTCCAAATGTCTTTTCAACACTTTTCTGGACTCATCCCTTCTCTTCCAAATGGAGGAGAATAGAGTCCTATCTCAGCAGGTGGGACAGCTTCAGCAGCGGCTTCATCAGTTTGGCATCTCTTTCAGCGATGCCCCCGGAGGTAGCGGTGCAGGGCGAGGCGGAGGCGTCAGGGAGGGCACTAGCGGTGGCAGAGGCCGAGGCAGCGGGCGTGGAGAGAGTGGTGGAGGCAGCGGGACCGAGTCAGAGGAGGAGCCTCTTAGGCGCACAACTCGTCATACTCGCGGCCGGGGTCGGGGTCGGGGTCGGAGCTGATCCTGCTTATATATTATTGTTTTTTTTTGTTTTTGAGAGGATTTTTTATTTTGGTGGATGACTGTATATATATACCTATGCTTTTATTTTGATGGTTGCTCCCTGACAGTTGGTAGGATAGGCTTTCCTAATACTTTACATTATCATATTATTGCTTTTCACCGTATGTGTGACCATAGCTTGGTCCAATTCTTGCCATATGTGGGATCATGGCTTGATCCCGTCTTTATTTTGAATGCTCTTGCTTCTTTTATCTTTTGAAAATAAATGAAATGAATGAATGAATGAGTGTATTTGTATGTGCTGCATGATGCACACGTTTTTATTGCTTCTCAATTAGTTTTCTGTTTGCAGGTGGGCTGATCGTGTTACAAACAGATTCTGGCCAACGAAAAACTCAGAATGGCACTCGGTTAGGTCTCCGCGGCACTCAGTGAGAGCCGCTACGGCAGTCTGTAAATGCCGCAACGACATTCACTGACTGCTGCGCGGCACTTCATCGAGTGCCGCTGCACTTTATCGAGTGCCGCGGGTAGGTAGACAGCCTTATTCTTCTATTTATATCCCTTCATTCCCAAAGTTCCGCAAAACACTTCTCATCTCTTCTCATTTTCTCTCCAAATGGCCCCCATTAGTTCTCAAATCCTCTTCCCATGGATGGATACTCTCTCTGGCATTGACAAGCTCAATTTTGAGTGCTTTAGATTAAACGATCTCTTCTCTTTCCAACAGATGAATCTAAATGAGGGTCTACTTCGTGCCGCCGTCCAATGCTGGGATCCTGCTCTCAATGTCTTCCGTTTTGGCTCTCAGGAGATTTGCCCCTTATTTGAGGAGGTTAGCGCCATTCTCCACACGGACCCTTCTGCTGAATTAATGGTTCCCCAGATTCAGGCCGGGTATGTTCGGGACTTAGCCACCCTTCTCCACATGTCTCGGAATGTGGCGGGCTCTTTTGTTCATGACAGGCAAATCGACTTTGAGCGCCTTTCTTCTGTTTATGCTCCCATAGGAGACCCTTACAATGGTGAGTATCAGATCATTCGACGTAGTGCCTTGTCGATTGCTATGCTCTCTTACTTCCTCTTTCGATCATCTTCGAACACTCTCATACCCATCGCCTGCGGTTTGCGGGATATGAAGAGTGCTGTTATGCTAGTCCTTGGTGAAACTCTGATTGGACTAGGCCATGCTCACGCCACCGGGGTCATGTTATCTGCTGGAGCACCTTTTGTCTTGTAGGTTTGGCTCATGGAGCGTCTGGACCTCTTCATTCATGTTTCCCATCTCCGTGGGTCACTTCCTTATGATCGCATGGAGATTCACAGCTTGTTTCAGTCCACCGACGCGTGGCTTGGTTGGCTTCAGGGCCTCTCTTCTAGTGACATCTGTTGGGTTTGCCCGTCGTGGATCTGTCGCTCTGTTGTTGTACGCTTCCCTGGGCGACCTGGCATCTGGCTACCGGGTTTACATGCTACGACTTTCTACATTCCTGACCGAGTTGTCCGTCAGTTCGGACTTGTGCAAGATGCTACCGAATCTGTGACTGCTGATTTCACCAGGGGGTTCCCTTTGCGTCCTCCCATCGTGAAGGCTTTCATGGAAGCTTGGCCTAGCAGAATGGCTGCTCCTTTCCCGATGGTTCCTGCTCTGATTGCAACTACTATCGAATATCTCCTAGAGATCCAAGCCTTGGTTGTGAGGTGAGCTTGACGGACACATGCATAATAAAGTAGACGAAAACAGGGAAAAGCTTGCTATTTTACAAAACTTTCTGACAGACCCTGTCTACTCTTTGTTTACGCTATTGAATGTGATTTTTCTCTTCAAAAAGTGGTGTTATCTTTTAGGAAAGTTCTAACATGTTCAAATCAAAGTGTTCCCCCCTTTCAATTAATATTTTATGAAGAATTCTCCTTTCAAGTGTCTTTTCTCGGCTCTTCACCTTACTTTGAACTTTGCTTTTAGGCTTCATTCTTTCTATGCCATGAACTCTCATTTGTTTCTTTACAGTATGTATCTTGATAGCCAGTAGATCCAAAGACGGGTTTTAGACAGATATCTGGGTTCCTCGGCTAGCAAACGAGGTTTGCCCCTAGCTTTAGGGCTTTGAAGTAGTTCTGGGAAAACGCCAGTTTGCCCCTAGTTTAGCACAGGTTTTTTCGAGTGGACCGAGGGCTTTGGAGAGCCCGCCTACTTATCCCCGAGTGGGTGTCAGGTCCCAAGTAGTTCGGTTTAAGGCTTGAAGAAAGATGCTGCTCAGGCATGTTTTTTTTTGAAGTGACCGAACCAAATAGGTTGCCTACGTATCCCCTAACGGGAATCAGGTCAAGCGTAGTTCATCAAGGTAGGAGACTTTGAAAAGAAAGGTTTCAAGCAAAATACTTCTTGAGGCGATCAAGGTTAATTGGTTGTTTAAATTCAACCCCGTCTAGGTCTATGAGATAAGCCGCCCCTCCGGAAATGAGAGTCTTAATGATGTACGGCCCGACCCAGTTGGGTTTGAATTTTCCTCTGGGGATAAACAGGCACTTTCAGTTCTTTGAGGACAAGGTCACCCTCAGCAAGCTTCCTTGGGCGGACCCTTTTGTTGAAAGCACGGGCTATCCTCCTCTGGTACCCCCGAGTATGGTTGATCGCGGCCAGCCTCTTCTCATCGAGTAACATCAACTCCTTATACCTTCCTTGTACCCATTCTGATTCGGTTACTTCGCATTCTGCCAAGACCCTGAGAGAGGGTATTTCCACCTTAATTGGGAGGACCGCCTCCATTCCGTAGACCAATGAGTACGGCGTAGCACCTGTTGAGGCTCTGACCGAGGTCCGGTACCCCCATAAAGCGAAGGGTAGCTTTTCATGCCAATCCTTATATGTGTCCGTCGTTTTCCCCAGGATTGCCTTAACATTTTTGTTTGCCGCCTCCACTGCTCCATTCGTCTGAGGCCTGTACGGGGATGATTGGTGACGAGTGATCTTATACTTTTCCAAGAGCGGGATGACTTCTCCTTGGAAATGACTGCCATGATCGGAGATAAATTCATTTGGGACCCCATACCTGCAGATTATGTTTTTCTCGATGAAACTTACCACATCTTTGGCTTTCAAAGTTGCATACGAGGCTGCCTCTACCCACTTTGTAAAATAATCAATCGCCACGATTATGTACCGGTGCCCATTGGAAGCCCTCGGAACTATCTCACCAATGATATCGATCCCCCATACGGAAAACGGCCAAGGGGTGGTCATGCTATAAAGCTGTGACGACGGAGTGTGCATTAGATTTGCATGAATCTGGCATTTGTGACACCTTCTAACATACTCACAACAATCTTTGTCCAAAGTTGTCCAATAGTATCCCTGCCGGATGATCTTCTTCGCTAGCATGTGCCCATTCATGTGGGGCCACACACTCCCTCATGAATTTCTTCCATCATTCTCTTAGCTTCCCTTCCATATAGGCACTCTAGATTGTACCCGGTGTAGGATTTCTTCCATAACTTACCCGCATAGATCACAAATTGAGCGGCGAACCGCCGAATTGCCTTTCTATCCTTTTCTGAGGCTCCCTCGGGGTATTCTCCTTCTTTAATGAACTTCCACACATCCTCATACCATGGTACTTCCTCCTCGTATTCCACGGCTGCGACCATTTCAAATGACGGTTGTTTTCTTACTTCTATGGATAGCGAGATCATGGTAGTTTTGGAGGGAATTTGGATCATCGAAGCCAAGGTAGCCAATGAGTCGGCTAATTGGTTTTCTTCACGAGGGAGGTAATAAAAAGAAATCTTTTGAAATTGCGCTTTCAGACTTTCCAGGTAATCATGGTAAGGTCTCGATTTCTCATGCTTTACTTTCCAATCTCCTCGGACCTGGGATATGATCAAATTGGAATCTCCGAAGACATCAATCCGTCCGACTTTCAAAGCCAAGGCCGCCTCCATCCCAATTATGCAGGCTTCGTACTCTGCGGTATTGTTGGTTGAGTTGTATTTGAGTTTGACAGCTAATGGGGTAGGGGTCCTGTTGGGTGCTATGAGAATGATTCCGACCCCGTAACCTAACTGGTTGGCTGCTCCATCAAAGTACATTTTCCACAACTCCTCCTTCACCTCCAATATTCCCTCATCTGGGAACTTGAATTCTCCTTCGTCCTCGGATTCCACAGCGAGATCGGCCAAAAACTCGGCAACAGCCCTCCCTTTCACGGACTTGGCAGTGACATATTTGATATCGAATTCAGCCAGCATCATGGTCCAACGGGAAATCCTACTGGTCAAGACGGGTTTTTTGAATAGGTATTTTAGTGGGTCCATTCGGGATATCAAGATCACAGGGAATGCTAGCATGTAGTGGCGAAGGCGACGGGTACACCAGACTAAGGCCCAACAAGCTTTTTCCAAGGGTGAGTACTTCAACTCGTATCCGATCATTCTCTTGCTCAAGTAATAAATGGCCTTTTCCACGTGCCCCTCTTCTCCTTCTTGGGCCAACATACATCCCATCGAATCTTCGGATACGGAGAGATAAAGCAACAACAGTTTCCCGGGTGATGGTGGTGATAGGACAGGGGGGTTCTGGAGGTAGGTTTTGATTTTGTCAAAGGCTTGTTAGCAAAGGGTGTCCCATTTGAATTTTTCTCCTTTTCTAAGCAGTTTGAACAATGGATCACAGGTCAAGGTGAGTTTGGAAATGAAGCGGCTGATGAACTGTATTCTCCCTAAGAATCCTCTCAGTTCTTTCTCACTTTTGGGTGGGTTCATTTCGGTTATGGTTTTTATCTTGGCTGGGTCTACTTCAATCCCCCTCTGGGTAATAAAGAATCCCAACAACTTTCCTGTGGTAACTCCGAAGGTACATTTCTGCGGGTTCAGCCTCATCTTAAACTCCCTCAATCTCCCAAAGAATTTTCTCAAAGCCTCTAGGTGCCCTCCCCTCTCTTTGGACTTCACGATCATATCGTCCACATACACTTCCACCTCCTTGTGGATCATGTCGTGCAGTAAAGTGGTGGCAGCCCTTTGATAGGTCGCACCTGCATTCTTAAGTCCGAATGGCATAACCCTATAGCAATATGTCCCCCATGGAGTGATGAATGTGGTTTTCTCCCTATCCTCGGGTGCCATGAGGATTTGATTATACCCAGAGAATCCATCCATGAAAGATAGAAGCTCATGTCCCGCAGTGTTATCGACCAACACATCGATGTGGGGTAATGGGAAATCGTCTTTAGGGCTTGCTTTGTTCAAATCTCGAAAGTCAACGCAAACCCTAACGCGACCATCCTTCTTCGGGACAGGTACAATGTTGGCAATCCATTCCGGATACTCGGTGACCATCAAGAATCCAGCCTTTAGTTGCTTTTCAACTTCCTCTTTCACTTTAAGTGCCCATTCCGGCCTCATTCGCCTCAATTTCTGTTTTACGGGTTTCGAATTGGGAAAGAGAGGGATGTGGTGTTGGACTCTCTTTGGATCAATACCTGGCATATCATTATAAGACCATGCAAAAACATCTTTGAATTCATTTAATAGATTGATTAGTTCTTTGCTTTCTTCATTGCTAAGTGTTGAGCCGATAAAGACATTTTGAGGATTATCTTCATTTCCTAGATTAATCGTTAGAGTGTCTTCAATAATTTTACATGCAGATTCTTTGTCAATTAACTTTTGCAATTCATTAGGTATTCCATGATCATCACATTCATCACATTCATTAAGCGCATTCGAGTAGGCAGAATCAGTCATACTTTCATTGATTTTGTTAGGAGTGATTACAACAGACATAGCAATAGTAAGACGCCTCATTTGGGCCATTACAGACTCTGGGTGAGGGGGATACTTATCACTAGACTCAAAGACCCACTCCTTGTTGGCTCCTTGCTTGAGCTCCAAGGTGACGCAACCTGGCAGTCTCTCGGTGTCTGCCTTCTCTCCCTCTTCTAGTTCCAGCTCTTCTTCCAGCGCATCCTCTTCCAGCACATCCTCAACATTCCCTTCCTCAGCCTTGACCTCCAAACCCTTGTTTTCTTCCCCTTTCCCCTCGACTTCTCCTCCTTCCTTGCTCAGCAGATTCTGCATGACCGGTCCTTCTAGTACACTGATCCAATCGTTGACAGTAACAGGCTTTTCAGGCACTTGCAGAAACGGATCCTCGTATTTGGAGAACTCTTGGGAGAAAAAGATTTCAAACCCTGGCTTTAAGCGCTTGTCCTTCTGGTCCACCCATGGCTCCGGGAAACCACAGAAAGGGAAGTCTTCCCCCTCCCTCACGAAGTATCCATTTAGCGTCTTGAGGTAAGGGTCTAGCGGCGCATCGAAAGCCTTCTTCTTTGCCCTTAGCTCCTTCTTCGTTGGGTGATACCCCAAACCGTGAGTGTGAGTCTGAGTAGGAATCCTTGGAAACTCCGACAGGCCCTGAAGGTTTTTTCCCAATCCTAACCCCGGAAAGAAACCCATCTTCTTCATGATCCCTGCGACCACTGGACTGGCGTGCTGATCGAAATAAAGCGGTAGGAATTCTCGCGGCTTTCCCTCTTCCAGCATGTTAATGAACTTGAATCCCCCCAGACCTGTCCCCTCTTCTTGCAGTTGTACCTCTAAGACCGGTGCACTTGATGAAGCTTCAGACGGACGAACCCAGCTATCCTCGAGGATGTCACAGACCCTGCTCTTCCAAACACATTTGACCTTCTGGTGGATTGTCGATGGTATGGCGCCCAAACTGTCTAACCACGGCCTCCCAAGTAGCAGATTGAAGGATGCAGGAATGTCGATGACCTGAAATTCGGCTTCCTTCTCAAGTGGACCGACAGCGAGGTGAAGGAGAATTATGCCCATGACAGTTCTCTGAGTGTTGTCGTATGCTCTCACCCTTTGCTCGGATGGCATGAAAGTTGATTCGTCCAAACCCATGCGCTTGGCAGTTCGAAACGGGCACACGTTCAAGGCTGATCCATTGTCCACCAGACAGGCAGGCACAGTGTTACCCAAGCATTCGACGGTGACATACAGAGGCTTGTTATGCACGGGCCCTCCGGGAGGTAGGTCGTCGGATGAGAAGGTAATAGCTAGAGCCGGGATCCTACTGATCATCCCCACGAGGTCTTCCGGAGCTGTATCGATAGAGACATCGGATTGATTCAAAGCATCCAAAACTGCCTGCCTGTGTTTTTTGGAGGCGATCAGCAGTCCCCAGATAGTGATGTTAGCTTGCGTTTTCCTCATCTGCCTCAAAACCCTATCCTCTTCTTCTTCTTCATTCACCTTCCCTTTCTCTTTTTCCAGTTCTCTCCCCGGGTGATCCTCTTCTAGCTCGTATGGCTTGAAGTGTCTGCCTGACCGGGTTAAGTGACTGACTTCTTCTCTCATCCATAGATTATCGGTTTGCGAATTGACCTTCAAAGTACTCTCTAACACCTCCGTTTCCTTGTCGCTTTCGTACCAAATGTCGTCCTCCACTCGGCTCACGTCTTGCTCGTTGCCCTCTTGGATCCACCAATCTGACTTCTCCATTTCATTTTCCCTTAGCTGATCCCCCAAAGCACAAATCGTTGAGTCCTTAGGCAGCAGGTATGGTTTTCTTGGTGTCCCAGACTTGGTGATTAGCTTAGACGGGTCAAAGGTTGCTTCTTCTATCCCCAAGAAATAAAGGCCCCGCGGTGGCGGCACAGCACGATGGTTCGGCAGAGGATTCTTGGTGACATTGGGGGCTTTGACAGGCGGTTCGGATATCACTTTGTTGTCAATGAGGTCTTGTATTTTATGCCTTAACCTCATGCATCGATCCGTCGAGTGGCCTTTCTGCTGATGAAATTTGCAGAAGAGGTCCCCTTGGAAATTTGGCGGAAGCGGACTTGGCAGAGGTCGTGGTTCCAACTGACGGAGATGCCCCTTTGCTAATAGTCTGTCAAGAGCGGTTGACAATGATACGCCCAGATCTGAGAATTTTCTTGGTTGCTTATCCCCTCCTCCTCTTGGCTGGTTTCTGGTGATATCAAATTTTCTTTCTGGCTCGCTAAGTGCATTGACATCGGTGGGGCCAGAGTGACCCCCTGAATGCCCTCTATTCGATCCATAACTGGGCCTCCGATACCGGTTTGGTGGTTCTTCTTTCTTGATCACTCCTTCTTGAATCGCATCTTCTATCCTGGTTCCCACATCGAACACCTCGACAAAAGTGTTGATTGACTGAAACCTCATCTTCTCTTGATAGACTGGCTGCAGGTTTTTCATTAACATTCGGATTTGGTCTTTTTCTGATGGCCTTTGTACCATTTCTGCGGCTTTCCCCCTCCATCGGCTCAGATACTCAGCAAATGATTCTTTGTTCCCTTGCATGGTTGTTTCTAGATCTCGAACAGTGACGTCCAGGTCTTGATTGTACTCATACTGGGCCACAAACGATTTCACGACTTCTTCCCAAACTCTGGTTTTGCTTGGCTCAAGTGTAAGGTACCATGATAGAGCAGCTCCTGTTAATGTTTGTTGAAATAGAACGGCCATCATGGTAGTGCTTAGACTGCTAGGCTGAAAAGCTCCTATGCACATCCGGATATGACTGCGAGGATTTTCTGTGCCATCAAACTTATCAAAAACTGGCATTTTGAACCCGGTAGGCAATGTTTCGCGTACTCCGTCATACAGCCCTTCCAGTTCCATTAGGTAGGTATCCACTCCTTGAGCCTTGCGCATTACCCTTTCCAACTTTTCTATCTTCTCAGTCAGCAGCTTCTCCTTCTCATCTTTTTCTCTGTCCCTGTTGGCTCTTAGTGCATCATTCCATTGTGCTTCCTGATCGTCGAACCAATCCCCGTCCCCTCCTCCCAAAGGCGGGTCCATAACAGGCGGGTTCATTTGTGGTGGTCGGCGATTCAGTTCTTCTATCATTCCCATCATGCGGTTCATGTTCTCAGCCTGCCTTCTCATCTGTTCCGCTTGCTGTTCGACTAACACCCTCAAACCGGACATTTCTTCGTTGTTCCTCTCTTCGGCCATGTCATCACGTCCTCTTCTTACTAGCCTTGCTGTGGGGTCCCTAAACCACGCTTGATTTGCTATTTTCGCTCCTACAGTGAATTTAAAAAAAAATTTGTTTTTTAGAAGACCTTTTACCTTTATTTTAACAAAACTTTTATTTTGTATATCATGCAGATGCAATGCATGTGTGTGTGTGCCTACTCTATATGCCAAAAAAGAAGAAAAATCCTAATCCTAACACATAAGCACATAACCACATAAGATCTTCACTGATGTCGAGTACGCCAGTTTCTCCTCTCATTGTGATCCTTACTACCCTCTCAAAGGTTGGATATGCAGAAAAATTTCGAAATTCATTTGAAAAGCATTTCTTTAGAACGATGAGATCTTTCAAAAACAATTCTCAAGAATTTTGAATCTTTTATTTAAAAAAATGAGGATGTGAAAACATTTCTCAATGAAGATAATTTGATTGAAATTTTGTTTTAAAATTCATTTGAAGAGCATTTTTTCAAAAACAATTCCCAAAGATTAGTTTGGAGCTTTAATCAAAAGTGAACTCCAAAGATTTTTGAAAAAGCAATTGAAAACTTTGGGATGAAGATTACAAAAATCCATTTGCTTTCAAAGATGGTTTTAAAATTCTTCCGGGGTAGAAGGATCACATGATCGGATTATTACCGTACTTTTCATAAATTTGGATGCATACAAGGTCAATGATGCTTAACTAAACATGATATAAGAAGTACAATCTTATAATCAAGGTTCGGCATGTCCTCCAAATGTCATGTAACACGAGGAGAAATTGCTAAAAAATGATTAAAAGATTATTTATCTTTCATCAAGCAAGTATCGTCATCATCTCAAGTAATCCCTTCCGGGCATACAAAACTTCCTAGCACATAACCCTAATCAAGAATTGATTTCCTAAAATTGAAAGGTTCTACAGAAACTACTATGCAAAGGCTGGGTTTTGGTCAAATAAGGGACCCTTGACACACACCCGATAGGATGCTTCATATACCAAATCATGGTACGAGATCAAGGGTGATCACACAGTCCCATGATGACTTGACCGACCAGGTTGCCCCGAGCCTCCAAGGTCATAGTTCCGTGCAATCGACTGGCTGGACATGCAAGTGAAATGCAACAGGCACACAAAGATTGATTAATTTGATTAAAAGGATATTTTTCAAGTCTAATCCTCAAGTGAACCCAAAATCAGAATTCTGGTCTGCGAAACCAGAGATTCTGGGTTCGATCCCCAGCAGAGTCGCCAGATTGTGGATATCGCATTTTTCTTACCCACAGCGTTTCTTTTAAAGTTCTTTTTAAAATTCAAATTCAAAACAAATGAGTCGCCACTTAATTTTTAAAAGGAAAAATTAAGAAACCATTTTAAAAAGGAAACTGATCGTTTGCGAAACCAAAGATTAACTAGGTCCGGGGATTATGGAATGAGAGAGGAAGGAGCCCGTCGGACTAAAACACCCTCTCTCATCCTATCTTGCGATAGGCCTCTATTCAACATTCTTTTAATCAAATTTATTAATCTAAGCATGCCCTCAACTAATATATATATATATACGTATACATCACAAAAACATGTCCAAAGGGTGTAAAATTGCTAATGGCCAAAATATCATTCATAAATCACATATTTCAAGTAACAAACAATATGATATGCAATAAGGAACAAAAGAACTTACCCGGGATCCAACAGCGATAGTAAACGTGCGATGCATGCGAATCAAAAGAAAATCCTAAAAAAGAGTCTCTAATCACATATACACATAAGGCAAAACCTAATTCTAAGGGGTCGCGCGTTAAGTCAAAAAAATCAATAAAATCAAGAAATTAAGATAAACTAAAGAGGAGTCCTAGAAATCATACCTTACTAGCGCTACAAAACAAAGGGTTAGTCCACATGCTTCACATAATAATAATATGATATCAAACAATCAATCCTAATTCTCTAGCTTATACCTAGCAAGCAATGAAATCCAACTTTATCCAATTACTAATTCTAATTATAAGCATTAATGTACATGAATGAATGGATGTGAACAAGAATAAGACATGGATTTATTCACTAATTTGGGTCACCTAGCCTCTGGATTTAAGCTAAGTTACCATTATTCAAAGTATGATTTGGGTCCTAAGGCATTAAGAGACCATTTGAGTTGAAATAAGTAAGATTAGACAAAAGTAGTAGCAGTTTTTTTATGAATTACAAAGAGCAGACCAGATGTTCAAAAATAGAAATAAACTACTTCCAACAGTTGGATCTGAATGATTTTTGGGTATGTTATTCCTCTGTGAGTCTAGTTTCTAACCCAAAAAGAAAATCAAGGTTTGAACGGTTAGATCTCCGGGAATACAGAAAATACTAGACCTCACTCGGGATTTTACAACTCTCTGTCCAGAGATCTTGTATGATTTTTTAAAAATAGCAAACAAGTCCGAATTGCTTCATTCTTTTTAGGGAACCTTCATAACACATTAAGGTTCTTATAAAAAATTATTGGAGGTCATGAAAACTTGGTTAGATTTCTGATCTATCAACTTTAAAATCGGTTTGCTGTTCTGAAACTATTCTGAAATTCTGGACAGATTGTGATTGTCCCACAAAACCCATGATCAAACCTTTCTAAACATAAAACCACCTCAAAACAAAAATTACAGTGGTAGAATGATATGTTATTGATACTTTCCCGTTGGTTTCACTTGATTTCAACGGTTAGATTTCGAACTAAAAATCTTTGATCAAAAATAGTTTGTGGACTCACTGTTTTTATTTTGCTAGTTCAACTTTGTTGGTTAACCTCAACTATTGAAGACATGAAGTTGAGATTAAACCTAACTTCTTTTCTTACCATTTGATGGTCCTTGAAGACTAAAAGTCACTTTATGCTTATGGATTTTGATGAAGTATGGAATGAACTTCTCAAAATTCCAAACAATGAACTCAAAACCTTATAGACCAAAGCTTGAATTCAACTTAGTACTCCTACCATTTGATGGTCATGGGAGACAAAGACATGGCTAATACTCCTAAGTTTCAAGAAGAATAAGGGAATGACTTCATTAAATACCAAGTTTAGAAGATCCAAGTCATGGGCATGGACTTGGATTCAACTATGTAAAGCAAAGTGATGATCAAATCTTGACTCTCATGTAGAGTATGAGCTTTACATGAGGTTCAAAGGATCATACTCAAGAGAATCAAGAGAGATATTGGAAATCTCCAAGACTCTCAAGAGAAAAACACATACAAGAAATTGAAGAGAGAATTAGAAGTAGAAACTCCTAAGCTTTCTTGACAAACAAAGATACCAAGAGATTTTAGTACAAAAGAAAAAGAATAAACAAACAATCTAAGGCATAGGGGATCACCTCCAAATTATCCTCAAAGTATTCTTTGAAGATCTTTCAAAACTCTTCTTCTTAGTTCTCTAAACTCTCTTCCCTTTTCTCTCCAAAATGTGTTGATGTAGTAGTTATGGATGTTCTATCTCTTCCTTGTTGTATATCTCTCCTTCTCTCTTATAGGCAAAATTACCAGGTATTTTTGGTGAATTTCAGAGCAAAAAACAGGTGTAATTCTCTCATTTGTTGGTACAATGTGTACTTTCTGAAATTATGCAGACTGCTACCCAGGGCGGCAGTCGACAAACTGCCGCGGCATTCCGTGAATGCCGCCGCGGTGGTTGCTAACTGCCGTCGCGGCACTCCGCGACTGCCGCGCGGCATTCATCCAATGTCGAGGCAAATTAATGGATTGGCGTATTTTTGTCAGTCTTACTTTATCAGTTTTTGTTCTTATTCGCATACGCATACGTATTGCTCTGCAGAATACAGACTTTAAAAGCGAACGGCAGTCAGAAATTTCCGGCGGCACTTGGTGAATGCCGGCACGGCACTCTGTGACTGCCGTGCGGCACTCAGTGAGTGTCGCGGCAGTCCGCCGTGTGCCGTTTTTAGCTAAAATTCCCCTTTTTAGATTTTTCTTTTTTCAAAGCAAATGATCCTTGAGGATATTTTCCAAAAATTGTGTTTTATACCTGAATTCTCCTAAATACCTGGTATTTTCTCCTTTCTGTGAAATTTTACCGCGTTTTAGAGAACTTTCTGAAGAGCTTGGAATACTTCGAATCTTCCGGTCCTTGTTATCATCGGATACGGAGGCGACACTCTCCTGAATTCGACGGTTGGTCAAAATTGGGGTGTCTACAGTTTGCTATCTCAATAACTCAAACAAAGTTAAAACATTTAAGTCCATATTTCAAGAGATTAGTACAAAAAAAATGACTTGATTAATTGATTGCAAAAGAACCATTAAGAGAATGCAATTATCAGTAGATTTGTCATCATCAAAACAAACGTAAATTAATACGGTAAAGAAATTCAAGGCTAACAATTTCCCCCTTTTTGATGATGTCAAAACATGCAATAAAGATATAGCAATTTTAGCACAATAAGAGTCATTTTCATGTGATCATTCAAAGTAGTAAGAAATACAGATTATGAATCCAAGAATGATAACTTTCTAGAAACATTGTCCAATGATAACTTTCTAGAAACATTTTCCCTTTTTAAAGATCTATCAATTTCATATATTCTCTAGTATTTTCCCCCTTTTTGACAACAACAAAAAGATTGGGGGTTGGAACTAAAAGTTCCCCCTCAAGATAAGCAAACATGTTATGGAGGCAACGAGATACCAAAACAACTAAATTGAACATAGTAACATGTTCCCCCTCAACATATGCGTATAAGAACAAATACCAATTTTAAGATAAAATTTTTTGCAATATCTCCTTCGGAGGATGGAATTACTATGAACATCAAAACAACATGTCATTCAAAAAGCGTGTATGATTTCATAATCAAAACAAATCAATCTATCATACTCCTACTAGGCTTAAAGTAAAAGATTTAATCATTGTCCATATATCTCTTATAGATGCTTCATTTGCCAAGGTGGTAGGAGAGTATCCCTTCACAACCCAAACTGTTAGAATATATAAGAGAGAAGGAGAGAGAGTGAGACAATACTATGAATTATGTATTGAATGGTGTGATGAAACCTTACAATGAGTAGCCTTTATATAGGCCAAGAGAGAATCCTAACAGGGAAAGAAAAGTACCTAGGCTAGTAGTACAACTGGTAGTACAATGTATCTAGACAGTAAGTATAGTAAGATACAATAGGTACAAGAAAGTAGACAAATATTCTAATATTATTCTAACAGCCCCCCTCAAACTCAAGGTGGTAGAATGGAAACCAACTTGAGTTTGGAAACTAAATCCTGAAGACGTCCCGGTGGATGAGCTTTGGTGAATACGTCAGCAGTCTGATCGATGGAGGAGACTGAGTTAAGTCGAATGGTACCACAAGAAATATGATGACGAACAAAATGACAATCGATCTCAATGTGTTTTGTACGTTCATGGAAGATATCATTGTGAGCAATTTGAATGGCACTTTGGTTGTCACAACTGATGGTTATATCTGTTGGATGATTGACCCCCATGTCCTCAAGTAACCAGCGTAGCCAGAGAAGTTCCTGAGTGGTATCAGCAAGGGCACGATATTCAGCTTCTGTACTAGATCGGGCAACAACAGTTTGCTTCTTACTGCGCCAGGAGATGAGAGAGTCACCCAAGAAGAAGTAATACCCAGTGGTGGAATGACGATCAGTAGGATCTCCTGCCCAGTCTGCATCTGAGTAGGCACGTAGCTCAAGAGAGGAGTGAGCAGAGAAGTGGAGGCCGTGAAATAAGGTCCCTTTGATGTACCTGAGAATGCGAAGAACTGCTGCATAATGAGGAGAACGAGGAATAGATAGAAATTGGCTTACAATATGGACAACATAGGAGATATCAGGTCTAGTAACTGTCAGATAAACGAGACTCCCAACAAGCTGACGATATAGAGTAGGATCATCCAAGGGTATACCATCCATAGGAGTAAGCCTAGAGTTAGGCTCGAGAGGAGTGGTACTAGTCTTGCTGTCTGTAAGTCCCGCCCGTGCAAGCAAGTCTGAGGCATACTTGGCTTGAGAGAGATAATATCCGTCGGAACTGGAATTGATCTCAAGGCCCAGAAAATAGTTAAGTTTGCCGAGATCTTTCATTTCAACATGTTGGCTGAGATGGGTTTTGAGATCCAAGATTCCATATGTATCATCTCCTGTGATAATCATGTCATCCACATAGAGGAGAAGTAGAATAATGCAGTTTTGCGAATGAAAAGAGCTGAATCATATGAGCTGCCTGTGAACCCAAAGCGCTCAACAATGGTGATGAACTTTGCAAACCAAGCCCGAGGAGCTTGCTTGAGACCATATAGAGCTTGGCGGAGCTTGCAAACTTGATGAGGATGATGATGATAACCAGGAGGAGGACACATATAAACTTCTTCATTGAGGTCACCATTGAGGAAGGCATTTTTGACATCCATTTGGAATAAGTCCCAACGGCGAACTGAAGCAACTGCAATGAGGCTGCGAACAGAGGTGAGACGGGCAACAGGGGCAAATGTTTCCTCATAATCAATCCCATACTCCTGGGTAAAGCCCTTGGCTACTAGGCGGGCTTTGTAGCGATCAATGGATCCATCTGAGTGAGTTTTGATCTTGTAAACCCACTTACATCCCATAGCATTCTTGCCACTTGGCAAGTCCATCAAATCCCATGTATGATTTTGTTCAAGTGCATGTAATTCATCATCCATTGCTTTCTGCCAAAGAGGATTAGAATTGGCCTCATGGTAAGATTGAGGCTCATGGTGAGAGAGAATTGTAGAAAAACAATGGTAATCCCGAAGATGAATTAGAGGAGCTTTTACTCGGTCTCTACGTCTAAGAAGAGGGTCAGGGTCTGATGCAGACCCATCAGATGGAGCAGACAGTTCAGTAGAGACTGTGGTGGACAAATCAGATGAAGTGTCTGTAGATGTGGATGTGGGTAGAGGGGCAGGCAAAGTTATTGATTTAGAGTGAGAACTTATATCAGGGGTGTCAGGAAATAGATCTACTAAGGGGTCAGTGAAGTAGAAAGGAGTACTGGCAGGAGATAGATAAAACTGTGATATGGATGAGAACATTTTGTGTTCCCAGAAGACAATATGACGAGACACACGAAGACGTTTGGAGTAAGGGTCCCAACATCGATAGCCTTTGTGTTCAATACCATACCCCAAGAAACAACATAAGCGAGCTCGAGTCTAGTTTTGTGCGCTCATGTGGCTGTAGTAAGACAAAGCATGCAGAACCAAAGACTTTAAGGGTTGTATAGTTAGGAGGATGGTTATATAGACGCTCATATGGTGACTGATTTTCTAGTAGGAGAAGGGATACGGCTCATGGTGTAAATGGCAGTGAGGGCAGCCTCTCCCCAAAATTGTTCAAGACATGAAGTAGATGTGAGAAGAGCTCGAACAATATTAAGAATATGACGGTGTTTACGCTCGGCTCTCCCATTTTGTTGAGAGGTGCCTGGACAGGAACGATGGGGAAGAGTGCCATGCTGGCGAAGAAAATTTAGAACACCTTTTTCTTTGTATTCTTGGGCATTATCAGCTCGAAACACTTTGATATTGCAAGAAAATTGAGTTTCGATCATGTTAGCAAAATCAAAGTAAATCTGGGGTAATTCAGATCGATTTTTCATTATATATAGCCAAGTGTATCATGAAAAATCATCGACAAAGATTACATAATATCTAGATCCTCCCATTGTGACAATTGGAGAGGGACCCCAAACATCAGAGTGAATTAAATCAAAAGGTGCAGAGGAAACAGAATCACTGTTATTAAATGGTAAAGCTGGTTGTTTGGCAAGTTGACAAGGTAAACAATCAACATTTTCGACTTTAACTGAACCTAACTGACCACTTGACACTAAGGATTTTAACCGACTTAGCGAAACATGACCTAAATGAGAGTGCCAATGGTGAAAAGGGGAGGTGGACGATACAGACGCTGCAGCTTGAGTTGGTGAAATGAAGTGAGATGGAATATGGAGATTGTTCAGTTCAAATAATCGTCCTATTTTACGACCTGTCCCAAGAGTCTGGCCCGTTTTTGGGTCTTGTACTAGACATCCAGAATTAGAGAAAGAGACGGTAAGTCCGAGTTCACACAATTGACCAACAGATATGAGATTTAAAGTGAGTTTAGGAATAAGATAAGTGTCAGGGAGAGATGTGTGAGTGGTGGAGACTTGCCCTATATGACTGACGTTCATACGGGAACCATCATCTGTGTGTATGGATGGTGCATTGAGAGTAGAATGTTTGGTAGAGAATGTAGTGGGATCAGAGGTCATATGGTTACAGCAACCAGAGTCAAAGAACCAAGAAGATGTACTTGGGGCAACAGATAGAGCAGTAGGAGACGTGTTATCAGAATGATCCAGAACTCGTTTGATGATGTACGCAAGGAGAGAATCAGAGATGGATGAAGGGGTAGACGACTTAGAAGATGATGGCCCCTTGGTAGAAATAGCAGTGGATGATGATGAACAACCTCGGGACCGATTATCCTGTGAATATCTGGTAGGATTCTCATTGTAATCATCAAGATAGTGCCCTGGTCCACGCTTGTGACAGAAAGTACACACTCTGATAGGACAATGCAACAGAATATGTCCTGGTTTGTGACAATATCTGCAGGAGGGATCTGTGAGAGGCTCCATGATGTGTAACAAGAGTGGTAGAATTGATCTGGATGACAGTGGTCGGGTGGTGATATGACGGAGGAAGCCTAGATGAGGAAGTGGCAGCCGAACAATGGAGGCAGCCGGGTGGTGGTGACCTGGCGGCAGTGGTGGTGACCGAGTGGCGAAGGCGGCGACAGCGGCAGGGCCCAAGTTGAGATGGAGAGGTGACCGGAAGGAGGACGTCGGGCAGGGTAGATGTGGATGGTGGTAGCCGGGCAGCGGAGGTGATTGGGCTAAGGTGGCATGATTACGAACTTGAGGCAACTACAAGAAGGATTTCTGATGTAGAGGATCCACTATTGTGGCAACCACAGAGCATACTTTCCTTTTAAGAAGTTACCAGGAGGAGGAAGAGGCCACCAGGAGCACCTGGCTCTGATACCATGTTAGAATATATAAGAGAGAAGGAGAGAGAGTGAGACAATACTATGAATTATGTATTGAATGGTGTGATGAAACCTTGCAATGAGTAGCCTTTATATAGGTCAAGAGAGAATCCTAAAAGGGAAAGAAAAGTACATAGGCTAGTAGTACAACTGGTAGTACAACTGGTAGTACAATGTATCTAGACAGTAAGTATAGTAAGATACAACAGGTACAAGAATGTAGACAAATATTCTAATATTATTCTAACACAAACCATGTTAATTTTCTTACGAAATGAACATTTGTAATTAACATGTCCCTTTTTCATGCAATAATGACAAGTTAGATGGGGGAAGGTCTCATTTAAGATTGATTCCTTGACAAAGAAATTCTTGTGAAAATTTTGAGAAATTGAAGTAGAAGGTGTGGAGTTTACAAAGAAGCTTTTGTACTTCTTTTCCTTGTATATGGTATTAAATCCCAAACCGGTTTTGTCAAAAACACATTTTTGCTTTTCCAAAGCATATTCAAATTTTGTTCACCTTGTGTGAATTTTGCCAAAGTTTTTGTCAAATCATCCACTTGCCTTTTCAACTCAATATTCTCTTTTTCAAACTCATTTGAAGGTTGAGTGTTTGAAGCAAGCACTTCATTTTCCTTTTTCAAAATTTCATTTTGAGATTGCAATTCAACAAGTTCTTTTGAAAGCATAGCAAAATTCTTTTTGAGAGTTATGTATTTGGTTCTCAAATTTTCCAACTCCTCATGTAACTCCTCAAATGCACATTGAAGTTCATCATAGTTAAGAGATTCAACAATAGAGGTAGGATTAGAGTTGACCGAATTCTCTTGTGCACCTTCTTGGTCACATGAGTCGTCATCGGATGAGTCATCATCATCCCAAGTGGCCCTTTTTGCCATTTTCTCATTCTCATCATCTTCTTCATTGGTAAATAGGCACACTCTTTCCTCTTCACAAATTTGGTTAGTATTAATATGAAAATTTTCTAAACATAACCAAATTTCATTTGCACTAGAGCATGAACGAATTCTATTATATAAAATATCATCTAAAGAATTCCATAGAATTTTTATAGCTCTAAGATTCAATAGAATGATCACTGTCATTCCATTCAATCTTTGGTTTAGGAGAAAAACCATTTTTGACAATTTTCCAAAGATTTTATGTCAAGTGATGTAAGATAAATTTCTATTCTCCTATTCCAATTATCATACTTATGATCACTCAATAATAGAGGAGTGAAAATACAATAACGTTCTTGAACTTTTGTTTCCATAGAACTTGACTCAACGTTTTGAAATTCAATAAAATCTTTAGAGTTATTGAAGGAGCATGAAGTAGAGGTTACCCCATTTTCTATTGCCATGAGGCAAAGGTTGACAATCTCATCTACATTTGAGTTGTCATCGGATGATTCACTCTCGGAGCTACTTTGAGTGGCCTTCATTGCCTTCTTCTTGCGTTTTCATCTTTACGAGGCCTCTCTACAGATTTTTCTTTCCTAAGAAACTTTACGAATTTTGGGTGATCAAAGCCATATCCGCATCTTCTTCACTCTCATGATCTTTTCCCTTTTTGTTTGAGCTTGAGTACTTTAAGGCCATGTCTTCTCTTTTGATCTCTTTCACTTTCTTTTTCTTGTCTTCTTCGACAAGCACGGCTAACTCCATTTCAGGGTAATGAGTGATCCCATGAGTTGTTCAATTGACAACTTTGTCAAATCCTTTGCTTCCAGGAAAGCCGTGACCTTTGATTGTCATTGCTTTGGTAAAGCCCTAAGAATTTTCTCAATAATTTCTTCATTAGAATAAACTTTACTAAGATTTTTCAAGCTATTGATGATAGTTGTAAACCGGGTAGACATATCACCAATAGACTCAAAAGGCAACATTTTAAACATTTCATAAGATTGAACAAGAAAATTTATTTTTGACTTTTTGACTTAGCTTGTACCTTCATGAGTCACTTCAAGTTTATCCCAAATTTTTTTTGCGGATTCGCAAAATGAAATTCTATTGTATTCATTTGGGTCTAAACCGTAATATGATAAATTCATTACCATAGCATTCATTTTAATAAGTTTCTTATCGGCATCATTATACTCATCTTCCATTTTTGGAATAGAAATACCATTTACAATTTTTGTAGCAAGATGAGGCCCTTTGACCATTATTTGCCATAAATCAAAATCTTGAGAAATCATTTATTCTCATTCTATTTTTCCAATAAGTATAATCTAATCTATTAAAACAAGGTGGTCTATGTGCCGATTGACCATCACTATAAGAGATACGAGAAGTGTTGGTTTCTATTTGGATCTGAACTCAAATATTTCAAAAACTTTTGAAAATAGAAGAGCCGAAGCTCTGATACCAATTGTTGGCCCGAAATGGAAGCCTTAGAATGGGGGTAAATAAGGTTTTAGCGGAAAATAAACCTTTTAAAAACTTAATAGCAAATTAAAAACAGTCACAGACAATTGTGTAAAGAAAGAAGGGAAGAGAAACTTGCAAACCGAGTTTTCAAGTAGTTCGGCAATCCGCACACCGTGGCCTACGTCCACCCCTCAAGAACACCTCTTGAGGATTCCTTTAATCTGACCTACTTATGGGTGTAGATCAAACCGTTACAAGAATCTTCAACTCTCCCAAAGAAGAACACATCTTCTTTGCACACAAGGGTTACTAACCCTCACTCCTTATAATTGGTTTGAATACAAATTGAACTCTCTCTCTCTCTAGAGTGGATGGATACAATGATAGCTCACACAATAACTCCTTAGTGAGTGGATAATACACATGAAAGCTCACTACAATTTACTCTCTCAAAGATATACAAATCAAGAACTAGAGCAATTTGATAAACTCACACAACTAGGACTCAAATGTGAATGATTAAAGATTAACAAGTTGTGTGATTCAAAATGATGTTTTCCAATGAATTGATCAACCTTAAAAGGTTTTGGAAAACATGTATTTATAGGCCTTGAAAGATTATAGCCATTAGTGGCAAAATGGTAAATAAAAGGCCTTTCAAAACTAGCCGTTACTGCTGTTCTGCGCAATAATCCAGTGATGTCGCGACCCAGTCGACTGACCTGCAAATCTATTGTAAGGTTCCATTACAACAGTCGACTGAAAGAGAGGTCCAGTCGACTGAAGGTCCTAAAGCAGAACCTATGTTTTCAGATCACAAATCAGTCAACTATTTTTCATCTAACGGTCGACTGAACTCTGAGGAGTCCAGGCGACTGGAGAAAGGGTCCGGTCGATTGAAAACTTTAGAGGCAGAAACAATGTTTTCAAAACATGAATCCCGTCTACTGTTGCACATCAGTCGACTGAAGAATGAAGTGTCCAGTCGACTGAAGAAGAGGTCCAATCGACTGTTTTTCTGATGAAAAACAGTTTTCTTATTTTGAAAGATTAAACCAAGTTTTAAACCTTTAAGCCCTTATGAGTGATGATCAAAAAGCTTTACAATAAAAACCTAGTCTTCTGTCATGCCCCGGAGCAGCAAAAATAGAGAAAAATAAATTTCCTTTTTGTGTCCATAGGGAATGACGAGTGAAAGTCACTAATTATCCACATCACACAATACTAGTCCACAAGAAAGTAGGAACAGCAACATAAAAAACTGAAATAAAATAATGATTCTATCTATTATAAATATTAGAGTGGTCCTCAGGATCACAACAGGTTTTGGAGACAACATATGCCCAAGTACCCGTCAAACTAAACAAGGTTCAACAGAACAACAGAAATATAAACTAGATACAACTTTCTTCAAATCTTCAGCTAGCGTAAGGGTAGTCATCAGCGTAACGGCCTTCTTCGACATAACCGGCATCAGTAGGGCCACCTTCTGTATAATCCCCTTTAGGGTAGTAGCCATCGTCGTAAGTTCCATTACCTGCATTGATAGGACATGGTAGTCTGGACGGGGAGTGTCCAGGCAATAAAGGCAGTCAGCTTACTGAAAGCTGAGTGAGAACTAACTAACACAGTCTCACAGAAATAACGACATTTCCAGTCATGAACAATATAAAACAGTGATACTAATTATATCTTTTCCTCTTTTATTCAGACCCCATATTATCCAATTCTCATCATCTCCAAACTCTAAGACTGATTGTACCAAAACCCGACTAACTATCTCGAACTGATTATATCATCACAACATACTAGTGCTCTTGTTCACCGCTATACCGCTTTTAAGAACTCTTGCGAGCACACATACATCGTTCTCATATAACAACTGGTCTATGGACATACCCATACTCTTGTTCACCGCTTTTAAGAACGCCTGCGAGTACTGTACATACATAGCTCTGGTAAATATAAACCATGGACGGGCTATAACTACTCTTGTTTACCGTTTTTAAGAACTCTTACTGTTCACCGCTTTTAAGAACACTTGCGAGTACTGTACATACATAGCTCTAGCAAATATAAACCATGGGCGTGCCACAACTACTCTTGTTCACCGCTTTTAAGAACTCTTACTGTTCACTGCTTTTAAGAACGCTTGCGAGTACTGTGCACCCATAACTCTCACGATCCTGATTAAATCCTTGTTACACGCTTATTGGATTCAACCAGAGCGAATTATCAACTTGACAACCACAGCCTTGAAAGCTCTCTAACAACCTACTGACTCAAACCCCCAATCATCAAATGTTATCCATTATTATACCTCAAACCTTATCTCGTTATCGCATCGTACTAACATCAACGTCCCAAACCTGACTACGTTACTCAGCATAATATCTCAATCTCATTATCGTATCCCATTACCTCCGTAATCCATAATATCGCATAATAGAACATGGAACATCAACTAAACAGTTACGCATTGTGAATTGTAAACTTAAAGGAACACATCCATGTTCTGCTAGGTTCGATCGATTGAAGTGATCTCAATCGCTTGAGGGAAGTGAAGTTCGATCGATTGAAGTATTCTCGATCGATCGAAGTGAAGGTGGTCTCGATTGATTGAAGTCATTTCGATCGATTGAGACTCAGGGTTGTTCAATCGATTGAACTTAGTTTGATCGCTCGAACATTGTCTTCTCCAGATTTTGCAGTGAACGTCCAGAATTTGGTAGGGTGTGTTTGGGTCATAATTAACACGTCCAGAATATATAAAACATTATAACTAAGCTACCGAGTGAGTTTGGAACTCACCGAACGATCGCAATGGCGCATTTGGCAAAGCTTTCAATCTCCGAGCTTTATTGGCGCTCTTCCTTCTCTCTCTCTGCTCCTCTCTTCCGTCTTTATCTGTCCTTCTCTTTCTCTCCTTCTCTCTGTCTGAGTGTGTATATATATTGATGTATGTGTAATATATATAACACAAGCATACACACTCTCTCTCTCTAACTCTCTCAAGTTCAGCAAACACCCACACGCACGAACACAACCATATATATAGAGGGGGAGGGGTACAGGTGGCTGGTTTTGCGTGAAACCTAGGAATCCTGATGATTACAGGTTCGATCGATCGAATGAAGTTCGATCACTCGAGAGCAGATCGGTCAGGTTTGATTCAAGTTGGCATGGTTTCGATCGCTCGAACAGGGTTCGATGGCTTGAACTTTGGAAATGCTCAATCGCTAGAAGAGACTTTGATCGATTGAAAGTAAGATTTCAAGAATGGTCAAAGTAAATGTATAGAATCTCTTTGCATAAATAATTATTGAAAATACAGGCTATTACATCACCCACCACTCATTAAGGATTTCGTCCTCAAAATCAAAACAAACAAGGTCTAAAACAAAAACGGAAACTTCTCACGAATCTCTGACTCTAGCTCCCACGAAGCTTCTTCCTCATCATGATGCTTCCACTGGATCTTGACTAACAGGATCTCCTTGTTTATGAGCTTCTTGATTCCACGATCTAAAATGCGAACTGGTCCTTCATTGAATGTAACGTTGTCATTGACTTCAATATCCTCGAAGTTGATCTCGTGCACTGGGTTATGACCACATTTCCTCAGCATACTGATGTGGAAAATGTTATGCACTTCTGACATCTTCGGCGGCAACGCAAGGCGATAAGCAATTTTTCCAACATGTTCTAAAATCTCGAATGGTCCGATGAAACGCGGCGATAACTTGCCTCTCTTCTGACCAAATCTAAGGATGCCTCGAATAGGTGAAACCTTGAGTAGCACGTGGTCTCCAACGGTAAACTCCAAGTCTTTGCGTCGCTTGTCAGCATAACTCTTGTGTCAGGTCTGAGCTGTCTTCATCTTCTCACGTACAATCTGGATCTTCTCACTGGTTTCTCTTACCATCTCTGGTCCAAGAAGTTGATTATCTTCAACTTCGGCCCAACACAATGGTGATTGGCAAGGTCTTCCGTACAAAGCTTCAAATGGCACCATTCTTATTCTCGAATGGTAACTGTTGTTATAGGTAAACTCAATCAACGACACGTGTGTCTCCCAAGAACTATCGAAATCAATAACGCAAGCGTGTAACATGTCCTCCATCACTTGATTGACTCGTTCAGTCTGCCCATTAGTCTGCGGATGAAAAGCTGAACTTAAGTTTAATGTTGTTTCCATCGCTGTTTGGAGAGTCTTCCAAAACTCTGCAGTAAAGGGCGAATCTTGATCCGACACGATAGAAACATGTACTCCATGTAACCGTACAACATATTGTAGATACATTCAGCTCAAACGTCCTACTGGATATGTCATACTGTAGGCAATGAAATGTGCCGTCTTCGTAAGTCGATCCACGATTACCCAAATAGCGTCGTGGTTCTACTGTGACTTCGACAATCCTACCACGAAATCCATGGTGATGTGTTCCCATTTCCATTGAGGAATCGGTAGTGGCTGTAGAAGTCTAGGTGGTTTCTGATGTTCTGCCTTTACTTGTTTACAAGTAACACACTGAGATACGTACTCAGCTACTTCTCGCTTCATTCCTTCCCACCAGAAATTCCTCTTCAGATCCTTATACATCTTCGTACCTCCAGAATGAATAGTCATTCGTGACTTATGCACCTCATCCAATATTTCTTTTCGGAGATTTCCTTCGTCAGGTACACAGAGTCTACCTTTACATCGTAAGGCACCGTCAATACTGATACTCCAGACTTCTGGTTCCTTCGCTGCATCTTGGCGAACCATAACTTCAACTCCTCTACTGTCTGCTGAGCTTCTATGATATGACTTATCAAAGTTGGCTGTATCATAAGACATCCAAAATGTATTCTTTCCATTGGTTCCACTGGTTGAAGCTCGAATTCAGCTACGACTTCCAATGCTTCCCATTCTCGAATTAGTAATGCAGCGATCACTAGTCGAGGTTTATGAATCAAAGCGTCTGCTGCGACATTGCTTTACCGGGATGGTATTGCAATGAAAAGTCATAGTCTTTGAGTAATTCCATCCATCTTCGTTGTCGCATGTTCAACTCCTTTTGAGAGAACATATACTTCAAGCTCTTATGATCAGAAAATAGATCAAACTTTTCTCCATAGAGATAGTGTCTCCAAATCTTTAATGCAAATACTATTGCTGCTAGTTCCAGATTATGCGTAGGATAATTCTTCTCATGTACCTTCAATTATCTTGATCCATATGTAATCACGTTCCCATCTTGCATAAGTACATAACCAAGTCCTTGGTGCGATGCATCACTGTAGATCATATTCCTTTCTCCACTCTTAGGTATTGCGAGTACTGGTGTAGAAGTTAGTCTTTTCTTTAACTCCTGAAATGTACCCTCATGCTTGTCTGTCCATTCGTACTTCGTCTCCTTCCTTGTCAAATTCGTCAAAGGTCCTGCTATCTTGGAAAATCCTTCGACAAATCTCCTGTAATATCCTACTAGGCCGAGAAAACTTCTAACTTTCGTTGCGTTAGTCGATATGTTCCAACTTAAGACTGCATCGATCTTAGATGAGTTCACAGAGATACCATCTTGAGATATAACATGTCCCAAGAATTTGACCTCTTGTAGCCAAAATTCGCACTTGCTGAACTTTGCATACAACTTGCTATCTCGAAGCATCTGCAAAGCAATCTGTAAGTGTTCCTTGTGATCCTCCTCCGTTTTTGAGTAGATCAGTATGTCGTCGATGAATACAATAATGAATTGATCCAAATATGGTCTGAATACTCTATTCATTAAGTCCATGAATACAGCTGGCACATTCGTCAATCCAAAAGGCATAACTAGAAACTCATAATGCCCGTATCTCGTCCTAAATGAAGTCTTCGATACATCCTCTAGTCGAACTAACAACTGATGATATCTAGAATGCAAATTGATCTTTGAAAATATCTTTGATCCTTGTAACTGGTCGAATAGATTATCTATCCGAGGAAGTGGATATCTATTCTAGATCGTAACTTTGATCAACTCCCTGTAGTCTATGCAGAGTCGAAGTGTTTCGTCCTTCTTCTTCACGAATAGAACTGGTGCTACCCAAGGTGACGTACTTGGATGTACAAATCTCAAATCCTCACGTTCTTGAACTTGCTTCTTTAATTCCAATATCTCAGTTGGTACCATTCTATATGGAGTCTTAGATATCGGCAATGTACCATATACTAGTTCCACACAGAAGTCTATTTCTCTTTTCAGTGGAAGTCCTTTAATATCCTGGAATACACCTTGAATGTCTTGTACAGTAGGAATCTGATCCATCGTAAGTTCCATACTCGTACTCCTGATTGTAGCTAAACCACTTGTAAGAAACATGTCGCTGGTCAGTTGACACTGGAATCTAATCGTCGGACATCCTGGTATCAGAAACACAATCGTCCTGGTAGGGCAATCCAAATTGGGACTGTACTTAGTCAACCAATCTATCCCTAGAATAATGTCGAACTCTGACACTGATAGAACTACTAAGTCTGCTGGAAGATTCCTATCTCCCAAGGTCAAAGGGCAATCTCTACACACTTTACCCAACTTAACAGTCACGCCTAAGGTTGCATAGCATTAAGTGCTGGCTCAAGTGTCTGAGGTTCTAAACACAACTGTCGCACAATAACAGTAATAAATGAACGTGCAGCTCTAGTATCGAATAAAGCTTTAACTGGACTATGAAAGAGTACAAGCGTACCTTCCAGATATTGCTGCTCATCCGCATTAAAGCATGCTTTCTGCTGGGATGATAACATTCATCTTTGTTTGATCTGGGGGTCCTTGGATTCCTTGAACTGGTGCCCCATAATACCTTCCATGTGGTGCACGACAATCCTTGCTCAGATGTCCTGACTTGTTGTAATTCCGGCAAAGGAGATCCATTCGCCGGTTAAACATAGGTCAAACAAAAAAACCACTTTAGTGAAAAGCTCTGCAATTATATATGTATATTGTATACTATACTTATATTTTAAAATTTCACAAAACTACGAATTTAACAAAATTAATTTTGTGAAATTTTTTCAAATTCACAAAAGTATATGTAAGCAGGCAATTTTCACAAAACTGTAAATTTTTAAGGTCCGTTAAACTCTTAAGTTCAAAATTAGAAACTTAACGCTAATTATCCCTTTTTGGAATGATACCAACTAGGATTTTATATTTTTAAATATTTTAAAATTTTGTTGAGTTGACAGAATTTTTTGATAAGTTAAACAAATGTTTCCCTAGAAATAGAAACCATATAAATTCATACAATATTTTTATTAGATCCTGATACCACATCCAGTTGTATTCAATATGTAAACCAAGTTCTTTGTAGCCGAGTGGTAAGCTTCTTGGGTGTACTACCCAAGAGGTTTAGTGTTCGAGTCATGGAGAGCGTGGCCGCTGGAGTATTCACCCGGTGTCTCCAGGGCTCGGGAGATTAGTCGAGGTGCGCGCAAACTGACCCGACACCCCGATTACCAAAAAAAAAAAAAAAAATAAAAAAGTTTGTATTCAATATGTAGCATTGTAGCCCTCACGGGATGGTTGTTTCTATAAGAAACTTTTGGAAGGAGACTGGAGAGAGAGACCAACCAGCAAGGCAGGAACCCTAGGCGAGGAGGCCAAGAAGAAGAAGAAGAAGAGTGACGACTGCAAGGGAAACCCTAGTCCAGATCGGACGAAGACAGTTGGAGAAGAGAAGAGATTCCTCAATCAGGTAAGTAGTGATTTATAACCAAAAACCCTCAAAATCAATTTCATAATTTTTTCAGAGAATCAATCTCTCTGGTTATCCCCAATTATCATTTATTCATATTTTGATTGATTCCAAATTGATTGAAATTTGAAACACCCACTCACTTTTCAGTTGTTTTCACATGGGATGGTTCTCTCTCTGAACACGATTACTCTCGTTTCCTTGGAAACATTGGGGACGAAACACACGCACACACACGCACACCACCGAAACGACTTCATTTTGTGCAAAGCAGCGCTGGAATTTCGTGATTCCTGGTGGGGTTTGGTTACGTTTCGGTCAACTAGGATACCGAAAAGTTTTGGTCGGTTTGATGATATGAATTAGAAATTTAGTTTGTTGATTATGTGAGTTTTGTTGTGTCTATATTATTAATTTTGTTTTAAAATTTACTTTTTCGCCTAGTCCCCGCCTAAGCCTCCACCTACGCCCCTAGCGCTAGCCCCCCTCCACCGCCCGCCTACCGTCTAGCAATTTTTAAAACATTGCTAGGTAGCACTGGTGCGGGTGAGAGCATTCGGGTATGGGGATGCGGGTGCGAGGCATTCGCCAATTTTCCAAAAAGTAAGTGTAAGTGTAAGTGTTAAGGGTAAGGGTAAGGGTAAGGGTAAGGGTACATGTTCGGCCGGAGTACTTGGATAAAATACTCAAAAAAATATTTTTATGTAATAGTATATACAAATTATTTATACTACTAGTGCATTAGTGTATACCCTAGATAATTGGTATTATTATTTTCAATTATTTCTCTTCTCAACCCCCAAAGTTTTCAAAATTGTATGAAGAACTTGTGATTTTTTTTTTTCCCCTAAAAAAAGGCTACAAAAAAGCCCAGCAACTATGGAGCATGGATACAACATGACACGGGTACAGCGACACGACAAAATCCTAAAAAATTGCACGTCGACACTACAAGAAAAGTGTACGTGAAGTGTCGAGTCCGTGCGTCGGACACGATACAACACTCGACACGTTGCCTTCTTAGAAGTGTCGTTGCTTTCTAGCTCCAAAAGATCTCAAAGAATTCATGACGCACTCAGTACGGGTGCAAACTAAGTGCGGGTGCGACATCTTTTTCGAAGAGTCCGTGCTTCATAGGTTCTCTGTGGTCATTCCTACAATTGAATGGTCATATTTTCCTTGGAGAAGGATCTGCAGAGTGATTGTTTCCGTGAAGGTGGGGCTCTTTGTTTGTTCAATCAATGGTTAACGGTCTTATAGTCTATTATATTAAGAATAGAGATTATCAGCTGGGCAATAGTATTATAGTGGTAGGGAGAGTGAGGGTGTGTTTGATAACCCAATTTAGGGTTGAAAATAAATATTTTTAGCTCTTATTTATTTATTTACTTTTCAGTGCGTTTGATAATGTACAAGTTAATTGAAAAAGCAGCCAAAAACCACTGAAAACTTTAAGTGAAATGTTTCTACTAAAAATAATCACCGAATGTTGTTCTTTACTTGAAACACTGTCTTTAGTTTTGCAAATCCCATCACTTAAAAATTTTCCGTACTTAATTTTCAGTATTATCAAACGGACCTTAAGTTGATAGCTAGTCTCCTTCTCATTGCTAGGTAGTGAGGAGAGGTGTGAGATCTTTGTTGAGCTTGTTTGGACTATACTAGGTGAATGCTAATTGTGGAGAATATTCTAAGTTTGGAAGGGTAATTGCCTCAGTTGGAGTGTGAGGAATGCGTGAGATGTGCTGCCCGCCTGCCACTATGTGTTATGTTTTGCATTTTTGGGGAAGGGTTAGGAGAATATTTGATGAGGTTGACATTATGGTGCATATGATGAACATTATGTTTTAGGACTTCGTTTTTGGTGTGTTGGTCTTTCCTTTTGTCTATTGATTCTTGGAGAATTCTTCTATACAACAAGTGGTTTGGTTATATGGTACAACCAAACAATTGATAAGAAAAGTTTGTCCTAAGGTAGGAAATGTTTGTACCTTTTATAATAAATGTTTATACCAATGTAAGAAATGTTGTACCCTTTTAGGAAATGTTTGTACTTGGTAAGAAAACGTTGCACTCTTATAAAAAATGTTTGTACCAATGTAACATTTTGTTGTACCTGTTGAAGCTTGATATACATTGTTGGGCCCATTCTCAAACAGCTTAAGCTTTTGTAGTAGTTGGTAACATGGTATCAGAGTAGTTTCTTCCTGCCTAGTCTCTTTTAGTCTTCCGCTTCGCCGGCGGGCGGCGACCTTGCCGCTCCGCTGAACAGTACTTTTAAATCTTATATGTTTCTATTTTTCTTTCTCTGTTTTATTAAATGGATGGATTATTGAAATAACATATCACTCCTTTTGTTTTCCCTAGTTCACGTGGGTTGCTTTAGAATCCAAAGTATACCATAATCCAGTGTGGCAACCTCACTCACTCTTAGTCTAGCCCCTAAACTTTCTAAAATTTCAATTTCAGCCCCCAACTCTTTGAATTTACAAATCAGCCCCCACAGTTTTTTTGGAATTTACAAAATCACGCCCAAAATATTCAGACATGACAGAATTTTTTGACTATGTTTTGTGCAGCCCGTGGACTGCCCTTGTTTTGCTTTTGGTGATTCTCTTTGATTAAATAAGACCTTGTTTGGTCCTTGTTTAGTTGTAGTTGATTGATTTGGGCTACTGTTTAGTTCGGTTTTGTTAAATTTTAACTTGATAGTCTTGGATGGCGCATTACAACATTTGTTTTCACTGTTCTTGGGCTGAAATGGTGATTTTGTTGTGGGTTTTAGTCCCACGCTTTGTTTTGTTGTTGGTGAATTGTTTTCACCTTGGCCAATATTGTGAATATTGTTGGTCCACAATTACTCGTTGTCGTTGTTGGTGGATGTTGTCTCTACCTTGGCCAATCTTGAGGATTTTTATATCCCACTCGTTGTTGACATCACCATTTTCACACTTGATATAGTTTGGTTTCAGTTGTAATTTTTTTTCTTTCCAAACTTCGGTTGTAGATTTGAACACAATGATGTGTAAGGGAAAATTGTGCCCTAAATTTATATTGAGGGGGAGTAATGAAGAGATCTTGGAAAAGCTGAGCCGGTCAACTGGTGATCATCATTTTACTCTTAAATGCAAGTTGGACACTTCAAAAGATTCTGTGTGCCAACTTGAGGGGGAGTGTTGGAATATGCTAGAATAAAATATGTTATCTAGTATCTATGAAATTGATGTATATGATAATATATTATCTAATACATTAATATAAGATATATTATATGATATGGTGTATTGATGTGTTGGATTTCCTTTTGCCTATATAAAGGCCCCTCATGTAATATTGTAGTAATGACTTCCAATATGATGGAGCGTGCAAGTTGGGGTTGCACGTGAGGGAGGGTGTTGAAGCTTGATATACATTGTTGGCCCATTCTCTAACAGCGTAAGCTTTTGGAGTAGTTGGTAACTTAACAGTACCCTTATAAGAAATGTTTGTACCAAATCAAAACCACTTGTGGTTTTACCCGTGTAAGAAATCATTGTACTTATGGTAAGGGAGCTTTGTACGCATGATAAGAAAACTTTGTATCTGTGGTAAGGGAGTTTTGTGCCCATGATAAGAAACCTTAGTACCTATGGTAAGAAACCTTTGTACCTATGGTAAGGAGCCTTTGTACCTGTGTGGTTTGGTTGTACCATACAATCAAACCACTTGATTGCATGGTAGCATTCACCACGGATTCTTTGATAGAGTTCTTCCTTTTATACAATTTGTAACTTGTGTATCTCAGATGTCCATGGGTTTTTCCCATTTTCTTGTGCCCTTGCGTTATTTATGTTTACTTCTTGGAGAGGAAGGTAAAAAGAGAGAATCCTAGTGCACGTGGTCTATCCGTCTCCATGTCTACTCGTTCACTCATGTGTGTAAGAGAATCCTAATGCATGCGGTCTATCCGTCGAAGTGTCTGCTCATTCTTGCATGTGTGTGCACAAGTGAAATGCATTAGTTTGTTCTTGTTTCTTCATCTTACGTACTGTGATATGATATTGCGGATGCTCTTGTAGTTCTAGTACAAAATTTTAAGAATGGCGTTGACGTTGTAGGGTGCTTAAATTTCTCAAAGAGATGACTTGAAGAAGTCTAGCGGTTTGTTTATCGGGTTAAAGTGATAGTTTAATGCCTAGATAGTTAATTGTGACAGCTTCTTATAGTTATGACTCTAATTGTCTGTTTGTGATGTTTTGTAGGATATGAGAATGATGGATATGGTGAACCAGACATTGGAAGCCGTGGAAAATATTCGACTAAAAGAGAAGGAGAAGATAGAGGCTGCATATGGTGTTTATATTCACATGGATTCGGTGGTGCTTGCTTGTAATATTGTTTGGAGATACTCGAATGGTCAGTGGACTTCCATTTATAATTTCTTCTTCTTTCTTTCTTTTTTTTTTTTTTACTTTTTTTTGGGGGGTTCCCTCCTCTTCCTCCTAATCTTGTTTTTGTTTGTTCGAGTTTTGCTTGTAAAGTGCTTTTTGTTTAGTTTTCATGTTCAGTGAAGGAGGGGATGATTGTAGCCTAAAGGTTGTGTTGCTGCAAGAAAAGGCAGTTGAGCTGCTGGAAAAAGCCTGTGCGAAAATGAGAAACAATCTTGATACTGACACAGAGGAAAAATGTCTGGACAAAGCTGAATACTTATTTTACAGCTCTCTTGTTGAGTTAAATGAAATCAAGAGAGAGAAGGACCCAGGCTGCCAAAGTTGGATTCCTCGTGTAACTACCTAACGCCTCACCGTCCCTGTTCTTAATATTTATGCATTGCACTGCTCTTTGTCTAATAAATGTGTTTCTGCTTCAATGTTCCAGGTAGAAGCGGAATATAAAGATTTAAAGGATTCATGGGAGAGATTTGTGGGGAAGTGGAAGCCAGTTGTGATGTCACGGAGGTCTGCTAGAAGAGCTCAAGAGATTTACATCATGGAACAATTGCGCTTATGGCTGATTTCACATATGCAGGATGCTGACACTGCAAAGATCAATTTCCTTTCTTCGCTGGTTCCAATTCTGAATCCAGTTTTTACTCAACTCCTTCAGATGACTCATAAAAACTTCAAGCAAAATGTAACTGTTAACCCATGTATAATTGCGGAGGTGTGTAGGCTTCTCAATCTTTTTCATCTCAGGGCATGGGCAGCATAGGCTACATCTCATGTTCCTTTTCATGCTTTGTCTTGTAGGCTCTGCATGGTTCATGGATTTTGTTAGGGAAATTTAAAATGAAAACATTGAGGAAAACACACTTTTATTTTTGGCTAATAAGGAAAACCATGAAGAAATGGGAAGCGACGGATAATGGGGTGAAAAAAATAAAAATCTTGAATTTCCTACTTTTCTTGAGTTCCTATTAAATTTTGAAAACTTGTTGCATAAGCATAGAGGAAAACACAAGGGACCTAGTTTTTTATTTTTTTCAGTCCGCAGACCGAACAGAGCCTTAAGATTCCTCAACATACTTAAGCCATGATTTTGTGGCTAATTATGCAGGTAGCGTGCCCCATGACTGGTATTCCTGCGTCATGGCTCCTTAATTCTTCGAAGCCGCCTCTTCAAGGTCTTGAACAAAGATTGTTGAGGAGGTTGGTTGGGCAAGATCACATTATTAAGACAATCGCCAGTTCCTTATTGAGGGCTGGGGCTCATGGAGGTCGGACACGTCCTATTGGATCATTTCTCATCCTGCGCGGTGCCCCTTCTGGTAGGGGAGAGCTTATTGAAGCTCTAGCCAAGGAAATATTTGACAGCAAAGACCTCCTGACACGGTGTGACATGTCTGATTATAGTGATTTGCATTCTTCCTGGTGTGACGCATGCTTCCTTGGTGATCGCACCAGGTATTGGCTGGTTGGCTGTTTTGGTGCTTACTTTTCCTTTAGTTGCTAATCTATTGCTTTATTTCTGATATTTTCCCCCTCAGAGATTACAACCACGAAGAGCATGGTTTTGGGGGGAAGCTCATTGAGGTTGTTAAGAGTAGGCCTTTCGGTGTTCTTCTACTTGAAAATCTTGAGAAGGCCAATAATTATGCTATTGAGATTCTGCTTGACATATTGACATATGGTAGACTGATAGACTGTCAGGGAAGGGAAGTTGACTTCAGCAATTTGTTGATTATTGCGACTTCAGATGTTCAAATGAAAAAAGGGTCATCGCAGGTTTGCACATGTTTAGGGAATGATGAAGGCCGTCCCATGAAAAATGGGTTTGAAGGTCATCCTATACATTTGATTGACCGTGAATGTCGTTTCCTCCCTGTTCTCATGGAGGTATGGCATATGGAAAGATATAGACTTGTTTCTTGTATTCCAGTGGGCATATTTTGGAACGTCTCTCTCTCTCTCTCTCACACACACACACACGGTTTTCTAGTGCTTACATACTACGCGTGATGACTATCATTTCTCCACATATTTCACAGGCAAAATACACATTCAAAAGTGAGTTGCTGGAAAAACTTGATGATGTTGTTGCTTTCAATGGACTTTCTGAGATGGATTGTACTGATATTGCTAGGCTCCACCTGAGGAGCCTGACAAATTCGATGAAACAAGAGGGGCTCATTTTATACCCGTCTCAAGCTGCACTGCGAATTATGACTAATGAGGCTCTTCGAGGGAAAGTAAGTATTATTTTTTGCCTCTTCCCCTTTTCTAATGTACGGTTGTATTGGTAGCCGCCTGTTAAAACAAGATTTGAACCAAACTAAATATGTGAAAGAGCGAACATGCGGGATAAGGTTGCGTACATCCAACCCTACCTGTACATTTCGTTCCATTAAGATTATCGCCACGTTTGGCAACAACTTTTGGAGCCAGCCGAGAAGTGGCTACGGAACTCCAAAACTATTATTAGACCATTTGGCTGACTCAGCTATGCAACTCAATTGCAGAAAAACTGTGATTGGTCAAAAGGTATATCTGTCAGCTTTTATTGCACTGTGTTTATTTTTTCGTTTGCGACTTGATCGCAGAAGCATTAGCAAAACCCAACGGGTCCTATCTGTGCGTGGGATCTTTGAAATTTGCGAGCTTAAGTGTTTAGAAGTTCTTTACAGTAAACAAGTTCTTTGACCGGAACAGGTAATCTTGTTAATGGGTTCTCTCATGTTACCAGGTTGGTGTAGGGGATTTGAGGGCTTGGCTGCAGGAAAATGTTATCCCCGTGCTGTCTGATATTCTCTCCGGGAAGAAGATAGACAATCTAGCCATCATTTACATTGATGTCCTGGTGGGAACAGATAAGTTGTCTTATAGATTGGAGAAGAATGAATTTCAAGGGGATTTGATGGTTTTCAAGCATTTCAAAGAATCTTTAAAGGAGTTAAGAATGTTGTACCGTAAGGAGAAAGAACGTGTGAGCAAAATATACTCCCTGAGAAGAAAATGCTTCCAATTGATAACTACAGATGGAGATGAAGATTTTGTTTGCCTTGCAGATGTGCTTCAAGATCCGGTTAATATGGTGGATGACATGCTATCAAATACACTTGATGTCGACTATATGTGCGATGATTATAGATTGGTAGTGCACTTGCTTTCCTTTCTTTCTTTTTCTCCTTTTATCCTTGTTCCTTCTCCTCATATTTTGGGGGCTGTTTGGGAATTTGGTAAAGAATTGGTTGTGGGTCAAATGTTTGTAAATAATTATTTCTAGGACACGAAAGTTTAATATCTTTCGTAAAACTGGTTATTTGTGAAACCAACTGAACCTTGGTTTCTCATAAACACCAAATAGAAATCGATACTGTGACAGAACCAGTTCCTAGTTTAACGATTCCCATGCAGGCCCCGAGTTTCTCAAGAAAAATTATCAATTTGATAAATCCTTCGATATCTATTACTCATTCGCCAGTGTTAATGCATTTGTTTAGGCATCATTTAGCTCATTGAATGAGGAGCCAATGCTTAGGCAGAAAGAGTTGGCTGATGAGAAGTCTCGGAATGGGTTGGAAGGTCTTCGAACAATAGTGTCGGGAACCATGTGTGAAGCAGTTGATGTTGTAGAAGAGGCTCTATTGAGGTCTATGCATGCACCTCATAATCCACCCCACCATCATGCTAAGTCCTTTCTATATCTGGGTCTTACGAGTGCTGGTAAGGAGGATATTGCAAGATGTCTTGGTGGGGTTTGTGCAGCTAATCGTGGGACACGAATGATTCAAATCCATGCGGAAGAACTCAATGAACCAGAATCATTTCTGTGGAATATTGATGGACCTGGGCATTTACGGTGCAAGATGCTGAATATATATATATATTTTTTTTTTTCATCCTCGCGTCTATTATAGGTTCTTGGGCCTATTTGGAATCACTTCCAAAGGCATATGTGGGCCCAAATGTGCTTCTAGGATACGAAACACACAAATTAGCCTGTTTGGATTAATTTTAGGAAGCTCTTTTAGAGCCCTAAAAAGCCTGTTTTTGCTGAAGCAGGCCTATAGGTGCTTTAGCTGGTGCTACTAGCAATTTAGCGGTTTGAACGAGTTTTTCTGAATCACCACCGTGCTCTTGTGATTACGAAGGAGAAATCTCAAATTTAAAACCAGTTCCAAACTCCACGATTGTAGTTCCCAAAGCACTTCTAAATATACTTCCCAAGCACAAATTCACAGCTAAAGCAGAAACACTGGCTTATGCTTCACTTCTGCATCTTGTGCAAGAGGCACAGATAATCCAAACAGGCCCTTGTTCATTTACATTGTGTTATTTTTGTTGTTCTGTAGGTAGGATGACTGTTACTTTGTGGTATTCAGGTACGTCGGCCATGAGCAAGAAGGTTTGGGGCTCCAAGAGTGTTGTGTCAAGACAAGAGAGTATCGGATTGTCCTTATTGATCAGGTTGAAAAGGCTCATATGTCTGTTTTCAGCACTCTACTTTCGGTGCTTGACCATGGTACCCTGAGCAATAGTCATGGTCGAGTAGTTGACTTCTGTAACACTATTTTTGTCATTTTGTCCGATTTGGGAAACAAAGAAATTCTAGCCCGTCTTGTTGGACATGTTCGCAAGGGTAATGTTCAAAGAGCCGTCACTGAACAGGTAACACTGGACAGGAACATCCAATTGGTACATTTCAATCCACGTGAAGATAGCTGTAATAAATTCGTTTTGTTGATTGATTGATTCTTATTCGTCCTTTAAAAGTAATTCGGATAAAAATCATAAAATGCATTTTACACCCTTCAACTATAAATCAATTTGCATTTTGTTTTCTCATCTTTCTATTGCTGCAATTTGATCCTCAACTTTTAGGCCAAAATGTCAACCTTCGGTCAGAAGTAGTAGCGGAAACTGTTGTGGTGGGACGCGATGCAATGTCAAATTGTCAGCCTTCCATGTTGTGAGTTTCTGTCTATTTTTCAGACGGAAGCTGATGGGAGGTTGTCAATGGCTTTGGATTAAGAGTTCAAGGACCAAACTGCTATATAAATGAAAAATGAGGGACTAAACTGCAACTTTGTATACAGTGGAAACATACAAAATAGATTTGACCCAAATTTGTAGTTTTCTGATCAATCCCGTGGTGAATTGATTGGGGTCTTCCTCCTTTTACTCTATTTTTTTTTTCTCAGTCTGAATTCCCATTTTAGCTCCAAAATGATTTTGTGGTTTGGTTTTCTTATAGGAGGAAGAAAGGCGTTTCAGAGCCGAGTTGTTAAATCGAATAGACGAGATTCGTATATTTAATCCTTTTGCTGAAGGGCAAGTTGGAAAATTTTCCAGGTTACCAATGAGGGCCGGTCCTCACTTGGAGGGATTACAAAGTTCATTCTTTTGGGCATTTTATACGCTATTTGGAGAGTTCAAGCGTCCAGTGAGTATATTCTGTTAATCCGCATATCTGGGTTTTCTTGTCATTTCTTTACGTATTTCGGTTGTTTGATTTTCTTGCTGATATTTATATAACTTTGTAATTGGTTGCAGAATGCTAAGAGTTGGTCCGCGGTCACCCAGTGTGCAGTGTATCATCTCTCGAAGGGGCTCATAGGAAATTGGAAGAATGTTGTTTTGGCAAATGGAAGAAGTTGTTCTTCAGTCATCGTATGAAGAATGTGAGTTTTAATTATGAGCTTTTTTGACTCATTAGGTCCCTCACAATCGGTTTCACACTTGGTGCTGTTTTGAGGATCCTTTCGGGTTGGCGAGCTTATTTAGGAAAGCCAAGCAAGCGTTACACTGCAGCTCGAGCAATCATAGACTAAATTAATGATTATTGCCTGGAATATGTTCTTTAGAAAATGCAATGATATATAATGATATATAAAGGCATGTTCTGTAATTATTATGGGTTTACACATTAAAGTTTCAAAATGCTTCTTCAGGGTGACTATGGAATGCATTTGATGTGTTTATTCATGTTTATTCTCATTGCAACCTCTTTGCTGTGATTAAGCTAACTATGCCTTGGGACCAAATGATTTGAGAAATGTAGACACAGGCCCCAGATTGTGTTTCAGTTTGGGAAATACCTCCATGTTTGTGTGATTGTGTTACAATCAAGATCTAATTGTCACAAGTACGAGTGAGTTGTGACATAGTTATTGAGTGGCAAAATTCCAAAAGAGCAATGCTATGCATTCCACAATCTAATTCCAAATTCACATCTCAAATGATGTGGCAGTGGGATCACCTTTAATAATGATAGGACCGCTTTAATATCACTCAATCAAAATTCAGTGGGTTCATTGTTACATCATTTGGAATGTGAATTTGATATTAGGATTTGAGAAGCATAGCATTACTCACTGCAAAAATCAGATGTACCACTTTGATATTTTGCAGGCTTCTCAAACTTGATGGTTTCAAAATTTGTAGAAGCTTTGATGTTTTGCAGGCTTCTCAAACTCAATGTTTTCAAAATTTGTAGAATTTTTTTTTTCCATCAAAAGGATAAATGCTGTCAGTGGGATTGCTAGCTAGTCTGTTGGGATATACTGCATGGTATGGAGACCATTTGTGGGTCTTGTGATCAACCTTAAATTCTCTGTTATCATGATGCCCATATAGATGGCATTTTGTACAAATTCAATGCTTTTGAAGTCAATTGTAGGAGTGCATGGACAATTACACAAAAACTAGTCTCGCACACGTAACTTTGTGGTTTTCATTTACGAGGGAGCATCCATGACAATAATTTCTTCCTTATATGGTGGTGCGACATTTTTCTTTTTTGAAAACAAAAATTGAACACTGTTTGGTATTCGTTTTCGTTTTTCTTATCCTGAAATGCGGCCACAAAATTGGTTGAATTTCAGTTTACTTATCATCATAAAAAGAAAACCAAAACTAGTTTCCATTTTCAGCATTTAGAAAACTGAAAACTGGAAGTTACCACAAGTGCCCTAAAGTGTTCAACTCTTGGCCAGAGCAGTGGAGGTTTATGAAGTGAATCTAGCGAAAAAGGAAGGCTTTCTGTGGTAATCCTTCTTAAGCATAAAAATCACTAAAGCACTCTTAACAGTGCGCTTGGCGTGTGCCTTCTGATTATCGCTCTTAGTAAAAGCAATGATATGATCTTTAGGCTTATGTTTGGAATTACTTTTCAAATTGTACGCTTGTGGTTCAAATATGCGTATGAGATCCACAAAAATATAATTCATAGTTTGGATAATTAAAAAGTAACATTATTGAGTTTAGAGCCCCAAAAGCACATTTTGGTTGAAGCATTTCAGAGGTGTTAAGTCCAAACGTGATGGAGGAATTATACTTCAATTTTAATGATTTTATTTATATATATATATATATATATATTTTCTATTTTGCGCTTTTATTAGGGCCTCTGCTTCTTATTAGGCTTAGTTTGGCCCCCACGTGGTGCCTCTCCTTTTTTAAAGCACAACTTCAGGTTAAATCATTTGGTAACTAGTTTATGACCTTTGCAAAAATTGAACTTGGGGCTTTTTTGGAGGGAGCTTTTAAAAGCTCCAGAATGGAGCTTTTAAAAGCTCAGATTGCCTTTTGGTTTCATGATGTCTTTTTGAAGAGTAGTGTGTCACTTGTATAAAATTATCAAAGAACTTAGTAGTAAATTTCATAAGCTCCTTTTAAAAAGCCACATGGGGGCCAAACTAAGCCTTAGTGTGGTGGAAAGTGCTCTTTCGTTGTCCTAAATCACTCCTCAGTCCTCAGTCATAGATATATCCCTCGCTCCAATATAGCATATGTTATATAGCATTGCTAAAATTTTGCATGCCATTGGAGCATTAGTTTTGGGAGATTATGTTACTTTACAGTTCATGGTAATTGCAAATGCGCCAAAAAGGGTTTATAGACATAATCATAGCATTGGAATAGATATATCAAAATATGGCATTTGGGCACCACAACAAATGATTTTTTTTTTTTTTTTTAGGTACCACACAAGGGAAAGTAGTGATCTTCCGACCCATAAACTTTATACCCTATGAGACTCGAACCCGTAGTCACGTGCCCGTGGGATGAAATCCCTTATCACTGGACTATGCATTGGTCTCGGGCATCGCAGCAAATGTTAAAAGACAGGATTGGCAAGGAAAGAAATTACTTTATGATGCTCTAAAAGTGCTAGACTTAGCTTATTGATGCCTAACTTGACCTTCCGAAAATTCCTAAATGTTTGAAGAAGCAAGTAATGTCATGCCTGCTACTACAGAGATTCATTAGTTACCTCACTCACTTGAAGAGTGTCGAGATGAGACATTGCAATCGAAGATCAAGGATACTTCAGAGTCGTTCATTTTTATTTTATTTTTCCTTTAATGGAAATAACCAAAAAAAAAGGATTTCAGGAGTTGAAGAAAATTTCTGGTATTGGGTTCTCTGCTTAATTCCATCTTCATGTATTGTAGTTTTCTATGTACTACACGTACAAGTCTGAAATAAAACAATATTATGGTCCCAATTTCAGTTTCACCTTAGCCAAATTGGCAACTAGGCTGAGGTACACAGAGTTGTAGTGTTAGTGATATAACTATAGTGTTACTGAAGTAATGGAGACCCCAATTGTTGGACTTGGGTAAACCAAAAAACAAATTGTTGGACTTGGGTAGGAGCGGATCCACGATTTGTTTTCAGGGGGCCATACTTAGATGGAATTAGGGGGTAGTGCCTCCGACATGATTTTTTATGGTAATAATTATTTTGTAAGATTCAGGTAAAGTGAGTTAAGGTTAAATTATAATAGTACATAGACAACCAAATATATCCACCTATATAACTTGCTTAAAATTAGTTTGCTCATATGCTTAATTTTGTTTATTTTTTAACTAGTGTCACTTATCAAACAAAGAATCCTTAATGTGTTCAAAAGGATATCTAAAAAAAAACTTAAACACTTGGGGCTAGTTGAGTAAATTAAATTTTTTTGGGGTAAAAACAAAAAAATTTCAAGGAGCAACGTGAGATTTTTAAGCTAAGAAGGATAATTAAAATATTTAGGAGGGGTACAAATTTATTAAACCTACAACAAATAGGATAAAAATTAAATTTGAAAAGTTGAAGGGACCCTAAGCCCACCCTAGACCCTATGTGGGTTCGCTCATTTGGGCAAAGTTGTTGCAACTGAATATGTTGTAGTTCCCCAATTTATATTTTGAAATTTTTGGGTAAAATGATGTGATAGTGGGATGATTAGGGGTGTCATTCAGACGGTTTGGTCTAATTTTTAAGCAGACCGATTGGCTTTAGTTCGTTTCGATTCGATTAAGTGTGCTTCTTCTATTTGGTTCAGTTTTTACAATGATAGAAAATTTTAAAAACCGACGGAATCGGACCAAACTGATCGGTTTAGTCGGTGTGTCAATTTGCTTGACACCCCTGGACCCTAGGAATGATATTCAGTTATAGTTAGGGGTGGGCAAATAGTTCGGTTAACTAAAATTCGAACCAAATCGAACTGAATTTCAAATTTCTGTTCGGTTAAAAATCAAGCCGACCGAAAAATCGAAGTAATTAATTTTTTATTTTTTATTTTATTAATGTATTTTATATATAACTATACGTAATAAAAATATAAGCATTTGTATAATTGAAAACAAAAGAAAAATATCTTTGCAATATGAAAACAATCGTAACAATATTTGAGAAACATGAAAAAAAAACTGAGTTATGTAGTTTGGGATTTTTTAAAATTTGGTTAACCAAATTACGAAACTGAACTGAACTCAAATTTCAGTTAACCGAACCAAAATAACTGAATTATATTTCAGATAATTTTCAGTTCGTTAGTTCCCAAACCGAACTGAACTGATCGAATGCCCACCCCTAGTTATAGTGACACTGCTTGCATTTTGAATTCGCTTGCAGTTAATTAGCATGTGCGAATGGCTTTAATGTGTTCCATGCATATTGCAAGAATTTTTATCTCCAATTATGAACTATAACACATTAAGCATTCTAACTACGGGTGCCATTTGGAACAGAAATTCCAATTCCGATCCGAAAATTTTCGATTTTGGCACCAAAAGTTGAATTCTGAAATTTCGAAAAAAATCGTATCGGAATTGGAATTGTTTTGAGAATTCCAAAAATTCTGAAAAAATGCTTTCCGAAATGTTTTCGAAAATATTGCCGAAAAAATCCGAATTTTTTTCGAAAATTTGGAAGAATGTGGACTTGTTTGTCCCACATCGAATAAGAAGATAAAGGAGAGAGTAGGGGTCTCTCTATAAAAGCATGACTTACCCTTTCAATAGTATTTGTATTCCAAAAATTATGAAATTTTCAATTCTAATTTTGAAAATTTCAAAAATTTTCGAAATTTCTGAAATTCCGAAATCAAAAAGGAAAATGAAATTCTGAAACAATCGGAACAGAAATCGAAACACCTAGTTAATTTCTGAAATTTTCAGAATTTTTTTCCGAAAGAGTGTATTCCGATCCATTCGGACCGAAACACACCCCTAATTCTAACCCAGTAACCTTACGGTGGTGTTTGTGTGCGTTGAGGAATTTTCAAAATAAGGAACTAAGAGTAAGGGGGATTTGAATTAGAAATGATGGGTCGCAACCATTGAGATTGAATTCGAACTGATGGGTCGCAACCATTCAGATTTGGCTCAAAATTAAATTCAAATCCTTGGGTTGTATCTCTTGGATCAACAGTCAGAAGACTATATAGACGCGAAGGTCTAGGAAGAGATATCAACCTTTCTATACATAGAATGGATCAATTGTCATTTTTATGTAGAAGAGATCTCTCTCTTTCTTCCTTATAGAAAATTTGACGTTTAAATCTATTGCTTTTCTATAAATAAAATCTAGATATTTGTTGATTTTGTTTACTGCAGAAATAAGATGCTAGAACTTGCTTTTATATTTTTCTTGATGGATATTTTGGACTATCTTCAATAGTGCAAATTGCAGATAGGGTTGACTTCTTTGTACCTTAAAAACAGATTTGCAAAATACCCGTTTGCACAACAAATTGTGATTGTGGTGGGGGCTACTGTATTTAGGAAAGTGTTTTGTACTTCCTTAAAGCATTTTATTGGAGTATAATTTCTGCGGTGTTGTTCGTCGATGAATTTTGAAGACTTTGAAGACCAATTCTCCAATAGTTTGGGCATCACAAAATTCGGTTAAGTAGTTCTGAAAAAAAAAAAAAAAAATTGGTTGCAATAGTTAGGCGTTCGTGTAGTTACCTTTTGGTTACGTAGGAGTTCCTACTTGATTTAAAAATGTCAGAAGAAATGGTTCTTTATCAAATCTAAATCAGTTGTGTTACTGTTGTCATATAGCTTGGACAAAAATGAGACTTGGACTGAAAACGCCAAACTAGCACTGTTTAAAACAGTGCCAGATCTAATCTGACATGGTTTTAAACCGTGCCAAATATAATGGATCCAAATTTTTTGAAAAATTTTGGTCAAAGGGAGCCACGATTCGGGAATCTGGCATGCTTTTTTGGCACTGTTAAAAATCGATCAAGAATTTCAAAGTTGATAGCAATACGTGGCCAATTTTGTTTTACTCTTTTGTTTTGCAGAGAAAAAAATATGAACTATCTCCTCTTTATACCCCCCACCCCCACACACATACACACACAATTCCCAAGGCCCAAGTTTCAAACATTTTTTCCCTTTAGCACGATTTTTTAAAGTTCAAATTGAATTAAATTAACCACTGTGAATAATCTAATTCATGGATTAAACTACTATGCATGGATAAAACATGAATAGGAATAAGACGTGGATAGCCTACTATCCCAACTAATATGAATTACAATATTATTCCTACCTGAATGCCCTAAATCTGGACTCGTAGATCCAGATTAAGGTTCATTATCCCGGGGATTGGATATCCATGGATTGAATACCAACCCCACATGCTCCGGCTACCCCAACATAGAGGGATAGCTTCGTTTGGGATAACTCTACTTTAATAGAGATACTACAAACAAGGAATTAAAACTATCCTAAAACGTTAAAGATCTAAGCTAACAAAAAACAGTATGAATAAACAAGAACTTCAAACTAAACTAGGCATATAAAGATCAAACAGAAAATAAAGCAGAAAATAAATAATAAAAAAAGAACTTACCCTTAGAACTCTCCTCAGAGTACTCCTCCGGCAGAGTTTTGCTGACACCGCGGCCTGCAAGACTCAATTCCTAACTCTAAAAACTTATGTTTTCCTAAAAACTTTCTAGGAGTGCTTGAGGAATCCTCCAATGGGGTTTTCTTAGGCTCTCTAGTCCTTAAGATTTTCATGTGTGATGGATGGGGAGGGGAGGAACCCCTTTTATAGTTGGAGATTTTGGGTTGAAATGTTCATAGCTAAGCGATGTGGGACAAGAAAAACACAAATTTTCACGTTTTCGGGCATTTTCACTCGAATTGACGTCAAATCAAGGGTCTAGAGTGGGTTTGGGAAATCTGAGAGCCATAGTGGCACTCGGATCTATGGGGCGGCAGTTCGAGAGTGCCACGTGGCACTCGGCTGAATGCCACCATGGCTCTAAGCCTAGAAGTTATGTTTTTCTATTCTTCTCGAACTTTGTTCTCTCACCTCGATTATCCTTTTTGGGCTTGTGATATACTGTTGGAAAGGTATGGGAGTATAGTTTAAGATGTTTTTTTTTATCACTCAAAAAGAGTTTGTAAATTTTGAGTTATGGTCATAAGAGTGAGGCTGACTCCAAGAAGGAGCAAACTTGCGAGGTGCAAAAAGGGTGAAAATTTTCCTAAGTGATTTTTTGGCCATTGTAAGGGCTGTGGTCATTAATTTAGGCTATTTTTTGAAATATTTTTTAAAGGGAGTTCTCAGAATACCACCCCGACGTCCGGATTTTTCTCGGTAAAAGGCGATTTTTTCTCATTTCATGTGAAGAAGCTATCCTAAATTGGGTTTTTTTGTCTCTATATTGTGTTTCAAATGTACCTAAATTTTCCTAAAGGTTATTCTAACATATATTGGAGACCACGGTGCTTCATAGAGTTCTATTTCATAACCAAAAAATCTTGATTCCGATCATCGGATTGTTCTTGAGGTGGGGTCTCTTCTGTCGAACGGACGAACCAAAATAGGATGTCTATAGTCTTTAGAAAACAGAGGAAGGTAAGTTTTAAAAAGACTAGGAGAAACTTGAAGGCGGAGAAGCCAGAGCTTGTTCATACCAATATGGGGACCGTCTACAGTTTCATCACTTAAGCTTCGAGGTACTACATGACTTTTATTGGCAATTCTTCCAGGATGGTATGGTTTTATTTTATAAAAAATAAATTAGATGTCTTTTGCACTTTTAAATAGTGGAAAGTCTTGGTAGAGAATGAGACATGATTAAAGGTTAAATGCCTTAGATCTGACAATGGAGGGGAGTACAAAGATAATGAGTTCATTAAGTTTTGTTCAAATAATGGAATTAGGTTAGAGAACTAATTCAAGGACCCCGCAACAAAACGGTATTGCATGGATAGAAATTTGAATGAACGTGCCAGAAGTATGAGAATACATTCTGGGTTGCCCAATATGTTTTGGGCAGATGCAGTTAGTACGGCTGCACACCTTATCAATCGTGGACCATCAGTTCCTTTGGATGGCAGGTTACCGGAGGAGGTTTGGAGTGGGAAAGTGGCAAATCCTTCATATTTTCATGTGTTTGGTTATGTTTCATATGTGCATATTGATTCTCAAGCTACGAGCAAGCTAAACCTTAAATCGATAAAGTGCACTTTCATTGGTTATAGAATATATGAGTTTGGGTATCGATTTTGGGATGATCAAAATAGCAAAATCATTAGAAGCAAGGATGTCATTTTCAATGAGAAGGTGATGTACAAGGATAGAATGGGTATAGAGTCAAGCAGCATGGAAGCTCATGTTGAGAAGGATGGGTATGTTGACCTAGAAGAGCCCTCAAAAATTGAAAATTTTGGGGATGAGAACACACTTGCAATCACAATTTTGCGGCAAGAGCCAATTACACCGAATTCTATGGTGAGGCAGTCTTCCAGAGTCTCTATACCTATATAGAGGTATTCTCCATCTCTATATTTTTTGTTATTGACAGATAGTGGTGAATCGAAAAGTTATGAAGAAGCACTACAAGTGGATGATTCGGTCAAGTGGGAGTTAGCCATGAAAGATGAGATGGACTCACTCAAATCAAATGAGATATGGGAACTTATCGAGTTACCAAGGGGAAGAAGGCACTTCACAACACATGGGTTTATAGGTTAAAGAAAGAGTGCGATGGTAGCAAACTCTATAAGGAGAGATTGGTGGTAAAGGGGTTTAGAAAAAGGAAGGTATTGATTATATTGAGATTTTCTCTCCAATTGTGAAGCTAACCACAATCAGGGTGGTTTTGAGCATAGTGGCGGCAGAAGACTTACATCTAGAGCAGCTAGATGTGAAGACGACTTTTCTGTATGGAGATTTAGATAAAGAAATCTACATGAAGATACCGTTAGGGTTTGAAGCACCGAGTAGAGAGGAAATAGTTTGCAAGCTAGTAAAAGATTGTAGGGTTTGAAGCAAGCATCTCGGCAGTGGTACAAGAATTTCGACAGTTTTATGGGTATAAGTGGCTTCACAGGATGTCAAGCAGATCATTGTTGTTATATAAAGTGGTTTGGAAGTGATTTCATCATTTTGCACTTGTACGTTGATATATGCTGTTACTAGGATCAAGGATTTAAGACATAAATAATTTAAAGAGTCGGCTGTTCAATCACTTTGCAATGAAAGATTTATGCAAAGCTAAAAAATCCTAGGGATAAGGATTAGCATGAACAGAGAAGCGGGTACATTGAAACTGTCACAAGAGGAGTACATGAAGAGGGTGCTTAGCAGGTTTAGCATAAAAGATACAACACCCGTTATCTCTCCTTTGGCTAGTCATTTTAGGCTATTAAAAGAGCAATGCCCAAAAATTGAAGAACGAAAGTATATAGAAATAATTCCATACACTTCGGCAGTTAGGAGCCTCATATATGCCATGGTATATACACGTCTAGACATTGTACATGCAGTGGGAGTTGTGAGTAGGTATATGAGCAATCCGAGCAAGAAGCATTGGGAGGTGTTGAAGTGGGTTCTCAAGTATTTAAGGGCACTTCGGAGATGGCTCTTTATTTTAAAGGAAAAAATATGATACTGCAAGGTTATGTTGACGCAGATTTGGCCGGTGATATGGACAACAGAAAGAGTACAACATGATATGTTTATACTCTGGGTGGTACGGCTATCAGTTAGGTGTCTCAATTACAGAAGATCGTAGCACCCTCTACTACTGAAGCAGAGTATGTTGCCGTGATGGAGGCAAGCAAGGAGATGAACTGGCTACAAAAGTTCTTGAAGGAATTGGGGAAGGAACGTGGAAATAGTGTTTTACACTATGACAGTTAAAGGTATATTCATCAAGCTAGCGAGGAATTCGGCTTTCCATTCGAGGACAAAGCATATTCAATTGAGATATCATTTCGTATGATCTCTCTTGGATGATGGAGTACTATCTCTTGAGAAGATCAGTGGGAGCCAGAATCCGACGGACATGTTGGCAAAGGTGGTGACCATTGACAAACTGAAGTTGTGTAGAACTTCAGTTGGTCTTCAAGCTAAGGACTTGAAGACACGTTGCTGAGGGTATGATTGTTGATTTGAGAAGGGTTTATGTTATGTGTTCCATCAGTGTAATTAGTCTCCAAGTGGGAGATTGATAGGAATGTAGGAGCCTAATCCCAAGAGCTCGAGAATAGTTTCGATGGAGCTTCTATTCGCATAGGAGGAAGGAGTCTGGGCATGACATGTCTGCAAGTTGAGGAGCGAGTTTTTCCTTGGAGGTTTTGGAATGTCGCCCGCAAGGGGATTCGCGCGAGCGGGATTGGATTTTCGTTGCAGATCTTTTATTTCCTAATTGGTTTAGAAAGCTATTTCATATAGAAACTTTGTATAGGCTATAAATACTCTTTCCTAAGGTTGTAAATATTAATTGCAACTCTCTTTGTAACCCTAAAGCATAATACAACTCTACAACGATGTCGATGCATGCATAATTGGCCGAACCACATAGAAATATGGTGTTCTTGTGTGATTGTTCTTTGTTTTCTTTCATTCTTGTGTTGATATCTTACAGATCCTGTGGGGAGATTAGACGTGATTTTCCCAACAAAAAGTAGAGTTCTTTGGAGAGAAAAGTATAGTTCTTTAGAGCTAGCTAGCATGAATGCGAGATGTCAGCGGAATGACCGGTCAGCAATATTTATGCAATATTAGAGGCATTGGCAGTGGCAATGGTGAGACCTCGTGCACTAAGTTTTTCGAATTCATCAATTGTATGTATAAGTTTCAAACTTTATTCTGTTTTTAAGTACCTAAACTTCTTGAGCATCTCCAATTATGTAATAAAATGGGTTGGCAAATCCAATAACCACCAAATTTGGTGATTTTACTCGTGAAATTCATATTCCAATTGGGTCACCAAATGAGTATACATAATGATTAGTACTAGTGAAAAGAGTTGACATTAATTACTACAAAATACGGGAGGGAGAAAGAGAGAGAGGGTGGCTGTTGGACATTTAGATTAAAAGCATCTATGGTTGTAGTTTCGCCAACATAGTTAAGATATAAAACGTGAGTAAAGATTTAATTTGGGCACAAACACTCCATAAACAAATTATATTAACACTAGTAGGAGATTGCCATGTGACAGAGTTGATACATTTTTTGTCCCTTGTGCGACAGACAACTCTACTACATGGCAGTCTCCCACTGGAATTAGTGTATTTTATTTGTGGAGTGTTTGTGCCCAAAACTTTAATCTTAAAATGTCGAGTTTGATGAAATTAACCATTTAAGTAATCAAAAACACTTTTCAACTAACCAAAATTCAATTTCAATTATTCAAATACAAATTTTGTGTTAGTTGGGATGGGCAAATAGTTCAGTTAACCGAAAAACTATACTGAACCGAACTAAAAAAGTTTGTTTTCTTTGCAATATGAAAGAAATATAGAAGGAAAAAAAAACTTGTGTGAAAAAGGAAAAACTAGCTATTTCGGATTTTTTTTACAATCCAGTTAACTGAATCAAAATCAAACTTCAATTAACTGAACTGAAAAAATCAAAATATATTTCAGTCGGTTATCAATATTGGATTCTGCAAACAAAACCGAAGTGAATTGACCAAATGCCCTCCCCTATATGTTAGAGATGCTCTTAATTAGTTCCTAAACAAGTTAGTTATAGTAATGTCTGTCAAATGCTTTTAAGACTTCATTAGTCCTATGGGCCATATTTTAAATGTAAAGGAAAGGTGTTTGACAAAAATTAGGACTTTTGTGGGTGTGCCAGAGCCTTGTACGCTAGGCCCAAACATGAAACGAAACTAATTTATATGTTTAGTGTGAGTGTGATCAGGCAATTGTTGAGAACTAGAGATACCCCTTCCCTTAAGGTTGCATTTGCCTCAATAAAGAGAACTTCTCAATTTAACCCAGTGATGAGTTTAAAAGAAATGGAAACCTTTGACAAATGAAATAGAAATAATTGCCATTGAAATAAAAAGAATTACAGGGAAATAGAAATGCATTAAACATGATGAAAATTACAGAAAGAAAGTGAAAAGAAATGGAAGACTTAATTAGCTACTGTCTATTGGAATACCATAAAAGGAAAAATAAAATAAAAAGTATGCTGAGTAAATGCTCTGGAATGCTTATCGAAATTGAGGGTTGTGAGCGAGATTTTTTCATGGTGTCCGCTTAAGTCTAGTAGGCTTATAGCTGTAGGAATTGACTGCCACCCACGTGACCAATGACTCATGTTTTGGGAACATGCCAATAACCAGCGGTTCACCCCCAAATACTCTCATTTTCTTTCTTTATTATGATGCTGAAAGCAGCCTGTGCTATGTTCCAAACCTTGATTCTGTCTAAGCAATAGGCTATGGAATTGAATATAGTTTGAATTATAGCTCTTGTGATTATATTTAGCTCGTTGATCTGGAACTAACTATAATAGACACGCATAGTAAGTTGTAACGATTTCAGAATTTAACGCCTTTGGAACTATTGATCTTGTAATAACATGGAGATTATTTTCAGCATATAAAATGTATATTGTTTCAAAATTACATAAACGGTCTTTTTAGATGCTAGTCAAGCCTTCTTAATTTTTGATTCATTTTAACCTTTTGGTTCAAAAGTTGTCAATACAACAGATAATATAGCATCCACTGAATGGAATTATTTTGGAGGTTAATGGCCCGTTGTCACAGTTTAGTCTAAAAAGGGACTTTTCCACTTGCTACTATTTTTTGCAATAGTTGCAATTTTTATGTTCACTTTGAGTTATTTATTTTGTTCAACAATTACACTTCGTTTGGATTGAAAGAAATGGAGAGAAGAGAAGAGAAAGAGTACCACTTTCTCTCCAGTTATCATGTTTGGTAATTTAAGTGAGGAGAGAAGAGAAGAGAAATGGAGAGAAAGTGGGGAGAAAGTGGAGAGAAAAGAGCCCACTTTTGTTTCTCTCCAAATCGGCGAGATTTCGGAGAGAAAAGGAGAGAAACTTAATTAAATAAGGTGTAAAAGACCAATACGCCCTAATATATTATTATTTCATCTAACATATATCCCTAATAGAGGATAAAAAAGTAAATTGGTTATAAGTATTTTCTTTTCTTTTCTCTTATGAACGTTAACCAAACGAGAAAAAGTTATGTTTCTCTTCTTTTCTCTTCTCTCCTCTATTGTCTATCCAAACATGATGGAGTAAACTCAACTTTCTTTTCTCTTCTCTTCTCTTCTCTTCTCTTGATAAGTTTCTCTTCTCTTCTCTCCACTTCTCTCAATCCAAACGAAGTGTTAGAGACTATCCCTTCGTTGGTACAAGGAGTATTGTCTGCAGATCCTGCATCACATATTGAAGCAACTACCCAATTCAGCAAGTTATTATCCATTAGTATATGAGCAGTTTCACTGCTTCAAAAAGTTTCCTTTCTCTTCACTCGTCAACCTATATAAATGTTGAATTTTGTTTGTATTCTGTTATGATGTCCGTGAGCTAGTATATTGATCTCCTCTCTCTTCTCAAACTCTTTCAGTGCTAACTATTGATAAGTGTTGTCATTGTTTCCTCTCAATTTTGAGAATATTGTCAGCATAATAGAGTTTGTAGATAGCTTGAATTGTTAACTAGGATTTCTAATCCTAAACTGAATAGTAACCTCTGGATTCAAAACTCTTATCATCTTCTTTTATGTTATAAATTATAGAAATTATTCAAGCAGCTAATTGCTTCTAGCCTAGTTCAATTTGTAGTTTTTTCTTGCGACTACTAATAGATTTGTATGTATCACATTCTGTGTTCTTGTAAACATATTGTTTGGGCTTTGGGTAACATTGCTGGAGACTATCCTAGCTGTAGCCTATAGGGATCTCGTTCTTGGTTATGGTGCACTAATGCCTTTGCTAGCTCAGTTAAATAAAAATTCGAAACTATCTATGCTGAGAAATGCAACAAATGCTATATGGACTTTATCTAACTTTTGTCGAGGCAAGCCTCCAACACCATTCGCCGTGTCTTTATTGATATGAATTTGTTGTAATAGGGAGGAGCCAAAGTTCATATGTGAATTGACCAATTGAATCTAAAGGGAGAAAAAAAAAACTTCACAAGGTTTGTCCTTACCTATCTCCGTTTGTTTATTGGATTCCTAAGCCCATTCACTAGATTCATTTGGGCATCTCCTGGGTGCTTTTATATACAATTTTCTAGAATTTTTTGGTATCATTTTTTTTCATGGGCAATATATAATGTAAACTGTGAGCAAATTACAGTTGTTAATGAATTCGTGGATAACTTTAATTATTTTCAACTACGGTAGGTGTAATGAAGCTCTGGTCAGGATCAATCTATTACACACATAAGATATAGTTAGATTCAGGAAAGATATGTTACAATATATGGTTCTATTGTAGGTACAACAATATAGAAAAAAGGTAGAACAAGCCAAATGTCAACTGACTTGGCTTCAAATTTGCAAAATTCAGCAAAAGATAATCGGGCGAAAATTGGTGGGAATCGGGCAAAAATTCAGCCAAAGATAATTAAGGATAAAGTACTTAAGCTACCAGCATTTTTATCAAGTGAAGCACATTCTCTGTTGAAAGGGGTAATTCTGCACATCCTTAAGACTTATTTTGTTTCCATCAGTAAATCAACTTAGAATTTATCCAAGTTATGCCAGTTAAGTACTGAAAGAGGAAATACTCTATTTGCAATTACAAGGAATGACTATTGAGAGTCCATACTAATTCATGTGGAGAACTAGAGATGTCATCACTCGAGACAGAGAAATCCATGTCCTACATAGGTCACATGCTTGATTAGAAATGATGGTTGATTTTAGAACTACAACTAATGGTCTTCTTATTCAAATACATGGGGACTGCATTGTTTTCATTTCATTTTATCTACGGTGGCTGTAAAACTTATGTAGTTGTATTTTGTTATGTAATTTAGCTGTTATAGAAGGACCCGAGCAAGCAGCTTCTCAGTGGACAGAAGAGGAGCGATGAGGTGACGTATCGCAAATGGTTAAAGCCAAGCCTGGAGCATCTTTTATTCCTCTTTTTTCCACTTTGCAGGTGCACACCATTTGGATGCAAAAGTGACATTCTCGCTACAACAAATCTGACATTTAGTGACGAAACGTTTATTCACGAAATGATTTTCGTCACTAATAGTATACTATTAGTGACGAAATCATCGTTCGTCAGTAAAAAGTGTTTACCATTCCCAATTACAAAACCAATTTCCGCGGGTAAAAGTCGAATAATTGTCGACGAAAATCGCTAATAGTTGGCAGGAAATTTTCCCCGCCAAAAATTTGGTGGGAAAATTTTAGGCGACGAAACATTATCAACTGGTGATGAATTTTTTTCATTGGTAATTGTTCTACTTTTAGTGACAAAATATTTCGTTGGAAATTGTTTACCCTTTCGTAACAAAATATTAACCACTGGTGACGAAATACTATCGCCGGTAATTGTTTTACTTTTAGTGACGAAAGATTTCGTCTGGAATTGTTTTAACTTTTCGTGACAAAATAGTTTTGTTGAGAATTGTTACAATTGGTGACGAAATTGTTTTGTCGGTAATTATTTTACTCTTAGTGACAATCGTCGGGAATTGTTTAACCATTTGTGATGAAATATTTTCGTTGAGAATTATAACCATTGGTGATGAAATTATTTCATCGGTAATTGTTTTACTATTAGTGATGAAATATTTCGCCGAGAATTGTTACCCTTTTGAGACGAAATATTTTCGTCGGAAATTGAAACCATTGGGGATGAAATACTTCCGTTGGTAATTGTTTTATTTTGAGTGATGAAATATTTCATTGGGAGTTGTTTAACCTTTCGTGACGAATTAGTTTCGTCGGAAATTGTCATAATTGGTGACGAAATACTGTTGTCGGGGAATTGTTTTACGTTTAGTGACGAAACATTTCGTCACAAATTTTTTACTTCTACTGATGAAAATTTTTCGTCTGGAATTGTTTTACTTTTAGTGACGAACAGGGGCGGAGTCAGGAATTTTTGATAGGAGGGCCTAGGCTATATGGGGATTCAGGGGCAGCGCCCCCGAGGTAAATTTTTTGGGGTCTATTTATACATAATTTGCGATTTTTTTAGGGTCTGCTTGTATACAATTGCGATTTTTTGGGATATGCTTATAATATGAATCTATTTGGTGACACGTAAATATTGTATAGTGTCTTTCAAAATTCTAGGGGGGGCTATTTGTAAAACGCATAAAATTCTCACACTAGAAGTGTAATTTTCAAAATTCTAGGCACCTTCCCTTTTGAGTTGTATATACATGTATATCTGTAGTTGATGATACTAAATTGGCCCTTGGATCCCTTTGGGGGGCCTAAACATAAGTTGAGGGGGGCCTAAATAAGTTGAGAGGGGGCCTAAATGTAAAATACTATTAAAAATATAGGGTAAAATTTTAATTCTCAAAATCTCAGGGGAGGCCTAGGCCCCCCCTGGTCCTATGCTGCCTCCGCCCATGGTGACGAAATCTTACTTTTACTGACAAAATATTTCGCTGCTAATAGCCATTTTTTTCTATTAGTGAATCTGAATTGTCCTTAACTCTAAAAAAAAAAAAATCACAATGTGTTTTTCACTGATTGTGCCAAAAAAGTTTATGTTAATCACATAATTTAAAGGATTGTGATAGTGATGAGTGGTACCATATGTGACATTGCTTAGTTCCCAAATGCTTTTTCAGTTGTACGTACCACATACTATATAACCTCTATAAATGAATAACATTGAGACCACCTAAATTATTTTAATTTAGTGAGATATCAATTTATCGATAAGGTAATAACTATTGTTAAAAGAGATTATTAATATGAGAATTTTATTAGTTTAAAAAGGTTATACTGTATTATGATAGTGACAGGTGGCCACATGATATAACTGTTAGGAAACTGCGTTCCCATAATCCGTTGACAGTGCGTATAAGTTGTGTCACGCCCCCAAATTTATCCATGGATTTTGAGTGCGTGACCGACCTTGTGGGTCATCTTTAACCTGTACAGAGTCTAGCGAAAGCATACAAACATTTATTTAATATTTAATTGAGGTTAGTAGAACCACCAAACCATACTTAATAAGTTTACAGACAGAGTTCTAGGCTTACAACGCCTTCAAATTTTTCGGGGCTTGTCTCGGTCTCTGATTAAATCTTGGAGGGGGTGCTCGGTTTACAAAATGCCTTTGTTCCCGACCGGTGATCTCCTCGAAGCCATGGACCATTCCTACTAAAGCTTTGAAAGTCTGATTCAGGTGGCCAAAGGTCAACTTCTATAGAGGTAGGGAGAGTCCCTGATGATACTTTCGGTTCTTCTTTTTTGGGGTGTCGATCATGTGGTGTGCAAATCGGGAGAGACGCTCGAATTGTACTATGTACTCTCGTACAGTTCGGTTACCTTGAACCAAGTCAATGAATTCCTTTTCCTTTTTGTTCCTTTCTGTCTGGGGAAAGCAATTTTCTAGGAACAGTTCTTTAAATGTCGTCCATGACATTCTTTGCGCAGCTCCTCCCAGTGTTGCTTTCTCTGATTCCCACCAGTCTGTTGCAGCATACGTCAATTGACATGTAACCAGTCGGCGTTTCTCAACTTCAGAGCATCCCAGTGTATCAAAGATGATATCCAGTCCACGAAGCCACTGTTCTACTTCCCATGGCTCAGTCATCCCGTTAAACTTGTCTGGCCGCATTGCCCGGAATCGTTCCACCGTACGATCCTCTTGTGGTCTGGGTGGAACTATGGGATTGACGTTAGCATTGTTGGTTGGGCCATGATTATTTCCGATGTGCTCCAAGCATTATAAGAATGCTCCAAAGATTCCAGTAGGATCCATTCCGGCAGGAATGGGCTCCGGTGCTCCTTCGGCTGGGTTTGGAAGTCCTAGGCGTCGATTTCTCCTTGGTCGGTCTGCCATTGCGTATCCGGTTCACCTACAGAAGTATTCTACTTAAGACTTGAATGCAGGGTACATCTAGATATCTACTAACATATTTACAAATCAATTAAACAAACCAAACAATCATAGAGACAAGTATAGTACTAAAACATCCTTTTTCATTTAATATATAGAAATGGTGATTACAAGATTGAACTAGCCGAGAATACATGGTTACAAAATGGGGGTATTACCCTATTACACGTATTCATACATTATAAAGGGTCATATGCCCGAGGTTAACCTAGTACGTACATAAACTTAGAATAACTAATACATCATAATAGGTCGTCCTAGGTTAGTCATCCATATCCGACTCGGATGTGATCTCTCCCATATCAGAGTCGTTAGGCCCATCTTCGTCCACGATGGGTTCACCCAAATCCCAATCTTCAATTTCAACATTACCTTCATCCTCTTCATTATTATCATTGTCCATAGGTTCTTCTATCACAGGGTGAACCTCCATAGGTTGATGGGGTGCTTCCTGTTCAGGTTCTTCCTCAGGGTTTTCTTCTTCTGGATCATCCTCCTCGTCATCCTCTTCTTCTGGATATGCACCTGGTTCATCATCAGACATCTTTGCATTAGCAGGATTGACAGCAGGTGCTACTACTGGGGGTGCTACACCTACAGGGGCATTCTCATTAGGAGGCCAAACCAGGTGGTCTTCTGGGTGAATGGAAGGCTCCTGTAGTATCTGGTTCATTAGTGGCTGGAAAACTGAATCATTCATTGTTAGTCTCCTTATTTCTCCATGCATTAACTCTTGGGTGTATGCAGTATGGATGGCTTCCGCTTGAAGTCGGTGAGGATCGTAGATATTGTATACATGCCGCTGGACTCTTAGTCCTCCCCAGAGACGTTGGCAGGCTTTCAGTTGCACATTTTCTAGGAATCCTTCTGGGTCGGCTGGTTCGATGCCATCTAGGTAAATCATATGACCTCCAAAGTCATCGTTGACATAGTGACAGGGTTCTCGGGACTGTGTTTTGTGCATATGCACTCCTTGGAATGGCGGGGGTTGTTGGAGGCGTACAGAAGGCGGTGGGGGCATTTGGTAGACACTATTGTGCATCCTTTCATAGTCTTCAGGGTTCTTAAGTAGCGCGACCATTTCGTCCTGGACCTTCTTGACGATTTCAGCTTCATAGATTGCTTCTAAGCGTAGGGTCTCATAGTTATACACGTTGTTCTTATTCATTTCGACCCATAAGTTTCTTTTTCCTCCGTCTCTAGCTAGTTCCTGGATTTGGCGATGGTATATATCTGGGTTTGCTGGCACTACGCGATCGGGGAAAATCATACGTCCTCCAAAAGGGTCTGAAATATAGTGAGGTTCCATGTTACCTGTTTCATCAGAAGAACTATCTATTTAGGGCACTGGTACGAATTGTCTTAAGGTTTATCACTTATTAAATCGTAAAAGAGAATAATATAACACGGAAAAAAAATCAGAAACTAGTAAGTAGATCTTTCATTAATAAGGGAATATTTACATAAGGGGAAGTCTTGAAGTACAACTTTTTCATATATATCCGTCAAAATGTGGGATTATAATCCCAATACAGCATTAATACAAAATAAACTAACTAGGGCGTGCTAATCTTCTAGTTGTGTGAATTCCTCCGAGATGTCCATCTCTTCGGGCGGGGTGAATGACATCTATCTCTCATTGTCCCACCCTGTGGACACCGGAAGTGGACCACTTCTCTTGTTTGAGATTGTTTTGAAAAGGAATTTGACTTGGATCAAAGAAAAGAAAATAGGTCTGTTGAAAACAAATACAGAGTCGCCACTTGGTCTTTAAGGAACCAAGAAACCTAATTTTGACTCACCCAAGCGGATAAGGGCACCGGCCCTTCATAACCAAAGAACTTGGTTCGGGGTTTTGGTACGAGAGAGGAAGGAGCCTTTGTCGCGACTAAAACACCCTCAACTCGCCCCGTCTTTCGACGGGCCTCAATTAGCATCCAAATAATCATCTTATACTATGTATGGTTCGGCAATTAATACTATGATAGTATATTACATTACATAAGAAACTTGAAAATGGAAGATCTAAAGATAAAATATCATTCATAAGATCTAAATCAAATATCATGCAATGTAAAGTGGAAGATCACACAAACAAACCTAGGAAAAATCGTCTAATCACATATCAATTAATCAAGTTTTCCTAATCTAAAGGGGACATGAATTGTTCTTGGAACAAATAATCAAAGAAATCAAAATATGCTTAGCAAGGCTAGAATGATGCATGTTAATCTTTGAGAAAAAGAAGATCTCTCAATCCCCGGGACGGATGAGAAAGGATGATTAGATCAAGGGGAAGCATGAACGGGTGATCGAGTTCATTCCTTATAATCTCCTTAGATTAAGAGTTACAAAAACCCCAAATCTTGCATGAATGCAATGTATGTATCTAGAATGTGCCAAGGTTGTAGTGTGCTTTGTGTTTATGGATTCCTAGAATGACTTAGAAGTCTAAAATGTGTATGAATGGATGGATGAAATCAATATGGGATATGTACAAATGTAGTATGAACTACTTCCTAAGATATGAACTAATTTGGAATGCATATGAGCATCAAATCAAAGAATGAAAGTTAAAGTATACTTGCTGTGAATAGTGGACAGAACAGTAGCATGATCTTTTGGAATTTGAAAAGAGGGGTTAGGAATGTTTTCAATGCATGATTTTTTATGGAGATGTTCCTTATTGTGTCTAGAACAAAATACAAAAGGCCAATCTTGAATAGCTATCACATATTGAGAGAAATTATATAAACAATAGGGGTCACTCAGAAACAGAGTTCGTACTGTCGACTGAAATGTTAGAAAATCTTAGAAAATGAAAAAGAATGATATAGAGGTCCATTTTATACTGAAAGTTCCCTAAGACATTGAATTTTAAGGGAAAAATAAGTTAGGACCACCCCTTTTGGAAAAGTTTTCTGGAAAAGAGGTCGTAAGTTGACCTAGCTGCTGTGACAGCAAAAAACAGAATGTTTGGAAGGAATGTTGGGACTCAAATGGACCATTTCCAAGTACTTCCAAGTCAAACCAAAAATCATGGGTGTTCTCCAATGAGTTAGGAAGACTTTCCAAGTAGCCTTGTATCCATATGTTGAGTATTGTGTTCTAGAAAAATCTTTGAACTCAACTCACTCACTGTTTTGACTCATTGTTTTGAAGATTTTGGAGAAAACAAAGTTTTGTTTCTTGAAACCAAATGAGAGGGATTGAGAGGGGTTTTGAAATAGATGTTTTGAAAACATGTTTTCAACATTCAATGAGGATCATAGCCACTAGAATACCTACATCAAACTCATCATTTAAGAACCTCCAAGATTGTTGGAGAGATTTATTTTATTTTTGGGCATAACTTCAATACATTCCAAGAATACCTTGGAAGTATTGAGGTTATGATCATCATCTATCAAACATGTTTTTGAGGTCAAGAGCTACTATCCATAAGGATTCACTCACCCCAAACTTCATGTCATCACTTAGATGATGATGAACTAGTAAGTAAATAAAGAAAAGAAAAAGAAATGAGATAAGGAGAGATGAACATATATATAATCAAAGCAAGTAAATAGCAATCAATAGATGATAATCAATGTGATTTTGGACTTGTAGCTTGGTGTTTCACTCATAGATTTTGACATTTGGACATGGAAGTAGCTTCCTATCTCATGAATGCTCAAGAATGAGGGTTGGAGTGGACTTTGAATGTGAAGTATATAGAAGGATGATGGAAGAAAACAAGAATAAAACTCACTTTCTTATGGAAAATCAATGGGAGAAGCTCCCTTTCTCTCTTCTAAACCTATCTCTATCTCTCTTCTTCTCTACAACTTTTCAAGCTTTGCACTTGGCCCCCCCAAAATGAAGAGCAATGGGGGGTTTATATAGGCCAATTTGAGGTGGTTTTGGGGTTTTAGAAGTACTCCCATTGGTCCCAAACAACTGTGAACATAAAACTATGTCGTTTTGGCTTTCAATTAATCAATTTGGACCCCCCAAAAAATTACAAAAATGGACTCTGCGAGGGTTGAGTGCCGCGGCGGCAGTGGGCCAGTGCCGCGGCGGCAGTGCTCCTCTGAAGCCCAGAAAATTACGTTTAGGCCCCCAGAGGTTCCGGTATTCGCGAAAAGGCCCTATTTCGTCCGAAATTCACAGAAAATGCATACGAACTCCAAATTGAGGTTGTGATATACCGTTGGAAAGGTAATGGAGTCTACTTTACATAAAAAATAGTTCAGGGATAGGTCACTTTGAAAAGTTTTACGGTATTCGCGATAAAAGCCGATTTGATCGCCTTTTTTGCCTTTGGAAATTCATAATAAACTCGTTTTAAATCCGAAAATTATGTGCGATATACCGTCGAAAAGCTGTTGACCTCTAGTATCCATGAAAAATATTTGAAAATTGTCACGGTGCCCCGGTTCTAAAGTCAAATTCCGGTCAAACTGGTCAAACCTGGGATTCCCGAGAAGTTCTGGAAACCTCTGGGAGTTCCGGGGAGCTGATGTTTTCGCTCGATTTTCTTTTGGAACTTGTTTTAATACTTTTCTCATGATTTACAATGATTCTGGTGAATTCGGATGATTTTGGTCAAACTTGGTCAAACCTGGTCAAACCTTGGTCAAACCGGTCAACGGGGATTTTCCAGGAGCTTTCGGGACTTCTGGGGGTCTCTGGGAGCTGACGATTTCACCCGATTTTCTCTTAAAAACTCATTTTATCGCTTTTCTTACGACGTAGCATGCTTTTAGAACTTTGGGACCAAATCTGGGAGTTTTCGGGCTTTCAGGGGCATTTTGGTCATTCTGAGCATTCTGAGAGATAGAGCTGACTTCCGAGAGTCCTTTTGAGTCTTTTACGATCATTGTGAACCACCAAGCTATGGGTCTCCTAAATATGATAGCCGACAAAATGGGGTGTCTACAGTTTGCCCCTCTTTGGCAGGAACTTGCGAGGCAACGCATGTCGCAAGCGAGTGCCAAAGTTTTGAAGAGACAGGTCTTTTGGAGGCTATAGATTTAGGATAAAAAGCGTTGCAAAAGATGCAATGATGCTGAGGCTAGTGCTGGTCGTGCTCTGCGTGAGCTGCCTACGTATCCCAAGGGGAATCAGACCAGGACGTAGTTCAGGGCACAAAGGAATAAATCACACATGCACATACACAATAATCAGGCGGATGCTATGCTATAAGAGTGATATGCTATGCATGGATGTGATATGAATTTTGTCCTAAGTCCTATCATGTCTAGTGTTCCGATCCTAGCATGAATTGGTGCTGTGGGGTGTACCACTCCGAGTGGACTTGTGTCGTGCCTGTATTTCTAACTGTGATGCAGTTATTGACCCGAATAGGGACATCAAGGTTTGAATACTCTAGGTCTTGGAGCAAACTTCTGAATTTTGGGAAGTGTGCTTCGTAAGCGAATGTAATTGGATGTAGGGTCCCGGAGGACTATATTCGGAGATGCCGTTTGATAGTTAACCGACGGACACGGAAGCCCTGGAAATTAAGAGACGGACACATAAGTCAAGAGACGTCAAGTGATGAAATCCCGAGATGTCAAGCGATGAACATGGAAGCCCCATTAATAGAAGCCCAAGATTTTGAATGAGAATGATGAACACGGCACATTTTGAATGAGAGTGATGGTAAACTAATGATGATTAATGAACTGATGATGTACGAATCGAGATGATGAGTCGACAATAAACTACTGTGACTATCATGGATTGTATCAACAGTTGGACTAACCGTGACCAGAAGAAGTGACGATGTACGAATCGAGATGATGAGTCAACAGTGAACTGCTGTGACTATCATGGATTGGATCAACAGTTGGACTAATCGTGACCAGAAGAAGTGACGATGTACGAATCGAGAGGATGAGTCAACAGTGAACTACTGTGACTATCATGGATTGGATCAACAGTTGGACTAATCGTGACCAGAAGAAGTGACGATGTACGAATCGAGAGGATGATTCAACAGTGAACTACTGTGACTATCATGGATTGGATCAACAGTTGTACTAACAGTGACTAGAAGAAGTGACGATGTACGAATCGAGATGATGAATCGACAGTGAACTACTGTGACTGTCATAGATTGAACTAACGATGTACTAATCGAGATGACGAGTCGACAATGAACTATTGGGATTGTCATGGATTGAACTAGCGATTGAACTAACCGAGATGTCGAGTCGACAGTGAACTACTGTGACTGTCATGGATTGGACCAACGGTTGGACTAACCATGATCAAAAGAACGGACGATGTACTAATCGAGATGACGAGTCGACAGTGAACTACTGTGACTGTCGTGATTGAACTGACAATTGAACTAACCGAGATGTCGAGTCGACAGTGAACTACTGTGACTGTCATGGATTGGACCAACGGTTGGACTAACCATGATCAAAAGAACAGACGATGTACTAATCGAGATGACGAGTCTACAGTGAACTACTGTGACTGTCATGGATTGAACTGACGATGTACGAATCGAGATGTCGAGTCGACAGTGAACTACTGTGACTGTCATGGATTGGGACCAACGGTTGGACTAACCATGATCAAAAGAACAGACGATGTACTAATAGAGATGACGAGTCTACAGTGAACTACTGTGACTGTCATGGATTGAACTGACGATGTACGAATCGAGATGTCGAGTCGACAGTGAACTACTGTGACTGTCAGGATTGAACTGCCGATGTACGAATCGATATGACGAGTCGACAGTGAACTACCATGACTGTTGTGATTGAACTGACGATGTACAAATCGATATGCCTGCTGGGGGATTAAACTGAATCTGTTGGGGATGAAGCGACTCTTTCTGGGATCTCTCTTCAACTACTTCTCTTGACCAGGAACCAGGATTCAAATTCGAATCTCTCATAGTTGATCAAATCTTGCTGGCCTGGAACCGGGATCCATCAACAGCCACTTATGGACTTGTGTTGCTTGGAGATGAAGGAAAATCAACAGCCACTCATGGACTTATGTTGCAAGGAGATGATGGTCAACTTTCGATGGTTTTGGAAAGGGATGAAATTCGCATTTGCCCTAAGTTTGGACGCTTCTCATGCTGACGCCTTAACCGGTGCAGTTATGGTGTTTGGTACTCCTGCTTGTATTGGCATGCTCTTTATAACTTGATTTGAAAATTTTATTAGTCGCTGTTGACTTATACATTTGAGACTACAACAGACTCAAAAACTTGACAGACATTGACGCACGAGGATGACATATTTGACACAAGCTCGTCTTGTCAAAACTTGATGTGCTTTTGTCATAAACGATGTACCATTTCTCTTTTGGTGTTCACCCCTCATCCTAACATGGTAGCACTTTGCTGATAAATCTGATTTCTGAAAATTCCTCCTTAGTGATCTAGTCAATTTTCTGCTTCTCCCAGGAAGTGCTTTGAATTAGTGCCTTAGCTTTTAGAGTAAAAGATGCTCTATTTCAAAATTTTCAAAACAACTTGGTAACTTGAAAACTCGCCCTTGGTGTGAAGGGATTGTGTTAGGCAAACGGAGTTTGCCCCTAGTTTGAGCTGTATAAAGTGGGATTCATAAGCAAACGAGGTGGGTGACCGAAGTTTGCCCCTAGTTTGGATGATGGTTTATTGGAGGTTTTGGGCAAACGAGGTAGGTGACCAAAGTTTGCCCCTTGTATGAAGGGTAGATAGTAAAAGTCAGGCAAACGAGGCGGGTAGCCGATGTTTGCCCCTAGTGTGGAAGGTGATTTTCTGGCTTGAGGCATGGACCGTGACTTTAATCTCTCAAATGCTCATAACTTTTGCCTAGGCACCAGTGAGGTGACCTAGCAAGCTCTTTTCTCTCTTTTGTTATTGCTCACCTTGGATTTAACTCTAATTTTGCCTAGGCGTCCTTTCGGATTTTTGACCTAGCAAGTCAACCTTTTTTTTCTTTTCGTAAGTCTGCCTACGTACCCCCAAGTGGGGATCAGGTCCAACGTAGTTCGGGCCATGGTCGGAAAGAAGCGGGTTGATTTTTAGGTAGGTGGGTTGACCGAACCGTTGTGGTTGCCTACGTATCCCCGAGCGGGAATCAGGTCGAGCGTAGTTCAAGGCAAGGTCTTGAAAGAAATTGGTTTGGTTATGATGGTGTCGACCGATTCGATGTGGTTGCCTACGTATCCCTGAGTGGGAATCAGGTCGAGCGTAGTTCAAGGCAAGGCTTGAAGGAAATTGGTTTGATTATGATGGTGTTGACCGAACCGATGTGGTTGCCTACGTATCCCCGAGTGGGAATCAGGTCGAGCTTAGTTCAAGGCAAGGCTTGAAGGAAATTGGTTTGATTATGATGGTGTTGACCGAACCGATGTGGTTGCCTACGTATCCCCGAGTGGGAATCAGGTCGAGCGTAGTTCAAGGCAAGGCTTGAAATAAGGGGTTTGAGGTATGAGGGTTTTTCAAACCAATCGTCAAAGAAGTTCAAACTTTGAGCCACTTGTGGTAGCTTTGAATAAAAAAGATTCAGTTTCAATCTCCCTTTCTTTTCTTTTTCTTTTTCTTTTGTTTTGAGGATTGATCCTTTTCACTTTTGCCTAGCCAGTCAATTCTTGCTTTTCATGTAGTTGATTCTTGCAAGAACCTTTAATCGCAATCTCAGAATTCCAGGATGTGCATGTCAGCTCTCGGAATTTATTTGTGGTCATTCCGTGCCTTTTGAAATGTGATCTTGGCACGTTCTTAAGATGTATCTTGAAGCGTATGATTCTCTCATTTATTTCATCAAAAAATTTCTCCAACATTTTGACTGGCTAGGGTCAGATTTTGGAAATCAACACCTTTTTCAGCTCTAACTTTTGCCTAGGTGCCCTTTCGGGTTTTCAACTTGGCGAGCTTTTTCTTTTCTTTTCCTTTCTTCTTTTTTTTTTGAAAGTGGAGATGAAACTCACTGAAATGTTTGGCTACCATCAAGGGCTAAGTTTGCATTGCTTTCAATCAGACAGATTGCGTGGCTCCCAATTGGATCGGGCTTAAGGCTTCGAAATGGTGGAAAAAAGGGTGTTGGGCAAGCCCCAAGTCAGTTTCAAGTATGTCTTTTCAAGATTGAGGCAAAAGCATCTTTAAATTCTTAAAGTAAGACTATTCAATTCCAGCTCTTCATCAGTGTCAGCGTGAAATCGACTTTAACCTTTCAGGATTCTTTTTTGTTTTGTCGTAGAAAAATTATTACCAGAGTAATATCCATGGTAATTCGAAAAGTGACACTTCAGTTTAGTGATTCATGCATTTATGACTGGGCACATTAGATTAAGCAAAATGAGATTTCATTCCATCAATAGAGAAGGTTTACAGACTTATTAACAACTCGATGACAGACAGACTTGATCACAAGACTAGAATTGAAATGGACTCGAAACATAGAACAGACTCAACTTGACTCGACCTGGTCTCAAATGGAGTGTCTTTGCGACCCATTTATTAAATTTTTTAGCAGAAGTTCCAAACACCATCACTTTACTGCGTAGCTTCAACATTCATTAGCATCGACGGAAGGGATCATTCGATCGGTTGGTCCAAACCAAGATAGTGGATTGGATTAGGATGGGATACATCCTCTATGAGGTTCTGAATGTCATGGCGGAGGCGGAGGCGGATGCATTGATCGGTGGCATGGCCTAGATTTTGATGGTAAGCACATCGTAGGCTCATGTTGTAGTGGGAGGGTATGGGATCCGGTAGCGATTTGTGAGGGAGGAGCTGTAGGTGGCCCTTTCTGAGTAAGTGGTCCAAGGCTGTGGAAAGAGGAACATCAAGTTTGGAGAATTCGCGAGGGCCTTTTGGGCGATTTGGCGGAATGGACTGGTATGGACGAAGGGCGCAAGCCATTGATTGGTTGCTAAGTGCATTAATATCCGGGGAGTCCAGGGAGTAGTTAGGTCTCTTGGACTGGTGTTGGGGTTCATCCTTTTTGAACTTTCCTTCTCTGATGGCATCCTCTATTCTGGTGCCTATTTCAAATAGCTCTTCGAATGTGGAGATGGATTGGTAGAATAGCTTGTCATGATATACTGGTTGCATGTTCTTGACCAGCATACGTACTTGCTCTTTCTCAACAGGTCTGTGGATCATTTGAGCCACTTTATTCCTCCATCTGCTCAAGAACGCAGTGAAGGACTCATTAAAGTTCTGCCTGGTAGTCTCTAGATCCCGGATGGTGATATCAAACTCTTGGTTGTAAGAGTAGTGATCAATAAAAGTTCTAGCAATGTCTTCCCAGACTCGGGTCTTGGAGGCTTCGAGGGTTAGGAACCAGGATAGTGCGGCATTCTTAAGGGTTTGCGGGAACAACATCGCAATGTGCTCATGAGTACAGCCCATCGATTGGAAGATGCTCATGCACAGCTTGATGTGACTTTTTGGATTCCCTGTTCCATCAAAACGGTCAATTTCAGGCATTTTGAAGTTCTCGGGCAGCCTTAGCTTGATGGGCTCAAAGAGGCCTTCCAGGTCTAACATGTAATCATCAACCCCTTTGCTCTTCCTCAACACACTTTCAAGCTTGTCAACTTTGTCCATTTTCTCCTGGAGCTTCTTCTCATATGCAAGCGGCGGGACTCCTTGAAACCAGTCTTCTTCCCCATTATTCTCGGGAGGCGGTCCAAACCCAGGCGATGGTGGTGGGAACCCATGTGGGTACTGTGGCTGCTGCTGTTTCAGTTCTTCCATGAAACTCAAAACTTGGGCCATGCGATCAGATTGCTAGTTTATGGTTGCTCCCAACTCAGTGACCTTGTTTTCTAATTCTTCCTGATTCATGTTGGAATGACTTAGCGGGCTAATTTTGACCAAATGACTGTTCGAACTTCTGACTCAGGACGAGGATCCCAGTTGCTGACTTCGGGAATCTATACTGACCTGACAGATTTCAAGAGAAAAGGGTGTATCAGGTCCTGATAGTGACGACTTTAGACAGACAAAGACAGGGATGTGGATTGACTCGAGGCAGTGCGTGCAGATAGATGGTGCATGCATGTGGGACAAGCAGGCGGATGTAAGGCCTAATCTATATGATGCTTCTATTTCTAACAGATAGTAGTTAAACAAATAAGGCCCTAACCATATGGAGTGTGCCAACCTTACTTTCCAGTACGATCACCAAGGGATAACAGGGGTTTCCAGGTTTTTATGAAAGCTTCTAGGAGGGATTGGGCATTTCGGGGAAATTTGGGCAGAGTTTCTGGGAGAAACTGGTCAATATGGTCATATCTAGGATATTTGGGCAGAGTTTTTGGGAGAAACTGGTTAATGTAGTTATATCTGGGATATTCGGACAGAGTTTCTGGGAGAAACTGGTTAATGTAGTTATATCTGGGATATTCGGACAGAGTTTCTGGGAAAAACTGGTTAATGTAGTTATATCTGGGATATCTGGACAGAGTTTCTGGGAAGCTGGTAAGCACGGTTACAGTGATCATACTTTCTAGCAGGTTTTCATACTCCTATGTCTCAAGACCGACAAACAAGGTTTGCGGTGTATATCTTTGCGAGCATGGAGCAGACATCCTTGTCATGATGCTTAGGCAGGTCAACTCAATGTGACTACATGTGAGTGATTGCCTTGGGAATCATAAGAAAGAGGTTCTGTTCTATGCCACATAAGCGTCTACACCGCGCAGGTAATCCCGTCAGGGCATACAACAGTTATATCACATTGTCCTATCTGAAAAGATAAATGAACAGTCCTATGAAAGGTTCTACATGAATCTATATGCAAAGGCTGGGTTTAGTCAAAGAGGGTCCGTTGACGAGAGTTCCAATATACCGTCAGGGAGACAGTACGGAGGTTTTTACTCTTTTTGATATACCTTGGAAGGTACAGTATCAACGGTGACTTGTGCCCTGGCACAGCAAGACCTGAACAATGTCAGCGCCGCGTTTCAGACACAGTCGGAGGGGGGGAAATGCAAGAGTGCAATGCAGTGAACCAGACACAGTAAAAAGATGATTTTAAGGATGCTTCTTATGAGTCAAACCTCTGTATTATTTTGTTTTGAAAATAAAAATCCCCAGCAGAGTCGCCAGATTGTGGACACCGGAAGTGGACCACTTCTCTTGTTTGAGATTGTTTTGAAAAGGAATTTGACTTGGATCAAAGAAAAGAAAATAGGTCTGTTGAAAACAAATACAGAGTCGCCACTTGGTCTTTAAGGAACCAAGAAACCTAATTTTGACTCACCCAAGCGGATAAGGGCACCGGCCCTTCATAACCAAAGAACTTGGTTCGGGGTTTTGGTACGAGAGAGGAAGGAGCCTTTGTCGCGACTAAAACACCCTCAACTCGCCCCGTCTTTCGACGGGCCTCAATTAGCATCCAAATAATCATCTTATACTATGTATGGTTCGGCAATTAATACTATGATAGTATATTACATTACATAAGAAACTTGAAAATGGAAGATCTAAAGATAAAATATCATTCATAAGATCTAAATCAAATATCATGCAATGTAAAGTGGAAGATCACACAAACAAACCTAGGAAAAATCGTCTAATCACATATCAATTAATCAAGTTTTCCTAATCTAAAGGGGACATGAATTGTTCTTGGAACAAATAATCAAAGAAATCAAAATATGCTTAGCAAGGCTAGAATGATGCATGTTAATCTTTGAGAAAAAGAAGATCTCTCAATCCCCGGGACGGATGAGAAAGGATGATTAGATCAAGGGGAAGCATGAACGGGTGATCGAGTTCATTCCTTATAATCTCCTTAGATTAAGAGTTACAAAAACCCCAAATCTTGCATGAATGCAATGTATGTATCTAGAATGTGCCAAGGTTGTAGTGTGCTTTGTGTTTATGGATTCCTAGAATGACTTAGAAGTCTAAAATGTGTATGAATGGATGGATGAAATCAATATGGGATATGTACAAATGTAGTATGAACTACTTCCTAAGATATGAACTAATTTGGAATGCATATGAGCATCAAATCAAAGAATGAAAGTTAAAGTATACTTGCTGTGAATAGTGGACAGAACAGTAGCATGATCTTTTGGAATTTGAAAAGAGGGGTTAGGAATGTTTTCAATGCATGATTTTTTATGGAGATGTTCCTTATTGTGTCTAGAACAAAATACAAAAGGCCAATCTTGAATAGCTATCACATATTGAGAGAAATTATATAAACAATAGGGGTCACTCAGAAACAGAGTTCGTACTATCGACTGAAATGTTAGAAAATCTTAGAAAATGAAAAAGAATGATATAGAGGTCCATTTTATACTGAAAGTTCCCTAAGACATTGAATTTTAAGGGAAAAATAAGTTAGGACCACCCCTTTTGGAAAAGTTTTCTGGAAAAGAGGTCGTAAGTTGACCTAGCTGCTGTGACAGCAAAAAACAGAATGTTTGGAAGGAATGTTGGGACTCAAATGGACCATTTCCAAGTACTTCCAAGTCAAACCAAAAATCATGGGTGTTCTCCAATGAGTTAGGAAGACTTTCCAAGTAGCCTTGTATCCATATGTTGAGTATTGTGTTCTAGAAAAATCTTTGAACTCAACTCACTCACTGTTTTGACTCATTGTTTTGAAGATTTTGGAGAAAACAAAGTTTTGTTTCTTGAAACCAAATGAGAGGGATTGAGAGGGGTTTTGAAATAGATGTTTTGAAAACATGTTTTCAACATTCAATGAGGATCATAGCCACTAGAATACCTACATCAAACTCATCATTTAAGAACCTCCAAGATTGTTGGAGAGATTTATTTTATTTTTGGGCATAACTTCAATACATTCCAAGAATACCTTGGAAGTATTGAGGTTATGATCATCATCTATCAAACATGTTTTTGAGGTCAAGAGCTACTATCCATAAGGATTCACTCACCCCAAACTTCATGTCATCACTTAGATGATGATGAACTAGTAAGTAAATAAAGAAAAGAAAAAGAAATGAGATAAGGAGAGATGAACATATATATAATCAAAGCAAGTAAATAGCAATCAATAGATGATAATCAATGTGATTTTGGACTTGTAGCTTGGTGTTTCACTCATAGATTTTGACATTTGGACATGGAAGTAGCTTCCTATCTCATGAATGCTCAAGAATGAGGGTTGGAGTGGACTTTGAATGTGAAGTATATAGAAGGATGATGGAAGAAAACAAGAATAAAACTCACTTTCTTATGGAAAATCAATGGGAGAAGCTCCCTTTCTCTCTTCTAAACCTATCTCTATCTCTCTTCTTCTCTACAACTTTTCAAGCTTTGCACTTGGCCCCCCCAAAATGAAGAGCAATGGGGGGTTTATATAGGCCAATTTGGGGTGGTTTTGGGGTTTTAGAAGTACTCCCATTGGTCCCAAACAACTGTGAACATAAAACTATGTCGTTTTGGCTTTCAATTAATCAATTTGGACCCCCCAAAAAATTACAAAAATGGACTCTGCGAGGGTTGAGTGCCGCGGCGGCAGCGGGCCAGTGCCGCGGCGGCAGTGCTCCTCTGAAGCCCAAAAAATTACGTTTAGGCCCCCAGAGGTTCCGGTATTCGCGAAAAGGCCCTATTTCGTCCGAAATTCACAGAAAATGCATACGAACTCCAAATTGAGGTTGTGATATACCGTTGGAAAGGTAATGGAGTCTACTTTACATAAAAAATAGTTCGGGGATAGGTCACTTTGAAAAGTTTTAGGGTATTCGCGATAAAAGCCGATTTGATCGCCTTTTTTGCCTTTGGAAATTCATAATAAACTCGTTTTAAATCCGAAAATTATGTGCGATATACAGTTGAAAAGCTGTTGACCTCTAGTATCCATGAAAAATATTTGAAAATTGTCACGGTGCCCCGGTTCTAAAGTCAAATTCTGGTCAAACTGGTCAAACCTGGGATTCCCGAGAAGTTCTGGAAACCTCTGGGAGTTCCCGGGAGCTGATGTTTTCGCTCGATTTTCTTTTGGAACTTGTTTTAATACTTTTCTCATGATTTACAATGATTCTGGTGAATTCGGATGATTTTGGTCAAACTTGGTCAAACTTGGTCAAACCTGGTCAAACCTTGGTCAAACCGGTCAACGGGGATTTTCCGGGAGCTTTCGGGACTTCTGGGGGTCTCTGGGAGCTGACGATTTCACCCGATTTTCTCTAAAAAACTCATTTTATCGCTTTTCTTACGACGTAGCATGCTTTTAGAACTTTGGGACCAAATCTGGGAGTTTTCGGGCTTTCAGGGGCATTTTGGTCATTCTGAGCATTCTGAGAGATAGAGCTGACTTCCGAGAGTCCTTTTGAGTCTTTTACGATCATTGTGAACCACCAAGCTATGGGTCTCCTAAATATGATAGCCGACAAAATGGGGTGTCTACACACCCTATCGGCCAGTCAGGGTCGTACGTGTACAATGTTCCCTTCTCAATGAGATCTTCATCAGCCAGGTAAATTTCTACTTCTTCATCTTCAGAGCTGCCTATTGAACTGACGGGAGTCTCTAAGGGAGTGATTTTCTGCCTGTGCTTCTTCTAAGCTGATTGTCACGGGATCGTTGGGAATGTTAGAGGTTTCATCCACCTCTATTGGCACTAAGCGGGGTGCTACAACAATATGACGCACGGTCGGGGGAACCTTTTTCATAAGGAAGAGGCATCTCATTAACTTTCTTATTCCTTTGCAAGTCTGATGGCGGAAAGCAGCACCAAAGCAAACTAATCCTTGGGGAAAGGCTCCTTTGTAATTCTCCATACTACCTGTTTGACAGAAAGGCTATTTTAGTATTGGTTGTCGTTCCTCAGTACCTTAAGGTTCTTAACTTAAGGGTGTCGGATAGTCAGCGAGCACAACTAAACCTAGTGCTCGGATACCAAAAATCCTGTCACGCCCCGGAGTAGCAAAAAATAGGGAAAATTCAAAATTTCCTTTCTGGACTCGTAGGGAATGGCGAGTTACATAAAACTGACCTGTCCGTGCAACATACTAACAAAAGATATATATCAGAGTAAGAAATTTGCAAAAGCATCTAATGGTATTCATGGGGGAACTTAAAGTGTTCTGCTACTGAAGCTGTTACAGAAGTTCCAAATGAAAACCACAAAAGATAAGTTTGGGCGATTTACGCCACTTAAATTATTACATCAACCAAAAGATAGTTAAAACATAAGGGAAGTCTTAATATGGAAGTAGGCCAGGGTCCTTCTTCTAACTGGCAAACCTGTAACCCTCGTTATCAAACTCTTCCTGATAGTCTGCCTCAAGATCACCTTCCTGATAGTTCCCATCCTGAGGGTAGTGATATACATCTTCATTGTTACCTTGATAGTTCTCCTCATTATAACCTAGACGTAAAATGTCCAGGGCAGGGAAGGAGCCGTTAGTTTTTGAAGCTAAGTGAAATCGTCTTAACCGATCACTTCTAATACATTTAAGGATATACAAGTATAACAATATTTTGAACCAACATTAAATAAGCATATGACAAGGTAGAATGACGACACAATGCATTATCGATATATTCGACTTTAACTCGACCATGGACACCACAACCGACTCATGTGACTTGTTACATTACCAGTGTAACGCCGTTAGCTCAGAGTAGAATGATTACGCTGCTATCGTCGCCTAGCAGGGCCCTATAGCAAATTTGGTTTTAAAAATAGTGTAATCATTGGACTTTCAGGTCCTCGTGGCCTTGCCGAGAGAATAGAATAGTTACAGCGCTATCGTCGCCTAGCAGGGCCCTATAGCATTTGAAAGGTAATTATTGTATTCTGATGGATACATTGCTATCATCGCCTAGCAGGGCCTTATAGCGTATCAATCATCAATTCATGCATAACTTTAATGATTTCGATGGAAACTCTGGCTATCGTCGCCTAACAGGGCCCTATAGCAGTTTCATTATTGTTCCCATTTACTTGACTGTACCACTCGGACCACTGCGGTCCATTCAATATGTATGATAATATGAGTGGGTTAACCATGCAGATGTCAACATTGACATCAAGACTCGACTATGATCATATGGATGTTCATGAATTTGTATAAACGGGAAAATCATGATAAACAATAATATCAACGAATATTAACTAAGCATGGAGTATAGCTAACTAACATGCGTTCATCATATAAGTAAGAATCTCAATATTCACATAATTTATACTTATCAGCTTTGTCCACACAGGACGTACTGAGTATATACAAGGAATAATTCTATAATATACCAAGAGAGTTAGGACGACTCATCTCGAAGCGAGTGTGTAAAAACAAGCGTAGCGGTGGTTCCTACAAAACATATGAATTCATAGAACGTTGATTAATAAGCGTACCAGAATTAAGGGCATAATGGTAATTGTGTCGGATGGGTTCCTAAACCTCAACATGATGATCTAGACATCATTCTGAATCTAACGCCATTGACTAGACTCAAATCGGAGTCCGTCGCATAAAATGCTAGGTTTTCTACACCAGTTTGAGCCCTAAAGATGAGCTGTATTTTTGACCGTGTCGAAAGGTCATCAAACTTTAAGGGGATGTTCTAGACATTATTTTAAGACTCTAGGAACTGACCGCGTATTTTTCTGAGCTATGGTTTATTTGTTATGAAATTTCTGAAGTTTAGTCGTCTAATAATAGACGTAGGAACACTCTAATTATAAAGTATAATTTAGGAAGACATTGGGCCCTTATAAATATTTTTATTAAATACTAGGCCTTACAATAGGCTAGTGATATTTTTCTCGTAATTTTCGGAGTTCGTTAGGTATTTTAAATAATTAAAATACAACCAAATCGGGCTTTTAATAATAATTAATAATTATTAGAAATGCTAAAGCTAGGGTTTTATAAATAATAACTTGTAAGATAAAGGCATTAGGCCTTAGGGAAAATTAATATAATTTTTCCTCATTTAAAAGTGATCATTAGGTATTTATTACCTAATTATTTTTTTATTTAAAACTAATACTTATTATTTATTGAACTAAACAAACAATAAGTATCTTATATTAAAATTACATTATTTTTCCATAATATAAAGTTACTATAAAAAAATATATTTCAGATTACATAAGTGTTATTTATAATAATACTTCATAATTTTTAAAATACAATTTTGGTATTTAAACATCTATTTCAAAATAATTTAGACTATTAAAAACTATTTATATCTATTTATATTTATTTGTAACTATTTATTAATACATAATATATAATAAATAGTTCATTTATAAACTAACCTTAGTTAACAGAATAAAATAGTTGCTAATTATTATCAAAACCGATCATTAAATCTTTAATTAAGATTAATAGATTAAACAATAATATAAAACTGATTAATTAAAATCAAAGACATAACTCGCGGGTCAACCCATATCCGAACCCGTACCCACGGGTCACCCGTTTATACTCTGACTATAATCCAACTTAAAAGATCCGACCCGGCCCTATATTAATTGTTATAACCCGAACCCACTACCCATATGTACTCACATACTAAACTGACCCTACCCGAAACCCGACCCGACCCGTGGGTAAAAGATATAACCCGAAACCCACGGGTTTCTTCTTCTTCAAAAATCCACACGCCGCCGCCGCCGGCGAGCCCGACGCCGGAGAATCCTTCTCTCCTCATTTCTCCTTCGTCTCTCCATGTAAATCGATGAAGTCAACGCCATTAGGACCGGATTTCCTCCCTCTACAACATACTAGGAGCCCATGATTCGGTTTATTCGTTTTGACGTCCTACCAAGGGATTATTCTTTTCGGGTTTTCAAAGAATAATCGAATGCATGGTCCACTAAACCTCACCCAAACCAAAAGCTGCTCTAAGGGGAGTATGTAGGGATCATGGGGATCTGTTTGGTCTAGCATTTAGGAACCCTAGTGATGTTTGAAGAAATGAGCTCCGGCGAGGGAGCTTTAATGGCTACTCTGCCATTTTCAGAGCTCAAAGCTCTGTTTGGCTGTGTTCGTGAGGGTCTGAGTGTGTGTGTGGGTGTACAGGAGTAAACAGGGGTGTGGGATTACCTTAGCAGCTTCGGATTCTCTCTCCCTTCTCCTGCTCTCTGCGTCTCTCTTCCTTCAACCTCCTTCTTTCTTCTCTTGATCAGAGTAAGTGGGTGTGTGTGCCGAGGGTGGGTAGAGGAAAGTGAGGGTGTGGTTTGTGTGTGTTCATTCCTTTCTCTCACTCTCGGTGATACATATATATATACAACCTTCATATGTATACACATATTCTATAATCTGTTTGATAGAAATAGGGATGGATTGATTGAGAGATTGAGAGGTGGTGATTTGAATGGGATCTTAGGGAAATGGGAATGGCCGGCGTTGGGAGGTGCGGGTGTGTGTATCCGGAGGGTTTTGGGGTGGGTTTGTGTAGTGCCATTATCCAAAGGTTTAAGCTAGTTTTAGGGAAAGATTCTATGTGTACCAAAGCTTACCAAAAATGTATGAGTTGCCGTCGCTTAGGTTTTCGCGCAATACAGTCCAATTTCGATATAGATTTTACAAATTTGTGTGTAAATCAGTCTGATTTGCAAATTTGCAGTCTAAGGAATTAAATAATTAAATACGCACGCGTGTGTATTCGGGTTTCTGGAATTACGAATTTAAATATTGGAAAATTATGAACAAAATACGGGGACTCATTTATTAACACGGAAATTTGCAGGTATTACATTCATGCATCGTCAAATGTTGTTCAATGGATCGTAAAATGTTGTTCTATTTTAATCAAATGTTGTTCCATGGATTGTCAAATATTGTTCCAGAGCATCAAAATATGTTCACAAACCTAGGAAGATGACATACCTAAGATACCCAGGTGTTGATCTTTTATAGACTTCACTGATTGGTAAGTCAAAGCATTCATATCCACAGTTTATGTTCATAATCGTCTCAAGATTGAGAACACGTACCTTATACAAGTTATGAGTTCATATTGACTGTTGACAGCCTTAAGTGTCAATAGGAAAGCTCAAGTCCTCAATGCATTATAAGTACTAGCATATTAACTAAGAGCTAAACTCTAGTGATTGAGATTCATCACTCCATCCAATGGTAATTAATCATGCTACAGTGTAAACCTGATGAGATATTCAGTCTCATCATCCACTATGACAAATTCTAAGTATCAATGAATAGTAATTCGTGTCTTACTCGCATGCATCTCATACATACACGAATTACTTACTATGATACTTAAGGATTAACAATCATCTCATGAAAAAAACATACATAATGAAATGTAAAGCTGATATCCATATATTAAAATATCAATGTCTCATACATAAAGTAATGGTTTGAGGGCACAAACCCAACAACGTAGGTTTTGAGTGTCCGGCTTTCCTGGTCAATGTCATTGAATTTTGATAAGTGGATTATATTTCATGTATGCAGGTTGATGATGAGATGAGCTGGCAAGGAAAGTTATATGATGAATGCGATGTAATATGTTTTTTGGTTGTACCTGGAGTGACTCAAATTTTATGTAATTAAAGCAACTACCTGCCTCAAATCTCATTATTAAGTACCAAGTAGTTATACCAACTGAAAGCTTTCAACATTAATTTTATGGAGAGAACAAGTTTATCTATTGCTAGAATAAACATAACATGCCTTTGGAACAACTCTTAATGGTCTCAAGAACAAAGTTGTGTTGAGGATTAGATATGACTGAGATTTAATGTAATTAAAGGAACTACCTACCCATAATTAATCACTCGTACTTATACATCAAAAATCAAATTGCTGATATTGTCAAAGATTTTATACATAAATGTAAATTTCTTAACTTTGTGCTTTGTGGACGGGACAAGTTTCTCTTAACTGAAGTTGAAGTAGTGTTGGAGATTAATATGACTGAGATTTAATGTAATTAAAGCAACTACCTTATACCTTAAGTCTTGTAATTATTAAGTATTACATCAAGTAGGTATACGAACTGAAAGCTTCCAACATTAATTTTGTGGAGGGAACAAGTTTCTTGATTGCTGGAACAAGCTTAACATGTTTTTTGAACAACTCTTTATGATCCCTTGGAACAAAGTTGTGTTAGGGAATTAATATGGTTGCGATTTAAAATAATTTATGCAACTACATACCCATAATAAATCACTCATGCTTATACATCAAAAATAAAATTTTCTGATTTGTACAAGATCTAATACATAAATGTAAATCTATTGTATGATTGACACACAAATCAATCTACGAAGAACAGCTATTTGTAACATGGAACAATTATTTCTCACCACAGAACAAACATGTAAAATGGAACAACATTTCATGGGATGGAACAACCGTTCCTGATCAAGGAACAAGCATTACTTCAGAATCGGCTATAGTAGGTTTCACTCGCATTTATTGTGCGTCAGACAGCCATCACTGCGTCAAACAGCCATCACTTCATCTCCAGCCTTTTCTTTTCCCTCCACTTCAAGCTTGACAAGTGGCAAAGTGGTTTAGGGTATATACACCCAAAACCACCAAACGTACCAAAGCTTTCTCCTGTTTTGGGAACATGCCAATAACCACCCACTACTCTTATTTTCTTTACCACGTATTGATGCTATATCATTAATGTTAGGCACATTTCAAAATTAACGGCCACAATTATTTTTTTGTGAATTTCAGTATAGATTTTGAAATGTGTGTAGTATTTCTTTCGTCCCATTTTGAGAGTTCATTATTTTATTTTGGAATGTTCCAAAATAGTGGCCACTTCCTTTAAATTGATGTACAATTTTTACTTATTTTTCAAAATTATTCCTCCTTGAAATCTACACCAAGACAAAACTAAAAAAAGTTGTTGTAATGATTAGGAGCAATTGTGGAAAGTAGGTGTAAATTCTTTTTATCCCCTTAATAAGTTAAATTTCCAAAAATAGACTCACAAAATAGGATGAAGGGAGTACTACTCATGCTATATGTTGTCCAGCACACTAGATTGACCAAGATAAATATTAAATAACTATATGAAGTCATGGACTTCTATCTCATTCGGCTTCTCGGGCCCACTTCTAAAATGGTGGCCATGAATTCGGACTTGATTGTTTGTCGAATTTTGTACATTTCAATCAGTCTAGTTATTTGGGGCAAATATTAATCTAGCCAAATCAAATTTATTTTGGTCAAAATATAATAAAAATATTTCTATCACTTACTAATTTTCAGCAATTTGATTAAATAGTCAAATAAATACTTGAGCCAAATAATTAGTCAATATATGTAAAAATACATATTTTGGGTGTAAATGAACATTAACAGTTTTTGTGTGGGTAAAAGTTCCTTATGTATTAATCAACAAAATGAACAATTACTTAGGACAATACCCTATCTATACAGGTAAGATCAATGAAAAAAAAAAAAACCATCAAACTCACGCTATGAATGTGTGGATATTATCTCATTACCCTATTTAAAATGCTGGACAAGGTCTGTAAATGTATTCTGGTTTGTGTGGGACAAGGTAACCCAAAGCACCCCCTTTTATGTTCTGTTCTAGCAAAGGACCCACACTTTCCTGGTCAGATATTACTTACCAGTGAGTGGTTTGAACAACCAATCTGATCAAATTTAAGCCTAAAACAAGTTCTGGTAGATTATTTTCTTGTTAGTACGGACAGTACCACTGGCAAATGTTGTAGGGACAATACCATCAAATGCATCACTTCTAATCAACATCTCTATCTAGAACAGGGGAATTTCTATGATACAACCATAGTGGTATTAACCACTTCCCTTGTGGTCGGATGACAAGGTCTCTGGGTGTTATACCCAGAGGTTTCAAGTTCGAATCTCGAGGGGGGTGGCCGCAGGTGATTCACCCGGACGCCCTAGCCTCATGGGATTAGTCGAGGTGCGCACAAGCTGGCCCGGACACCCACGGTTACCAAAAAAAAAAACCATAGTGGTATTAATTGGCTATATTATACTGCCAAAATTCTTGCCTAAAAAAGTTGTAATTAGTTCTCAAAATATTGTAAGGGTAATACTTGGGACACAACCTTCATACAACTTTCATACAACCTCCCCAAAAGATGTGTCTATCTCTTTCCTGTGTCACTGTGGGGTCCAGTGACATCACAGGAGAGAGATAGACACATCTTTTGGGAAGGTTGTATGAAAGTTGTATGAAGGTTGTGTCCCAAATATTACTCATATTGTAATTTGATCCCAATGCATTGTAACTTCAAAAACTATTTTAATTTTAAAATTAAAGTGCTTTTCAAAGTCGCAATCCTTTTGGGACCTAGAAACAATACATTAGGACCTGACTGTAATATTTAGAATTTTATCTAGAACAGACTAAGTGTGACTTCTGATTGATGGAAGCTATATACTTGTCATCTATGCCAAGAAGCCACAAGCAATACACAAAGGCTTTGCTTGATTTGTGGATTTATTAAAGGGAAGAAAAGGGGATAAAAGAAAATAAGAAGAAAAATTAGTTTTTATTTTTTTTTCTTATGTTTTTTTTTCCATACTTAATTAACATTAAAAGTTAAAAATCTTCAAAAAATTTATTGTAACTAAAGAAAAAAGGGAATAAAGTGACTCACAAATCTAAAAAAAAAAAATTGATTTATTTATCACATATTTTCTTTTTCCTTTCTAATTTCCTCCATGTTTTCCCTAATAACCAAACAAAATGCAATCATTTTACTTCCTTTTTTCCTTACTAAATTCATGAACCAAACAAAGTCAAAGTGGAACAAGACTGATATATATATTTACTGGTGACTTTGCCATAAAATTGAGTTGATACACTTGGGGTGGAAAAACAATACGATTTTTCCCTACTGCTCCATTTTTTGGATTCAGAGAAGGAAAAGGAAATCGACAAGAAAAAATATTTCACTAGTGTTTTACACCGGGTAATTCTTTGGTGACAAAGTACAACTTTCATACAACCTCTTAAAAAATGTGTCTATCTCTCTCCTGTATCACTGTAGGGTCCAGTAACTAGAATGACTATCCTTTCTCGGTGCAATCTGTCAACTATTACATCACATTTAGTGCTTTGAACAACCCATCTGATCAAATTCCAGACTCCAATTAAAGACAGTTATTTTTAGCTAGAGTAAGGACAGCTATTTTTAGTAAGGGACAATGCCGCATGCAAAATTGTACGGACAACACCACCAAATCAGCATTAATAATCAGCATTAATTTTTTTATGGCAAAAAAAAATTTGTAATATCTCTATATAAACAGGGGAATGGCTACCACACGGAAAGCGGTTTTGTCCGCATGGTAGTTGTGGTGCTGATAAAAATGAAGGGCCAAGATTGAGAATGGTATACCATCCAAGGGTGAAAATGAATCCAGCACATGGTCTGACAGCATTGACTTTTATAGTTAGTGCATTAAATGTTTATTTAATGCCCATTGAACTGGTACAGCCGGTTGTTGTAACAGTTTGTAATACATTTCGTTCCTTCTGTAAGAAATTTTGTTCCTCTCTAATAAAACTTGTTCCTCAGCTAAAATTTGTTATACCATACCAACTAGAGGTGTAAATGAGCTGAGCCGCTCAACAAGGGCTCGAAGTTCGGCTCGATAAAGGCTAGGCTCGGCTCCCTCATTTGAGCTCGTGAACACGATCGATTAAGACTCGTGAGCAGGCTCGTGAAAAAGCTCGTTAATAGGTTTGATAAAGAGCTTGTATAGTGACTTTAATATACATATTTATTACAAAACTATATCATTTTACAAATATATATCGTAAATAGGCTTGATAAATTATTATTTTATTATTAAATCATATAGTTTAAAAGGGCGCGCGAAAAAGCTCGTTAAAATGCTCGCGAGAAAGCTCGTGAATACTTGAAAGCTCAGCTCGTTTGAGCAAGCTCGCGAGACTCGGCTCTTATACACCCCTAATACCAATCATTGTAATGTAACATTTTGTTGTACCATACCAACCGTGTAGAATTTAAGGTTGTTGGAGATGGCTGTTTATTAAATAACACACCAATCACTAGGGGTGGGCAAACAGTTCGGTTAACCGAACAGACCGAACATACCGAACCGAATTTTCAATTTCAGTTCGGTTAAAAACCGAACCGAATTAAAAATTTCAGTTCGGTTAATAGTTGCCTTTAGGCAAACCGAACAGAACCGAAAAACCGAATTATTTATTTATTTTCTATATTATTAATGTACTTATATATAACTATAGAAAATAAAATATATGTATTTTTACAATTGAAAACAATGAAAAGTATGTTTTCTTTGCAATATGAAAGAGAGAGAAAAAAAAAATCATAAAAAAGTTGTGAAAAATGAAAAATAAAAATAAAAATAAAAATTGGATTTGTTACAATTCGGTTAACCGAACCGAATTTGTAATTTGGTTAACCGAACCGAACCAACCGAATTAAATTTCAGTCAGTTAACAGTTGACGTTTTGCCAAACTGAACCGAACTCAAACCGAACCGAAATACCCCAAACCGAACCGATCTAACCGAATGCCCACCCCTATCAACCATACAAAATCATTTATTGAATAACAACACAAATCTTAAGACAAACAACCTTAAACACAGATTGTTCATTTCATTTATTTTTTCTTCATTTCTTGTTTCTCATTTCAAGCATAAACAGACTGTTCATTTAATTTATTTTTATTTTCATTTCAAGCATAATCCAAGTATAGACATTTGAATTATATTTGAAACCATTTGGATTACACTTGAAGCCACTTGGATTTCAAGCCATTTGAAGCCTTGTCACTTTAATGAAAGCTACAGTAGGTTTTTGATATCATTAATCAGACAGTTTACTCACATCCCTACGGACATTTCCAGTGAAAGTTTAGTCACATCACTCAGACGTGTCACTTTTAAACTTTTTGTAAAAATTAATCTTTAATTAATTAAAAAAAAATTATTTTGTTAAGGAACTATTCAGAAATAGGCCACTATAAGTGTTTTGGTGAGTAAGTAACAAGAAGGGAGTAGAATTTCTTAATCATGGAACAAGAAGGGTACAAAATTTATTATCACTGGAACAATAAGGGTACATAATTTCTGTATCTCGGAACAACAAGGGTACATAATTTCTTAATCATGGAACAATAAGAGAACAGGGATTTCTTAATCATGGAACAACAAGGGTACAATATTTCTTAATTATGGAACAACAAGGGTACATAATTTCTTAATCATGGAACAATAAGAGTACATAACTTTTTAATCATGGAACAACAAGGGTACAGAATCTCTTAATCATGGAACAATTAGGGTACATAATATCTTAATCACAAAACATGCTCAAATCTAAACAAAAGCATACCATAACTGAACTAATCAGAAAGGCTCCCCAAAGCAGATAGATCACCATAGTATTCATAACAACATAAAAACTGTCCATTATAGACTACATGGTACATCAAGCGGGTTCATATGAAAAGGTTGGGTTCATTCAAAAGGACTTGTACAATTATGTTGATGTTGAACGTACATCGGAGCTTGTAGATGGTGATGCCGAGGGAGCACTGGCATATTTGTGTTCTAAACGTGAGACCAATGAACAATTTTATAACAAATAGTAGTCGTTCTTTTGAAACAATATACCCGAAGTTGGTGAAATCCATATAAATTTGAAAACGTAATTATATTTTGAAACGAATGAATTTATATTCAAAGGGATCCCAAAGGTGCCCTAACAACCAATCAAAACATTTAAATAAGTTGCGGAAGGGGTATAAAAAGTTTTCATGCAGGGGTCATTTCGACCGGTCGAGATGCCCCTTTCGACCGGTCGGATGACCCTCGGCAATAATCCTTCAAAAGGTGTGACACCCGTAGGACTTAGTAGCCGCCATCTGTCTACCGTGTACTTATGATCGACCAGTATGCCTAGCAACGTCTACCTGTGATCAGGGTTCGTCCAACAAACCTTCGAATGTGGTTCAGATCAAGCACTACATGAAATGACCGAAGATGGATCAACATCATCTTCAGCATAATCCGGTAGATTGGGATATACATCAGTATAAGATGGATCATCTTCAATATCTTGTATAGCAAAGACTGGGGGGTCATAATATTTTTTTACATCTTCGATTGCGTGAAAATGCATCAATCGTCGTTTCATCTGTCAAATCTCTTGCTTCAGCAAATGTATGACCCGATCGTCATCCCTATTAGGATTTCGCATGAAATCAGGAGCGCGAGAAATTGGTACTAGTAACCCGTGCCAACGACAATATACTTCGCACTCACACCTTATACTAAACAATTTTGCCCATCATAGATCATCTCCAATAAGAACTGCATTGTTTGGTAGTTGAGCGTGAGCGTCACTAATGATTATGTGGCCAAGATTTGAGAAAGAGAAATTATAAGGTATTGTGGTGTGTGGACACACAGCCTCCGGGGTCCACCCCCTTCCGGATTTCGGAATTGATTTTCCTTTAAAAATTTTAAAAGAAAGTTTGTAAAAACAGATACAGAGTCGCCACTTGGTCTTTAGGGAACCAAGAAACCCAATTTTAACTCACCCAAACGGATAAATGGTATCGGCACTTCATAACCAAAGAACTTGGCTCGGAGTTTTAGTACGAGAGAGAAAGGAGCTTTTGTCACGACTAAAACACCCTCAACTCACCCTGTCTCTCGATGTGCCTCAATTAGCACTCAGATGTGTCACTTTTAAACTTTTTGTAAAAATTAAAATTTAATTAATTAAAAAGATTATATTATTAAGGAACTATTCAGAAGTATGCAACAATCAGTGTTGAGTAACAAGAAGAGTATATAATTTCTTATTCATGGAACAATAAGGGTACATTATTTCTTATTCATGGAACAATAAGGGTACAAAATTTCTTAATCATGGAACAATAAGGGTACAGAATTTATTAATCATGGAACAACAAGGGAACATAATTTCTTAATCATGGAACAACAAAGGTACATAATTTCTTAAACATGGAACAACAAGGGTACAGAATTTCTTAATCATAGAACAACAAGGGTACATAATTTCTTAATCTTAGAACAATAAGGGAACAAAATTTCTTAATAATAGAATTTCATTAAACATAGTTGTGGCCAATGTAACAGTCCAGGATTGGGTCATGTGTTGAGTTTATTATATTGTTTTACTTCATAAATTGCCAAAATTACACTAAACATGTGAAATTAAGCTAACTAAACATGCTTAACATCACAAAGACAACCTCAAACATGAAACCATCCAATTTTCATAATTATTGTCACTCACCTCTTGCTTTTCGCTCTTAATGACCAAATTAAGACCCTAGCAAGTTATATGTACAATTCTTATACAAAATTTACAAGTTATGAGCTAAATCCCCGATATGGGTCGCAGAAAAACTATCACAGAAATCGATAATTTTGGTACCTACGCGTTAGACTCACCTCCAGGAGTCTGAATATGTGTTATGTTTCAAAAACCGATATCAAACGGTGAGTCGTTTGACGTCGAAAGCGTCACCGAAGTTCGTCGAGTTCTCCGTATTCTTTTCTCTGTAAATTGGCTAAGGAAGGAAAGGAAGGCTAAAGTTGTTCAGGCATGAGGCTATGTGTTATGCAACATGTAATTCCCTAGTTTTGATTCTATATTGCCCCAAGTTTTACAAGTTTTGCGTTTATACCCCTGCTAGTTATGAAACTTATTAAAACTATCTTAAACTTAAATGAGTATTTGTCTGTATCCCGTATGGGTCCCATAAGCGGTCCCATGTAATATTATGAAGTTGCTAATTAACCTACTAATTATACAACGTGTCTCATTCGCTCTCAGAAAGGTATCACTAACTGCTTACCAAAGTGGCCTCTAACAATTAACATATTATTAAAACATCTTAGTGAGATAAAACTCACTTAACACATGTAACCACATCATTAATATAATATTAATAATGCAGACTAATTCTATTAAATAGCTGTCAAATATAACCCGCGGGAGCAGGTGTTACACAAGGCATGCAAATTTTTTTTTTAACTCAAAACATATCAACAATGGTACTAGTTGTGTAGCCCTCGTCAACACGATTCCAATGGTATAAAATTTATAAAAAAACAGAGTTGTGGATCAAAAGTTATGGAGGTTTAAAGTTTTAAAAATATTTTTGAAATGAGTTCTCATATAATGCATATACTCACACGGTGCGAGTGCATTGTGAAGGAAGCATGTGGGGCACTCATGTGTTTGACTGTGACCGCTGCCTCTTTTGTAGGTAGAAGTTTTAAAAAAATTTGGAAGTACAGGTGGTTTTCTCATGAATGGCCAGGATTTCTTCATCCACTAATCCAATGGTTATGAGTCAACTTCCGCATGGTGCGGCCAAAACCGCTCCTCCGTATCACAGCCTTGCCCAACTCTAGAGTATGACTTCTCACTGCAGGAAGCTATTACGGAGTAAATCTATACGTACACTTTTCGTCTATTTATACACTTCTTGTCTAATTATATATATATATATATATATTAGTTATAACCGAGGGTACAAAGTGTTAAAAAAAAAAAGGGAAAATACCTTTTACCCCTGTGGTTACACCCATTTTTTCATAACCCTTGTGGTTTATTTTGTAACACTTAACCCCCTGTACTACGGACTAAAGTGAGACTGTTAACTTTTCTAACGAAAAAAAAAGAAATGACGTTAATACCCCCAAGCCCCTATACATACTCTTTAGGGAAAAATACCTATTACCCCCCTATGGTTACACCCATATTCTCATAACCCCTCTGTGGTTCATTTTTGTAACACTTAACCCCCCTTGTACTAATGACTGAAGTGGGACTGCCGTTAGAAAAGTTAACAGTCTCACTTTAGTCCGTAGTACAGGGGGGTTAAGTGTTACAAAATGAACCACAGGAGGGTTATGAGAAAATGGGTGTAACCACAGGGGGGCAAAATGTATTTTTCCCAAAAAAAAAAAAAAAACATTTTCTATGCTTCTGGAAAGAAACAGAAAAGGAAAGCAAAACTTTTGTGATTATTTAGCTCATATTTGGGAAGCAGCATTACTCATTTCACTGATTGGCCATATGGACTATATCACACTGATACAACTAATCAAATGATCTTTAAAAATGGTGGAATTAATTAAACTGACAGCAAAATTTACAATCATAGTGATGGGAAAACCCATTTTCTAGATAGACAATAAAACATAACAAATGTGCTTCCTAAATTTTAAAAAAAGTGCAAGTGAGAATTTATTTTTTGAGACTTGAATTATGATAACAAAAACGCTTCATATTATATCAGTTTGATTAGTTCTATGAAAGTCATTTGATCGGAGTCACGGAAAAGGAAAAAAGAAAAACCTATAAAAAAAATAAACTCTATCCTAAATATAATCTAGCACAAATGTATCTTCATAGTTAATGTTTGGGAGTGATTGAGTGTGTGTGTGTGTGTGTGTGTGTAATACCCGTAAAATTCCACGTAATGAAATTTGTCCTCGTGTTTTAATTTCTGAACCTAGACATATACATGTGCGCATTCATATTAGTAATTACTTGGACTGTAAATTTCAAACCCGGACTGTATTGCACGTAAACCCATAAAATTTGCGTTCATATTAGACTGCATTGCACATATTCTTAAGCGACGACAAACTACACATAAATGGAAAGTAGGAATCTTACCTAAAATGTCAATTGTACTGCCTATCATATCTATACCCTTTGGACTTAAACACTACCCAAAACAAACCCCCCCTCTACCCGCCGGACTTACACCCACACCTCCCCAAACTGCTGGCCACCTTCCCTAGAATGCCGTTCACATCAATTTCAATCAATCCCCTCAACAAACCCACTCCATCTAATCCATTGCAGAATTTCAAATCTGCATATCTATACTTGTATGTATATGTAGTGGGGTGTATTTATACGAGGACATTGGGAGAGAGAGGGAGGACCACCGAGAGTTTGAGGGAGAGAGATAACACCCACACATTCCCTGCCTCAACACCTTACACACACAATGAAGAAGAAGAATAAGAAGAAGCTAGGAGCTAGAGAGAGAGATCTCGCCGGAGAAAGAAAGAGAGACCCCGGACCCTGGTAAAAACCCCCACACTCCCTCTCATTGTATTTTTCTGTATTTTAATACATCTCACACACACTCAGACCCTCACAAATAGAGCCAAACAGAGCCTAAGCACTCTGTGACATCAAAACTGCCATTAAAGAGCCCTCGTCGGAGCTTGAGATTCCAAACCCAACCATACCGCTTAAAAATTAGACCAAACTGATCCTTAGGACCCCCATATACTCCCCCATAAGTAGTCTTTGGGTTAAGGCACGTTTGGCCGACCATGCAGGCCATTATCCTCTTAAAATCGAAAAGGATAATTCATTCATTGGAGCCTTAAACGAATGAATCACGAACCTAGCTTGTACTATGTGATAGAGGATCCCAAACCGGTCCTAATGGCGTTGGTTAGAGCCATTTCTATGGAGAAACGGCGGAGATATGGCCGTAGGAAGTTTTCCGGCCAAATCGCGCCTCGCCGGAGGCGGGCTAGGCGCCGGAAGTGATGACCGGAACCCTAGTGCTTTAAGTGCTTGTACTCCAAGCTAGGAAAATGGTACAAACCCGTTTCTTATAGGGTTATATCATTTTAATTATAAAGCGGGTCGGGTCATTTAAAATGACCCGAGAATCACTTAATGAAATGGCGTCGTTTCATTTCGGATCCAACCATATTTGGTTGGGTCAGGTTCGGGTTAACAGTCCGGGTTGGTAAGTGAGTTAATATGGAGTTGGGTTGGGTCCAGATTTGGGTCAAGTTTGACCCAAACATTTCTTGTCACGCCCCGACGTAGCATAATACAGGAAAGCATTTAATTTCCTTCATGGACTCGTAGGTCGTGACAAGTGAGTATGACCAATTGTCCTTGCAACAAATAACTTAAACAGCATTTCTAAAGAAAGGTTACTGACACGAGAAAAATCTTGTGCGCTCTTGTGCAGTACCCAAGTGTAGGTAGACGTGCAAGTAATATCTGGTAAGACCAGGTCGATCCCACAGGGAAGGTGTTGACCTATTGATTTAGACTATCCTCAAAGAAAACAAAATAAAATAACTAAGATCTAATGATGGTGCGGAACACGAAGTTCCACAAACAAGGATTACTAATGAAAATGATTAAAATAAACTAAACAATCGAACTAACTAATTAAAACAGTACTTTGAATTAAGGAGTTTAAATTTAAAAAGAAAGTGTTGGGATTACACGAATCCGCAGTAACCTAGCCATCTACCATGCATTTGCCTTGAAGCACAAAGGAGTACATTACCTACAGTTTTCCGTATTCCTCAAAAGATAAAGATTCTATGGCCCTTTCATGACCGGGACCATATCATCACAGTTAAATTAAAATACTTGAAAGCGGTTTAATCCAATAGTTAAGACTCGCATCCTCAATGGTGTTAGCATTGAAGATGGTTTGCAAAATGTATTAAAAGAAAATGCCTTAGGGCCTTAATTTTAAAACTGTTTTGACAAACTGAGCATTTATTTGGAACAGAATGATAACAAATCCTAAAACAAAAGGTCCTGGAATACTGCAGGGAACATCCTCAAGAATCTGAGAGTTCGATCGATCGACGCGCCTTCGATCGATCGAATACCTTCATCCCTCAATCGATCGAACTAACTTCGATCGCTTGACTGTCTCTGGTTCGATCGATCGAACTAACTTCGATCGATCGAACACAGCGATTATTCTGCTGCATGGCAGAGGCTGGAGATCACTGTTTCATCGTGTTCTCCCAACCTGGGACTACTCAGACATAGTCTGGAGTGTCAAAGATTGATTTTTAACGTAAGAAAACATTAATACCCTGTTTGGTTGCGAGTTTTTCATAAAAACTATCAAATCTATGGTTTTAACAATATCTAGCATATATTACCACGAGATGAGCAATTAAACTACACCTACAAAGTGCAGAATGTAAATGAATGATATATAGATAACCTGGAATGAAGAACACTAGTATTAACTCAGAGAAATCCAGTCCACAATATGAAGATTCAATGAAAACCTACAAAACCAAACAAAAATCTCTATCTCTCCTTCTAAACTGTTGAAAAACAGAGTGGGCGTCCTTATGGACGTGTACAAAACTCCTATATATAAGAAAACCTAAGAAACTAGGGTTAAAACCCGCATTCTGCTGCGCACGTAAATGTTACTGGAAATACCCCGTTCGATCGATCGAACTGATCTCGATCGATCTAACCCTTACTCTTCAAGCGCTTCAACACTCTTCAAGCGATCGAACGCTCGATCGATCGAACCTTCTTAGAGCGATCGAACTTCACATTTTAGCTTTGACTTCTTTTGTTTGCATTCCAGCATTCCATTTATTATGATGTTCAACTGTTTAGTCCACACAGCAGTAATCTGCACAAACAACAGCTAAAACAATACAACTTATCATAGATTAATCATATTGTATAAAAATTAGCCTTGCAATGCAAATTGCGGATAACACGGGAAGTTGTGATAAAAACTAATACAATTCTTCCTTTTAGCGCGGTTGTATTTTACAAATATCCCCGCTTTGCACAACCCCCAACTAGCTTATTGCTAGTCCCTAGCGATAAAGCGAAAATAAAATAAAATAAAAACTCCTAAACTAATACTACCATGACCAAGAAACAAAGAAAAACTAAAAACAACCTAAACTAAGATAGAAAGAAAAATCCTAACTCGCTTTCGCAGGAATCGCGGTTGCATTTAGCGAATGCAACAAGCCGTTAAACCCTTAGGTTCCCCCTAGTGGACGAGTGTTGTCTCGTGAGGGTTTGCAGTGAATATACCCACAAAATTCTCAATTTTAAGCTCAAAAAGAATTAGAATAACTTGTAGAATTCATCCTTCCATTAAATTGTTAATTCAACTCTACAATAATATAATATCCTCTATCAACCCATGAAAGATATCCACATGCTCCCCTATATCACTAAATAAAATATAACAAATGTATTACCATCATGCACCCGTGTGTGTGTGAAATTAACAACCATGCGTCCAACCCTTATTAAGAGTTATCCAGAATATTATACTTTGGAAAACTTGCAGTTTTAGCTCAATTCTCACATTGGTCACTCTCAAAAAGAACGTCTCTCAGAAACTTGCTTTACAATGATCGCACATCGTATGAAAGCTTTGATAAGGATGGTATTATAAGTGCTAATGCTGTCATACTTGACTCTATGAAAAACGAACATTTAAGAGTGTATAGTCTCATGAATGGAATACTACTTACTAGAGGAGCGAAATACCGTGGATAACTCAACTCACACTTCCATGTTTAAATCAATTATTGAGAATCTTCAAGACTTTGACTTGCGGCTTTTATTTAGTAGGTAGGAGAGCTGTAGAGAAGAGTGTGTTTTTTTTTTTCTTAGTATGTGATGGAATTTCCACTTCTCTTTTTATTCTTTATTCTTTTCTCCACCCAATTTCCCATTCATTTCTTATGCTCTTTTTCTCTTCTCCTTCATTCATCATTCATCATTTTTTTTTTTTTTTATTTTTTTTTTATAGTTCCCACAACTACTTCCTTCCATTTCACATACTTTGATGACTCATTCTCAACAAATATATCAACGGCTCAATGAGGTCAAGGTATAGATCAAGGATTTGGATTCTTGTGATTTCATTGGAAATATTTAATTGAGGTGGGATCAGGGATGAAATAATTCAATGAATGTAGGTGAGAGTATATTAGGTAAAAGAATGGGTAAACGATGGCTTGAATCATCTCCTCAACTTTCAATTTTTAGCACTTAAGTGTTCATTGAGTTTTAATTGGTAAATCCTGAACGTTCTCCTCTAACAAGCAGTCAAAACTTTAAAGAAAACTGAGACTTAACAACGAATTTACCAAGTATATGCAAGAAAGAACCATTCGACAATGTATGAGAATCCCCTCAGAAATGACGATTGGCTCAATAGCTCACAAAGGGTTATTAGCTTCCACTACTTGTTCTTTTCGCACAATATTCAGTTTAACTCAATTTTCAGGTTTTCTACATAGCTGCTAATTAGTGCACAGAAGTGTTGGGTACATAATAGCTTTACAGATGCAATTCATTTCGGTGATACAAAAAAAACGCTTGGATTTAATCCATAAGGAGATGAGAACACTACAAATGTGTCATTGTCTAATTAACAAGCAGGCGAGGTTATTCAGAGTTATTCTATCAATATGATTCAAAAATTTTCAAAATTTTAACAGACTGTATTCCCATTAAATTTAAAACATATCTAGGTGCAAAACCTGATTATGACGGGTGTATACCTATCTATTATCTCCTACCCCCAACTGAAAACAACAAAGTCCCCAGAAGTTGATTTTCAATAAATAAAATAGATGGGTATCACCTGTATAGAGTAAATGATGATCGCAAGCAAAGCAACCTAGCATAGAAAAGTAGAACACAATCTCCAAAACAAACAGGATCAATAAATAAGAATAACACGATAAAACCATGATCCAACAAACTAAACCACTGTAATATGAACATAATAAAATACAAACAGAGATACATAATGTCCATACAAAAAAAAACAACTAACCACATAATACAACCAAAACCACCAACATATATCCAACCAACCAAAAATACATAAATACCACCTCCCCAACGAAAACTAATCGACCCCAGACGGCGTATCATCGGCTATATCAGAAGGGATGTCGATGGGAGTAGGCGGCAATATGGTAGTAGCAGGGGCGGCAGCAGATGGCCCGGAAGCAGCAGTGGAAAAAGGATCAGCAGCCTCAGAATCTGGGGCAGCATCAGATGATGGCACAGTGGTAGGTGGTGCAGACGGGGCCGTCGATGGATGCAGAGTAGAATGAACAGTCGACTCAACCCCGATCTGAATCAAAATGGACTCCAGTAGAGTCTGGAGATGGTCTATCCTGCCCTCGAGTCTAATCCTGGCCTCTCTCTCCTCCAATAATAGCTCGTGAACTGTCGGGAGAGGCACAGAAGAAGAAGACTCTCCCTGGGCCTGAGTCTGCGACCGCTGTCGCAGCTCAAACTGCTGAACCGCAGCAACTGGATCATCCTCATCATCCGAATCAAGCTCCTCCACCTCAGTAGGTGTCCCTGAAGCTCCGGCCTCCGTGTCCGTACCACCACGCCTCTTCTTCCTCCCCCTCACCCTCGCTGTCCCTTTCCCCTTTCGCTTCCTCTTCTGGGCGTCGGAGCGGCGAGCAGCCGCCTCGCTAAATCGGCGAGGAGAAGGGCGGATATCATCCCCAGCGAGCTCGAGGAACCCGGCATCAGCCATGACCCTCTGAATAGCCCAAGCACCCTTCAGGTGCTTCCTGGACGAGATATAACGGGTGGGGTGGACCATAAAATCAATATATAGGCGTGGTATACAAACAGGCTGTCCCGTCCCCACTGCATATAAGACTCGCGCATACCAAGCCGCGATCTTCTCTCGATAGGAAGTCACTAGGAGGCAGTTGCTGAGGACCAAATGAAGCATGTGGTAATCATCAGTGAGCAAGTGGTCCTCGATCAAAGCATCGCCATCCCAAGACGGAACGGCGCCTCCAGTGAGCTCTCGAATAATAGTGGATGGTGGGGTCACTGGTGCGTCAGGTCGGTGGGGGCAAACATAATCAGGTACCTCTGGTACCCCCAACGCGGCAGAAACGGTGGCGGGACTGATGATGAACGACCGGCTCCGAAAGAAAGCATGGTAGGTGAATGGTGTATACGGGTCGCTGATCATAGTCGCACACGCACCTCTAATCCAAGATAGATTGACACTCTTGGCCAACGACAGGAGATGGAACCAGTGAGGCATAGAGCGGATCCGTGTAAGGAACCATGGGCTCTCCGTCCAGATGTGCTCGATAGGGCGCTCGACCATCACCATCCGTGTCTGAAAATACCTCTCGTACCAAAGCCTGTCCTCGTCATTCCGGAACCCGTGTTCGGGTACCGGATCTGGTATAATACGGCTGAGAGGCTTAGACTTATGGTAGCCCGTCACTGGATTCATCTGGCAGTCCTGAAAATAAGACCACACAAGATACAGATAAGAACAGGGAGATGAGATGACTATGCGGATGAGATGGAAGGGATGATGAGATGACTATGCGGATGATCAGAGGATTGATTAGGGCGTCTTTTTGGATGCCAGAAATCGAAAATTGCCCAGTCGCCTTATCCTCTGTCTTCGAGCGATTGAAAGTGATAGTGAGGGAAATGAAGAGGTGTCCTGAAGACGCCTCGTTTAAATGCTTAGTTCGATCGATCGAACTATGTTCGAGCGATCGAACACAAATCCCTCAATCGATTGAACATAAACTACAAGCGCTTGAACATCCAGGTTTCGATCGATCGAACTGGGTTCGATCGATCGAACACAAAAATTCCAGAACTCAATGGAAAACATGAACCACATCACACCCAACTATCAGAAACCATTCTGGACATGCAGAGAGACTGAAAAGCAGTTGACATACAAGCATGTATGACAGAAATTCATCCTCAGAATAGAAAATTGCAATTCATATAAAAATAAAACTTAATAATTGCATCCAAATTGCAACATTATCATCCCCAACTGTGGTATAAAACCTTATTAAACTAAAGAAAACTAAAAATAAAACTAAAACTAAAACTAAAAACATTTTGTCAAGGATTACATTCCAGTTGATAAATAAAAGATGAAATGAAACAGAAACAACTGAAATGCAGCACTAGTCTTCGAGTATAAAGATTTCCTCTTCCACAATCTCTTCATAACCCGCCGAATCTTCAGAAGTGGAGTCCAAACTCGATGATTCCCTTTCCCAGAACAATCGAAAAGCAGCAAGGACATCATCAAACAAATCTGGAATCTCCAAAGAATTTAAAGCCCATGCAAGAGGTGATCCGGACGGAGACAAGGATAACGGAGTATGATTGCGCAACGGACTCTCCTCTCGCGGCGGAGTATATGGAGGCCTTATGTAGGGCCCAAGACCATGAATCAGTTGATGTGGAAGGAAAACCGGGATGCCATTTAGGAACATAGTGACAATCCTGGACAAAAGACAACAAACTGAAATTAAAACAACAGAACACAAGAAACACGAATTAACACAAAAAGAAAAAACAACGAATAGAAACAAAAATACAAGGAAATGTGACGAGGTCTAACCTCACTATTGGCATAGGTTCCCAAAATGCACTGGCTGGTAAGGGGCATTGGAGCCTGAATAACAAGTAGCTCAGGTGCACATAGCGGTATGGGACCAACTCCGGAACAAGGAAGTCATCCACAAAAATAAAGACGGCATTGTGGCGTTCTGGGACGACATCCTGCAGGTCGTGATCCTCCCATGGCTCCCACATATCATCGTTTTCCCACTGCGCCATGAGTGCATCATCCACCATGCGTCCCATATACAGGTCGTCTTCGTCATCCACACCCTCGTCATCCTGAAATCCCATATTTTCGTATGGATTGATGTCCAGGAGGGCTGGTGGATATGGAATGTACCCTTGAGCAGCATCAATGAGAGAATGAGCTTCAGGATCTTGATGAAGCAAGGGGCAGGGTATGAGTTCACCCTCAATCCAGGTGCCACAGCGACATTCTGAATCAGCCCAAGAACCGACAGAGTGAACATCATCCCCTCGCATCTACGCACCTGCAACAGAGTGGTTTAAGTATAATGGATTAGAACTAGATCACAAACACAAAAGAACGAACAACAACGTAAAAACAAAAGAGCAAAAGAAACTAAAATGCAGGGAAAGAAGAGAAATACAACAACAATTTGGAATTCCACTTTGGATTTTTAAGTCGTGGAATAGCTGGGCTCATCCAGCTGGATGTGCTCAACTTCAGAGTGGAAATTCTCCAAGAACGGTTTCAATCTTTGGCCATTGACCTTGAAACACTCATCGTTCTTAGGATTGACAATCTCAACCGCCCCATGTGGAAAAACAGTTTTTACGATGAACGGGCCTGTCCAACGGGAACGGAGCTTTCCTGGGAAAAGGTGGAGGCGAGAATCATACAGCAATACTTTCTGCCCCGGCTCAAATGCTTTACGAAAAATCGTACGATCATGTCGAGCCTTCAACTTTTCCTTATGCAACTTTGCAGAGTCATACGCATCTCGTCGTATTTCCTCTAGCTCTGCAAGTTGGAGCTTGCGTAGCTGACCTCCTTCTTGAATATCAAAGTTCAATGAGCGTGTTGCCCAGTAAGCTTTATGTTCAATTTCAACAGGAAGATGGCAAGCTTTCCCGTAAACCAATCTATACGGGGACATACCAAGATTAGTCTTATAGGCAGTACGGTATGCCCATAACGCGTCAGTCAACTTGTATGCCCAGTCTTTTCGATTGGAACTAACCGTCTTCTCGAGAATATGCTTGATTTCTCGGTTAGCCAATTCTGCTTGCCCATTTGACTGTGGATGATAGGCAAGAGCGATTTTATGATGGACCCCGTATTTCTTGAGAAGTGACTTCAAGGGTCTATTGCAGAAATGCTTTCCTTGGTCACTTAGTAAAGCTTTCGGAGTACCAAAACGAGACAAAATATGCTCTCTTAGAAATGACATGACCGTTCTGTGGTCATTTCGTCTCGTTGGTATCGCTTCTACCCATTTAGATACATACTCGACAGCAAGGAGTATGTATTCACAGTTGTTAGACTTGGGAAATGGGCCCATAAAATCTATGCCCCAACAATCAAATATCTCAATTGTAATGATAGGGGTTAAAGGCATAGAATTCCTTTTAGAAATGGTTCCAAGCTTTTGACAGCGTTGGCATGTCTTACAAAAGGAATAAGCATCTTTGAAGACTGTGGGCCAGTAAAAACCGCTTTGTAAGACTTTTTGTGCGGTCTTTTGTGACGCGAAGTGGCCACCGCATGCCTCAGAATGGCATGACGCTAAAATTACGGTTATATCCTCGTTGGGGACGCAGCGCCTGATGACCTGATCAGCACAGCACTTGAAAAGGTATGGGTCATCAAAGAAGAAATGGCGCGCAAACGAGAGGAACCGTTTCCTATCTTGGTTCGACCAATGAGTCGGTGTCTCACCTGTGACAAGGTAGTTTACCACATCAGCATACCAAGGCAGACTACTTACTGCCAGTAGCTGTTCGTCTGGGAACTCATCTTTAATGGATTGGGATTCAGTGTTATCGATAAAAGTCAACCGGGATAAGTGATCCGCAACCACATTCTCTACTCCTTTCTTATCTTTAATTGTTAGATCGAACTCTTGGAGTAAGAGTATCCAGCGAATAAGCCTTTGTTTAGCGTCTTTCTTTGACAAAAGATACTTGAGGGCTGAATGATCTGTAAAACAGACGATTGGCGACCCTATCAGGTAAGACCTAAACTTGTCCAGAGCGAATACTACAGCCAGCAGCTCCTTTTCAGTAGTAGTGTAATTCATTTGAGCTTCATTTAAAGTTCGGCTGGCGTAGTATATCACATATGGCTTATTATCCTTTCTCTGGCCTAGGACTGCACCAATGGCGTAATCACTAGCATCACACATTAATTCGAAAGGCAAACTCCAGTCGGGTGCCTGTATTATAGGTGCGGAGGTGAGGAGATCTTTTAGATCCTCAAAGGACTTTTGGCAACTCTCTGACCACTCGAAAGGTGCATCTTTGACAAGAAGTTGACAAAGGGGTCGAGAAATTGAGCTAAAATTCTGAATGAATTGACGATAAAATCCTGCATGCCCCAAGAATGAACGAATGTCTCGCACTGTACGGGGGACAGGTAGATTTGAGATTATGTCGATCTTAGCCTTATCCACCTGGATTCCTTCATCAGATATTATGTGGCCGAGAACTATACCCTTGGTCACCATAAAGTGACACTTCTCCCAATTCAAGACTAGGTGTTTGTCCTCACACCTCATTAGAACTTGCTCGAGATTGCTGAGGCAATCTTCAAAACTATGGCCAAACACTGAAAAATCATCCATGAAGACTTCAAGGATTTTGTCGACCATGTCACTGAATATACTCAGCATGCACCGCTGAAAGGTAGCCGGTGCATTGCATAGGCCAAATGGCATTCGTCGGTAGGCAAATGTACCGAATGGACACGTGAATGTGGTTTTCTCCTGATCTTCAGGAGCAATCTCAATTTGATTATATCCACTGTATCCATCCAAAAAGCAGTAATACTTGTGACCCGCCACCCGTTCTAGCATTTGATCCATGAATGGCAACGGAAAATGGTCCTTCCGGGTCACAGTATTTAACTTCCTGTAGTCAATACACATCCTCCATCCAGTGGGGACGCGTGTTGGTACCAACTCGCCATCTTTGTTCGGGATGACCGTTATGCCTGCTTTCTTTGGAACTACTTGGGTAGGACTAACCCAAGGACTATCAGATATAGGATATATCATCCCAACATCAAGTAGTTTTAGCACTACTTTTTTAACCACTTCTTGCATGTTGGGATTCAGACGCCTTTGCATTTGCCTTGAGGGTTTAGCGTCTTCCTCCAGATATATCTTATGCGTGCATATGGATGGGCTTATTCCTTTGAGGTCAGCAATTGTCCATCCCATAGCATCCTTATGCTTGGTAAGCATTTCCACTAGCTTACTTTCCTGTCCATGAGTTAAAGCAGATGAAATGATCACAGGATAAGTTTTTCCAGCCCCCAAGAATGCATATTTTAGCTCTTTGGGAAGCTCCTTCAATTCTAACTCCGGGAACTGGAAACTAGAGGGCATTACCAACTTGGTTTTAGGAGGCAGTGGTTCATATGGCATTACCCACATGCAATCGGCTCTATCCTCCTCTATCGTATCCATCATAAGACACGTCTGGTTTAGGTCAGCATCCAATGGAGTTGACTCTGCGGGCTGATAGATATCGCCAAATTGAGTCATCACAACTTCCAAAGGATCCTTGTAGTCGACCAAGTCAACTTCATCTTCAATGACCGTGTCTATATAATGGATTTCTTCCTCATCATCGTATTCTTCAGGTCGGGGATTAGAAAAGATCTTGATATTCAACGTCATGTTCCCGAATACGATAGTCATGATACCAGTTCTAATCTTGATTGTGGCATCAATAGTGTTGAGGAACGGCCGTCCAAAGATAACCGGGATATGTGCACCAGGATTAGACACAGGTTCTGTGTCTAATATCACGAAATCAACCGGAAATACAAAAGTGTCTATTTGGACAAGGACGTCCTCTAATACCCCTCTACGGTACTTCACAGATCTGTCTGCCAATTGCAAAGCAACTCGAGTGGGTTTGAGTTCACCCAACCCTAGCTGTTTATAGACTGAATATGGCAGCAGGTTCACGCTTGCTCCTAAATCGAGGAGTGCGTTGTCTATCTTTTGATTCCCAATTCTGCATGAGACAGTAGGTGTACCGGGATCTTTGAGTTTTGGAGGCAACTCATTTTGAATGATCGCGCTTGCTTGGCACGCGACATAAGCATGTTTCTTCACGCTTTGCCTCCTCTTGACCGTGCATAGATCTTTGAGATACTTTGCATAGGCCGGCACTTGCTTGATAGCATCTAGGAGTGGAAGGTTAATTTTAACTTGCTTAAACAATTCCAAAAACTCCTGATTCTTTGTCTCATTCTTGGGTTTCTTCAACCGTTGAGGATAGGGTGCAGGAAAGGGGCATTTTGGTGGTTCCTCCTTAACAGACTCCTTCCCAGGCCTTCGCTCAACTTCTTCTTCCACTCTAGGAGCTTCAATGTTTGCCTTGATTGGTTCGTCCTTAGTAGACGGCTCCTCCTCTCGAGTAGATGGTAGCTCAACTTCTTCATCCACCACTTCCTCCTCTTTGTACACTTCGGGAGTGGACAGAGGCATGCTTTTCTCTATGATTTTTCCACTTCTCAGTGTAGTCACAGCTTTAGCATGTTCTTGATTGTTAGGACCATTGTTATGTCCCTTGGGGTTCTGAAGTGGTTGGGCAGGGAATGTTCATCCTGAGACTTCTTGCCGTGCATCTATCCTCTCTAATGTAGCAGACATTCTACTCATCATTTGGATGAGTTGCTGAGTTAGATTGGCATTAGCAAGTGGCTCTTCTTCTTGTACCTTCTTGTGCGGTGGCACATAGGCATTGGTTTGTGGTGCATTGGAGGGTTGAGCTTGATTGTAATTGTTGGTTCTGTTTTGATTGTAATGCTGGGCTGGCCTATTGTTTTGCCCTTGATATTGATTGTTGTTGTAGGGCTGCTGTTGATATTGATTTTGGGCCCCAGCATTATTTCTCCAATCAAAACCGGGGTGATTCCATCTATTGTTACTTTGAAAGTTATTGTTGGAATTCCCCGCCCCCCGAAAACCTTGCATGGCATTCATCTCTATAGGGGCTTGCTCTTGAAAATATGGCACATTAGGACAATATTGAGTTGTATGTCCCAACATGTTGCATGTGCCACATGGTTCTTCAGGCATGACTTGCCTAGAGCTCTCTCCTTTCATGCTTAACTCCTCTACCTTCTTTGCTAGCTCTGCATACTTAGTCATGAGGTGATCTTCATTGGTTAGCTGGTATAGGCTTTTCTCCTCTACACAGGATATCTGTGAGCGTGAGATATTGTCAGAATTTGACCATTCGTGAGCGTATTCAGCTAACCATTCGAAATGGGCTTCGGCCTCTTCAGTGTTTTTACGCAGAAATGGTCCAGAGCTCATCGTTTCCACCAACTTCTTTGTTTCACCATTCAATCCCTGATAAAAGAAGCTGATAGTTCGCCATTTCTCAAACCCATGGTGTGGGCATGAAAGAAGCAAATCTTTGAAACGCTCCCACGCTTGTGTGAAGATTTCATTGTTCTTTTGTTTATAGGAATTGATTTGACGCTGAAGGTCTGTGGTCATGCGAGTAGGATAGAATTTCTTCAGAAACGCGGTGCTCATCGCATGCCAGGTGAAAATTGAATTCGGTTTTAGGGAGTGGAGCCACGCCTTCGCTTTATCTTTCAAAGTGAAGGGGAATAGCATTAGATGCGTCACCTCCCTAGGACAAGTTTGCGAGAATGTTTTGCAAACATCCTCGAAATCGGTGACATGTAAATACGCCTTCTCGCTTTCCATCCCATGAAAAGTGGGAAGCAGTTGAATCATCCCATTGCGAAACTGAAATTCGCCATTATGCGGTGGGATTTGAATGCAAGAGGGCGTAGGTGCATGTTCTGGTTGCATGAGATCGCAAAGAGGACGGAGTGCCTCATCGATTGGTACCACAACATTGTCACCATTTTCACTCTGATGATCATCCATTGATGCAGTTGGAGTGGCTATTGGGTTGATGGAGCTATTAGAGTCAGACAGATAGAAAGGATTTCCAAAAATTCCTTCAATGGAATTCTCGGACATGAACTGAGAGGGTCCCTAGGGTGAGAACTTACCCAAAAGAACTGAAAAGAAGAGAAAATAAAATCAGAAAGAGATGAAGAGAGACTGAGGTAATCTAAGGAATTGATCGTCGCCTTCCCCGGCAACGGCGCCAAAAACTTGACACGAGAAAAATCTTGTGCGCTCTTGTGCAGTACCCAAGTGTAGGTAGACGTGCAAGTAATATCTGGTAAGACCAGGTCGATCCCACAGGGAAGGTGTTGACCTATTGATTTAGACTATCCTCAAAGAAAACAAAATAAAATAACTAAGATCTAATGATGGTGCAGAACACGAAGTTCCACAAACAAGGATTACTAATGAAAATGATTAAAATAAACTAAACAATCGAACTAACTAATTAAAACAGTACTTTGAATTAAGGAGTTTAAATTTAAAAAGAAAGTGTTGGGATTACACGAATCCGCAGTAACCTAGCCATCTACCATGCATTTGCCTTGAAGCACAAAGGAGTACATTACCTACAGTTTTCCGTATTCCTCAAAAGATAAAGATTCTATGGCCCTTTCATGACCGGGACCATATCATCACAGTTAAATTAAAATACTTGAAAGCGGTTTAATCCAATAGTTAAGACTCGCATCCTCAATGGTGTTAGCATTGAAGATGGTTTGCAAAATGTATTGAAAGAAAATGCCTTAGGGCCTTAATTTTAAAACTGTTTTGACAAACTGAACATTTATTTGGGACAGAATGATAACAAATCCTAAAACAAAAGGTCCTGGAATACTGCAGGGAACATCCTCAAGAATCTGAGAGTTCGATCGATCGACGCGCCTTCGATCGATCGAATACCTTCATCCCTCAATCGATCGAACTAACTTCGATCGCTTGACTGTCTCTGGTTCGATCGATCGAACTAACTTCGATCGATCGAACACAGCGATTATTCTGCTGCATGGCAGAGGCTGGAGATCACTGTTTCATCGTGTTCTCCCAACCTGGGACTACTCAGACATAGTCTGGAGTGTCAAAGATTGATTTTTAACGTAAGAAAACATTAATACCCTGTTTGGTTGCGAGTTTTTCATAAAAACTATCAAATCTATGGTTTTAACAATATCTAGCATATATTACCACGAGATGAGCAATTAAACTACACCTACAAAGTGCAGAATGTAAATGAATGATATATAGATAACCTGGAATGAAGAACACTAGTATTAACTCAGAGAAATCCAGTCCACAATATGAAGATTCAATGAAAACCTACAAAACCAAACAAAAATCTCTATCTCTCCTTCTAAACTGTTGAAAAACAGAGTGGGCGTCCTTATGGACGTGTACAAAACTCCTATATATAAGAAAACCTAAGAAACTAGGGTTAAAACCCGCATTCTGCTGCGCACGTAAATGTTACTGGAAATACCCCGTTCGATCGATCGAACTGATCTCGATCGATCTAACCCTTACTCTTCAAGCGCTTCAACACTCTTCAAGCGATCGAACGCTCGATCGATCGAACCTTCTTAGAGCGATCGAACTTCACATTTTAGCTTTGACTTCTTTTGTTTGCATTCCAGCATTCCATTTATTCTGATGTTCAACTGTTTAGTCCACACAGCAGTAATCTGCATAAACAACAGCTAAAACAATACAACTTATCATAGATTAATCATATTGTATAAAAATTATCCTTGCAATGCAAATTGCGGATAACACGGGAAGTTGTGATAAAAACTAATACAATTCTTCCTTTTAGCGCGGTTGTATTTTACAAATACCCCCGCTTTGCAGTTACTAATAAAACATAAGCTCCAAAATTAAAACTTACTAAACTATTACATAATTCCAGGTCTTAGGCACAAACGCCCTTAGTCAAAACTAACATAAAGTCTATTACAACTTCCAAAATAAAAGACATAGGAAATATAAAGCAGCCTCCTGGAAAGTCTCCTGCTTCTAACTAGCATAGTCGAAGTACCCTGGCTGCTCCTGACCCTGAAAATCTGGACATACAGTCCAGGACGCATCAACGCCGTCAGCTTATGCAAACTGGTGAGCAAAATAAACAAGTGCTCGCAATGTATATATGAGCAAATGAACAGCGGTGCAATTTAACTTTAAAAGCAATAGATTCAAGGTTCCAATTCCAACATAAGAAACGGGGGAATAAAGTAAGCCATAAATATGCGACCGTGCATGAACAATGTAACATCTCATCTTTCTGACTCTTTTCTCTCAACAAACTCGATTCAACAAAACCATTACCTCAGATACCAGGAATAATATCCGATCGATATCCAAACCGTACTCAATACCATCGCTTCGGATACCAGGAATAATATCCGATCGATATCCAAAACGAGCGCCTTAGATACCAGGAATAATATCCGATCGATATCTAAGCCGTAACTCAATACCATTGCTTCGGATACCAGGAATAATATCCGATCGATATCCGAAATGAGCGCCCTAGATACCAGGAATAATATCCGATTGATATCTAAGCCGTAACTCAATACCATCGCTTCGGATACCAAGAATAATATCCGATCGATATCCGAAACGAGCGCCCTAGATACCAGGAATAATATCAGATCAATATCTAAGCCGTAACTCAATACCATCGCTTCGGATACTAGGAATAATATCCGATCGATATCCGAAACGAGCGCCCTAGGTACCAGGAATAATATCTGATCGATATCTAAGCCGTACACAACACTGTCGCCTCCAATACCAGGAATAATATCTGATCGATATTGAGGTCGCACACCAGACCGCCACTCTTTGCTCTTTTCACGCTTTCTCACACACATGCATGTTGACACAACCTCGACCCTAATATGTATGTCAATGTTCACAATTTGTAGTAGCAATTATTAATCTCAAAGCTGGATATTCGTTCAGCATAAATCTCTGTCTTAAACGTTCTTATAAGTTCAATTCCTAACAGTGAGCCTTTAAAACAATGCATTTACCAAACAATTCTTTAAAAACTTTCAAAACCTTTTCCAAACAGTCCCTTATAAAAAAAAAATACAAAAACTGCTTAAACTGCCCAGGACGCGCGAGCGGGTCGCGCGCGCGAAAGGGGATTGGTCGCGCGCGCGAAGGAAGGAATGGTTCGTGCGAGCGGGTCGCGCGCGCGAAGGGGGAAAATGTGTCGCGCGAGCGGGCTGCGCGAGCGAAAGGGGAAAATGTGTCGCGCGAGCGGGCCACGTGATCGAAGCCTCGCGCGAGCGGGTCGCGCACGCAAGTTGTCACATTTTCATCATCTTCTTCGTTTTTCCCCTGTTTTCAAACATGTCGTGCAATATATGAATTTCTTCGTCTTTCCTCGTAGATTAAGAATATGCGATCAATTTAAACTAATACAGATTGTATCACTAGATATTCGCGATTAAAGTAAGGGTGTCAAAACTTTAAATCAACCGTACGTCGCGATACGGATGAATTACTCCGTAGGATTCGAACCGTAGTTTATTGGGACTAAAATCTTTCATTCTCAATTCTCGAATTTCATTTTGGTTAACTTTTGTAAAACTCCAATTTTCCAAGCTTTAATGATGTATCTATATATATACACATATACACACATATTTACACTGAAATATACATATATAGACATGGCGAGTGAGTTTAAATTACTCACTGAGGGCAATTATACAGAGAATTTGAGACCGAGAATTCCGCCGTCAATTCCTTCGTTTGAGAATTCTCCTCCGTTCTTGATTTTGAGATATATATATATATGTAACTATATATGTGACAGAATATATATATATAATCTGTATGTGTGTGTGTTGTTCTTAAGAGAGAGCAAGAGAGTGATTGAGAGAATTGAGGGAGATACAGTGAGTGGGAGATGAGAGACTGATACAGTGATATATATAAATTGCCCAAAATTGGGCTCCAAGCAAAGCCATAAGAAACGCACGGTGTGGTTGAGCTCACGTGCTCCCACACCCAAAACGCGATATAAACGCAGATTAAAATTAAAACTGGTATTTTACGGTTGATATAAAAAAATACAGAAAATTACTATTAGCGTAAAGAATAAATTCCGGTTTATACAAAATATAGATATTGTTTTTAATACCACCGAAAGCATTTTCTATATTTTTAAATATTACGGTTTGACCCCCGAATAAATATTTATAAAAAGAAATTAAATCGAAATAAACATTTATTAATGAAAAAGAAGTTACATGGTGTTACACTCTACCCACCTTAACAGAGATTTCGCCCCGAAATCTAAGCTAACTAATCCTGAAACAACTCGGGGTATCTAGTCCTCATGTCTGACTCTAACTCCCACAACGCTTCTCCCTCGTCATGATGCCTCCACTGAACCTTAACCAAAGGCACGTCTCTTCTTCTCAGCCTCTTGATACTCTGGTCAAGAATCCTCACAGGTCTATCCTTGTAGACAACATTTTGACTTGTCTCAATATCTTCAAAATTAACAACATGTGAAGGGTCCTGTATGTATTTTCTTAACATACTGACATGGAACACGTTATGAACACCAGACATCTTTGGTGGCAACGCGAGTCGATAAGACACTTTCCCAACACGCTCCAATATTTCAAATGGTCCGATGAAACGAGGTGCCAACTTCCCTCTTTTCTGACCAAAACGTACTACTCCCCGAACGGGTGAAACCTTAAGGAGTACATGATCTCCGACACTGAACTCCAAATCCTTTCATCGCCGATCCGCATAACTCTTGTGTCTACTCTGTGCAGTTTTCATTCTTTCCTTGACCAGTGAAATCTTCTCATTGGTCTCTCTCACCAACTCTGGTCCCAACAATTCTGTGTCTCCCACTTCAGCCCAACACAACGGAGATCGACATGGCCGTCCGTATAAGGCTTCGAACGGTGCCATCCCAATACTCGAGTGATAACTGTTGTTATATGCAAATTCGACCAATGGCAAGTGCGTCTCCCAAGACTCTTCAAAATCGATTGCACAAGCTCTCAGCATATGTTCCATAATCTGATTAACACGCTCGGTCTGTCCATCGGTCTTAGGATGGAAAGCAGTACTCATCTTGAGCGAAGTTCCCATAGCCTTCTGCAAACTTTCCCAAAATTCCGAGGTAAAACGTGTATCGCGATCTGATACAATCGACACAGGCGCACCGTGCAGTCGCACCACTTGCTGTAGGTATATTCGACTCATCCTTTCTACTGGGTAAGTCATATTGTACACGATGAAGTGTGCGGACTTCGTCAGATGATCCACAATTACCCAAATCGCGTCATGGTTTTGTTGTGACCGGGGTAGTCCAACCACGAAATCCATAGTTATGTGTTCCCACTTCCATCCTGGAACAGGTAGGGGTTGTAACAATCTGAGGGTCTCTGATGTTCGGCCTTCACTTGTTGACAAATCAAACATTTGGACATAAACTCGGCTACTTCTCGTTTCATACCTTCCCACCAGAAGTTTCTCTTCAAATCTTTATACATCTTTGTTCCTCCTGGGTGTACTGTCAGTCTCGATTTATGTGCTTCTTCGAGAATATCTTTTCTCAAATCTCCGAAATCTGGCACACACAATCTGTCTCGACATCGGTATCCTCCATCGGTCCCAACCTTCCATTCTGTAGGGTCCTTTTTTGACATCTTGGCGAACCATACATGAAACTTCTCGTCTTTCTTTTGGGCCTCGATAATTCGACTCATAAGTGTTGGTTGTACCATGAGGCATCCATAGTGTTGCCCGACACTTCCCTCAGAAATCTGCATATCAAATTCTGCGATTGTCTCCAAAGCTTTCCATTCCCTCAACATCAATGAAGCAATCATTCCTTGAGGTTTTTGACTTAAGGCGTCAGCGACTACATTAGCCTTACCAGGGTGGTACTCTAATGTAAAGTCATAGTCCTTGATCAGCTCCATCCACCGGCGTTGCCTCATATTCAGCTCTTTCTGAGTAAACAAATACTTGAGGCTCTTGTGGTCTGAGAATAAATCAAACTTCTCCCCGTAGAGGTAGTGCCTCCATATCTTAAGCGCGAACACTACTGCTGCTAGCTCCAAATCATGAGTTGGGTAATTCAATTCATTCGGCTTCAACTGCCGTGAACCATAGGTGATAACCTTACCATCTTGCATAAGGACACATCCTAATCCTTGATAAGAGGCGTCACTAAAAATAGTGAACTTCTCACCATCCTTTGGTATCGCAAGCACTGGAGCTGTTGTCAATCTCTCTTTCAATTCCAGAAAAGCGCGTTCATGCTTATCAGTCCATTCAAACTTCAAATCTTTCTTAGTCAAACCAGTTAATGGGGCTGCTATCTTTGAGAAACCCTCTACAAATCTCCGATAGTAACCGGCGAGTCCCAGATAACTTCTGACTTCTGTAGCATTGGTTGGCCGAGTCCAATTCGCCACTGCATCGGTCTTTGATGAGTCAACTGCGATTCCTTGTTGTGAGATCACATGCCCGAGGAACTTGACTTCCTAAAGCCAGAATTCGCACTTACTGAATTTAGCATACAGGCAGTGATCCTTCAGAGTCTACAACGCGATCCGTAGATGTTGTTCATGCTCCTCCTCTGACTTGGAATAGATCAAAATATCATCGATGAAGATAATAACGAACTGATCTAAGTATGGCTTGAATACTCTGTTTATCATGTCCATAAACGCAGCCGGAGCATTCGTCATCCCAAACGGCATCACTAAGAACTCATAGTGTTCGTACCTCGTCCTGAAAGCAGTCTTAAGTATGTCTTCCTTCCGCACCCTCAACTGGAGATACCCTGACCGTAGATCAATCTTAGTAAAGGTCGTGGCTCCTTGCAATTGATCGAACAGATCGTCTATCCGAGGTAAAGGATACTTATTCTTAATAGTAAACTTATTCAATTCCCGGTAGTCAATACACAACCGCATTGTCCCATCCTTCTTCTTCACAAACAACACTGGTGCTCCCCAGGGTGAACTACTTGGACGAACAAAACCCAACTTCTCAAGTTCTTGAACTTGTTCCTTCAGCTCCAACAACTCTATAGGGGCCATCCTGTAGGGAACCTTGGTTATAGGTCGAGTGCCTGGTACCAGTTCCACACAGAATTCTATGTCCCTCTCAGGTGGTAATCCAGAAATATCTTGAAATACTTCCTCGAACTCTTTGATCACCGGTATTGATGATACTGTCACCTCTGCACTGACAACCTCAATGTTTGCTAGACATCTAGTGAGGAACATATCGCCCGAAGGGTTACATTGGAAATCGAAGAGTCGATTCCCATTGTCCGCAAATGTGATCCTCTTCCTTGTATAATCCAACTTCGCATCATTCTTCTCGAGCCAATCCATTCCCAGGATTATATCGAACTCCTTCATCGACAGAACCACCAATCTTGCCAAAAGTTCACTGTCTCCTAACCGTAGAGGACAATCCTTACATACATGTAATAACTTGACCGTGGTCCCTAAGGGTGAGACAGCACTCAGAGCTTCCTCTAAACATTGCGGTACTATTCCCAACTTCTGAACAATCTTAACAGATATAAAGGAATGTGTAGCACCCGTGTCGAATAAAACTTTAACATGAGAGTTAAACAAGGTTAGAGTACCTTCCACTGCTCGTTGCTCAGGCAGTCCCTCCTCATAAGCACCTCCTTCATATCCTGTTTCTTCATAACCAGCAGCCTCGGGAATAATAGCATTCAGGCGAGCCTGTCCTTGCTGACCATAATTGCCTCTCCTAGGAGCCTTGCATTCCGGACTTATGTGACCTGACATGCCACAATTATAGCACACAACTCCCGGATGATCAGCACGCCTAGTTAGTCTGCAATCTTTAGCTCGGTGACCGGGATTACCACAATTGAAGCAGTTATTGTTGATGTTCCCTCCTGTTGCTCGAGGCGGATATTGTTGTACTGCTTGTGTCTGTTGAGGTTTCTTTCCTCCATCCCAGGTCCTTTTCTGTCCTTGAGGGTACCCTAGTTTCTGTCCAGAATAACCCTTCTGCGGAGGTCGATTTCCAAACGGCATCGAATTCTGACAACCATTATTCTCTAACCCCGTAGCCAATCTCACCAGAGCTTCAAATGACTAGTTCAGATGCCCCATAGTCAGATGTCGGAGAGACAAGTTGAGGCCCCGGTGATACTTCTTGATTTTCCTTTGGGGTGTGTCCACCATATGTGGAGCAAAGCGAGACAGACGCTCAAACCGAGTAGTGTACTCACGGACAGTCAGATTCCTTGAGTCAATTCCATAAACTCTTTCTCTCTCTTGTCCTTCTCTTCTTCAGGAAAATACTTCTCGAGAAATCATTCCTTAAACACCACCCACGACATTCTCTTTGCAGCTTCTTCCCCTATGGTCGCCTTTTCTGCATCCCACCAATCAGCCGCTGCATATGACAGCTGAAAGATAGCCAGACGCTTCTTCTCCAGATCAGTGCACTCTATGGTCTCAAAGATACGCTCCATCTGGCGTAGCCACTGTTCCGCTTGCCAGGTTTCATCAGTCCCAGCAAAATACTCAGGTCGCAGAGCGCGAAACTCCTTGAGAAGCTTGTCTCCAGTCTGGTGGGCTTGCCTTCCATGCCCGTTATGATTCCCATTCTAATTATTGTTCCTTGCATTCTGATCGCTAACCCTCTCCAACCTCCTTACAAAAGCCTCAAACATTCCGGTTGGGTCTACTACCGGGGGTGCAGCTTCAATAGCGGGACGATTCCTGAGATTTCTTCCAGCCATATCTCAAGAGAAAGGTACTGTAGACACCCCAATTTTGACCGAACTATTAAACTTAGGGGGAATTTACCTCTAGAAACCAATGATGAATAATGTCCCGACGATTTTCTTCAAGTTCATCGCTTCGACTTCTGAAAAGCTTCAAGCTCCCAAAACTTGCTCCTAATATCCCTAGATTTGGCCAATCACTGACCATCTGTCTCGAGCTCACTAGATCATGGGTTACTTTCTAAAAAAAAATGGAATAGATTAAATAATAATAATAATAACGATATTTTATAAAAATAACATTGTTTCTCATTTTTTTAGATTCAAAAAGAAAAACAAAAAGAAGAAAAAGATACTATTTGGTGACTCATATGATTAATTTAGATTTAAAATGAAAAATGTGTCTATACATATATATATATATATATATAAGAAAAGGAAAATAATAAAAGAAAGTATCCCATGTGATTTGGAGAGTTAGAGATTCCTTGGCATATTCCTAATCCAAAGTAAATACCCAAAAAGCCCTTTATTGGGCACTAATCTCCCATGTGCTTTGAAGATGCTCTAGAATGTTCCTTTATTCTAGCCAACTTAAATGCCCTTCAAGTTTCTTGGAATTACATAGAAGTGCCATGGAGAGTTAGAGATGCCATAGAATATTCCTAACCCACCCCAAATTGACCTATCTACTCTTATCTTGGCCCCTAAGATAATGAAAGTCTATAAAAAAAAACCCATTTCTCTCATTTTGGGGGAGACACTTGAATGGTATAGAAAAAATATTGGGAGAGCTTTAGAGGAAAGAAATATAAAGAGAGAAACTCTACCAATTATTTTACCCAAATCCCACCAAAACTCTACCCAACCATCAAATCACCATTGAAGGAGCTTGAGGAAGAAGAAGAGGAAAAGCTTGAGGAATTCAACATCTCTACAAGTTTTGAGAAGATCTAGAGGTAAAGCCTTCAAATCTATATATATAATAATAATAATTCAATCACAAGTTCATAGTTCTAGGAAATTTTACACATTTTCAAAACCTCTCTTCCTACCCCATTTCATCACACACCACTTAGAACTTGTGATTGAATTTCATAATATTTCATTAATTTGGATCCAAAATAGAGCTTTGGATTTATGAATAAAAGAGTTTTAACTTGAAATTTTCAAATAATATTGTGATTTCCTTTATTTTGTTTGTATTCTTCTCAAGAAATCTATGAGATCTTCAATATCTCATTAGATTTCTTTGAGTTCGGTCCTCTAATTCCCTATGATCTTATGATTTATATGGGGATTAAAGTGGATTATGATCATCTCTACACATAGTTGGTTGAGTTCAAGTCTTAGTTCATGACTTGAAATCTCCTCATTAAAAATCTTGTGGGGATTCATGCTATATCCCATGGAGGTTTATGTGGATTTGTTTTCCTTTAGTCTCCAATGACCATCAAATGGTAGGAGAAATATTTTAAGTTTAAGACCATCTCTATGGCTTAGACTAACCTCTTCCTTGGGTTTTTGGAAGTTCTTCATACTTCATCCAAAACCTACATGTATGTGTGTCTTTAGCCTCCAATGACCACCAAGTGGTAGGAGTAATGATTTGAACTCAAGTTTTGGTCCATAAGTTTGAGGTCATTGTTTGGGATTTTGTGAAGTCCATTTCATACTTCATTAAAAGTCCATAAGTCTAAAGAGGTCCTTAGTCTTCAATGACCATTAAATGGTAGAAGAAATGATTTGGTTTAAGCCCAACATTATGATCTAATAGTTGAGGCCAATCAACAAAGTTGAACTAGCAAAATGAAAACAGTGGGCTCACAAACTGTTTTCGATCAAAGATTTTTAGTTCGAAATCTAACCGTTGAAATCAAGTGAAACCAACGGGAAAGTGTCAATAATACATTGTTTTACCACTGTAATTTTTGTTTTGGTAATATTTTATGCTTAGAATGGTTTGATCATGAGTTTTGTGAGACAACCACAATCTGTCCAGAATTTCAGAACAGTTTCAGAACAGCAAATCGATTTTAAAATTGATAGATCAGAGATCTAACCAAGTTTTCATGACCTCTAATAATTTTTTATAAGAACTGTAATGTGTTAGGAAGATTCCCTAAAAAGAATGAAGCAATTCAGATTTGTTTGCTATTTTTAAAAAATCATACAAGATCTCTGGACAGAGAGTTGTAAAATCCTGAGTAAGGTCTAGTATTTTATGTATTCCCGGAGATCTAACCGTTCAAACCTTAATTTTCTTTTTGGGTTAGAAACTAGACTCACAGAGGCATAACATATGCAAAAATCATTCAGATCCAACCATTGGAAGTATTTTATTCCTATTTTTGAACATCTGGTCTGCTATCTGTAATTCATAAAAAACTGCTACTATTTTTGTCTAATCTTATTTATTTCAACTCAAATGGTCTCTTAATGTCTTAGGACTCAAACCATTTTTTGAATAATGATAATTTAGATTAAACCCAGAGGCTTAGGGATCCAAATTAGTGAATAAATTCATATCTCATTCTTGTTCATATTCATGCATACATGGTAATATTCATAAGTAGGACTTATCTCTTGTCTTAGTTGAATCTAGTTGAACATGACTTAGGATTAATTACTCTTTGATATTATATCTTGTCTAAGGCATGTGTACTAACCTTTGTTTTGTAGCGCATTTGAGGTACAATTTCTCATCCCTTCTCTAGTTTAATTCATTTCGTTGATTTTTGAATTGATTTTCGACTTCATGTGCGACACCTTAGCCTAGGTTTTGCCTTATGTGTATATATGTGATAGAGACCTTTTCTTAGGATTTTTGTTCTCGCATGCATTGCGCGTTTAATATTCGCGGCCGGATCCCGGGTATGTTTTCTAGTTCTCTATTGCATATTATGTTGCTTGCTACTTGAATTACGTGGCTTATGAATGATATTTTGCCGTTAGCAATTTTACACCATTTCCAACATGCTTGTGTTATGTATACCTATATATGTATTAATTGAGGGCATGCTTAGATTATTAATTTGATTAAAAAGGATGTTGAGTAGAGGCCTATCGCGAGATAGGATGAAAGGGGGTGTTTTAGTCCGCCGGGCTCCTTCCCCTTTCATTCCATAATCCCCGGACCCAGTTTATCTTTGGTTTCGCAAAAGATCAGTTCGCTTAAAAATGGTTTCTTAATTTTCTTTTTAAAAATTAAGTGGCGACTCGTATTTGATTTTGATGTGAAAAATGTTTTAAAAGTGGGTAAGAAAACCTGCGATATCCACAGGTACCTATTCATCAATCAACAGAATTCGGTCAATCTCTTGAGAAGAAAGAAAAATTCTCAACGATAGACAGCGGCTAAACACGGAATGAAGTCGAACTATCTTATCTTAATTCTATCTTAACGGGAGGTCCTATGTGTTCTGGACAATTGGTCGAGCCATAACCTGGCTTTGATACCAAAAAGCCTGTCACGCCCCGACGTAGCATAATACAGGAAAGCATTTAATTTCCTTTATGGACTCGTAGGTCGTGACAAGTGAGTATGACCAATTGTACCTGCAACAAATTAAATAACTTAAACAGCATTTTTAAAGAAAGGTTACTAATAAAACATAAGCTCCAAAATAAAAACTTACTAAACTATTACATAAGTCCAGGTCTTAGGCACAAACGCCCTTAGTCAAAACTAACATAAAGTCTATTACAACTTCTAAAATAAAAGACATAGGAAATATAAAACAGCCTCCTAGAAAGTTTCCTGCTTCTAACTAGCATAGTCGAAGTACCCTGGCTGCTCTTGACCCTGAAAATCTGGACATACAGTCCTGGACGCATCAACGCCGTCAACTTATGCAAGCTGGTGAGCAAAATAAACAAGTGCTCGCAATGTATATATAAGCAAATGAACAACGGTGCAATTTAACTTTAAAAGAAATAGATTCAAGGTTCCAATTCCAACATAAGTAACGGGGGAATAAAGTAAGCCATAAATATGCGACCGTGCATGAACAATGTAACATCTCATCTTTCTGACTCTTTTCTCTCAACAAACTCGATTCAACAAAACCATTACCTCAGATACCAGGAATAATATCCGATCGATATCCAAACCGCACTCAATACCATCGCCTCGGATACCAGGAATAATATCCGATCGATATCCGAAACGAGCGCCTTAGATACCAGGAATAATATCCGATCGATATCTAAGCCGTAACTCAATACCATCGCTTCGGATACCAGGAATAATATTCAATCGATATCCGAAACGAGCGCCCTAGATACCAGGAATAATATCCGATCGATATCTAAGCCGTAACTCAATACCATCGCTTCGGATACCAGGAATAATATCCGATCGATATCCGAAATGAGCGCCCTAGATACCAGGAATAATATCCGATCAATATCTAAGCCGTAACTCAATACCATCGCTTCGGATACCAGGAATAATATCCGATCGATATCCGAAATGAGCGCCCTAGATACCAGGAATAATATCCGATCGATATCTAAGCCGTACACAACACTGTCGCCTCCAATACCAGGAATAATATCCGATCGATATTGAGGTCGCACACCAGACCGCCACTCTTTACTCTTTTCACGCTTTCTCACACACATGCATGTTGACACAACCTCGACCCTAATATGTATGTCAATGTTCACAATTTGTAGTAGCAGTTATTAATCTCAAAGCTGGATATTCGTTCAACATTAATCTCGGTCTTAAACGTTCTTATAAGTTCAATTCCTAACAGTGAGCCTTTAAAACAATATATTTACCAAAAGTTCTTTAAAAACTTTCAAAACCTTTTCCAAACAGTCCCTTATAAAAAAAATTACAAAAACTGCTCAAACTGCCCAGGTCGCGCGAGCGGGTCGCACGCGCGAAAGGGGATTGGTCGCGCGAGCAGGTCGCGCGCGCGAAGGGGGAAATGGTTCGCGCGAGCGGGTCGCGCGCGCGAAAGGGGATGGGTGTCGCTCGAGCGCGTCGCGCGCGCGAAGGGGGAAAATGTGTCGCGCGAGTAGGCCGCGCGAATGAACGGGGAAAATGTGTCGCGCGAGCGGGTCGTGCGCGTGAGTTGTCACAGTTTTATCATCTTCTTCGTTTTTCCCCTATTTTCAATTTCAAACTGTATTTTTACCCATTTTCAGATTCTGTTTCAAACATGTCGTGCAATATATGAATTTCTTCGTCTTTCCGCGTAGATTAAGAAGACGCGATCAATTTAAACTAATACGGATTGTATCACTAGATATTCGCGATTAAAGTAAGGGTGTCAAAACTTTAAATCAACCGTACGTCGCGATACGGATGAATTACTCCGTAGGATTCGAACCGTAGCTTATTGGGACTAAAATCTTTCATTCCCAATTCACGGATTTCATTTTGGTTAACTTTTGTAAAACTCCAATTTTCCAAGTTTTAATGGTGTATCTATATATATACACATATACACACAAATATTTACACTGAAATATACATATATAGACATGGCGAGTGAGTTTAAATTACTCACTGAGGGCAATTATACAGAGAATTTGAGACCGAGAATTCCGCCGTCGATTCCGTCGTTTGAGAATTCTCCTCCGTTCTTGATTTTGAGATATATGTATAACTATATATGTGACTGAATATATATATATTACCTGTATGTCTGTGTGTGTTGTTCTTAAGAGAGAGAGCAAGGGAGTGATTGAGAGAATTGAGGGAGATATAGTGAGTGAGAGATGAGAGACTGACACAGTGATATATATAGATTGCCCAAAATTGGGCTCCATGCAAAGCCATAAGAAACGCACGGTGTGGTTGAGCTCACGTGCTCCCACACCTAAAACGCGATATAAACGCAGATTAAAATTAAAACTGGTATTTTATGGTTGATATAAAAAAATACAAAAAATTACTATTAGCGTAAAGAATAAATTCCGATTTATACAAAATATAGATATTGTTTTTAAAACCACAGAAAGCATTTTCTATATTTTCAAATATTACGGTTTGACCCCCGAATAAATATTTATAAAAAGAAATTAAATCGAAATAAACATTTATTAATGAAAAAGAAATTGCAGGGTGTTACATTTCTTGTGGGCTGGATCTAGTTGAGTATATAGATGGATCATCCATATTAGTGCGGGTTCGGTTCGGGTTGGACCCGCGAGTGTTTGATCATGGACTCTGGTGAGTCTGTATTTGGGTAACCCATGGGTACGGGTCGGATCAGTGTTGACCCGCGGGTATTTAATTAAGTTAATATTAGTTATAACCCTTGATTGATTGTTTTTAAATTTTTTTAATTATTCTATTGAAACCTGATTAATGCATAATGACCTATTAATTAATATTATATTATTTTGCTAATTCAGATTAATGTCTATATGAATTAATTATAATATAGTATGTAATCATAAATGATTATAATTAGTTATAAATAAGTTATAAATGGTTGTTAAATGGTTATTAATTTCTTAAAAATAGTTTTAAATACTATAAATAAATTTATATATTCTGAAATATTATTTTAAATAAAATAATATTCCTATAATAAATTTTTTTTAATTATTTCTATATACTAGACTTATTATTTATTAGTTTAAATAAATGATAAGTGATAGTTTAAATTAAAATAATTAGGTAATAAATACCTAATGACTACATTTAAATATAGGAAAATTATATTTAATTTTCCTAAGGCCTAATACCTTTGTTTTATAAATTATTATTTATAAAACACAAACTTTAGTATTCTAATAATTTTTAATTATTTATCTAGGACCCGTTTGGTTGTATTTTAATTATTTAAATACCAAACTAACTCCGAAAATTATGAGAAAAATGTCACTAGCCTAAATTAAGGCCTAGTATTTAATAAAAATATATATGAGGGCCAAATGTCTTCCTAAAATATATTTTATTAGTAAGGTGTTTTTAAGCTTATAATTAGACGATTTAAACTTCCGAAATTCATAATAAATAAACCGTAGCTCAGAAAAATACGTGGTCAGTTTTCAGAGTCTTAGAATAATGTCTAGAACATTTTCTTAAAGTTTGGCGACCTTTCGGCACGGGAAAAAATACAGCTTATCTTTAGGGCCCAGACTGATATAGAAAACCCAGCCTTTTATGCGACGGACTCCGATTTGAGTATAGTCAATGGTGTTAGACTCAGAATGATGTCCAGATCATCATGTTGAGGTTTAGGAACCCACTCGGCACAATTAGCATTATGCCCTTGATTCTAGTACGCTTATTAATCAACATTCTATTTATTTATATACTCTGTAGGAACCACCGCTACGCTTGTTTCTACGCACCCACATTGAGGTGAGTCGTCCTAACTCACTTGGTATATTATAGAATTATTCTTTGTACATATACGTACACCCAGTGCATCTTGTGTGGACGATACTGATAAGTATTAATCATGTGAATGTTGAGATTCCTACTTATATTATGAACGCATGTTAGTTAACTATACTCCATCTCTAGTTAATAATCATTGACATTCTTGCTTATTATGTTTTCACGTTTATAGTCACATGAACATTCATATGAACATAGTCTAGTCATGAGGTCAATGTTGACGTTTGCATGGTTAGTCACGGGGACTAACCCAGTCATATTGTTGTATTGAGTGGACCGCAGTGGTCCGAGTGGTACAGTCAAGTAAATGGGAATAACGATGGAGCTGCTATAGGGCCCTGCTAGGCGACGATAGCCAGAGTTTCCAATTAAATCATTGAAGTTATGTATGAGTTGATGGTTGATACGCTATAGGGCCATGCTAGGCGACGATAGCAAAGTATCCATCAGAATACAATAGTTACCTTTTTAATGCTATAGGGCCATGCTAGGCGATGATAGCGCTGTAACTATTCTATTCTCCCGGCAAGGTCACGAGGACCTAAGAGTCCAATGATTACACTCTTTTAAAACCAAAATTTGCTATAGGGCCCTACTAGGCGATGATAGCAACATAATCATTCTACTCTAAGCTAACGGCGTTACACTGGTAATGTAACAAGTTACATGAGTCAGTTGTGGTGTCCATGGTGGAGTTAAAGTCGAATATATCGATACTGCATTGTGTCGTCATACTACCATGTCATATGCTCATTACTGTTGTTTCAAGATATTGTTGTACCTGTATATCCTTAAATGTATTAGGAGTGACCGATTAAGACGATTTCACTTAGCTTCAAAAGCTAACGACTCCTTCCCTACCTTGGACATTTTACGTCTAGGTTATAATGAGGAGGACTATCAAGGTAACCATGAAGGTGAATATCACTATCCTCAAGATGGGAACTATCAGGGAGATGATCCTGAAACAGACTATCAGGAAGAGTATGATAACGAAGGTTACGAGTTTGCCAGCTAGAAGAAGGACTCTGGCATACTTTCATATTAAGACTTCCTTTATGTTTTAAATAGCTATCTTTTGTTATGTAATAATTTAAGTGGCGTCGATAGCCCAAACTTATCTTTTGTGGTTTTCATTTGGAACTTCTGTAACAGCCTAAGTAACAAAACACTTTAAGTTCCCCCATGAATACCATTAGACGCTTTTGCAATTCCTTACTCTGATATATAAATTACGTTAATATGTTGCACGGACAGGTCAGTTTTATGTAACTCGTCATTCCCTATGGGTCCAGAAAGGAAATTTTAAATTTTCCCTATTTTTGGCTACTCTGGGGCGTGACAGTGAGAGAGAGATGATTATAATATGGCAACTATCCATAATTATAATATGGCAATATGATAATATGATTTTTTATGATTACGAAAATTTGGGAAGTTATGGTCAATGTTTAAAATACAACTTAGTATATAATCAAAATACTCTGCCTAAAGAAAGTTTGCTTTTTGCATTACATTCGGACAGAAGTGCTTATGGACATGCGTCAATCAAAACCTGTTTTTGAGGTTTTCAAGTGTCTTAAATTTATATAAATAAGATAATATATTCTTTTTGCGCACTGAACGTAATTTTTAACCCAAAAGTAGATCAATTTCATGCACCAATGTCAAAGTAGGCTAACAAAGTGGGGGAGTATAAATTTGTATTCACATCTATTACATTGTAGTAACATATCAAAGGTACAATGTTATGGAAAAAACCAAAATCAAACGTAACACAATATAATAGCCACAACATAATCTTTATACCACAATTCCACATAGGCACATACCTCTGTGAGGGTGATATAGACTCAAGAACTTTAATGTCAGAGTTTCTCTGTTTTTTTATTATTTAATTACTACTCACAAATTTGCGATATGTATACCTATGTCTACATGTATATTGAACCTAAACATTCACACCTTATATAATCAAAGGTATTTCTAAATTTGGGAAGTTATGATTATATGATTTTTTTTAAAATACACATAATGATCGAAATTCTCATAATGATAAAGAGTTATACTGTGGACCATTGCTTTTGGGTAATTAGTATTTGTTGGCAAAGAGTAATGTAGCTTTTGCTTAATTAATATTTACCATAACACTTTTTATGGTCCGGGGGTTTCATAATAAACAATTAGAAACTTTTGGGGGGTGTAAATGAAAAATAACAAGAGAGAGATCACAAACAGTCACGTAGAGAGAGGGAGAGTTTGGAGAGAGAGAGAGATCACAAACAGACCGTGCTTTTCCTTAATTAATTCTCATACTTTTAAAATACATTTGGACACAATTGGATTAAAAATACTTTTTGCACTAGCCATAATTACAAAATTTGAAATAAAAATTTAGAAAGCATAGCATTATTCAAACACAAAAAAGCATTCACGTAATTACAAAATTACAAATCCATGGGTCATTTTGAAATAGAGTAAGGTTATTACTTAGAAAAACCAATGAATCATGAAAGCCAAGAAAAAGTAAAAGAAAAAAAAGGTTAACTGCAACATGTACATGTACTCCTTTTGCACATGTTCAATGCCACAGAGAGCCACATGTTAACTCCTATTTATTGTGTTCTTATCGATTATAAAGAGAGAGTGAGAGACAGAGAGAAAGAGAAAGAGAAACAGAAAGAGAAAGAGAAACCTGATAGGAAAGGTGACTGTGGTAAAGGCTAGAATGCAGGTTGTGTGGCGAACTAGTGCTGAGAGAGAGAGAGAGAGACAGAGAGGGAGAGAGAGGGAGAGGGAGAGATTTATGGGAGGAGAGCGTAGAGAGCGAGGGATAGAAGGGAAATTGAGAGAGAATGAATGTGATATTATCAAACTTTAATTATAAAGCAACTGAAAAAAGTTGAGAGAGATTTGGAGGATTTAATTTCATTACTTAAATTAATTTCCTGTTTTTGCTATGTATCACTTCCTATTTCTCTCAACCATCATGGAGATTGATGTATTATAAAATCAAATTGATGTCTTAGGTAAGAGAGAGGGAATTAGGGAGTATGAGAGAGGGGAGTTAACACACGAATGGCCATGATTCCAGCAATAAAGATATATAAGGCAACATATATATACATGTTTGAAAATTGTAGTATTTTTGTCTAACGGTTTAAAATATCTCAACTTGTCTCAATGGCTAGGATTGTAAGTTGCTAATTTAAGAAGGACCCACACCGCTCTAACTTATTATATATATATATATATAAATATATGTGTATATTGAGAAACCTCGGTGGAACGAGGAAAATATATTAGAGGCCAATAAATATACACCTAGTTGGGGGGGATGGGGGGGGGGGGGGGGGGGGAGATTTAATACCGAAACCCCTTAGTGAGATGAAAGGTCATCAATACAGTAATGTTAAGAAGAAAGTGGCACTTCATCAATTGAGTCTAGCATGTTAGAGGACTCAAAAATAGTGCCACAATCAGACAAAAAAACAGGTATTTGTAAGCTAGATTAGAGCCAAGCAACCCATGGTTGAAATCTATGGACACCCTCCCTAGCAAAGTGTTCAGTGAGCCCATTAGAACTACGTACGAGGAATCTAGTTGATTTCTACAGTACAAAGAGCTTTGATTCTATCCAATAGTGATTAAAAGGGATTGAACACATTGTTTAACTTCCACGCGCGATTTTGGGTTTTCTATAGTTATCCAAGAAACAATCACTTTGGAATCAATTTTGAAGATAACAGACAAAGGCACGGCTGATCTGTGAATTAGCAATTGGTAGGTCATGGTTAGTGCCTCTCTGATTGCAAATAATTCCACTGTGTTTGAATCTGTTAGTCCTAAGTTAGCCGAAAATAAGGCAAGTACTTTTCCTTCTGAATCTCTAAGAGCTCCCCCAATACCTGAAGTCCCGGTTTCCCAAGAGAAGAGCCATCTACATTGAACTTTTGACTTCCTGGTGATGACGCAGACCTATCTTTCTACTCTTTTTAATTTGCGTGGTTGTTGAATAAGACAGCTCTCTCAAATATTCCTCAAAAAATCCGTACAAGAATAGGAGAAGTTGGGGCTTGAGGATCGCAACCACCAAAATAGCTTTGAGTTTGATGACATCAATAAGGTCAAGGATCGTTGTGTTTGTGTCTTAGAAAACTTTTTCATTTCTCCAAAGCCAAATGGACTAGGTGATGACGTAAAATAATGTGTTCCATGCTTGCTTGGCTTGACATATTGAGTTCAATTCATGCCATTGGTGCCTTCATTCTAGGGGTGGCCAGGCTTTCAATTGCCACCATTGTAAATAGCTACCCCAAATATGAGACGTTGCAATTGAAAAGGAGGTGATCAACTAATTCCACAACTGATTGACAAAGAGGACATTTTGATGCCTCCTCTTCCATTTGAATAAATCTCTTTACGCGCGATTTGCTTTACTACTATTATACAACATCTTTTGCTAATCCAAGAAAAAAATAATTATATACTTCTCCTCTATGACAAGAGCCACAAGGAATAGCCGAAGGCTTTGTTTGGTTCACAGATTTGTTGCATGAAAAGAAAGGACAAAGGAAAACAAGAAAAACTAGTTTTTTTTCTTCTTCCTATATATGTATATGCTCAGTTTGGTTTCTGGATTCTGAGAAAGAAAAGGAAATAAACAAGGAAAAACTTTTCACTAGTGTTTTACTCTTGACACAAAGTTCAAAAAATTATATTTCTTTCCACCAAATGTTCTTTTCCTTCCCATTTTACCACAGTTTACCTCATCAGCTAAACAAAGAAAAGTGTTCTTAGTCTTTTAAATAATTTTGGTACAAGTCTAGTTAAGTTTGACTCACTAGGAAATAAGTCTAAGATCTGAACACAAGGATTATTTGGGAAAGCAAAAAAAAAACAAAACAAAAAAAGGATCAATATAATTCAGTCTTATTCTCATGTTTTTCCCCCCTTTTTAATGAAAAACCTTGTTGGACGACGACCCTATTTTAGGAGTATCGGTCATTGACTCCTAAGCTAGAGCATGAAAACATTACCATTTTAGGAGTATTGGTCAGACTCCTAAGCTACTAAGCTAGAACATGAAAACATTACCATTTTAGGAGTATCGGTCAGACTCCTAAGCTACTAAGCTAGAACATGATAAAAAAACATAACCACCAAACACTAGACTACATATAAACATTTCACTTATGAGCCACACCTTGTTCAATTTAGCCTCCCCATGCATGCCAATCGAAAACCACATAACTTCTATAGCTGCCTGGTTCCAATATATAATAAACCAATATCAGAAAGCAATATCAAGAAAGGAAGTTCGATCAATTAAATTCATAAACCACTACAATATGAAAGGGAAACCAACATTGTTTGATCATTAGCCATAGTGAGTTTCCACAGTCCTAAACACTCGTCAAAAACACATCCATATCAATACTAATATTAAGCTAATCTAGCTAGAAAGAAAAACATAGTTGAATGGAGAACATTATAAGGTCTTGGTTTACTTTGAAACATTGATGGACAAAGTCAATACCCGAACCTATTACCCTTGCAAAGTGGTGAAATGCGCGCTTTCTTTGTCGCTTCTTTGCCATATAACAAACACCACAAAGCAAGGATCATCCGAGGTGTGTTCTTGACTTCTTGGTTTTTGTTTGAATTTCATTGTAAACACAGGCCTTCCATGCTTTTGCTTCTCTCCCCTTAATTCTAACTTCAAATAGAGAAACAAAGACGGGAGAAAATTGAACAATAGTAGAATAATGAAAGAGTAAAGAGAGGAATTTTATATTTGTGTATATGACTACATACGTTTTTCTTACGTTTAAAGGCATCTTTGCTTTTCTTTTCTACTGTCTTTTATTAGTTTTTTTTTTTTTTTGAATGTCAAGAAATTATATTCGAATAGAAAATCTGGCTATGAAGCCAACAGCACAGAACAAAATAACCCCCCAAGAGATTAGTTGAAACTCATTTTCAAAGGACACATAGGTTAGAGTACTCATGAAAAAAACTACTTGCACCTCAATATCTGAAACCATATTTGTTTGACATAACGTTTAAAATCAAGAGTAATCAAGGAAAACCCGAAATTCCAAATTGGTAGTACTTGGAGAACTCGAATTAGTGAGCTTGTATTAGAGTAAACAAGAGGAAGAGGTTTCAAGGGGACACCCCCCCGAGAACCATGTGTTATGAGTTTCAATGGAAAGAAAAAAAAAACTTCGGTATATTTCCTTATATACATTTCCTAATGTTCTAAGACATGATTGCTCCACATGTGCAAGTTTGACTATGAGGACAACACATGGACCAAACACATTTTGGAATAGTTTGAAATGAAATCTAAGGACATGAAGTAGTGTCCTTAAAGAAAATGTTTTCCAGAACTTAATTGCGGCCTCAACAAGAAAATACTTAAATCATTGAAATGGTATTGTTTTGATTCTTGACTTTCTGTATCTCGAATCCATGTCAATTGTAATTTCAAAGCATTGTGTTTATTTTCCATGTTTGTTATAGGTTTACGGCTTTGTTTGACTTGTACAAAAGTGGTTTCTCCCTCTTTCTTTTTCATCTAACTAATCAACAATTTACCAAACAAATGAAGAAATTATGTCTTCCAGATTGTCCTAAAGTTAATTGACAAGAAGAACTTTAGAAACAAATGAAAAAAGTTAAAAATTGGAGCATGTTTGAAGAATGACTTACCATGTGCAAGACTTTTCAGTCAAGCACTCTCACACACTACAGCACCTTTAATCCTCTCTACCGTGCACTTGATCAGACTGTTAACCGTAGCAACCGATCCAAGTGAAAGCTTAGCCGTTGGAACTGAGTCAACCAAGATCTGAAACGCTACCGTGATCAGCGATCCACCGGATCCAACCTCAAGAATTCCTCCCCCATGGTGTGCAGGTCCATCAGGAAGTATAGCAAAGCCCGATGGAAGCAATGCAACGTAGTCCGGGTCCCCACCACCCAATACGAGATTCATTGCAACAATATCAACCGGTGCATATATAACATACGAGCCTGTAGAGTCAGTACTACTCTCCTGCAGAATCAGCATGTTGCTCTGGCTCGAGTTTGCGCTCTGGGGGTATTTTGGACGTTGAACAAATTTGTTTAGTTTAACTGATGAAAATGGTGTCTCTGATGTGAAATTGTGAGGATTGATAGATAGATACATAAAGACTTACATTAACGCGAAGTAGAGAGACGCAGTTGCCTGGATCGCGACCATTGGCAATGTGAGCCATTTCTTGAACTAGGCCACCATTTGAAAGAATGTCCCACTGTATTATATAGGTCATATAAAATGTATAAGTTAGAATTATACAAGATTTGTATGAATTAAAATATTCTACATTAGAGATGTTTAGATTTTTGTCGATAGTGTTGAGTTGAAACTCTATAGGCTTGTTTATATGAATCTGAATCTGCAGTTATGTCCAATTGTTCAGTGGCAGTTCCAATGTCTTTTAAGTGTTTGTGGTTCTTTGTGTACTAGTATGAGTTGCAATTCATGTCAATGTTAAATGTTTTGCATATATCCATGTACGGAAATTTAAGCCTAAAAAATTCGCAGACTGCCCTGTTGACCCGCACCCTGTCCCGTTGACCACTGGGCCTTTAAGCCTAAAAAAAACCGCAATGTATATTTACAGATATGTTTGTGATGTTTTTACTAAGAAGATGATAGGCTTCCAACACCAGTAGGGGATTCCAAGTTGAAGTACTGAATTTAACTTTTAAGTACTCATTATTCTTTGGTGTTGTACATATTAATGTTCCGGTTTGTGGATTTAGAGAATTAAAAGGAAGCTAATGAAGTAAAAACTAGAAAAAAAAGAGGAAAAACCATTTCCTAGTATTCTTCCTGCTTAATAATAGTAGAAATTAGCAATTTTCTTAAATAAAATATTTAAATGATTCGTAGTATCCAAAAAAAAACATAAGCCCAAATTTTTATTTTAAAAGTACTTTCCAAATGATGTTACAAAGGGGTCAAGTCTAATACAATGGGATCAGTTGAATTTTGATTCGAAGTTGTTTACCTGGCCCCACTGCCACTTCATTTGACAAGCACTTTTGAGATAGAAATTTGGGAAGCATAGCATTACTAAAAAATTTAACATATTTTTCATTCTACTTTATTGTCTTTCGTATTTCATTCAACGTTTACCTTACTATCCAGGCAAACAACGTATACTTTAGGCTGTATTTGGTTCTTAGACTTGTGAGGAAATGATAAAGAAATTTTGAGGAAATTTTCTTCTTTGTTAGGTTAACAAGGAAAATAATGAGAAAAATAGGAAAAAAAAAAAAAAAAGTAAAGAAGAGAGAAAATGATTAATAATTTTGAAGTTTTAAAGTCATTTTGTCTTCCTTGATTCTTGATTAATTTGTATCATATCTTAAAAGATTTAGTTTCTAATGTTATTAAATCATAGAGTAAAATAAAGAGGAACACACTTGGAAAATAATTAACTTTCTTATTTCCAATTCATTTCTACGCTTTTCAAATTTAAATTGAAAATTTTGTTTCCAAATACGATATCATATTTATCACATATTGTGACACTGTTCGGTCGTACCACATACAGTTTAAAAAAAATTTGAGAACCAATTCTCTGAGATTCAAATTTTGGAATTATAAATTTATTCTAGAAAAAACTTAAAAAGTGAAAAATTCATGGGTATACCTCACTTCGAGAGTTCTCATTGCGAAGGAAATCAAAAACTCTCTTTGGTGGAACAGGAATCCAGAATGAAGTTGCTGCACTTAGCACTATACCCGGAGGCCTACCCGGATCATCCATGCTCTTCCGGGTCATGACCCTGACGTCATCGGCCCCTCTTCCCGATAAAGTAGTCCACGTGTGTGCAGTAGAAGCCCCAACTCCAGTGCAAAAGCTCATCACCATCCTCTCTGCCAGCTTCAACATACTCTTCCTTCCCTCTGTAGTTGTTATAACTGTCAAGTAACCAAACAGACCCTTAACGCTTGATATATATATATATATACAGTCAGGGTATAAAGAGGGCGCCCTTTCTTTATTAAAGAGAGGACCTCTGTTTTGGCCGTCGGATCGTGTTTTCATTAATGACAATTTTGTCATTTCACAGTTTTTAAACACAATCCAACGGCCAAAACAGAGGTCCTCTCTTTAATAAAGAGAGGTGGGTACTCTTTAGAGAATCTTTGTATATATATATATGTGTGCAAAGATTCTCAAAAGAGGACGCCCTCTCTTTATTAGAGAGAGGACGTCTGTTTTGACCATTAGATGGTGTTTAAAAACTATAAAATGACAAAACTGTCCTTAATGAAAATACGATCCGACAGTTAAAATAGAAGCCCTCTCTTTAATAAAAAGAGGGCATCCTCTTTATAGCCTGACTGTATATGTGTGTCCATTTAATATATATGAGTAATGCTATGCTTCTAAAATATTGTATCTCAAATATACAGTCCAAAAACACATGTGACGGTATTACCACCTTCAATAATGGTGGGACGACGTAAACGTCCTCCAATCAAATGATCCCATTATCAAATGTGTTTGGGAACATGTGTGATACAAAATTTGATAAGCATGGTATTACTCAATATATACATATACTCCTTCCTTCCAAACTTGTGGGATTTTTTTTTCTCGGAATTCTAACTATTTAAGAAACTTACTTAATTTGGCATTCCCTTATTGCTTTTCTTGCTTAAATTATAGTTACAGTGTCACTAGGGCTGCAAGTTGGAAAATCAGGCTTCATTTTAAGTGTGTCCAGACTCATGTTTTAGTAGAGTCTACTCAAACACGAGCCCGATTAATGTAGCCCCAGTTCATAAGTATCTACCCGAGTCCAAACCCAAATTTAAGCCTGAATTGTAGTAGAGAAACAATTCTCTATTTAAACAACTTTCAGAAGTCGGTATGATTTTCTAGCAAAATCCGATTGCATACATTTTTTTGTTATAAATACTATGATCGTATACAGAGAGAATAAATATAGAGAGAGAATTTAATATTTATACATCACTCGAGCTTAGTTTTGGGTTGTTCTGGTTTTTGATCTCTCTGCCAAAGCAGCCCGAATATGTCGAACGTGAAGTTCCTAGCACAGGCCTGTCCAAAATTTACAAAAAGGTTGCCCAAGTCCTAGAAATTTTCGGATTAGGCTAAGATCGATCTCGGGTTGGTCCACCCAAATTGCAACCCTAAGTGTCACATCAATTAAAAAATAACTCTTTTTTTCGTAAAAAAAGATAAATGATTATTTGGTTACAAAATACGGAGAATTTCAAAAAAATACTCTTAAATACGGAGATAAATGTTGTATGTATACAAGTTTGTGTGGTTTAACAGTTTATGAGGAAGAATATGTATATATTACCACAAATATCTCCTGCTGGAATGTTGTTGGCCATTGCACTTGCTAGTCGTTCACATTGTCTATCTAATGTAGCCACCCAACGTTTGGCACCGAAAGCAAGACCAGTGTTTACTAGTGGTCTGTATATATTGTGAACTTCTCTGTCATCAATTTCTACATGTTCAACCCATGTCACCTGTATATATAATTTTAAAACATTCATTAAAAACCTTTTGAGACTAAACTATCTGTCTGCTACATTTTGAGGTGTAAATCGGGGCGGGCCAAAACGGCCCAATTCCCTCTATGGGCTAGGCCACCACTAAAAGCCACTTGGCCTAGCACCGGTCAACTAACTAGTCTTAAAAATAAATACCCAAAAAAACCAACAGATTGAAACATGTATAGAATTGGGCAGCCAAACCATTTTGAAAAGCCCATTACACTGGCCCAGCGGCACGACAACAGTACTCATACAGGCCGTGTTGGGCCGCCACCTTTGAGAAAGATAGCATGACACAGCCAGTACTGGAACGTGGTGGGCTGGCAAGTCACGGCCCGTAACATGGTTGGCACTTGGCAGAGCACATGATGGCACGGGCCGACTGTTTATAATATTGTGGGCCACAACATTTTTTTTTTCAAGGATATTGTACCTTTGAGTAACCATTTGGCAACTCTTGAATTAAACAACCGGATGGCCTTCTTCTGCATTTTGAAAGTGAACTAGGGCGTAGATTATCCAACGAAACATCGACCACGGCCCACGTCCCATCAACGTGCTGTTTACAGTACCTTACGAAATAATTTTCCCGAGTTGGGACGAGGGGTGAAGGGACTTGGAATTCGGCTGTCATCTGAAGAATAAATTATGTTTAGTATATATCTTGAATCTAATAGAACCAAACACATACTTTTTGTTGTAATGCACATTTAACTGTTGAATTAATTGTAGAGAGAGCAATATTTGAAGAATTACAAATAAGTACTTAATTACATACCACTTGCAGAGCTCCATTGTAGTTCCCTGCCACTCCAGTTGATAGGACATCCAAGGTCATTGCTCTTGAAACAATACAAGCAAACACACTTGACCATTGATTCTGACAATTAATATTGTCAACCATCATCAAATTAAGTTGAAAGTTCTAGTCAAATAGAAATGTAAATCTTGATACCCATAACTATAACTCTCGGTTTCATTAATAGATTTAGTGAGGTAAAGGGAAAGGAAATGATACAGAAAAGCCTTTTCTAAGTTTGGTCAAGATGTCGAACAACGAGGAGGAAAGAGGAAAAAGAAAACATTGTATAAACAAATTTAAAATTTCAGAATTTCAAGAGTCACGCCTTCATGTTTTCTTTAGATCCTATTTACATATTTAAAAGGTTCATTTTTGATATTTAAGCATGGACCAATACTATAAAAATAAAAATAAAAACCGGTAAATTTATTTTTGTTTCTTGTTTTCTTTTCTTTTCCTTCTCTAAATTCTGCAAATCAAACAATACATAACAAGAAGACTTACCGCATCCATAAGAATCTCAACAAGATTGATATGATTCATAATAACAACAGCTGATTCTCTTGAAGCTTCAGATTTTAGTCCCAATGGTTTTGGTCCAATTCCTCTAGGGAATGTCCTTAAGTACTCATCTTCACTCAAAATCTCTATAGAGCTGTCTGAACTCTGAGTCCATAGGGGTTCGCCGGCTTGAGCCATTCTGACTAGTTCCTCCATTGCTGCAACCGCGAGCTCAATGATAACAGGCTTGTCTGCCTCAGGAGGTCTAGACACTGATCTAAGAAGATCACCGGCTCCATACATCTCCCCAACCATGCCTGACCTTAGACCAAAATTCCCAAACCCTATATCAAGAGAACGTGACGGTCCTTGGGGAGAAAGATTTGGATATGAGAGCACTGGCTTTCCAACATACTTTGCCGCAATTCCGGATATCCTATCTATCTGTAAATAAAGTACCCGCATGATAAAATTGAAAATTAAGTACAAAAGTTTTAGTGCTTAAAATTTATGCTCAGTACTAAAAATAACACTTTTACTTGAAATTTCAGTATTATAATTTCTTACTTAATGTTCTAGTAACTTTCCGGCCACCTTTTCATTTAAGTTGTGAGCCCTTATACATCATTGAAAAGAATTAAGTGCTAAAAGAAACATGTCTCACAAGCATCTAACATTTATATAGGGGTGCAAGTGCATATATACATTCTCTTATATTGTACCTCTTCCCGTAGACGGACATTCTCAATTCTCAAGTGCTGCTCGTCGAAGGACATCTCACCAATGGCTGCAGGGCCGCCGCAGTGAGGACAGCTGGCGTTGCTAAGGGCTTCTTTGTACCTTATGTTCTCCGCACGAAGCTTTTCGTTCTCTGTCCTCAGTTGTGTGTTCTCGTGGCGTTCGTGTTGGGCCTTTTTTGAAACAGCACAATTTGGGCAGTAGGTAAATTAATTAGACTATAGATAACTAAGCATTACTGTTATTTCAAATTAGCTTAAGAAATCAGAGAAGTATGTTGCTACACATGAATCTAGTAAATGATAGATGGGCTCATAAATGGCTCAAGTTGGGTTAAGGTTGAGCCTTCAATATTAGCTACATTGAAGAGGGAGGTTATTAGCCCCTTTGCTATTGCAATAGGAATATAGGATAGATTAACCGAAAAGGAAGCTAAATAGCTGCCTCTTATTTAAATTGGTCTTTCAGCTTTAAAGTGGATTAGGTTTTGAAAGAGCTATTTAAAAAATAAATAAATAAATAAATAAAAAATTTTAATTTACCAAATAGAAAACAAATTTCTCAATAATCCAAATAACCTGATCCAAACGGGCAATATATGTAAACGGATCCAAACGGGTAATAATATCCAAACGGTCTACTTAAATTTTTTATATTAGTATTTCTTTAATAGTTTGGGGACTCTTCTAGAGCCTGAAATGAATGCTCTTTAAGAAATGTTATCTTTCATTTGGGGACTTTTCTATAAAAGCCCATTTGCTACTGCTCTAGGATTATGTGATTTTTTCTGACAAATCTTTGAAAAAGTAGTAAATTGTTGCTTCTGATTTAAAAAGCATAAATTGTTGCTTTTGATTTAAGCTACTTTTTCAGCTTTAAAGTCAGTTTGGTTTTGAAAAAACTGTGAAAATATTCAATAATCCCAATAAATTGATCCAAAGGACTATAGATATATAATTTTTAAACTAGCACTATCCTTAATAGTTTGACGACGTACTCTTCTAGGGCCAGAAATGAATGCTCTTTAAGAAATGTTACCTTCATTTGGGTGCGCTTATTTTGGAACCAAAATTTAACTTGCAAAGGCTCTAACTCTAACCGACGGCCCAGATCCTTCCTTTGCTTATCATCTGGGTGAGGGCACTCTTTAAAGTAACTGTTACAAATTTTCAAAAATCCAATTAGAATCACTTCATCCAAAAAAAAAAAAAATGAATATTTGCACATATTATTCTCTCCAAGAAATTAAGAAATTATTCAATGTGACCGTCACTCTCTGCAACTGTCACACCGTAATTTTATCGTCACTGTAGACCCATGTGAGAGCTTGAAAATACGTAAACTATAGCGGGTGTGACAGTCAGAACAGATAATTTATTTTCTCTGCTTACGATTCCATTTCTTGGATTTGATGCTGTGTGTGGCGGTGGTATCGCTTCTTCTTGGGGCGTTGATTGGGATCTTGATCATCGTCACCGGAGGGGGCTTCCATGATATCAGTCCCTGATTTGCTCTCAAATTCATCATCCTTGATCATCATATCCATCTGATCATTTTCTGGGGTTTTGTGGCTCATATCTAGCAAATGATGGTGATTTTCAAACATGTTTGGTTGAAACATTTCGACCGATCAATCCTTAACCTTCCCAATCTATAGCTTTCCAATCTATCAACAAAAAATAAAATTTGAGGGCATTACAAAACTTTGATACAATCAATCAATGATTGTGATCCTAAAGAATTGACAAAAGGGCATGAAGACCAAGGTGTGAAAGATTTAAAAAAATAACAATAACAATAACCTAAATTGTAGACTGTACATAAATTGGTACATAATTTATTAGGGCAAGTGGAAAAAAATGTTAAATCTCTCTAAAAAAAAAACTTTGGCGCTACTATTCATGAGAATGATTTTGATGTTAGTGCCCAAGCTTATGGTCAAGAAGATCTAAAGTACACACTTCTTTTATTCTTTACCGTTAAAAGTACACTTTGATTACTATTAATTTAAAGAAAAGGGGGACATATATAGTGATAAGCCCCTCATATAAATAGTTGTGCTAATTTTCAACAGTCCATGTACATAAATGAACACAAAAGAAGAAGAGCATTTACACACACACACTTATATATATATACTGGTAGGGTACAGATAAGAAACCAAGGGTTTAGTTGATAAACAGTGTCTTTGGGTTCTCACCTGACTGACAAATAGCTCTGAAGACAACCCAAATCCAGCCGGAGACATCCTAGTACCCACAAACGCTAGAAAGAGTACTCTCTATGTCTCTCTACTCTATACATACACATGAATAGATATATAGAGTAGTGAGATGTTTGGGTTTTGGTCTCTAAGAGTGACAGCTTGTGGGTTGATCAGTTTAAGATTCTCTGGCAGTGGCTGAGCAAACTATTACTAGGATGATTACAAAGTAACAACAAAACAACAGATGACCAAGGTTTTTTGTGAACTTCCAAACAAGGCCTTATGTCCAGCCTGTCTTTGACATGCCAAAAGACTATTATTGAGAAAATTTAGTGTGAAATGGGTCTTGACACCCACAAATGTCAAACGCTATTTTCAATAACGCCCACGAACTTCTCGTTGATTGCAAACCCACCCTTTCTCTCTCTATATAATATATCTGCAACATATAACAGGAAAGTACAACACATGGAAAAAAAAAGAATAGTCGAACTGCTTTATATATATATATATATATATGAACTTAAAGAGTGAGGACAAGATGGTTGTTTTGAAAAGTAATGGAAACACAAGGAGTGGGTATAGAAATGAAGTATCTGTGTATATATATATATATATATATATGGAGAGAGAGAGAGAGAGAGAGAGAGAGAGAGAGAGAGAGAGAGAGAGAGTTACTAACTGAGCCAAAATAACCCTTTTGAAGTAGAATGGAAAGGCAAGTGAGAGAAGACTCAGATCTCGTTTTCAGGCAAATGGGTCACCGGAAAACAATTCTTTGGAGTACAAGGGAGTGGTTTTAAGGCTGGTTGTGATTTAGACCTTACTTGCGACAAGAATTTAAGGAGAATACTAATATGAGGATGAGAGATAAAGGGAACGGACGAGGAAAAAGAGGAGATAGAATGAAAGTGAGAGAGAGAGAGAGAGCTTTGGAGAAGGGGAAGAAGGAAAGGGAACAGGTGGAGAAGATGTGGCAGCGAGGAGTTATTGCAGAGAGTAGAAGAGAGGGTGCAATAGCATTTATGGAGAAAGTTGTCATCTGATGTTTTAATTCCCTCTATGGTTGTGTGGTGAAACGACTTATGGCTTCTTAATTACACATACCTTTCACTTACTACTTTTTCGTTGATTTATATATAAGTAGTACCTATATACGTGTATTATCTATTATCCTATGGTTTTAAACACCAAAATTAATGTGATTTGTTGTAATCATAGAAGTAAACAAAATAAAATATAAATTACTATTTATTGGCGCCAAAATGCATATATGTAATCTTGTTGTGCCAAAATAATCTTTCATGAATTTGTAGGATGATGTGGTTTACTTCACTTGCACAACACATGATGCATCAGTGATTTGATTGAATCATTCATGGAAGAAAAATCTTCCCCCGTGTCATAAATTAAGTCCCATGTTAACAAGCTTTAAAGAGCTTAAAATGTTTTGGAGAAATGTGTAAGTGCAAGTCTTTTTAAATTAGCTAACATGATAAGGGAACCCAATACCCCTCTCTCCCATGTTAAGAGTGCCTTTTGAAAATTACTGTTTTTAAGATAATCACTTTTATTTTGGTGAAATTTTCTTATTTAGATTATTGTAACCCTTTAAGTTTTAAAATTTCAATGTCGCGTTAAAGAAAAAAGGGGTGAACTACATTTTATCCACTGTGGTTGAGTCCATTTTCACTTTAGCCCCAATGCTTTAAAACGGCCACTTAACTCTCTTGTGGTTTCGAAAAAAAATGAAACTGTTAAGAATTCTTTCAAAACAGTTCCTCCACATGGAGGATTAAGTGTTAAAATTAGTCTAACATAAATTTTGAAAAAGGACCATTAATTTGGGAGGGATGGAATATCATTATTCTAACTCTTGTATGTGTAAAATTTTCATGCGTGGGAGCTTAAAACGTAACTGAATCAAAAGCTTTGTATAACTACGCTATCACAAAGACACCTATAATTTTCTCCTTTAAACCCCTCATAAAAAAGGAGACCTACAATTTTCTTATAGGTGTTCTCGGTCATTCATATCATTCTCAGGTGTTTTGCAAGTCTTATTCCTACAAGTGTTGTGGGTCATTCATTTGATTCGTAGGTGTTTTGGAATCGCGTTTATCAAATTGATGCAATTGTGAAATTCATTTTGTGAGATGGAGAACAACCAATTGGAAATCAATTCCCAAATTAAGGGCGAATCCCAATCGCGTGAAAATCGTGAGTACATCTTAGCATTTTTACACTAGTGCTAATTTTCCGTAGCAAAATTTACATGGCGGTGAGCGTTGATACAATAAATCTATGGAGATCACAAATCCTTCTGCAAATAGGAATCAAACGATCAATTTTTTTTTTTTTTTGAACAGCAAGGCATTTTTTATTTAAAAAGCCAAAAGGCCAAGAGAGTTACAATCACCCCAGCCCAGAAAATAACAAACAGCCAACTTAAATTTCCAAAGGTATCCAATCAAAGACCCCCCCTAGAAAACTTGGAAAGACATTTCCTACAAGAAGTTTGCACTAGAAACACAATCCAACGATCATGATACGGTCAGGACCGGTCTTGAGTATTTGGAAGTCCGAGACGAACTACTAAAAGGGAGGTCCTTATACGGGGGTTTAGGGGCAGTGCTCCGAGGTAATTTTTTAGGGTCTATTTATGCATAATTGGTAATTTTTTTAGGGTTTCGTAGGGGCAATGAACCCGTCGTTGTCTCGGCTGTGCTACCGGAGGCTCTGGGGAAGTCGGAATAGGAGAACACTCATCTTGGGGTGGGCTTACTAATTAGATGCTTTCAACAGTTATCCGCTCCGCACTAGGCTACCCAGCGTTTATCGTGGGCTGGCTCTAGAACGGGGGCGGCTCCAGAAGCACTGCCGCAGGCGGCAGCACCGACGAAAGTTGCCCACCCCGCTCCCGAAAAAAAAAAAAAAAAAGGAGCGTGCGGCACTTCGAAGGGCCATTCACACTTTGATTCATGAGCAACTTCACGAACATTGTGAAAAGGGGAAAGGGCGGCTGTCCGTATACTGATTCGGTAGACTCTAAAGACGTCCTAAGCACAATATTGACGATCTAACAAAGATAAAAATTCAGTGAATTTCCATTTACTGGTCTCATCTTTTATGGAATCAATGCCCCTTTGACTGTACAAGAATATGTGAGAATATTTACTTCCATAATCTCATTGTTTTTTTTTTACTTCTCAATAACTCAGGATTTAATCCCATAGAGATGATAAATCTTTCGCCTATAAATTCAATGGATGAATTACCTCATGATGCGATGATATTGAATCCTATTCAATATCATGAATAACAATATATGGGCTATCAAATCAATTCATCGTCGAGAATTGAATAGTATAACATAGACAGATCTTTTATCCATACCGATTCTAAAATTGGATTCCTGATCCAATCAAGAATTCTTTTATTTATCATTCTTTCTTTTCTATCTTATACATACTTGGCGATTTTTTTGGGACCTACTTATAATATGAGTCTATTTGTGAAACTTAAACATTGTATGGCATCTTTCAAAATTCTAAAGAGGCCTATTTCTAAAACCCAAAAAATTCTTACACTAAAACTGTAATTCTCAAAATTCTAGAGCCTTTGTTTTTTAGTTTGATATATATATTTCTAAAACCCAAAAAATTCTTACACTAAAACTGTAATTCTCAAAATTCTAGAGCCTTTGTTTTTGAGTTTGATATATATGTACATTAATTAATATATATATGTGTGTGTGTGTGTGTGTGTGTGTGTGTGTGTGTGTGGAACTGATAACACTAAATAGGCCCTAGAGGGAGGTCTAAATGTAAAATTCTAAAAATCTCAAGGTAAAAAATATAATTATAAAAATTTTATGGGGTTCTCAAAATTTTGTGAATTTTGATGACCCGGGGCGGTTGCCCCTTTTGCCACCCCTTTGGGCCGACCATGGAGACGATTAACCACTTGAGGTAATTATCCTGTTTTTGTGTATTTTTTTGGAGAAAAATATAATTTTAGATGATTAAAATATATTCGAGTACATAAATTGCCTTTGTTGAAATACAATATGGTGTATCTTGGACGTATGGTTTAGTTTAGGGTAAATTCCACTGACCTCCCTAGAGGTTTATTATTTTTAACGTTGAATAAATGGATTTTATTTCAATGGTAAATATGTTTTTTTCCTATGAACTTTAGCACAGTTAGGGTTTTATCACTGACAAAGAGATCAGCATAATTTTTAAAACTACAAGAGATAAGGGAGATCAGAGTAATGTACCCTTTAATTTATGTCTATGTTGGGTGAGATCTTATTCCTTATTTGAAATAAGCAATCTTTTGGTATTTGATGTACCCCACATTAGAGAAACTAATGATCATTTATATGAACATTATGACCACACTCTTATACCAAGGTTTAAATGGTCACTCGTACACTTACAAAATCACCTGCATAAATATTCATCTGCATATGCATACATACATACATACAAACATACATATATGATATATATATAGAGAGAGAGAGAGAGAGAGAGAGAGAGAGAGAGAGAGAGAGAGAGAGAGAGAGAGAGAAGGCTTTAGTTCTTCCATGGTATCCTTTATTGGTCCCATAGTGGAAGGTTTTTTGTTTAAAGGTTTGGAAGGCCTGTTTCATGGTAGGTGAGATACCTCATCGGAGCATTTTAGCGTGAATATATATGTTTGGTGGGTTAGCGTGTATATTTTAATAGGAAATGCCTTAAGGTACTTTTGTTAGGTACTTTAGTGTGATTGATTTATATATATAAATAGGTCTATGTGACATTTATATCACATATGGATAAATTAATAATATTTTATAACATGATAAAAAGTACCAAAGGAGTGAAATATTGTCCATTTAGGTATCTTGTAAAAAAAAAAAAAAAAAAAATTATTGCATATACGTATTACCATGTTAAAATTAAGATTTTCAGTTAACCAAGTCCTGCGAAGTTTTCTGTTTGAGTAACAACTTTAAAAAGATTTTATTTGCCACCTTCCGGATATTGGAAAATAAGTTAGTGTCAAAGGACTCAAAGATTTGTCTCCTCCTAGTGTGCGTCTTATTTGATTTATCCGATACTAGCATGATTTCTGAAACAGGGAGACTCAAAATTGATGAGTACACTTATCTTCGGTTTGGAATGACAGTTTTTGAATATATTCTTGTCAATTATATGTACATTATCATCTTTATTTTTAATTTATTTATATTATGCATTTCAATATAGCTTTTTCTAAAAGCAAATTGCACTTGCTTTTGCTTTTAAGTTAGAAGAGGTATTTCACACATGAGTTGGAGTTGATGGAATCCCACACTCCTTCACTTTTATAGCAAAAAACTATTACTCTATAACAGCTCAATCTTCATATTTAACCTTCTTTATTCATCTTTTTTCTCTCTATATATCTTGTAAACGCGCAATCACATATGTATATGGGTCAGGTATAAGACATTATACCTTGCGGAATAAATTCAACGGGTCATCTTGTAACACCCAGTATTTTAAAAACACAATTGTATTTGTTTTAAAAAGACGTAACTTTTTAATTATGTAAGTATGTATATATTTAATATTTACACACCCAAATTTCGGGATGAATTTTTTTTAAGGAGGGTAGAATGTAATAATCCCAAAATTTCTAAGTGTGTAAATAACTATTTTAATTATTATTTTCAGTTAGCAATATTATATGAGTGTGTCTAAGTAAGACAAATGTTTGAAAATTTTAAGTTTGGAGGACATAAATTAAATCATTAGTTAGCCCATTTAGTTGGAGTGTTACATTTTATTAATTTAAATTTGTTAAAAAAAAAAGTGAAGAGTTGATATGTATTTTTTTTATAGTGTTTATAGGCTCGTGAATGTATATAGTGTATTTGGTATGAAGATTAAGTACTCGGGATATGATTACCCTCTGGGCTAGCCATTTTAGTAGTTTTAGTTACATTATGGGCATATGGTGTTATCCAAAATATTTTGGGATGTATAAATTTGAAATCTGAAATACTTACTGATTGGAGATCCAAAAGAAATACAGAATAAATTTGAGAAAGAATCCGAGCCCAGTGAACTGTTTCCTTAAGACGAATTTGCTCCCTCTCGGTGCACAAGGTTGATGAACAATCGTCTCCCAAGATAGAACGGATTTACAGTTCTGTATAAGTTGCACTCTAATATGCAGGACCCAGCGAACGCAATTATGTATAACACTCGAACAGACTCACTTCTAATATACACAGAGAGTGAGAGAGAGAATAATTTGTATCTCCTAAAATAAATGAACAAGACTCATATATATAGGTTGCAAGAGATTGTTCGTCAACAGTCACAACCCTTCGAAAGGAGACTGTTCGTCAACAGTCACAAACATTCGAATAAGGGGTTGTTTGGCAAAACCCATATACAAAACTAAATTCCAATTTATCATTCAATTTTCCAACAATCCCCCACATGAATGATAAATTATCCATACAACATGCAAATGAAAATGCAGACACTAGTTCGAGTATCAACGAAGAAGTACTGCTTCAGACTAAGTAGCCTAGTGGCCTTGAACTTGCCCTAGTGATAAACTATCGGATTTACTAGCCGGTGAGTAGACTTTATTGTCTTTGAACTCTCAGCCATTTGTGTAAACCTAAACAATAGAATACACACAGCCTTTCTTCTTACATATTTGGTTCTCACGTTTGTGTTCGTTTTGGCCTTGAACACCTCTTGGTTCCGTGAGTGTTTTAGAGAATTCAGCCTTCAAATTCTCATAGAAGCGGCCCCTTCTTACTCACGTAGGTGGTTACTATGAAGAGTATCCTACAATACCCCGCTTGGACATTTTCCAAGGTATAGGAACCATTAAAAGCGTATCTTATCCTTTTACTCGCGGCAGATGGACACTGACTCATCTTTGAAATGGGAGGAGGAAGATATAATTCTTCTCAGTGTGTACCGAGTACTACATAATTTAGTTTTCCCGTTGAACCTAGATCTTGGGATCTCCAGTCAACTAGGTTGGGTTTCCACTATGACGACTCTTGTTTAGTGCATAGGCTTTAATCCCATTCCTCTTGATGAACTTTCCACTTGCTCTCGCGTTAGGCCTTTGTTAATGGATCCGCTATGTTATCATTTGACTTTACATAGGCAATAGAGATAACTCCATTAGAGAGCAATATTTGTTCTATGGTATTATGTCTTTGACTATATGTCAAGACTTACCATACTATTATGTGCCTTTCCAATTGTCGATTGGCTACCACAATGCACAAATTCTTGACATAAGTTTTGTCCAACTTGGAATATCCTCTAAGGAAAGGTGAAGCCAATTTGCTTCCTCTCTTGCTTTATCTAAAACACTTTATTCATATTACATTGTTGATCAGGCAATGCAAACTATTTAGCGGATTTCCAAGGCACAATTGCACCTTGAAGTGTAAAGACATATCCATTTATGGATTTTCAATCTTTTCAAACAGATATCCAATACAGATTGATACCCTTCAAGTATAGTTAGATATCTTATACAGTACAATGTATAGTTCAAGGTGTACCTCTCGTATCTAAGTACCCTGATTATCGCCTTTTATTAATCTACACTTTGATTACTTATATATTTACTCAGTTTATTGACTGAGTACGCTATTTTCGGTCTAGTACCATTCATGACATGTATTAGACTACCAATTTAACATTTATATAGAGGTATTTTACTACTAGTACCTTTAGACATTTATAGGTGTTCTCATTGGACTATGATCATACTTGTCCATCAGACTAACTAGTATCACATTTGCAACACCTAAATTTTCAAGTCAAACTTTTACTACTCAACATTTCCTTGATAGTCTCAATCATGCCATTTTGCTACTCATTCTTAGCATAAACCTCGCATAGTGTCAAATAACGACATATCTTGTCTTCGTACTTCTGGCACAAATAATATCAAACTTATTTGATAATACAATATTGTCAAATTTTCTCAAACCAGCTTGTTTCAAACCGCAAAATGATTTCACAAATTTAAACATTTCCCCTTGACTTTGAACAATGAACCCTTATAATTGCTCCACATTGAATTTGCCAATTCATGTGCTCCTGAATCTTATTTACTCTGGCTAATCTTAAAGCCGTTAGCTTTAAGTTCTAGTGCGAACCCAAAAAGCATCTTCACTAATTTCCTAGGTTACCACACTTAATCATCTTGGGTATTCTCAAGGTTAACTCTACCTTTATATATTTTATGAGCATAATGTATATCACAAAATAAACGAGTTGTATTCAAAATTTTCCATACTTACAAAATTTTAACAAATAAAAATTAACTCTACATATATTTTTAGTATCTTCCCCCATATTTGCAAGTATCATTGACCACATAATAATACGAGCATTTTAATATTCCCCCCCCCCCCCCCCCCACATTTGGAAAATTTTCAAGAACACATAATTTAAGTTCATCTAGAACTAATACTCATGTTCACGAACCTTTATAAATTTTCAATCATGTCCATACAACACTAAAATATTTTCAAGAAAGAAAATGCACACATATAGAAAAGTTTCTCCTAGATCATGGTACGCATACTAGAAAATTCAAAAGTATGCAAAAAACCTTTAGTAGTGCACAAGGGCTCAAGATTTTAAATCGAACCTTGAATAAAATTTAAAACTTGTATAGAAACATCATTCTTGAAATTAAATGGGTTAAACTGTAATTAAATGGGGTCCTAAACCAGAATTACAAGATTCGTTGCCTACTTATGGAGGAACCGTCATCTTCCTTTAATAAAGTAATGGTTTTTTTTTTTTTTTAGAGTTAAAACCACAACCAATTTTTCCATAAAACATAATTAGCATTCAAATCAAGAAATCGGAATAAACACAAATAGTCAATGCACTATTTACCCAACAGTGTGACCTTTTCGAAATATATACACTGCTTGTCGAAGGATTCACGACTTTACAATTAGTATCTCACTTATATACACTATTTGAAATATTGAATCACAAATGATACTATTGTGTATGAATGAGTCACAAATCATTCACTGTCACTGGTTAAGCAACACAAATCCTTTACTGACTATGAAACAATTTACAAACCGGTTTATTAGATACAATCAAAAGCAACTTTTCAAATTAAATGGTACCTTTTCAAATTAAGGAAATATGAAATTTCAAAATTCAAGAAACTGGAATAAACAAATGTTCATTACCCTATTTTATCAAACAGTGCGACTGTTTGGAACGGTCCACTATTTAATCAAGAGATTTCAGGACTTTATACCAATTCACACATATAGCCAATTTGTAATATTGAACTAAAAGGTATACTGGTTTGAAAAGTTGCAATGAATCCAAACCATATATCCAGTAACTGTCGCCACTGATATATACTTCCAAGTGAACTATATATATATATATATCCACTCATTTATATTTACGACATGTACTATATTCAACTTTTGTGAGTTAGTGCACTTCTAAATCAAATTTACTTGCAGAAGAGAGGCACCCTTTGGAAGTTGGAATACTTACTCTTTCTTCTATGATGTGCATACTGTGATGACATAGTATACATATGACATGGTATACACATGAAATTCAGTTACTATCATGTATTAAAAAGAGTGTTACACAATCGAACAATTACAAAGATTAACCAGAGAATCATCTAGTTGTTCCGAACCAAAATAAAACTGTGTAGGAGCCAGATTTCACACAATAAAGTAAATGTCTTAAGATTAGCAAGTTCGTCTTAAGATTGTTATCCAAAATATTTTGGGATGTATAAATCTGAAATCTGAAATACTTACTGATTGGAGATCCAAAAGAAATACAGAATAAATTTGAGAAAGAATCCGAGCCCAGCGAACTGTTTCCTTAAGACGAATTTGCTCCCTCTCGGTGCACAAGGTTGATGAACAATCATCTCCCAAGATAGAACGGATTTACAGTTCTGTATAAGTTGCACTCCAATATGCAGAACCCAGCGAACGCAAATATGTATAACACTCGAACAGACTCACTTCTAATATACACAGAGAGTGAGAGAGAGAATAATTTGTATCTCCTAAAATAAATGAACAAGACTCATATATATAGGTTGCAAGAGACTGTTCGTCAACAGTCACAACCCTTCGAAAGGAGACTGTTCGTCAACAGTCACAAACATTCAAATAAGGGGTTGTTTGGCAAAATCCATATACAAAACTAAATTCCAATTTATCATTCAATTTTCCAACATATGGGTCTCTTTTGTGAGCCCACAAGTACTAGTGGGATTTATATGTATATATGTATTATTTATATATGTTATGTGTCTATATAGTATATTATGTGTGTAGTGCATATATACTTATATAAAACCCTAGCCTCCATATTATAAAGAAAAGAAAGGGAAAAAGAAAAGCGAGAACAGACGTGAGATAGAGAGAGAAGATCGAAGAGAAGAAAAGAAGAAAATAGTTGAAGAAGAGAGTATACCCAACCTTTGCTTTGCGTATTCATCAACCCTAAAGCCCTAATAGTTGAGTTATTCACACACATGTGATTTATATATATACACGTATGCATATATATATGCACAGATACATTATTTTGATTATTTGTTGATTTAAATATATGTTCCATGAGATTCATTATATTTTATTGATCCATAACTTATGTAAGTTGATGCTTATGTAATCTCACATGAATGAAAGAAACCATTTGTGTATGTCATTGATCCTTACATGTTTCATTCTTTTATGGTTGTATCAGTTCTTGGTGTAAATCTTGGTGCTAAAGTATTAAATCTCGAAATTGGAGAAATTCTCAATTTATTTTAGGTGGATGTTAGTAATATTTTGTTTTGAATTTTTTTCGTTGCGTATTTTAAGATTCTGCTTGCGTTGGCCCATGTAAAACGTGATTCTGGACAACTTTCATGTAATAGAGTTTTTCCTAATTCTGCACCGTTTTGGCAAAAATTTATGATTACAGTAGCAGTGAACAAATGTCTTGTTGAATATTTTATGAGATGGAGAATATGATTTCTTATTATGTGCTTCACGTATGCTAATATTAATTGTTTTGTTGTGATAATTGTACTTCAAATAATTGGCTATATATTGTGAAAATTTTGATATAAGGTAAACTAGATACATTGAATAATATATTGGTGATCTTGTAATTCGATCGAAAAATATTGTAGAACGATTGTTATGGGTAAATTGATATATAAAACCATATATTGTGAGAAATTGGAACGCATTCAAAAGATAGAGATGTGATTGGACTATGATGAGACGAAATCTATGTGATAAACGTGAATTTCACAAAAATGGGAATGATACAAACGATGAATAATAATGACAACATAATTCCTTTAGTGTTCACCACACTCCGTTGTGTGATATGTTTTGGTAGCTCGACTTGCTGAGCGTACCTTTGTCAGTAGCTGTGTGATCAAGCTGGCCTAATGCTCGACTTATTTATTAGACATTTTTGCATAGTGGCCAACGTTCCGTGTGTACATCTGGTTTGGTTGATACCTCCCCCAAATTGGTACTGGAGTAGGTGTTGGTATTATGTTTGGGGACATATGGGATATATGTGTGGGCCGTACCATGGAGGATGGCCAAGGTGGTGAATCTAGAGAACACAAAGGTAAATTTAAGGCTAACAAATAATGAAAATAAATTATTTCATAAGGCTGATAAACGTGTCAAATAATGAATGCGACATTTAAGTTAGAATGTGGACGGTTTGTATACGGAATTATTTGCTTGGTTTGTGATCATTCGATTTGCAGGATGGTGGGCCCACTAACTTTTATGCAGGGCTTGCTCACCATAGATATCTGATAGGTAAGTATTCAATTAGTATTATTTGGGTTTGGGACCACTGCTACTACATTGAATGAAACTACTCTTCTGTCCTGAAATGTGTTTGGAACTACTGTTCTAACCCGACAGAGATTCTGTGTGATGGCGTTGCTTATTTTCTATGTGACGATAATATATAATGTGTTGTGGTTATATATTTTTTGTGAGTATTTTTAGAGTCTATGGGACACACCGTTGTTTCCTAAGACTCGTTTTATATTTTTGACTGACTCATATCAGTATTTTATATACTGATCCTAGTGCGTTATACAGGTTTAATTGATTGGATTACCTGGTGGAGCTGGTATCTGTTTTGAAAATGATGAGTGTATTTAAATTATTTTATGTTTAGTTATTATTTTGGCAATGTGGGCCACAGTTGTATTTTGGGTTCAGGGACGTTTGTAGTGTCTGTGACCAAATATTTTTCTATTGGAATTATTTATGCTTATTATAATCAAGTATTATCTACTTTATGGAATTAATGGAGGAGTATTTTCTTATTCAAATGTAAATGGGAACTATTGGATTTCTTTTGTCATTTAAGGGAAATGGAATACATTTTGGATATTAATGGATATTTATTTCTCGTATAATTTAATGGTTGTTTTGGAAATCAGTTTGAATAATAAATGATTTTATGAATAAAAAAAAGTACGTTGGTTTTTATCTAGTAGTAAATTCTATTATACTTTTAAATAAACATATCTTTTAGAGAGTTCTGTGTGGTGTCACCTTAGATTTTTGGGTTGTTGAATATTAGTCAATATATGCTATTGATTGAATTGCATACATGCACACATGATCAAGTACTTTTTTGTCTCTGTGTAATACCCTGTATTTCTGTTATATATTATGTGAATAGGACCCTGTGTGTTTCTTTTAATACTTGTTACCTTTGGTATAATTGGGATACCAATCGATTGACACTTTTATCAATCGATTGAATCATTAATACATAATACCAATCGATTGAACTCTATACCAATCGATTGCTTATGTCAATCGATTGACACTAATACCAATCGATTGGAGGCAGCTGGGCAGATTCTCTTGCCTTGGCTGGGGAAAGGCCACGTGAACACTAAATCTCTATATATACCAGCCCATTTTGGGCGTATTTCTGGTTGCTGAAATCAGAGAGAGTGAGAGGGAGTGTTTGTGTGTGTTTATATGTATATACACTCATATATATATCAATGTTCTAAAAATCGCTAGGCGCTAGTCGGGCGGCGGAGGGGGGCCTAGCGCCTAGGGGCCTAGGCGGACGCCTAGGCGGATTTTTTTTTATAAATAAAATTAATTATATAATAGATATATACACAAGTTATGTGGTGTTAATTAAAATAATTATAGATTTGTGGTTCAAATAATATATATATGTATATATATATATATATGAAGGTTATGTGGTGTTTTTCGAAAATAAGTAAAGATTATTAGAAGATTTTAATATTTAAAAAACTATTAGGGATCTCTCCATAATTAACTTAAACCTTAAGTATATATATATATATATAAACTAATGTTAAGAGTTTTTTTTTCCAAAGAGTCAGACCCAAATAAGACTTTCTAGTATTCTCACCCTAGCCCGCCTAGCACCGCCTAGCCCGCCTAGCCCGCCTAGCACCGCCTAGGCCCCGCCTAGAGGCCGACTAATCCACTAACCGATTTTCGCAAACGCCTAGGGAAAATCTCGGCGGCCGGGCACTGCCTAGCGCCTAGGCGCCGCCTAGGCGGCCGCTTAGGCCGATTTTTAGAACACTGATATATATACACATATATACACATATATTCTTACACTCACACACACACACATCCATGGACTGAGACAAGAAGAAGAAGAAGAAGACCAGGAGAAGGAGAAGAAGAAGAAGGAAGAAGACAGAGCAGAGGAGAGAGGGAGAAGCCACCATTGAAGCTCCAAGCTTCATTACACATTCCCAAACACACCCTAGACACCTAAGGTGAGTTTTAAACTCACTTGGTAGCTTTATATTGGTGTTAGAACGTGTTTTGAATGAAGAAATGGAGTGTAAAACCATGTATTCCCGTTTTTATGTTGCTGGACAGTCTTCACTGTGAAGAAGACGAAGTTCCAATCGATTGAACCTATTACCAATCGATTGACATCTTTCAGGTCCCAATCGATTGACACTTTATGCAATCGATTGGCATGGATTATGATCCAATCGATTGAATATCTTACCAATCGATTGAACCTTTTTCTAATCGATTGATGCCACTTTTATACCAATCGATTGACCTCTATACCAATCGATTGGAAGTTTCAGAATACTGTTTTCTTATAATAACTATTTAGTTGTTTATTTACTGTTCAGTATTTCCCAGCATGCTTTATTATTGTAATACAGACATGATAATGAGTTAATGCGACGTAGGACCGTAGTAACAAGAAGATTAACAGATAATGTTTATGATGTTAGATAACGGAATAGTCGTGAATCCTTTGGAGTTATCGTTCATTTCATTCAGAGTAGTCAGGTCACATTGGGATTGTCATGTATCGGTGATAGAGTTGAACTTAAGTAGGTTTGCTAAGACTCGGGAACCTTGCGTGGGCGGGCTTTGGTCGATCATATGTTCTTAAAAGCGGTAGATATACGAAGGTGTCTATGACATGCAGTGAACTGGACCATTTTCCCTAAGATAGCCAGATGATCTAATCATATGTTCTTAAAAGCGGTAGATAGACGAAGGTGTCTATGACATGCGGTGGACCGTGATCACTGGTAGACGTCGCTAAGTTGTGGCATATAATGATGTACTGTTGTTTAAAGCGTTATATCCCTGACATGCGGTGGACTGTGCATATGTTATTAAAAGCGGGGGATGGACTAACGTGGTATCCATGACATGCGGTGGACTGTGCATATGTTCTTAAAAGCGGTGGATGAGCAATGGTATATTATAGAGTTGAACTATTGTCGAGTCTGTTCCCCATCAAGACGTGTTATCGGTCTTAAAATGAGTAAGACGTTAGTAATCGAATAATCGGTTTGATTTAAAGGAGTTACCCTCACTGAATATAATGATTACCGTGTTAAAACTTGTAATAACTTCAATAGCTGATACCCTGTTAGTATCTAACTCACTCAGCTTTCATTAAGCTGACGGCGTTTATGCCGCTGGACATTTCCATGTTCCAGTGCACCTTGGTTATGACTATACAGGTGAAGGACTTGCGGGCGAGGACTATGATGCCGGTTGTGATGTCCCTGTAAATAACTACCCTGACGGAGGTCAGACCGAAGAAGATTACTACGCCGAGGACTACCTTTACGCCAACTGAAGGCTAGACTAGAATTGTAGTTAATTGTCTTTACTGTTTTAGAACCCTTTTGTAGTCAGGCATATATTGCCTTGACATTCGTACTTCCGCTATCTTATAGTTGATTCGAGACTCTGATGTGTAATAGTTAGTAACTTCTGGTGACTTTATGTTACGTTGTGATCAGAACCTAGACTTCATTCTTGTTTCACTATTACTGCTTGTTGCTTAGTACTGCGTGGTGTGGACAATCATGTGACTTCACCCGTCGCTGCCTTTGGACCCAAAAAGGAAATTTATTTTTCTCTATTTTTGCCGTTCCGGGGCGTGACAGGATTTTTGGTATCAGAGCCTAGGTTGTATACCTTTTCGCTCACAGGTTGTCCCACACCATCTGGTCTTAGAACCTTGAGATTCTATGGATGAGTATTAAGATTAGTTCTGACTTAAGGTAGTCCCGATCAAGAATAGATACCCACTTCCCCGGATAGACGACCTGTTCGATCAACTGCAAGGATCAAGGATATTCTCGAAAATTTATTTGCGTTCAGGATACCATCAATTGCTAGTTCGACCAAAAGACATACCAAAAACTGCCTTCAGGACGAGATATGGACACTATGAATTTCTAGTGATGTCTTTTGGATTGACTAATGCCCCAGCAGTATTCATGGACCTAATGAATAGAGTATTCGGACCCTATCTGGATCAATTCATTATAGTATTCATTGATGACATTCTAATTTATTCAAGGACGGAAGAAGAACATAAGAAGCATCTACAAGTTGCTCTACAGACTCTCAGAGATAATAATCTGTATGCAAAATTCAGTAAATGTGAATTCTGGCTTTAGGAAGTTAAATTCCTGGGACATATGAAATCACAGGATGGGATTTCCGTAGACTCATCTAAGATCGATGCAGTCTTGAGCTGGAACAGACCAACCAACGCGACCGAAGTTAGGAGTTTTCTTGGATTGGCTGGGTATTATCGGAGATTTGTGGAAGGATTCTCCAAGATTGCAGGACCTTTGACGAGCCTGACTAGGAAGGAGACGAAGTACGAATGGACTGATAAACATGAGGATGCATTTCGGGAATTGAAAGAGAGACTAACCTCAGCACCCGTGCTTGCGATACCTAAGAGTGGTGAACGATTCATAATCTATAGTGATGCATCACACCAAGGACTTGGTTGTGTGCTAATGCAAGAGGGAAATGTCATCGCATACGGATCAAGACAATTGAAGCCGCATGAGAATAATTATCCGACGCACGACTTGGAACTAGCTGCAGTCGTGTTCGCCCTGAAGATTTGGAGACACTATTTGTATGGAGAAAAGTTTGACTTGTTCTCGGATCACAAGAGTTTAAGGTACCTGTTCTCTCAGAAGGAGTTGAACATGCGACAACAGAGATGGATGGAACTACTCAAGGACTACGACTTCTCTTTGCAATACCACCCGGGTAAAGCGAATGTTGTAGCCGACGCTCTGAGCCGGAGGCCACGCCTTTTGGTTGCTTCGATTTTGATTAGAGAATGGCGAGCATTGGAGACGTTAGCCGAATTCGACCTTCGACCAGTGGAATCAGGAGAAGGACAACACTTTGGATGTCTTGTCGTGCAACCGACTCTCATCAGTCGCATCTTGGAAGCTCAACAGTCAAACAAGGATTTCAAGTTATGGTTTGCCAAGATGTCCGCAAAGGAACCAGAGATATGGAGTATTAGTACGGAGGGAGCACTGAGGTGCAGAGGTAGACTCTGTGTGCCAAATGACGATGGTCTCAGGAAGAACATTCTGGATGAAGCACACAAGTCAAGGATGACTATCCACCCAGGAGGAAACAAGATGTATAAGGACTTGAAGAGAAACTTCTGGTGGGAAGGAATGAAGCGAAAAGTGGCCGAGTATGTATCGCAATGTCTTATTTGCAAACAAGTGAAGGCAGAGCATCAGAAACCACCTGGACTCTTACAACCGCTACCGATCCCCCAATGGAAATGGGAGCACATCACCATAGATTTTGTGGTTGGATTGCCAAAGTCTCAGCAAAACCACGACGCTATTTGGGTAATAGTGGATCGACTCATCAAGTCTGCACATTTTATCGCCTACAGCATGACGTACCGTGTTGAAAGATTGAGCCGGATGTATCTACAGCAAGTAGTGCGACTGCACGGTGTACCTGTCTCAATAGTTTCAGATCGAGATTCACCGCAGAATTCTGGAAAAGTCTTCAGACAGCAATGGGAACTTCATTGAATTTGAGTTCAACCTTTCATCCACAGACAGACGGTCAGACAGAATGAGTCAATCAAGTGATGGAGGATATGTTGCGAGCCTGTGTCATTGAATTCGAGAGTTCATGGGAGACGCATCTACCTTTGATCGAGTTTGCCTTCAACAACAGCTACCACACGAGCATAGGGATGGCGCCATTTGAAGCTTTGTATGGAAGACCTTGCTGATCGCCGCTATGTTGGGCTGAAGTCGGAGATACTCAACTACTTGGGCCTGAGATGATTCGAGAAACTAGCGAGAAGATCCAGATTGTACGAGAAAAGATGAAGACAGCGCAATCCAGACATAAGAGCTATGCCGACAAGCGACGGAATGATCTAGAGTTCGCAGTTGGAGATCATGTGCTACTCAAAGTCTCTCCAGTTCGAGGTATCGTCAGATTCGAACAGAAGAGAGGCAAGTTATCGCCGCGATTCATTGGACCGTTCGAGATCTTAGAACATGTTGGGAAGGTTGCTTATCGACTTGCATTACCGCCGAAGATGTCAGGAGTGCACAACGTTTTCCACATCAGCATGTTGAGGAAATGTGCCCACAACCCAGCACACGAGATCAGTTTTGAAGATATCGAGGTGAACGAGAACGCGACCTACAACGAAGGACCAGTGCGTATTCTAGAACAAGGAGTGAAGAAGCTCAGAAACAAGGAGATTCCGCTAGTGAAGATTAAGTGGAAGCACCACGACGAAGGAGAAGCTTCATGGGAATTAGAGTCGGAGATGCGAGAGAAGTTTCCATTTTTGTTTTGAACCCTGCTTACTTCGGATTTCGGTGACGAAATCTTTAATAGGTGGTGGATGATGTAATACCCTGTATTTCTGTTATATATTATGTGAATAGGACCCTGTGTGTTTCTTTTAATACTTGTTACCTTTGGTATAATTGGGATACCAATCGATTGACACTTTTATCAATCGATTGAATCATTAATACCTAATACCAATCGATTGAACTCTATACCAATCGATTGCTTATGTCAATCGATTGACACTAATACCAATCGATTGGAGGCAGCTGGGCAGATTCTCTTGCCTTGGCTGGGGAAAGGCCACGTGAACACTAAATCTCTATATATACCAGCCCATTTTGGGCGTATTTCTGGTTGCTGAAATCAGATAGAGTGAGAGGGATTGTTTGTGTGTTTATATATATATACACTCATATATATACACATATATATACATATATTCTTACACTCACACACACACACACATCCATGGACTGAGACAAGAAGAAGAAGAAGAAGACCAGGAGAATGAGAAGAAGAAGAAGGAAGAAGACAGAGCAGAGGAGAGAGGGAGGAGCCACCATTGAAGCTCCAAGCTTCATTACACATTCCCAAACACACCCTAGACACCTAATGTGAGTTTTAAACTCACTTGGTAGCTTTATATTGGTGTTAGAACGTGTTTTGAATGAAGAAATGGAGTGTAAACCATGTATTCCCATTTTTATGTTGCTGGACAGTCTTCACTGTGAAGAAGACGAAGTTCCAATCGATTGAACCTATTACCAATTGATTGACATCTTTCAGGTCCCAATCGATTGACACTTTATGAAATGGATTGGCATGGATTATGATCCAATCGATTGAATATCTTACCAATCGATTGACCTCTATACCAATCGATTGGAAGTTTCAGAATACTGTTTTCTTATAATAACTGTTTAGTTGTTTATTTACTGTTCAGTATTTCCCAGCATGCTTTATTATTGTAATACAGACATGATAATGAGTTAATGCGACGTAGGGACATAGTAACAAGAAGATTAACGGATAATGTTTATGATGTTAGATAATGAAATAGTCGTGAATCCTTTGGAGTTAACGTTCATTTCATTCAGAGTAGTCAAGCCACATTGGGATTGTCATGTATCGGTGATAGAGTTAAACTTAAGTAGGTTTTCTAAGACTCGGGAACCTTGCGTGGGCGGGCTTTGGTCGATCATATGTTCTTAAAAGCGGTAGACAGACGCAGGTGTCTATGACATGCAGTGAACTGGACCATTTGCCCTAAGATAGCCAGATGATCTAATCATATGTTCTTGAAAGAGGTAGACAGACAAAGGTGTCTATGACATGCGGTGGACCGTGATCACTGGTAGACGTCGCTAAGTCGTGGCATAGAATGATGTACTATTGTTTAAAGCGTTATATCCCTGACATGCGGTGGACTGTACATATGTTCTTAAAAGCGGGGGATGGACTAACGTGGTATCCATGACATGCGGTGGACTGTGCATATGTTCTTAAAAGCGGTGGATGAGCAATGGTATATTATAGAGTTGAACTATTGTCGAGTCTGTTCCCCATCAAGACGTGTTATCGGTCTTAAAATGAGTAAGACGTTAGTAATCGAATAATCGGTTTGATTTAAAGGAGTTACCCTCACTGAATATAATGATTACCGTGTTAAAACTTGTAATAACTTCAATAGCTGATACCCTGTTAGTATCTAACTCACTCAGCTTTCATTAAGCTGACGGCGTTTATGCCGCTGGACATTTCCATGTTCCAGCGCACCTTGGTTATGACTATACAGGTGAAGGACCTGCGGACGAGGACTATGATGCCGGTTGTGATGTCCCTGCTAATAACTACCCTGACGGAGATCAGACCGAAGAAGACTACTACGCCGAGGACTACCTTTACGCCAACTGAAGACTAGACTAGAATTGTAGTTAATTGTCTTTACTGTTTTAGAACCCTTTTGTAGTCAGGCATATATTGCCTTGACATTCGTACTTCCGCTGTCTTATAGTTGATTCGAGACTCTGATGTGTAATAGTTAGTAACTTCTGGTGACTTTATGTTACGTTGTGATCAGAACCTAGACTTCATTCTTGTTACACTATTACTGCTTGTTGCTTAGTACTGCGTGGTATGGACAATCATGTGACTTCACCCGTCGCTGCATTTGGACCCAAAAAGGAAATTTATTTTTCTCTATTTTTGCCATTCTGGGGCGTGACACTCTGTGTACGTCCTTGTGCTTCATATCAGTCATAGGAATAGCTACTAAAGTGATTATCATAGTTCCCATGCACTAAATCTCAAGCTTCTATAGTGATAAGCTTAGAGAGAGAGAGAGGAGAGAGAGAGGCCGAATCATTTTCTTATGTATTTGTTATATATACACTTATATATATACACTAGTCTTACTCCTCGTGCTTTGCACGTGGTTAGTGCACAAGGGTAGATACTAACAAATTGGAGGATCAAACTTGTCTGACTCGTACAAACAATTGTTTAACAACTTTTTGAAAACTTTTAAAATCCAGAATAATTACGTCAAACGTCAAATATTAGAATGTTTAGATTATAAAACATCTTTCAAGTGTATTTTTTTTAACAGCAAAACAACTTTTATAAAAGGAGCCAAAAAGGCCAAAGAGATACAAACACCCCAACAGGGAACTACAAAGAACATCAAGAGAAATCACCCTATGACAAACCATTCCACAGCTCCCCAAATTCCCAAAGAAAAACATATAACCTCTCACAATACCCCAAACACAAAACTACTACCACCATGTAGCATGGCAGCATGTAGCATATAGTAGTCCAATGCAGAAGGGGCAGCAATTCAGCAACCAAAGCAATTAAGCATATATCAGAAAAACAAATCAGACTAAATTCCCAATTCAACAGTAAACGCCCAACTATCTATGAACTATGTCTCCACCAATGCTTGTAACTGTTGTGGAATAACTAGCACTAAATGACTTCAGCATCTTTTCCTTAAGAACACTGAAAATTCCATGCACCATGAACTTCTTGTTTATCCCAGCAATCAAATTCACCTCTAAAGTTGACCCCAAATCTCTTATTGAGATTGTTGTTATCATTGAACTTGATCACTTATCATCATTACAAATGTTCTCATGACCACCTTTGAGTTGTTCCTTCCTTTTCTTCAGTTTTTCAATATTAATAAAGAGATCATGGGGCCAAAGGGGCCAAATTAAAGCCCACTATATAAACTAAATCCTTAGGATGGATAAAGCAAAAAAGACCCCACTACTAGACTCAGCAACCAAAGCAAACAAAAACCAAACTCCAAGCTCAAGCTTCCAAAATTCAACATGTTAGACAACAAAAAGAAATCAGCAGCTATCTTCAAGAAACAAGCAACGGAAAGCTCCGGACATCACAGCCAAACCATCAAATTCAGCAACAATGAAATTGCAAAACCTGAAGCAAATTGAGGGCAAATAAAGTGTAGTAATCAATAGTCACAGCTTGAAAGCATTTTAAAGCAGACACAAAACATTCTTTAAACCCTCAAAATAGGAATCCACACCACGCCCTAAGCACATCTGCAGCCAAAACCACCATTGAATTGTGCCCGTGTGATTTGAACAGCCCAACACCAGTGACAGCCTGGGCTAAGCACTACAAAAACAACAATAACATAAAAGATGATCTTAGAGAAGTCCCCAAAATTCCAAATAGCCTTGACCAAAGATCCCAGTATAAACAACCTCATTTTAAGAGTTTCCAAAGGGAGCCACCCCAAAGAAAAAAACCCAAAAAATCTATGCAAAATCCGGCAGCAACCAGAAGGGTATGAAGAAACAAAGGGAACACATTTTACAAAGTGACCAGGTTAGAAATTGAGACTCAATTACTATCACCAGTAATTCCATAGGATGGATAAGCTATTAAATTTGGCACCACATATCAGCCAAACGACGCAAAACGAAAAACCTTCCCACCAGGGAAGAAAAAAAAACACACACACACACACAGCGAAGGAGAAATAAGCTCTCCATGCAAAAGAGAGCACCATCCAAAAGAGAACACACACCAAAGTACCCCACCCCCCCACCCCAAAAAAAAAAATTACCGACCTTTGACCAAATGGAACGCCAGGAAGCCTTGGCCACAATGCCAAAAAAGCAGCCCCATCAACATTGAATTGATCAAGCATGTTGGAGGCATTATCCATGATAGCATCGATCCTCACTATGCTGTGCTATTTTTCGTTGGTGCACACCTTGGCTCTAAGAACAAAAATCGGCCATTCCTAACATTGTATACAAGACTCCAAACTAGTAGCCCCATCAAATCACATTGCATTTGGATTGATTATAGCTACGCCACAAACGGGGACACTCTATGCACACCACTTTTGGCCAGATTATCTGCAAAATTGTTTGCCTCTCTGTTGATGTCATCAATTTTGGAACAACGCATGTTCTTCGATACTACTAATTATATTATGTATCTCATTCAAAATGAAACGATGCTTCCAACATTCTGATGAGGCTCTTTTAACCCATGAGATATCAATTGTTGAATCGTTTTCCACCATTAAATGAATACCTCTGAGAGTGTCCCTCTCACGAAACATTCGTAGACCCTCTTGAATGGCCAGCAACTCCACTTTAATTATTGTCAACAGTTAATATGAACTCATAACTTGTATAAGATATGTATTCTTAATCTTGAGATGATAATGAACACAAGCTATGTATATGATTTCTTTGACTTACCAATCAGTGAGGTCTTCCAAATCAACACCTGGGTATCTTGAGTGATCATATCTCAGTGTTGTGAACATATAATGTTAAGATAGAATCTACTCTCAGTTGAAAAGTAAGCATTCTTTTAAGAATATCACTAAGTTGGGTATTGAGAACTGTAGTCTTATTGGTAAGTAGTTATCGACATGTGTAGTAAGCATGAGAGGTGAATTAGACTCAAGAACTAGAATATATATTCACATTTTAGGTTGAGAGTACTAGTTATCTAACACCTGAATGTGAATACGAATGCTAAAGGTGGACGGACATTAGTATTACCTTACAAGTCTAGTTACTGCTTCAGATATGTTTTTATGCATCAGAGTGCAGTTATCTTTATTTAGTGGTACTACGATTAACTGACAAGTTAATTAATTCTCTGATTAAAGAATTTTATCATAGAGGAATTAATAATTGATCTAAGACGATAATTGATAACTTAGGAGGTCCCATTCTTAGCTTCAAAAGAATGAAATGAAGGTTGATAGAGAGAAGCAATAGATTGCCTGCAATTGATTGCCACTCCAGGCAATCTATTGCTATTAATTAGGTCGGTTGGAAAACTTTTAAATAGAGGACCTACAGGGTAGAAACAATTAGAACGTTGTTTTGAGCTTCCAATAAGTCCCAGACCTATTTATAAGTCCTCTAGTTCTCCTTATTCTCTCAAGTAGGGTTCCCATAAGCCCTAGTTTTTCCAGGTTGCATTTAAGAAGACATAAGAACGAAGATCTACTAGAGAAAGTTGCTAGAAATTCATAGCAAGAATTCAATACATTGGTTCAAGCATCCAATAAAGTATGTCCTCTTGTCTATGCATCACTAGATTCAATAAGAAGTAGATCTCAAATACTGAAAAGTTTTTTTCACATATTTTTCACTGCAAATTAAGTTTTTCGAAACCTAAATCCTACAAATTTACTCCCGCTGGTGCCCGACTCCCTTCATCCTTTGTTGTGACGTCCTGGATGAGGGAGGTATTGGTCTGGTGCGCCACTAGAAAGTCGATTTGAGACTGCTTCTGGCATTGTCCTTCAACAAGTTATGCCAAGTCCGTAGTGATTTTTTCAGGCACATAGTGGTGGGGGCTGCTTTGGTCACTGCAACCGTTGTATGTGGCTGCTACTGCGGTTTGATTGTTCTGTTGAGCACGCTTTCTTGGCATTGATCAGTTGAAAAATTTGTGTTTACTGAAGGAAATCGAATGTTTCCACAGATGGCGCCAGAGCGATGATGCCAGATTGTAGTGCTCAGATCAGTTTGGATATTTAAAGTGCAGCAAATGTGAGAGGACGAGACAGGATTTACATGTAGTTCGACACTATCAATAAGACAGTCTATGTCCACGTGTGCGATGTGTGTCAGTGCTTCCACTATATAGAAAACTATTTTCAGTGTTGAGTGTAGGAGGCCTTGATGATCCAACAATTGGACTGGAACTAACAAGGTGATGCCTTACCCGACTGTGTATAGCAATCTAAGGGAGCTTTGCACTGACTAGGGCTTTGTAGCCTTGAGAAGATAGGAAAGAAACCGGTTGTAAAAATAAAACTAGGGTTTGAAGTGTGAGAATAATTTCCCCCCTCTTTTCTCGGAAGGAGGGCCTCTTTTATAGCACAAGAGGTTTCCTTTTACAAATATGGTAGCGAAGAAGATTTAGGAGACTGATGAGATCATCTCATCCTTATCTTGGTGGCTCGAATAAGGTCGCCAACTATCGATGACCCATCATGCATGCATCCACTGAATCCAAGCTGTATAAGTCTTGCTACTGGACTAGCTGAATTGGAGTAGAACTATTCTACCCTGAAAAGAGCCTATTGAAGCACCCGACACCGACCCAGAGGTCGGGTGCCCTGGGCCCATTAGAAGTGATGGGACCATTGATTGTCACAGGGTCATGATCAAACAACATATGTTCTAATTTCTTTACGAAAATTCTCTAGTGTTTCGAACCAAATTTGAGGCGAGATCAAGAAATACATGGTGAATATCAATGTGATAAAGATATAACGATATATCGCATCTGATTGCCGGTTAATTCCAAAGCTTTTGTCAGCATCATCTATTTGAAGTCTCTCTCTCTCTCTCCAATATGTATCCGTTTCATTTCATTATTTACTTTTCATTTCTATGTTGCATAATATAAATGAGTATAAATATTATAGTTTGTTCTTTTTTATATTCCAATTTCTATTATTTTCTTCATTCCGCAGTACCCAACTATAAAATACAAGACTGAGTTCCTATATGAGTTGGCTGACACCAGCTCCTACTACGCCTTAGGTGCTGGTTCAAATCCTCCCTTTGTAAATTTTTTAAAAGAGCAGCTGGTCTTAAAATATTTTGAAATGGAAATAAGTACTTTCTACTACCAAAATAACATCATTTATGCTCTCATATCTATCCCCTTGTGAAGATCTTGATTCTTGACCCTATTTGGAGGAATCCATGACGATTAATACAAAAAAGTAATGCCAGCTGGAAGAAGAGTTCAAAGCCACTAAAATTTTGTACTCAATTTACTGATTTGATTTTAATTTAGATAAGTTATTATACTAGCTATGAGAACATCTTAATGGCATTTTCATCCGCAACAAAAATTGCTAATGCTAGCTACCTACCTACTGCCAAAGAAAATGACACTCTCAAGAGCAAGTAAGAGTTATTACACCTTTAAGTATATCAACAAGGCGTTGATTAAATTTGTTTATATAGAATTTATAAATCATACGATAATAGCAAAAATGGTATGAACACTATCAAATATCCTGATAGTGTAAGGTAGCTAGAATTTAATTTTAACCAAATGTGGTTAAGTGGAAGGAAGCATATTAGATGTGGAATAATCAATTCTGATCTGCTTTTATAAAACTCATATATTGTTTGCTCTACACTACGTCACCCAATTTATTGTAAAGAACTAAAGATTGTGCTGCCATGCTATAATTGGCAGGGTCTGTGGGACCTACAACTCTTGATTAATAAAGCTTGAACCGCTTGATTCCCATAGTTTTGGAAGAATTGCTGTTATCACCTTCATACTGGATAATGTCTCCATCACCATGTAATTTTGTTTGTGAGCAATGCGTTTCCAATTGATAAAAAAAAAAAAAGAGAAATGCGTTACCAAATTTGTTCCTCAAATATAGTACTCCATGATATGGGATCACATTCAACATGGTGGGACCATGTGGGTTTTTACTGAACTCTTTTACGAGCTCCTAATTACCACATTATTCAGGAATAAAATTTGAAATACAATTTTGGAGCCATAGAATTATTTTTTTGTTTGTGGTGCTATCTAAATGACTCACTTTTTCAAACACCTTCTCAAATTGTTCCGGGTATTTTTCTCATATGTTTGAAGCCAGGTAAAATGGATGTGTGGTAATATTAAGAAAGATGAATTAAAAATGAGTATATCTGAGAGATTGTAGGAGTGACACATATTGAGGATAAGTTGAGGGAGAATAGACTTAGATAGTTCGGCCATGTGCAACGAAGACTTGTAGATGCACCTGTGTGAAAGAGTGATAAGATCGTAGTACCTGGAATGATTAGAGGGAGAGGCAGACCTAGACTGACCTGGGAGTATGTAGTGCAACAAGATATGAATAGACCTAATTTAAATGAACATATATCTCTTGATCGTGCAAAATTGACAAAAAAGATTCATACAGTCGACCCCAATTAATTGTGACACAAGGCTTGGTTTGGTTGGCTTGAAGCCAGGTCTTTGTAGCACAAAATGTATATGCTATGTTTAAGCCCCCTTTGGCAGTATTTAGAGTCCATTAGTGATTATAAAACTTCAAAAACTTAAAATAGCAAATTGTTTGCTAAATCAAGTTATGACTGTCAATTGCAAAAATTTACTATTAACCAAAAGCTACCTTGAGGAGCTTTTACCCAAAAGCAAATTTCTGCGATTGGGTCATTGCACTACACCAAAAATGCCAAACTGGTAGGTTTCATGGATTTTGATTTGGCACTGTTTAAAATCGTGCCAAAATTTGGCACTATTATAGGCCAAACTGACTCGGTTTCTAACAGTGCCAAAATATGAAACGGTTTACAGCCGTGCAAATCGGCACTATCAAATGCGCTATCAACCAACCGGTGGCAATTTTGTAAACAAACATTACTTCTCCCCCCAAAATTAGCATTGACTACCCTCCTATCCCCTCTTTCTAAACCCTAGCAACCACCATCATTCTTCATCTCTCCATCTCTCTCATTCTTTTTATGAATCCTATAGCCGCCACCACCATTCTTCATCTCTCCATCTCATCATCTACACTCTCATACACACCGTTCATTTTCTCTCATCAGCCAGAGAAAATGATCTGTCATTTGGTGTTACACACAGAGAAAGAGAGAGAGAGAGAGAGAGAGAGAGAGAGAGAGAGAGAGAGAGAGAGAGAGAGAAGGCAATTGTGAGAAGCCTCTACTGCCATCGCCACCCCTGTCATCCATTGTTGCCGTCCACCACCTTCGTCCACTACCATCGTTCACCACTACTGTCCAGATCTTGCAAATTATGAGAAGCCACCGATTGGTAAATCTCATCTTGTCGCTCTCTCTCTCTCTCTCTCTCTCTCTCTCTCTCTCTCTCTCTCTCTCTCTCTCTCTCTCTGTCTCTCTCTCTCAACTTACACGAAACCACCACCATCACTACCCGAGGCCGCGACGGTGGACAATTTGGAACTTACCGGCGTGATGAAGGCGAAGGACGATATAACTTCTCCCTAAACTCTAGACCTCTCTCGTAAATATGGTATTAAAGGTCTTTGTGAGTTGATTTAGGTCTTTAGTTGATTTTTGATTTAGGACTTCCTATTGATCTCTAATCTTTATATGTAATATGTTTTTTTTTTCCAACGAAGCTGTGGTGTGGTGTGGCCAACACCACTAGTTTTGGGGTTTCAATCTAAAGGTTCTCTCTCTATCTCATGTCATTTGGGTTTCAATATTTTTTTTATATATATTAGTCAAACTAATCGTTGGGTTTCTTAAAGAATTTGGCTTGCTTTACTACAGTTAACTAATGTAAATGTGGATTAGAACATTTTTTTAATTTTTTATTTAGGGCTTTTAACTATTATTTTTTTATTTTGTTGAATTTTTTCTTCATTTTTTGCGTAGAAGTATTTGATTAAGGATTTCTTCATTTCCACATTTGTTTTGGTTTAATACAGGTGAGTATTTTTTTTGAACCGATTCAGGTGAGTAGTTGACTATTCCTTTCTTTAGGACTTCTAACTATTTAGTTTTGATTTAGCTTCTAATAATTATATTCTCTAGGCACCTCTCTCTCTCTCTCTCTCTCTCTCTCTCTCTCTCTCTCTCTCTTTGTAAGTATGTTGCTTTCAACTTCAATTCCATAATTTTTTCAATCGGTTTGGACTGAGAATCAAATCGATTCGTGTGTTACAATGCTATGTTTTGGCTTAGTATTGATTTAATGAGAATATGAGTGTCTATTGTTGCTTTATTATTGTTGTGCTTATGGTTTAAAGTTACCTTTTGGAATGAATCAACGCACTTGCTACTGCCAAAGTTGGGTGGGTCTTGTAGTGTTCTTTTACTTATTTTTTGTGTCCTTGTAGATTTGCTTACACTGAGTATTACATGTTTTGATTACTTTTTGGGAGGATATATCTAAACCCAGTGAGTAGACTTCTTTTTATTGTTCAGATTAATAAAACTATAATAACTATCTAGGCAAAAAAAACTAATGTCAGTTTTATTTGTAGATCCACAAAGTGGCTGTTTAAGCCGTAATTAGATAACAGATTGCAAGTTCTTAGCAACAGAGATTTGATGGCCACATCAGAGCTTTTATATCTGAATTGAACTATTTTTCCCCTCCAATTCTGTTTTTTATTTATTTTTATTTATCTAGTAGGTAATTGACATGAAGAAAGAAGTATTTGATGTTTTTGGGTTTAAAATTGAATTGAGAGTAAGTTTATTACTGTGATACTGTCAAGTTGCAGCTAATTTGTTTTAGTTTTTTTTTTTCTATTTTTTAGGGGTTTATATTGGCATGAATATTGGTGGCAATCCACATCCAATCATATAATTGGTCAGTGTTGTAGATGCCAGTTCATACACATCCAGCTCTGGATTCTACTTAAGCATGTTTAACAATTCCTACATGCTTAATAGTTCCTGATGATGCCAAAAATTTGGTAAGAGTGAAGTAGAGAAAAATTAAGGAGAAAGAGAGTGAGAAATTGGTTTTTTGTGTCACGACCCATCCCGCTACGCGCGGAAATAGGACACGTGGCACGCCATCAAGGCTCATCCAAACATCATATAACAATACGCAACGGAAAGAACTTTAAAACAACCTTGGGTATTTAAAACTTAGGGAAACATTACCCTCTGAGTTTGTAAAATCCATTGAAATCAGAGTTATAAAAAGTTTTGGCCAATTAGAAACACATCCAAAATACTCAGTTTTGAAAACAGAGGTTCAGTCGACTGATCAGGGAACCCAGTCGACTACTCAGTCGACTAATCAAAGTCCCCAGTCGACTGTGCTAAGCAGAACCAAAATGTAACATTTTCAAAAGGGGTCCAGTCGACTGATCTGGAGGTCCAGTCGACTGGTTTTGCCATTATTAAAAGCAGTAGCCAAAACCAACAGTGTCTCAGTCGACTGATGCAAGGTCCAGTCGACTGCTTCTCTTACTATTCACTTTCAGTGTCTCAATCACACGAGATCCAGTCGACTGATACTGGGTCCAGTCGACTGCTCCCCTGCTGGGCAGCCTGAAATGAAATATTAATAACTCATACTTCTCCACACCAACCACAATCACAACCATAACTAATTTTAAACATTCAAAACATAATTACAGACGTTCAATTATAAGATTACAATACCAAGGAACTAATCCAAAGATCTATTACAACATTTTACAAATTCCCAATCCTTACACAAGTTTTAGGATTAAAACAAAAGCATATACAATTGTGATTCCCTGGCGTTCCTCGGCCTCACTCCTCACGATTCTTCTTGTCTTTCCTCTTACCTGCAATGGAGTACATCTCCACTGCTCAGCTATATGCTGAGCGTACAAGTCTAACATATGCAATATATGACAAAACATGCTTTAATCTCATAAATCATATCAATAGTCTCCAGGGAGAAAAATACGCATTCATCCGGTAGCGGCAAGTCCAAGCCTTAAACCGCGATGTCAATGGCAAGTCCAAGCCTACAACCATTACATCCCACAAGTGCCATGGCAAGTCCAAGCCTACAACCATGCACAGTAGCCGTCGCTACTAAAATTCTCAAACATCGAGAAGCTTACTCCGGCATGAATTTGTATAAGACTCCGCTTTGACCCACATAGACAACTCAACGTGCTCGCGTAAATTTAGACATGTTTTTCACAATTTAGCGCGTGCATAATTAACGGGCCTACAATTAACACATGGATTTCGCCCGGATCTCAATTTTGTCGTCGAAATATAAAACATGTATTCCTCTATATTTCATAAGTTAGAACTTCATACCTCGTGCGATTTTCCCCAAACTTTAAAGGATCGACTAGGAGGCTAAATAAACGTCGGATTTCGAATTTGAGAAAATTCCTACAAGTTTATACATGTTTTTCCCAAAAGTCTAGAATTAAGATTTTTACAAAAATTGGCCAAACACGGCCTAAGTAGTATCAAAACGTAGGTCTTACCTCCACGAGTTCAAATCTTGAATCTGGAAAAAATCTGACGGACGAACGGTCGTCGATCGGCGTCGCAAAGTCCGGAGAAACCAATCCACTTTTCTCTCTCCTCTCTCTAGATATTTTTAGAAGTTTGGATGAGAATGAAATCTCATCCACTTCTATATATAGAAAAACTTCTCGGGAATTACGTTTACTTCCCCGTGAGTTTCTTAAACTTCTAATTAACCCATGAAACTTCGCACACGTCCATCTTATGCCTTTACGAGTGAAAACTATAAATTCCAAAAGTTTTCGACTAGGTTTCGTTTGGTCCAAAAAAAAATAACGTCCGAAAATTATATTCTGTGGAATCTCTACACAACCTACCTTTTTAATTAACGTATCACTCACGTTCTCACCACAGTTCTCAAAATGATATACTAAAGTATCCAAATACCAGAATTATACTACACAGGTATAATTACTATTCACAGGAATACCAGATAAAGTCAAATAACATTTAAATCATATAAATGCCATTTACTCATGCCCATGCAATATGAACTGTCATGTTCCCATGTCCTTACTGACACCTTACCGTTGACTCACAGTCAACCTCATCACCATTATCAACTAACATTGATAAACTCCCAAATTACAAATATGCATGATAAAATTTTAAATTCTTGGAACGGGTGTGACAACTCTCCCTTCCAAAAAGGAAGTTTGTCCCCAAACTTTACCTCATGCGTCGAATAAGTACGGATACTCATTCCTCATGTCTTCCTCACTTTCCCATGTAGCTTCTTCCACCGTGTGACAACGCTACAATACTTTCACCATTGGAATCGTCTTAGTTCTTAAGACTTGTTCCCTTCGATCTAGAATCTCTACCGGTTGTTCTACATAAGTCAAGTCTCCCTGAATTTGCAGCGGTTCAGGTACAATGATCTTACTCGTATCAGTCATACACTGTCTCAACATCGATACATAAAATACGTTATGCACATGTTCCAACTCTGATGACAAGGCCAATCGATAAGCCACCGGCCCTACTCTTTCTAGAATCTCAAAAGGTCCTATAAATCTTGGATTGAGCTTTTCCCTCTTTCCAAATCGTACAATGCCTTTCGAAGGCGATACTAGCAAGTATACGAAATTTCCCACTTCAAAATTCATCGGTCGTCGTTTAGAGTCCGCATAGCTCTTATATCGACTCTGAGCTACCTTAAGACGTTCCTGAATAAATTTTACCTTCTCAGTAGTCACCTGTATTAACTCAGGTCCTAACAACTTTCTTTCGCCCACCTCGGTCCAACAAACCGGTGATCGACACTTACGGCCATACAAAGCTTCATATGGTGCCATACCAATACTTGATTGAAATCCGTTGTTGTAAGCAAATTCAATTAATGGCAAGTGGTGCTCCCAATCACTCCCAAAGTCTAATACACACAATCTCAACATATCTTCCAAGGTCTGAATCATACGCTTTGACTGTCTGTCGGTCTGAGGATGAAATGCAGTACTGAAACTCAATTTCGTACCCATAGTTTTTTGCAAACTTCCCCAAAACCTTGACGTAAAGCTACTATCCCGATCTGATACAATCACTGCTGGAACTCCATGTAGTCTTACAATCTCTTTCACATACAACTCTGCTAACCTCGAAGGCTTAGTTGTCTTGATTGGTAGAAAATGAGCTGACTTGGTTAATCGGTCGACTATAACCCAGATCTTATCATTCTTATTACATGATCATGGAAATCCTGAAACAAAGTCCATTGTAATCTCATCCCATTTCCATTCTGACACAAGTAAAGGTTGTAATAATCCCGCGGGTACTTGTTTCTCTTCTTTAACCTGTTGACATGCCGAACATTCAGATACAAACTTAGCGACTTCACGCTTCATACCCTTCCACCAGAAGTTTTCTCTCAAGTTTCTGTACATCTTATTACTTCCCGGGTGCACTGAATATTTCGTACTATGAGCTTCTTCTAGAATCCTCTCTTTCAAGTCTTTCACATTTGGTATACATAATCGATTTCCCAGTTTCAACATCCCTCATTCCAACATGAAACCAGGTCGTCTCCCCAAAGGTATCTCGCCCCTCATTTTGCACAAATAGACATCGTTAAATTGTTCTTTCTTGATCTCATCAATAATATCTGGGTGTGCAATGATTGCCATCATTAAGCCACCAATAGTCTCTGGAATCACATCCAATTCTAAGCGTTCCATCTCTTTTATCAACTCTTTTTGTTGTGTTAGCTCATCGGCTAAATTCCTTAGCGTCTTTCGGCTTAATGCATCGGCCACTACATTCGCCTTTCCCGGATGGTACTCAATCGAAAGATCGTAATCCTTCATCAACTCCAACCATCTTCGCTGTCTCATATTCAAATCTCGTTGGGTGAAAATGTATTTCAAACTCTTGTGATCTGTGAATATCTCACACTTTTCCCCGTACAAATAGTGTCTCCAAATCTTCAAAGCATGAATTACCGCAGCTAATTCCAGATCATGAGTCGGATAATTAATCTCATGTGTCTTCAACTGTCTAGAAGCATAAGCAATCACTTTACCCCCTTGCATCAACACGCATCCCAACCCTTTGTGTGAAGCATCACTATAGATTACAAATCCTTCGGTTCCGGATGGTATTGTCAGAATAGGTGCTCTCGTTAGTCGTGCTTTCAATTCTTGAAAACTTTCTTCACATTCCTGACTCCATTCAAATGTAGTTCCTTTCCTCATCAACCTTGTCATAGGTAAAGAAATCTTTGAGAAATGTTCAATAAAACGGCGGTAGTATCCCGCTAATCCTAAGAAACTTCGAATTTTGGATACAGATGTCGGCCTTTGCCAATTAGATACAGCTTTTACTTTATGAGGATCAACTGATACTCCATTCTTGTCAATCACGTGACCAAGAAAAGTAATACTAGACAATCAAAATTCACATTTCTTGAATTTACCAAATAATTGTTTCTCTCGTAATCTCTGAAGTATCAACCTCAAGTGGTTCTCGTGTTCTATCTCACTCGGTGAATAGATAAGGATATCGTCAATGAATACAATCACAAAGTCATCCAAATAATCCTTGAATACCCGATTCATAAGATTCATGAACCCGGCTGGTGCATTCGTAACTCCAAATGGCATAACTAAGAACTCATAGTGTCCATAACGCGTTCTAAAAGCTGTTTTCTAAACATCTTCGGCCTTCACTTTCAACTGATGATAACCCGATCTCAGGTCTATCTTGGAGAATACTTGCGCCCCACGAAGTTGATCAAATAAGTCGTCAATTCTGGGTAACGGGTACTTGTTCTTAATCGTCAACTTGTTCAATTCCCGGTAATCCACACACATACGCATTGAGCCATCTTTCTTCTTCACAAACAATACTGGAGCTCCCCACGGCGATACACTTGGTCGAATGAAACCTTTATCAAGTAACTCTTGTAGTTGAACTTTCAGTTCCTTCAATTCTAGTGGTGCCATTCTATACGGTGCCTTGGATACCGGTCTTGAGTCTGGCCTTACCTCAATGGTGAACTCAACCTCTCTTTCAATAAGAATATCGGGTAAATCATCAGGAAATACATCTGGATATTCTCACACTATCGGAATGTCTTCTATTTTGAATTCGGTCGCTGAGACATCAGTCACTGAACATAGGAATCCTTGACATCCCTTTTTCAATAACCTTCCCGCTCGGATAGCTGAAATCAAATACGGCGGCGGTATAACCCCACTCCCTTGGAAACAAAAGTTCCCATGCACCGGTGATCGAAAATTAACCTCTTTCCGTTCATAGTCTATTGTGGCTTGGTTAAAAGCTAACCAATCCATTCCCAGTATCACATCGAAATGGTTCACCGCAATCAGTATAAGGTCTATGGTCATCAACTTCTTACCTAGTTTGATCTCACAGTTCTTATATACAGTAGATGTCATTATCGATTTACTAAGTGGCACAGCAATAGACAATTCATATCCTAACGGTACCGATTCAATATTCAAATGTTCAACAAAGGCATGCGATACAAATGAATGCGTAGATCCCGAGTCGACAAGTATGCGTGCTAAGTGTGAATATACAAGCACCATACCTGAGACTACTGTCTCGGAAGCAGTCATATCTCCTGGGTTCATCTGATATGCCCTTCCTTGACATTGCTCAGTCCTTTGTCCCCCGTCATTGGATTGTGTAGGCTTCGAACCACTAGAAGCCATAGAACTAACTCCTTGCTAAGGATACTTCCTCGGGCAATCCTTGGCTTGGTGTCCAAATACTCCACAATCATAGCACTTGCCTCTCATTTCGGGTGTAGAATTAGCACTACCCCCTCCTTGATTTCTGTTCTGGGGTTTGGTCATGAAACATCGGCCTGAGTATGGTCGGTTGCAAAGTGAACACAATGGTATGTTACTTGGCGTTCTCCTGAAATCACTGGAACTAGAACCAGAGCCTCTTTGAAATGGCCTCTTGAAAGATCTGCCTTGGTTCCAATCTCCACTCTCATTGCTTCATTTTCCGTGCTGATTCTACCTCGACCTTTCCATCCCACTCTCGGCCACTAGCGCCGTTTGTTGTACTGTTGCCACAGTCGAATGCTCGTAGGTTTCCACCCTTAGACGAATATTTTCCCTTAAACCTTCTTCGAATTTCCTTGCTCTATCCTCCTCCTCTGGTACTGAACCCTTGCCAAACCTCAATAACGCGTTGTACTTGGAAGTATATTCGGTTACAGTCATATCTCCCTGCTTCAAGTTATCAAATTCTCGCTTCTTTGCATTGTAGGCGGCTCGCGGAAAGAATCGGCGATTGAATTCCGCCTTGAACCCTTCCCAAGTAATCGGTGCCCCTTGATCCAGAACATTTACCCACCAGTTCTGGGCTTCACCCTTTAGCACATCACTTGCATTTTCCATCTTCTCCCTGTCATTCATCGGAATAGATCGGAAAATCCTCTCCATGTCCATAATCCAATGTTCGGCGAGCGTTGGATCGGGTCTCCCATGAAATTCCATTGGTTTCTTTCGAGCGAATCGTTCGGATACGGATCTCATGCCCCTAGTTTCGGGTGCATGCACTACAGTTATTGATTCCACTTCGATGTGGGGTGTGGGAGGCAGTCGCTCCGCTATATTCTGTATCATTTCCCCCATATTCCCCATCATCTCTTCCATTTCATTCATACGTCGAGTATGGGGTGATAACTCTCGGTCATCCATGATTACAATCCTGTAGTTCTCAATGCATAAACAATATGCATGTCCAATCAATAACAATAGCATGTATGTAAAATAACATACATATGCATCAAACATCTCTAATATGCATGGATGTAATTTAGAACATGTGGCAATTCACTCAACACTCCTCTCGTCGTCGAACGTTACCCCCAAGTTTTGTTACCTCTAGCTCTGATACCACTAAAATGTCACGACCCATCCCGCTATGCGCGGAAATAGGACACGTGGCACGCCATCAAGGCTCATCCAAACATCATATAACAATACGCAGCGGAAAGAACTTTAAAACAACCCTGGGTATTTAAAACTTAGGGAAACATTACCCTCTGAGTTTGTAAAATCCATTGAAATCAGAGTTATAAAAAGTTTTGGCCAATTAGAAACACATCCAAAATACTCAGTTTTGAAAACAGAGGTTCAGTCGACTGATCAGGGAAACCAGTCGACTGCTCAGTCGACTGATCAAAGTCCCCAGTCGACTGTGCTAAGCAGAACCAAAATGTAACATTTTCAAAAGGGGTCCAGTCGACTGATCTGGAGGTCCAGTCGACTGGTTTTGCCATTATTAAAAGCAGTAGCCAAAACCAATAGTGTCTCAGTTGACTGATGCAAGGTCCAGTCAACTGCTTCTCTTACTATTCACTTTCAGTGTCTCAATCACACGAGATCCAGTCGACTGATCTTGGGTCCAGTCGACTGCTCCCCTGCTGGGCAGCCTGAAATGAATTATTAACAACTCATACTTCTCCACACCAACCACAATCACAACCATAACTAATTTTAAACATTCAAAACATAACTACAGACGTTCAATTATAAGATTACAATACCAAGGAACTAATCCAAAGATCTATTACAACATTTTACAAATTCCCTATCCTTACACAAGTTTTAGGATTAAAACAAAAGCATATACAATTGTGGTTCTCCGGCGTTCCTCGGCCTCACTCCTCACGATTCTTCTTGTCTTTCCTCTTACCTGCAATGGAGTACATCTCCACTGCTCAGCTATATGCTGAGCGTACAAGTCTAACATATGCAATATATGACAAAACATGCTTTAATCTCATAAATCATATCAATAGTCTCCAGGGAGAAAAATACGCATTCATCCGGTAGCGGCAAGTCCAAGCCTTAAACCGCGATGTCAATGGCAAGTCCAAGCCTACAACCATTACATCCCACAAGTGCCATGGCAAGTCCAAGCCTACAACCATGCACATTAGCCGTCGCTACTAAAATTCTCAAACATCGAGAAGCTTACTCCGACATGAATTTGTATAAGACTCCCCTTTGACCCACATAGACAACTCAACGTGCTCGCGTAAATTTAGACATGCTTTTCACAATTTAGCGCGTGCATAATTAACGGGCCTACAATTAACACATGGATTTCGCCCGGATCTCAATTTCGTCGTCGAAATATAAAACATGTATTCCTCTATATTTCATAAGTTAGAACTTCATACCTCGTGCGATTTCCCCCAAACTTCGAAGGATCGACTAGGAGGCTAAATAAACGTCGGATTTCGAATTTGAGAAAATTCCTACAAGTTTATACATGTTTTTCCCAAAAGTCTAGAATTAAGATTTTTACAAAAATTGGCCAAACACGGCCTAAGTAGTATCAAAACGTAGGTCTTACCTCCACGAGTTCAAATCTTGAATCTGGAGAAAATCTGTCGGACGAACGGTCGTCGATCGGCGTCGCAAAGTCCGGAGAAACCAATCCCCTTTTCTCTCTCCTCTCTCTAGATATTTTTAGAAGTTTGGATGAGAATGAAATCTCATCCACTTCTATATATAGAAAAACTTCTCGGGAATTACGTTTACTTCCCCGTGAGTTTCTTAAACTTCTAATTAACCCATGAAACTTCGCACACGTCCATCTTATGCCTTTACGAGTGAAAACTATAAATTCCAAAAGTTTTCGACTAGGTTTCGTTTGGTCCAAAAAAAAATGTCCAAAAATTATATTCTATGGAATCTCTACACAACCTACCTTTTTAATTAACGTATCACTCACGTTCTCACCACAATTCTCAAAATGATATACTAAAGTATCCAAATACCAGAATTATACTACACAGGTATAATTACTATTCACAGGAATACCAGATAAAGTCAAATAACATTTAAATCATATAAATGACATTTACTCATGCCCATGCAATATGAACTGTCATGTTCCCGTGTCCTTACTGACACCTTACCGTTGACTCACAGTCAACCTCATCACCATTATCAAATAACATTGATAAACTCCCAAATTACAAATATGCATGATAAAATTTTAAATTCTTGGAACGGGTGTGACATTTTGTATGTGGTTCGGCCCTATTAATGAAGGTACCTACGTCCACGTGTGTGTTTGAGCACGTTCACTATACTGTAAAAGAGTCGGGGGCCTGTGGTGAACCAACAAGTCTGGAGCTACCGTAGGACGGCCGGGCATGTAGATGAATGTTATGGAGGTGCTGTGTAGACTGAAAAGTCGACCCCTTGAATGGGGGGTGAGAGGTCTCTTTTATAGATGTAAGAGACCTACTCGTACATGGATAAGGAAATATAATCCATTTAGAATGTGATTGACACCAATCAAGTATGTTTCCTAATTGTATTAGGATTGATTGACATTAATTGTGAGGGGTTTCCTAATTGGATTAGGAAATAATTTGCACTTTCCATTAGTCTTCTAGCTTGAGTAGGAAACTGCCCGTAATGTTCGGGATCATGCCTGTGGGCCCGGATGATCTGTTCCTGCGGTGGGATGTGCCCGTGCAGTTTTCCCGACCTGTTGGCCGGGTCATGGATGAACTGCTCGGGATGATGAGTTTCGGGTAGACTAGACCGCTCGGGCTGATGCTTGTCCGAGGAGTTGTGCATGATTTGACCGGGGCATGGACTGGCTGCTGATTTGAACCGCTCGGTCATAGGATAGAGCCAATTTTGGGTGTATCAGTTCCTATTTTTTTTTACACAATGAGTCCTATAGTTACAAAACTTAATTAGTAGAGCACTTGACTTGATTAGTCTTACTTCATGATGAGTCCTAATAAAGTTAAAAAGATACTTACAATTTCTACGTGTATTGTTTTCCATGCCTTTTATTTTTTTGGGCACTTCTAATTTTCAAAGAGTTCGATTGCGTTTGAGCACTTGGCTCATATCTTTTACGGTCCATTCTACTTAACAAAGTTTTTGTTATTTTCTTATTTCTATGTTCTCTTAATAATAGGAGTAATGATATGCTTCTTATATTTTGTAAAGTATCCCAAATGGTTCCCAAACACTTGTAGTAGTGGGCTCACTTGATTTTAATTGGAAGATGTTGAAGTAGTCCCACCTTATTGTCACGTGTGTTTGGGAACCATTTGGGACACATTGTAATATTCCAATAATAGTATTTTACACTTTTTTTATAGTCCATTCAATTTAACAAAGGTTTATTTGTTTTGTGATTTCTATGTTTTCTTAATAATATTGGTCTGACCACCTAATGTGCCTTGTACAAGAATTATAATAGACTTCAAGTTAGCAAGAGATATAATTGAGTAGAAGTTTTCTTTTTGTTGAACAATTAATGGAATTTATCCAAGCTTTATTTAAACCCTAGGAAGCACGGGTGCGGCGGTCTGACACCCAATGTAGGTGTGGCTGCCTTTCCGAAGAGTTCGTGCTTCCCAAGAAGCACGGGTTAGGACTCAATTAATTTTAGGAATCTTCAATGTCCACTGGGATGGATTTTATATGCTCAACGCTTGCTTGAATTCCCTCCATGATGATGCCAGATCACTAATCACATGTCTTTTTATCAATTCTATTTCTCTCTCTGGCTCATCATCTCCAATGTAATTGTTGATCTTAAATACAATCTTAGTAAAATCCTTGTATATATTGGTCAATAAAGGTTCATAGAAATTTGTTACATTTGAAAATACCACTCTAATGGGGTGCCAAAAGTGTTATTATCATATTTAAGAACTAATAATGGAGATAGGGACATAATATTTGTTGACCTGATGATGTGTGTATTTAAATTTTTGGTTGGAGCTCATATTTGATAAGTATGTGAAGGTTTATGTTGTTCCAATCCTAGAGGAGTCGTGAAGGTTTTAGTGTAATTTATATTTGTTGGCACACATCTTGATTAGTTTTAGTGTAATTTATATTGTGATTATTGTGGGGATTTTAGGTGTGATGTTACAGTTGGAGTATCTTCAACAAGACTTTCCAGGTAACATCTTTCATAACTTTTTTTCCCTTTTAAACAATATGCCATTAGAAATTTTACACCCCCCCAACCCAACCTAACCCAACCCAACCCAAATAAAAGAGTCGTAGCTTTGTCCCACTCTTGGGTTCATATATGCTTCAAACTATTTGTAATATCCAAACTCAACCTTGCCCTTAAGTGCGATCCAAACTCTTTAAAAAAAAGAGTTTACTTTGTTAACTCATTTCAAAAATTGGAATATCTATTTATTGCAGTGTTTAGTTTGGCACATGTGTTGTCTTCTCTATGTTTCTTAAGTGTTTGGTTTGTTTTTTTAGTGTTGAACTGTAGTTTGTGACATGGTTTCTCTTTTGTTAATTTCCAGTAGCTTCTCAGTTTCAAAGTTGATGCTTCTTATTTGAATTCATAATGCACTTTTATGATAGGATTTGAAAGACTTTGTGAAGATATATAAATTATACAACCATCCCGTGTATTGCACGGGTTAAAAAGCTAGTTAGTTATAATTAATTCTAGGCCTCTTTCAATGTTTCATTCAAAATATTAAACCATTGAACTTTTCCTGTGATACCCGCTTTCAGTATCTTTCATGCAATTTTGTCAATTCAATGTTTTGTGACAACCTTGCTAGTATATAATTACAAATCTATTAACTGAATACAGATTCACCAACTTCAAAGATAAAGCCATATAGGTAATTTTACTAAATACTTAAATAACAAGTAGTAGCAATTATTGTATACATTTTCAACTTTACATGTTTTGGGTATCATTATGAGTTTGATTTCTGACTGTAGAGGGGGCTGCCACTTGGCCTTTTGTGTGTGATCTCACTTAATTATGTTGCAGTCAGATTCTTGGATATATTCACAGTACATATACACCATATTGGCAAATTCACTGCCACCCTTTTCTTTTTGCCTTCTAGTTAATGTTCTGCTTTCTAAATTTGGCTTCCAAATGCATTTTTATTTAGAAGTATGTGATTGTTCTATTCCAATTGTATGATGTTGTAGGACGGAGGAACTTATGGAAGTTCGGTAGAAGCTTCCTTTCCATGCTTACAAATAATTTGGTTCACAATTTAGGCAAGACAACCAAGACTATGGAATCAAGTTGATCTACACTTAATTTATTTTCTTTTTTATTCTATTTTTTTGGAACAACATCTGCACTAAATTATTGTGGTATTAAATGGTTTGTATCAAGCTGGTTTAAGAGAATTTTCATGAAGAGGTACAGATTTGTGTGTGCGACATGTGTGTCACATGTAGAGCTTTGTGCACTCGTGTAACATACTTGAATTTTTTGAATCAATTTGATGTGTAGTTATTCTACCATGTAGATTTAGATTTATGCTTGAAAGCATGTGATGGTGCTATTTTTTTTTTTGCTATAGCAGGGTGTCTCAACCAGTTATCAATATACATGTTATGTGTTTCTTAAAAATTAATTACGCTTGTAAATTAGGTGTGGGTGTGAAATGTAAATTATGTGAATAATTTTTTTTTAAAACTCAAGATCCAAATGACACTGTTTTTAGCAGTGCCAAAAGTGTGCCAAATTAGCAAGCCAAAATTGAAAATCTGGCACGGTTCAAAACCGTTCCAAAATAGTGTCAAATTGAATTTGTTTTTTCAACTCAATACCAAACTGGCACGGTTTTTAGCAGTGCTAAAAGTGTACCATATTAGAGTGCCAAAATTGTGCCATGTGTCATGAACAAAATTGGCCATGTGTCATGAACAAAATTGGCCACGTGTCTAACAATATTGAAATTTTGAATCGATTTTAAACAGTGCCAAAAAAGTGCCAGATTCCTGAATCTGGCACGCTTTGATCTGAATTTGGCACGGTTTTAAACCAACGTGCCAAAAATTTGGCTCGTCGATATTTGGCACGATTTAAAATCGTGCCAGATTGGATCTGGCATTGTTTAAAACAGTGCCAATTTGGCCTTTTTGGTGTAGTGTTGAAGCCTTGAATACAAGAAATGAAAAAGTGGAGGCCGGGGAGAATAGAGAAAGGAGAGATCGAAATATCCCCAAGGAAATAAAAGGAAATGAAAGAAAAGGGTCTGCTGGCTATTGTTACCAGTCAAAATTGAGGTAAAACTCATAGGACCCATATACTTGTTGTGGCCGCATGGGGTCTCCCCAAGTTCCCACCCACCATAGCCTAATTGGTCCTACTGGTTCCTACATGGCCCCCCAATTCTTGCAATCCGGAGGAAATTGAGGTCCCCTGTTGCGAAACAGAGCAACCGACGGTCGCTAATGTAATACCCTGAATTTCTGGAGAGTATATATATAAAAACTTCATTCTATAAACTTTTCTTTCCTTTTTGGTGAAATTTTGTTACCAATCGATAGCCATATATCCCAATCGATTGACACTTTTTGATACCAATTGATTGACATTTTACCAATCGTTTTCCATTTTATCAACTAAAATTGATTACGTGTCAACATACCAATCGATTGACATACATCCCAATCGATTTCCTTCTAATATTTGTTGCCAATCGATTGACTTGTGTCTCAATCGATTGACATAGACTGAGACAAGTTTTCTTCTTTTCTTTAGCTTTGAACGTGTGGCACTCTCTCAACTCTATATATATGAACTCAATTTGTGCCTTGGGTCTGTTTTGACCAGTTGAGATTGAGATTGTATATCATATATACACACATATATATATATATATATATATCTATTTCTATACATACTCACACACACTCACAGCTAGGCAGCAAGAGAAGAAAGAGAAGAAGAGGAAGAGGAAGAGAAAGAGAAGAAAGGGAAGGAGAGGCAGAGAGCTGGGAGAAAGAAGAGAAGGAGGAGAGAGAGACTTTGGTTTTTTTAAAGAACACAAGCCAAACGCACCTTGGTGAGTTTCTAACTCACTTAGTCCCTTTATTGGTGTAGACACCCCATTTTGTCGGCTATCAGATTTAGGAGACCCATAGCTTGGTGGTTGACAATGATCGTAAAAGACTCAAAAGGACTCTCGGAAGTCAGCTCTATCTCTCAGAATGCTCAGAATGACCAAAATGCCCATGAAAGCCCGAAAACTCCCAGATTTGGTCCCAAAGTTCTAAAAATATGCTACGTCGTAAGAAAAATGATAAAATAAGTTTCTAAATAAAACCGGAAGAAATCATCAGCTCCCAGAGACCCCCGGAAGTCCCGGAAGTTCCCCGAAAGTCCCCGTTGACCGGTTTGACCAAGGTTTGACCAGGTTTGACCGGAGTTTGACCAAGTTTGACCAAGTTTGACCAAAATTGTCCGAATTCACCGGAATCATTAGAAAAGTATTAAAATAAGTTTTAAAAGAGAATCGAGCGAAAACATCAGCTCCCGGGAACTCCCAGAGGTTTCCAGAACTTCCCGGGAATCCCAGGTTTGACCAGTTTGACCGGAATTTGACTTTAGAACCGGGGCACCGTGACAATTTTCAAATATTTTTCATGGATACTAGAGGTCAATAGCTTTCCGACGGTATATCGCACATAATTTTCGGATTTAAAACGAGTTTATTATGAATTTCCAAAGGCGAAAAAGGCGATCAAATCGGCTTTTATCGCGAATACCGTAAAACTTTTCAAAGTGACCTATCCCCAAACTATTTTTTATGTAAAGTAGACTCCATTACCTTTCCAACGGTATATCACAACCTCAATTTGGAGTTCGTATGCATTTTCTGTGAATTTCGGACGAAATAGGGCCTTTTCGCGAATACCGGAACCTCTGGGGGCCTAAACATAATTTTCTGGGCTTCTGAGGAGCAGTGCCGCCGCGGCACTGGCCCAGTGCCGCCGCGGCACTCATCCCTCGCAGAGTCCATTTTTGTAATTTTTTTGGGGGTCCAATTTGATTAATTGAAAGCCAAAACGACATAGTTTTATGTTCACAGTTGTTTGGGACCAATGGGAGTACTTCTAAAACCCCAAAACCACCCCAAATTAGCCTATTTAAACCCCCCATTGCTCTTCATTTTAGGGGGGCCAAGTGCAAAAGCTTGAAAAGTTGTAGAGAAGAAGAGAGATAGAGATAGGTTTAGAAGAGAGAAAAGGAGCTTCCTCCTACTATTTTGCTATAGAAAGTGAGTTTTAATCTTGTTTTCTTCCATTACCTCTCTTATACTTCACATTCCAAACACCCCCAATCACCATTCTTGAGCATTCTTGAGTTAGGAAGCTACTTCCATGTCCAAATGTCAAAATCTATGAGTGAAACACCAAGCTACAAGTCCAAAATCACATTGATTATCATCTATTGATTGCTATTTACTTGCTTTGATTATATATATGTTCATCTCTCCTTATCTCATTTCTTTTTATTTTCTTTATCTACTTACTAGTTCATCATCATCTAAGTGATGACATGAAGTTTGGGGTGAGTGAATCCTTATGGATAGTAGCTCTTGACCTCAAAAACATGTTTGATAGATGATGATCATAACCTCAATGCTTCCAAGGTATTCTTGAAATGTATTGAAGTTATGTTCAAAAATAAAAATAAATCTCTCCAACAATCTTGGAGGTTCTTGATGATGAGTTTAATGTTGACATTTTAAGTGGCTATAATCCTTATTGAGTATTGAAAATGTGCTTTCAAAACATCTATTTCAAAACCCCTCTCAATCCCTCTCATTTGGTTTCAAGAAACAAAACTTTGTTTTCTCCAAAATCTTCAAAACAATGAGTCAAAACAGTGAGTGAGTTGAGTTTAAAGATTTTTCTAGAACACAATACTTAACATATGGATACAAGGCCACTTGGAAAGTCTTCCTAACTCATTGGAGAACACCCATGATTTTTGGTTTGACTTGGAAGTACTTGGAAATGGTCCATTTGGGTCCCAACATTCCTTCCAAACATTCTGTTTTTGCTGTCACAGCAGCTAGGTCAACTTACGACCTCTTTTCCAGAAAACTTTTCCAAAAGGGGTGGTCCTAACTTATTTTTCCCTTAATATTCAATGTCTTAGGAAACTTTCTGTATAAAATGGGCCTCTAGATCATTCTTTTTCATTTTCTAAGATTTTCTAACATTTCAGACGACAGTACGAACTCTGTTTCTGAGTGACCTCTATTGTTTATGTAATTTCTCTCAATCTGTGATAGCTATTCAAGATTGGCCTTTTGGGTTGTGTTCTAGACACAATAAGGAACATCTCCATAAAAAATCATGCATTGAAAACATTCCTAACCCTCTTTTCAAATTCCAAAAGATCATGCTACTGTTCTGTCCACTATTCACAGCAAGTACACTTTAACTTTCATTCTTTGATTTGAGGCTTATATGCATTCCAAATTAGTTCATATCTTAGGAAGTAGTTCATACTACCTTTGTACACATCCCATGTCAATTTCATTCACTCATTCATACACATTTTAGACTTCTAAGTCATTCTAGAAATCCATGTACACAAAACACACTACAACCTTTGCACATTTTAGATACATACATTGCATTCATGCAAGATTTGGGGTTTTTGTAACTCTTAATCCAAGGAGATTGTAAGGAATGAACTTGATCACACATTCATGCTTCCCCTTTGATCTAATCATCCTTTCTCATCCGTCCCGGGGATTGAGAGATCTTCTTTTCTCAAAGAATAACATGCATCATACTAGCTTGTTAAGCATATTTTGATTTCTTTGTTTATTTGTTTCAAGAACAATTCATGTCCCCCTTTAGATTAGAAAAACTTGATTAATTGATATATGATTAGACGATTTTTCCTAGGTTCATTTGTGTGATCTTTCACTTTACATTGTATGATATTTGATTTAGATCTTATGAATGATATTTTATCTTTAGATCTTCCATTTTCAAGTTTCTTATGTAATGTAATATACTATCATAGTATTAATTGCCGAACCATACATAGTATAAGATGATTATTTGGATGCTAATTGAGGCCCGTCGAAAGATGGGGCGAGTTGAGGGTGTTTTAGTCGCGACAAAGGCTCCTTCCTCTCTCGTACCAAAACCCCGAACCAAGTTCTTTGGTTATGAAGGGCCGGTGCCCTTTATCCATTTGGGTGAGTCAAAATTAGGTTTCTTGGTTCCTTAAAGACCAAGTGGCGACTCTGTATCTGTTTTCAACAGACCTATTTTCTTTCTTTGATTCAAATCAATTTCAAAACAATCTCAAACAAGAGAAGTGGTCCGATTCCCGGTATCCACAATCTGGCGACTCTGCTGGGGATATTTATTTTCAAAACAAAATAATACAGAGGTTTGACTCATAAGAAGCATCCTTAAAATCATCTTTTTACTGTGTCTGGTTCACCGCATTGCACTCTTGCATTTCCCCTCCCTCTGACTGTGTCTGAAACGCGGCGCTGACATTGTTCAGGTCTTGCTGTGCCAGGGCACAAGTCACCGTTGATACTGTACCTTCCAAGGTATATCAAAAAGAGTAAAAACCTCCGTATTGTCTCCCTGACGGTATATTGGAACTCTCGTCAACGGACCCTCTTTGACTAAACCCAGCCTTTGCATATAGATTCCTGTAGAACCTTTCATAGGACTGTTCATTTATCTTTTCAGATAGGACAATGTGATATAACTGTTGTATGCCCTGACGGGATTACCTGCGCGGTGTAGACGCTTATGTGGCATGAGGCAGAACTTCTTTCTTATGATCCCCAAGGCAATCACTTACATGTGACCACATTGAGTGACCTGCCTAGGCACCATGGTAAGGAAGTCTGCTCCGTGTTCACAAAGATATACACCGCAAGCCTTGTTTGTTGGTCCTAGGACATAGGAGTATGAAAACTAGCTAGACAATATGATCACCATCATAACTTGTTTCTCCCAGAAACTCTGTCCAGATATCCCAGATATAACCATATTGTCCAGTTTCTCCTAGAAACTCTGTCCAGATATCCCAGATACACCCATATTAACCAATTTTTCCCAGAAACTCTGTCCAGATATCCCAGATATAACCATATTAACCAGTTTTTCCCAAAAAAAAAAAAAAAAAAAAAAAAAAAAAAACTCTGTCTAAATCTCCCTGATTTCCCAGATATACCAGTTTCTCCCAAAAACTCTGTCCTATCTCCTAGAAACTCTATCCAAATTTCCTAGAAATATCCAAAGTACCTGTTTTCCCAGAAGCTCTGCCCAAATCTCCCAGATTCTCCAAAAATCCAACATCTCTGCCCAAATCACCCAGAAATGCCCAGATATACTTGTTTCCCCTGGAAACTCTATCCATATTTCTCAAAAATACCCAAAATACCAGTTTCTCCTAGAAGCTCAGTCCAAATCAACCAGAAATCCTTTTTTCTCCTAGAAACTCAAATGACTTCTAGAAATTTCTCCGAATCTTCCAAACCCATGTTTCTCCCAGAAACTCTATCCGAAATTCCCAAAGTATCCCGGAAATCCCTGTTATCCCTTGGTGATCATACTGGAAAGTAAGGTTAGCACACTCTGTATGGCTAGGACCTTATTTGTCTAACTTCTATCTGTTAGAAGTAGGGGCATCATATAGATTAGGGCTTGCATCTGCATGCTTGTCTCATGTGCATGCACCATTCTCATCAGTCTGCGCACACTATCTCAGTCAGTCTGTACATAAGTCAGTCCATCTTCCTTAACCTCACTGTCATTGTCTCTCTACTCATCACTATCAGAATCTGATACACTCCTCTCGAATCTATAAGTCATTGTAGATTCCCAAAATCAGCCACTGAGATCCCCATCCTGGGTCAGAAGTTCGAGCAGTCTTTTGGTTAGAATCAGTCCGCCGAGAAAATTCAACATGAATCAGGAAACTTTGGAAGCCAAGGTCACTGAATTAATAAATCAACAGTCAGATCGGCTGACTCAAGTCCTGAAATTTATGGAAGAGTTCCGACAACAGCAACCACAGTACCCACCTAGGTTCCCACCACCACAAGGGTTCATGCCACCACCACCGCCTAGATTTGGACCGCCTCCCGAGAACAATGGGGAAGAAGAACGGTTTCAAGAGGTCCCGCCGCCTGTATATGAGAAAAAGCTCCAAGAGAAAATGGACAAGGTCGACAAGCTTGAGAACATACTAAGGAAGAGTAAGGGAGTCGACAATTACATGTTAGATCTGGAAGGATTGTTTGAGCCCAACAAGGTGAGGCTACCCGAGAACTTCAAGATGCCTGAAATCGACCGTTTTGATGGAACTGGAAATCCGAAGAGCCACGTGAAGTTTTGTATGAGCATTTTCCAGTCAATGGGCTGCACCCATGAGCACATAGCTATGCTGTTCCCTCAAACCCTCCAGAAAGCCGCACTATCCTGGTTCCTAACCCTTGAAACTTCCAAGACCCGAGTTTGGGAAGATGTTGCTAGAACTTTCATTGATCATTACTCCTACAACCAAGAGCTTGATGTCACCATCCGAGATCTGGAAACTACCAGGCAGAATTTCAATGAGTCCTTCGCTGCATTCTTGAGCAGATGGAGGAATAAAGTAGCCCAAATGATCCACAGGCCTGCTGAGAAAGAGCAAGTACGTATGCTGGTCAAGAACCTGCAACCGGTATACCATGAAAAACTATTCTACCAATCCATCTCAACATTTGAAGAGTTGTTTGAGGTTGGGACTAGAATCGAGGATGCTATCTGTGAAGGCAAGATCAATGGAGCTGGGTCACTGAAAAAGGAGAAGAGACCCCATACCTTTGGTGAAGATCAAGAGAGCCTAGATGTCAATGCCTTAAGCCCATCATCAAGCCAAAATGACTGCAGTAAGAGGCACAAGAAAGGAAACCAAAGAGTCTTCACACCACTTGACATGAGCTTATCCTCCGCTCTCAATCAGCTTGTTCAAAAGGGCCACCTTGTACCTTTGGAGCCCAGTAAGCCTCCTAATCACCCACCTCCTGGGTACAATGAATCCAAGTATTGTGATTACCACCAAGACCAAGGCCATGAGACCGACAACTGTAAGAGGCTCCGTCACTCAATTCAGGATCTCTTAGATGATGCGCCGCACCCCAATCCAATTCACTACCTCGGTCTGGACCAACCCATGACCTATCCATTTCAATGATCCCCTTCGCTGAGGACCATGAATGTTGAACCTGTGCCGGTGAAGCGATGGTGTTTGGGACTTTTGCTATCAAAACAAATGAGGATGCTCTTTTAAAAAAAAAAAAAAAAAAAAAGAATAAGCGAGTCACTGTGACATTCCATTTGAGACCGGGTCAAGTCCAGTCGAGTCTGTTGTGTGTTTTGTCTATTTCAAGTTTAGTCTTGTGGTCGAGTCCGTCTGTCATCAAGTTGTTATGAGTCTGTAACCTTCTCTAGTGATGGAATGAAGTCTCATTTTGCCTAATCTAATGTGCCTAGTCATAGATGCATGAATCGCTGAACTGAAGTGTCACTTTTCAAATTACCATGGATATTACTGTGCTAAAAAAAATATATATGTATATATATATTTTTTTTTTTACTCAAACAAAAAAAATCCTGAAAGGTCAAAGTCAATTTTGCGCTGACACTGATGAAGAGCCGAGAATTGAATAGCCTTACTTTAAGAATTTAAAGATTCTCTTGCCTCAATCTTGAAAAGACATACTTGAAACTGACTTGGGGCTTGCCCAACACCCTTTCCACCATTCCTACCATTTCAAAGCCTTGGGCCCAACCCAATTGATAGCCATGCGAACCTGTGCGGACTTGGTCCTTGATGGTAGCCAAACATTTCAGTGAGTTTCATCTCCACTTTCAAAAAAAAAGAACAAAAAAAAAGAACAAAAAGGAGCTCGCTAGGTTGAAAACCCGAGAGGGCACCTAGGCAAAAGTTAGAGCTGAAAAAGGTGTTGATTTCCAAAATCTGACCCTAGCCAGTCAAAATGTTAGAGAAATTTTTTTTGATGAAACAAATGAGAGAATCATACGCTTCACGATACATCTTAAGAACGTGCCAAGATCACATTTCAAAAGGCACGGAATGACCACAAATAAATTCCGAGAGCTGACATGCACATTCTGGAATTCTGAGATTGCAATTGAAAGATCTCACAAGAATCGACTACATTAAAAAGCAAAATTGACTGGCTAGGCGAAAGTGAAAAGGATCAATCCTCAAAACAAAACAAAAAGAAAAAGAAAAAGAAAAGAAAGGGAGATTGAAACTAAGTCCTTTATTCAAAGCTACCATAAGTGGCTCAAGTTTGAACTTCTTTGACGATTGGTTTGAAAAACCCTCATACCTCAAACCCCTTCTTTCAAGACCTTGCCTTGAACTACGCTCGACCTGATTCCCACTCGGGGATGCGTAGGCAACCGCATCGGTTCGGTCACCCCACCTACCCAAAAATCAACCCGCTTCTTCCCAACCATGCCCGAACTAAGTTGGACCTGATCCCCACTTGGGGGTACGTAGGCAGACTTTCAAAAAAGAAAAAAAGAAGGATGGCTCGCTAGGTCGAAAATCCGAAAGGACGCCTAGGCAAAAATTAGAGTTAAATCCAAGGTGAGCAATAACAAAAGAGAGAAAATAGCTCGCTAGGTCACCTCCTTGGTGCCTAGGCAAAAGTTAGGAGCACTTGAGAGATTAAAGTCACTGTCCTTGCCTCAAGCCAGAGATCACCTTCCACACTAGGGGCAAACTTCGGCTACCCGCCTCGTTTGCCTGACTTTTACTAAGCTACCCTTCATACAAGGGGCAAACTTCGGTCACCTACCTCGTTTGCCCAAAACCTCCAATGAACCTCCCTCCAAACTAGGGGCAAACTTCGGTCATTTGCCTCGTTTGCCTACCAATCCCACTTCATGCCCTTCAAACTAGGGGCAAACTTCGTTTGCCACCTGATCCATATACACCAATGGTAAGCCTTCAAGAACATTGTCTTGAATAGATGGAAATGGAGCGTCTTTCATTCCATAAGCTAAGGCACTAATTCAAAGCACATCTTGAGAGAAGCAAAGAAATTGATTAGATCAGCAGGGAGGAATTTTCAAAAATAAGATTCACCATCAAAGTGATGCCACGTTAAGGAGAGAAGTAAACACAAAAGAGAAATGGTACATCATTTATGACAAAAGCACATTAAGTTTTGGCAAGTCGACCTTGTTTCATTTTGGTGTCAAATGTGTCGTCCTCGTGCGTCAATGTCTGTCAAGTTTTTGAGTCTGTTGTAGTCTCAAATGTGTAAGTCAATAGTGACTAATAAATTTTTCAAATCAAGTTATAAAGAGCATGCCAATACAAGCAGGAGTACCAAACACCATTACTACACCGGTCAAGGCGTCGGCATGAGAAGCGTCCAAACTTGGGGAAAATTTCATCCCTTTCTAAACCGTCGAAAGTTGACCATCATCTTTCTTCGTTCATGCAACATAAGTCCATGAGTGGCTGTTGATGATCTTCATTTCTCCTAGCAACATAAGTCCATGAGTGGCTGTTGATTCATCATCTTTCCTCGTTCATGCAACATAAGTCCATGAGTGGCTGTTGATGATCTTCTTTCATCTGCGCAACATAAGTCCATGAGTGGCTGTTTGATTCATCATCTTTCTTCATGCAACATAAGTCCATGAGTGGCTGTTGATGATCTTCATTTCTCCTAGCAACATAGTCCATGAGTGGCTGTTGATTCATCATCTTTCCTCGTTCATGCAACATAAGTCCATGAGTGGCTGTTGATGATCTTCATTTCTCCTAGCAACATAAGTCCATGAGTGGCTGTTGATCCATCATCTTTCTTCGTTCATGCAACATAAGTCCGTGAGTGGCTGTTGATGATCTTCCTTCGTCCAAGCAACATAAGTCCATGAGTGGCTATTGATCTCTCTTTCTTCATGCAACATAAGTCCACGAATGGCTGTTGATGATCTTCCTTTCTCCTAGCAACATAAGTCCATGAGTGGCTGTTGGTCATCCTCCTTCATTCATGCAACATAAGTCCACGAATGGCTGTTGATGATCTTCTTTTCTCCTAGCAACATAAGTCCATGAGTGGCTATTGATCTCTCTTTCTTCATGCAACATAAGTCCACGAATGGCTGTTGATGATCTTCCTTTCTCCTAGCAACATAAGTCCATGAGTGGCTGTTGGTCATCCTCCTTCATTCATGCAACATAAGTCCATAAGTTGCTATTGATTATCACCCTCCATCAGTGTCAAACCACCGCAAATCATCTCTGTCACAAATAAGAATGATACCTTCACTCCCATTTAACGGACGTATTTCCTTCTTCCTAGTAGAGTATGTTATCCTTCAGCTCCCGGAAGCCCCGACCGGCCCTCTTGGATTGAGCGCCGAAAGATTTGATCAACCGTGAGAGATTCAGAGATGGATCCTGGTTCCCGATCAAGAAGAGAGATTCTCAGAGAGTCCCCTACCATCCCCTGCAGAAGATAACAGAAGTCCGGACCGATTCTCCGGCTTGTCATCATAAGGATCTGCCAACGATTGAAAACATCATCCACAGTCAAATCACCCTGATTCCCGGGGCAAGCGCTATCTATTCACAATTCAAGGATCCGTGTCCACTGATCATCATGAGCTTTCTCATCTGTCCATTTTTATCACAAAATCCCTCGGTCACCTTTGGCTGTCGTCTGCTAAACAAAGCACATCTGATCTGCCTCACTCGTTTGCAAAACGCACTTCCCAAGTTTCAAAAGTTTTGCCCCCAGACCCTGAGCCTCCTAAGCCTTGGTGTCCTTATCTGAGTCATCCACCACATCACAGTCACAAATACTAACACAACACCAGCCCACTCGGAGTGGCACACCCCACAACACCTGCTCATACTAGGGTCATAACACTAGGCATGATAGGACCCATGACACAATTCATATCACATCCATGCATTGCATATCATCCTCATAGCATAGCATCCGCATGTCTTGTTGTGCATGTGTGATTTGTTCCTTTGTGCCCTGAACTACGTCCTGGTCTGATTCCCCTTGGGATACGTAGGCAGCTCACGCAGAGCACGACCAGCACTAGCCTCAGCATCATTGCATCTTTTGCAACGCTTTTTATCCTAAATCTATAGCCTCCAAAAGACCTGTCTCTTCAAAACTTTGGCACTCGCTTGCGACATGCGTTGCCTCGCAAGTTCATGCCAAAGAGGGGCAAACTGTAGACACCCCATTTTGTCGGCTATCAGATTTAGGAGACCCATAGCTTGGTGGTTGACAATGATCGTAAAAGACTCAAAAGGACTCTCGGAAGTCAGCTCTATCTCTCAGAATGCTCAGAATGACCAAAATGCCCATGAAAGCCCGAAAACTCCCAGATTTGGTCCCAAAGTTCTAAAAATATGCTACGTCGTAAGAAAAATGATAAAATAAGTTTCTAAATAAAACCGGAAGAAATCATCAGCTCCCAGAGACCCCCGGAAGTCCCGGAAGTTCCCCGAAAGTCCCCGTTGACCGGTTTGACCAAGGTTTGACCAGAGTTTGACCAAGTTTGACCAAGTTTGACCAAAATTGTCCGAATTCACCGGAATCATTAGAAAAGTATTAAAATAAGTTTTAAAAGAGAATCGAGCGAAAACATCAGCTCCCGGGAACTCCCAGAGGTTTCCAGAACATCCCGGGAATCCCAGGTTTGACCAGTTTGACCGGAATTTGACTTTAGAACCGGGGCACCGTGACAATTTTCAAATATTTTTCATGGATACTAGAGGTCAATAGCTTTCCGACGGTATATCGCACATAATTTTCGGATTTAAAACGAGTTTATTATGAATTTCCAAAGGCGAAAAAGGCGATCAAATCGGCTTTTATCGCGAATACCGTAAAACTTTTCAAAGTGACCTATCCCCAAACTATTTTTTATGTAAAGTAGACTCCATTACCTTTCCAACGGTATATCACAACCTCAATTTGGAGTTCGTATGCATTTTCTGTGAATTTCGGACGAAATAGGGCCTTTTCGCGAATACCGGAACCTCTGGGGGCCTAAACATAATTTTCTGGGCTTCTGAGGAGCAGTGCCGCCGCGGCACTGGCCCAGTGCCGCCGCGACACTCATCCCTCGCAGAGTCCATTTTTGTAATTTTTTTGGGGGTCCAATTTGATTAATTGAAAGCCAAAACGACATAGTTTTATGTTCACAGTTGTTTGGGACCAATGGGAGTACTTCTAAAACCCCAAAACCACCCCAAATTAGCCTATTTAAACCCCCCATTGCTCTTCATTTTAGGGGGGCCAAGTGCAAAAGCTTGAAAAGTTGTAGAGAAGAAGAGAGATAGAGATAGGTTTAGAAGAGAGAAAAGGAGCTTCCTCCTACTATTTTGCTATAGAAAGTGAGTTTTAATCTTGTTTTCTTCCATTACCTCTCTTATACTTCACATTCCAAACACCCCCAATCACCATTCTTGAGCATTCTTGAGTTAGGAAGCTACTTCCATGTCCAAATGTCAAAATCTATGAGTGAAACACCAAGCTACAAGTCCAAAATCACATTGATTATCATCTATTGATTGCTATTTACTTGCTTTGATTATATATATGTTCATCTCTCCTTATCTCATTTCTTTTTATTTTCTTTATCTACTTACTAGTTCATCATCATCTAAGTGATGACATGAAGTTTGGGGTGAGTGAATCCTTATGGATAGTAGCTCTTGACCTCAAAAACATGTTTGATAGATGATGATCATAACCTCAATGCTTCCAAGGTATTCTTGAAATGTATTGAAGTTATGTTCAAAAATAAAAATAAATCTCTCCAACAATCTTGGAGGTTCTTGATGATGAGTTTAATGTTGACATTTTAAGTGGCTATAATCCTTATTGAGTATTGAAAATGTGCTTTCAAAACATCTATTTCAAAACCCCTCTCAATCCCTCTCATTTGGTTTCAAGAAACAAAACTTTGTTTTCTCCAAAATCTTCAAAACAATGAGTCAAAACAGTGAGTGAGTTGAGTTTAAAGATTTTTCTAGAACACAATACTTAACATATGGATACAAGGCCACTTGGAAAGTCTTCCTAACTCATTGGAGAACACCCATGATTTTTGGTTTGACTTGGAAGTACTTGGAAATGGTCCATTTGGGTCCCAACATTCCTTCCAAACATTCTGTTTTTGCTGTCACAGCAGCTAGGTCAACTTACGACCTCTTTTCCAGAAAACGTTTCCAAAAGGGGTGGTCCTAACTTATTATTCCCTTAAAATTCAATGTCTTAGGAAACTTTCTGTATAAAATGGGCCTCTAGATCATTCTTTTTCATTTTCTAAGATTTTCTAACATTTCAGACGACAGTACGAACTCTGTTTCTGAGTGACCTCTATTGTTTATGTAATTTCTCTCAATCTGTGATAGCTATTCAAGATTGGCCTTTTGGGTTGTGTTCTAGACACAATAAGGAACACCTCCATAAAATATCATGCATTGAAAACATTCCTAACCCCTCTTTTCAAATTCCAAAAGATCATGCTACTGTTCTGTCCACTATTCACAGCAAGTACACTTTAACTTTCATTCTTTGATTTGAGGCTTATATGCATTCCAAATTAGTTCATATCTTAGGAAGTAGTTCATACTACCTTTGTACACATCCCATGTCAATTTCATTCACTCATTCATACACATTTTAGACTTCTAAGTCATTCTAGAAATCCATGTACACAAAACACACTACAACCTTTGCACATTTTAGATACATACATTGCATTCATGCAAGATTTGGGGTTTTTGTAACTCTTAATCCAAGGAGATTGTAAGGAATGAACTTGATCACACATTCATGCTTCCCCTTTGATCTAATCATCCTTTCTCATCCGTCCCGGGGATTGAGAGATCTTCTTTTCTCAAAGAATAACATGCATCATACTAGCTTGTTAAGCATATTTTGATTTCTTTGTTTATTTGTTTCAAGAACAATTCATGTCCCCCTTTAGATTAGAAAAACTTGATTAATTGATATATGATTAGACGATTTTTCCTAGGTTCATTTGTGTGATCTTTCACTTTACATTGTATGATATTTGATTTAGATCTTATGAATGATATTTTATCTTTAGATCTTCCATTTTCAAGTTTCTTATGTAATGTAATATACTATCATAGTATTAATTGCCGAACCATACATAGTATAAGATGATTATTTGGATGCTAATTGAGGCCCGTCGAAAGATGGGGCGAGTTGAGGGTGTTTTAGTCGCGACAAAGGCTCCTTCCTCTCTCGTACCAAAACCCCGAACCAAGTTCTTTGGTTATGAAGGGCCGGTGCCCTTTATCCATTTGGGTGAGTCAAAATTAGGTTTCTTGGTTCCTTAAAGACCAAGTGGCGACTCTGTATCTGTTTTCAACAGACCTATTTTCTTTCTTTGATTGAAATCAATTTCAAAACAATCTCAAACAAGAGAAGTGGTCCGATTCCCGGTATCCACAATCTGGCGACTCTGCTGGGGATATTTATTTTCAAAACAAAATAATACAGAGGTTTGACTCATAAGAAGCATCCTTAAAATCATCTTTTTACTGTGTCTGGTTCACCGCATTGCACTCTTGCATTTCCCCTCCCTCTGACTGTGTCTGAAACGCGGCGCTGACATTGTTCAGGTCTTGCTGTGCCAGGGCACAAGTCACCGTTGATACTGTACCTTCCAAGGTATATCAAAAAGAGTAAAAACCTCCGTATTGTCTCCCTGACGGTATATTGGAACTCTCGTCAACGGACCCTCTTTGACTAAACCCAGCCTTTGCATATAGATTCCTGTAGAACCTTTCATAGGACTGTTCATTTATCTTTTCAGATAGGACAATGTGATATAACTGTTGTATGCCCTGACGGGATTACCTGCGCGGTGTAGACGCTTATGTGGCATGAGGCAGAACTTCTTTCTTATGATCCCCAAGGCAATCACTTACATGTGACCACATTGAGTGACCTGCCTAGGCACCATGGTAAGGAAGTCTGCTCCGTGTTCACAAAGATATACACCGCAAGCCTTGTTTGTTGGTCCTAGGACATAGGAGTATGAAAACTAGCTAGACAATATGATCACCATCATAACTTGTTTCTCCCAGAAACTCTGTCCAGATATCCCAGATATAACCATATTGTCCAGTTTCTCCTAGAAACTCTGTCCAGATATCCCAGATACACCCATATTAACCAATTTTTTCCAGAAACTCTGTCCAGATATCCCAGATATAACCATATTAACCAGTTTTTCCCAAAAAAAAAAAAAAAAAAAAAAAAAAAAAAAAAACTCTGTCTAAATCTCCCTGATTTCCCAGATATACCAGTTTCTCCCAAAAACTCTGTCCTATCTCCTAGAAACTCTATCCAAATTTCCTAGAAATATCCAAAGTACCTGTTTTCCCAGAAGCTCTGCCCAAATCTCCCAGATTCTCCAAAAATCCAACATCTCTGCCCAAATCACCCAGAAATGCCCAGATATACTTGTTTCCCCTGGAAACTCTATCCATATTTCTCAAAAATACCCAAAATACCAGTTTCTCCTAGAAGCTCAGTCCAAATCAACCAGAAATCCTTTTTTCTCCTAGAAACTCAAATGACTTCTAGAAATTTCTCCGAATCTTCCAAACCCATGTTTCTCCCAGAAACTCTATCCGAAATTCCCAAAGTATCCCGGAAATCCCTGTTATCCCTTGGTGATCATACTGGAAAGTAAGGTTAGCACACTCTGTATGGCTAGGACCTTATTTGTCTAACTTCTATCTGTTAGAAGTAGGGGCATCATATAGATTAGGGCTTGCATCTGCATGCTTGTCTCATGTGCATGCACCATTCTCATCAGTCTGCGCACACTATCTCAGTCAGTCTGTACATAAGTCAGTCCATCTTCCTTAACCTCACTGTCATTGTCTCTCTACTCATCACTATCAGAATCTGATACACTCCTCTCGAATCTATAAGTCATTGTAGATTCCCAAAATCAGCCACTGAGATCCCCATCCTGGGTCAGAAGTTCGAGCAGTCTTTTGGTTAGAATCAGTCCGCCGAGAAAATTCAACATGAATCAGGAAACTTTGGAAGCCAAGGTCACTGAATTAATAAATCAACAGTCAGATCGGCTGACTCAAGTCCTGAAATTTATGGAAGAGTTCCGACAACAGCAACCACAGTACCCACCTAGGTTCCCACCACCACAAGGGTTCATGCCACCACCACCGCCTAGATTTGGACCGCCTCCCGAGAACAATGGGGAAGAAGAACGGTTTCAAGAGGTCCCGCCGCCTGTATATGAGAAAAAGCTCCAAGAGAAAATGGACAAGGTCGACAAGCTTGAGAACATACTAAGGAAGAGTAAGGGAGTCGACAATTACATGTTAGATCTGGAAGGATTGTTTGAGCCCAACAAGGTGAGGCTACCCGAGAACTTCAAGATGCCTGAAATCGACCGTTTTGATGGAACTGGAAATCCGAAGAGCCACGTGAAGTTTTGTATGAGCATTTTCCAGTCAATGGGCTGCACCCATGAGCACATAGCTATGCTGTTCCCTCAAACCCTCCAGAAAGCCGCACTATCCTGGTTCCTAACCCTTGAAACTTCCAAGACCCGAGTTTGGGAAGATGTTGCTAGAACTTTCATTGATCATTACTCCTACAACCAAGAGCTTGATGTCACCATCCGAGATCTGGAAACTACCAGGCAGAATTTCAATGAGTCCTTCGCTGCATTCTTGAGCAGATGGAGGAATAAAGTAGCCCAAATGATCCACAGGCCTGCTGAGAAAGAGCAAGTACGTATGCTGGTCAAGAACCTGCAACCGGTATACCATGAAAAACTATTCTACCAATCCATCTCAACATTTGAAGAGTTGTTTGAGGTTGGGACTAGAATCGAGGATGCTATCTGTGAAGGCAAGATCAATGGAGCTGGGTCACTGAAAAAGGAGAAGAGACCCCATACCTTTGGTGAAGATCAAGAGAGCCTAGATGTCAATGCCTTAAGCCCATCATCAAGCCAAAATGACTGCAGTAAGAGGCACAAGAAAGGAAACCAAAGAGTCTTCACACCACTTGACATGAGCTTATCCTCCGCTCTCAATCAGCTTGTTCAAAAGGGCCACCTTGTACCTTTGGAGCCCAGTAAGCCTCCTAATCACCCACCTCCTGGGTACAATGAATCCAAGTATTGTGATTACCACCAAGACCAAGGCCATGAGACCGACAACTGTAAGAGGCTCCGTCACTCAATTCAGGATCTCTTAGATGATGCGCCGCACCCCAATCCAATTCACTACCTCGGTCTGGACCAACCCATGACCTATCCATTTCAATGATCCCCTTCGCTGAGGACCATGAATGTTGAACCTGTGCCGGTGAAGCGATGGTGTTTGGGACTTTTGCTATCAAAACAAATGAGGATGCTCTTTTAAAAAAAAAAAAAAAAAAAAAAGAATAAGCGAGTCACTGTGACATTCCATTTGAGACCGGGTCAAGTCCAGTCGAGTCTGTTGTGTGTTTTGTCTATTTCAAGTTTAGTCTTGTGGTCGAGTCCGTCTGTCATCAAGTTGTTATGAGTCTGTAACCTTCTCTAGTGATGGAATGAAGTCTCATTTTGCCTAATCTAATGTGCCTAGTCATAGATGCATGAATCGCTGAACTGAAGTGTCACTTTTCAAATTACCATGGATATTACTGTGCTAAAAAAAATATATATGTATATATATATATTTTTTTTTTACTCAAACAAAAAAAATCCTGAAAGGTCAAAGTCAATTTTGCGCTGACACTGATGAAGAGCCGAGAATTGAATAGCCTTACTTTAAGAATTTAAAGATTCTCTTGCCTCAATCTTGAAAAGACATACTTGAAACTGACTTGGGGCTTGCCCAACACCCTTTCCACCATTCCTACCATTTCAAAGCCTTGGGCCCAACCCAATTGATAGCCATGCGAACCTGTGCGGACTTGGTCCTTGATGGTAGCCAAACATTTCAGTGAGTTTCATCTCCACTTTCAAAAAAAAAGAACAAAAAAAAAGAACAAAAAGGAGCTCGCTAGGTTGAAAACCCGAGAGGGCACCTAGGCAAAAGTTAGAGCTGAAAAAGGTGTTGATTTCCAAAATCTGACCCTAGCCAGTCAAAATGTTAGAGAAATTTTTTTTGATGAAACAAATGAGAGAATCATACGCTTCACGATACATCTTAAGAACGTGCCAAGATCACATTTCAAAAGGCACGGAATGACCACAAATAAATTCCGAGAGCTGACATGCACATTCTGGAATTCTGAGATTGCAATTGAAAGATCTCACAAGAATCGACTACATTAAAAAGCAAAATTGACTGGCTAGGCGAAAGTGAAAAGGATCAATCCTCAAAACAAAACAAAAAGAAAAAGAAAAAGAAAAGAAAGGGAGATTGAAACTAAGTCCTTTATTCAAAGCTACCATAAGTGGCTCAAGTTTGAACTTCTTTGACGATTGGTTTGAAAAACCCTCATACCTCAAACCCCTTCTTTCAAGACCTTGCCTTGAACTACGCTCGACCTGATTCCCACTCGGGGATGCGTAGGCAACCGCATCGGTTCGGTCACCCCACCTACCCAAAAATCAACCCGCTTCTTCCCAACCATGCCCGAACTACGTTGGACCTGATCCCCACTTGGGGGTACGTAGGCAGACTTTCAAAAAAGAAAAAAAGAAGGATGGCTCGCTAGGTCGAAAATCCGAAAGGACGCCTAGGCAAAAATTAGAGTTAAATCCAAGGTGAGCAATAACAAAAGAGAGAAAATAGCTCGCTAGGTCACCTCCTTGGTGCCTAGGCAAAAGTTAGGAGCACTTGAGAGATTAAAGTCACGGTCCTTGCCTCAAGCCAGAGATCACCTTCCACACTAGGGGCAAACTTCGGCTACCCGCCTCGTTTGCCTGACTTTTACTAAGCTATCCTTCATACAAGGGGCAAACTTCGGTCACCTACCTCGTTTGCCCAAAACCTCCAATGAACCTCCCTCCAAACTAGGGGCAAACTTCGGTCATTTGCCTCGTTTGCCTACCAATCCCACTTCATGCCCTTCAAACTAGGGGCAAACTTCGTTTGCCACCTGATCCATATACACCAATGGTAAGCCTTCAAGAACATTGTCTTGAATAGATGGAAATGGAGCGTCTTTCATTCCATAAGCTAAGGCACTAATTCAAAGCACATCTTGAGAGAAGCAAAGAAATTGATTAGATCAGCAGGGAGGAATTTTCAAAAATAAGATTCACCATCAAAGTGATGCCACGTTAAGGAGAGAAGTAAACACAAAAGAGAAATGGTACATCATTTATGACAAAAGCACATTAAGTTTTGGCAAGTCGACCTTGTTTCATTTTGGTGTCAAATGTGTCGTCCTCGTGCGTCAATGTCTGTCAAGTTTTTGAGTCTGTTGTAGTCTCAAATGTGTAAGTCAATAGTGACTAATAAATTTTTCAAATCAAGTTATAAAGAGCATGCCAATACAAGCAGGAGTACCAAACACCATTACTACACCGGTCAAGGCGTCGGCATGAGAAGCGTCCAAACTTGGGGAAAATTTCATCCCTTTCTAAACCGTCGAAAGTTGACCATCATCTTTCTTCGTTCATGCAACATAAGTCCATGAGTGGCTGTTGATGATCTTCATTTCTCCTAGCAACATAAGTCCATGAGTGGCTGTTGATTCATCATCTTTCCTCGTTCATGCAACATAAGTCCATGAGTGGCTGTTGATGATCTTCTTTCATCTGCGCAACATAAGTCCATGAGTGGCTGTTTGATTCATCATCTTTCTTCATGCAACATAAGTCCATGAGTGGCTGTTGATGATCTTCATTTCTCCTAGCAACATAAGTCCATGAGTGGCTGTTGATTCATCATCTTTCCTCGTTCATGCAACATAAGTCCATGAGTGGCTGTTGATGATCTTCATTTCTCCTAGCAACATAAGTCCATGAGTGGCTGTTGATCCATCATCTTTCTTCGTTCATGCAACATAAGTCCGTGAGTGGCTGTTGATGATCTTCCTTCGTCCAAGCAACATAAGTCCATGAGTGGCTATTGATCTCTCTTTCTTCATGCAACATAAGTCCACGAATGGCTGTTGATGATCTTCCTTTCTCCTAGCAACATAAGTCCATGAGTGGCTGTTGGTCATCCTCCTTCATTCATGCAACATAAGTCCACGAATGGCTGTTGATGATCTTCTTTTCTCCTAGCAACATAAGTCCATGAGTGGCTATTGATCTCTCTTTCTTCATGCAACATAAGTCCACGAATGGCTGTTGATGATCTTCCTTTCTCCTAGCAACATAAGTCCATGAGTGGCTGTTGGTCATCCTCCTTCATTCATGCAACATAAGTCCATAAGTTGCTATTGATTATCACCCTCCATCAGTGTCAAACCACCGCAAATCATCTCTGTCACAAATAAGAATGATACCTTCACTCCCATTTAACGGACGTATTTCCTTCTTCCTAGTAGAGTATGTTATCCTTCAGCTCCCGGAAGCCCCGACCGGCCCTCTTGGATTGAGCGCCGAAAGATTTGATCAACCGTGAGAGATTCAGAGATGGATCCTGGTTCCCGATCAAGAAGAGAGATTCTCAGAGAGTCCCCTACCATCCCCTGCAGAAGATAACAGAAGTCCGGACCGATTCTCCGGCTTGTCATCATAAGGATCTGCCAACGATTGAAAACATCATCCACAGTCAAATCACCCTGATTCCCGGGGCAAGCGCTATCTATTCACAATTCAAGGATCCGTGTCCACTGATCATCATGAGCTTTCTCATCTGTCCATTTTTATCACAAAATCCCTCGGTCACCTTTGGCTGTCGTCTGCTAAACAAAGCACATCTGATCTGCCTCACTCGTTTGCAAAACGCACTTCCCAAGTTTCAAAAGTTTTGCCCCCAGACCCTGAGCCTCCTAAGCCTTGGTGTCCTTATCTGAGTCATCCACCACATCACAGTCACAAATACTAACACAACACCAGCCCACTCGGAGTGGCACACCCCACAACACCTGCTCATACTAGGGTCATAACACTAGGCATGATAGGACCCATGACACAATTCATATCACATCCATGCATTGCATATCATCCTCATAGCATAGCATCCGCATGTCTTGTTGTGCATGTGTGATTTGTTCCTTTGTGCCCTGAACTACGTCCTGGTCTGATTCCCCTTGGGATACGTAGGCAGCTCACGCAGAGCACGACCAGCACTAGCCTCAGCATCATTGCATCTTTTGCAACGCTTTTTATCCTAAATCTATAGCCTCCAAAAGACCTGTCTCTTCAAAACTTTGGCACTCGCTTGCGACATGCGTTGCCTCGCAAGTTCATGCCAAAGAGGGGCAAACTGTAGACACCCCATTTTGTCGGCTATCAGATTTAGGAGACCCATAGCTTGGTGGTTGACAATGATCGTAAAAGACTCAAAAGGACTCTCGGAAGTCAGCTCTATCTCTCAGAATGCTCAGAATGACCAAAATGCCCATGAAAGCCCGAAAACTCCCAGATTTGGTCCCAAAGTTCTAAAAATATGCTACGTCGTAAGAAAAATGATAAAATAAGTTTCTAAATAAAACCGGAAGAAATCATCAGCTCCCAGAGACCCCCGGAAGTCCCGGAAGTTCCCCGAAAGTCCCCGTTGACCGGTTTGACCAAGGTTTGACCGGAGTTTGACCAAGTTTGACCAAGTTTGACCAAAATTGTCCGAATTCACCGGAATCATTAGAAAAGTATTAAAATAAGTTTTAAAAGAGAATCGAGCGAAAACATCAGCTCCCGGGAACTCCCAGAGGTTTCCAGAACTTCCCGGGAATCCCAGGTTTGACCAGTTTGACCGGAATTTGACTTTAGAACCGGGGCACCGTGACAATTTTCAAATATTTTTCATGGATACTAGAGGTCAATAGCTTTCCGACGGTATATCGCACATAATTTTCGGATTTAAAACGAGTTTATTATGAATTTCCAAAGGCGAAAAAGGCGATCAAATCGGCTTTTATCGCGAATACCGTAAAACTTTTCAAAGTGACCTATCCCCAAACTATTTTTTATGTAAAGTAGACTCCATTACCTTTCCAACGGTATATCACAACCTCAATTTGGAGTTCGTATGCATTTTCTCTGAATTTCGGACGAAATAGGGCCTTTTCGCGAATACCGGAACCTCTGGGGGCCTAAACATAATTTTCTGGGCTTCTGAGGAGCAGTGCCGCCGCGGCACTGGCCCACTGCCGCCGCGGCACTCATCCCTCGCAGAGTCCATTTTTGTAATTTTTTTGGGGGTCCAATTTGATTAATTGAAAGCCAAAACGACATAGTTTTATGTTCACAGTTGTTTGGGACCAATGGGAGTACTTCTAAAACCCCAAAACCACCCCAAATTAGCCTATTTAAACCCCCCATTGCTCTTCATTTTAGGGGGGCCAAGTGCAAAAGCTTGAAAAGTTGTAGAGAAGAAGAGAGATAGAGATAGGTTTAGAAGAGAGAAAAGGAGCTTCCTCCTACTATTTTGCTATAGAAAGTGAGTTTTAATCTTGTTTTCTTCCATTACCTCTCTTATACTTCACATTCCAAACACCCCCAATCACCATTCTTGAGCATTCTTGAGTTAGGAAGCTACTTCCATGTCCAAATGTCAAAATCTATGAGTGAAACACCAAGCTACAAGTCCAAAATCACATTGATTATCATCTATTGATTGCTATTTACTTGCTTTGATTATATATATATGTTCATCTCTCCTTATCTCATTTCTTTTTATTTTCTTTATCTACTTACTAGTTCATCATCATCTAAGTGATGACATGAAGTTTGGGGTGAGTGAATCCTTATGGATAGTAGCTCTTGACCTCAAAAACATGTTTGATAGATGATGATCATAACCTCAATGCTTCCAAGGTATTCTTGAAATGTATTGAAGTTATGTTCAAAAATAAAAATAAATCTCTCCAACAATCTTGGAGGTTCTTGATGATGAGTTTAATGTTGACATTTTAAGTGGCTATAATCCTTATTGAGTATTGAAAATGTGCTTTCAAAACATCTATTTCAAAACCCCTCTCAATCCCTCTCATTTGGTTTCAAGAAACAAAACTTTGTTTTCTCCAAAATCTTCAAAACAATGAGTCAAAACAGTGAGTGAGTTGAGTTTAAAGATTTTTCTAGAACACAATACTTAACATATGGATACAAGGCCACTTGGAAAGTCTTCCTAACTCATTGGAGAACACCCATGATTTTTGGTTTGACTTGGAAGTACTTGGAAATGGTCCATTTGGGTCCCAACATTCCTTCCAAACATTCTGTTTTTGCTGTCACAGCAGCTAGGTCAATTTACGACCTCTTTTCCAGAACACTTTTCCAAAAGGGGTGGTCCTAACTTATTTTTCCCTTAAGATTCAATGTCTTAGGAAACTTTCTGTATAAAATGGGCCTCTAGATCATTCTTTTTCATTTTCTAAGATTTTCTAACATTTCAGACGACAGTACGAACTCTGTTTCTGAGTGACCTCTATTGTTTATGTAATTTCTCTCAATCTGTGATAGCTATTCAAGATTGGCCTTTTGGGTTGTGTTCTAGACACAATAAGGAACATCTCCATAAAAAATCATGCATTGAAAACATTCCTAACCCCTCTTTTCAAATTCCAAAAGATCATGCTACTGTTCTGTCCACTATTCACATCAAGTACACTTTAACTTTCATTCTTTGATTTGAGGCTTATATGCATTCCAAATTAGTTCATATCTTAGGAAGTAGTTCATACTACCTTTTTACACATCCCATGTCAATTTCATTCACTCATTCATACACATTTTAGACTTCTAAGTCATTCTAGAAATCCATGTACACAAAACACACTACAACCTTTGCACATTTTAGATACATACATTGCATTCATGCAAGATTTGGGGTTTTTGTAACTCTTAATCCAAGGAGATTGTAAGGAATGAACTTGATCACACATTCATGCTTCCCCTTTGATCTAATCATCCTTTCTCATCCGTCCCGGGGATTGAGAGATCTTCTTTTCTCAAAGAATAACATGCATCATACTAGCTTGTTAAGCATATTTTGATTTCTTTGTTTATTTGTTTCAAGAACAATTCATGTCCCCCTTTAGATTAGAAAAACTTGATTAATTGATATATGATTAGACGATTTTTCCTAGGTTCATTTGTGTGATCTTTCACTTTACATTGTATGATATTTGATTTAGATCTTATGAATGATATTTTATCTTTAGATCTTCCATTTTCAAGTTTCTTATGTAATGTAATATACTATCATAGTATTAATTGCCGAACCATACATAGTATAAGATGATTATTTGGATGCTAATTGAGGCCCGTCGAAAGATGGGGCGAGTTGAGGGTGTTTTAGTCGCGACAAAGGCTCCTTCCTCTCTCGTACCAAAACCCCGAACCAAGTTCTTTGGTTATGAAGGGCCGGTGCCCTTTATCCATTTGGGTGAGTCAAAATTAGGTTTCTTGGTTCCTTAAAGACCAAGTGGCGACTCTGTATCTGTTTTCAACAGACCTATTTTCTTTCTTTGATTCAAATCAATTTCAAAACAATCTCAAACAAGAGAAGTGGTCCGATTCCCGGTATCCACAATTGGATGTTTACAAAAGTTGTTATGAAGCTTAGAGGTGTTAAATGCATGTGGTGTACGTTTATATATGTTGTTTTTGCAAACTGCTGGTGAAGACGAAGTGTCAATCGATTGGCATAATTACCAATCGATTGCCATCAGTCTGGACCCAATCGGTTGGACAGAATTCCAATCGATTGTTATAGATTTTTTCCTAATCGATTTCCATGATTCTCAATCGATTGACATTACTTTTATCCCAATCGATTGCCAATGTTAGTAATCGATTGACATTGTTTCAGACCCAATCGATTGCCATGATTCTCAATTGATTAACATTACTATTAGGGATATATACTAAAAGCCATGCTTTATGTAGTTGATTTATTATTCATTTAATAAAATTAGTTAATCCATTTTTTATGAGAATCTGTGTGGGCAATATTTGTATTATATTGTTTATTTAATATTATACATGTGTGTCTTTCACTCTACATAGTAGGTGGTTTGGTGTGTAGAGTTCAGCTTGCACAGGGAAGATCAGACCATCGAATCTTGTAGAATGTAAGGTTTTGGTTTACAGTCTTAGATGGATTGGACACACCATCAGTGGGACTGCAGCATAGTGTTGTAGTAGTTTTGTCTTGACTATGGGAAAACGGTATAGTTTCAACTCACTATGCTGGTACACTTTGTGTATTAAACGGGACTGACTTGGGGTAATTATCTTTATACTGACTTATAAGATAATTAATACCTCATGGCTATTATGAGTGCTTATGCCTTAAATCTTAAGTTAATTTGTAGACACGTACATTTGATATTTACACTTTGATCCCTAAAAGGGTCAGATCCTTAAATGGGTCAATATCTCATTGGATTGGGTGGCAATATTAATTGTGTGGTGGATATTAATTAATGATGGAATCCATGTACCAATTTTGGGATTGATGATATCCCCTTGAGAAAGCTTCTAAGTTTTGATTATGTCAAACCCTGTAGGTGGATTTTGTATCCGACATATCAGATAAGTTGAGAATAGGACCACAAGGAATTTTAAGAGATTAATTAAATATGATTGTCAGTAATTATATTTAATTAATGGATATCTGTAATCTTAACATGGGGAGATAATAAGCATTTAATAACATGGAGCTCAAAATATATTTTTGAGATAAGAGTAGGAGTGCAATTATAATTCTTTAGTGGTATGAATTATAATTTATGGAAATAGGAATCTGATTCAATTCGAATTAGGGTTTCCTAATTCCATAAGGAAGGCTATTCCTTATTGACATCTTATGGTCCCTATCGTAGCCTATATATATTCTGCTTTGGCTCTCTTCTCAATTAGTGTTTTTCTACATAGAGAATTATAACTCGGAATAGAAAAGAGAGCGTAAAAGAGGGAGAGCAGAAAACAGAAAGGATTTCGAAAGAACCCACACTCAGTTCGATATTCTGGCAGTGGAGGAATACGATAGAAGATCGTGAGCTGTTATCGAGCCCGTGTTCTCGAATCGTCTACTACAGCAATCCGTTTTTGCAGGTCAAGGTAACCCTAGTTCCGCCCTTGTAGGGTTATTGTAGTTTTCACGTAATTTTTTTGTAGTACCAACTTATACGCGCTATCAATGGATTCTGGGAACGCAGTTTCCTAACAATTACTTTTATCCCAATCAATTGGACTTTATACCAATCGATTGGTATGAGCAGAACATGGATTCCTTTGCTTGTTTATTTTATTAAGGGTTCGGTTATTCGATTTTCGATTTGGACTTCCGTTATGCGATTTTGGGTTAGACAGGGATAATGTGACAACAATGTTAAGTATAATTATACAGAATGGATAAAAGAAATAATGTGAGTAACCCGTTGATTCTTGTGTGAGTTCGATTTCCATTTTCCTTTTAATCTGAGTAGTCAGGCCACATTGGGAATTGTCATGTGTCGATATTAGAATGTAACTCAGGTAGGTTTGATAAGTTCTGGAATGGTACGTGGGAAGATGCTTGGTCATAGTATGCGTTCACATGCGGTGGATGGTTTATATTCTTAACGAGCAGTGAGCAGGACCATGTAGTCCTAAGGTATCTAGATGATCTACGATATATCCTTAACGAGCGGTGGATGGGTGATCACTGGTATATAACGATAAGTCATGGTAATAGTTTTGATGTGCTGTTATTCAAAGCGTTATATCCCTGACATGCAGTTGATGGTTTATATCCTTAACGAGTGGGGGATGGACTGACGTGGTGTCCATGAATGCGGTGGATGGTTTATATCCTTAACGAGCCATGGACAGAATGATGGTACATCTACATATGTGAAACGATTGAGTCTGTTCTTTCTAAAGAGTATGCTAATCATTGATCTTCGAGTAACAAGACGATAAGGGTTGGTTTATGAGGTTGAATAAAGGAACGAGATATTATTATCATTATAATAAGATGTTAATTCGTATTTTTTCATAAGCTTGTGTTTACTTCAGATAACTGGTACCTTGTTAGTTTATACTCACTCAGCTCTCAGTAAGCTGACGACCTTTTATTGCCTGGACTTTTCCCCGTCCAGACTATCATGTACCTTATTCTGCAGGCGAGGACACTTATGATGACAGCTACTACACTGGGGGTGATTTCACAGAGGGTGGCCCCACTGACACCGGTTCTGCCGGAGAAGGCTACTATACTAACGACTACCCTTATGCTAGCTGAAGTTCTAAAGATAGTTTATCTAGTTTATGTTTAAGCTTTACATTACTGTTGAACTTGTTTAGTTAACGGGTACTTGGGCATATGTTGTCTCCAGACCTGTTGTGATCCTGTAGACCACACTCTGATAGTTTGTAATAGTATTACTGTTATTATATTTCAGTTGGTTACTATTCTTGATTGGACTAGTTCTGTGTGGTGTGGAAGTTAGTGACATTCACCAGTCATTCCTTATAGACCCATACATGAAATTTATTTTTCTCTATTTATGTTGTTCCGGGGCGTTACAGCTAAAGCCGACGTCGGAATAGTTCTGGAGCCGATGGCGGTGATTGTGGAGGGATCGGCCTGCTGTAATAGCCACTGAATGGTCTCGCCGTCAGATTTGTGACCCAATTCTCTAGTCAACTTGAAAATTCTAGCGGCACAGAGAGCTGGCATCCTTATTCTCCTACCTCTGCCTTCAACTTTGGTGTTTAATTATTATTTTATTGTGTTCTCTTTGATTGAAGAAGGTGACCTCAAAATGCTTTTCTTGATTTTTTACTTTTTCTTTTTATAGAAAATTCATGTGTTTTCATTATTTTTGGCAAGTAAATGAAAGCCAAAAGTAAAAAATTCAAACTCCAAGTACACTTTGTCAAAATTTTAACTCTGAGGATTGGCCTCTATGTATGTGTGGAGGGTTTTCGAACCTGTTTGGTGGTTTCCCAAATCGCTTGCCTGAGATAGTGAGTGGAGGTGTATTTTTTGAGGAGAGAGAAAGGTCTAGTTTTATTTGAATTTAAAAATGAAACACGAAATGAGTTTCTTATGACCTGCCAAAACCATTATTTGGCTTTAAAAGTGTGGCCCCCACCATTAGTTCGGTGTATATCTTCGGTGCAGTTCGGTGAGGCTAGCATTATTGCGTATGAAAATGTATTTAACTGTTTTTCTTTTTAATAAAAGGAAATTTTTGAGAACCCTTCTCACCACAAAAATGATGATAATTTTAAAAAAGAAGAAATGATTGGATTACTAACAAGAGTAATAACTTTCACAAACAAAAATACTAATAGTTTATCTCTATCCCCTGGGTGGTACTGTGGAGTCCGGTTACTTTCTGTGGACCCGCAGTACCAACAAGGAAAGAGATAGACTATTAGTGAATTTTATTTATAAAAATAGTTAGTGTTCATAACATTACCACTTAATATATATATATATATATACACACACACATATGAGTGCTGATAAAGGCATATTCATTTTTTAATTAGGATACCTAAATTTAAGCTAAAAAATTAGTTATTTACCTTTTGCTTTAATTAGTAATGGCACCTCATTTATTTTACTACTGTCAGGACCGATCCTGCTACGGTAGAAATAGGACACATGACACGTCACTAAGGCTCACCCAATTCAATTAAAGGATAATAGCAGCGGAAAAACACAAGTGAAACCAATAGAATTCAGAGTTGTAAAAAGTTTTTCTCGTTTGAAACACTTAAAGAAATAATTCATTTTGAAAACATCAATCCAGTCGACTGGTTTGGCAATTTCAGAGAGTAAGGAAGCTTAGCAATCCAATCCAGTTGACTGCTCCATGCCCGGTCGACTGTACCTCAGAGTTCCTGGTCGACTAAAGACCGTCTGGTCAACTGAACCCAATCCAGCAGAGTGTCTAGTTTTGGGACAAATTCTAATCGGTTGTTTTCCTTTGAAAACTAAAAGAGAGGTTCGTTCAACAGTGCATCCAGTCGACTGTGCCCCCGGTCCAGTCGACTGTTTTCCCAGTAGCCCTTTTTGTAGAATTTCATTTCCAAAGTTTTCCAATCTCATAAGTCATTTTTCAAAATCCCAAGATGTCAAAAGACATAAAAGAAATATATTACAACAGCTTAAACATATTCAGAGATTCTATCCTCCAAATTCTATTACAAGACTATTATACAAAACGAATTAAGCAATCGCTTCGGTTACAAAACTACAAGATAGATGTGGTGAGTTGCCTTCTAGGTGAACTCCCAACATCCCGTGATCACTTTTCCGATTGCTCGCCAGCATTAACACCTGCAATGGTTATTTAAATAACCACACATATTTTGATTCATTAAAGCTAACGCTTAGTGAATAAAACAACGATGCACGTGAATGATAAACATGGTCACAATCACATTTTCTATATTTCGTACTACCGAGTCTTCGAATGCCTTTGTGGTACACCCTTATGGTGTTTGTGGTCACTCTAACGTGAGTGCATGTGTTCGAGCCTTGGTATACTCTCTCAACTCTATATTTCATACTAGTCTTCGGAGTCTCACGTGTACATCCACACTCCTAGTTCGTGACTCCTCACCAATAAGTCCACGCGACCAGGTAAGACCCACGTTTCTTTTCTTCAAACGTGCGCCTTTATGCCTAGAATGGCTCCACAATGATGGCTTGGTACCGTGCACTCCTTAGACCCAAATAGCAACTAACATGCTCAAAACACATTTCACCGTGCTTTCGATATAATCAAAATATTTCACTGTGCAATTCGACCTACTTATCGATATAATCGCCCATCATGAACTACACAATATATAGCCATGAATTAGAATATGCCTTCCACGAGAAACAAGAATACATGTCAAGAAATTATTCCAAAACACATAGTTGAATCACTCACCTCTGATTAACGCTCCTAGATCTCGTTCCAAGGAAAACTCGAGCACAAGGAACGTGTAGAAGTCCGTCTAGTACAAATCCTATCGATCAAAAGTTCGATTAATACTTTCTATGAAAATTCCCAAATATGAGTTTCAGAAAACTTATCGAAACAAGACTTAGTGGATATCAAAATGACGGCCTTACCTCGAGGAGTTCGAATATGAAATTTGGAGAAAAACAAACGGACAGAGTTCGTCAATTTGTGTCTTGAAGCTCTAAGCCAAGAAATTCCCAATCTTCCCTCTCTTGATTTCTATTTAGGTTATAACTTATGAAAACATCTCACCTCTTCTATATATAACCACGACTCTAAAAAATTGTGTTTACCTCCCCCACGAGTTCTTAAAACTTCTACTTACTATCCAAAACGTCTTACACGTCTAATTAATTGCTTCACGAGTGAAAACCATAAATTATAAAAGTTTTCGTCCAAGTTCCTTTGGGTTGCTAAACACGGTTCCACGTTGTGGATATCGCAATTTTCTTACCCACAGCTTTTAATTTTTAAAACGATTTATCAAATTTCAAAGATGAAGAGTCGCCACTTAATTTTTAAAAGGAAAATTAAGAAACCATTTTAAAGAAAACTGATCTTTTAAGAAACTAGAGATTTTCTAGGTTCGGGGATTATGGAATGAGAGGGGAAGGAGCCCGTCGGACTAAAACACCCCCTCTCATCCTATCTCGCGATAGGCCTCTACTTAACATCCTTTTAATCGGATTAATAATCTAAGCATGTCCTCAACTAATAAATATGTATAAATATACATTACAAAAGCATGTCTAAAGGGTGTAAGAATGCAAGTGATAAAATATCATTCAAAAACCACATGATTCAAGTAGCAAGCAATATGATATGCAAATAGGGAATTATAGAACTTACCCGGGATCCGGCCGCGAATATTAAACGTGCAGTGCATGCAAATAAAATAAAACCAAGGAAAAAGAGTCTCTAATCACATATACACATAAGGAAAGATCCTAATTCTAAGGTGTCGCGCATGAGGTCATAAAATCAATAAAATCAAGGAATTAAATAAACTAGAGAAAGGGTTGAGAAATTGTACCTCGAAGGCGCTTCAAAACAAAGGTTAGTCCACATACTTTAGAAAGAATGTATAGTATCAAATAATTATTCCTAAACGTCTAGCTTAATTCTATCAAGTAGAAGAAATAACACAATTATGAATTCTAATACCAATCTACATGGATGAATGTGTATGATTACATAGATGTGAACAAGAACGAGCTATTTGATTATTCCTTGATTTGGATCATTTAGCCTCTGTATTTAAGCTTAACTAATCATTATTAACACATGGTTTAAGCCCTAGGTCATGGAAAGATCATTTGGACCATTGTTTGCAAGATGTATATCAAAATTGTGATAAAATTCTGAAAATTGCTGAGAACAGGTCAGAACTTCAACAAAACAAAAAGCAAGCTTCCCATTGTTTGATCTTGATGATTTTTGGACACAAGGTGCCTCTGTGAGTCTATTTTTTAACCCGAAAAATAAAATCAAGGTTTGAATGATTAGATCTCCGGGGATTGGATAAACACTAGATGTCGCTCAGGGACTTACAACTCTCCGTCCAGAATTTTTGTATGATTTTCTAAAAATAGTAAAAAAATCAGAAATGCTTGGGTCTTTTTAGGGTAGCTTCTTAACACATTAAACTAGTTAGAAAATTTTATTTTGGGTTAAGAGAGCTTGATTAAGGTTCTAATTTACTTATTTCAAAAGAGTCTTACTGTTCTGAAACTGTGGACAGATTATAGTTGTTCCACAAAACCCTTGACCAAACCACTCTAAGCATGAAACTTCCTTAAAACAAAAATTACTGTGGTAGAACTTTGAGTTATAGACACTTTCCTGTTGGTTTCATTCAGTTCCAACGGTTCGATGTTTAACTAAAAATCTATGATCAAAAACAGATTGTGAACTCACTGCATCATTCATCAAATACAACTTTGTGATTTTGAAGAACTTCCAAAGACTAATCGAGCTTTCCACCTTCTTTAACTCTTCTAAAGCTCACTTCTAATTGTGTTTAGAGAAGAAATTTTGAAAGTTTTAGGACATGGAGAACTAATACAACCTCTAGATTCAAAGAAAATTCAAACCCCCATGCAAGAGGATATTCATCCTCTATTTATAGACAAATTTGAAGGGGTATTTCAGTCATTTCAGAGCAGAAAACCCTAATTTGGACTGTCCTTTGGTAGTACAAAATGTGTTGTATTATAGCTAGCTGTTACAAAATCGCGACACTCAATGGAGATGGAAGCGACACTTACTGAGTACCGGTACAACACTTACTGAGTGCCGGTGCGATATTCACTAAATGCCGCAGCGGCACTCAATGAATGCCGCGGATAACTCCATGGACTGCCGTCTTTTCAGGATTTCCAATTTTAGCGGCACTTGAAGCATTTTAGCGGCAGTTAATGGATGCCAGTGCGGTTCTCACTGAATGTCATTCCGACAGTCAGGGAGTGCCGCAGCGGCAACCCGTGACTGTCGTGTGTGAGCCCAGGTGTCGTTTTGCCTCTATTTTCCTTTTTTTCTTTCCTTTCTGCTTTTTTGTTTAAGTTGGAGAAGAGCTTGAATCATCTTTGGAAGTTCTAGATTAGTTCGGACATTGTCATCATTGGATTTGGAGGTAATACTCCCCTTCATCCGACGTTTGGTCAAAATTGGGGTGTCTACAGTTTGACCCTCTTCGACGAAGCTTGTGGAGCAATGCGAATCACAAGTGAACGCCGAAGCTTGTGTGAAGACAAGCCTTTGACCAAACTGTCAGATTTAGGTAAAAACAAAATGCGTTGCAAAAGAAAGTACGCGCGTAGTAAAGTTCCAATCGGACGTGCTCCGTGATGAGCTGCCTACGTATCCCATCAGGAATCAGATCAAGATGTAGTTCGGGCAAGAGTCAAAGACACGCAAGCACAAGTAATCATACGGATGAATGCACCTATCCTGTCGTGATGCACATACTCATGCAATGGTATTTTCTAAATAAACTTGACCAAGCAGGTGTCATGCTTACTCTATATCATGTCTTCTCTTTATGCGACGCACATTTCATGATGCGTTAGCCAGAGAAGATTACCAAATGTTGACCGATGTAAAGATTCCTTTGCAAGGGTCGAGAAAATGCATTTCTAACTTACCAAAATGAGGGTTAACGCAAATCTGTTGCGAGAACTCAGAGAGAAAATCCGTTACACCCTAAAGGATCAACGTAAATCTATTACGAGGATCGAGAATATAAATCCGTTATATTCCCAAAATGAGGGTTAACGCAAATTTGTTGCGAGAACTGAGAGTGCAAATCTGTTACACCCTAAAGGATCAACGTAAATCTGTTACGAGGATCCAGAATATAAATCTGTTATATTCCCAGAACGAGGGTTAACGTGAATCTGTTGCGAGAACCGAGAGTGCAAATCTGTTACACCCTAAAAGATCAACGTAAATTTATTACGAGGATCGAGAATATAAATTCGTTATATTCCCAGAACAAGGGTTAACGCAAATCTGTTGTGAGAACCGAGAGTGCAAATCTGTTACACCCTAAAAGAAAGCGGGGCAATCATATTCGGATGAATCAGGGGTCGAACAGATTCAAATTTGGAGTCTGCAGATTCAAATTTATTTCAAACTTTCAAAATTTGGAGTCCACAGACTCAAAATCAATTCAATTTTCAAATTTTTGGAGTCCACAGACTCAAATTCAATTCAATTTTCAAAATTTGGAGTCCACAGACTCAAGTTCATTTCAATTTACAAAATTTGGAGTCCATAGACTCAAATTCATTTCAATTTTCAAAATTTGGAGTCCACAGAATTGAATTCATTTTAATTTCAAAATTTGGAGTCCACAGACTCAAATTTATTTCAAATTTCAAATTTGGAGTCCACAGACTCAAATTTATTTCAACTTCACGAAAACGAGAACCAGTCTCGTCCTAAAAACCATCTCTGGGGGTCAAAAGCACAATGAGGGCAAATTTTAGGGGTTAGAATTCAATTTTTGGGTCCCAATTTGAATTTTGGGGGGAAATTGAAGGGTCTAGTAACCGCCTCAAACGCGGCACACGATGGATTTTATGGCAGTCCGTGACTGTCGTGCGGTACTCACGGAATGTCGCTGCGGCATTCAGAGAGTGCCACACGACACTTCACTGACTGTCGCGCACGAAAATTGAGTGTCGCGTTTGGCGGGCGGCAGTTTATACCGAGAGTTTTATTTCATTTTCATTCATTCTCTCAACCTCTCTCAAACCCGAACTCTCTCTGGAAAAATTTTCCCTTCTCCTCTCCTTTCTTTTGTATTGATCTCCGATACTCACAGGTTAGTTCTACTCGATCAAAACTTATATCATTCTCATTATTTTATTGTTTTTTTTTTTAATTTTTTCATGAATCTAACCACGAATCTCTTTCTTTCTTTGACAGATTATGGCGAGCGGTTCTAGTAGTCGGAAGAAGGCCAAGTAAGTGCCCACTCCTTATACCGATCATGATTTCTCGCTCCAGGACCCGGATGAGCACTTGTCCGCCCGCGCGTTCAAGCGCGAGGTACACACGCCCCTCTCTTTTCTTTTCTTGTAATTCTTCTTCCGTATGAACTTTACAAATGTAATGTGCCGTTAACACAACCTCAAATGTCCTATTTCAAATGCAAATGTTGTGCTTGTAGCGCTCTCGAGCATCTCGAATGCTTTAACCAATGCTCATTTAATTTTGTATTCTTTATCCTATTTCCTATGAACTTTATGAATGCGGGGACTGTGGATACCGGGATTCCACCGCTTTGTTTGCTTTTGAAACTGTTTTGAAAAGGAAAATAAAAGGTCTATTAAAAACAGATACAGAGTCGCCACTTGGTCTTTAAGGAACCAAGAAACCTAATTTGACTCACCCAAATGGATAAAGGGCACCGGTCCTTCATAACCAAAGAACTTGGTTCGGGGTTTTGGTACGAGAGAGGAAGGAGCCTTTGTCGCGACTAAAACACCCTCAACTCGCCCCGTCTTTCGACGGGCCTCAATTAGCATCCAAATAATCATCTTATACTATGTTTGGTTCGACAAATAATACTATGATAGTATATTACATCACATAAGAAAATTTGAAAATGGAAGATCTAAAGATAAGATATCATTCATAAGATCTAAGCCAAATATCACACAATGCAAAGTGAAAGATCACACAAATAAACCTAGGAAAAATTGTCTAATCATGTATTAAATAATCATGACTTCCTAATCTAAAGGGGGACATGAATTGTTATTGAAACAAATAAACAAAGAAATCAAAATATGCTTAGCAAACTAGTATGATGCATGTTATTCTTTGAGAAAAAGAAGATCTCTCAATCCCCAGGACGGATGAGAAAGGATGATTAGGTCGAGGGGAAGCATGAACGAGTGACCATAATTATTCCTTACAATCTTCTTAGATTAGGAGTTACAAAAACCCCAAATCTTTGCATGGATGCAATGTATGTATCTAGAATGTGTATGAATGAATGAATGAAATCAACATGAGATATATACCAATGTAGTGTGAACTACTTCCTAAGATATGAACTAATTTGGAAGGCATATAATCATCAAATCAAAGAATGAAAGTTAAAATGTGCTTGCTGTGAATAGTGGACAGAATAGTAACTAGATCTTTGAAAAATTGAAAAGATGGGTTAGGAATGTTTTCAATGCATGCTTTTTTATGGAGATGTTTCTCGTTGTGTCTAGAACACAACCCAAAAAGCTAATCATTAATAACTACTACATATTGAGAGAAATCACATAAACAACAAAGGTCACTCAGAAACAGATTCCGTACTGTCGACTGAAATGTTAGAAAATCTTAGAAAATGAAAACGAATGATCTAGAGGCCCATTTTATACCGAAAGTTTCCTAAGACATTGAAGTTTAAGGGAAAAATAAGTTAGGACCACCCCTTTTGGAAAAGTTTTCTAAAAAAGAGGTTGGAAGTGCACCTAGCTGCTGTGACAGCAAAAACAGAATGTCTGGAAGGAATGTTTGGATCCAAATGGACCATTTCCAAGTACTTCCAAGTCAAACCAAAAATCATGGGTGTTCTCCAATGGGTTAGGAAGACTTTCCAAGTGGCCTTGTATCCATATGTTGAGTATTGAGTTCTAGGAAAATCTTTGAACTCAGATTATTCACTGTTTTGACTCACTGTTTTGAAAGTTTTGGGAAAAACTAGAGTTTTCTTTCTTGAGATTAAAATGAGGGGTTTTAAGAGGGATTTTGAAGTAGATGTTTTGAAAGCATATTTTCAATACTCAATGAAGATTATAGCCACTTGAAATTTCAACATCAAACTCATCATCAAGAACCTCCAAGATTGTTGGAAAGATTTATTTTATTAGAACATAACTTCAATACACTTCAAGAATACCTTGGAGGTATTGAAGTTATGATCATCATCTATCAAACATGTTTTTGAGGTCAAGAGCTACTATCCATAAGGATTCACTCACCTCAAACTTCATGTCATCATTTAGATGATGAAGAACAAGTAAGTAAATAAAGAAAAATAAAAAAGAAATGAGGTAAGAAGAGATGAACATAATATGAACAAGCAAGTAAATAACAATCAATGGATGATAATCAATGTGATTTTGGACTTGTAGCTTGGTGTTTCACTCATAGATTTTGACATTTAGACATGGAAGTAGCTTCCTAACTCAAGAATGCTCAAGAATGGTGATTGGGGGTGTTTGGGATGTGAAGTATAAGAGAGGTAATGGAAGAACACAAGATTAGAACTCACTTTCTATAGCAAAATAGTAGGAGGAAGCTCCTTTTCTCTCTTCTAAACCTATCTCTATCTCTCTTCTTCTCTACCACTTTTCAAGCTTTTGCACTTGGCCCCCCCAAAATGAAGAGCAATGGGGGGTTTATATAGGCCAATTTGGGGTGGTTTTTGGATTTTAGAAGTGTTCCCATTGGTCCCAAACATCTGTGAACATAAAACTACGTCGTTTTGGTTTTCAATTAATCAAATTCGATCCCCAAAAAAATTACAAAAATGGACACTGCGAGGGTTGAGTGCTGCGGCGGCACTGGGCCTGTGCCGCGGCGGCAGTGGGAAGAAGCGACTCTTTCTGGGATCTCTCTTCAACTGCTTCTCTTGATCGGGATTCAAATTCGAATTCATCAAGATCTTTCGACGCTCAATCCAAGAGGGCCGGTCGGGGCCTCCGGGAGCTGGTATCTGTCTGTTTCTGTCCTCGGGGGATGATGTAGGGTTCTCGGAGAAGGTCTGTGGCAGTTAAGGTTTTGATATTGAAAGAGGAGGGTGATGGACTTATATTGCTTTAGGATGAAAGAAGGTCATCAACGGCCACTCATGGACTTATGTTGGACAGATGAAAGAAGATAATCAACAGCCACTCATGGACTTATGTTGCTAGGATGAAAGAAGATCATCAACAGCCACTCATGGACTTATGTTGCTAGGATGAAAGAAGATCATCAACAGCCACTCATGGACTTATGTTGCATGAAGAAAGACGAAAGATCAACAGCCACTCATGGACTTATGTTGCTAGGAGAAAGGAAGATCATGTTGATAGGATGAAAGAAGATCATCAACAGCCACTCATGGACTTATGTTGCATGAAGAATGATGCAAGATCAACAGCCACTCATGGACTTATGTTGCTAGGAGAAAGGAAGATCATCAACAGTCACTCATGGACTTATGTTGCGTGAAGAAAGATGAAAGATCAACAGCCACTCATGGACTTATGTTGCAGGAAGGAAGAAAGATCATCAACAGCCACTCATGGACTTATGTTGCATGAAGAAAGATGAAAGATCAACAGCCACTCATGGACTTATGTTGCAGGAAGGAAGAAAGATCATCAACAGCCACTCATGGACTTATGTTGCATGAAGAAAGATGAAAGATCAATAGCCACTCATGGACTTATGTTGCAGGAAGGAAGAAAGATCATCAACAACCACTCATGGACTTATATTGCATGAAGAAAGATGAAAGATCAACAGCCACTCATGGACTTATGTTGCAGGAAGGAAGAAAGATCATCAACAGCCACTCATGGACTTATGTTGCATGAAGAAAGAAAGTTCATCAACAGCCACTCATGGACTTATGTTGCATGAAGAAAGATGAAAGATCAACAGCCACTCATGGACTTATGTTGCTAGAAGATGATGGTTAACTTTTGGCGGTTTGGAAAGGGATGAAATTTTCCCCAAGTTTGGACGCTTCTCATGCTGACGCCTTGACTGGTGCAGTAATAGTGTTTGGTACTCCTACTTGCATTGTCATTACAATGCTCTTTATAACTTGATTTGAAAAATTCATTATTCGTCACTATTGACTTACACATTTGAGATTGCGACAGACTCTTTTTCTGAAAAAGACTATGACAGACTCAGAAACTGACAGACACCGACGCACGAGGGCGACACATTCGACACTGAAATGAAACAAGCTCGACTTGCCAAAACTTAATGTGCTCTTGTCATAAATGATGTACCATTTCTCTTTTGTGTTTACTTCTCACCTTAACGTGGCATCACTTTGATGGTGAATCTTATTTTGAAAATTCCTCCCTACTGATCTAATCAATTTCTTTGCTTCTCCCAAGATGTGCTTTGAATTAGTGCCTTAGCTTATGGAATAAAAGATGCTCCATTTCCATCTGTTCAAGACAATGCTTGTGACTTGAAGGCTTATAGGGATTGGGTGGCAAACAAAGTTTGCCCCTAGTTTGAAGGGCATGAAGTGGGATCGATAGGCAAACGAGGTAAATGACCGAAGTTTGCCCCTAGTTTGGAGGAAGGTTCATTGGAGGTTTTGGGCAAACGAGGTAGGTGACCGAAGTTTGCCCCTTGTATGAAGGGTAGATAGTAAAAGTCAGGCGAACGAGGCGGGTAGCCGAAGTTTGCCCCTAGGGTGGAAGGTGATTTCTGGCTTGAGGCAAGGACCATGACTTTAATCTCTCAAATGCTCATAACTTTTGCCTAGGCACCAGTGAGGTGACCTAACGAGCTCTTTTCTCTCTTTTGTTATTGCTCACCTTGGATTCAGCTCTTACTTTTGCCTAGGCGTCCTTTCGGATTTTCAACCTAGCGAAGTCTGCCTACGTACCCCCGAACGGGGATCAGGTCCAAAGTAGTTCGGGCTGAAGCTTGAAAGAAATTGGGCTATTTTTGTGGGTGGAGCGACCGAACCGATGTGGTTGCCTACGTATCCCCGAGTGGGAATCAGGTCGAGCGTAGTTCAAGCAAGGCCTTGAAAGAAATTGGTTTGATTATGATGGTGTCGACCGAACCGATGTGGTTTCCTACGTATCCCCGAGTGGGAATCAGGTCAAGCGTAGTTCAAGGCAAGGCTTGAAAGAAATTGGTTACTTTTGTGGGTGGAGTAACTGAACCGATGTGGTTGCCTACGTATCCCCAAGTGGGAATCAGGTCGAGCGTAGTTCAATCAAGGCCTTGAAAGAAATTGGTTTGATTATGATGGTGTCGACCGAACCGATGTGGTTGCCTACGTATCCCCGAGTGGGAATCAGGTCGAGCGTAGTTCAAGGCAAGGTCTGAAGAAAGGGGGGTTGAGGGTTTTTCAAACCAATCGTCAAAGTAGTCAAACTTAGGTCACTTGTGGTAGCCTTGAATAAGAAGATTCAGTTTCGGTCTTTTCTTTCTTTTTTTTTTTATTTTGAGGATCGATCCTTTTCACTTTTGCCTAGCCAGTCAATTTTACTTTTCATGTAGTTGATTCTTGTGAGACCTTTTGACTGCAATCTCAGAATTCCGGAATGTGCATGTCAGCTCTCGGAATTTATTTATGGTTGTTCCGAGCCTTTTGAAATATGATCTAGACACATTCTCATGATGTACCTTGAAGTGTACAATTCTCTGTATCACAAAAATCTTCTTTCTTTCATTCTCTCCATCATTTTGACTGGCTAAGTTCAGATCTTGGAAATCAATACCTTTTTGGCTCTAACTTTTGCCTAGGTGCCCTTTCGGGTTTTCAACCTAGCGAGCTTTTTTTTCTTTTCTTTTCTTTTCTTCTTTTTCTTTTTTTTTCTTTTTTTTTTTTTTTTTTTTTTTTTGAAAGTCGAGATGAAACTTGCTAAAATGTTTGGCTACCATCAAGGACTAAGTCTGTATTGCTTTCAATCGGACAGATTGCATGGCTTCCAATTGGATTGGGCTTAAGGCTTTGAAATGGTGGAAAAAAGGGTGTTGGGCAAGCCCCAAGTCAGTTTCAAGTATGTCTTTTCAAGATTGAGGCAAGAGTGTCTTTAAATTCTTAAAGTAAGACTATTCAATTCTTGGCTCTTCATCGGTGTCGGCGCAAAATTGACTTTGACCTTTCACGATTTTGAGTAAAAAAAAATTACCTTTTTTTTTTTTAGCACAGTAATATCCATGGTAATTTGAAAAGTAACACTTCAGTTCAGCGATTAATGCATCTATGACTAAACACATCAGATTAGGCAAAATGAGACTTCATTCCATCAGTAAAGAAGGATTACAGACTCATTAACAACTCGATGACAAACAGACTCGACCACAAGAATAAACATACAACAGACTCGACTAGACTCGACCTGGTCTCAAATGGAATGTCACAGTGACTCACTTATTCTTTTTATTTCTCTTTTTTTCTAAAGAGCATCTTCATTTGGTTGTCTAGCAAGAGTCCCAAATACCATCACTTCATTTGCACAAGTTCAACACTCATGGTCCTCAGCGAAGGGGATCATTTGAACAGATAAGCCAGGAGCTTTAGGTTCGATGAAGCTGACATTTTGGTTGACATAGGGTTGGATGGGTGAAGGCTCGATGATTTTCTGATCGATGAGGTCTTGGATATCATGGCGAAGGCGCATGCAGCTGTCGGTGTCGTGACCTGGGCCTTGGTGGTAGGCACAACATTTGGATAGGTTACAGTTAGGTGAAGGGATACCAGCACGAGGCTGAAGAAGTTGGAGGTGCCCCTTTGTGATGAGGTTATCAAGGATAACGGACAACGGCATACCCAGGTTGGTAAAGGTTCTTGGGTTGCGGGCTTTGTTAAACTTTGAGTTCAAGTGGGTCCTCAGAGTGGCTCTTGTGTTTGGATATGAAATAGGGTTACCCAGGCAAGGGTGTGGACTTGGATACAAGTAGGGATTCAGATGTGGAAATGGGCTTGGATGGACGGCATCGGACAACCCGTACTTCCCTTTATTGATGCTCTGCACCATCTTCTCAAATCGGCTTATCCTTAAACTTAGATGTTCAACAGTGGTTTGTAGTTTGTTCACTTTCCCTTCGAGAGCTTGGTAGGCCATTATGATAGCCTAGGCTAGCCCGCAATCACGATAATGAATTCGGGGAGGTACAGAAGGGTTCGTACTCGGGGCTACGATTTTCTGCAAGCAGAAGTAAAAGCCCAAATTAGCAGAGGCGTGAAGTACTTCTTATGGACTCTTAGTGGGGGAGAGCTTATCAGAGTCTCAAAGAATTAATCGATGTGAACTGATGATGGTTGCAGTATGTATACGACTTCTATACAATGATTGAGATGGGTGAGGGTGATGACATGTACGCGCTTGATGTGCAGAGACTGACATATGTGAGACTGACAAGATGTGCGCGCATGTAGACTGACACGAATCGTGTATGCATATGAGACAAGCATGCGGATGCAAGCCCTAATCGATATGATGCCCCTACTTCTAACAGATAGCAGTTAAACAAATAAGGTCCTAGCCATACAGAGTGTGCTAACCTTACTTTCCAGTGTGATCACCAAGGGATAACAGGGATTTCCGGGATACTTCGGGAATTTTGAACAGAGTTTCTGGGAGAAATAGGGATTTGGAAGATTCGGAGAAATTTCCAGAAGTTATGGGAGTTTCTAGGAGAAACAGGGATTTCTGGTTGATTTGGACTGAGCTTCTAGGAGAAATTGAAAACATATCCACTTGTAGATTTTGAATCTTTCATATCAGATATCCAGTTTGCATCACTGTATCTTCCTATACAGGTGGATATCTCATGTAGTGCAATCCCTGATCACGTGTATATCGTAAGTACCGCAATACCCTTACTATCCCTTTCCAGTGTTCAGCACTAGGATTACTAGTGTATCTACCTAGTCTACTAACTGAATAAGCAATGTCAGGCCTTGTACAACTCATTAGGTACATCAAACTTCATATCACTCGAGAATAATCTAGTTGAGAAACACTCTCACCAGTATTCTTAGATAGGTGTAGACTTAAGTCCACAGGCGTCCTGGCTACATTTGTATCAGACTTGTTGAACTTCTCTAGAATCTTGTCTACATAATGTGACTGTGACAGAACAAGTCCATTAGTATTTCTAGAGATCTTGATGCCCAATATAACATCAGCAAGTCCCATATCTTTAATGTCAAATTTAGAATTCAACATTTTCTTAGTAGATTTAATGATCTTATCATTACTACCCACTATGAGCATGTCATCAACATATAGACATAAGATGAAATAGCCTTCATTCATGTCTTTGACATAAACACATTTATCACACTCATTGATTTTAAATCCACTAGAGAGTATAGCTTTGTCAAATTTTTTATGCCATTGTTTTGGAGCTTGCTTTAAGCCAAACAATAATTTAACAAGCTTACACACTTTATTTTCTTGCCCTGGAGCAGAAAATCCTTCAGGTTGTTCCATGTAGATTTCTTCATTTAAATCTCTATTAAGGAAGGCAGTCTTAACATCCATTTGATGTATTTTGAGATCTCGCAAAGCTGCGATCGCAATAATCATACGAATGGATGTTATTCTCATAACAGGATAATACGTATCAAAGTAGTCTAGACCCTCCTTTTGTCTATTCCCTTTAATGACAAGCCTTGCCTTATACTTATCAATAGTATCATCCGTCTTCATTTTCTTTTTAAAGATCCATTTGTAACCCAATGGCTTACAACCAGGAGGAAGATCTACCAGTTCCCAAGTATGGTTTTGTAGGATAGAATCAATTTCACTCTTGATTGCTTCTTTCCATAATGGACCATCTAGTGATCTAATAGCTTCATTATAGCTTTGAGACTCACTTTCTATAACATAAGTTAGAAAGTCTGGACCAAAAGATTTTGAGGTCCTAGCTCGTTTTCCACGTCTAGGCTCAACATCAACATTCTCTTCTTGGGTTTTACTACTTTCCCCAATAGTCTCAAATGTGCGTTTTTTAGAACTATATTCCTATTTACAAGGAAATATATTCTTAAAGAACGACTCATTTCTAGACTCCATGATCGTGTTCTTGTGTATATCTGGGTTTTCAGATTTATGTACAAGAAACTGATATGCACTACGATTATGTGCATAGCCAATAAATAAACAATCAACAGTTTTTGGACCTATCCTTTCTTTCTTAGGAGTAGGTACAAGAACCTTTGCAAGACACCTTCACATTCGTAAGAACTTATAGGAAGGACCATTCCACTGTTCATACGGGGTTTGATCAACTTTCTTTTGAGGTACCTTATTTAAAATATAATTTGCAGAGAGAATTGCCTCCCCCCACAAGTTCTGTGGCAATCCAGAACTGATTAACATAGCATTCATCATTTCTTTTAAGGTACAATTTTTTATTTCAGCAACTCCATTTGATGGAGGCGAATAAGGTGCAGTGGTTTGGTGAATAATTCCATTTTGTGCACAATAGTCACCATACGGTGCAATATATTCACCACCTCTATCACTTCTTAACACCTTAATCCTTTTGCCAATTTGATTCTCAACCTCTGTCTTGTATAGAATGAACTTATCCAAAGCTTTATCCTTACTTTTTAGCAAATACACATAACAGTATTTAGTGCAATCATCAACAAAAGTAATAAAATACTTCTTACCACCTCTAGATTGAACCATTTTTAAATCACATACATCAGTGTGGATTAATTCCAATGGTTCAGTGCTTCTTTCAACTGATTGAAACAAAGTCTTTGTTAATTTTGCTTCAACACAAGTTTCACATTTCTGACTTATGTCAATATGGAAGTTCGGTATGTGGTCTAATGTAATTAATCTTCGCAAATAATTAAAATTAACATGTCCTAGTCTACCATGCCACAAATTGGAAGACTCAAGCAAGTAAACAGAAGAGGTACTCATTTTATTAATCTTTGGGAATACAGTCGCTACATTAAGTTTGAACATCCCATTATACATATACCCCTTCCCCACGTACATTTCCACTTTGGTCAGCACCACTTTGTCTAACTCAAAGACCATTCAGAAGCCATGCTTGCTTAGGAGAGATCCAGATACCAAATTCTTGTGAATTTCCAGTACATAGAGGACATTGTTGAGAGTCAGCTCCTTTCCTGAAGTCATCTTCAGAATTATTTTCCCTTGGTCTTCAATATCCGAGGAAGAAGAATTTCCCATACACATCTACTCACCACTTGTAATTGGTTCGAAGGAAGTGAACATAGCTTTGTCGGAACATATGTGGCGAGTAGCACCAGTGTCTATCCACCACTCCCTTGGGTTTGAATCCACCAAGTTCACTTCAGAGACCACAGCAGACAGATTAATGTCAGAGACATCCCTTGAGATAGAATCTAACTCCGTCATATTAGCCTAATTATTCTTGACTTTCTTTTGTGGCAGACGACACTCAGAAGCACGGTGTCCAGTTTTGCCACAGTTGTAGCACTTTCCTTGAAACTGAAATTTAGGCTTCTTGGCGATACCACCTTTTGGCCCCATTTTGTACCCTTTGCCAGAAGGAATTTTCTTCTTCCCACGTGAACTTGACCATGCTCAACCATATTAGCCTTGGCCCCAAAATCCCCCAATTTCCTGTCAGCCCCATTGTTTTCTTCTTCAATTTGAAGCCTTACGATGAGATCTTCAATCTTCATCTCCTTTCGCTTGTGCTTCAAACAGTTCTTAAAGTCCTTCCAAGCAGGGGGTAACTTTTCAATTATAGCAGCAACTTGAAAGGTTTCGTTTAAGGTCATCCCTTCAGCATGGATTCATGCAAGATCACTTGCAACTCTTGAACTTGACTGATCAATGTCTTTGAATCCACCATCTTATAGTCGAGGAATCTCCCCACTACAAATTTATTTGACCCGGCATCCTCGATTTTGTACTTTCTGTCTAAGGACTCCCACAGTTCCTTAGCAGTGGTCTTGACGCTATACACATTATAGAGTGTATCGTTCAAGCCATTCAGAACATAATTTCTACACAGAAAATCCAAGTGCTTCCAAGCATCAATGGCAGAAGCTACTTGCAAGGCGATCTCCCGATTTTGTTCATTTTCATTAGGCACAGTAGCCTCTTCCTTCAAGAACCTCGGAAGGTTCAAGGTGGTAAGGTAGAACAGCATCTTTTGCTGCCACCTCTTGAAATTCACGCCTTGGAATTTCTCGAGTTTCTCCCCGTGGTTCACAGGAACCTGGACTGAAGGAACCTTCACAAGTATTGAACCAATCACCACTGTGTTGGAGCCAGTAGCACCGTTGGTTACAACAGGGTTCGCAGCAGTGTTCACGTTCTCATTTGCCATTTCTGAAAAAATTATCAACGGAGAAAATAAATTAAATCTAAGATTTTTTCCTTTTAATTTTAACAGTGGCAGAATTTGTTTTCAAAGAATTATAAGGAAAACGAAGAAATTTTAAGATTCTGCTCGTGTAATCCCAAGCAAAACGTGAATCTATACACTTTTCATCGAATGCTATTTTCCCTAATTCTGCACCGTTTGGGCAGAAACTGAGAATTACAGCAGCAGTTTTTTTGTATTCCAAACTGTTTTTCTATTTTCAAAAGTAATTATGTTTTTCCAAACCCGACTCTATTTTTTTTATTTTTTATTTTTTTACAAAAAAAAAAAACGAATCTGTTTTAAGATTGTTGGAAAAATTGTATTGATATAATTGAAAATAAACAAAAACAGGTTCTGGATTCCAACATTTGAAACAGGAAAAAAAAATTGAACTTGGACAGAAATAGAAAATTGAAACTATCTATAGAAATTAAAAAAAATTACAGCAAATAAACGAAAGTAGAAACTGATTGATCAAACCGAGGCCTATGATGTTTCACAGTTTCCTTAAAACATATTCAACGCCTCACCAGAAGTGCTTGAGAATATGTTCGACGTCTGTCTCCCAGAATACAGCGGCAACTAGCAGATGACAATCACTGTGTCGGACTGCTCCAGCGAACCAGCTATGTCTGTAACTCTCTCTGGAAAAGAGGATGGATGGAAGAAGAAGGAGAAGAACAGTGTCTCAAAACTGTGTTTTGACTCAGGTTGAGATACACTGTATATAGGGGGGTATAATGGACGAATTTAATCTGTGATTTATCACATAGTCATTTTAGTCTCTGTAACTCTTTCAGAAATCCCAAAGGTTTCTGCAATACTAAATATGTGCAGAAATTCCAAGGGTCTCTCAATACAAAAAAAAAGCCAAAACTTGAGGGGTTTAAAAAGAAATATTGTGTGGGTCGCACCCGCGCCCGCCCCGGCGCGACACGGTCGGTCAGACGACGGCGGCCCTGCGCGCGCGTGTGTGGAGTAAACCTAAAGGGCCTTAGGTTCTCCCCCTTCCACAAAACTGGGTACCCCTTGGGGCCCAAACCCAAAACATGAAGTAGCCTTATAAATACACTAAAGACTACTTCTATTTTTTCTATGTGGGACAAGGCAAGTTGTGAATCTTTTTCATTTCAACAACTCCTTATAAGGGGCAACCTTTGAGCATTAATTTCTTATGCACCCATCAATAGTTTTGGACATGTGAATATCCAAACTTCATCTCCTCATGAAGGAGAACACAAATCCACAAGAATCTCACTTAAACTCTAAGTGGGTCCCACTTTGATTTGACCCTGAAATTGGCCAAAACTCAACTTTAATCCAACAAATGTCACACTAGTGGATATTGTTATTAATCCTGCAATGTTATTCTTCCCAAATATTTTTATCCCCAAATATGATTCCTAATACATTACCATTTTAACATAATAAAAGTTTAGTAGACACTATGTGTTAAGAACCTTCACATGTACAGTCACAAATTTGGGTGGGTGGGTGGGTGGGTGGGGGGGGGGGGGAGGGGACTATGTAAAATATTTTCAATTCTTTAAAATTATATATAAACCCCTCAAATTTTCAAATATTTTGCAAGGGCCATGGCCCCCAGGTCCCTCTACAGGTCCACTCTGACTGGTATGAAAGCAATATAATCGTGAAAAAGAACTTGAACCATAGCATGATATTCAATAATACACCACCAGCACGAAGACTGAATATTATTGTATTCTAATAACTTGAAATAATTTGAAAGTCTGGACTAAATAAAACATAGAATAAAAATAAAAAATTTTATTAGAGAGCTAAAATAAATTAATATTGAGGCGATCACTTCATGCTTGCAAAGATTCAGTTCCTCCTCATCTCCACTTGCTTTTCTCAACATTTCCCTCAACTATATAGATTACAAGATAGAACTGATAGATGGCACTGGAAAACAAAACAACAAGAATAAATTAATATTAAAATTCATAAGGGAAGACAAATGACATCATATGCATTCTATGAGATGACAAGAAGATGTACCTTATGGACACCTAATACGAGCTTTCCAGTCTTCAATCCTAAGTTTTACTAACTTTTCCCATCTTGTTGCATTTTCATATAGAATTTTGTCAGTTGGGGGTGGTTCAAATTTATTTTGCACTGATATTTATCAGTTGGGGTGGTTTAAGTTTATTTATAAAATATAATATGTAGTAAAATATGTGAGGTGCCCTTAGCTTACTAGTTAAAGTAAAAGGTAAATAACTGATTTTTTAAACTTAAACTTAGGAGCTTTAATTAAAAAAATGAATGTACCTTTATCGACACTCCATATATATATATATATATATATACGGTGAGACTCTTAGCCCGCAAGTTTTTTTAGGCAAAAAAACACATTTAATAGATAAGTTCACTCAATTATGTTCACTTAAAAGTCTGACCATATATATATATATATATATATATAATTAAAGAGAATAAGAAGAATATTGGAAACATGTTAGGTCATAAATCATTGTGCCTCCCTGCGATCATTGTACAATTTGTACCTATGCTGCTATGCATTACCATGGCCCGGAGATGTCTCTCTTCAATGGGCTAGGTCGACAAGCTAACAAATCCTTGTAGGCAATCGCGTGATGTGATAAATAATATTTGGTTCATATACTATTCTCTTTACCTAACTATATGCTTATAAAGTCAATGTCGACGGAAATTCTGAAATCACCCCCAGCGGTTTGATTGACATCAATTATACCGCTGTCTCATGTGTCAAATGAAGGTATGATTTTTAAAGTATTGGACTTTTAAAGTGTTAATTTGGACTTTCGATAATAAATTTGTACTTTGTAAAAAAGAAATTTATATTTTTTTAATTTGTTTGTACCTTATAAGGATACTTTTTTATCTTGTATGAGAAATTTATATTTTATAAGGAAATTTTTTATCCTTTAAAAACATTTGTTTATACCTTGTGTAGTAAATATTGTACACAATTTTATAATTTGTATCTTGTCATTATTGATTTATATCTTGACAGGATTGATTTGTAATCCTCAGAAAGTACAAATATTTTTTTAGAAGGTTTAAATTGATTCTGAAAAAGTACACACATTTTGAATGAAGGTTCAAAAATTAAGCTTGAGAAAGTACAAATATTTTCTTTGAATGTCTAAATTGATTCCGACAAAATACAAATATTTTCTATGAAGATCCAAATTGATTCTGAAAAAGTACAAATATTTTATTAAAAGGTCCAAATAGTGCAAAAATTTTCTATGAAGGTCCAATTGAATCTGAGAACGTACAAACATTTTCTGAGAAGGTCTAACTTGATCTTTCGAAAATCTAAACATTTTCTTAGAAGTACCAAATTAAACATGAGAAGTATAAACATTTTGTATAAAGGTCCAAATATTGAACCTGAGAAAGTACAAACTCATTATGTGAAGGTACAAATTATTAAATTGTGCACAACTATGGTTGGCAATCGTATCGTGTTGGGTCATATTCGTATCGTGTCATAATTGTGTCGTGTCATAACTGTGTCGTGTCAATAATCGTGTTATTTCTAAACGTGTCAAAAACCTAAACTCATACCCGACTAATACAATTCACGAGTCACCCATTTAACTCACCAACCCATGTAATGAATAAACCGTTTTACCAAGATCTTCTTCTTGTACGTGTGACATATCCCAAGATTTCTTCACCAATGATAATTTTGAGTCTTGATTCTTTCTTTTTGTTCTCAAGCACTTCGCAGAGAAGAGAATTGGAGTGTGGGGTCTGTAGAATGTGGATTGTGAGTTGTGTTGTGAGCGACGGCTGTATTGTGATAAAGATGATTTTTCCCTAATTCACAGTCTACATATATAGTCATATTCCGTCATTTTTTTTTTTTTTTTTGTAACGGCTAAGATGATTGTAAATTTTGACTCATAAAAATAAATAAATAAATAATGAATGTTTCTTCAAAAAAAAAAAATCAAATTGATTGCTATGCTTGTTTTTTTTTTTTTTTTTTAACATGCATATTTTCAAAAGTACCCTCTATAATCAGGTTAAACGGGTTGACCCAATTAAAATATAACCCAACCTATTTGTTAATAGTGTTAAATGCGTCGACCAGTTTATGAGACATACCCGTATAAGCTAAACCCAAACTTGTTTAATTTGTGTGTTGTTGCCGTGTTGTGTCAAAAATTCTCACTCCTATGTACAACAGCTGTTATATAATGTACAAGGAAAAATAATAACTGACAAACAAATTTATAAAACAATAAAAATTTCCAGACCAAGTATTCAAAAAGTCCCCAATTTTTTTGGTGTTAGGTCCAACAATTTTTATTTTTTTAATAGGAAAAGATCAATCAATACAAAAGTTTTTCATAACTAATTATGTGAAATTTTGTAATATTAGGATTTAATTTGATCATGTTTCACTAATTAAGGACTTTTGACCAAAACTAAAAATAAATTATTCTTTAAACTCAAGCAATCTAATATGAGAAACTTTCTATCAACTTATGGTTATGTCATTTCAATAATATACCGGTGCCAAATTATGGTTATTCCCTTCCTGTACCTCTATAATCCTTATATATCTATAACATGGAAAATTCTCTCAAAGATGTTGAAAAGTACCTTTGTATGGTTCTTCAAGCAAATTCTGAAATATGTGAACAAAAGAAAGAAAAGTGCAAAGTGAAATACTTAGAGACTACGTCAGGCGGGTAATATGAGAATCAGCTCTATGATTTAGAAAAGAATCTGTTCAAAATAGTACTCTTGTGTAGTTATTTCTTGACCACATAAGGGCCCATGCTGAACTTAAAATACTTCAAGAAATTTGTTCTTTTGCAAACCCATTTATATATGGTTTTCATAAGATTCAATTAAATGCGAAAATATTAGCTAGGCTTTTACAAACAGGTCTTTAGGAAATTTTCAAATTTGAGAGAAGGATGAAATATCCTTTGGAAACTTACAAACATTTCAAGAGATATCCTATAGTCTTAAAAGGATAAGAGGCCCCAAAAAAAATTATGTTAAAACATTAGAAGGAACACCAAACATCCAACTATAAATTCGGCAACTAGCTAGGAAAACTAAGGAAAAACAAAAACAAAGATTTATTAAAATTTGTAAAAGATACTATCTCCAATATGTTAGCTTGGATAGTTCTATTTCAACTAATATGGAATGATAGATATGTAAATGACATAATATTGACCATTTTAATTCCAAATGGAGTGTGATAACTCTTTTCAGAGGATGAATAACTTGGAATGTTTTACGTGAACGCATTTTTCTAGTTCAATGTCATGTTCTAGGTTTCTGTCGAAAAATTACAAATTTTCTCAACTAACTCAAATGGTTGTTGTTTTGTTCAACTGAGAGGAGATTTAATGTATTTTTCTTTGGTTTAAAACTAAATTCAAAAGCTTTTGTTTTTCAATGTTATTTTTGATCTATTAATTCAGAAGTGTAACTATTAAAAGCTGTTTCGATAACACATATACTCATTGGTTCAAGGGACCTTATCATAGAAAGTATCCAAAGTGAGGGACAATTAGTGCATGGTTGCTAAATTTCTATTTATACATTTATCTAGTATTCTAGCTCAAAAAAGATGATGATCTTATATAGTTCCATTTAGGGGGGGGGGGGGGGGGGGGGAATGTGCTTATTTAAGGGGAAAAAACATAAAAAGAAAAAGGAAAAGTGTGCTTAAAATCGAGAATTTAATTGTTCCAAGAAAATATACAAGTAACCGTGCAAGAAGAAATACACTCCCCATTTATTGAATTGGACTCATTTACGAGGATAGATTTACTTGTTAGAAAATTGAGGTGTGAATGAGTAGACAGCGTTTTAACAGCGTTTGTCTTGAAGCGTCGGGAATTAACGACTTTGTCTTGAAGCGTCGGAAATTAACAGCGTTTATTCAAAAGCGTCAGGAATTTTTTAGTTTCAGTTTTGAGAAAGTTTCAGAGGGGCTTTCGACCGGTCGACCGGGTCAACTCGACCGGTCAACCAGGTCTAGAACTGAAAAGTTGCGATTTTTCATGTCTCAACTTCGAATTTGAACGATATACATCTGTTCTATTGGTTTCTAAATGTGCATATACATACATAGACATGTTCTAAGGGTGTTGGGACACAACTGTTTGTGTAGAGACATGTCTCTTACCCTATAGACACCTATATATATATTTATATATGTATTTTAGTAAGTCAATGCAGATTTTTCATTTTTTGAGATTTTGTCCAGAGTTTTTGAGTCTTTTGAGAGCAATTTATATACACAAATTCTGCAGAAGTTAATAGAGATTGTTACCTCTACTAACTTAAATCGTAGTATCCTCAAGACAAAGACGTCATAGTCCACTTGCAACCGTGTGTGGGGCGTAACTTTATTTTCGGACAGCGTATTTAATATGTGCTCGATCTTTGAAGTTTTTTTTCCTGTATTTTATTGTTCCTTATCCATTTTTCGAGCACCCCAAAACCAACATTACTTCAATATATTGTATTAATTATAAGATAAATTGAGGTAATTCAAATTTAAATGACAACCAACTGTGTTACTAGTATCTCATTAAATTTGCATGTGATCACATTTCTATTTATCAAGTTTGACATTATTTTTTGAAATTCATTGTTGAGTTCTATTACATGTTGATGAAGGTTGACACCACTAGAATTCAAACAACCAAGACAAAAAAGTTTACTTTATCCAATTAATATCATCATAGTTAAAGCTAGACCATTCCATCCTTTTTAAGTGCATCATGAAATGAAAAGTAAAGTGAAACAAAACTTAAATCGATATATCTGAGAAATTATTTAGTGAGCCTGTTACACCACGTCATCATGCTGACATAGTGTGATGGATTATTGCTATGGTGATATACGGGATTTAAAATAATATAGGCATGACGTGTGTCTTTACAGATTTTCAAATAGTCATGCCTCCAATTTCCAGGGGTAAAACTTTTCTACATGTCATCTCTACCTTTTTTTAAAGACTAGCAATAAAGACACAATTATTTTTTAATTAGGGCACCTAATTTTAAGTTAAAAAATTATTTTTTTACTTTTTACTTTAATAATTAGTAAGGGCACCTCATTTATTTTACTATATATTATCTCTCTGTCTCTCTCTGTTTATCTCCAAATCTTTGGCTACTTCTGATTTCTTTCTCTATCAACTCTTAACATGTATTCAGCGTCTTCTTCGATCTGTTGTTAATAATAGAGAGTGGTTATATTTCGACTATCAAAGTATATTCGATGGTTATCTGAGGTTGCTTTACTACATGATGGTTTTCTGTTTTAGCAAACCTTCAGTTTGCACCAACAATTCTGTTTAATTGTCCTTATTAAGTATAAGAATGGAAGAGTAGCTATGGAAAAGAAAAAAAAAAAGAATTTCTGTGGCTTACTCATGGGTAATCTGTTAAGTATTATCTTCCCTTTTTATATCTCCATATGCATATCTATCTCTGCCTATATATATATATATATATATGTGTGTGTGTGTATGGAAAAAAGTTAAAGAAAAGCTACATATGACATGATTTAGGAAGACAACAACAATAGCTGCTGGGAGAAAAAGCTTAGAGTTTGGATTCTTGCAAGACAATGTCACTCACTGCAATTGTTACTTTCTTAAGAAGTAAACGAATCCAAAGTTTGCATTATCAAATCTGCTCTAGCATATTCAATTATTACAACAAAACCCTAAACTATATTGAAAGACGAGTAAAAATTGGTAGATGTTTTCCTATCAAGTACCTGAATGTTCCTTTGCCCTTCAAGAGAATAAAAAAGAGCATTGCCTTCCTCTACCCGAGAAAATGAAAGAGAAATCCTCCACTTAATACAGATTAAGAGTTGATAGAAAAAGAAATCAGAAATAGCCAATAATTTGGAGATAAACAAGGAGAGAGACACAAAGAGATCATATATAGTAAAATAAGTGAGGTGTCCTTACTAATTAAAGTAAAAGATAAAAAAAAAATTAATTTTTTTAACTGAAAATTAGGTGTCCTAATTAAAAAATGAATGTGCATTTATCGCCAGCCTTTTTAAAAAAAGTAACATGTTAATATACCATTAAACCATCATACCACGTCAATATAATGACAGCCTGTGACGGACTCACTGAATAAGTTCTCTATAGTCTATATATCTGTGGTGGATCTTGGATATATTGGAATTAAGACATTGATTTGTACACCAATCTTGTCTTACTGCCCAAATTATTTCCTTCTCTAATCACTTTCAAAAAAATCAAAATCAAAATTAAAAAATAATAATTTAAAATCAAAATCAAAAATTTAATAATGGTGATTAATGAAAATCATAAATTTGTCGTTATTATGGAATGTATGCATGTCTCACTCCCTCACGGTAGGGCACCAAATGTGTGGCATTAAAACCACCATATATATATATATATATATATCCTTGTCTTCCCAACTACACAACCATTATTTGGAAAAGTTATTCAATGCAACAGTTACACCGTATCATCACGATGTACAATGATGGGTCAGGATTAATTATGTGACCTCTAAATATGAGGGCACATTAGGACATGACATGTTTTTTAAAGTCAAACAAAAAGCTTATCATTTTCACCTAAAATTGAAGAACACATTTATTATAATTGGGGCGTCATACTATGTCAGCATTATAATGTGAAGTACTGATGGTCTCCCTAAACAATTTCTTGATTACTTGTATTTGTACATTTTGATGGTGAATAAAAAGGATTCCTAGTGCAAATTTACCTATGGTTTCGTAATTCAATAAACTTTAAGAAACTTAATATCTTGAATTGTGTGATGTTGATAGTTACATAACCTTTGATAGTGACAACAAATTTATATAGACTTGTATATATCGAATTGAAATGGTATTGCTTACCATCAATTCCCATATAGTAGAGGTAGAAACCTATTTAGCTTAATTAGATAAGTAAAACTCAACCCTAATTAATGTGCCTCATAAAACCTCGAAGTTATAGTTATTAGGAATTTGGATTCATATCATGCCAGTTCAAACTTTAGGAACTATTGATTCTCGTGATAATAACAAATAGAGCAATGATATGTTTACAATGACATGTGGTATTATCGATCAGTACATAACAGATTGTGCAAGTGTTAAGCTATCTAGGACGTTTAATCAATTTAATTGAAATTCAAAATTTAAGAAGCATAACATTATTCTAACAAACAAAAAAGAGAGCAACATAAATCACAACCACCTGAATTTAGCTCTTATTTGAGAGTGGAAAGGTTAGTCCATTCCCCTACTTGGAGCCAAATTTGGATCTTGAGCAAGCACAATGAAATATATATGGGTGGGCAAAATTATAGTTTTCTGCAAAATTTAGCTTCGCATGGTAACGTTGTGGTTTTTGGTTTTCAGTTTTTGTTTTCATTTTGTATTGGAAGTTGACTGTGATCAGTTCAAAAAATGAAAATAAGAACTAAAAATAAAAAATCACAACGTTACCATGCAAGCCCATAGGTTTTCTTTTTCCTTCTTCGTTGTTAATGAAAGGCTGAAAGCTATATGGGTCGAAGTAGGGCTGTAATTCAAGCAGGCTTAACAAGCCAATTTCGAGCCAATTAAACTAAAAAACTCCCTCCATCCCATTTTATTTGTCCCCCTTTCCTTTTTAGGATGTCCTAAAATTATTGTTCACTTTCCTAAATTAGTATGCAAATTTTTTTTAGTTTCCAAACCACCCTTCATTGCAATCAACACCAAAACAAAAACAAAAAAGGAAAGTGCATTGATTATGGGTAATTGTAAAAAATATGTGTAGATTCTTTTTATCCCCTTAAATAATTAGATTCCCTAAAATAGATACTTAAAATGGGACGGATAGAGTATTACTGAGGTAGTTTTGGCAACAATATATGAACTTTGGGACTGGTCTGAGCCAGAAGTTACAGCCTGACTTGATTTCGGGTTGGGATCCAATGGGGACATCAAGATGGGCTGGGCCCTAAAAAACCGCTATAAAAGCTGCTAACACTGCTTTTTCAGCTGGCCTGCCAAAATATTAATTGTCACAAACAAAGGTTTAAATCTTGGGCAACAGAACTAAATTGTGTTGTCTGAGTTTTCAATGTTCACCCACCACACCTGGCAATAACTTAACATTCAATATTAATTTATTTATTATTATTTTTTTTTTTTCCTGTTTTTCCCCAGTAAGTCATGTACTATTATATTTTTACATGCAAATGCATACCTGTTATTTGTTATATATAGCTTAATTAAATGTATCTATGTTGCTGAACATATACTCCATTATTGAGGAGCAGTGAAGCAACTTTTCTAATTTTATTTTTTTTCCTATTGTTATTATGCTTTCTTGCAGTTACTATGTTTGCTTGCTGCCAATAATCTGAAATCTGAAATATAAACCTTACATTAGATTTTAACAAATATTAATCCTAATTAACACTTAGGAATGTGCACAAACATGTTAGAAAATTAATCACGCTAAACTTTCAAAGAAAATTAACACGCCTTCAAATAAATAAATGAGATGAAAATGGTTTTACACAACAAAAGAGAAAAAGAAACAAATCATATGATATGCCTATTTAGAATTTTGAGATTTATCAATGTTATTTGATAAATGTGAAAGTGGTTGACTGTGGTCAACGGAAGGTGTCAAGTGAGGACACGGTAATTCGATAATCATTGAGGTATTCGAATGATTAAATGACATTTATATGATTTAAATGTTATTTGACTTATCTGATAAATTGTGAATAGTAAATTTACCTGTGTAGTACACTTTTTGTTAGTTTTGATCTTATTTAAGATTATTTTGATTATTTTAACGATAACCGATGCGATACGTTGCATAAATGTAGGTTATCTAAAAATTACACAAAAATAGTTTTCGGAACAAAATTATAGCGACAAACAGAATTTAGACGAAAACTTTTATAACTTATACTTTTCACTCGTGAAGCAATGACTTAGACGTGTAAGAAATTTTGGGGAATAATTATAAAGTTTGAGAACTCGTTGGAAGGTAAACGTAATTTCCGAGAGTCGAGCCTATAAATTGAAAGTGGCAAGATATTTGTTCATTACAACTTTTTCATAAAACCTAAGTTGAGAGCTAAAAGAGAGATTTGGTCCTCCGGGCTTCAAGATGCAAATCGACGACCTTCCATTCGTCAGTTTTTCTCCAAATTCCATATTTGAACTCTTTGAGGTAAGAGCTATGTTTTGATATTCTTTAGGCCTTGTTTAGCTTAGTTTTGATAAAATCCTAATTCTAGAAATTTGGGAGAAACATGTGAATACTTGTAGGAATTGCTTATAATCAAAGATGCGACATTTAATCGGAATCCTAGTACTCCCCTGAAGTTACAGAGATATAGCTCGAAGTATGAATTTCTAACCTATGATATATAGGAAAATTACATGTTTTGATTTTCGATGACAAAATTGTGATCCGGGCAAAATTCATGTGTTTGAGTTTTATGCCCGTTAATTATGCACGCGACAAATTATGAAAAGCATGTCTAGTTGTTTACATGAGCACGTTATATGACTATGTGGGTCAAAGAGGAGTTTTATACAAATTCATGCTGAAGCTTCTCGATGTTTGAGAATTTAGTAGCGACGGCTAATGTACATGGTTTAAGGCTTGGACTTTTCAGGGCACTTGGTTTGCGATGGTTGTAGGCTTGGACTAGCCATTGGCATCACAGTTTAAGGCTTGGACTTGCCGTTACTGGATGAATGCGTATTTTTCCTCCGTAGAGACTATTTGATGTAAATTATGAGATTGAAGCATGATTTATCATATATACATACATAAGAAATTTTGCACTCAGTGTATAGATGAGCAGTAGAGCTTTACTCCATTATAGGTGGCAAAAAGAAAGGAAAGAAGAAGAGAGACAAGTGAGGTCGATGGGACGACGAGATAATCCTTGTAAATACTTTTGTTTTTTCCATTTCAATATGTAAACTATGTTTTGTGGAACTAAAACTATATTTTGCATTAACTTGGAAATCGTGGAATGGTTATGTAATGCTGTAATAGGTAGTAAGCACTACTTCGGTTATGGTTGTAACGCATCTAAACTTATGGAGTCATGTTTGGAATACTTACCTAGTCAACTCCATGCTTTGAATGAATGTTGTTAATACTTTTGTGAATCGAGCCAAACAAGCCTTAATTTGTTCCGTTGTCGTTTCTTTTCATGGATTAGTATGGTTCAATGATGTTCTTGATTTCTTAATATAGCTTGTGAGCTAGGTTTACAATAAGGTAAGCATGTTTGGAGTAGTGAAAGAGGTGGAGGTTGAATGGATCCTTAGCAAAAAATCTGTTGTTAGAAGGTATAACACCCGCATTTGTGTTATTACAATTGCATTACATTGTCATGCATGGTAATGTGATGTGGCGTGTCTTTTGGCACATGGTTGGGTGAGTTTTGACTCACGAGTTGATTTGGGTGTCTGTATTAGAGAACCCTTTGAAACTATTGTGATTGAGGATTTATTGTTTTGACGTCTCTTCGAGTATGAGATGGTTACTGTGGAACATTTTAAATGTTTATCTGAAAATAAATGTTTACCTGTGTATTGCAATATCTGTATTATTTTCTGTTTTAGAATTTATTTCTATTGTTAGATTTAGTATCCTGGTGAGGACGAATGAACACGCTATTAATTTGGTAGGCTAATTAGCAACTTCGGAAACGTCATATAGAAATTCGCGTTTTAGCGACCAAACGAAACTTAGTCGAAAACTTTTATAATTTTGAGGTTTCACTCGTGAAGCTATAAATTAGCTGTGTAGAAAGTTTCAGAGACTGATTAGAAGTTTGAAAAACTCGTGGGGAGGTAAACGTAAATTCCCAAAAGTCTTGTCTATATATAGGAAGTGATGACTTTAGGTTTTTCATAACTTCTAACCTAATTCCTAAGAGGAGGCCAAAAGGGAGGCCAAAGGAGGATTTAGTTGCTTTAAGCTTTGCGACGCCAAACGACGACCTTCCGTCAGTTTATTTTCTCCCAGATTTCATATTTGAGCTCCTCGAGGTAAGAGCTTCGTTTTGATATATGTTAGGGCTTGTTTGGCTAAGTTTTCCGAAAAGTTATTTTCTAGAATTTTTCATAAAAGTTGATAAATGGAATTTTGATCCATAGGAATTTTACTAGACGGACTTCTGCACGTTCTTTGTGCACGGGTTTTCTTCAGATTGAATTATAGGAGCGTTATTTGGAGGTGAGTGATTCAACTATGTTTTTGGAATGGTTTCTTGACATGTATTCATGTATTGTGTGAATATCATGTATTAATTCTTAGAGATATATTGTGTAGTTCATATTGGGCATTTATATTGATAAGTAGGCTCAATAGCATGGTGATATGTTTTGATTACCGCGAGTATGGTGATATGTATTTGAGCATGTTAAGTTGCTTATGTGGGTCAGAAGGAGCACGTGGTCACCGTGCCATTTTGTGGAGCCGATATAGGCATTAAGGTCGCACGATTGAAGAGAAGAATCGTGGGTCTTACCCTTTCGCGTGGACTTATTGGCGAGGAGTCGCGGATTGGGAGTATGGACGGGCACGTGAGTCTCCGGCGACTAGTATGAAATGTAGAGATGTGAATGCGGACATGTTTATCATTCATGTACATATGTTGTTTTATTCACTAAGCTTTAGCTTAAACAAATTGAAATATGTGTGGTTATTCAAATAACCATTTCAGGTGTAAATGCTGGCGAGGAATCGCAGAAGTGAGCACGTGGGTTGGGAGTTCTTTTGGAAGGCAACTTGAATGTTAACTTTGTAGTTTTGGGATAATAGGAATGTTGTAATAAGAATTTGGTTGTTTTAACCCATGTTTAATTTGGTATGTTAGAATGGATTTTAAACCGTTGTAATGGTTAGAAACATGTTGTAATCCTGCTTTACAAATGTTTTAATACAGCTAGGATTACTTTGGGTTGAGTTTGGTTTGAGTGGTTGATTATTGGTGGAAGTTAGGAAGCTTTTCAACTTGAAATTCTGCAGTTTTGGCTGCTGTCAGAGGAGCAGTCGACGGGGCAGTCGACGGGGCAGTGCAGTTAACTATTTTTCCCTTATTATGGTAAAAGCAGTCGACGGGGCAGTCGACGGGACAGTGCAGTTCAGCTATTTTTTCTTATTTTGGTAAAAGCAGTCGACTGGACCCCAGTCTCAGTCGACTGGAATTGCTATTAAACCTTTTGAAAACTCCCTGCCTTCTTCCGTCGACTGATCAGTCGACTGAGCAGTCGACTGAACCTCTGGCTTGAAAATGTGTTTTGTTTTCCGCTGCGTGTGTTCTTCAAATTAAACTTTTGGGAACGTTAATGAATTGGTTTAGCCTCGGTGGCGTGCCACGGGCTTCGGTTCCGCTATTGTGGGACTGGGCTGTGATATTTAGTGGTATCAGAGCATAAGTTTAGAGCCTTGGGAACATTCAACGACGAATAGAGTATTGAGTGAATTGTCACATGTTCTAAATTGCATCCATACATATTAGAGATGTTTGATGCATATGGTATGTTGTTATACATACATGATTATGTTATTGCCGTACATGCATAGTATTTATGCATTTGTGAATAGATTGAATCATCCGGATGTGGAACTGTATGATGAGATGACGTTATCATACGTTATAATAGACCGCGTGTTGTGGCAAGAGGGAAAGATGATATTTTGGTATTGATGAACAGTGAAATTTCTAAGCGAAAAGAAAATGGTTTTGATCGAATCAGTGGATGTTTTCCATGATAGTGACGAGTGTCCTTTGAGGGATCTAACCGAGAACGGAGTTTAAATAGTACGTCAAAGGAGATTTTTGCATGGTCCACTTAGAAAATGAAGGAAATTGTTCGTAGTGAAGTTTTGGGATTAAGATTGATTGATAAGAGTTCTGTTTCAGACATTGGTTGATCATTGTGACGTAAGAGAATAAGGATGAACAGTTGGGTTTTGTGATATGGGTTTTGTGATGGAAAGATAGTCCAGCAATATGTATTGTTAGCGTATGGGGTCGGTGAGGAATCTCTCACCTTATCTTACGATGTTAACCTACGGTACGATCGTACGAGGTTATCTTATGATGTATCTCACGGTATATACGGTGTTTATTGGGTAGTTGAAGAATCTTTCAACTTATTGTGCGGTATATGGTATGTATTGGATGGTTAAGGAATCTCTCAACCTATCTTACAGTATGTATTGGACGGTTGAGGAATTTCTCAACCTATCTTGTGTTATGTATTGGGAATTGAGAAATATCTTAACGAGCTATGAGTATTGTGATTATTGAGGAATCTCTCAACTGAACCTGATTTCGAATGGTTATGGCACCAAGGTAGATTTAGATGTGGTATGAGGATTAGAAGTGAATGCTACTTGATCGATTGTATGTGTGAAAATGTTGGGATTGGAGGACTGACCTAAGAGGAGGGGTTAAGAACGGGAATGATAGAGTATACTTTGACGGTTTGAAACTGTAGTTGGTAGAAGTTTAATTGATGACATACTTCGGGAGTGGTTACTTAGACTTGATGATTATGTGCGTATAGATGTAACGATAAGGACGATATGGGTTGAAGGAGAAACTGTAGAATTTCTTGATGAAGAGTAAATGGACAGAAATGAAGAGTAAGAAGAGATAGAATAAAGGAAGTAGAAATAGAAGGCTGGAAGTAAAAGATAAGTGTGAATTATGGAACGTGATAAGAGATTCAGAGGAATCGAGTGGATATTTGGATAACATGGAGATGGGAGGACCTTGATAGGGAGATTGTAGCAAAGGTTGTTATCACAGAGAGTTGTAGTACGAGCGACCTCGAACCTAGATTTTGAATGTATTTTCAAAATAAAACAAAAACATTTTCTTCTAATGCTTTTAAAACATCTTTGGGTTTCTGAAGCAAGTGGTTGTCAACTGGAAGTTAGAGTACAATAATTATTACGATACTGAACAAGAACAATTGTGAAAGTGGATAGAGTAAAGAGACTTTGGGTAAGTCAAGTTAGAGAAATGAAAATGTAAAATGGGAAGATGAATCTTTGATGAGTAAGTGAACAGAACCGGTAAGAATGGGAGGAAGACATGGTATTACGTTGAGTACATTATCGAATATGATAGTAGAAATGTAAAATGGTTGGAGGATAATGGTGGATGCAATGAAATACGATCTCAGTGTCCTGGATTCCAACAAGGTTGGAGAGTTTTGAGACTGTCGAAGTCCACCCTAAGAAAATTTTAAAGTGTTTAAAATATTTTAAAATAAAACTTTCGTTGAGTAAGAAAATTTGTTTTAAAAACTTGTAATAAGGTATCAAGAGGACTTTGGAAGACGAGTATCGTGGTGGGACATGGTATGCTTAGTGCTTGAGACAAAGCGGTGGTCGTCAAACGAATGAGTTCTACGTGAGTAGATTATCAACTTGGAAATTTTAAAGTAAAAGGATTAGTGAAATGTTGTACACTTGGAATTAGTAAGTTGGAAGTAGTGTTGTTAAACGAGTTGACTTGAGTATAGTCACGAAAGGTATGTGAATTGAAAGTCGATAAGAAATTTATCAAACACAGTGAGACTATGGTACTTGATTGGGAAGACCAAATTATTGAATTGTCTTCAGATGGTTACGGGAATAGTATGAAATACTTAGGACAGCGAGTTCTTCGTGAACAATGAAATTGAGATCAGAATGGCGAATATAAAGGATTAGAGAATCTGAATTGGAGTTAAGTCAGGTTGACTAGAAGTATGAAATACTAAATCGTTAAATAAGGTATGAAACCTTGAGATGTTATACAAGGAATATATGTTCAGTGTAAAGGGCAGTCAGAAATTCAGTAAGAGTTGCGATACATGAGTATGCTTGGTATGAGCTTGTGTGAGGGTGGAAGTGAAACACTAGAGACTCATGGAGTCGTATAACTACGTAAATGGTGGTGGATCTACATGGACTGATAGACCAAGGGATAGTATACGAGTGAGGTATGAGATGGGAATGGAGTACATTGTTGTTGAGATTTTCGATAGAAAAATAATTGGCTTTGGGTGTGTGTACACTACGTAAATAAGAATGGATTGTGAATGACCAAGGGTTTAAGACATGAACGAGGTATGTTATGAACATGGGAGTACATTTTATAAACTCTATGGTATGTGTATGATTGACTAAGTCAAGTTTGGGTTCACATCGTTATTTGTTGCGACGGATATTGGGGTAACTATATGTGAAAATATTATGCAAAATTTTAAAATATTTTAATTTAAAAACAAAAGGGAGAATATGTAATTGACTTTGTTACAAGTTTTAAATTGAGGGTGTAACATTTAATCTTCTACGTTAATCGACGATAGTTTGAGTACAGAATGCGAGAGATAAAGGGGCAAGTGTGTTTAAGTATTCGGGACATCAGGTGGGCTCAAAGAAGTAGAGTGATATGAAATTGTCAGTTAGAAACTAGATAGTATCTTACGAGGCATGTATGATTGGAAGTATAATACGAGGTTGGATTAAACCGAATGGGATTTGAAAAGGAATGAAAGTCGTTTGAAAACGTGTTATCGTTCTATAGGTATTTCGCGATTAGCATGATAAGGGATTGAATCTATGGTATATGAATTAGTTGGTTGAGGCATTGACTTATCGACATAGTATATAAGTCAGTTTGGTTCACTTCGAGATGAAGAATCAGGTATGGTTGTTACCCAGTTGAGACGTGTTGGAAACGACTTTTAGTCAACAAGAAAGATAGGTGAAGGGAGATGAGTTACTTCCTTCGTTTTGGTGATTGGGATATAACCTTTGGGTTTCGAAAAGCATATGTGATAAGTAAGATGAAAGGATATGTGATTGGACGTGGTGACGTCGTGATGTGATTTAGTGTCAGGTTTGACTATTGAGTAAGTTCTACTTAGGTATCAATGTTTTCATTTATCGAGATACTTCGGGGTATTACTAGGATTCTGTTTGAATCTTCTATCAGATTGAGGCGGGGATTCTGAGGATTTATTTTCCTTAAGAGCCTGAGGATTTATTTTCCTCATGAGATTGTGTCATCTCAGTAAAGTGGATTGTGTATGTGGCAAATGTTGGAAGTACTTGCGTGAAGTCCTAGTGACTTGAGGAGATGAGATGCCTACTCAGTATCCGCACCTTTTTGAAACATGAGGTACAAGTTTGGGGACAAACTTCTTTTAAGGGGGAGAGTATTATAACACCCGCATTTGTGTTATTACAATTGCATTACATTGTCATGCATGGTAATGTGATGTGGCGTGTCTTTTGGCACATGGTTGGGTGAGTTTTGACTCACGAGTTGATATGGGTGTCTGTATTAGAGAACCCTTTGAAACTATTGTGATTGAGGATTTATTATTTTGACGTCTCTTCGAGTATGAGATGGTTACTGTGGAACATTTTAAATGTTTATCTGAAAATAAATGTTTACCTGTGTATTGCAATATCTGTATTATTTTCTGTTTTAGAATTTATTTCTGTTGTTAGATTTAGTATCCTGGTGAGGACGAATGAACACGCTATTAATTTGGTAGGCTAATTAGCAACTTCGGAAACGTCATATAGAAATTCGCGTTTTAGCGACCAAACGAAACTTAGTCGAAAACTTTTATAATTTTGAGGTTTCACTCGTGAAGCTATAAATTAGCTATGTAGAAAGTTTCAGAGACTGATTAGAAGTTTGAAAAACTCGTGGGGAGGTAAACGTAAATTCCCAATAGTCTTGCCTATATATAGGAAGTGATGACTTTAGGTTTTTCATAACTTCTAACCTAATTCCTAAGAGGAGGCCAAAAGGGAGGCCAAAGGAGGATTTAGTTGCTTTAAGCTTTGCGACGCCAAACGACGACCTTCCGTCAGTTTATTTTCTCCCAGATTTCATATTTGAGCTCCTCGAGGTAAGAGCTTCGTTTTGATATATGTTAGGGCTTGTTTGGCTAAGTTTTCCGAAAAGTTATTTTCTAGAATTTTTCATAAAAGTTGATAAATGGAATTTTGATCCATAGGAATTTTACTAGACGGACTTCTGCACGTTCTTTGTGCACGGGTTTTCTTCAGATTGAATTATAGGAGCGTTATTTGGAGGTGAGTGATTCAACTATGTTTTTGGAATGGTTTCTTGACATGTATTCATGTATTGTGTGAATATCATGTATTAATTCTTAGAGATATATTGTGTAGTTCATATTGGGCATTTATATTGATAAGTAGGCTCAATAGCATGATGATATGTTTTGGTTACCGCGAGTATGGTGATATGTATTTGAGCATGTTAAGTTGCTTATGTGGGTCAGAAGGAGCACGTGGTCACCGTGCCATTTTGTGGAGCCGATATAGGCATTAAGGTCGCACGATTGAAGAGAAGAATCGTGGGTCTTACCCTTTCGCGTGGACTTATTGGCGAGGAGTCGCGGATTGGGAGTATGGACGGGCACGTGAGTCTCCGGCGACTAGTATGAAATGTAGAGATGTGAATGCGGACATGTTTATCATTCATGTACATATGTTGTTTTATTCACTAAGCTTTAGCTTAAACAAATCGAAATATGTGTGGTTATTCAAATAACCATTTCAGGTGTAAATGCTGGCGAGGAATCGCAGAAGTGAGCACGTGGGTTGGGAGTTCTTTTGGAAGGCAACTTGAATGTTAACTTTGTAGTTTTGGGATAATAGGAATGTTGTAATAAGAATTTGGTTGTTTTAACCCATGTTTAATTTGGTATGTTAGAATGGATTTTAAGCCGTTGTACTGGTTAGAAACATGTTGTAATCCTGCTTTACAAATGTTTTAATACAGCTAGGATTACTTTGGGTTGAGTTTGGTTTGAGTGGTTGATCATTGGTGGAAGTTAGGAAGCTTTTCAACTTGAAATTCTGCAGTTTTGGCTGCTGTCAGAGGAGCAGTCGACGGGGCAGTCGATGGGGCAGTGCAGTTAACTATTTTTCCCTTATTATGGTAAAAGCAGTCGACGGGGCAGTCGACGGGACAGTGCAGTTCAGCTATTTTTTCTTATTTTGGTAAAAGCAGTCGACTGGACCCCAGTCTCAGTCGACTGGAATTGCTATTAAACCTTTTGAAAACTCCCTGCCTTCTTCCGTCGACTGATCAGTTGACTGAGCAGTCGACTGAACCTCTGGTTTGAAAATGTGTTTTGTTTTCCGCTGCGTGTGTTCTTCAAATTAAACTTTTGGGAACGTTAATGAATTGGTTTAGTCTCGGTGGCGTGCCACGGGCTTCGGTTCCGCTATTGTGGGACCGGGCTGTGACAGAAGGAATTCTGCTAAATGGTCATTCGACCGATCGAACGGGGCATCTCGACTGGTCGAAATACCCCCCTGCATGTTTTCTTTTTCTACCTCTTCCGGAAATTATTTAAATATTTTGGTTGATTATTAGGGTACCTTTCAACATAAATTCGTTCGTTTTAAAATATAATTATGTTTTCAAATTTATACGGATTTTACGACTCTGAGTGTATTGTTTCCAAAAGTTTTGAATCCTCATTGTTGTTTTAAGTTTATTTTCCGCTGCTTTAATATTTTATGAATTGGATGAGTCTTGATGACATGCCACGTGTCATATTTCCGCCCGTAGTAGGATAGGTCGTGACATAGTTACTATTGTTAAGCTATATATAAAAATCATAAAGAAGATGAAAAGGAGATGATGCCAAAATTTATCAACACTTCTTCAATGGCCAAGAGGTATCCAAATGCTCCTCAGAGGTCTAGTATTCGACTCATGCGGTGGCCGTCTACCCAGGGCGTAAGCCTTGCAATTTACCCGGTCCATTGCCCCAGAGGGAATTATCATTATGCTAAGTCAGGCGTTGATTCTAGCAACAAACCAGATGGTTCCCAACGGTTCTAAAAATAAATAAATTTAAAAAATCAAAAATAAAAAAGCTAAAGTTTGTCATTAATTTTAGCGTTAACATGATTAAAAACGATAACGTTAATGATTAGTACAAAAGTTTGGAATAATTATGTTGCTAATACAATTGAATGAAAACAATTGATTTTAGGAAGACAAAGTATATTGTTTATTCGTATATGAAACCATGTGGGAATGTATGGTCTTGCTACGTAACATCTCATTCCTTGAAAATACCCGATTTTACATTGACATATTTTATTAACTGCAATCAAAACCAACTGATCAATGAGGAATACAATTTATTGGTGCATTTCTACAAAAAACAAAAATTTATTGAAAAAAATATATATATTCATCAATACTTGACTTTTGAACTGCAGGCAGAAGAGGCATTCTGATCTCTAAAAAACACAGAAATGTCACAAATGCTATAAGTGCTTGCTTTAATCTTCATAATCTTCAAAACTGTCGCTTTTCCGTACAATTTGGCCGATGATGTGAAATTCAAGCACCCACTTAAAAAATCACTCGAAAAATTACCATTTTGAACCATTTTATCGGCCATAATTTCCACGATCATGCTTATATTATGCTTCCGTCGAGCTGGAATCGTGTCTTGTTGAATCGGAGCTTGAGCCACATCAATCCCTCGATAGCTAATATAAGCTGTAGAACTATCATATTTGAAGCTACCATAATTGTGATTATCGATCACGACCTCTATTCCCAATGTCACGTTTAGAAATAATGGAAAAGGAAAATATTTCACCGACATGAGCGTGACGGACCGGGTGGTGATTTTTGGGTTTTTGGGTTTTAAGATGGTGAGAGAGAGGATTACTGCAACCATAAGTAAAATGACTATGAGAAGTGCCGTGACACCGCAACATATTTTTAGACCTTTATGAGATTTATTGCCTTGACCCATGATTTTTAGGCAATTGGTTTTTTTTTTTTTTTTGTTGTTTGAGAAATGGAAGATTGAGAATTTGAGGTAGGAGTAATTTAGAAGCAAAAATAGATTAGATATAACTGAATCTGTATTTTTGTTTCAAGATATAGAGAAAGGGGGCAAAAATGGGGATTGGTACAAGGTGTGTGTTGTTTTAATAAAGGATGGTGAGTGTTATATTGGTTCAAGGGAGATGAAAGCAATGTAAATTTTATTAATTATGTTAAGACGGTTATACGTGTGTGTCTATGTACACTTTTTTTTGGGTGGTATAAACACACACACACATATATATATATATATATATATATATGTTTATTTATTCTGTTTCTTGTTATGGTTGAGGAACGCAATGACTTTGGTTACCCAATTGTACTCATGGCTCTGGACTTATATCTCCAAGCTGGGCAACCAGCATCTAATGTTATCTTCATAAAATAGTGTAAAAGCTTAAATATCTGAATGATTAATCTTAGGCCTCTTTGATAAAAATGAAGATGAAGTAATAAAATGTTCGCGTTAAAAATTTAAGCTACTGAAAATAGTGTTATTATATTTAAAGTTTTTAGTACCATATTTTTACTTGCAGTTTTAAAGTTTTGGATAATTTTCCAGGTAAAATGGTGAGCCCTTATACGTTAAAGTTATTAAATGAAAACAGACTATTTAAATCGGCCAAAAAAAGGCAATTTTGAGGGTCATAATTAGTAAACGATAAAATGTGCACATAAAGATCTGAGCCATTAATTTCGGTGGATCCCATGTATGCATGGATTCCTCCAAAATAAATGGTCCAAATCTTTATATGCACACTTTATGTGCACATAGCACTACCCTTAGTAAACGGCTGAAAAGTTAGTTGCCCACATCCTAGTTAAAACTTAACAAAATTTCCTATCAATCATGGGCTTTTCAGGCCTTTCAAACAACTTCGGTTGCCCCCTTTGGTGAAGCTTCTTCACCTGTTTGGACTTGGCTTTGTGCCATCTTCTTTCTTTGGGTGGTTTCTATCATCTACACATTTGAAGTTGTCCTGGGTTCCGGATCTCTCTACTCGGCGGTCCTTGTGACGCGGTGGTAGATTCCTCTTACAGCTGACGGATGGTTTTTCTGTGGTCGTTTATGCTTCCTTACCTATTGTACTCTTGGTTGATTTGTTTTTGCTTGTTCTTTTCTTTATTTTTGTTGTTTGTTTGGTTGTTTTGTAAGGTTTGATTTTCTTTAATGAAATTTTAGTTTTTGAGCAAAAAAAAAAAAATGGGCTTTTCTGGCCTGTTCCACTTTGGCCCAAAATTCTTTGTTTTTTTTCGCACTTGTTCTTATCCAATATTGGAACTCATTTGTTTCCACCTCATTGTACAAACTTCATCTCTTGAAAACCCAAGAATAACTCGCACTTGCTATATTTTCAGTTATTAGTAAACCTTGCAGTAATCTCTGTTCAAGTGTTCAGTCACAAAATTTTGGCATCAAACTATTTTGGAAACCAAACAGATTAACTTTTTTTTTTTTGCTCATCTTGGCCACGTTTATTTCACAGGACTAAAGAGGGATTCAAAAGACATTCGACTATTTCAATTAAAATGGACTAATAATAGTCCATTTTAACTAAAGAGTCCACCATATGGGATATTATATAACTTCAGGTGGGGTGTGGTATAAATAGTCATTAGACTATTCAGTTAAAATGAACTATTTCCAAATCCCAACCTTTGGCATCCAAACACTAGTGACTAGAATTTACAGCCAAGAATACTAAACCTAAGAATTTATCAAAACTACCACAATGACAATTGCAATTGCTTCATTCTCTAGCAACTTCAGGCATCCAAAACTTCGCAAATAGTCTAAAGAATATCAGGGCCTGTTATAATAAAAATGTTTGGCAAAACAACTCCTTCAATTTAATTGCAATAATAATAATAATAATGTGACTCAATTACAAAAATTTATCATTGGCGAAAAGCTATCTCACACAGCTTTTGGCCAAGAACGGTTTTTTTGCAATTGAATCACGAAGTAGTTGCCAAATCGTCGCTCGGTCGGAATATTTGAAAAGTTAACTGAAGATCTCATGAATGATGAAGATTTGACTGATTAGTCTAGATTTCCATTGGTCCGACTTTCCGGAGCTAATAAGTGACGGTAGTTTCCGACTTTCCGGAGCTAATAAGTGACGGTAGTTTCCGACTTTCCGGAGCTAATAAGTGACGATGGATCTTCAAAAACTAAACTGGAACTGTTTGGCAAAGTACTAACTTATGCAATTAAATCGGAGAAAAATTATAGTCAATGCAGGAATTTGCAATTGGCCATTAGATACATTGGGCAGCTTTTAACTAAAAGCAACTTTTGAATCTGTTGACAAACGGGCCCTGTGAGCAAGTCTTAGAGGTTTGTATGTCAAAATGAATCATCAACTGCATGATTGATCATTCTCACATGTGTTTATTTTCATGAACAAAAGGGTCAGCAGTGCTAGTAAAACTGCTGCTACTAAAATAAACTGAGTGGGCAAAGTATATGTTTCACCATTGAACCACACTTTTACTTCCAAGAGATAATTTTCTCTTTAAATTATTAATTTGTCCAATCAGTTGAAAGTTTGAAACTGCAGTATAAAAACTGAACATACCCCCATTCGAAAAGCTGTTTCTATATCCACAAAGAAAATATAAAACTTCCACCATAATAACTATATAATCACAGCTCTACATGCTTATTCTCTGTCATAGATCAAAAATAAATAAAAGAGGCACTTTCTCTACTCATTGTCGCCCTTGAACATCTGTTATATTTCTCTCTCTCTCTCTCTCTCTCTCTCTCTCTCTCTCTCTCTCTCTCTCTCTCTCTCTCTCTCGTCACCCTTCTATATTTATGGTGATCTCACATGTGAAATGATCTCCTCTTCTAAATTTACACAATTTTCCTCTCAGCCTCGTGCATTCTCTTCATCGCAATTCTAAATTAACAAGCCAAGCACATAAAAGGGATTTTTAGGATCTTGTAAATGCGCATTTGGCAAAAAGAAAATTTTTGTTTTTGCACCAAATGGATATAAGCTTACTACATCACTTCGAAATTTGGGGGTTTTTCGTTCTTCTCGACAAATTTAGACTTCGATTTTGTGGCTCGTGAAGATCTTGACGAGGAAGAGGAAGACTTGGGGGATGAAGTGGACCTTGTTTTCTTACGCTTCGGTTTCTTTGGAATATTGGGAAGGTCAGTGGGTGGGAGGTCTTTGAACATCTCAGACACTGGTTGCCTTTCCATGTTGTCAAAATCTGTTACAGGAGATCACAAAGTATTAAAGACGATATCTAAGAGGTGCTAAGAATGGAGAACACTACTCTAGTGCTTTTTTTTAGGTACTTTTTGTCATGTTCTATTATGTTAGTCCACCTGTGTGCCACATATGTGTAACACAAGACACATTTATACATGTGGACCAATCACACTTCAAAATGATAGGAACAGTACCTAAAGATAAGTACATAACTATTAACTCATTTCCACTAACAGGGGTATTTGCAAAGAGTAGCATAAAAAAAATGAATTGCCAAAACTACAATGACATGTCATACACAAGTGACTTTACTGAATAAAACATGTGTATTGGAAAGGAAATGTTTCAATACGGATGGTTGACAATACGAAGCGAAATTAGTGATCGAATGAAATGATGATCGAATGAAATGAAGCGTCCTATTTTGACACCTTATGATAAGGAAAGAGATACGAGATTGACGATATCTCGAGTAGAATACTTGGAATCCACTAAGAATAAAAGAAAGTCTCTAAAATTGAAATTATAATTATCAATAAAAAGTGAATTGTATGTCGATTACTACTAATTCAGCTATGCTGGGTGTGGCTCATATTGTAGTGGGCCCGTTATACTAAGCCTACGGTCAAGTGGGAGGGCCCATGGCGGATGGGTATTTCGGAGATTTTACCATGTACCAAGGTTGGAGATGTATAAGTTTTAACCCTAACTAGTTTCTAATGATGTAGTGGAAACTTCTGGCTTTCCAATGTGGAGTGTGGACGTAGGCACAATGCCGAATCAACTGAAATCTTGTGTCTTTAATCTTTATGTTATTCTTTATTATTGTTTGCATGTGTGTTTCGATCCCAACAAGCTAAGAAAGAACATATTGAAAAATAACCAAAACTAGGTAAAAAATTGAGTTATGCTCAAATTTGGAAACAAGATATTCTCCTAAGAATTTGAAAACAAATGAAACCAAGGAAACAAAAAATTCCTTAAAACAGCAAAGAAACATTTGCTGAGCCTGAACGATGAATTTTGGTGAATAACAACATACAATACGGCAATGCAATGAGTTTCAATCCCCACACCATTTAAAATCAGATATGGGTCTGGGACCTAAATTTCGGTAACGTGACGATGGCACCCAAAAATACCTCTTCAACTTGTTCAACGTCGTGTTTTGTGTACCCCTAGGGGTACAGTGATTGGCTTAATTACATAACCTTCAAATTCAAACAATATTTTCTAACATTTTGTTTTCTCTAACATGCCAGGTGTTTGGGAAAATATAGGATGAAGCCAACATAAGTCAACATCACAAATCATCAAAATTTGAACTGGACCACCGAAATGGTCTTTAAGGGCCACTTGTTAATAGATTCAAGTTGGGTTTGAAAGCAATATCTCATGACACAAGAACAAAAATCTTCTTATGCATAATGAGACAAATCTATCATTTTCTCAACATAAACATGATATTGAGTAGATCTAGTGGTCTCATTAAATGTCTCAACATAACCAGCAAATAACAATTAATCAAATGATGTCCCCTATCCTACATTAATCTCTTCCCTTTTAGGTGAATCGAATTAGGACAACCGTGAAATCAATAAAACCATTAAAAGATTGAAAGTTTGAAATGAGAAACAAAAAAAAGGGGTAATGAACAAGAGAAGAAACAAACCTTGAGATGACCATGTGGAGAGAGCAGAACTAGAACCTCTTGTTTCATTCATGCTACCGATTGACGTTGCCGCAAAATCGGACACTGTCTTGAATTCATTCATCTGTATTTTCCACCCAACCAAACAACCCCCCAAAAAATATCCAATGAGACAAATATATAAATATATACACACACATACAGATATGAAACAAATGAGAACAAAATGGAGGAGAAGATACAAGAGACGCATAAAAGTGGAATATACATACCCAACTGGGTGCACTACCAGATGGTCCATCCCACCCAATGTGCGCCACGTGTTTAACGTCCGTTGGGTACCCAATTTCAATCTCACGCTCCTTCACAACTACAAGACACCCAATTTTCAACTTAGCCCCCCCAAATCCCCAAAACCCAACATAATATAGAGCAAAATAGTCCCAAAAATATACATATTTGATACTAAAAATACATACACACACATAGAGTGAGGGGGACATGAATTACCAAAGATATTGGTGATGTACTTGAACCCTTTGTAGATCCCTTTCATTTTGGTTGCCATTGTGGAAGCTCCAAGCCCAATTTTAATACCCCTCTTTTAAAATATGGAACATATATATATAAACACCACACAAAAATGTAGAGAGGTGATTCCTTAATTTGCCTGTCAAAAAAAAAAAAATTAAGCAAATATATTTAGAAGGGTATCAAAAAAATTGACCTTTTTCATCAAAAGTTCAAAAAAAAAAAAAAAGAAAGAAAGAAAGAAAAAGAAAAAGAAAAAGGTTATCAAATGATTGCGCACAGTTTGCCTGTGAAATTGGATTGGTATCAATTCATGGAATATAAAAGACCCAATAGTAAGCTTAAACATATGCATTTGACTATCTGTAGCCACATTTATATGTATATTTATACACACACATATATAAGCAGATCAAGTAAAAAGAGAGAGATGACATTACCTTTTTCAGAGAGAGGTTAGGGTGATATGAGGAGAAGCAAATTCTCCTCCTCCTCCTCCAACCAGTTTATGCATTTTGTTACCCTCTATCTTTCTGCAACTATTGTTCATGTAAATAGATATAGAACAAGACCCAATTTAGGCTCAAACGGGTCGGGTGGGTTGGTGGCGGACTCAGACAGGGAAACCCATTGAAGGCTTGAAGCCACAAATGAAAATTTGGAGAAGAAAGGGAAAAGGAGAGAAAAAAGGGGTGTGGGTGCCCCAAAATTGAAGCTTTTTGGGAATGGATGAGAAGGTAGAGATGGTTTGGCTCAATGACTGATTGATAATTGAGTTGTCCTTTGGAAAGGAAGAGGAGAGAGAGAGAGAGAAAGATAGAGAGAGAGAAGGAAAGGTGGACACCACCAAAAACTCCCCAAACGAAGGGTGAGGGATGGTTTTCATTTTGAATTTATTTTTTTGTTTTTTTTTTTTGGTTAATCGGGGGTGTCCGGGTTAGCTTGCGCGCACCTCGACTAATCTCCCGAGGCCTGGAGGCGCCGGGTGAGGGATGGTTTTCATTTTGAATATATTTTTGTTCACCCCATTACAAAATAGTAATGTTATGTACACCTAAAAAAATACAAGCTGATGTAAATCTCCTAAAATACTATTTAGTTACCAATTATATAAATACATATAGTATTTTAGGAGATCCACGTCACCTTGTGTTCTTTTTAAGCGTATGTTTTACGTGTACCTAGTATTACTCTTACAAAAGTGTAATATACCTTTGAAGTTTGGTCTTTGATTTATTTTAGTCCCTAAAGTTTCAATTGCATCAATTTAGTCCTTGTAATTTTTAAATAGAAACAATGTAGCCCAAATTTCCAATTCTATGAGAAAAGTTGACGATGTTTATTCACATACTATGCATTGTCACGCTTTTTACGGAAAAAAATAAGTAAATAAATAAAATGAAACACCACCAACCTTCTCATTCGCTTATCAATATAATTATCCGTAACAGAGGGTGAATTCATCATATGTTCTGACAGAATGAGACATTAAGATCATGTTGCTTTTACTTAAAAATTTCATAGACCAAATTAGCATAATTAAAATTATAATAATTAAAATGAGACAGAGATCAAACTTAAGAAGTATATTTTATATTTAAGCCTTAGTGTATGATTTTGGTGTGCTTTGTTGTGGAACAAGTAAAATCGCGAGGTTCAGGCCTTTCTCTGGTTCTGTTTTATGGGGACCCCTAAAAATTGACAGAGGTTTCTTTTTGTACGAGTAGTAAAATAATGCGGGCAACATATTTTTTAGGGGCCCCATTCTTATATAATTCAATGGCAAAAAATTATTTTTAGTTGAAAGTTTGCAATTTTTTTTCAAATAACACATTTTTTCAGTGATTGAATTGCAAAATTTGATCGGTCAATTATGGTTTCATTTTAGCATTTGAAATTTCATATATCGTTAATGAAATCCAAAAGATGTTGCCAAACAGAGCCTTACAGTTTTATGATTTCTTCATTCATTCATCTCTTATCATGTGTTTATTTGGCAATCAAATGAAGAAAAAAAAAAACAACTTGTGTAGACCAAAGAATAAAATTTGATGATTTTGTATGTTCAAGAGATTCTCACTGAAGCAGGCAAAGTTTTTTGCCAAGACTCTTGTGGTTTAGTACCATCAATCCTTTTATCCTAAGTGGGAGGGGAGGATTCAACTCCATCTGATAGTGGTGTGGGAGGTTTATTCCTTTTTGGACCATTTATGGGAGGATGTCTCCCCAACACCTTCCTTTTTTTTTCTTGCTGAAACCAAATTATAATTCATGAACAACCCCACCCCCTCCCCCCTAAAAATAACACACACACTCACCCTTTTTTTTTTTCCCTTCCTGAAACCAAATTATAATTCATGTCGTTTGTTCATTCCCAATCACCAAATCTTGGTTATATTTGACACTGGACCTGCAAAAACTTTAGAAAAAAAAAAAGTTAACACAAATCAGTGGTATTTTGACGTTTTTTGGGATGAGTCGCGGATAATGTCGCTTACTTTAAGATGCTTCACGGCTCTGTCCGAGATGTGTAAGCAGTTCAGATTAAGACCACGACGTCCCCGGAATAAAGCGGCTCAAAAATCGCTTTTGTCTCGAATTTCCTTGCACCGAAGAAAACTAGAAAACTCACACCCTTTCAGAATTGATTGCTCGGAAACACATAAGAAAATAATTTTACAAAAAACTCTATCTCTCTCTCTGTAATATTGAAACTGTTTTTGTTTTTGTATTTTTTTTTTCCCTCTCTGATTAGAATTAAAATAAAGCTGAAGGCAGTTTCTCTCTTTAAAAAACAAAATAAAATAAATTTTAATAACGTTACAAAAGTTAACGTTGCAAAACGTGAAGAGAAAAATAGGTAACGTACGAGAAAAAATCAGAAATAAAAACGTGAAGGAGATTGAGGGAGACTGGATCTCCAACTGTCCCAATCCAAATCTGACTCGTTCAAATTTAAAAAATTTATTTTCCAAATAGACTTTGTATAAAAAGATATATATGAGTTGGTCAAAGCCCAACCCAATACACATGGAACGGAATGGTGCGATGGCGGTGCGCGTGTGTGTTTTTTTTGTAAATCCAATTGGGCATGGATTCTCCCTTTTCACAAAACTTGATACCTCTAAGGGGTCCAACCCTTTACTCCAACCTCCACTCGTATATGTCTTCCACGGTTCCACCTTCCTCTAATTCTCCAATGTGGGATAAGAATATAAGTCTTTTGCTTTGTTTAATGAATAAGACAAAAGTTGAAATTTCAAGTTTCCCTCCATGTTTTAAAATATACACACACGGTCCAACAATCCCCCACTTGTATATTTAAAAAATGATTTAAGTTCACTGAGCAACATATCATAAGACTATACATAAGTAAATGTATTTTTCAACTTGAACTTTTTTTGTAGTGACAGTGCTTCCGATTATACTAGAGTAACCGCAATTTTGAACTCTATCTTAGACAACACCACACACACAATTTTACTAGGATGAAGTTAAAAAGGCAACACTTTACGGCCATCAAGCCATATGCTTATATCCCTGTATAGCAAATGCTCTAGAGAATTTGCCCAAATTTCATAGAAAGCGGTCACACTTCCACACTCGCACAAGTGAGTCTAACAAGTGTATCTATATGACGTTAACATTGAAAATTGTCATCTGATGCAAAAAATAAAGGTCGCTAACCAAAGAGCCTGTGGCATGTTTAGTAACGTTGTTGTTTTTAATTTTCAGTTTTTTAATTTATGAAATGAAAATTAGTTGCAACTTAAAGTCACTTTTTTTTTTCTCGTTTTCTTTCACACTTATGTTATTTTTTATGAAGAAAAACCAGAAACAACTACCAAACATGTTTTCAAATTTAATTTTTTTTAAACAATAAATAAATTAAAAATAAAAAAATCATAGTGTTACTATTACCAAATGAGCCTGAAGTTTTTAAACTTAGAGCAATTCTAAGTTTTCTGACAATGTTTATGCTCCAACAGGTAACCCAGAAAGTTCCCATGTACCCTTTTCTAATTATTAGCTTGCAGAAATTATGTATGTATATTTTCTATGCACAACAGTGAAAAATAATAATAATAATAATAATAATTATAAGTCAGACACTTACATACCAGTAATTTTTTTTTAGAGACTTGTTATTCATTCTTCAAAATTGAATTAATGCACTCTATGGTACTACCGACACATCATGCTGTCAATGTATTTCATATAATGCATTGAATCATCCATGGAGTACGAATAAATTTTTTTTTTTTTTAAGGTTCAAAAACAATAGAATAATTAAAACTGTGACAATCCTAACTGTCAAGAATTTTCTTTATTCATTCGTGCCACCCACACGATGATAAATCATATCTTTTAATTTAATTGTTTAAACGCAAATGGATGATTTGTAAACAAATATGTATGAATCTATAGGTGTATCACGCTTTCCATTTAGAATCATTCTCCTTTATTTTTTTATAATTCGTTTCCAGTGACATAAAGTGCCATATATCCTTTTGATCTATTTTGGTGAAACTCATGTCATGTGCTTCCTCAAGAGATCCCACCTAATCTTCTGCCTACACATAGTTACATACATATATAGACACACACAAACTGTGAAATTTTTTTGATTGTTGGAACCACGTTTAGTAAAACTGTTGCTGCTTGTAGTGCAACACTATATTTTGCATTACCCGAATGGAAATATGCTGTCGCTTCATAGGCTTAGTTTGGCCCCCATTTCGGTGCTTCTTTATTTTAAAGCACAATTTTATGTTAAATCATTTGGTAACTAGTTTATGAGCTTTGAAAAAATTGAACTTATGGCTTTTTTTAGGGAAGCTTTTAAAAGCTCAAGGTTGCTTTTTGATTTCATGATTATTTTTTTGGGCAATGCTAGGGGCACTAACAACTTCCACTAACACTTACTAACACACTCTATCTCTCTCCTAGTGGTACTGCGGGACCCACTGCAGACCCCACAGTACCACTAGGAGAGAGATAGAGTGTGTTAGTAAGTGTTAGTGAAAGTTGTTAGTGCCCCAAATATTACTCTATTTTTTTAAAGAGTAATGTGTCACTTGTATAAATTTATCAAACTTAATAAAAAATTTTATAAGCTACTTTTAAAAAGCCACGTGGGGGCCAAACTAAGCCTTAATATTGTGGATCAGCCGATAATATACCTTGTCTACTACCAAATTTTTTTACAAATAATTTGTGTAAATTTAAATTAATTATACTTTTTTTAAATAATAATAATTTTTATAATACTAACATTTAATGCAAAATGTGCAAATTTATCGCAGTGAAGAGGGAAATATTTTGGACCCTTAGATAATGGGACACAATAAGGGCTCAAAATGTCCTAATCAAGAAAATCATACCTCCTACATTATATGGATGATTACAAGTAACAAAAGAAGAGTACATTGCAGAATAAATTTTTTTTTTTTCCCCCATTTTTGTGAGATGAAATCCCTTTACCTGCCCTATGCACCCCGAATTTACCATCACTTTCCTGGACGGAATTGCCGACGCCGTTTTATCGAAGTAGCACAGAGGATAACCCCAAGCACATGTATAGACCCCACAGCACACGCACCAAGTTGTTTGCTTGTAGTTTTGCACGGGAGTGCTAGAACCAAAAGTGGTTCGGTGAATGCAAACAGTTTCTAAATTGCTTGTGTGAGTAATACACAAGGCTTAAAAGATCTGCTTCTAAAAGGTGATTGTGGGTGATGAGTAGGAAAGTACCCTCATCAAAAATTCTTTAGCAGTACTGAAGTGCACAAGCCAAATAGTGCAAGAGTTTACTAGGTAAACAATCACAAACGATTAATAAAATACAGATATTTTATTAAATATTTGGAAAATAAAACACACAACAAAAGAACAAGATCAGAACATGCTCTGATTCTCCAAAGAATGAAAAACATTTGAGAAAATAACAAAAAGGGGAAGAGACCTATTTGCAACGGATGCTATGGATGCTGTGGATGCCAAAGAACAAAAGCTTGAATACCTTGAATGCTGTGAAAGAATGCTATGAGTGTTGTTTCTCGAAATGACGCGGAGTGCTTTGCACTGTCGGCCTGCCTCTATATTTATAGCGGGTCTGAACAATTCTGATAAGGCAAGGACTTCATTAACTTGCGCTCCAAGCAGATGACTGATTGTAGAATCTTTCCTAATCCCAAATTCTTGCCTTATCCCAATCCTAATTAAATCAATCCCAATATTTTAGGGATTAGCCTTCCATTTCCAACTGAACGTGATCAGATTCCTTTCCCAAACAGATTCTACCTCCTTAAAATCAGGATGATGTCATCATGACAGCTACCCCCCCCCCCCCCCCCCCCCCATTGGTTCATCGGACTCCCATGATACTGCTTTCAGCTTTATCGGACACGTGCAACCTACACTTGTCATGCTTTCTCACTTTCATGCCCGATGACAGTCTTACGAATGCTCACAACCAATCGAGCTCACGCAACCAGCCTTTACCGTTTATTCCTAGCATGGTGTTCGATCGTCATGCACGCTACTAATATCATCCGTCGGGCTCCGATCCTTACCAAAGCCCATTTATACAAGTATGGTGCCCGATGAGCATTATCCATGCTTAGCCTCCCAATCGGGCTTCCACACTTGCTATTATTCATTTATTTCAATGACAGTACCCGATTGGTCAGCACATGACCTATTTTACCTATCGGGCTCTATCACACTGGGACAACAACCTTGTCTTTCTGATCCGCGTGACATTCTCTCCCTAAGCCCGATGGGCCTTTGCACCCTCTCGGCCAGCCACTCCTGGACATACTTTGGGCCGATAATCCCCAAGCCTACTTCAATCATTCGGGCTCAAAAACCTTTGGCGGTTTTTGGGTGCAAACACAAGTAAGTCATGGATTTAAGTAGGGGTGTAAGTCGGACGGAATGCAACGGAAATCACCCTATCGGAAAAAATTCCAAAATTTTTCGAAAATTAAATAGGTGTTCCAATTTTCGTTCCGATTTTTTCGGAAATTTCATATTCATTTCCGATTCCGAACTTTCGAAATTTTCGGAATTTTTGGAATTCCTGCAATTTCGGCCATTTTTGGAAAATTTTGGAATTTTTGAACTTTTTGGAATATAAATAGCAAATAATATTAAGTATTTTTGAACTATAAAGCTATATATACCTGTTAAACTAAAACCTAGTTTTTTTTTCATAAATTTGTTTTCAGTACAAAATATTTTTAGAATTATACTCAAACCCCCAGTTTATATTATATTAAATAAGTCATAACTCATAAGTGTATATATAAAACTATAGTTTAGAATATATTCGAAATATATTCGGAAATTTAAGCTCAGAATATATTCGGAATATTTTCGGAACGGAAATTCGGAATTTTCAGAAATCTCAAAAGTGTTCCAATTCCGTTCCGATTTATTTCAGAAATTTCGAAAATCGAAAATTTCGGAATTCGGAATTATTTTTATGTTTCCAAAATTGGAATTTTTCAGAACAGAATCGGAATTTCCGTTCCGACTTACACCCCCTAGATTTAAGTTGATAGGATTCAAACCCACACTAAACCTTGGATACAATTCATCCAACTAGAGGTTCATCCCTCCTACCCACACCAAACTTTGGATACAATTCATCCAGCTAGAGGTTCGTCCCTCCAACCCACTTACAACAACCCCTCCACTTACATTGCAGAATAATTTTATGTCTGGATGAACATAATCTTATATCTCTTTCATTATCCCTTCTCCCTCTACCAGCCTTGAACCATTGAGATCAGAAGACTTGCATATTATTAAGGCCAGGGCTATATTGGCTGATTTTTTATTTATAGAGAAGCACTGTTCAAAATTACTCTATTAGGTTCAATTAATAAGGTGACAAGTACTTCATTTCATACAATGCTATCCCACTCCACCCAAGTAATAGGATAGCAGATATATATGATTTAGAGGAATAGTTAGGGGCCGACCCAGGATTTTTGATCAAGGGGTGTAGAGTATACAGGGGTTCGGGGACAGTGCTCCTGAGACAAAATTTTTTGGGTCTATCTATACATAATTATGTATAAAATGATAAAATTGTATGTAGAATTGGTTTAACACCCTTAATTGGGAGTGAATGATGTAATTTTAGTGGGCCTATATCTAAAACTTGTAAATTAGTACGTGTAAGTGTAGATTTTTCAAAAGTGCTGGGGGATTGTGTCTAAAACTTGTAAAATATTATATGTAAATCTAGAATTTTCAAAAGCCCAAGGGAGCCTGTGTGAAATTTAGGACCTATTTCTAAAATCTACAAATTATTACATATAATTTTATAATTTCCAAAAATCCAAAGAGAGACCTGTGTCACCCATGGCTTATATGTGGGTCCACCCGAATAGTAATGTTATAGAATTAAAAAGGGTAAATTACATGGACCTCCCCTGAGGTTAGGTAAAATTACAGCGACCTCCCCTGTAGTTTGCATAATAACGGTCACCTCTCTCAAAATAAAGTTTCATGTAACAGTCCCACCCCCTCCGTTTGTGCTGCGTTAATTTGGGGATGGAAAAGGCTAATGTCATGGATTATGTTTTTCATTATACCAAATATACCCCTTTGTGCTTATATAACAAGACAAACTCCCTCCCCTCTCTCTCTCTCTCTGCATTTCCACAGCTCTCTCTGCATTTCTGCATTTCCACAGCCAAGTCATATACATATAGCAAAAATATATACAAAATATAAGACAGATAACACATATAGCCAACCTGGAGAACATTTACATACAAATATGGCACATATAGGATAGGTGTTCACATATACAAAATATTGTCCATTCCAAAAAAAAAAACACAGGCCCACCCTTGATATAGTTTCTAAACCCCAAAATATACCTTCCAATCCACAAAAAACCAAATGTTGACTAAACTAAATCCCTATCCAAACCCCAAAAAAACTTGTTCATAGCACTATACCCCAAAATATACCATCCAATGATCCTATGAAACTATGGACATCACCATATCCAATTCACAAAAGAGTTCAACAAATTAAAATAGTTTTCCAAAAAAACATTCTTATTTATCACTTTGCTCCTCCCATGAAACTCCCACCCCACTGCACAATCATTTCACGTATATTGCTTGTGGAAGCTTGTGTACTTGGTGCAACTCCTCTGGTATGTCCTCTTCCCCTTGCCTTGCTTACAACTGTAGGTTGTGCTGCAACCCTCTGCCCCCTTCCTCTTTCCTTGGTTGCAACTCCTCTACTTGCAGCTTAAGGCTGTGATGTAGCCCTCTGCCCCCTTCCTCTTCCCCTGACTCCTCTGCTAGCAGCTTGAGTTTGTGATGCAGCCCTTTACCCTCTTCCTCTGTTTGTAGCCGTAGTTTGGGATGCACTCACACTTTCTAACCTTTGTCCCTAAAAACATGAGACATACAATATAATTTGTTGTTAAAGTCACTAATTATTATAAAGTTAAAAGTAGGATATTACTTGACTAAGTGTTGTGCCTGCTCCAACTGGTGCTCTTTGGCATGTCCTCTGATTATGCCCAAAATTGCCACAAATACGACATCTCAATGTTTGAGACCTGCTACTCCCTTGACTTGTTTTATCATGCTCTAATCATCTTTTTTTTTTTTTTTTTGTCTTCCTGGCAACCTCCTAAGTGCAAGAGGTAGAATAGGGTTAGTGTCATCTTCTGCATGTGCCTACATCCTATAATTCGGAATTGGGTGGATCATAACTCCATAGGCCTTCAAGTATATATCCTTTGAGTAAAAAGGATCACAGTACTGCTCTATGTCATACCTCTTGTAAGCAATTACAGCTCACAAGGAAGTCCAAAAATCTGCCAAGCTCTACTCACACAGTTCCTTGAACCAATATTCAACACATGCCTTACACCAACATTATCAGTCACATCAAATTCATCCCCACCAGTAATATGACTTTGCAGTGCCTTGATTCATCAATGCATTTGTTGAGCTTATCCCTAATTCGAGCTGTTATAGTACCATTCCATGAACATCCTCTTTGAAACCTTTTTTGTATCCTTCCCATTACCTTTGTCATTATACCTTCTAGCATTGTAAGTATAGGTTTTTCCCTAAGATTTCCAAGCCAGCTATTAAAGGATTCTGATAGATTATTTGTAACATGGTCATTCCTTACCCTTTCTTCAAATGCATGTCAAGAGGAGGATGTTTTATTAGCCAATTGTAGGCCTCAATGTATAAACCCTTCAAATTCTCCATTGCCTCCTTAAATTCCATTTGATTGTAAGCCCTTGCTACCTTCCAAAATAACTTCCTCACTAGCAGTCCAGTGAACTTCCCTTTGAAGTTGCTAAACAAGTGACGACAACCTCTACGATGAGTAGCATTCAGAAAAAACTCTCTTAGTGCAACTTGAAGACCCTACGCATAGTGAAAAAAATAACCAATACATCTCTTAAACAAAGAACATCAATAGTAAAGAAATAAAATTACATTAATAGTAAACCATATATAATCACTTTAACAATAAATAATCAAGTTAATTTGAAACCTTTTGTTGGTCGGACATAAAAGTGAGAGGCCTCAATTGATCACCTTCGATAGCAGTATATAAGTGCGTCAAGAAAAAGGACCAACTGTCTCTCCCTTCACTTTCGACAACCCCAATAGCCACAGGTAAGACCCCATTGTTTCCATCTAGTGCCATTGCTGCTAATAACACACCACCAAATGGCCCTTTCAAATGGCAACCATCTAAACTCAAGAATGGTCTACAGCCATTTAGATACCCTTTCTTCATGGCATCGAACACAATAAATATTCTCTTGAACATTGGCTTTTGTGTTATTTCAGTCCTTTCACACTCTATTTTTGCGATGCTACCAGGATTGGTCTGTAGGATCTCATTTGCATACATCCTAAGCATAAAGTATGAATCACCATGATTTCCCTCCAACTCACTAACTATCTTTGTTTTTGCTCTGTAAACTTGCATTGTATGTGGTTCTATTCCAAACTTATTTTGCACTAGTGTCTGCATGGCATCAAGTGTTATCCCTGGGTTGTCTTTCAAATTATGCCCCAACTTCTTAGCAATCCATGTTGATGTTGCTTCAGCTTTGTTGGTTAGCCTCACACAATTATGGACTCCATTATATGACTTTATCTTAAAAGTGGTCTTATCAGGAAGAGGGGAGGTATGAATCCTCCATGGACAGCCTTCAGCAGCACAAGTACAAGTTACTCTACTTTTCTCATTTTTTAACCTCACAATCTTAAAACCCTCTTGAATAGTGTAGTCTCTCAATACATCCCTAAATTTGTGCACATTCTCAAACAACAAAACCTTTTTCCAAAACAAATTTTGAAGCTTTACTTTTATGAAATTCCTTCCCATACCTAGTTATGGCAGAAGCTCTTTCCACAGCTCTTGCTTGTTGAGATCTTTTCCTCCCAATATTCTCTTCCCCACTAGATACATCTACATAATCATCCCCAGATTGATAATCAGAGAGACCACTATCATTTTCATCAAATTCGAGAATAAAACTACTATCACTGTTGTGGCTATTATCTGACTTTGTCTAACCTTTCTCAATCCATTCATCATCATCTAAACTAAATCTAACTAAATCATCAGATTCAAAGCAATTTACATTACCCATTTTAGGTAAAACAAGTGGTGGAGGAGGAAAGGTTGGATTAGCTGGAGCAGGTCTCTCAGTGGTTATAGGAGTTGTAGGTAGCACAAATGGTGGAGCACTTTTTGTTGGATTAGCTTCAGGAACCATACCCTGGGTTGTATCCAAAGATTGAATCTCTTTTACTTCAACATACAAATAGATATACCTAGCGTTTCCATTCAACTCAAACATCTTCAATACATCATTATCTTCTGTAACAACCTTTTTATCCATAGACCCAGGCACAATATAAGTGAATGTAATGGTTATTCCAACTTTTGAGGGCAAATGAGACAATGCAACTTCCCACACATTATGTTGCAAATCAAAAAAACAGTATCTATCTGGGTCGACATTCTCTATGCTATATAATTTTGAATTGCAGTGAACTACAATTTCATGCAGATCATAACCCATATCTGAAAAGGAAAAAAAATTTTAAAATGAAAAAGAATCACCTCTGTTATGGGAAAAAAAAAAAGAGATATGTATATGTGTGGCCTAACTTCTCATAACCCATATCTGAAAAGGGAAAAAAAAAAAAAGGGGGAAAAATGAAAAAGAATCACCTCTGTTATGTGAAAAAAAAAAATTAAGGAAAAGAAAGATATGTATGTGTGTGCCCTAACTTCTCATAACCCATATCTGAAAAGGAAAAAAAAAAAACAAAAAACAAAAATGACAAAAATGAAAAAGAATCACTTATGCTATGGAACAAAAAAAAAAAGGAGATGCATGTGTGTGCCCTAACTTCTCAAACCAATTGAAAAAGAAAGAGATTTTACCCATTTATGAACTTTGTTATATGAACTTTGAGATTAAATGTCTTTACCCATTTGTGTATGTGTGTGCTCTGTGATATGAAGTTTTTGAAGTGAACGATGGTGAGAGAATATATACAACAATTAACAACTAACAATATCTAACAATCAATAAGTAGTACATACCTTTGTGTTGTTCGCAAACTCGATTGCAGAATTAGGGCTTCACAGTATCTCTTTTTCATTATGAACTTGTCTTCCCAATCGAAGCTTTTGACACATGCCTATGGTGAGAGACGGATAAATGAAGGTGAATATGTGAAGGTGAAAGTGGATAAACAATGGTGAGGTGAGTTGAGGTATGGAGGAATGGAGAGTTGCAGGTACATGAAGGTGAGAGAGGGAGAGACGTATTGAGAGGGAGAGATGTATTGGGGATCCTCTTTATCAAATAGGGTTTTTTTTTACTTTGGGGGCAAATAGGTCTTTTCACCTAAATATTAACACCGTTTAAGAGTCGTGAATGACAAGGGAGGTGACTGTTAATATGCAAACTACAGGGGAGGTCGCTGTAATTTTACCTAACCTCAGGGGAGGTCCGTGTAATTTACCCAATTAAAAATTGGGCTTAGATAATTGAGTAGTGGCTTGTGATCAGAGGATAGAATTAAAGATATCATGTGACAAATTTATGCACATGTAAAGTAGTAGGTTACCTCTGCTAGCCAAAAGTCTTTTGACTTGAAGTCTTGAACAGATTATTGATTAAGATTGTTGTACTTAAAGCTTAAATTAATTTAACTAAATATATGCATATTCAAATTGGATGTCCAAATTTCAGAGCTCTGAATGAAAAGCACTTTGTGTGTTCACCAGAACTTAGACATTTTGGTAGGTAATATGACACATCCTGACAGCTAATTATACAGAATCTTCAACCAATTGCTGGCTCTCTAATGTAAAGTATCCAAAGAAAATTTCAATCAGATAAATTAGTGCATAGCTTTGTTTAAATCACAACATAAAACTCTGATAGTCAATTAGCTCAAACAATAATGTGGGATTTTAGAATTATACGATGCTTATAAGGTGGATAGGAAGGCAGTTTGGGTGATGTAATGTTTGTTATGTTCCTAATCTAGACCTGCAACTTGGCCGGTCAGCCTGAGCCCAATTTGTAATTTATTCGGACTTGGACAACTTTTTATGTACCTTGGGCAGACTTGGACTAGAAAGGTTAAGCCTGAATTGAATTTGAGTCAGGCTTGGCTAGACAAGCTAATAACCCGAGGCCTGAACTTATACATGTATATGCATTTACATGTTTATATATTATAATTGTATTGTATTTTATCTATTTTTTTTACAAGCGGGATTTTTCTATCTTTTTACTTTTTTAGTACCAAAATATATATATCCCGTTAGATTCTATTTGAAAGCTAAGTTGATGGGTGAAGGTTTTTTCTCAAAAAAAAAAAAAAATGGGTTTGATACTCTATAAAAGGTTGTTTTTCGATTGCAACTCGGGCTCAGGTTGAGAAGTAAAACCCGGGTTTGGGTAGACTACACTAAAATTTGGGTTGAGCCTGACAAATTTAAAATCAAACCCAACCCGCCCGGCTTTGCAGCCTTATCCTAATCTAAGTGTCCTAAATATGCTTAACATTTTTTGCAATCAATTTAGGTGCAACTACAATACAATACTATCTTAAGTAACAACGAGCTTCATGACACGCTTATTACTAGCAAGGGCGGAACAACGATTTTGTAGTGGGTGGGCTGGGAATGTATATAGTGGCGGGCCACACGGGGTTCAAGGGGTAGCGATCTTTTCTTTTGGGGTCTATTTGTACCTATTTTCCAATAGGATTTTTGTTATTTTAAAAAATCTTAGTTTTATTATGCCATTGTGAGAGTTGAAATGTTTTGTGCTTGTAATCTTGTCTTCCGCCTCATATGAAGATTCACACCTACGTGCATACTATCCTGTTTTTCAATAACAATTGTTAATAATTTGTAGAGTTTGGACTAAACTAAGAAGTAGAGTTTGGACTAAACTAAGAAGTGGGAGAAAAATGTATTAGATTAAGTATTTATGGAAACAGGTGTTTGCCCAAATATTTAGAGTCCATTGGATTACAATTAACCCAATCTATTACGTTTAAAAAAAAAATCAAATTTTGGGATAGACTAAATTAAGAAACGAGAAGAAAAAGATGTTGGACTAAAGTCACTGAACATATAAGGTGGACTGAATTACAATTTGACTAAATACTGCCTAATAAAGTTAAATTTCCCCCAAATTTAGGGTGGGCTACAACCCGATTGCACCCACTCTTAGGTCCGCCCTTGATTATCGGGACTGGAACCCCGCCCCTCTCTCCCTTCCTAAGGCCCAACACTTATGTCCTCATACGAGAGGCCACAAAAAAAAAACCACCTAAACTACAATATTGTCTTCAACTCAATAATGGAAAATTAGTAATGGATATGTTGCCCATTTGCATGGATCGTGGGCCTGGCCTCAAATCTTGGGTGGCAATTGGGCCTATGTTAAAAGTCCTGCAATGAGACCTCTTAATAGGGTGCTCTATCATTGAACTAAGACACTCCATGGTACCACTCTTAAAGCATGTAGTACCATGTATGCAATGCATGACATACATAGTACTACATGCTTTAAAAATTGTACCATGGAGTGGCTTAATACAACGATTAAGTGGCAATACCAATTCCCCTCTTAATATTGGGAGTGTGTAGCAATACTAGCACAGCTTGATATTCTGTCATCTTTGCGAAGGGTTGATTAGGCATACAAAGCGGGAAGGGAACAAATGCGCTGATGTTTTAACAACAAAAACAATACACAAGTACACAACAAAACAAAACAATTGCGCTGATGTGTTAGCTAATTAGTTAATTTGGGGTGTTAATGGGGGCAACTCTTTTGTTTAGTTGGATGCTCCCCTGTATCTTGATACTTCCTCTTTTGGGGATGCTCTTGGTACTAGTTTCCCAGAGGAGACTAGTTTTTTTTTTGTTTTTTTTGTTTTGTTTCTTCTTTTGTTCCTTTGTTCTTCCTTTTTTCTTTGTTTTTCAGAGTTGCTGTTTTCCTGACTACCAAAAATCAAAAATCAAAATATTAACATTATTCAGCCAAAAAAAATAAAATTAAGATATTATTGAATGTTGTTAATATATATATTTGGCTAGGAAATGTTGTTAATAATTGTGCTTCTCAATGTCTTTATTAATGTTCTTAGAGAGAGAGAGAGAGAATGAGTTCCAATGTCAATTGATGGAAAATGAAACCCCTAGACCGCAGTGGCGGACCCAGGATTTTATGTTAGGAGGGAGTCGAGGGACTAAGTATGTTAAATTTAGCTCTATTAGTGAACAAGTTTCATGTGAGAGTTCGGGTGGGGCGCCATTAAGTTGAAATTTTTTTGTCTATTTATACATATTTTTTGTGTGAGCCAGAGAATCAAAAGAGTATTTGTGTCGAATAGATTTGGGACTTGTTTGTCTCATGAGGTAGGTAACTAGGTATTACTCTACTCCTTTATTATTACGAGGGATTATTAATTCCATACCCTCAGAGCAATTTTGGATAGTATATGATGAAATGTTCAAAACTTGGAATGGCCAATTACTAAATTAACTTCAAATTATTAAAAATTTGGGAGAACCAATTGCTAAAATAATTTCAAAATCTTAAAATTGCATATGTATCACACAAATTTTCAAAATTTTTGGAGGGGTCATAGCCCCCCTTGGTCTATCTATGGGTCTGCCCCTGCTAACCCTGTTGGACTAGTTATCTAGTCATGATGATAAATCATAGGGCAATGTTAGGGGCACTAACAAAATCCACTAACACTTACTAACACACTCTATCTCTCTCCTAGTGGTACTGCGGGGTCCACTGCGGATCCCACAATGCCACTAGAAGAGAGATAGAGAGTGTTAGTAAGTATTAGTGGATATTGTTAGTGCCCCAAATATAACTCTAAATCATAAAAGTTTAATGGAACTCTCATTTGTATACGTATTGGTCCAAACGTGCTTTTGGGGTCCCAAAATATAAATACTACCTGTGTTATAAACTTTAAGAAATACTGTAGAGCTGTAAGCATCACGTTTTGGCTTTTAAACAGATTCAAAGAAGCTTCCGTTCAAACGTTATGTAGGAAATAGATTTAGATTTTAATGAATTTTTCTTTAAGTTCCAAATGTACCATTGTAATTTGGACTCGTGTTTCTACCTCTGTTTGTACCGAAACGCAAAAGTCAAATCTAGTCCAAATGCCAGTATGTGAAGGTTACTATGCCATTGTTTTAGTTTTTGTATTAATGATAGAGTAAGTCTTTGGGTATAAACAAATCTCACAAATACCACAATATGTATATCTCAATCCACAAATATTATAATGTGTCTATATCTCTCAGTAGACTCCACCAAGAGACAGACATATTATTGTGTTTGTGAATTGTGTTTGTAAAATTTGTTTGTATTAAAGGCTTACTCTTACTAATAATAGGCTAGACTCCCGCCAGTTTTTCTAACAAAGGTAAGGTAATTTCTCCTCTATAAATATGTTTTTCCATTCTTACAAGGAATAAAACAATAAGGCAGCTGTTTATGTGCATGATTACACAACCGATCATTTATATATATATATATATATATGGGATTTGCTAACTTACAGCACAGGAGACTTTTAGGGACGAAAAACAAGGTTTTAGTGACAAAATTTTTCGTTGCTAAAAGTTGGAACCTTTAGCAATAAAAATTTCGTCGCTAAAAACCTATTTCTCGTCACTAAAAAGGCTATTGTATATTACAACCATCATGTTGTAAGTTAGTAGCCCCTATATATATGTATATATTTCTTTTTTTTTTTTTATGTGTTTTAGTTCTCTAACGTTCGTTTTCAGTAGATCAAGTCCATAAATTTAAGTAAGAGGGTAATAATACAGGTAGGAAAATTTATCTGAAGCAATAGTTATGAGAAATTAATTTAGAAATAACATTTAAGGCATCACAAGAAATCATTTCTAAAGCTCAGTGAGGACATTTTATTAAATCCAATTATTGTTTCCATGAAACTGAACAATGTACATAACAATTCTGTCAATTCACAAAGAAGATTGATCGAGAATATATATATATATATATATATGTTTGACAATAGATGAAATGACACTCCAAGACAACAACTACCAGGTTTCAAATTCAACCATAATTGAGGCGGAATATGTCATTTTGCACGTAAAAGCTTCCTTGTGGCGTCGGAATCAAATGAAACATCTGTAACATAATAAACACATTGAAAAAAACATTTCGTCATTCTCTGTCCACCAATATATGTGTGTCTCTGTGTGTTCTTGCAATCGAACACTAGCAAAAAAAAATATTCCTAGCAAAAAAAAAAAATCACACACACTAGCCAAAAAAACCTTGTATCACGACACATGATCGCTTTTGTGAACGACTTGTGTGGCCGATGAATTTGGCTTCCAATGACGAATTGGTGGTGCAGCAGATCAGTGAGGTGGCCAATACTTTTCTTGACAATTTAAAATTAAAATAAAATTCTATCTTACTAACTTCAAAATGAAGGATAGCAAGCACCTATATATGTATGTGTATAAAATTTAGCTCACATCCAATGCAACTAAACATTGGACTAACATATCTTAATGTTCTAGACAAAATTAGGTTGTTTATCTTGCTAAGTTAAAAATATATATATGTATATTTGAGAAAAGAAAATTAGTTCTTTCTTTCCCTTCATATTTAGGTCTTGAAATGAACTTGTTTTGGGTGCCAATATAAATTGACTTGACAGTTAACACGAGTCTCTCTAAAACCCTAAGCTTATGGGCATCACCCCCGGATTAAAGGCCATAACCGGGCCGGCCTATGAGCCACGGACGACCATGGCCTGTTACCAAATGCATTCAAACATACATGAGAGAGAGAGAGAGAGAGAGAGAGAGAGAGAGAGAGAGAGACCTGACTAAATCTTAGGGAGTGTTCCTCTCCCGCCAAATGGAGGCTGCCACTAACAAAAACAATGATGCCTCCCGTGAACGAGGATGGTTGCGAATCAACGGTGCTGATCACATGTCGGCATTCATCGAATGGCAACTGATTAAGCTTACTAGAGATATCATCAACCCCTTGTATCTTTTGGCCTTCAAAGGTGAGCATGGAGCTCGGTTGGTAGAGAGGAGAGAGAGATGCGCGATCATTGTCGAAGAGGTGGTAGTAGTACTCCACAAATTCCTTCCCAACCAACTCAATTTGTTCTTCCATTCTCTCTCTCTCTCTCTCTCTCTCTCTCTCTCTCTCTCTCTCTCTCTCTCTCTCAAACCATAAGCATATGACTTAAATAAGGGAGAGATGGATTTGCTGGAAAGTATAGAAACATGGCCTAATGCCCAAAGAAGGAAAAGATGCCATTAGAGGGTCTCCCAAAGGAGAGGAAAATTATTAATACACCCCTTATTTTTGCATATATAGTATACAAAATAAAGGAAAGTTAGTATTGTTTTCTAACAAAATGAGAGGACAAAAGGGTAATGATACCGTTGTGGGTGGGCATCTATGCAGCTGCATTCCTACGCAATGCTGCAAAGGTGATATGTAGATAGCATTTTGCATACCAGAGAGAGAGAGAGAGAGAGAGAGAGAGAGAGAGAGGCCAGCAGACCACCACACTTTTAATGGCTTTTGGCTGTCCAAAACTAAAGCAATTCTTGTACAGAGGGCTACAGATTATACGAAATTATCTACATTACAAAACAGTTAGAAAAAAGCCTTTGGTGAAGCCTAATAATCAATGAGTGCTATTCACAGCAAAAGCTTCGAATATATTCTTCTCTCATCAACCGCATCCAATACCTAAAACCCAGAACAAAGAGAATGCATGGTAACACAAAGTGTTCAAGCTACAACTTATTGGATTAAGAACTCAGAAGAGAAAAGGCGAAAGTTTAGGGCGTGTTTGGTAAAGTTGCGGTTTTCAGTTTTCTATTTTTGTTTTCATATTTTATTATTATTATTATTTTTTAATAATGAAAGCAAAAATTGAAAACGCATGAAAAAAAAAAGGTGGTTCTCAATTTTCAATTTTTGTTCCTTCTAAAAAAAGAACCAAAAATTAGTTCCCGTTCCTAAAATTTACAAAACTGAAAACTAGAAACGTCAATATACAGTCTTTTGTTTGGTTGAGAAGAAAAGAACAGAATCATACATGTTTTCCTATGATATGATACCATTACATACAAAAAGCATAATTTTCTTTTAAGGGGGGAGAAGTCAAAAGAACGGGAAGCTTTTTCTCTAGCACAATCCGTCCACTTTTGGAAGATTAAAATTTGTTGAAATGGAGAAAGGAGGCATCCCTCCCCTCTTCCTTTCCTTCCACTCTTTCATCCTACCAAACAAGTGATTCTACAATCCTCTCTCCTGCCTTCCCTCTTCCCCGTTACCAAACATACAGTAAAGGAGGCGGCGAAAGAACAACTATAGGGTAAGCTGAAGACAAATCCATTTCCATACATCCAGGCTAACAGATCTATACCCTTTATTTCCCTTGGTTATTAGATCATTCAGGTAGACAATCAAATACAGAGTATTTATGACGTTTACTTCTTATGTGGTTGCTTCCTCATTTTTCACTTAAATGCAAAGATAAAAAGAAAACGAATAAAAACCAGCATCGACATAACATCTGTCTAATGTCGATCCTCTCTGCCACGCCACAAGCCATCCGCAAAGACTTATTGTAGGAGAATAACATAAGAAATGTTTCCCTTGTTATAAGTAATAAAGCCTTTGAGGAAATCATATTTCATTGCTTCAGGATTCTTAACCCTTATAGACTATGTTATCCAGGACGCTGTAGCTACCACAAGAATGTTCCCTAAAATAGCCTTAAAGCCACGCACACCATTTACTAATTGCCAGTGCTGAGATAAGATCAATTATTGAAAATCTAAGGCCCAAGCATAACCTTTAAGAGTAAATTAGCAAACAATTCTTACTCAAATTTACATCCCACAAAAATTTATTCAACGAACTCTCAAATTCTCAAGGTATTATCCGACTATTAGCAAGCTTGTCAGTGCATTTCCAAATGGAATGCTTAAAGTCTCTACAACAGATACCCATTAGTTATTTAACCATATAACTGGATTTTAGCAATGCAAAATCTAAAGGAAATCCGTTGTCACTCATATGTTTGCTTCATTTGGCCAAAAAGTGAGTCTCCAGAGAAGCTTACAATTCCCATCATCAAACATACAAACTCTATCTACCAACGAGAGGAAAACTCTACCATCCTTAGCTTAACATCAGATGCTGAACAAGGGAAGAAAAGCTCAAACTATCTTAGCAACTGAGCGATGAGGAAACAATGATTCACAAATTTAGAATCCCACTTACACAAAATGCATCTCTAAGGTAGCAATTTACTCGGTGAAACTGAGAGAAGTGCATGGCTAGTAGCCTAGTGCATGCACTTAGATGAAATTCAGACCACTTTCGAAGTGAAGTTTTATCTACAAGAGATTTCCAAACAAACATTGCATTGACAGAAAGTAAAGAAGGAAACCAGTGAAGTTTCCAGCTTTCAGCACTTATATTGAGTTATTAAGCAACAATTAAGTACGACTTCATGATACGAAAAATAGAAAGAAGCAGCCCGGAAATAGATTTAAGACATGTACAGAAAGAAGGATGCGGAGAATCACAACAGCAACAATTAAATGTAGCTCTCAAGAAAACAGGTAGCTGAGATCAATGCATGACTTGCTTAAGATCCATGAAAGACTTTGCGCTTGACTAACGCAAGTACATAACTAGCATTTCCATATCCACATCAGCCCAAGTGGTCAAATATATTGTTGGTCGTAGTACATATCACAAACTGACAAAAATAAAATCATTAAAAATGCAAAATAATACCACCCATCTATAATCTTATGTTCCAATTGCCCTACTCACTCCTTAATCAACTTTCTTCCATGAAAAGAGATTAACACAACTAACATCAAAAGTTCGGGTCTACTTTGTCCTCTTTTTCGCACTTTCAATCTCCTCCTCAATCTACCATGTATCTACACAGTGCCGGTCATGAGCACAATACATCCCTAAATTTGTGCACATTCTCAAACAACAAACCTTTTTCCAAAACAATTTTTGAAGCTTTACTTTTCTGAAATTCCTTCCCATACCTAGTTATGTCAGAAGCTCTTTCCACAGCTCTTGCTTGTTGAGAACTTCTCCTCCCAATATTCTCTTCCCCACTAGATACATCTACATAATCATCCCCAGATTGATAATCAGAGAGACCACTATCATTTTCATCAAATTCGAGAATAAAATTACTATCACTGTTGTGGCTATTATATGACTCTGTCTAACCTTTCTCAATTCATTCATCATCATCTGAACTAAATCTAACTAAATCATCATATTCAAAGTAATTTACATTACCCACTTCAGGTAAAACAAGTGGTGGAGGAGGAAAGGTTGGATTAGCTGGAGTAGGTCTCTCAGTGGTTATAGGAGCTGTGGGTAGCACAAATGGTGGAGCATTTTTTGTTGGATTAGCTTAAGGAACCATACCCTGGGTTGTATCCAAAGATTGAATCTCTTTTACTTCAACATACAAATGGATATACCTAGCGTTTCCATTCAACTCAAACATCTTCAATACATCATTATCTTCTATAACAACCTTTTTATCCATAGACCCAGGCACAATAAAAGTGAATGTACTGGTTATTCCAACTTTTGAGGGAAAATGAGACAATGCAACTTCCCACACATCATGTTGCAAATCAAAAAAACAGTATCTATCTGGGTCGACATTCTCTATGCTATATAATTTTGAATTGCAGTGAACTACAATTTCATACAGATCATAACCCATATTTGAAAAGGAAAAAAAATTTTAAAATGAAAAAGAATCACCTCTGTTATGGATAAAAAAAAAAGGAGATATGTATGTGTGTGGCGTAACTTTTCATAACCCATACCTGAAAAGGGGAAAAAAAGGACAAAAAATTTGAAAAAGAATCACCTATGTTATGTGAAAAAAAAAAATTTAAGGAAAAGAAAGATATGTATGTGTGTGCCCTAACTTCTCATAACCCATATCTGAAAAGGAAAAAAAAAAACCAAAAAAACAAAAATGACAAAAATGAAAAAGAATCACTTATGCTATGGAAAAAAACGAGGTGCATGTATGTGCCCTAACTTCTCAAACCAATTGAAAAGGAAAGAGATTTTTTGTTATATGAACTTTGAGATTAAATGTCTTTACCCTTTTGTGTATGTGTGTGTTCTGTAATATGAAGTTTTTGAAGTGAACAATGGTGAGAGAATATATACAACAATTAACAACTAACAATATCTAACAATCAATAAGTAGTACATACCTTTGTGTTGTTCGCAAACTCGATTGCAGAATTAGGGCTTCACAGTATCTCTTTTTCATTATGAACTTGTCTTCCCAATCGAAGCTTTTGACACATGCCTATGGTGAGAGACGGATAAATGAAGGTGAATATGTGAAGGTGAAAGTGGATAAACAATGGTGAGGTGAGTTGAGGTATGGAGGAATGGAGAGTTGCAGGTACATGAAGGTGAGAGAGGGAGAGACGTATTGAGAGGGAGAGATGTATTGGGGATCCTCTTTATCAAATAGGGTTTTTTTTTTACTTTGGGGGCAAATAGGTCTTTTCACCTAAATATTAACACCGTTTAAGAGTCGTGAATGACAAGGGAGGTGATTGTTATTATGCAAACTACAGAGGAGGTCGCTGTAATTTTACCTAACCTCAGGAGAGGTCCGTGTAATTTACCCAATTAATAATTGGGCTTAGATAATTGAGTAATGGCTTGTGATCAGAGGATAGAATTATAGATATCATATGACAAATTTATGCACATGTAAAGTAGTAGGTTGCCTCTGCTAGCCAAAAGTCTTTTGACTTGAAGTCTTGAACAGATTATTGATTAAGATTGTTGTACTTAAAGCTTAAATTAATTGAACTAAATATATGCATATTTAAATTGGATGTCCAAATTTCAGAGCTCTGAATGAAAAGCACTTTGTGTGTTCACCAGAACTTAGACATTTTGGTAGGTAATATGACACATCCTGACAGCTAATTATACAGAATCTTCAACCAATTGCTGGCTCTCTAATGTAAAGTATCCAAAGAAAATTTCAATCAGATAAAATAGTGCATAGCTTTGTTTAAATCACAACATAAAACTCTGATAGTCAATTAGCTCAAACAATAATGTAGGATTTTAGAATTATACGATGCTTATAAGGTGGATAGGAAGGCAGTTTGGGTGATGTAATGTTTGTTCTGTTCCTAATCTAGAGCTGCAACTTGGCCGGTCAGCCTGTAGGGATGGCAATGGGGCGGGTTTTTCGGGTTTCCCGCCCCTAATAGGTAGGGTATGGGGGAGGCTTAATAGGGTTAGGGGCGGGTATGGGGGAGGATTTCAAAACCCAAGTCGGGTTCGGGTCGGGTATGGCCTCTGCTAGTAGCCTAGTGCATGCACTTAGATGAAATTCAGACCACTTTCGAAGTGAAGTTTTATCTACAAGAGATTTCCAAACAAACATTGCATTGCCAGAAAGTAAAGAAGGAAACCAGTGAAGTTTCCAGCTTTCAGCACTTATATTGAGTTATTAAGCAACAATTAAGTACGACTTCATGATACGAAAAATAGAAAGAAGCAGCCCGGAAATAGATTTAAGACATGTACAGAAAGAAGGATGCGGAGAATCACAACAGCAACAATTAAATGTAGCTCTCAAGAAAACAGGTAGCTGAGATCAATGCATGACTTGCTTAAGATCCATGAAAGACTTTGCGCTTGACTAACGCAAGTACATAACTAGCATTTCCATATCCACATCAGCCCAAGTGGTCAAATATATTGTTGGTCGTAGTACATATCACGAACTGACAAAAATAAAATCATCAAAAATGCAAAATAATACCACCCATCTATAATCTTATGTTCCAATTGCCCTACTCACTCCTTAATCAACTTTCTTCCATGAAAAGAGATTAATACAACTAACATCAAAAGTTCGGGTCTACTTTGTCCTCTTTTTCGCACTTTCAATCTCCTCCTCAATCTACCATGTATCTACACAGTGCCGGTCATGAGCACAAGCCACCCAAGCAACCGCTTTGGGTCCCCAATTCAAGAGGCCCCGACTCAAAATAATAGCTTAGCATATATAGCCCATGTTGGTACCTATGTAGTACCGGTACGGACACGTGACACGGTTACGATACGATACGGGTACGGGGGTACGACAATTTCCAAAAATGTAGGGTACAGTTACAGGTACAGCTAGGGTACCTTGAATAAAAACATATTTTAAAAAATAGATTTTTAATAATTAAAAAAGAAAAAGAAGAAGAAGAAGAGTGAACAGCACTACAACATATTAATCCACATATTAGCAAATAAGTAGTCTAAGGAATTCTTAGCAAAAAAAAAAAAGTAGTCTAAGGAATAAACAACATTGTTTTGGTATTACAAGTCCACAACATTAAAGGAAAAAAAAAAACTTTAATAAAAAAGAAGAAGAAGAAGAAGCAAGTTCACTAAGTACTTACATAGTACCCACGAAGCACCCACGCCGTACCCCCATAGTTGTACCCCCATAGTTTTCAAAAAATGCAATCTCACCCCGTGTCGTACCCACGAAGTACTCATGCCGTACCCACGCCATACCCACAAAGCACCTGAGCCGGACCCAAGTTGAATCCTTCACTTAACAGTATCAAACATCGCTAGAGGGGTACCCGACACGTACCCAGGAGTATGGTACGGGTGTCGGTGTCCCTCAAGTACCCGGTATGGGTACTTCACTCAAAATGGAGTACCCATGCTTCCTAAGTTGGTACATGTCTAATAACAAGCAACTGCTTTGGGTCCTCCGTTCAAGAGGACCCCGACTCAAAATAATAGCTTAGTATATATAGCCCATTTTGGTACATGTCTAATAATTATTTTTTGCGACAAATGTCAGGACCGGCACTGCATCTACATAGTATCTTCACACTTAAGGACAACAATCCCACTGCATAGCAGAATTCATCAGTAGTACAGTAGTACTTCTATTAAGTAAAGTAATCACAACACGAAACCAACTTCTAAATTTGAGTGCATTGTCATAAATTGATATTTGAAATTTCAGTAGAAATACAAAGTTTGCTAAGCATCCATTAAAGTAACAAGAAGCTGCAATATAACTATCATGAGTATCACCTACTTAGTTCTCTGAAAAAACAAACTCTAGTTCAGATGTTCAATGCATAACATCAACTCAAGACTAGTATCAACTAGTACAAAACTCTTACCAATCATTAGAGACGAACGCAACCCGTCTTCTTCTCCGATGTCCTCTTCTGAATCACTGCCAACTTGAAGGCCAATAACCATGAATTCCATAACCTGTCTTCCAATTATCCAAGAACACAACCTTCTTCACTGCCCAAAACGAGACAACCAACCCAACAAACATAATCACTCTCTGTACGGTCCGATTCTTCACATGAACCAACACATGTGTCGCGAATGCCAACAACAACCCAACAATTGTATACAAAAACCCAACTGCATATCCTTCTGCTCCGAGCTGCATTCCAGAGCCCTGATAAAAGAATACCAATTTGGACGGATCTTCTCGGTCCGACATAAACATCGGCATTTTCCGAATTATGGTATGCATAGCCCCTGAAACACTGAAAAAGTAGATAAACACAGCGCCAGAGAGCCAAATGCTCGGCTCGTGCAAAAGGGTCTCTCCGGCGAGAACTTTCTTAACCAGAAACGGAGAAGCGATCAAGAATGCACCAACAATGAACATGATCTGGGTCTTGGAGAGAACCGGAGGACGGTGAATTGGGCCGACGGTGAGCTTGGTTTTGGACTCAATGAACTCGGACATGGACTCAGCGAGTCGAGAGAAGTCACCCGCGTCCATCTGTAAAGAATCGTCCTTGAGATTGACGACATCGGGACCCACTAGGCGGATGTGTGGGAGAGCGTTGACGCCGAACTGGGCGAACGTGGATTGCGATTCTTTGAACTCGATGTCGCAGAAGAAGAGTTTGGATTTGGATGATGGGTTTTGTTTGTTGTTGTATATGAAAGAGGATGCGAGGAGAGAGAATTCGGATCGGAGGTCTTTGAGGCGGAGTTCGGACTTGTCGTGGAGTTGGGTGGCATCGAAGAAGATGAGGAGAGAGAAAGTGCGGGGGGACTTGTTGGAGGTGATGAAGCGGCTGATGAGGTGGTCGTTCAGGTGGATGAGGCCGCCGGATTGGGATTGAGATTGGAGGGTTTCGAGGTCGGAGATTAGATCGGAATTGGAGTCGGCGGAAGTGGTGGGAGAGAAGAGAGTGATGAGAGAGAAGAGGGTTATGGAGATGAGGAATAGATGGGTTGAAGACGATCTGGGTGTTGTTGCAGAGATCGCCATTTTGGGTCTGTGTCTGTGATTTGGGTTGTGAAACTAGCGAGCAAAAGGCTTTTTTATTTCCGAGATTTTGACTTGGAGAAGACCTGTTTGCTCTTTTTATTCTTTAGAATTGTATGTTCCAATTTTTTACCCAATTTTTTTTTTTTTTCATTGAAAGAAAATGAATATTATAGTAAGAGTAATATTTGGGGCACTAACAACTTCCACTAACACTTATTAACACATTTTATCTTTTTTCTAGTGGTACTGTGGGGTCCGCAGTGGATCCCGCAGTACCACTAGGAGAGAGATAGAGTGTGTTAGTAAATGTTAGTGAAAGTTGTTTGTGCCCCTAGCAAGACTCATTATAGTAATACAAGGCCACAAGGGTACCTCTTTGGACACAAAAGTTCTCACAAAGGGATTCACAAAAAAGTCTTATCTCTCTTTCAGTGATATTGTAGGATTTCTTGAAATTATCGAACTTTAAAGTACCACTCAGAAGAGAGATAGATTCTGTGAATCTCTTTGTGAGATCACTTTGTGTCCATAGAGTTACTTGTAGTACAATTTAATTTGTAGAAATTTAGGCAAAAATTTAATGTTCAATTTGATTCTTATTTTATTAAAAAGTCCATAAAAAAGAAATTTTACTTGATATTTTATGGTCAAGGATTATTAATTGTCCTCAACTCTAAAGTAAAATGATAGGATGGACCTAAAATTGAATCCTACTTTTGGTTTGTGAATTCATAAATGAAAAATGAGGGGATTTTTTTTTTTTTTTCTTTAGTGTTTGTTTAAAAAGTGACAGTGTGAGACAACTTGTTAATATAGTGCAATTATTCTATGTTTGGTTTGTGAATTTATAGAAGAAAAACGAGGAGAAAGTAATTTATTTATTTTTAGTGTTTTTCTAAAAATTGACCTACAATATTTTAATTTATTTTTACCATATTTTCTTCTTCTACTTTTTTTCAAATTTTATCATTGTTTTTTTATAAATCAAACAAAAAATATGGATTTTCATTACTAATTCCATTTCTTCCCCTCGTTAAATCTATGATTGAACTGTATTTTAGTAAGAAATATTTGGGTGACAAATGCTTTTTATTGTTAGAAGTGAGAAAGAAATAATGAATTGTATTGAATGATGTGATTTAAACCTTACAATGAGTAGCCTTTATATAGGCCAAGAGAGAATCCTAAAAGGAAAAGAAAAGTACCTAGGCTAGTAGTACAACTGGTATAGTACAATTGATAGTACAATGTATCTAGACAGTAAATATAGTAAGATACAATAGGTACAAGAATGTAGACAAATATTCTAACATTTTTCTAACAGCCCCTCTCAAAGCCAAGGTGGTAGAATGGAAACCAACTTGAGTTTGAAAACTAAATCCTGAAGACGTCCCGGTGGATAAGCTTTGGTGAATACGTTAGCAGTCTGATCGGTGGAGGAGACTGAGTTAAGTCTAATAGTACCACAAGAAAGATGATGACGAACAAAATGATAATCGATCTCAATGTGTTTTGTACGTTCATGGAAGACATCATTGTGAGCAATTTGAATGGCACTTTGGTTGTCACAACTGATGGTTGTAGCAGTTGTGGTTGTAGCAGTTGGATGATTTACCCCCATGTCCTCAAGTAACCAGCGTAGCCAGAGAAGTTCTTGAGTGGTATCAACAAGGGCACGATATTCAGCTTCTGTACTAGATCGGGCAATAACAGTTTGCTTCTTACTACGCTAGGAGATGAGAGAGTCACCCAAGAAGAAGCAATACACAGTGGTGGAACGACGATCAGTAGGATCTCCTGCCCAGTCTGCATCTGAGTAGGCACGTAGCTTAAGAGATGAGTGAGCAGAGAAGTGGAGGCCATGAAATAAGGTCCCTTTGATGTACCTGAGAATGCAGAGAACTACTGCATAATGAGGAGATCGAGGAGCAGATAAAAATTGACTTACAATATGGACATCATAGGAGATATCAGGTCTAGTAACTGTTAGATAAACAAGACTCCCAACAAGCTGACGATATAGAGTAGGATCATCCAAGGGTACACCATCCATAGGAGTGAGCCTACAGTTAGGCTCGAGAGGAGTGATACTTGTCTTGTTGTCTGTACGTCCCGCCCGTGTAAGCAAGTCTGAGGCATACTTGGCTTGAGAGAGATAATATTCATCAGAACTAGAAGTGATCTCAAGGCCCAGAAAATAGTTAAGTTTGCCGAGATCTTTCATTTCAACATGTTGGCTGAGATGGGTTTTGAGATCCAAGATTCCAGATGTATCATCTCATGTGATTATCATGTCATTCACATAGAGGAGAAGTAGAATAATGCCCTGGTTAGCTCTGCAGATGAAAAGAGCTAAATCATAAGAGCTGCATGTGAACCCAAAGCGCTCAACAATGCTGCTGAACTTTACAAACCAAGCTCGAGGAGCTTGCTTGAGACCATATAGAGCTTGGTGGAGCTTGCAAACTTGATGAGGATGATGATGATAACCAGGAGAAGGACACATATAAACTTCTTCAGTGAGGTCACCGTTGAGGAAGGCAATTTTGACATCCATTTGGAATAAGTCCCAATGGTGAACTGCAGCAACTGCAATGAGGCTGCGAACAGATGTGAGACAGGCAACGGGGGCAAATGTTTCCTCATAATCAATCCCATACTCCTGAGTAAAGTCCTTGGCTACTAGGCTGGCTTTGTAGCGATCAATGGATCCATCTGATTGAGTTTTGATCTTGTAAACCCACTTGCATCCCATAGCATTCTTGCCACTTGGCAAGTCCACCAAATCCCATGTGTGATTTTGTTCAACTGCAGTCAATTCATCATCCATTGCTTTCTGCCAAAGAGGATTGGAATTGGCCTCATGGTAAGATTGAGGCTCATGGTGAGAGAGAATTGTAGAAAAACAATGGTAATCCCGAAGATGAATCGGAGGAGTTTTAACTCGGTCACTACGTCTAGGAAGAGGGTCAGGGTCTGATGTAGACCCATCAGATGGAGCAGGCAGTTCAGTAGAGACTGTGGTGGACAAATCAGATGAAGAGTCTGTAGATGTGGATGTGAGTAGAGGGGCATGCAAAGATACTAATTCAAAGTAAGAACTTGTATCAGGGGTGTCAGGAAATAGATTTACTGAGGGGTCAGTGAAGTGGAAATGATTACTGGCAGGAGATAGATGAAACTGGGACATGGATGAGAACATTTTATGTTCCCAGAAGACATCATGACGAGACACACGAAGATGCTTGGAGTAAGGGTCCCAACATCGATAGCCTTTGTGTTCAATACCATACCCCAAGAAATAACATAAGCGAGCTCGAGATTCTAGTTTTGTGCGCTCATGTGGCTGTAGTAAGACAAAGCAGGCAGAACTAAAGACTTTAAGGGTAGTATAGTCAGGAGGGTAGTTATATAGACGCTCATATGGTGACTGATTTTCAGTAGTGGGAGAAGGGACACGGTTCATGGTATAAATGGCAGTGAGGGCAGCCTCTCCCCAAAATTGTTCAGGACATGAAGCAGATGTGAGAAGAGCTCGAACAGTATTAAGAATATGTCTATGTTTACGCTTGGCTCTCCCATTTTGTTGGGAGGTGCCTGGATAGGAACGATGGAGAAGAGTGCCATGCTGGCGAAGAAAATTTAGAACACCTTTTTCTTTGTATTCTTGGGCATTATTAGCTCGAAACACTTTGATATTGCAAGAAAATTGAGTTTTGATCATATTAGCAAAATCAAAGTAAATCTGGGGTAATTCAGATCGATTTTTCATTAGAGATAACCAAGTGTATCGTGAAAAATCATCGACAAAGATTACATAATATCTAGATCCTCCCATTGTGACAGTTGGAGAGGGACCCCAAACATCAGAATGAATTAGATCAAAAGGTGCAGAGGAAACAGAGTCACTGTTATTAAATGGTAAAGTTGGTTATTTAGCAAGTTGACAAGGTAAATAATCAATATTTTCGACTTTAATTGAACCTAACTGACCACTTGACACTAAGGATTTTAATAGACTTAGTGAAACATGACCTAAACGAAAGTGCCAGAAGTGAAAAGGTGGGGTGGACGATACTGAAGCTGCAGTTTGAGTTGGTAAAATGAAGTGTGATGGAATATGGAGATTGTTAAGTTCAAATAAACGTCCTATTTTACAATCTGTCCCAAGAGTCTGTCCCGTTTTTGGATCTTGTACTAGACATCCAGAATTAGAGAAAGAGACGGTAAGTTCGAGTTCACACAATTGACCAACAGATATGAGATTTAATGTGAGTTTAGGAATAAGATAAGTGTCATGGAGAGATGTATGAGTGGTGGAGACTTGCCCTATGTGACTGACGTTCATACGGGAACCATCAGCTGTGTGTATGGATGGTGCATTAAGAGTAGAATGTTTGGTAGAGAATTTAGTGGGATCAGAGGTCATATGGTTACAGCAACCAGAGTCAAAGAACCAAGAAGATGTACCTAAGGCAACAAATAGAGTAGTAGGAGACGTGTTACCAGAATGATCAAGAACTCTTTTGATGATGTCCACAAGGAGGGAAGCGGAGATGGATGAAGGGTTAGACGACTTAGAAGATGACGACCCCTTGGTAGAAATAGCAGTGAATGATGTTGAACAACCTCGGGACCGATTATCCTGTGAATATCTGGTAGGATTCTCATTGCAATCAGCAAGATAGTGCCCTGGTCTACGCTTGTGACAGAAAGCACACACTCTGATAGGACAATGCAATAGAATATGTCCTGATTTGTGACAATATCGGCAGGAAGGATTTGTGAGAGGCTCCATGATGTGTGACATGAGTCTGAGAGTGGTAGAATTGATCTGGGTGGCAGTGGTCGAGTGGTGATCTGACGGAGGGAGCATGGATGAAGAAGTGGCAGCCGGGCAATGGAGGCAGCGGGGTGGTGGTGATCGGCGGCAGAGGTGGTAACCGAGCAGCGAAGGCGGTGACAGTGGCAGAGCCCAAGTTGAGGCGGCGAGGTGACCGGAAGGAGGACGTCGGGCAGAATAGATTAGGGATGGCAACGGGGCGGGTATGGGACGGGGGCATTATTTCCCACCCCACCCCGAGCAACTGGAATGCCCTCCCGACCCCGCCCCGATTAACCTCCTGCTCGTCCCACCCCCGACCCCATTTGATGCAACCAATCCCACTCCCGCCCCGTCCCACCCCCGAAAAGTGAATCTCAATATGAGCACGTGAAAGTTTTAATTTCCTTGAAATCAAATTTCACTTTTGGTACATACTTTCACATGTACTGACAATAGAAAGTAAAATTTTTAACTCTTTGTGCACACAAATCTAAGCACATTAAATGATAACTGACAACAAGGTCAAACTTAGCATAGAGAGTATTTGACTACACTAGCGGCTGTTGCTTTATAGAGCAAAGTCTCTGTGCCAAATGTTGAGTTTCTTCGACGTGGGACAACAAATACATCTGTGATATATAATCGGGTAACCGGGGCGGGTGGTCCCCTAACCCCGACCCCGACCCCGACCCCGACCCCGACCCGAACCCGACTCGGGTTGCAATGTTTCACCCCATACCCGCCCCTATTCCGTTTAGACCACCCCTATACCCTGCCTATTAGGGGCGGGGCGGGGAACCCGGAAAATCCACCCTATTGCCATCCCTAAAGTAGATATGGATGATGGTAGCCGAGCAGCGGAGGTGACCGGGCTGAGGCGGCGCGATTACGAACTTGAGGCAACTACAAGAAGGATTTCTGATGTAGAGGATTCACTATTGTGATAACCACAGAGCATACTTTCCTTTTGAGAGGCCATTGGGAGGAAGAAAAGGCCACCAGGAGCTTATAGCTCTGATACCTTGTTAGAAGTGAGAGAAATAATGTATTGTATTGAATGGTGTGATTTAAACCTTACAATGAATAGCCTTTATATAGACCAAGAGAGAATCCTAAAAGGGAAAGAAAAGTACCTAGGCTAATAGTACAACTAGTAGTACAACTGATAGTACAATGTATCTAGACAATAAGTATAGTAAGATACAATAGGTACAAGAATGTAGACAAATATTTCGACATTATTTTGACATTTACAAACACACTCTATCTCTCTCCTAGGTGGTACTGTGGGGTCCGGATGATTTCAGTGGACCCCATAATGCCACCCAAGAGAGAGATAGAGTGTGTTTGTAAAAAGTGTTTATCACCCTAACATTATTGTTTTGGTAAAGTTTCAAGTTTTCACAATTGAGGTTTTGACAACTGTGATGAGCGTTCCACCCCTCAGTATCACTTTGTGTCACGCCCCGGCGTAGCAAAATAAGGAAAATTTTTCATTTCCGTTTTGGACCCGTAGGTCATGACAGTTGATGGATCGCTTGTCCTGTACTTAGCTTAACATGTACCAGTAAAAGCAACAGGAAAGATAATATTAAACATGTAACAACTTCAAATATTACATAGGCTTAAGTTCAAATATCCTTAAGGCACAGACCGCCATAATCAAATAAAAACATTATCCATATCCTTATTACAACTTTATTTAAATTATAAAAGTAGCGATGTAGGCTCCTCTAGCTGGCATAATCATATTGCCCTGCATAATCATTTTCTGAACATTTGGATGTCCAGGACAAAATAAAGTCATCAGCTAATGAAAGCCGAGTGAGTATAACGAACACACAAGCAATGTATGTAAAAGTACATTAACAGTTATTATAATGTTCGATACCTTAGAGTGTGATAAATCCATTATTCCAATCGTCGCATGATAACAATTAATAACCGTGTGAATAATGAATAATTAAGACCGTGCATGAACCATGAAATCATCTTATCTCACTGACTCTTTTATCTCGATCACAATCTCTTGACTCATTCGGTCCACCTAGAACCATCCGGCACAATGCCGTTAGTTTAGAAGGTCTGTCGATATGCCTGCCGTATTTAAGTTGGCCTGGACATACCTAGACATTCAAGGTTATAATAACCTGTGGAATACTTTAATTAATCTACCGTATCTGAAGCGGCCTGGAATAATTTAAAGTTACCACCAGACTGACCTACCGTATCAAAAGCGGCCTGGGCTCAGCCCTCTTAATTAATCTACCGTATCTGAAGCGGCCTGGAATAATTAAGGCTATCACAAGACTCTGATTGACCTACCGTATCAAAAGCGGCCTGGGCTCAATCCTTCTTAATTAACCTACCGTATCTCAAGCAGCCTGGGATAATTAAGGTTACTCGTCCCGAGACATTCTCACAACATATATGCTGACCAACGACCCCTTTCCATACATGCCAACTCGACTATGCAATGCGTAACTTGTTCTATTTACTATTTTCTTTATCAGGGCAGTGGTTGTTTTAAATTCGTAATTTTCATCAAGTAAGCCAATTTATCTCAGTTTGTTCTTAGGAAGCTGACGGCGTAATTTTCGGAGTCATAGAATTATTATTACAAATTTCAGAAGATTAAAATAGCATATAAATTTAGCCATAAGGCCCTTCTTAATGACATAAATATATAAAAGTAAAGGGTACATGCTTTGACATTTTAATAAAGACAAGTCCTCAAAATACAATTCCTCTATTTTTCCATAATTTTGGGAATACTACGAATATCTGAATAATTAAAATACCAGTTAAATAGCCACTAATTATTTTATTAAAAGCATCAAGTTCTAGTTTTATAGTTTGATAATTCATACAACTATATAAAATGACCTCTAACATGTTAACAATAATAATATAAAATTTAATAGGGTCAATAAGTATTTCTAATACTTATTTTATACATATAAATTAATTTATCATGAAATAAATAATAAATATAATTTTGCATTACTAAACAAAATTTCATAAAATAAAAATATTATTTAATAATATTTTCGAAATAAAAATATACTTAATTTAAGAATTATTCATTTATTTAAAAACAAGTATTTATCAAGTAAATCCATGTAAAAAAATATATATATCTAAGATGTACATATCAAGGGTTAAACCCTTGATCTCAAGGTTGATAAACAATGCACCAACCCACTCTGACACTTGTATCTTCGTTTTAATTTAAGCTAACAGAATTAAATATTTAAATACTCCTAAAAGGAATAAGTAACAAAATAATATGTAGCTAACAAGGTTTGAACCCCCAACCTCAAGGTTGGAAAACAATACCCCAAACCATTCTGTCAAAGTAAATCTTACTTTAAATCCACCAGAATTAAATACTTAACTACTACGAAAGTCAAGCTAATTTACAACAGTGCATCGTCTTCTCCAAATTTCTGCAACTTCTGGTTAAGGCTCCGTTTGGCTATGTTTTTAAAACTTCTTAAAGTTATTATATCTTTCTCGTTACTTATCGGATTGCGACGAGTCTTATATGAAAGTTGCTCGATTTTTCGCAAGGATTCCAAAAATCTAACTTATATATTCTGAATTTTAATTAAAAATCTCCAGAATTTTAAAGTTAGGGTAAATACACAATTTCACTTTTGGGGGTCAAGAACTCAACCAATCAACAAACTATTTATAAGGGAACCTACTATGATCATACACTTTTATTTTCAATTTACGGAATTAGTTTTCGTTAACATTTTTGGTACCGCTAATTTTGGACCTCCATGGCTATATATACGTATATAGGCGTCTATACATACTTTTGATTCCCCCGGCTTGTGTGTAATGACAAATACTACATTATGAGTGGGTTCGAGAGACTCACCGAGCGTTAGTTTGAGCGGCGCGGCTTGCCGAAGAAAAGACGAAAATTTCCGAAATATAAGCTTCAATGGCTATGGAGCTCTTGTCACTTGCTGTGATGTTATATATATATGGATCTCCAGCAGATTGTATATGTGTGTTTGTGCTTGAGAGTGAGGGAGGTTAATAGAGCTTGAGAGGTATATGTGGGTGTGTATATATATATGATCCGAGAGAGAGAGAGAGAGGAAGAGCTTTTGAAAGCTTAGGCTTCCAAATGTATGTGTATGTGAATATACTGAGAGTAATGCCAATGATTACTAATATGGGTCCCTTTCATTTGTGTGATTATGTTAGTATATATAGGCAAGGTAATGATTCTTGTAAGTGTGAACATAGATAATGCTTTCAGCATTATTGCCCATTTGCTCCATAAACCATTGGATGCAATTATGAGAAGAATAAAGAAACTCTTTGATGATTGATGTGGATATGTATATGCCGAGAGTGAGAGGGAGAGCTACTGGAGTGCTTTGAAAATTATATATAATAGTAAGTAATGCTATGCTTGTGTGAATTGCTTTGTTGAGAGTCATGATTGTGTTTGCAAAGTGTGAATACACTTATAGGGAAGACAATCATGAGCTTTGCAAGTTGCAAGCTCATTTATTTGAAGGTGATGATGGCGAGAATATTAACAACTGGTGAGTTGATTGATACAGTCAATCAGATTGTGAATAATTCATCTGGTTAGTTAATCAGTTTGATCAGTTAGTTCAATTAGGTTGGTTCGGGTAGTCTAGAAAAATACCCCAAATAAATATTGAGAACCAAAAATGTAGGCAATGTGATAAAATATTTATTACTAGTTTTAATACCAAACTATGGGGTAACTTAGGGGCGCAGTCTTAAGCATAATAAATTCAATTAAAATTACTAAGGGGTCACAAAATTAATGTCATTGGGTTAACAACTACTAAAACTAATATATAATATTTATAGAAATAACATCACTATAAAAATGATGTACCGTTAGTAAAATAAGATTGGCATTGCTTTTGTATATAACAACATAGTTATTATTTATTCATGCACATAATACCACAACTAGATTAAATATAAAGTAATAGAAATAAAAACTGACATTTTATTTATTATTAGGGGCGCGAAAATACAGGTTGCTACACTTTGCTTGCACATCGAAACAATGTTGATGTGTAAGCATGTACACAGAGATACATATTTTAACAAGGGAGCTTTTGGCTACAGCTCTCTCAAATAAAATCCTTCCAAGCTAAAATTCATGTTACTTTCTTTAACACATTAGTTCCATTCTATACGTAAACAACTTCAAATTGCTATAACTTTTCATTAAATTTGATATTTTGAAATCAGTAAAATGAGATCTATCAAACAAGAACAATAATGACCATGAAATACAGTTAACAAATATGAAAAACTGTGTTTTTTCGCATAAATATAATAAAACATATTTATTTCGTAAAATTGGCACCAAATGCACCATAGATGCATAGATCTTGAAAAAATACAAAATGATAATAATAATAATAATAATAATAATAATACGCCCAAATAGCCCAAAAATTGTGAAAGTTGTGGTGGTTTAAGTTCTGCAAACAAATAATATTATCTGTTAGACAGATAAAATCTCAAAATCAAACTATAACTTATCTTTTTTTTTGTAAAATTTTCAAAGCGAATGCATAGATCTTAAAGAAATACATAAAATACAACCAAAAAAATAAAAATAAAAATCGTCGCAATAGGCCAAAAACATGAGGAAATTATCATCATTTTTGTAATATTTTCTGTTTACGAACAGATAATATTATCTGTTTTTGTCTGTCAGATAGAGTTTTCGCTGAAAAAAAAAAAAAGGGTAGCGAGGGGCTTTTTAAAAAATGGCCAAATCGCATAATTTTCTTTGACTAATACACATAATTTTTAGGGGTCTATGACCTAATATCCCTTTAAGTAATGACATCTTATTGAGACAACAAGAACATCAAAATAACCCTTACATCGAACATTTTTTCTCCTAAAGTCACTAAATTATTCAATTAAAGTTTTTCTTAAAGTTTAACAGTTTTCTTAAATCAAGCCATGAGAGAAATGAATCAAACTTGGCAGACTTCCAAACTCAATATTTTGTCAAAACTCAATAATGAAAACAGGGAAACATAAAATTCCAATTCATTGCAGTTAATATCATTATTTTCCATAAACAAGGCAGAGCAACAGTCCATAATCCTTACAGCCACACATGGGGATGCACTTAACTAGGACTGCAAACACTGGTTGTACCTAAACGCTTAAACAAGAATAGAGCACAACTTTAACAAAGATGAAAAGTGGTAAGTTAACAAAGATTGGAAACACACACAGGCAATAGGCATATATTCAGGAGCTCTATATCTACACATTCAATATGGCAGCGGTCGGAACTCGGAGATCAATCTGCCGCCAATGATGTGATTTTTTTAAAAACCATGAATCTTGATGCGTTCCTTCTTCACAATCCCAGCCTGTATGACAGAATCAAATCAAAGCAGAACCTTAGTCTTTGTTTGATCTGCGGATTTACAGCAGGAAAGGGAAAAAGGAAACGGAGAAGGCAAAAAATAAACCAAAAAAAAAAAAAAAAGGGGGGGGAATTTTGTCCTTGTGCTTTGCAACTGTTTGCTCCCTGCTTAAATTACATTAGAAAATTTCAAAATATATTAGGAACTCTAGACAAGAGGACGGGGTGACTCGCAAATTTCAAAATATTTCGGTTATTTTATTACCTTATTTAATTTCACTTCTCGCAACTAAAGAGAAGTGTCTTCCTCAGTATTTTATTTTTTTCTTTTGCCCAATAAATCCACAAATCAAACAACGGTTTATTAGCGCACAAACCAAGGAATCATTTCAGTAAAAAAGAGAACTAGGAAAACTGCACAATTTATTAGTAAAGGTTGAAATAAGGCCAACACACAGAAATCCAGGTTTAACTCTGAGGCTAGCCACCTTTTCTTTCAGGTTGGCCCTTCCTTTCCAAATACCTCAAATGGGTGGGACCCAAAAGTGGGTATTTGCAGGGCCGGTCCTGAGATTCCTAAAATTTGTCGGGGCCTCAAGCAAACTTTAAAACAGGGCCCCTCTAGACCTCTCTATACATAAAGTTTCATAAGCACATAATTTTATAAGTGCAAAATAATTTTATTAAAATGAGAGGATAAGCACATAATTAAAGTGTTCCAAGCAAGCTTACATCAAAGTAAATGTGACCGCCTTGCATTTTGAGCTGCAAAAGTATCAATTAAAGGGTTCCAATCAAGCTTCTCCAACAATTTTTTTTCAATTGATATCATAGCCAATCCATTCAATCTCTCTTGTGACATTGTCGACCGTAGATACGATTTGATCAACTTCAACTTTGAGAAGCTTCTCTCAGCAGATGCGACAGTCACTGGTATAGTCAATAATACTCTATAAGCAATCCAAGCATTTGGAAAACAATAATCTAGCCTCTTTATAAAATTTAATACTTCAACTGCCTTTCTTGTTCCTCTTGGTAAAGCTTCTCTTAAGATTTTGAGTTCTGAAAATAATTCTATCCCATTAATATCAGAAACCATGTCATGCTTTAGGAGATCTTCAAGGTTAATACATGAACACTTCAAACTATCATTATCTGCAGACTTCAACCTCTCCAAATTAAACAAGAATCCAAAAGAATCATCATATTGTTGAAATTGTTCAAATCTACTCTTGAGTGAAGAAAGGGCTTGATCAACTATGTATATGAAGTAATTGACTCTAAATGATTCTTCGGCTGATTGTGTCATCTCTTCACTACCACTCTCATCAAATTGTTTCTTTCTACGAATGACACGCCGTTCACGAAAAATAGGTTCAACTTCCATTCTAATTGCAATCTCTTTAGCCTCAATCATAGCTTTTTCAAATCCATTTTCTCTATATCTTTCAAAAAAACATATGAGTCCTCTTAATAGATCTATAGCAACATCAATCTGCATGTCCTCTGTTTGCATGATTTTGCTTATTTTGTTAACAGCATTCAATAGGATCAGGTTTTGGTGTACTTCTATAAAAGTTCCAAACAGATGAAGGATAAAAGAAAGGGGTCACCTTTATTGTAGTTTCTTCTCTATATCTATCTATATATAATCTACAACTTGTATGCATTATGTACAAACTCTTAGATGGTCAAAATAGTAATTGCTACAGCATTAATACCTTATTACCTTACTATCAAATATAGACATTATTACCTTAGTGCCACATATAGTAAAACTGAAAAATTAAGTACCGAAGTTTTACACTTAGCAAAAATGAAAAACTTCCAACTGTTAAATCTTTTCTCAGTGGCTAATGACTATTCAAAGAGTAAGAGAGATGGTCTTTGTATCTATATTTTTGTATATATGGAAAAGTACTTTAATTGGAAACTCAGATTTGTATTTATAGAAGTGCATGTGGCTTTTTCCAAAAAGTCACAATTCTTTCAAAGAGTTATGACATTATGTCTTGTAGTGGAAACTGGAAAGTGGAAAGTCACAACCACTCAAAGTGGTCTTGCGCAGATTGTGAAAGAATTGGGTCTTATAGTGCAAAAGTCACAACTACTCTTAACCCAATTCAATTTTAAAATGAATAAATCTTCAAATCACTCTCTGAATGATTGATCAGTTCACCCAAAAAAAAGTAATTTGAACACAACATCAAATCTGAGTGAATACACAATACTCACCTTCACCACACCATGAGTCCTGAATCTCCTGATTGTTCTAAAATCTGAAGAAAAAAAAGAAGTTAGGAAGATAATCAAGAAATTAGAAGAAAACTTATAAAAGATAAGAAAAAAAAAATTAGGGTTCAATACAGTATTTAGTATTACAGTGAATACACAATACTCTTATACTCACCTTCAGGCTTCACTTGGTTCACCACACCATGAGTCCTGATTGTTCTAAAATCTAAAGAAAAAGAAATAGTTAGGAAGAAAATCAAGAAATTAGAAGAAAACTTAGAAAAGATAAGAAAAAAAAAAAGTTAGGGTTCAAATGTTCAATACATCAATATTACAGTGAATACACAAATACAATACTCACCTTCAAGGCTTCACCACACCATGACCAAGAGGGAGGGGCCGGAGGGCCGGCCGTCGGAGGGATTGACTAGGGAGACCGGAGACGAGAGAGTTGGAGAGACGATGGTAAAGTGAGACTGTGATTCTGTGAGAGACGATGAGAGAGGGAGAGGAGTGAGAGATGTATGTCACGTATGTAATATGTTACATACTTACATATGTATGGGGCCTATGGGCCTTTGTTTCTCTATCTCTTAGTCTCTTAAGTATAGGTGGTAAAAAAAAAAAAAAAAACTGAGGCCCAAGGCAGCCGCTTGGGCCGCCTGGCCCAAGGGCCGGCCCTGGGTATTTGAGTACAGTAGTAACATATTTACCTGAACAAGAAAGGTTGAGATGAGACGTTCTTTCGCTGGTCATCTTGAAGTTGGATTACCTAAATACGTCAACGAGTTTTTTAGAAAACGTAGAAGAAACATAAAAACCCAAATGAAGAAAATAAAATAGAGTAGTATAATTTAACAATGTAAAACAAGAGCTCACCTTTCCCAGCTCTGGGTCTTGGACAACAGTACCATTGCAGTAAAACTCCTTCTTAAGGTCCTTGAGTATCTTATTGTAGCTGAATTCCTTCTTTAAACCCTGGACAATGGTCAGGCTTTTCCTACCATTGCGCTGCTGTATACGGATATGCACGTACTCCTTTGAACCAGTGCTTGAGTCCTCAGCATTTGCCTCTGCAAATGGATCTGCACATACATACAGAGAACACCAAAATCACTCTAATAAGACTGACTGCCCAAGGAAGGTATATATGAATACAAAAAGCAGCAAAAGATAACAATTGTTTGTTTGTTGTAAATTGACAAACATTTCATTGTCATCTCTTCTAGTGCAGGGTATGCTAACTAATCATCCCACACAAAGTTATCAAATAGTGAATTGAATCGTGAATCGGTTGGCCATAATTCAAATCCTGAACGGTAAGATTCACTTTTTAAAAAATTGGTTAATTACATTTTACCCACCTATGGTTTGGCCCATTTTCACTTTAACACCCCCTGTGGTTCAAAGTGAACACATAACCCCCTTGTGGTTTTAGACTAAAGTGAAACTATTAAGATTTCTCTCAAAATAGCCCCATATGAAGATTTAGTGTTAAAATTAGCCTCACATAGAAAGTTTAAGTGTTAAAATTAACTGTACATAGGCAGTTAATCCCAAAATTAGCCCTCCCATAGGGATTAAGTGTTAAAAATTAGCCCCACATAGGTGGGCTAAATGACAACATTAACTCCACATAGAGGATTAACCCCAAAATTAACCTCCCAAAGGGGGCTAAGTGTTAATATGTTTAGCCAATTTTAGAGTTTTTTCATCAGCTTCGAGGGAAATCTTAATAGTTTCACTTTAATCCGAAACCACAGGGGGATTAAGTGTCCACTTTTGAACCACAGGGGGTAAAGTGAAAATAGGCCTAACCACATGGGGTAAGTGGTGCACAGAAAATTGTGAAAATAGGCCTAACCACATGCTGTGTAAGTGGTGCACAGAAAATTGTGAAAAATTCAAATAACATAAGATACATGCATTTAAAGCACAATGTGTCAAAAAGTGTGTACACCTAGCATTATTGATCTACTTAAAGTCCAAAATGATTGACATTGTTTATAAAAGGGATTAAAATGACCGATACAAATTAAAGTCGTCACTAGGGGTGGGCAAGTAGTTCGATTAACCGAAAATCAAACCGAACCGAACTAAATATCTATTTTAGTTTAGATATTTTAGTTAAAAATTTCAGTTCGGTTATCGGGTACCCTATAGGTAAAACCTAACTGAACTAAAAAAATGAATTAACATTAATATATATTATATATAATTATATATAGTAAAATTATAAGTATTTTTACAATTGAAAATAAAAGAAAAATATGTTTTCTTTGCAATATGGAAGAAAAGGGGGGAAAAACACAAAAAGTTGCGCAAAAAGGAAAAAGACTAGCCATTTTGATTATTTTTTTTACAATTCGGTTAGCCAAATTTTAAAACCGAGCCGAATTAAAACTTTTGGTTTACCGAATCGAATACGCCGAAATATATTTCGGTCGGTTGTCGGTTCCGAATTCCTCCAATCGAATCGAACAAAGCCTCAACGAAATATGGCCAAAATCGAACCGACCGAATGCCCACTCCTAACCGTCACCATCACATTTTTTTTCGAACCAAACAACACCATATCCCTTCTCTATCCTCTATCCCTTCTCTCAGTTCAAACGCCATATCCCTTTTCTCTCCTCTATCCCTTCCTCTTATGAGCAGTGATGTACTTAAATTTGCATCTTATACGTGGTTTTCTAGACATCAATAGACCTACTTGATAGGATGTCAAAATGATCCTACCATTATTATAAAGCGCAAAACAATGTTATAGATTTTCTAGAGAGAGTTAAGATGTAATTTGTTGCCCTAGCCGCCTCCTTCCTCTTCCCCGCTGTTCTCAACATCCTTCTCTGAACCCCCCCCCCCCCCCCCCTCTCTTTCTCTCTCTCTCTCTAGATCTTTCTCTCTCTCTCACCCTCTTCCTCTATGTTTTGTCCCAATCCAAATGAGGGTCTGTTTGGCTCATCCGCTTCCTCTGCGAAGCTTTTCACCTTCCTTTGAAGAGGTTGCTTTCCTTATCTAGCATGGTTTCTCTTTGGGTTCAAGATGGTAGATGTTGCCCAGACCAGTCTTGCAACAGTAGATTGGCTTTTTGGTCTTCATTGGCTTATGATTGGTGGCTTTGGAGCTCTCTTCTACAGTTGTGTTGCTTTCCATGGTACAACTTTTGCTACCATGGAAGCTTTTCAAGCAACTTCGGTTGCCTCCTTTGGCGAAGCTTCTTCATTTGTTCGGGTTTGGCTTTGTGCCGTCTTCTTTCTTTGGGTGGTCTTTACCATCTACAAGTTTGAAGTTGTCCTAGGTTCCGAATTTCTCTACGCGGTGGTTCTTGTGGCGTAGTGGTGGATTCCTCGTGCAGTTGGCGGAGTACTATTTTCTGCGGTCGCTTATGCTTCCTTATCTATTGTACATTTAGTTATTTTGCTTTTGCTTGTTATTTTCTTTATTTTTGTTGCTTGTTTGGTTTTGTAATAACCTGCATTTTCATCTAATTGCATTGTCATATTTTAAATTAAATATACATGGTCTGCTTTTATTTTAATCCTTATGTGTAGAATTTATTTCTCGCTTAATTTCATGTTTGAATTCTTATCGGGGCCAAACCGTAATTCCTATAAATATAGTAACGCTTATGCTGGATTTCAAATCTGTATTTCAAAACGGTGGAGAAGTTTACTTTTGACTAAACCAGTATTTTTATAAAACCGGGCAATCGATTCTTACACTAAAATGAAATTTCTGTATTTTTGTGGTGACCACCGCGCCCCGAAAATACCAGTTTACTTCCAAAACTGTCCACGCTGTGTGAACTTCCACAGATTTTGGAAGTGACTGATTGGGCATTTGCTTTATATCTATTTATGGCAACTAATGATTGCCTTAGGCCTTGTTTGGTATATATAGCTTGTGTGTGTAAATGTTGTGCCTAAAGTTGCAATTCCCAAACAACACTAGTTGGCCCCTACTAATCTATGCTTGGCTCTTGGTTGAGCTGGGGAGTTAACCATTTATGTATATACGTATGTATATAGTTATAGCAGCTCATGTTTAGGCTGTGCACTTCATGTATATTAGTTAGTTTAACTAAATTGAATTAAAAGTAATTTGTAGAGTAAACTTGAAACAACTTGGGCACCAAGTTGTAGTTTGCTATTTATATCTCACACTCTCATTTCACAAGCTGCACAATTTCCTTTACAAACTAAAACTCAGAGATTTGGAGAGAAACACAGAGAGTTGATTTAGAGAGAGGAAGCTCATCACCATAGCTTGCAAGCTTTGATTGGATTTCTTATTTGCTTAATCTTGATTCTTTCTCAACAACTTCTTCCATCTCTATATCAGTGAGTATTCTAAACTCACTCTAGAATGTAAATTCATGCTTAGTTACTGAATTTGTGTATGTATTAATGATCCTCCATTGCTAAATTCGTCCATGGAAGCTTGAGCTTCAAAATCACAATTTTCCAAACTCAACCAAAATCCGTTGTTAGAATGAAATATGAAAGATTATACATCCTACATGCCATGTTTAAAGTATTAGAGTTTAATTTGATCACATGAGAAAGTATATAAGGAAATTAGTTTTGACATGTTTTGATTTTTCATGAAATTGGAGAGCTATAGTTTAAATCATGTTAAATTGATAATGGATTCTTAATCCTTGTGGAAAAATGAAGAAAACCATATACTATATGATCTATATACTTACAGATTTGAAATGGGTCAAAATAGACCCTGTTTTACTGAACAGAGCAGTTTCTGCGGGGAAGAAGAAGCCTCAGTAAAACTCGCGCCACGATCACGTGCGCGAAGATCGCGCGAACGGACCGCGCGAGAGACCCCTCGCGCGAGCGGCCTGCGCGCGCGATCCTCGTTTCCCCAGACAGACAGAAGAGTTTATATATATAAAATGAAATTTAGGCAGGTCGCGCAAGCGAAGGTCGCGCGAGGGACCTTTCGAGCGAGCGATCCGCGCGCGCGACCTTGGCTTTTTCAGACAGACAGAAAAGTTTATATAAAATGAAAATGGGGCATATCGCGCGAGCGACCCCTCGTGCGAGCAGCCCGCGCGCGCGCGATATCTGGCAGATTCTGGTTTTGTTTGTTTTGTGTTAAGGGATTGTTTGGTTCAACTTTTAAGTACTGTTAAGGTTCTGTTTGGGGAAAACTATTAAACAGAATCCTATTTGATTATGTTTGAACGAATAGAATGTGGTATTATGACTTATCAATCCCCGTACGCGCGTTGTTCCTTTAATTCAGCGTTTTGCTTATGTTTAAGTGCATGTCATTCATATGGGGTCAGTGGTACATGCATGTGGGTGTCAGTCGGTGTGGAAAAGAGTAATGGTAGTGTGGAAAGAGTATGAGATTGAGATTGAGATTGCGGTTGTGGTTGTGGTTGAGATTGCGGATGTGGTTGTGGTTGAGATTGCGGTGAGGGTATCTTTGAAATGCGACGATGGCAAATTTGGACACTCCCTGACGCCCATGGAAGCATTAAAGTGTGTGACGCCGAACTTGGACATTCCCTGGCACCCATGGTAGTGCTAAAGTGTGGCCTACGGACACTCCCTGATACCCGAGTCTGGATACTGCGTGAGGTTGCTCCGGTATTTGCATGGCGGTTTAGGTATTCAAAGTGTGAGGCAATGGACACTCCCTGGTACCCCGGACCAAAGTGTGAGGCAAACTGGACACTCCCTGGCGCCCCGTTGCTAAAGTGTGGCTATCTTAGTGTTTCAAAGATACCAGGAGTAAGATAGTGGGTTGTTGTGTCTGTCGAGAGAAAAGAGTCGGCAAGATGAGTGTGGTGCATTGTCTCATACACGATCATATGCTTTATGAATGAATGACTTTCAATATATTCCTCGTTGGTTTATAAATTAAATTCTCTCTATGTCAAATTATTGATTTTACAAATCGAAGATGGAAAAAGGTAAATGAGTATGTTTTACATTTAAAGTTATGTTTTTAATACTCACCAACTTCTTGAAGCTGATGACGTTGATGCGTCCTGGACATTCGTGTTCAGGCTTTTCAAGTTATGAACAGGCTCACCAGTATGATTATGCTAAATGAGAACGGCGGCTTGAAGAAAATATGTTATATTCATTTCATGTTTTAAGTTATATGTTTTAAGTTTTAAACTGTTTGTTTTATAAGGATGACTGTAATAGACACTAAGTTATTGTTTTATTTTAAGGCGGTCTGTGCCTTTAGATGACCCCGTGCTGTAATATGTAATAAGTTAGAAAATTTTATAAGCCTTGATTGCTCTGTTCTGATTATTATGTTTTGTTGTTTGATGTTTGGGACGGAATCGATCCTTCAAACTGTCGCGACCTACGGGTCCATAAAGGAAATTAAACGCTTTTCTTATTTATGCTACGTCGGGGCGTGATAGGATTTAGTGGTATCAGAGCCAGGTTATTATTTATCTCAAGATAGTTTAGCCATGTTAGGGTTTACCAGTATAGACCCGATTCCACATTCCATTAAGTGTTACACACCCGATGATACGACAGGGAGGATAGACTCAGAACCCAAACGCCTAAGATTATTCTGTCCTGACTTAAGTAGTACCTTTTCAGGTATGGATCCAGCTCAGCCCCTGTTTGTACCTGATGCTTTTGGAGGGCATTGGGTTACTGTGGGAGCGATAGTGCCGGCTTCGGTGACCCTTTACTTCACTGCTGTTGGGCAGCGTGCAGCTGCTACCGTCGAGCTAGATCTCTGGCACCAGATTCACGTGTTGGATTGGTCGACCTGTCCCGTGCTCGCCTTGAGATTCTTTACTTTATAGAGATCCAGCGCTTAGTACTCGTTGAGATGGTTCGCTTGGTTAACAGCGATGCCTTCTATTTTCCCCTTGCGGTTCAGGTTGTGCAAGCCCACCTTGCATAGCTGGAGGTACCTCTACCGGTCGTCCCCGCTGTTGAGGATGACGGTGACATTGACGTTGTGTTCGCTCCTATTTCCGAGGACGCCGTGGAGGATGGCTTAGGATGGGAGGACTTTGCAGTCGACCTTGAGGAGGCACTTGCACTTGAGCCAGCCTTGCCTGAGGCAGATGCCCCTGGACCTGCTTCACTGATGACCTCTCATAGCTGTAACTTTGGGGCAGGCCCCTCTCATGTTCAGCGTTTTCATCAGGCCGACTCGCTTGATCTATTGATGACTACCTACGGCGATGACTGACCGTTTAGATATCGCCTTGTATATATTGACTATTTTGACTATTAGCTCTATCTCTTTTTGCAACTGTAATTATATGCATTAGAGTGTAGGGCAATGACCCATTTTTGTAACATTAACTCTTACATGCGTCCTAACCCATACAGGTAGGGTAGGCACTGATCTGACCATACATGCTTTTTGTATCAACTTGACAAGAAGTTATATATATAATATACTCTTTTGGATATTGTCGTCATTTGAATTGCTTCATAGTACTGTTGCATGCATGTTTCTCATTCTACTATCACTATCATGCATAGAATGGCTGGAGGACTAAGGAGGAATAGGAATTTGATCGAGGGAGCACCCGAGGCTGCCGATCCTACGGGGATGTTCAAAGCGTTTATCAGACGGTTGGAAAGAATCGGTAATACGAATGACAACCGACGAGACCGTCAAACTGGAGACAAATTGCTGGAGAGATTCCGTGCACTAAGGCCCGAGCAGTTTGCGGCTACCGCGGAACCCTGGAAAGCGGAACAGTGGTTAAGACAGATGGACCGCATGTTCGAGGCTGTCCAGTGCAATGAGATGGACAAGAGGAGGTTGGCTACGTTTCAATTGACCGATGCTGCCGCAGATTGGTGGGATTCGGTTATAGCTACTATCAGGAATAGAGCTGCAATGGGGATGACGTGGACTGCGTTCAAGGGGAGATTTCTGGAAAAGTACTTCCCGGCTACGGAGAGGCATAGAAGAGAGAAGGAATTCATGGATCTGACACAAGGAACCAAGTCGGTGCAAGAGTACACCACACAGTTCGAGAGACTGTCTCGGTTCGCTCCACACCTGGTTGATACTGAAGAGAAGAAGATCTGGAAGTATAACCAAGGGCTGACACCGCAGATTCGTCGCTTAACTCTCGGCCACCTAGATAAATCGTTTGAAGGACTTGTTGGTTTGACTACCGATCTGGAAGAGGATGCTCGAGTGAACCGTTAACAATTTGATTTCCGACCGCCTCAAAGGGGTAATTTTGGGAATAGACCACCAATGAACCGTACCCAAGGGCAGAAGAGGAATTTCGACGGAAGCAAGAAGACCCAGGCTATTACCTATCCGACTCAACCCCGAGTAGGAGAAGGGAGTAGTGGTGGAAAATGCTTCAACTGTGGCAACCCTGGTCATCTGGCTCGAGATTGCAAGGCACCAAGGCGTGCTGCTCAACAAGGGATAGTCTGCTTCAACTGTGGCGAACCAGGTCACATCAGCAGGTTCTGTACTGCTCCTAAGCAGGTGATTTATGGTCAACAGGGTCAGACTCGCTTGGATGCTGTTATTCCTGATGCCGCTGGATATGATGGAACTGTGTACGAAGAAGGAGATTATGGAGAAGCTCAACCTGACCAGCAAGCAGTGGAAGGTACATTAACCCTGTTTAACTCCCATGTTAAAGTGTTATTTGATACAGGTGCTGCTCTTTCGTTCATATCTGTTAATACAATTCGGAGATTGGGTATCTTACCTCATCGCTTAGAGAAAGCTTTGAAGGCTACTTCGCCACTAGGAGCTGTAGTCAGATTAGGACACGTGTGTAAGGACTGTCCTCTATGGATAGGAGACCGTGATATCCCATCTAGATTGATTGTCCTCTCAATGAAGAAGTTTGACATAATCCTAGGGATGGATTAGCTCACTCAGAATCAAGTGAAGTTGGATTGTGCGAGGAAGAGAATTATATTTCCCGACAACGAGAATCAACCCTTTGATTTTCAATGTAATCCTTCGGGAGATATGTTCCTCACGAGATGTTTGGCAAACATCGAAGTCGTCAGTACAGAAGCAACAACGTCGTCTATACCTGTAGTCAAGGACTTCGAAGAAGTATTTCAAGATGTTTCTGGTTTGCCGCCCGAGAGAAGTATAGAGTTCTGTATTGAACTTATACCGGGTACCGTACCGATCACCAAGGTTCCCTACAGAATGGCCCCGACTGAACTATTAGAATTGAAGGAACAAGTTCAAGAGCTCGAGAACCTAAGATTTGTACGCCCAAGTACATCGCCTTGGGGAGCACCAGTGTTATTTGTGAAGAAGAAGGACGGAACGCTACGGTTGTGTATCGACTATTAAGAAAGTGAACAGCGTGACTATCAAGAACAAGTATCCCTTGCCTCGGATCGACGATTTGTTTGATCAACTACAAGGAGCTACGACATTTTCCAAGATAGACCTAAGGTCGGGATATCATCAGTTGAGGGTACGGAAGGAAGATATACCTAAGACTGCGTTCAGAACCCGATATGGTCATTATGAATTTCTGGTGATGCCGTTTGGAATGACGAATGCCCCGGCAGTGTTTATGGATCTGATGAACAGAGTGTTTAAGCCTTATTTGGATCAGTTTGTCATCGTCTTTATAGATGATATTTTGATCTATTCTAAGTCAGGAGAAGAACACGAGCAACATCTATGTATTGCGATGCGGACGCTTAAGGACCACCAGTTGTATGCCAAATTTAGTAAGTGTGAGTTCTGGTTGCAAGAAGTGAAATTTTTGGGACACAAGGTGTCATCTCAAGGAATTTCTGTGGATTCGTCCAAGACCGATGCTGTATCAAACTGGGTTAGGCCGAGCAACCCTACAGAAGTTCAGAGTTTTCTTGGACTCGCAGGCTATTATCGGAGATTTGTTGAAGGATTCTCCAAAATAGCGGCACCTTTGAATGGGTTGACGAAGAAGAATTTGAAGTTCGAGTGGACAGAGAAGCATGAGCGAGCCTTTCTAAAGTTGAAAGAGAGACTCACTACCGCGCCAGTACTAGCAATACCCAAGCCTGATGAAAAGTTCACTATCTTTAGTGACGCATCATATCAAGGGTTAGGGTGTGTACTTATGCAAGATGGCAGAGTTATTGCCTATGGATCCAGACAGCTGAAGTCGAATGAGTTGAACTATCCTATTCATGATTTGGAGTTGGCGGCAGTAGTTTTTGCACTCAAGATCTGGAGACACTATCTCTACGGTGAGAAGTTTGATTTGTTCTCCGATCACAAGAGCTTAAAATATTTGTTCACACAAAGAGTTGAACATGAGGCAGCGTAGATGGATGGAGTTGATCAAAGATTATGACTTCACATTGGAATACCACCCCGGTAAAGCTAATGTGGTCGCTGATGCCCTGAGTCGACAAACTCGTGAGGCGATCGTGTAACGCCCTGTATTTTATTATCATTAATAAATAAATATTGCGTTTCATTTCCATGAGTATTTTAATTTAATTTCTCTTTGTAATAATTATCTGGGGTCAAACTGTAATTTCTAAAATATTTTCTATGGTTTCGAAATCGATATATCTATTTTTGTTTAAACCAGGAATTTAATTCCTACATTAATATAATTTTCTGTATTTTTATTTTAACCGTAAAATACCAGTTTATGTTTTAATCTGCGTCTATGCCGCGTCTTGGGTGTGGGAGCACGTGAGCTCAACCACACCGTGCAATTCCTGGGAATTGCTTGGTGCCCAATTTTGAGCACAGTATATATGTATATACGTTGCTCTCTCTCTCAATCACAGAGTCTCTCTCTCTCACTCTCAAACTCTCTGCTTCTCTCATTTTCTCTCAATATCCCTCAACTCTCTCAAGAACACACATAACACACACACATACAGATTATATACATATATATTCAGTCACATACACAGACACATATATATATATATATATCAAGAGAGGAAGACGGAGGTAAATTCTCACAACGACGGAATTCTCGGCGGATATTCTCGGTCTCAAATTTTTGTACTAGCACCCTCAGTGAGTATTATAAACTCACTCGCCATGTTTATATATGTGTATTTCAGTGTATATATGTGTGTATATGTGTATATATATTAATACACCATTGAAGCTTGAGAATTGGAGTTTTATAAATCGTAACCAAAATCAATTCTGTAAATTGGAAATGAAAGATATCGATGCCAATAGGCTACGGTTCGAATCCTACGACTTAATTCATCCGTATCGCGACGAACCGTTGATTTTAAGTTTCGACACCCTCACTTTAATCGCGAATATTTAGAGATATAATCCGTATTAGTTAAAATTGATCGCGTATTCTTAATCTACGCGGAAAACCGAAGAGATCCATATATTGCACGACATAATTGAAACAGAAAACAGAAATGGGTAAATTTCAGTCCAGGAATTGAAAACAGGGGAGAAAACGAAGAAGATGACATTCTGCAAGAACTCGCGCGCGCGACCCGCTCGCGCGAACCATTTCCCCCCTTCGCGCGCGCGATCCGCTCGCGCGACCTGTTCTGCCCCTTCTCGCGCGCGATCCGCTCGCGCGATTTGTTCTTCCCTTCGCTCGCGCGACCCGCTCGCGCGACCTGGCAGTTTGAGCAGTTTCTATGTTTTCTTATTAGGGACTGTTTGGAAAATGTTTTAAAAGTTTTTAAAGAACAGTTTGGCAAAAATATTGTTTTAAAGGTCTATGTTTTAAGAATTGTACGAAACAAGAACAACTTAGATCGAAATTTATGCTCGTACGATTATCCGGCTTTGTGATTAATTAAGGGTGTTATTTATGAAACATTGACATACATATTAGGGTTGAAGTTGTGTCAACATGCCTGTGTGTGAGGAAGCGTGAAAAGAGTAAAGGGTGGCAGTTTGGTGTGTGACCTCAATATCGATCGGATAGTATTCCTGGTATTGGAGGTGATAGTGTTGTGTACGACTTAGATATCGATCGGATAGTATTCCTGGTATCTAAGGCGCGTGTTTCGGATATTGATCGGATAGTATTCCTGATATCCGAAGCGATGGTAATAGTGTTGTGTACGACTTAGATATCGATCGGATAGTATTCCTGGTATCTAAGGCGCGCGTTTCGGATATTGATCGGATAGTATTCCTGATATCCGGAGCGATGGTTGGTTGTGTTTGGTCTAGATATCGATCGGATAGTATTCCTGGTATCTGAGGCAGTAGTGTGGCGTGTGACTTCAATACCGATCGGATAGTATTCCTGGTATTGGAGGCGATAGTGTAGCGTATGAATTGGATGACTGAATACTTATTACTTCTGGTAGTTGAAATGATGTGTTGATTTAATTGGATTGTTCTAAAGGAAAGAATTGGCAAAATAAGATGTTTCACAATTCATGTACAATTTCGTATTTAATTCTTACTATATTCCCCCGTGATTCATGTTGGAATTGGAACCTTGAATATATTACTGTTAAAGTTAAATGGTACCGTTATTTATTTGCTTATATATACATTGCGAGCACTTGTTTATTTTACTCACCAGCTTTCATAAGCTGACGGCGTTGATGCGTCCTGGACTGTATGTCCAGATTTTCAGGGGCAGGAGCAGCCAGGGTACTTCGACTATGCTAGTTAGAGGCAGGGAACTTTCCAGGAGGCTGCTTATTATTTTCCTATGTCTTTCATTTCTGAAGTTGTAATAGACTGGAGAATAGCTTTTGAATAAGGGCGTTTTGTGCCTAAGACATTGACTTATGTAATAGTTTAGTAAGTTTTAAATTTCGGAGCTTATGTTTATTAGTATCCTTTCTTTTAGAAATGTTGTTAAGTTATTTGTTGCAGGGACAATTGGTCATACTCACTTGTCACGACCTACGAGTCCATAAAGGAAATTAAATGCTTTCCTGAATTATGCTACGTCGGGGCGTGACAGATCGCCTCCTTAATGGTTAGAGAATGGCGAGCATTGGAGACGTTGGCGGAGTTCAATGTACAGAGTGCTGAAGAAGGAGGATAACTTTTTGGATGTCTTATCCTACAGCCTGTTCTTATCGACCACATTATTGGAGCTCAGAAAGAAGATGAGAAGTTTCAGACATGGTTTGCGAAGATGTCAGAGAAAGACCCGATGGAATGGAAGGTGGGAGTCGATGGAGGATATCGGTGCAGAGAGAGATTATGTGTGCCAGATTATGGTGAGCTAAGGAAGGATATTCTGGAAGAAGCACATAAGTCAAGATATACAGTTCACCCGGGAGGGACGAAGATGTACAAGGATTTGAAGAGAAATTTCTGGTGGGAAGGCATGAAGAAGGACGTGGCCGAGTTTGTGTCCAAGTGTTTGACATGTCAGCAAGTCAAAGCTGAACATCAGAGACCGTCAGGATTGTTGCAACCGCTGCCTATTCCTGGTTGGAAGTGGGAGCACATCACGATGGATTTTGTAGTAGGATTGCCTCGATCGCAGTAGAATCATGACGCTATTTGGGTAATCGTGGATCGATTGACGAAGTCTACTCATTTCATTGCTTATAGTATGACATACCCGGTAGAGAAGATGAGCCGTATGTACATACGACAAGTTGTGCGACTTCACGGTGCACCTGTGTCGATTGTGTCAGACTGTGACGCACGTTTTACTTCTGGTTTTTGGGAAAGTCTGCAAGAAGCTATGGGAACCTCGCTCAAGATGAGCACTGCTTTTCACCCTCAGACAGATGGACAAACTGAGCGTGTTAATCAAGTCATGGAGGATATGCTTAGGGCTTGTGTGATCGATTTTGAGGAATCTTGGGAGACACACTTGCCGTTGGTTGAATTCTCCTATAACAACAGTTATCACACGAGTATCGGTATGGCTCCGTTCGAAGCATTGTACGGACGACCATGTCGTTCTCCGTTGTATTGGGCAGAAGTGGGAGATACAGAATTGTTGGGACCAGATTTGGTTAGAGAAACCAACGAGAAAATTTCTTTGGTCAAGGAGAGAATGAGAACCGCTCAGAGCCGGTATAAGAGTTATGCCGATTGACGCCGGAAAGATTTGGAATTCAGTGTTGGAGATCACGTACTCCTTAAGGTTTCACCGACCCGAGGAGTGGTACGTTTTGGTCTCAAGAGAGGGAAGTTAGCTCTGCGTTTCATCGGACCGTTTGAGATTTTGGAACGTGTCGGGAAAGTGGCTTATCGACTAGCACTACCACCAAAGATGTCTGGGGTTCACAATGTATTCCATGTGAGTATGCTGAGAAAGTACATACAAGACCCCTCGCACGTGGTAAGTTATGACGATATTGAGACGAGTCATAACGTTTCTTACAAGGAGAGACCGGTGAAGATTCTAGATCAGAGTATCAAGAAGCTGAGGAATAAGGATATTCCGTTGGTGAAGGTTCAGTGGAATCACCATGACGAGAACGAAGCCTCGTGGGAAGTTGAAGCGGATATGAGGAAGAAGTACCCGGAATTGTTTCATGACTAGTTAGTCTTGATTTCGGGGACGAAATCCTGTTTAAGGGAGGAAGGGTGTAATAACCTGCATTTTCATCTAATTGCATTGTCATATTTTAAATTAAATATACATGGTCTGCTTTTATTTTAATCCTTATGTGTAGAATTTATTTCTCGCTTAATTTCATGTTTGAATTCTTATCGGGGCCAAACCGTAATTCCTATAAATATAGTAACGTTTATGCTGGATTTCAAATCTGTATTTTAAAACGGTGGAGAAGTTTACTTTTGACTAAACCAGTATTTTTATAAAACCGGGCAATCGATTCTTACACTAAAATGAAATTTCTGTATTTTTGTGGTGACCACCGCGCCCCGAAAATACCAGTTTACTTCCAAAACTGTCCACGCTACTTCCACAGATTTTGGAAGTGACTGATTGGGCATTTGCTTTATATCTATTTATGGCAACTAATGATTGCCTTAGGCCTTGTTTGGTATATATAGCTTGTGTGTGTAAATGTTGTGCCTAAAGTTGCAATTCCCAAACAACACTAGTTGGCCCCTACTAATCTATGCTTGGCTCTTGGTTGAGCTGGGGAGTTAACCATTTATGTACATACGTATGTATATAGTTATAGCAGCTCATGTTTAGGCTGTGCACTTCATGTATATTAGTTAGTTTAACTAAATTGAATTAAAAGTAATTTGTAGAGTAAACTTGAAACAACTTGGGCACCAAGTTGTAGTTTGCTATTTATATCTCACACTCTCATTTCATAAGCTGCACAATTTCCTTTACAAACTAAAACTCAGAGATTTGGTGAGAAACACAGAGAGTTGATTTAGAGAGAGGAAGCTCATCACCATAGCTTGCAAGCTTTGATTGGATTTCTTATTTGCTTAATCTTGATTCTTTCTCAACAACTTCTTCCATCTCTATATCAGTGAGTATTCTAAACTCACTCTAGAATGTAAATTCATGCTTAGTTACTGAATTTGTGTATGTATTAATGATCCTCCATTGCTAAATTCGTCCATGGAAGCTTGAGCTTCAAAATCACAATTTTCCAAACTCAACCAAAATCCGTTGTTAGAATGAAATATGAAAGATTATACATCCTACATGCCATGTTTAAAGTATTAGAGTTTAATTTGATCACATGAGAAAGTATACAAGGAAATTAGTTTTGACATGTTTTGATTTTTCATGAAATTGGAGAGCTATAGTTTAAATCATGTTAAATTGATAATGGATTCTTAATCCTTGTGGAAAAACGAAGAAAACCATATATTATATGACCTATATACTTACAGATTTGAAATGGGTCAAAATAGACCCTGTTTTACTGAACAGAGCAGTTTCTGCGGGGAAGAAGAAGCCTCAGTAAAAACTCGCGCGACGATCGCGCGCGCGAAGATCGCGCGAGCGAACCGCGCGAGCGACCCCTCGCGCGAGCGGCCCGCGCGCGCGATCCTCGTTTCCCCAGGCAGACAGAAGAGTTTATATATATAAAATGAAATTTAGGCAGGTCGCGCGAGGGACCTTTCGAGCGAGCGATCCGCGCGCGCGACCTTGGCTTTTTCAGGTAGACAGAAAAGTTTATATAAAATGAAAATGGGGCATATCGCGCGAGCGACCCCTCGTGCGAGCGGCCGCGCGCGCAATATCTGGCAGATTCTGGTTTTGTTTGTTTTGTGTTAAGGGATTGTTTGGTTCAACTTTTAAGTACTGTTAAGGTTCTGTTTGGGGAAAACTATTAAACAGAATCCTATTTGATTATGTTTGAACGAATAGAATGTGGTATTATCAATCCCCGTACGCGCGTTGTTCCTTTAATTCAGCGTTTTGCTTATGTTTAAGTGCATGTCATTCATATGGGGTCAGTGGTACATGCATGTGGGTGTCAGTCGGTGTGGAAAAGAGTAATGGTAGTGTGGAAAGAGTATGCGATTGAGATTGCGGTTGTGGTTGTGGTTGAGATTGCGGATGTGGTTGTGGTTGAGATTGCGGTGAGGGTATCTTTGAAATGCGACGGTGGCAAATTTGGACACTCCCTGACGCCCATTGAAGCGTTAAAGTGTGTGACGCTGAACTTGGACATTCCCTGGCACCCATGGTAGTGCTAAAGTGTGGCCTACGGACACTCCCTGATACCCGAGTCTGGATACTGCGTGAGGTTGCTCCGGTATTTGCATAGCGGTTTAGGTATTCAAAGTGTGAGGCAATGGACACTCCCTGGTACCCCGGACCAAAGTGTGAGGCAAACTGGACACTCCCTGGCGCCCCGTTGCTAAAGTGTGGCTATCTTAGTGTTTCAAAGATACCAGGAGTAAGATAGTGGGTTGTTGTACTGTCGAGAGAAAAGAGTCGGCAAGATGAGTGTGGTGCATTGTCTCATACACGATCATATGCTTTATGAATGAATGACTTTCAATATATTCCTCGTTGGTTTATAAATTAAATTCTCTCTATGTCAAATTATTGATTTTACAAATCGAAGATGGAAAAAGGTAAATGAGTATGTTTTACATTTAATGTTATGTTTTTAATACTCACCAGCTTCTTGAAGCTGACGACGTTGATGCGTCCTGGACATTCGTGTTCAGGCTTTTCAGGTTATGAACAGGCTCACCAGTATGATTATGCTAAATGAGAACGGCGGCTTGAAGAAAATCTGTTATATTCATTTCATGTTTTAAGTTATATGTTTTAAGTTTTAAACTGTTTGTTTTATAAGGATGACTGTAATAGACACTAAGTTATTGTTTTATTTTAAGGCGGTCTGTGCCTTTAGATGACCCCGTGCTGTAATATGTAATAAGTTAGAAAATTTTATAAGCCTTGATTGCTCTGCTCTGATTATTATGTTTTGTTGTTCGACGTTTGGGACGGAATCGATCCTTCAAACTGTCGCGACCTACGGGTCCATTAAGAAAATTAAACGCTTTCCTTATTTATGCTACGTCGGGGCGTGACAGGTTTTCTTTGTAAGGTTTTATTTTCATTAATGAAATTTTAGTTATTGAGCAAAAAAAAAAAGAATAGATTTCATCCCAAACTAGCTACCTAGACTACATCAAAACATCGCCCAACAAAGAGAAAATATAAAAAGATATGTACTACGAACCCTTGTGATGACTTCCTCAGAAGTACTTTTTAAAAAATCTCGCACATCAGCACATGTTAATTGATGACCATTGAGAAATGAAAATTTCTCTACTATTTGTATAGATGTACAATTTTAAAAACTTTGAAGAAAAATACATGAAGTGCTGCTAATTAGTGATGGTCTATTATTTTGAGGGATCCAAATTAGGCTGCGTTTTTCCCCACAAGTTCATAGTGTTATCTTATGTTAGAAAGGATCATAGGAGGAACGGAAAATGGAATGAATTGAACCAAGGATGGGAGAAGGGGTGGAAAAGTGGAAGTGAAAGAAGTGTGGATGAAGCAGAGGGAGGGGAGAGGAAAAACTGAAAAGGGGAAAGGAAAGGTTAAGGATATCTGGAAAACTAGAAAGAAAATGGAAGCCTGAAAGAGACAAGCTATGAAACACGGATAGGGACAGACACATCGATATGACAAATTTATGTGATACGTCTCACATTCTTAGGAGTGTCCGTACTTCCTAGAAGACAAGGCTTAAGAGAGAACTGTAGGAGGATTTTAATTTTGTTTGCTTATATTTCTCAAATTTTGTATCTCAAGACTCAATTATGATTTCTAAACACACTTTGGTGTTCCTTTTCATTGACATAGTTCTTGAAAAGCTTAGCCATTGTCCACTACCACAATGCATCTATATAATAAGTTAGAACAGTGTGGGTCCCTTCCAAATTAATAACATTCAATCTGAGCCATTGAGACAAGTTTAGATATTGGATCAAATGCTTGCCAATTAAGTTTAGATATATAAATTCTCCCACGTTACCTCCCCATATATGTGAGACTCTCCCACGTTAACTCCCCATATAACCGTCATCCTCTCTCTCTCTCCTCACCCACATAAGTTTCCTATCCTTCTTCACTCTATATATCCATCTCGTTCTTCGTCAACTTCAATCATCGCACGCCGACCACCATTGCAGCAAATACCTGGAGGTATTGATACTCTCTCTATATGTTTTCAGTTTTTGGTATATCATAGCAAGGTTCTGAGCACAAACATTTTTGGAACTTTAATTATGTTTGGGTCCTTTTTTTTCTTTTTCTTTTTTTTTTTGTGGGGTTTACAAATAAATTTTTTTTTGTGGGTTTGTCAATGTTGCTTTTGTTTCCCTAATTTGTTTGGCAGATCAATTGCATGTAATGTGTTGGATGATGTAAAATGTGATGTCTATTCAATTTCCATGGGTTTATGGAGAGAAGGTCGCTGTGTTTAGGAAGTCTTTTTTTTTTTTTTTTTCCTCTTGAAATAATACTCATGGGACAGCCTCCATTTGTGATAATATTCATGGTTGCTGGTTAATTGGTTAAATCAATGAAAACTGCATACGAGCAACAATTGGAAAATAGGTTGTGTGATCTAAACCAATTTCTCAAAACTGCAATTGGTAGTCAACAAATCATCTTGATTTTACCCATGAAATTGCCTTTCTCCCTCTGTGTTCTTTTTTCTTTTCTACAGGTTTTGACATCTCTCAGTCTTGGCAGTAATTAAGCATAGTGAGTTTACATCCTTTCCCCCCCCCCCCCCCCCCCTTTTTTTTTAGTCTCTGAGCATTAGTAGCTAAAAAAGTTTTTATTTTTTTTATTTTTTTGTTTTTTGTTTTTTTACATTCTTCTTTTTATTTTTTTTCTTTTCCAGTGATTAACATTTATTTTTATGACTTGTCCCTTTTCTTCCCTCTCTATCCATAGATCTACAAATTTATAGTTTTATTGCTTGCGATTACTGGAATGTTCAGTTTGTTTCTAAATGAAACTTTGGCTTACTCATTTACTTGGTGTCGTCTATTTTAATCTCTTGGCTTTTTTTTTTATTTAAAAAGACAATAATTCTATGATTCCAAATTTTTTCTGTCACACATTCAATGTTGGTGACCCCAATTGATTTTTATTGAAAGTTGTTGAATGTGGCTCCACTTTCAAATGTGTTGAAGTACACTGATTTGGACAGGATTTGTGCATTACCACTTCTCTCCTTCTAAATTACAGCCTTGAATTTATTCCCTATTTTTTTTTTCTCAACAATAAATTTCAGCATTGATTTTTTTGAGGCGTAACAAAAAAATATATATTATCAAACATTACTATCCAAATCATCAAACAAAACTTCTATTTATTTTGATTGTCTTTTATTTTATCTTTCAATTGTGCAAAAGTTGTCTTTGGAGAGTCTCTATTGAATTTGTGAGGGCAACTGTGATAGTTATGCATTCGTTTTGGGTACTGAAAAAAAAACAAAAAAAAAACCATATGGAAGCATTTAACTGAAAGTTGCCCTTCAATCTTTTTTCTTCTAAAACAAAAGAATAAATTTTATTACCCATTGTGTTATTTTTTTTTCCCTATAGTTTTTTTTCTTTTATTTTATCTTTCAATTTCTTCTTCTTCTTCTTCTTTATTTTATTTCATTAGTTGCAATGACTTGAGATCACTATAATCTTTTCAAATGCTCTTTATTTATTTAATTTTTTTTTATTTTTTAATATGAAAGGATAAGGTTCGAACACCGAACTTATGCATTGGAGTGGACTTATAAATGCTAAGCTCTTTGCTACTTGAGCTATGCCAACCTATTTCTTTTCAGATGCTCATTGAATGTATAATAGGTAACACTAAGGTGGGAAGTTGGATTGGTCTATTCAGTTTTGACGGGTAGTGCTATGTTTTTTTTATTTTTTATTTTTTTATTTTTTATACCAATTGAAATATTTGTCTAATTTAATATTTTCTTCTGTATGTTAGTAAAGTTATTTTATTCTGCAAGTCAATTGAAGAGTTTCTTGAAAATATAGAGATCTATAACATATGAATTGTCTAACATGAATCCCATTTTGTTTGTCTTTTGCCTTTGGTTGGTACAAATTTCTTTGATTGATTCGATAATTTTATAATTTGTGAAATTCAAAATACAACTCTTTTTTTTTCTTCTTGTTTTTTTTTCTTGTTTTTTTTTTCTTTTTGCACGAACACGGATTATTACTAATATAGTTATATTATCATACATGAGCTATGAAATCACATAATATACATAGAATCAGGGTCAGCCCTCAGACAAAGACAAAGTAGCGAAGCAATCGTATGAAGCTTGTAGGCTGCCACTTTAAGATACGCCCGATCTCTTTTCTCCTCTACTAAATCGAGTTTTGTCTAATTTTTAGGCCCTATTTTTTTTTTAATTTCTTTCCAATATACACGAAAAGACCTCATTTTTTAAAACCCTTTAAAGTTCGCTTGATGCTCCAATAATTTTTGCCTATCTCAAGGTCGGCTCTGTATAGAACAGGGTAAGCAACCTTGGTTGTGCTGTGGACAATCAATAATCCAAATAGCAAAAAATCAACAATTAGCCAACACAATCATATATTCCAAACAGACCCACCAAATTTCATTCCACAAAACACTGAAAATTAAAAGCAAACCACAAATTCATCCCCAACCCGCCCTCCTTTTAAAGGCACCAACCACCACACACATATATATATATATATATATATATATCATTCATATATTAAAAAAAAAAAAAAACAAAGCAATCAAACCAAACCCACAACAACCAGATCAGAAACCACCACCACCACCACGGAGCCTAAGAACAAGGTGAAGAGTGGACTCCTTCTGGATATTATAATCCGCAAGTGTCCTTCCGTCCTCCAACTGCTTTCCAGCAAAAATCAACCTCTGCTGGTCGGGCGGAATCCCCTCCTTGTCTTGAATCTTCGCCTTCACGTTATCGATAGTATCCGAGCTCTCCACCTCCAACGTGATCGTTTTACCTGTCAACGTCTTCACAAATATTTGCATACCTCCCCTCAGCCTAAGCACCAGGTGAAGCGTCGACTCCTTCTGAATGTTATAATCCGCCAGAGTCCGCCCGTCCTCGAGCTGTTTTCCGGCGAAGATTAATCGTTGCTGGTCCGGTGGGATCCCCTCCTTGTCCTGAATCTTCGCCTTCACGTTGTCGATCGTGTCGGAGCTCTCCACCTCCAGGGTTATCGTCTTTCCCGTTAGGGTTTTGACGAATATCTGCATGCCGCCGCGGAGACGGAGTACGAGGTGGAGTGTTGACTCCTTCTGGATATTGTAGTCTGCGAGAGTACGGCCGTCTTCGAGCTGTTTTCCGGCGAAGATTAGACGCTGCTGGTCTGGTGGAATGCCTTCTTTGTCTTGGATTTTGGCCTTCACGTTGTCGATGGTGTCAGAGCTCTCCACCTCCAGAGTTATTGTCTTTCCAGTGAGGGTCTTAACGAAGATCTGCATCTGTAGAATCAACAAATTGAATTAAAAATCTACCACAAAAGCAATTTATATAAAGATGAATTAGGAGATCTAACACAAAGGATTCATATACACATGTATACACACACACACACACACATATATATATATATATATAGAGACATGGACGGATCTACCACCAAGGGGGGCAAAAGAGGGGCTTTAGGCCCATAGATTTTATAGAAATTTTAGATATACCCCTTCGAAAACGAAAATCTTATACCAATACCCTGTTAAATTGCCATCTGTTTGATCTTAATTAATACACCCTCCCCATCACATTTCAGAAATCTCACGTAACTCCCAAATTTTTGAGTTAATTTTTATAACATTAGCTTATTCTTACACCAAAAATATGCTTATTACAAATATAAAGAGAGAGAGAGAGAGAGAGAGAGAGAGAGAGAGAGAGAGAGAGAGGGCAATACCTTGGGATGATTTGAAGAGCTTTCAGGAATTTCTCTCTAAATTTGCTTTGTGAAGGAGAAGAGGGGGCTTGGAGGTGTATTTATAGGTGGGAAAGGCAAGTCGGTCACGCTAAGGAAACAGCAATTGGCGGAGATTCCAAACAAGAGATCTAATTAAAATCCAACATGTGTAAATATGAGGGGTCAGTGTCACGCATACACTACACGGCAAGCTTTGGCCTTTAATATTTTTTATTTATTTATGATATGATATGATTGTTTGGTATCCGAGAATAATATAATGAAGAGGCGTGGAGTTTTAGGTGACCGTTACTTTGGTGTTTATTAACGCCGTTAGCAATGGAGCGCATTTGTGCTCATCACCCATCAACATTTTTGTGACACGTGTCCTACTTTATCTCATGTGTTCTTAAAGCATGTGGTACATGCATGTCATGCATTACATATATGGTACCATATGCTCTGATAGTGGTATCATGGAATGCATTGGTTCAATGATGGAGTGGAAATAACAATTCCCTTTTTTTTTTTATTATTATTATGAATAATTAGCATGTATCCCGCGCAATGTGCGGATACATTGTTTTCTAATAAATCAAAAATACTGGTGATGAATATTGTTATCATCGAAAGTTCAATTAAAAATACACACTTTTAATTGTCTTTGTATAAAGCTTCACATAACATATACAAAATTTTATCCAGAATCGATCCATTTATACAAATTAATAGTTTTTTTTTTTCTTAAAATTGTGAGTGCTTTCATCTCATGAAAACTTAGAAATCACCGTATATGTAAAAAAAAAAAAAAAAAAAATGTGTAAGCTTATACACACCGTGGAAGAAGTAATACAAATTTATGGGATGGGCTGAAAAAAAAATTATCATAAGAAAATATTGAATTGAATTGAACAATAGCAGTACACGATTTAAATATAGGAAGAGTTCTTCATGTACCAATTAAATGGTAGTATGTGCCCATTAACACCCATTGCTACATAAGAGTGTAAAAAATGCCTGGCCCGAAGGGCGGCCCGAAGCCCAACTCGAAAAAATGGGCCTTAAACTTGGCCCAAGCCCGGGGTAGGGCCAGCCCAGCCTTACCATCCTGGGTAGGACATGGGCCTCTCTCTTGAAGCTCAAGCTCAATCCAAAGCTTGACCCGACCAAATCTCGGCCCGATTAGAAGCTTCCCAATAATTAAAGTATTGATCGTTTTCAAGTAATAAAATATAAAATTTGCAAGTTGTCTTATTGAAAGTTATTTCCAACCTATAAAAAAAATGGTTACATATATAGTAGTATTTTTACCGTTTTATAATAAATTTAAAGCGCTTACTTAGACTCTACCTTAGGGCCTAGGACCAAGCCTGAATTGTGAACTCTTAAGCACGACTCGAGCACGATACGGCCCGTAAAAAGACATGAGACCATGGGCCAAAACCCAAACCCACCGAAGCCCGATCACGTCGGCCCAGGGCTATTTTGATATCCCTACTACTATAACAGTCCATAGAATGGTTAAGGGTTGGTGAAATTGTTAAAGAGTGAACATAAATGAGTAGTGACACATGTCACTCTCAGATTATTTCTAGCCTACACTCTCAGCTTTTATATATAGTAATAGATAGATGATACACACTTTTATACACACTTTAATTCTGGCCATTGATTCCAATGAACTCCATGTAAATTTCACGCGAGATCATATAGGGTCTATTGGAATCAATGGCTAGTGGAGGAGCCAAGACCTATCGCTTTGAGGGGGACCTTCTATAGAAGGCAAATTTTTTTTTTTGATCTATTTGTAGTTCCGCTGTAACATGTAAATTATCACTATTTTTTGATATTAACTATTAAGTATTGATTTATAAAATTTGTAGTAATGATAAAACAATTTAGGTTAGGTTCAAATGGTACATAAGAATGAAGAGAGTAATGATGGTAAAATAATTTGAGTTGGGATCAAATAATAAGTGAGAACAAAGATTATTGGTCTATATTGTAGAAAATCATATGCATACATGCATACGAGTCGGATTTAGGTCACTTACCTAGCGGAATAACTCAACGGATCGTTGTTCGGCGTTGTTACGAGCTCGGAGATGAAACCCATGTACAACTGCGATCTTCAAAAGTTTGTGTACTCTTTTGTACTTCGCATAGGTCGTAATGATCACTACTAGAGCGGTCATCGTATGTGTCACGCACTGAATCCCCAAGCACTTGGTGATGGCTTAGTGAGAGAGAGTCCGTGAGAGAGAGGAGAGATAGAGAGGGTCAAACCACCTTTGTATATATTGTGTAACCTAGTTGTGTGTGCAGTATATATATATATATATAAGCACATACACCTTTGAAAACCCTATGTATCTAAAAGCCAAAGCCAAAGCCAAAGCCAAAGCCAAATCCCAAATCCCATTGGACCCGGTCCAATGTATGTGGTATACCAATTACTTCACAATATTTTTTAGATCTCCCACTCACCCACATAGGGCTTGTTACTAAAACAATCTCTTGAAACAAAACTTCTCATCTCTTCATACAGGGAAATAAAATGTACGGCCTTACGAAAAGAAAGCACAACGACAGGAGTGTAATGCCAAGTCATCACCATAACCAGTAAGACACATCACTCGGAAGCTTCTCGTGTATGCCTTAGATGCTTCAACCACACTGGGCACAACATTCTCAATCTCTCGGTGAAAAGAAGTGCTACACCATCTAAATGTAATGTACTCATGACATATCAGTAACAAAATACGATTGTCGCAAGCCTGCGATTGTGTAATACCCTGAATTTCTAGAGAATATTAATAAATAAGACTTCGTAATTGTACTTATATAACACTTACCCTTCATTTGAGTAAATTTAGATACCAATCGATTGCCTTTGTTTTCCAATCAATTGCCACTTTTTAGATACCAATCAATTATCATGTTTTCAATCGATTGCTATTATGCTGACCTGAATTCATTACAAGGTAATATACCAATCGATTGCCATCTTTTCCAATCGTTTGCCTGCAAATATCTGTAACCAATCGATTACCATCAATCCCAATCGATTTGCATCCACAGAGACAAGTTTTCTTCTTTGCTTCGTGGATTGACACATGACATTCTTATTTTCTATATATATATGGGCTCATTTCTATGCCTTGGACGGTTTGGTTCACAAATTTCTTGAGAGTGAGTTATATATCTCCTATATACACACATCCATATACACATATATATACACAAACACAAACACACACAGTGCCTTAGCAGAGAAGAAGAGAAGAGAAGAAGGAAGCAGAAGAAGAAGAAAGAAGAGAGAGAGAGAGAGAGAGAGAGAAAGAGAGAGCTGGACAGAGAAGAGAGAGAGATAGAGAAACCTTGAGGTTTCAAGCTTCCATAGCTCACACTCCAACCAAACACACCTTAAGTGAGTATTAACTCACTTAGTCTCTCGTATATATGTTTTCACAAGCTTATGGGGTGTTTAGACATAATAAACACGTCTTTAGGACATTTATATATCCTGTTTTATGAATCTGCTGGAGAAGACGAAGTATCAATCGATTGGAATTTTCCAAATTGATTGACAACAGTTCCCAATTGATTGGATCCCAATCGATTGTCAGTGTTTGTAACCCAATGGATTGCCAAAGTTAGCAATCGATTAACATTTTTTTTGGATCCAATCAATTAACATGTTTTCTCAATCGATTGTTACGTATTTTATCCCAATCGATCGGACTCTAGTCCCAATCGATTGGCATTTGCAGAACATGGATTGTTTCTGTTGTTTATTATATAAAGGGTTCGATGGTTTGATTTTGATTCAAACTTTCATTATGCAATTATGGGCAGATCAGGGATAATGTGACAACACAGATAAGTATGATTAATAATAACGAATTAACGTGATGACGTTAGAAGCTATATGGTTTATGTATGAGTTCGATATCTGTTTATTTTAATCAGAGCAGTCAGGCCACATGGGAATTGTCAGTTCTTGGAATGGTACGTAGGCGGACACCTGGTCATGATATGTTTTCACATGAGATGGATGGTTTATATCCTTAACAAGTAGTGGGTAAGACCATGTAGTCCTAAGATAGGTAGATGATCCATGTTATATCCTTAACGAGTGGTGGATGGGTTATATCCTTAATGAACGGTGGATGGGGGATCACTTCTATATATCGTTGAGTCGTGGCAATAGATGTGACATGCTGTTGTTCAACATTATATCCCTGATATGCGGTGGATGGTTTATATCCTTAACGAGTAGGGGATGGACTAACGTGGTGTCCATGATATGCGGTGGATGGTATATATCCTTAACGAGTAATGGACAGAGTAATGGTATGTTGATATAAGATGAATGATTGTGTCTGGTCTTTCAGTCAAGGTATGTTGGTTATCGTGTCTATTATCGGTTTCAGGATAAAAAGACGATAATGGTTGAGTACCAACGTTGTAATAAAGAAAATATATTACTTAGTAAAACTATATCTTATGACTTCCATAGCTAGTGAATACGTTATATAATTGGTACCTTGCGAGTTTCTATTCACTCAACTCTCAGTAAGCTGGCGACCTTTATTGCCTGGACTTTCCCCGTCCAGACTATCATGTACCTTATTCTGCAGGTGATGGAGCCTACGACGACAGCTACTATCCGGGAGGGGAATGTGCAGAGGGTGGCCCCACTAATGACGCCCATGCTAGGGAGGATTACTATGCTGATGCGTACGCCAACTGAAGATCTGGAGATAGTTATTAGTTTATTATTCCTGTTTAGACTGCTTTGTTATATTTAGTACTTGGGCATATGTTGCTTCCAAACCTTGTATACTTCTGTTGTAGCTCTAGTGTTGTAATAACTCTAATGTTGGTAATATACTAGGTTTTCTTTATATTACTGTGGGTTGTTCTTTCTGTTAACTAGAACTACGTGGTGTGGACAATTAGTGACATTCACCAGTTATTCCCTATGGACCCAAAAAGAAAATTTATTTTTCTCTATTTTTGCTGCTCTGGGGCGTGACAGGATTTAGGGTGAGGAGGACCCAGAGCCAGAGGATGAGCATCCTGATGAGGACATCGACGGAGATGGAGAGGAGGAGCCTATGGACAATGAGGACCCAGCAGAGGAGGAGCTTGCATACGCTGACGATGATAATGAGCCAGAGAATGACCCGAAGGAGCTAGAGTTTGACCCAATACAGGAGCTAGAGGACCCTGAGGCAGATATAGTGGTTAGAGTTGATGATGCAGTAATAGAGGGAGATGTGATTATAGAGGTAGTAGAGGAAGATGTTCCGGACGAGGAGGTAGTTGTACTGGAGGTACCCGTTATGCCAGCATTATTAGCCGGACCTATAGTACATATGGTAGTCATGGCTGATATGGTAGTAGGATAGATAGCTGAGATGGTCAGACAGTCAGCTGGATTTATTATGGGAGAGGCTATATTAGTAGGAGCGTTAGACATAGTTGATGGATTCGCTGCTGTAGCCGTTGACATTGCTAATCAAGTGATGATGGCAGAGGACACAGATGTAGAGGTAGTTGAGGATTGGGATATGGAGTGGTAGTTGGAGATCTTGCTGCACCAGTTGAGGATGCACCCTTGAGGAGATGGATATCGTTTCAGAGGATGAGGCACCACCAGCAGGATCAGATGCTGACGATTTTTGAGTCAGGATCTAGAGAGTGTAGAATTTGCTAGTTTTATATCAGGACATGTTGTCCACGTAATTTTTGGGACTTGAGAGATAGTTGTTAGACCATAGCTTTTATTGTATAGCTAGATGCCACTAGTATAGTTGCCTTTAGTACTATATTTGCTTATGTCCCATATGGTACATGGTATAGTTATTGTGTACTCCATATTACATCTTTTGATGATATATATATATATATATATATGAGCAGTACTTTTTGATATTGGTTGCATGTTTGAGTGAGTATATGCTGATTAGTAGAACTGTTAGTTCTTATTGCTTCTCGCTCTATCTTGATTTCGTTTCTACAAGAAGACTTTCAGGTAATCAATAGGTCTTTTGTAGGTACACGACACACATTATCACTATGGTTAGACCAAGGAATCAAGCACGATTAGAAGCCCCTATTCCGGAAGGTATGGATCCAACATGAGTTTTTGAAGCCTTCATGCAAATGATGGAACATATGGGAGATACCTATAATCATTCCACTCACCAGAGACCTATTGTACCACCGCCACCGAGATAGACTGGTGATAAGTCACTCGAACGTTTCCGTGGATTACGCCCAGAGAAATTTGATGGATTGATAGAGTCATGGAAGGCAGAACAATGGATACGGGAAATGAAATTGATTTTTGAATAAGCGTCGTCTTGCCACATTTCGGTTAACTTACGTTGCCGTAGATTGGTGGAAAGCCGAAAGAGCTACAATAGGAGTTGAAGCTGCATGGAGAATGCCTTGGGTGATATTTCGAGAAAGATTTCTAGAAAAGTATTTTCCAGAAGGTGAGAGAGATCAACAGGAGAAGAACTTTCTCAGTTTGGTCCAAGGAGGATGGACTGTGTGGGAACACACAACACAGTTTGAGCGTCTATTATGATTTTCTCAACTTATGATAGACATTCCATAGAAGAACATGAAGAGATTTCACCAAGGATTGAACCCCCATCTCAGGCATATGATGGTTGGTCATCTGAATCAGTCATTTGAGGGGATTGTCAGATTCGCTGCAAGGTTGGAAAAAGACGCTTATCCAGCACAACGACCACATATGAATCGACTCCAGTTGTCACACCCGTTCCACAATTTCATAAGTTTTATCATGCATAATTGAATCTGTGAGTTTTATCAATGTTGATTGATAATGGTGTTGAGGTTGATTGTAAGTCAATGGTAAGGTGTCAGTGAGGACACGAGAACATGGAAGTTCATTTTGCTTTGGCACGATGAAATGACATTTTTGTGATTTAAATGCTATTTGACTTTCTGGTATTGTTGATGAATAATGAATTTACCTGTGTAGAGTAAATTCTGATAATCTCGATATTGTTATATATTATTTTGAGAACTGTGGTGATAACGTGAGTGACACGTTATATAAAAGGTAGGTTGTGTAGAGATTTCACAGAATTTAGTTTTCGGACGTAATTTTGGACCCAAACGAGACTTAGTCGAAAACTTTTGAATTTTATAATTTTCATCCATAAAGGCATAAAATGGAAGTATGCGACGTTTCAGGACTTAATCAGAAGTTTGAGAACTTGCGGGGTGGTAAACGCGATTACTAGGAAGTTTTTCTATAAATAGGTGAGGGTGAGAATTTCATTTGCCAAAACTTTATAAATTATCGTTGGACAGGAGAGAGAAAAGGAGATTTGATCCCTCAAGCTTTGCGACGATGATCGACGACCTTTCGTCCGTCAGATTTTTCCCAAATTCGAGATTTGAACTCGTGGAGGTAAGATATACATTTTGATACCACTTAGGCCATGTTTGGCAAACTTTTGTAAAAATCAAAATTTTAGACTTTTGGGGAAAAACCTTGTAAATTTGTAGGAATCGTCTCAAATCTGAGATCCGACGTTTGATCGGCTCTTTAGTCGATCCTTCAAAGTTTGAAGAGAATCGCACGAGGTATAAAGTCCTAACTTATGAAATATAGGAATATACATGCTTTAGATTTTGATGACGAAATTGAGATCCAGGCAAATTCATGTGTTAATCTTAGGCCCGTTAATCATGCACGCGATTAAATGTGAAAAGCATGTTTACTTTTACGCGAGCACATTGAGTTGTCTATATGAGTGAAAGTGGAGATTTATGCAATTTCATGCCAGAGTAAGCTTCTCGATGTTTGAGAATTTAGTAGCGATGGTTACTGTGCATGGTTGATAGACTTGGACTTGCCATGGCACTTGGGGATGCAATGGTTGATAGACTTGGACTTACCATTGGCATCGCGGTTTAAGACTTGGATTTGCCGCTACCGGATGAATGCGTATTCTTCTCCCTAGAGACTATTTGTTATGAACTGTGAGATTAAGGCATGTTTTTTTATCATATATTGCATATGTTAGAACTTGTGCACTCAGCATATAGCTGAGCAGTGGAGGTTTACTCCATTGCAGGTAAGAAGAAAGACAAGAAAAAACGTGAGGAATGAGGCCGGTGAGGAATGCCGGGGGAATCACTTGTATATACTTTTGTTTTAATCCTAAACTTGTATATGGAATTTGTGAAATATGTTGTAATAGAATCTTGTGACTAGTTTCGTAGTAATGTACTTTTGTATTCATATACCTACAATGATGTTTTAAAATGTTGAAATTCAGTTTGGTTGTAAAGTTGTTTTGGTTTGGAGAAGCATGGGTTGTGATAGCACACAATAGGGCTGCCAAGCAGATGATCAGTCAACTGGATCCTAAATCAGTCGACTGGATCCTGTGTTGATTTAAACACTGAAAGTGAATAGTGGAAAACCAGTCGACTGAGTCCTCGACACAGTCGACTGGATGCCTGACGGAAAATGTGAATTTTTGATTCTGCTAGAGGCACAGTCGACTGGTAGAAGTTAGTTGACTAAAAAATTTAGGCCCTAGTCGACTGGACTCCAGTCACAGTCGACTGGACAGGCTCTTAGTCTTTTGAAACCTTTCTGCTTCAGGTCCCTAATCAACTGGGCCTTCGATCAGTCGACTGGACCTCTGTTTTCTAAACGGAATTCTTTTAAAACTGTTTCAATTGGACAAAACTTTTTATAACTCTAATTTTAATAGATTTCACTTATTGTTTTCCACTGCTATTTTACTTTAAAGGAACTAGATAAACCTTGATCGTGTGCCACGTGTCCTATTTCCACGCATAGTGGGATGGGTCGTGACACCAGTCGTCGAAAGCTTTTCAACAAAGGAGTTTCCATAACCAACCACCAAGAAGTACCCAGGGTTGGAGACCGCAGGGTAACTTTCAAGGAAACAAGCGCACCTGGGACTAAACTAGGAAGCCTCAACAGGGTTATCCTCGACCCTAACAATATCGCCAGCAGAGGCCACATCCTCAAGCGCTAATAACCGCCCCGCAAACCAAAAACGGAGGGTGTTTTAATTGTGGAAAGTCAGGGCATATTGCCAAGTTCTGTACAGTTTCCAGGGTTAACCATCGGATGGGTGGTAACTGCCAAAATTGCAACAAGCCAGGGCACTTAAGTAGGAATTTTCATGCACCACGAGGAGGATATTATGATGCACTAGTTCAAGGAACCCAAGGACTCCCAGATCAAACAAGGATGAATGCTATCATCCCAGTAGAAACAGGCTTCAATGCTGATGAACAACATCATCTGGAAGGTACGCTCGTACTCTTTTATAGTCTAATTAAAGCTTTATTCGATGCTAGAGCTGCACGTTCGTTTATTGTTGTTAAGATTGTACGTCAGTTGGGTTTAGAACCCCAGACACTTGAGCCAACACTTTATGCTATGCCACCATTGGGAGTGACTGTTAAGTTGGGTAAAGTTTGTAAAGATTGCCCATATTGCATGAAATCATCTATCAAGTGAGAAAATAAGAGGCGCCATAACGTGTCTTTGCAACCATAGGTCCACAGATATCTGAGTGAACTAGCTCTTATGCTTGAGTAGCTTTAATAGCTTCTCTAAAAGGCTTTTGGCATGCTTTACCAACTAAGCAAGACTTACACATAGGTAGCTCAACCTTAGCGAGTGGGCCCAAAAAGGCTTCTCGAACTAATCAAGTCATCCTATGACATCCTATGCGTTAAAGTCCAGCATGCCATGTCTCAAAATAAATGAATAATAGAGGAAACTAGATTTTTTTTTAAAAAAAACTCTTAAGTAGTTATCCCTAGATGACCATGTCCTAGTAATACTACTGTAACAACCGTACCCGGAAAAAGGGTTAATAAACATGTTAATATGCATTAATTTATATAATTAGTGTATAAAAAGGATTAAGGGGAGATTTGGAATCGCCCATGTAAAAAGTGTTCTGAGAGGGACACTAGCTGGAAAAGTCCCCAGTGAGGTGGGACAGGTTTGTAAGTGGGACCCAGTGAAGGACCTGAATGAAAATATTTGCATTTTATGTGATTAAATGCATTTATATGAATACATGAATATTTTTTTAAAATGCTTCTATATTATATGATGATATAGGTGTTAGCATTTGGTGATAGCTTGGACGCCCATATAAGGGTATAAATGAAAAAAAGATTTAAACTTAGTAGGTACGATAGCAATTTCACAAAATATGTGGGACCCACATTGGGACCCATACGGAATTTAGACAAACACTCATTAGATAATTGGGTAGTTAATAGAATGTGTGGGGGATGTCATAATAAGAAGTTAGAAACATTCGGGGGTGTAAATGCAAAAGGGCAAAAATATGTTGCCAACACATTGCATGTATCATGCATGTGTCAAGAGAGGGATTAAACTCTTAAAACATTACAGAAAATCAAAGAAAAAGAGAGAGCTCGGAGAGAGACGACGAGATTCCGTAACTCCGACATCGACAATTCGCCGTTCCGTCGCCGTTCGTCATCCAATTCGCGAACCAAAGTCGTATTCGGACTTGTGGCGGTGAGACGGTCATTTCTATACCATTCTTTTACGTTGTAATCATCTTTATTTTGTGACCCTTTTTAACCGGTGAGATACGGTTGCCGAATACATGTAGGAAATTATACCGGAGTGAGATTTGAGCTGGGTTGTGGCAAAATTCAGCATCTAATGGCTTAATTTTGGGTAAAATCTGAAATAGGTGAGTTTTCTAACTTAAGCTTTGATGTGGGTACATGTTATGTGCTTCAATTGTTAGTTAATAGATAATAATTTTGGATTTAGTAGTTAAATTTATGTTGACTTTAGAATTTCTCATGTTGAATTAGTGAGAAATATTCATGATTATGTGACTATGTGCTTATGTGTTAAGTAGTCAAGGAATGATTGGGGATAATGGTTCATTATGGTGAAATAAGGGAGGAGAAGAGGAAGAAATCCGCTTTAAGAACGGATGTCCAAGGAATAGAAGTGGCCACGGCACCAAGGGAAAGGTCTTCGGGTCGGAATGAACCATTAGCCCATGAATTCTGCGATTACGTATGCTTATGTGCTTAAATTGCTGCATTACACATGTTCACGACATCTCTAGCATGTTAGTTGATTCACTAAGCGATTGCTTAAGAAAACCGTTTTCCTATTTCTGTTGTGGTACATAACAACCACCGCAGGTTCGGAGCAAGGCTCGGAGAGGAGGTGAAACAAGTTTGGACTGGGGCAAGGCTAGGACTTACGTGAACGTGTTTACAATCGTATAATATGATGTAAATTATGGTTTGGACTTGTGATAATTAAGTTATAATGCTTTTAGTGTGAAAGTTGGGGTTAAACTTAGAGGAACTTATGTAATTCCTTATGTTAAAACTATGGATTTTGTGTATTAGTTAAGTTGGACCATTCCGGCAAGTCCAGGTGTATGTCGCAACCAGTTTTGGACAAGTTTCGCTTGTAACTAAGTTATATGTAAAGCTTTTGAACTCTATTTCGATAAAAACTCTATATTCATGCAAGTTGAACCAATGTTTAGGTGTTAATGTCTTATTCGATTCAAAAGAGCTTGGGTACAAGTTTAGAGTGGTTGGAAGTATCCTAATATGCATTAGGATCATGTTCAAGAAGTTTTATAAGCTTTCAAAAATGTTTGGATTAGTTTTAGTTCCAAAACTTCTTATAGACAGGTTGAAAGTTGCTGCTGCAGAAATGGTTCTGCAGAGGGGCTTTCGACCGGTCGAAGGGACCCGTTCGACTGGTCGAAAAACCCACTGCCAGCCCTTAGATTCTAAATGTTTCTATGTTTTGTTTTAACTTTTAAAAGGCCAAGAGGATACCTTTGGGGTCCCATTGACCTATAAAAACTTCACTTTCAATTACAAAGGTTGGTAGGTATTTTTCACGGAATTGCCTAATTGGCACAAGTTCTACTAGTGTTATTCAACTCAAGCTTGTTTAATAAAGCTTCAAACTCCTCCTTAAATTGTTTTCACATATATGCTAGTTCTTGGAAAGAACTTAAGTTCGTTACATGCTTGAATTCGGTTGGAATAAATTGAAATCTTGAAACGGTTGCGTGATTTGATGAGTTTTCGATGCTTTTGTATACTTTTCGGTAGTTCTAAGTTGGTTGGGAGGTAGCCCCAAGTGACTTGTGTGTTTGGGGACTTCTTAGAATGTTAAATGGGGGAAAATATGGTTCAGAGGGTATCTGGACCTGTCGAATTGACCCGCTCGACCGGTCGAATGCCCCTCTGCACAAGATAGTGATTTCGAAGGTATTTTTCGTCGACTTTTACGGAAATGGGCATAACTCTTTGTAGAAAATTCGAATTCATGCACCATTTTTTGCATTGGAACCGGGACTTAAAGAGCTATCTATTGATATAAAATTTTGTCATATTTTATTGATGTCCATTTTTCCCTTGGGCTATTTTATCTCAGCATAGTAGTTTTAAGCTACTTCAAATCATGCTTTTCCTTAATAACTAACATGGTTCTTGCTTATTAGTGTATTTTGGGTGTGTATAGTCTTGTTACACGTGTCCTAATCCGTGGGGGCGGGTTGTGGGTGTGACAACTACCGCCAAAAAGTATCCATCCTATTAACACCGAATTGAAAAATGCCTTCGACTGCGCTCTTCCACCTTGTTAGCCTTGGGGGCAAACTTGCTAGCCCTACCCTGTCTCTTAGCGGGTTTACCCTTACCATTGAGTTTAAGCCCACTAGCCTTACGCTCACTCCTACTTATGGAAGTTGTGGTCTAGAGTGTAGCTATACGATTTGTCTTACCTTTTGGCGCTCCATATTTAGCTTAACATGTCGGAAAATTTCAAAAACTAAAAATTTAACATTTCCTTTTTTGGATCATGGTTTGTTTTCTGTGGACCTGCAAATCAGGCGAAGAACTAATCATAGCCTGAAACTGTAGTTCTCCAGTAAAGATGCTCCCAGAAACCTGATATCACGAATCATACCTATCACCGACCTTAGATATCTAGTCATCGTGTACTTGGAACGCTTCCTTTACTTTCCCGAACTTCATAACTAGATACTCAATCTAGTATCTTAGTTTATTTTTAATGTGTTGTGTTAAAATCTTTACCGTAAACTACTAAAAAAATAGCATTTTAATTAGTTTTACTACAAAAATATAAGAACTAATAGTTTAGGAAAAGCCCCAAAAATCCATCATCTTTTTTTTAGGGACAAAATAGTTACTTCCTATCTTAAAAACCATTCTCTATAGGTTCGACCTGTTCTTACCAGAACTTGATTACTTGTACGATCACCTACACTTGGGTGTTGATAGGAAAATGCATTAGTAGGACGTCATCATAGGTCCCATATATAAGGGATAGAAAGTACTCAAGAGAAGGGCGTGGTTGACACGCCTAAAAAGTTGTGCGCTCTTGTGCAACACCCAAGTGTAGATGATCGTGCAAGTAATACTGGATAAGTCCAGGTCGAACCCACAGGGAAGGAATAGGGAGAATGTCTACTAAGTTACAACCTAAAGAAAGAAAAATATGAAAAAAGGAGTGGGGGTTCTAACGAATCGTAATTAATTAAATTAAATTAAATAATAAACTAAAGTATAAATAAACATAACTAATGAAACAAATAAATTAGAGGTGTTAGAAACACGTAAATCCACATTGATCCTAACCATCTACCATGCACATTCATTAACGTTCTATGGAGTTCGTTCCTCTTCAGTATTCCATATTTTTCTAAAGATAAAGAATCAATAGTCCTTACATGACCAGGACTATATTATCACAAGTGATTTAAAATACTAAGAATACAGTTTATAACAATGGTTGAGACTCACACCCTCAATGGTGTTAGCATTCAAGATGGTTTGCAAAAGTCATTGAAGAAAAGGCCATAAGGTTTTAAGTTCTAAAATATATTGTGACAAACTGAACTTACTGGAACAATTTGATGACAGATTTCTAAAACATGAAAGTCTTGGAATGCTTAGAAGAATCATCTCAAGAATTTATAGGTTCGATCAATCAAAGCGCTCTTGATTGATCGAACTGCATCATCCTTCAATCGATCGAAAATGTCTTCAATCGCTTGACTGTTCTTTGGTTCAATCGATCAAACTGACTTCGATCGATCGAACACAGGTTTTTTTTTTATATAATACATGGTAGAGGCTGGGAATCAATGTTTCATTATATATTCCCAACTTCCAAATAACAGAAACATAAATAAACTAATACAGAAACAGTAACCTAGAGCAACCATAACAACTAGATTAATAAACAATTAAATAAAGATAAAGGAGAAGAAAAACCTAGAAATAATCTGATTAAAACTTGAAATAAACTTGAAATCTTGAGTCTTGATTATAGAAATTGAAAGGAGGGAGAAGAATTACATAAGACTAACCTAATCTACTCCTAATCTACCCTAAAACTAACCACCCTTAAACTATTGATTTTCGTGTACTGGAGCATCCTTTTACGTCTGCTATCATAACAACTTATTTATAAGGTTCTTGTAAACTGTACGCAACTTTTTGGAAAATTTCATCTTCAATCAATCGAACTTTTTTGATCCATTGAATCTTTAATCGATTGAACTATCTTCAATCGATTGAACTTCTTTTGATAGCTCTGTGCACTGATGGGAGAATGGTCATATCTCTTCACTCGGACCATGGATTGACCTCCACTTTGTGGCCACGCGACTGTAACTCATAGATCTACATTTTCTATTTCTTGGTATATCTTCCAAATCTGAAGTCTTTAATGTCAAAAAATGACATTTTCTCAGCTGCTTCTGTTGTTCTCTTCACCAGAATCACTTTCCTTTGGCTCCACTTCATTCACTTACATTCTAATACCTATAAAATAAAGCATAAACATAGATTTTAGCATTAACATAATAAAAAGAACATTTTGACTAGAACATAGCTAAATCTAGGGTTTGGGGATAAACGTATGCATAACAGACCACATAATATGCTATAAATATGCACTTTTTACCTCTAATCAGTGGTGACGACTACCATGAAATGATGGTGAAGCCTTTAGTGTTTCGAGAGTGTCTGATACACTCTATGTATCAAAAAAGTGAGAAAGGTTCGGGGTAAGAAGGACCCGAGGGTGGTGGCTGGAGTTACTTGACTTTCCAGAGATCATTTTGTTGATGTTTTATGATAATTGTTGCATTACATGTTAGACATTCCAATAGCATGATTAGTTCTCTCACTAGGCGAAAACTTAAACGAATATGTTTTCTGTTGTGGTTATTAATAACCCTCACATGTGTCGAATGGGAAGATGAGAGGAAATGATCCGCACGATGGGTTGGGCATAGGGGTTGTGAGATGTGTTGATATGTCTATATGTCTAGGTGCTTTGATTTAGTTGTAACTTTTGTTTTGGAGATTTATAAACAACTTATATTTTGAGAAGTTCTTGTAATATGTCAAGTTGAATTGTGATGTTGGTTATGCCTTATGTGAGTTGCACTTGCAAGTCACAAGTCATGTGTTTTGGAAGAAACTTGGGAAGTTAAGTAATTCTTGATGTAAATTTAATATTTATGTTTGGATAAAAATGTGGACTTGATGCATGCTTGAGCTCCTAGTTGGAGCATTATGAGTTTTGTGTATGTTAATAGCTAATCAAGTGGTTGAAAATGATTTTGGAAACTCTTTTGATGTTTGGCTAAGGCTTGGAGGCACTTGGGAATACTTTTGAAATGGTTTAGGATGTTTCCATATGGTTTAGTTTGGTTTTGGTAGCATTAAAACTTGCGAAATATTTTTTTAGCAGCATGAATTAAACTCTGTAGAACCCTGGTGATCTAGACATTTTTGGGGGCATTCTGCCAAAAATTGTAATTTTGGAACGATCCGGGTTTTTGGAGCGAATGGATCGATCCGACTGGGTATTTTTCTGCCGCCGACTTTTACGGAAACGAACATAACTCTTTTTAGAAAATTTATATTTTTGCGTCTTTTTTGTGTTGGTACCCAAACTGAAAGAGCTATCTTTAATATAAATTTGACCATATTTTCTATATGACCATTTTGCCCTTAGGGCTATTTTGTCTTGATAAAGTTCTTGTATCATACTTAAGGGTAATGCTAGACCTATACCCAAATCTCACACCCATCCATCCATCCACACCCCGACATAGACCAATGAGGATAGGAGAGAGACTGTGGAGTCCAATGGGTCCACTCTACTTTACAATCTTTCTCTTCTCCTCGTTGGTCCATGTCAGGGTATGGATAGATGGATTTGAGATTTGGGTGTGGGTCTAGCATTACGCTGTGCTTAAATCATGCTTTCCTCAGTAATTAGTATGGATTTTGGTGTGTTGGCATTGTTACATGTGTCTTAATCCGCCCGAGGTGGGTTAGGGTGTGACATAAACACTATTCAAGTATCAAATGACATTTTTGCTACTCAAATTTGGCTACACTATTATGCTGTGTTTGTTTTGATGGAAGAAAGGAAGGAAAGAAAGGGGTGGAGGGAAGAGGTGAGGGATGGAGGATAAATCCTTTGTTTAGTAGGATGGAGGAGAGAATGGAATGGAAAGGAAAGAAGGATGTATACCATTTCCATCTGGGCCCATAATATTCAATCCATCCAAAACTGGATGGATTGAGGGAAGGAAAGAGTGAAGGACTCTCTACAATATTGTCCACTTACCATTATACCCTTTTTATTTTTTCTTTTCTTTCTATAAACTCACATACGTTGCCTCACTTTTTGAAACTCTTCCAAGCAAAACCCTATACACAAATGGTGCTTCTCTTGGAATGGCTCAATTGGAGGTACGAATTATATAGTCGTTATTTGAATAACTGATGAACACCACTCAATGAACACCAATTGTATAATTCGTTGTGTATTTGTCTATTGTCTTTGGGAACCCAAATTTTATTTTTGTCTTCATCTGTGTTCATTGTTTTTGTTCAGCAAGGCATGAACAAAATTGATTCTTAGTTATTCAATCCAATGAAGGACATGTGTTGGGTGGCTTTTTTTTGGGTCTAATTCCTACGATAGTGTTTCAATCCATTTGATAGTTGTAATCGAGGTGAAGAAGTTAATTTTGAAAACTTTTAGCCAACTTCTCTTATGATTACACCTTCACAAAGTGGAACATCATCCTAGGGGTCTAAGAGAAAGACTCCAATGGTTGATGTATTTGAAAGATAGGTCAAAGTGATAAATCTTGGGATTAATGGTATAGTAGAGGCAATTAAAGAGGGAAACATGATTACTGAAAAAGGACTTGTTATTGCAGAAAAATAAATTGCTATTGCAAAAAGAGCACGGCCGCACGTTTATTCTGATGATGAAATTTATGATGAGCTGATGAAAATTGGAGTTTCAGAACAGTTGTAATTGGAGACTTTTTATTCCTTTTAAAGCATCCAACTCACAAAAGGGCACTCTTTAGAGTACCATCTGAGCCCCATTTAGACCTTATATATAAGCTTATGTATGGACAGAATGACTCTTGAAGAGTCTTGATTCTGCTAGGTTTTTATCATGTGGTTGCAGTTCCTTTTTTTTTTTCCTAAGGTAATCCAGGAAAAGTAGTTTTTGGATGGGTTTTCTGTTAGGGATATATACTAAAAACCATGCTTTATGTAGTTGATTTATTATTCATTTAATAAAATCAGTTAATCCATTTTTTATGAGAATCTGTGTGGGCAATGTTTGTATTATATTATTTATTTAATATTATGCATGTGTGTCTCTCATTCTATATAGTAGGTGGTTTGGTGTGTAGAGTTCGGCTTACATACGGAAGATCAGGCCATCAGATATTATAGAATGTAAGATTTTGGTTTACAATCTTAGATGGGATTGGACACACCATCGGTAGGACTGCAGCATGGTGTTGTAGTAGGTTTGTCTTGACTACGAAAAACGGTATAGTTTCAACTCACTATGCTGGTACACTTTGTGTATTAAACGGGACTAACTTGGGGTAATTATCTTTATACTGACTTATAAGATAATTAATACCTCATGGCTATTATGAGTGCTTATGCTCTAAATCCTAAGTTAATTTTGTAGACACGTACATTTGATATTTATACTTTGATCCCTAAAAGTGTGAGATCCTTAAATGGGTCAATATCTCATTGGATTGGGTGGCAATATTAATTGTGTGGTGGATATTAATTAATGATGGAATCCATGTCTTAATTTTGGGATTGATGATATCCCCTTGAGAAAGCTTATAAGTTTTGATTATGTCAAACCCTGCAGGTGGATTTTGTATCCGACATATCATATAAGTTAAGCAGAGGATCTCAAGGAATTTTAAGAAATTAATTAAATATGATTGTCAGTAATTATATTTAATTAATGGATATATGTAATCTTAACATGGGGAGATGATAAGCATTTAATAACCTGGAGCTCGAAATATTTTTTTGAGATAAGGGTAGGAGTGCAATTATAATTCTTTAGTGGTATGAATTATAATTTATGGAAATAGGAATCTGATTCAGTTCGAATTAGGGTTTCCTAATTCCATAAGGAAGCCTATTCCTTATTGACTTCTTATGGTCCCTATCGTAGCCTATATATATGCTGCTTTGGCTCTCTTCTCAGTTTGCGTTTTTCTATATAGAGAATTATAACTCGGAATAGAAAAGAGAGCGAAAAAGAGGGAGAGCAGAAAACAGAAAGGATTTCGAAAGAGCCCACACTCAGTTCGATATTCTGGCAGCAAAGGAATACGGTAGAAGATCGTGAGCTGTCATCGAGCCCGTGTTCTCGATTCGTCTACTACAGCAATCCGTTTTAGCAGTTTAAGGTAACCCTAGTTCCGCCCTTGTAGGGTTATTGTAGTTTTCATGTAATTTTTTTTGCAGTACCAACTTATATGCACTGTCAATGAATTATGGGAACGCAGTTTCCTAACATTTTCATTATATACTTGTCTAGTTCGACCTATGTTTTTTTATATGGTAAATCTAGGAGAAATGGTTTTTGGTTAGTAATAACGTAAACATTTCATTTATGTTTCTTGTTTGTTTGTTTTATTCATTTTTTGTGTGTGTTAGGAAACTGTGTTCCCAGAATCCTTTGACAGTGCATATAAGTTGGTACAACAAAAATTACGTGAAAGCTACAACAACCCTACAAGGACAGAACTAAGGTTACCTTGAACTGCAAAAATGGATTGCAGTATTCGACGCACAGGTTTGATAATAGTTCACGATCTTCTACTGTATTCCTCTGTTGCCAGAATATCGAACTGAGTATGGGCTCTTTCCAAATTCTTTCTATTTTCTGCTCTCCCTTTCACGCTCTCTTTTCTATTATGAGTTATAACACTCTTGATGGAAAAACACAAACTGAGAAGAGAGCCAAAGTAGCATATATATAGGTCATGATAAGGACCAAAAGAAGTCAATAAGAAAACAGTTCTGGAAGGCAGTTGCTGATTCGATCCCCGCGAGCTGACCGGGCAGCTCGACCCCCGTTGCGTAGTGGCGACATAGAGCTAATCGGGTTCAATGAAGATTTCTTCACAAGAGTTGCAGCTTGACCATAATAGTGGGATTCCTATTTTATTGTGGTTTCTTTATTTATGTGTGATTGAATGATTATTATTGTTTCATGTTTAATGAATAGGACAACATGGATAATTATTCCTAGACTTATTTCAGATGTCTAGCTGCATGTTTAATTTATATTAATTTAAAATGATGGACAACTACATGTGTATTTAGAAATAAAACTAATTCCATAATTTGAAAACATAAGTACTTATTTTCTAAAATCATGAGAATAGAATAATTTTATTATCTACATATGTGGGTTTCACTAGTAAGGATGAATTAATCCTTGTCAAGTATTCCATTATTTTTTATTAATTAAATTAAAAGTTTTTCTAAAAAATTATAACCCTCCAATTTTTTTAAAAATTCTAAGTGGGAGAGGGAATTTATCAAGTATAAATCCCATAGTCTCCATCACTGGTTTGTAGATGATATGATTAATTTTGTGTGATGGCTCTAGTGTCATCCTCCCTATCGGATGTAGTTGATCATGGAATCATCAGTACAAACTTCTTTAAAAGAATGTTTTGGGTGATTGTTGGTGTGGGTCACCTCTCCATCAGAGGTGTTCCTCATGGAACTCTTGACCTAGAATTAAGTGATGGTAAACACTTAGCTATAAATAATAATATCCTCTCCATCTGAGTCACTGTTATTATTTATAGGACCAAAGCAAGTCAGCAGTTTAATTTTATTAGGTAAAGTACATTGCCTGGATAGTAAAATTAAAAGACAATTGTCTATCTGAACAAATGATGGATAGTATATGGCTTCCCATCGAGTCATACTATTCGCGGTGTATCAGGTTGCTGGCGGATTCCTTTCAAATATGGTAGAGGGAACCAATATTTTCAACCCGAATCCATAGTAATTTTTGCCCAAACGTAATTATTTATGTTATGTGATTCTCAGGCTTTTAAATGGGTATTTTCAATCCACTTGTTGTTATACTTAAAAAAAATAAACTTACTGGACCAAACTATATAGACTGGAAAAGGAATTTGGATATTGTGTTAACTGCTGAAGAGTACAAGTTTGTGCTTACTAAAGAATGTCCTGAGCAACCTGGTGAGGGGGCAACCGCTGAGGAAACCCAGACTCATAAGAAATGGGTCAAGGCTGATGAGATGGCGCGGTGTTACATTTTGGCATCCATGTCAAATGTTTTGCAACATCAGCATCAGTCAATGGCCAGCGCCTATGACATGATGGATAGCCTCCGAGAGATGTTCGGGGATCAAAGTCGTGCTGCTAGGCAGGTTGCCATGAAAGACTTGATGAACACAACCATGGCTGAGGGGACGCCTGTAAGGGATCATGTTCTTAAGATGATATCTCTTCTTAATGAACTAGAGATCCTTGGAGCTACAATCGACGGGGAAACCCATGTCGATATCGTACTCCAGTCACTGCCAGAGTCTTTTAAGCAATTCCGCCTCAATTACAACATGAATAAATTTAAATATACTTTGGCGGAGCTGCTTAAAGAACTCCAGGCAGCTGAGGGTCTCAACAGAAAGTTAGGGAGTGCTCTTGTGTTTGAGAAAGGTTTTGCTTCAAAGCCGAAAGGCAAGAAGAAAATGAAAAAGGCTCAAAAGAAGGCCGCGGGTCCTCCGCCAATCCAAAGGCCACAAGGACAACCGGGAAAGCCTAAAGGCAAATGTTTTATTTGCAAGCAGCCAGGACACTGGAAGAAGCAATGTCCAGTTTATCTCGCCTGACAGAACAATCAAGGTAAATCTCATTTACTAGTTGTTGAATCGTGTTTAGTGGTCTGATCTACCGGTACCTGGTGTGTAGATACGGGAGCCACTGATCATGTATGCAATTCTTTGCAGGGGTTCCAGGAAACCAGGCAGCTCAGTGATGGAGAGATTTATCTATATATGGGAAATGCTACGAGAGTAGCAGCAGTTGCAGTAGGAGATCTACATCTTAGTTTTGGTAGAGATAGGATTTTAATATTAAGAAATTACTTTTATGTACCTTCTATTAGAAGGAATTTAGTTCCAGTTTCTAGTTTAGTAAAGAATGGATATTCAGTTCATTTTAATAAAGTAGTAGTTATTAAAGAAAATAAACGTTTTATTTGTTCTGGTCAATTGGTGGATGATCTTTATATTATAAATCCTATCTCTCCTATACTGCAACTTAATGAATTGAATAACACAAATAGTTTGCCATTTAAGAGAAAAGAACCTTCGAGGATGAACCAAACGCATCTTTGGCACTTACACCTTGGTCATATTAATTTGAAAAGGATTCAAAGACTGGTTCAAAATGGGCCATTAGGCTCATTGGAAGTGGAGGCACTTCCAGTTTGTGAATCCTGCTTGGAAGGTAAAATGACCAAGAGGCCATTCTCGGCCAAGGGCTATAGAGCAAAAGAGCCGTTGGAACTGGTTCACTCTGATTTGTGTGGTCCTATGACTGTCCAAGCAAGAGGGGGATTTGAGTACTTTGTCACTTTCATCGATGATTACTCAAGGTATGGGTACATTTATTTGATGCGGAGTAAGTTTGAATGCTTTGAGAAATTCAAAGACTTCAAGGCTGAAATAGAGAAGCGTCTAGGTAAATGTATCAAGACACTACGATCTGATCGTGGTGGAGAGTACCTCTTGGGAGAGTTTAGGGAATACTTATTGGAGCAAGGGATTACATCCCAATTGTCTGCACCCCGTATGCCTCAGCAGAACGGTGTAGCAGAAAGAAGGAACAGGACTCTCATGGACATAGTAAGATCTATGATGAGTTACTCGGATTTACCAATTTCCTTTTGGGGACACGCATTAGAGACAGCTGCATACATTCTAAACTTGGTACCATCTAAGTCAGTACCTACTACTCCCATGGAATTGTGGACTGGGCGAAAGCCTAGTCCTCGGCATGTTCAGATCTGGGGTAGTCCAGCACATGTGCTGAAAGGGAACGCAGAAAAGTTGGAATCAAGAACAGAAGTATGTTTCTTTGTTGGGTATCCAAGAGGAACTAAAGGTGGTCTGTTTTATAGTCCTAAGGATCAGAAGGTTATTGTTAGCACCAATGCCATATTCTTAGAAGAGGACTATGTTATGGACCACAAGCCCAGAAGTCGTATTGTTCTAGAGGAAATGAGAGGAGAGACACCGAGACATACTTCTTCGATACCAACGGTACGAGAAGAAATACCACAAGAAAGAGTTATCGATATTCCATTACCACGTCGTAGTGGGAGGATTATCGAAACTCGTGTAGATCCCGAACCAACCATTAACACGCAGGTTCCTGAACCAGTACAACGTGTAGATAATGGTGTATTAAGTTTAGAATCTTCACAACGAAATATCAGTGATACACAGATAAGGGTTGTGCCTCGTTGTAGTGGGAGGGTTATTATTCAACCTGACCGATATATGTTCTTGGGAGAGTCTTATGACCAGGTCCCTGATGAACAAGGTACCGGCCCCTGTAACTACAATGAAGCACTCCAAGATAAAGATGCAGATCTTTGGCAAAAGGCTATGAAATCTGAAATGGAGTCTATGTACTCCAATCAAGTCTGGGATCTTGTAGAACCACCCAATGAAATAAAACCCATTGGATATAAGTGGATCTATAAGAAGAAGAGAGGAGCAGACGGTAAGGTGGAAACCTTTAAAGCAAGGCTTGTTGCGAAAGGGTTCACTCAAAAAGAGGGAATCGATTATGAGGAAACCTTTTCGCCGGTGGCCATGCTAAAGTCTATCTGGATTCTCTTATCCATTGCTGCACATTTTGATTATGAAATTTGGCAAATGGATGTTAAGACAACATTTCTAAATGGGAATCTTGACGAGTGCATCTATATGATGCAACCAGACGGGTTCATTGCGAAGGGCCAAGAACACATGTTGTGCAAGCTTAAGAAGTCCATTTATGGACTTAAGCAGGCATCTAGGTCTTGGAATATCCGCTTTGATCAAGCAATCAAGTCTTTTGGTTTTGATCAATGTGCGAATGAATCTTGTGTGTACAAGAAACATGATGGAAGAGTGGTGGTGTTCTTAGTACTGTATGTGGATGATATCTTGCTAATCGAAAATGATGTGGGGGTATTATCTTCTGTAAGGGTATGGTTATCCAGTCAATTCGATATGAAGGACTTGGGAGAAGCCGGTCACATCCTAGGGATCAAGCTTATGCGAGATCGCAAGAATAGGATGTACAAGGCACTTATATTGACAATATTCTTGCAAGGTTTAGCATGCAAGATTCCAAGAAGGGATTCCTTCCCTTCAGACACGGAATTACTCTATCTAAGGATCAATGTCCTAAGACACCTGATGAGATAGAGAAGATGAAGGCAGTTCCTTATGCCTCGGCAGTAGGAAGCCTAATGTATGCTATGCTATGTACTAGACCTGACATCTGCTTTGCTGTTGGCATGGTTAGTACTTAGTAGATACCAGTCTAATCCAGGGCAAGAACATTGGACTGCGGTGAAAAATATTCTCAAGTACCTAAAAAGGACTCGAGACTATATGTTAGTTTACCAAGCAGACAGTCTTGTACCCATTGGGTACACAAATTCTGATTTCATGTCAGATAGGGATTCCAGAAAGTCTACCTCAGGATATGTGTTTACCCTAGGAGGTGAAGCCATTAGTTGGAGGAGTATCAAGCAGTCATGTATTGCTGATTCTACTATGGAAGCCGAGTATGTGGCTGCTTCGGAAGCCGCTAAGGAGGCCGTTTGGCTCAGAAACTTCCTTATGGATCTAAGAGTAGTACCTGCGGTACAATCGGCTATTACCCTTTATTGCGATAATAACGGAGCGGTTGCTAACTCAAAGGAACCAAGGGCCCATAAGAAGGGAAAACACATTGAGCGTAAGTATCACCTGATACGAGAGTTCGTGCAAAGAGGTGATGTTGAAGTGACCAAGATAGCATCAGCAAATAACCTGGCAGATCCTTTCACCAAGAGCTTACCGGCCAAGACTTTTGACAGTCATGTAGAAGGGATAGGAGTGAGGTGTGTCGCATCATGGCTTTGAGTCTAAGTGGGAGATTGTTAGGGATATATACTAAAAGCCATGCTTTATGTAGTTGATTTATTATTCATTTAATAAAATCAGTTAATCCATTTTTTTATGAGAATCTGTGTGGGCAATGTTTGTATTATATTATTTATTTAATATTATGCATGTGTGTCTCTCATTCTATATAGTAGGTGGTTTGGTGTGTAGAGTTCGGCTTACATACGGAAGATCAGGCCATCAGATATTATAGAATGTAAGATTTTGGTTTACAATCTTAGATGGGATTGGACACACCATCGGTAGGACTGCAGCATGGTGTTGTAGTAGGTTTGTCTTGACTACGGAAAACGGTATAGTTTCAACTCACTATGCTGGTACACTTTGTGTATTAAACGGGACTAACTTGGGGTAATTATCTTTATACTGACTTATAAGATAATTAATACCTCATGGCTATTATGAGTGCTTATGCTCTAAATCCTAAGTTAATTTTGTAGACACGTACATTTGATATTTATACTTTGATCCCTAAAAGGGTGAGATCCTTAAATGGGTCAATATCTCATTGGATTGGGTGACAATATTAATTGTGTGGTGGATATTAATTAATGATGGAATCCATGTCTTAATTTTGGGATTGATGATATCCCCTTGAGAAAGCTTATAAGTTTTGATTATGTCAAACCCTGCAGGTGGATTTTGTATCCGACATATCATATAAGTTAAGCAGAGGATCTCAAGGAATTTTAAGAAATTAATTAAATATGATTGTCAGTAATTATATTTAATTAATGGATATCTGTAATCTTAACATGGGGAGATGATAAGCATTTAATAACATGGAGCTCGAAATATTTTTTTGAGATAAGGGTAGGAGTGCAATTATAATTCTTTAGTGGTATGAATTATAATTTATGGAAATAGGAATCTGATTCAGTTCGAATTAGGGTTTCCTAATTCCATAAGGAAGCCTATTCCTTATTGACTTCTTATGGTCCCTATCGTAGCCTATATATATGCTGCTTTGGCTCTCTTCTCAGTTTGCATTTTTCTATACAGAGAATTATAACTCAGAATAGAAAAGAGAGCGAAAAAGAGGGAGAGCAGAAAACAGAAAGGATTTCGAAAGAGCCCACACTCAGTTCGATATTCTGGCAGCAAAGGAATACGGTAGAAGATCGTGAGCTGTCATCGAGCCCGTGTTCTCGATTCGTCTACTACAGCAATCCGTTTTAGCAGTTTAAGGTAATCCTAGTTCCGCCCTTGTAGGGTTATTGTAGTTTTCACGTAATTTTTTTTACAGTACCAACTTATACGCACTGTCAACGAATTCTGGGTACGCAGTTTCCTAACATTTTCATTATGTACTTGTCTAGTTCGACCTATGTTTTTTTCTATGGTAAATCTAGGAGAAATGGTTTTTGGTTAGTAATAACGTAAACATTTCATTTATGTTTCTTGTTTGTTTGTTTTATTCATTTTTTTTGTGTTTTAGGAAACTGTGTTCCCAGAATCCTTTGACAGTGCATATAAGTTGGTACAACAAAAATTACGTGAAAGCTACAACAACCCTACAAGGACAGAACTAAGGTTACCTTGAACTGCAAAAATGGATTGCAGTAGTCGACACACAGGTTTGATAATAGTTCACGATCTTCTACTGTATTCCTCTGTTGCCAGAATATCGAACTGAGTATGGTCTCTTTCCAAATTCTTTCTATTTTCTGCTCTCCCTTTCACGCTCTCTTTTCTATTATGAGTTATAACACTCTTGATGGAAAAACACAAACTGAGAAGAGAGCCAAAGTAGCATATGTATAGGTCATGATAGGGACCAAAAGAAGTCAATAAGAAATAGGCTTCTTTATGGAATTAGGAAACCCTAATTTAAACTGAATCAAATTCCTATTTCCATAAATTATAATTCATACTACTAAAGAATTAGTTGCACTCACTACAAGAAAGCAGGCCTTTTGCGAAGAAAGTTTTTGTGACGGATCAAAATCCGTAACAAAATTTTTTTTTGTAACGGATTCTATGACGAAAATATATCTGACACAAATAATTTTTTATTCGGGACAGAAACGTTCCTATCCGATACAAATAATATTTATTTGTGACAGAAACGTACCTATCTAACACAAATAATTTTTATTCGTGACGGAAACGTACCTATCTAACACAAATACAATTTTATTTGTGACGAAAATGCAGCTAAGATATTTATAAACAAACAATACACCAACATTTTACCCCAAATTTTCCCTCCAATTATTTCCCCCTCTACTATCCCTAACACCCCGTTTGGTTTGATTCTAAAATAGAATAGAATTGAATTGGAGAGAATAGAAAAGAAAAGAAATGAATAGAATTGATTTGCAATTCTAATTCTCATGTTTAGTTTGAAAGAGAAATGAAATGAAATGAATCACGGTCATTTACTACATTGCCCATATAAAAAGAGGATGTTGTGAAATGTATAGGGGTATGTTTGGTATATCACAATGTTTCACTTTAAGTGAAATCACTTCTCACGAAATCCTACCAAAAGTGATAGGATTTGTTTTTGGGCTAAAACAAGAATTAGTGAGAATTGGCTAGAAATGAAAATTGATTCTTTTGTCAAACCAAACACAAGATTTGCCACAAACAAAAATTGCAAATCAATTCTTTTCTAGTTTGTGGCATACCAAACGGACTGTAAATATTATCTGTGGGAAAGGAGTAGGAGAACCGCCGCCTACACCACTACACTCCACGACGCTGCTGCCCCTACCTCTCCACTCCACGCCTCTGTCGACTTCTCTGTCCTGTAGCTTCTCTATCTCACTCTCTCTCTCTCTCTCTCTCTCACTCTCTCCTTGAATCTGTCCAAAACTCTCTCTCTCTCTCTCTGAACCTCGTCGCTGCCCCTACCTCTCTACTTCAGGCCACCGCCGACTCCACTCCAAGGTTGACGCTGACTCTACTTCAGGTCGTCCACTCCACTCCAAGGCCACCATCGACTCCTCCAAGGTTTAGCTGTACAGAGCCAATTAGTTTAGTTTTTAGGGTTCCAATACACATATATATACACGAATTTATGTATGTGTTTGTATGGTTGCTATGACTTTGATTCTCCAGATCTGATGCTGTACAACTTGTATGACTTCTATGTGATCATTTCATGTTTTCTTATTTGAAACTTGTTGAATATATATTTATATATATATATGTATGTATTTTACTGTTAGTAATTATTTGAAATTAAATAGTGATTTGCTTAGATTTGAAAATTTTGTCATGCTTGAGACAATTTGCTTAACAATTTCGGATGCTAGCTCTATTGGAGCCACAAAATCCAAGAAATTCAACACTTGATATTTTTTTGTTTCTTAGTCATAAGTCTTAGTCTTTCAATCCATTTAATGTACACAAGGAAGCATTCTATGCTTTAACAACAAGAAGTTCCATTTCCACTATTTCATATAATTGAAGAAAATATTTCTTAGGGTTGGGAGTTCGCTTCAAATCTTTATGTTTGCTAATCTACAAAATTCTAATGGAAAAAAAATCACAAGTTGCTAATAATGTGTTTTCAGTGTCCATGTTTCCGTATAATTTTATATTGTGTTTTTAACTTGCGTATATTCTGGTCTTCAATCATAAGGAGAAGTACCCATAACCCTGAAATCTCGTAAGCACAATCAATAGAAGACAGACCCTAATGACACTTATGCATGGCACAATACTGGATCTTCATTTTGGGCCAAAAGATTAGATTAACCTTGGAAAATCATTATGGATTGGATTTAATTTTCTTCATTTGTGTTTAATTTTCTTTGGTAAACGTTTCCTTAAGCCAAGCCCACGGGCCAATTATTTGCTATCTATCCCAAGCAATTATTGATTTGGTATTTTTCAGCATCACAGTGAAGTTATTCTAGTGTCGGAGACAGATCAGATTTAGTGAGCAAAGTTCTTCAATGTCGGAGTTAGATCGGAGTTAGTTCGTGGGTTCCAATTAAGTCATTTCTTAAGCCACCATCTAGTGTTCTATATTGAAATGCCTGAATTGTTTTCCATTCGACATAAGATGTTGGAAAATGTTGGAGAGTTGTAACTGTGTGCCTTTTCATCAAGATGTTTTCCATGGAAAATTAGAAATCAAACGAAAGTAGGTATTTTATGTACCATCGTTGTTGTTTTGATCACTTTTTCCTTTTAGGTATTTTTTCTCTAAAGCTTTCTAGGGCTTATAAATTCATAGTGGTGGTAGTTATTTGATTTACAAAGGTGTCTCATTTCGTGGTTATTGGAATTGTGGGTTTTATTTATCTTTGTTTCGGAATAAGAATGGCATTCCTATTATGCAGAGGTTTGAATCAGATTAGGAGTGAGGCTTGTTTTTTATTTTTTATTTTTTTTATTATTTTATTTTTTAGCTTATGCAGCCCCTAAGACTAGATTGGGGTTTTCCTATTCATAGAATGAAAAATGCTGAAATAGAAGTGGTAATTGAATGTAGGGGGGCACATTTACATGTAGTGAGTGTTTTGACTTAAATGAAGGGTCTTTTTGATCTTTTTGTCTTAATCTCTATTCAGATTTGTGATCTGTTGGCGTCCTAGTAACTGAGGTCAATGCATTGTTCAAGCTATGCTTTCCTGTGCCAAGACTAGTGTTAGCCCGCACTAGTTTAGTCTTATAATGAATAGTGGATAGATGATTGGTACACTGGTCATGATTATATGTGGACACCGTATCATGCTTGTGGAAATTATGCCACTTGTGAGACCTCTGCCTCATCTTTCTCTGGATTCCTTGAAACTTATTTTGCGTGTTGTAGCTTTACATATCAACCCGTGCCGGCAAGGTTGCTCAGTGTTCTTTGTATTTATGTACCTCTACTTTTTGTGTTCCTTTATTAACCTATATTTTTGATATCTTGTTTACCAGCATTTCCAAAGGGAAGTTGTCCGAGGTGTGGAAGGTTATACTGTCACTGGATTGAAGCATATTGAAATAGGTGAATTACTAAAATTCTATTGGTTTTTCTTGGTATTCCTTATTTTATGCCAGTCACTATATGAGCTTGCTGTTTATTCTACAGGTACCAAGTGGTCAGAAGACAATAAGAAATATGGTTTTGAAAACACATGTACCAGTGGCAGCACATTATCCAAAGTTGCCTTAAGTTACAGCAGAGCTCATGTACAAATCGAAAAGGAAAGTGGAAATTTACTGAAAGCACTTGGCACACAGGTTTGAGTAAGCTTTGTTACATAGCCATGAATTGAAATTCTTGTATCATGCACTGATTGGTTTAGAAGGAAATTGGGATAACAAGATGTTTGCAGCATTTAGGAAATCATGGTTGTTAGATGATTGCTAACACATCTAATGAAAAGAGCTGCATATACTTTGCTCCATCCTTATCACTGCACTGACATTTAGTTGACTATTTGCGCCACTTCATTAATGTATTGTTGTCACTTGTATGTTTTTACTCCTAAATTTTGTGTGGATAATTTTTTTTCCACCCGAGGTTGCTGAGACTCTAAGAGGAATGGTGGTGGGAGCTCCATTGGAGGATGCTCGACAACATACTCAACGATATGATAGAGTGAGACAGGAAGCCGGAGCTCAGGTAACATTAGAAACAATATATACAATTATCTGCTTGATGTACTCTTTGTTGAGTGTTCTCCGCCAAAATTTTACTTGTTTAATAATTTCTGCCTCATGACATCTGGAAATTTGAAAGTATGTGAAACTTGCAATGCATTAGCTAACGTATATATGTTGCATGACATAGAACCTCGTTCAAGATATTGGTGTACATGCTTGTATTTATAGTTACTTTGGACCCAGACAGGCTATTGAAGTTTCCAGACGCCAAGATAAAGTTAGCTTTTTCACATCTTTTTGAAACATTTCAAATCACTTTTAAAGCTAAAAATCATTTTTCTAAAAAGCTCCAATTATAGCTTTTTAAATAATCCCTTATTCCAAAAAGTAAATTTTAAAAGTTAATCCAAATGGGCTCGTAGTTCAATAATGTGAATAAAAAAAATTTGAAGGAATTGCCAAAACTTGTGGCTTTGGAGTTATGGCCTTATGGAAGTGGCAATATCACGTATCCATGGATATGGATTGGCAAACCAACAGTTCTCATCATTTTCACTTTTGTAAGTCGGCGAGGAACCAAGTTTTGTTGCATCAAATTGTGTAAGCTTTCAAATGGGACTACCCTTGTTGGCTTGCTAGTAGTGAACACGTTATAGCTTCATATTAGGTGACCCTGCATGTTTTTGTGAAGTTTGTTTACAACAATCCACCCTTTATTAGGATTTGAGCTGCTTGATCTAGGATAAGCCGGTCTTTTGGAATCATGAGACTTACTCTTTCTACCTTTTTATTTATTTTTTATTTTTTTATTATCTTTTGTCACTACAACCAACTCAGGAGGTCCGTAAAAGCTACATTGGATGCTGTTGCTGAACATTTAGCAGGTTTGCTTCCTCTTCTTCTTGCTTACAGTCAAGCTCACGACACTGCTATTGAGGTATGTATATCTCTAAATGGAATTCCTTATTTTGTTTAGTTTACATCTGCTTGGTATCATGTCAGAATCTTGATGGAAGTTTTGTATAGCTTCTTATCTGATGAAAGTATGTGCTGTTTCTTTTTCGTTTTTCTTTCTCAACGACGGCCACTTTCTTTTCCAAATTTCAGAGTGTTGTAGATTGGGGTTTGATTTCCTTCCCTTTCCTCCCCCTTTCAAATGATGAAGTAATCAGTGGTCATGTCTTTTGATTGCAGCATTCCATGATTTACGACAATGTTTCTTATTACCATTTACCAATTTGTTTGAACATTGGTTGGATTAGTAATAAAAAAAAGAAGAGAGTAGTGGATACGGATATGTAACCCGGAGACGGCGATACGGAACACCCCAAAATGTAGGATACAGGTATGGCTAGGATACGTCGAATATAAAAAATATTTTTATTATATCCTAAGTAAAAAAGAAATAGGATTGAACATCAACATTACACCTTCATCCATAGCAACTGACAACTTAGCAAGATTGTTTTAGCACTGCAAAAAAAGAAATAATTTGAAAATCCCCAACATCTAAACCACAATCAAACACCTAGGGCACGTTTGGTAGACATGAATGGACCTTGGAATGGAATCGTCATTTCTGGGTTCATTACAAACTTGTGTTTGGTGTGACCAGATACTGTGGAATGGACATTCCTTTTGGAATGGCTATTCCTTCTTGAGCAGGAATGGGCATTACTTGCCAAAACCTAAGTTCCATTCTCTCAGCAACAACAACAACAACAGCAACAGCAACAGGAATGACTACCATTGTATAATCCAAAAACTTTTTCCTTAAACCAAAAGTGGAATGTACTTAGCATTTCATTCCTAGAAATTTAGCCAAACAGAGGAATGGAATGACTATTGAGATAAGAAATTTGCGCTAAAATCTAGCATACTAAATTTAGCATCTCGTACTTTGAGATAAGAAATTTGTGCTAAAATTAGTACACTAGATCATAAGAGTGCAAAAGAGTTATATGTTGATTTTGGGTTGTGATAAATTTATTTACAAATGTTTGTGAAATTTTTTGAATGTTATAGAAAAGGAGGAAACTCTGCCAATTTTTTTTATAGGAATCTTTGCCCTTTTGTTGTTGTTGTTTTTGTTCTTGTGTTGCTTGTTTGGATAGTTTTTTATTTGTATTTTTAGTCTTGTTTTATTTTTTGGGTTGCTAGGTGGCTGCTTTATTATATTTTTTATTAAACTTTCGTTTTCTGTTTCAGGTTGTGGCGAGATTAGAGAATTTAGACTATGATGAGAATCAATTTATGAGCGTAAAGACTTGTGGACACACGTCGCCGCTTGGTCGTCCTGTCGCTTTTCCTCGATAGTGTCCCGAGACGGATCCCAAGGAGCACACTTCAGGGAAAACTAGAACTTCCTCACGCGGTCCTAGAGAGATAAAGAGTTGCCACCTAATTTTTATCGGGAATTAGGAAACCCAAGTTTGACTTTCCCAAAATTGAATAAGGTTACTCGCCCTTCATTACCAGAAACTAGGTTTGGGGGTCTTGGTACGAGAGGGGAAGGAGCCCAAGCAGGACTAAAGCACTCCCTTCTCGCCCTACCGAATGGTAGGCCTTGATTCAAATATCCTTGTTCTTAATTCATAATTGGTGTTGTTTCCTCAAACATACTAGATAATATATACATATCAAAAAGGGAACATCTAATGAAAATCATTTCAAGAGATTAAATTAAGTAGAAGTCGAATGTACATGCAATACAAGAGAGAGGTATACTCACAGTGGCTAGTCCAGCCCGGGACCGATGCAAATAAAGGAAACATGTCATGATATGCAAAAGGGAACAAGAAGACTTACATTGAGTTGACTCAAGCGGAGTCGCAAAAGCAAAAAGAAGTAGAAACGTGTAATACAATCATGCAACAATCCTAGATAAGATGTCTCTAACAAATAAGCATATAAACAGAGACTATCCTAAAGGAATTGTGTTGTTCACTACACCATTCAGCCAAATTCCTAACACAGAGGTTTTTGGTTTTCTAACGGTAATTTACCATTACAAATTTGTAACGGTAGATTTACGTTAGAAATATAGCTTTCCGTTAGTAATTTACCTTGTGAAAGTGAAAAAGGCTTGGGAAATAAAAATCCAGTGGCATATTTGTAAATAAACAACAAAATTAAAAATGCGGTGGTAGTTTTGTAAATAAAATTCGGTGGCATATTTGTAAATAAAATAACTCAAAAATTTTGACCTAAATTTTCCCTCAAAAATTTCCCTCCTTCTATTTCTTGTATACAGCTCAGGGTCAAAACAAGAGAAGAGAAGAGAGGGAAAGGAGAGGAGAAGAGAGGGAAATGAGCACTCCGTCGTCGCCGTCGTTGCCGTCACCGTCCACCAGCACTCCGCCACCGCCGTCCACCAGCACTCCGCCGCTACCACTCCAAGCTTCCATCACCATCGTTATCGCCATAGCCATAGATCAGGTCTCTCTCTCACTACACCATATGGCCCGATTTGTAACGGGAATATCCGTTACAAAAAATATTTGTAACGGATATACCCGTTACAAATAGGGCGTTGCAAATTTGTAACGGATGTTTGTAACGGATATATCCGTTACAAATTTGTAACGGATTTTGTAACGGATATACCCGTTACTAAATATTTTTTTGTAACGGGTATATCCGTTACAAAATCTATTAGTAACGGATAAATGTCCTATTTGTTTGGTGTAGCGAAAAAATTAGTAACGCTTATATCCGTTACTAATTTACAAAATGCATAATATTAGTAACGGATTTTGTAACGGATATACCCGTTACAAATTGTAATTACAAAAAAAATATATATTTATTTGAAATGTTTCCCAATTTTTTTTTCCACCTGATTAAGAAGCATTATAATCCATATGAAACACCAAAATAAATAAGTAAATAAATAAATAACAATAAACATAATCCTTAATTCATACCAAGCACAACAAACATAATCCATAATACTTAATCCATACTCAACACAATAAACATAATCCATAATACATATCCATACTACACAAAACAAACATAATACATAATCCATACTACACAAAACAAACATAATCCATAATCCGACCAAACTTAAACTAACTATAACAAAGTATGTCCGAAATTTAAAGTGTTATACAAAATAAGATAATTGAAGTCAAACATACTTTAACCTACTCTCAAGCCAAATCACATATCCACCTTGAACAAAGCCTCCCAAAGTATCGAAACCACCTTGAGGAGGGTCGAACAAATGAGCATTCGGATCAATCACTTCCTCGATGTAAACTTTCTTTTCGTCAATACCAACGGTTTTGAAGTGACACTTTTTAGCACTAGCATCCGTCACAACATACCCCTTTGCTAATTCTTTCCCAAATTTATCAAGTAAGATAACCGGGGGTTTGTCGGTGGGAGTAGGCATAGAATGAAGAGAATTTCGATTTTCCATCGCGCCAAAAACGTTATTCAAGTTTTGACCTAAATGAATAGGGCGATTAACTGAATTGGATGCAATATCACTTGAAGGAGTAGTCACCATTGGAGGGTTACTCACATTTGAAAATTTGGTAATAAAAGACATCATTACACCTTCAAAATTGTTAAGTCTTGAGATGACTTCATCCTTAAATGATTTGTCTTCTTCATTTGTCTTACCTTTTTGTTCAATTATTGACCTTGCCACCCCAAGTTGACTTAGTTGCTTTTTAGTGACATGAGAACCCACCGCACGAACCCCACCTCCCTTGAGTTCCTTCCCAAATACTTCTGCTAATTCATCATTGTCAAGGTCTTCACACGTGTCAGTACATCCCGAGTCAGACAATGTTTGGCTTTTTTTTCTATTTCCAGCAGCTATAACTTCGTCCTAAAGTATATAAAAGTGAAACTTGTAATATTAAAATAAAATAATTATGCTAAACTTTAAACCTACAAACAATCAAATATGTTACTCACATATTTACTCTTAGCACTCTCCAACACAGTCCCATCTCTACGCTCATGTGCCGCCAACCATTTGTCTACGCGACGAATTTTTTTTCCAGGATTTTCTTGTTCCTAGACATTGAAATTTAATGAGTTAGTTATAAAAAAAGTTGCTAATACACAAAATGTGAAAAAATGATACAAACCATTAAGAATTGTTTTTGAGCATAGGAACAACGCCCAAGAGTATGGGGAGTCTCTTGTTGTTTTCGATTAGTACAATTTGTAACATTTTGCTGCTTCTTTTTTGGATCTCTCTCATTTTCTACAAACTTTCTCCAAATATGGGGATCAATACCGGCCGGCCCGACTTCTTCATTCAAAAGGGCCCTCAAATTATTTTTGTGAGACCTAAACTTTTGGGGCCACGACTTCTCCGCCAATGGTCGAGCCATATCTGGTGGAACATCTAGTTCAAATTCACCCTAGTAATGGAATAAGATAGCTATGTTAAAAGTAAATAATTAAAGTAAAACAACTAACTGAATAAAGAGCATACAATCAAAAGTTTACCATTAAAGCTTGCCAAACATCGTCTTTAAAGTTCTTTGGCACAAGTCGAAAATCTTTATATTCAATTGGAAGGTAGCATCTCACAAAATCCCCCGTACGACTACTCCATATCTTCGCATATTGCCCCACAACAGACCCGTCAGCTTGAATGATGACTTTCATTTTCTCCTTCGGGCCCTTTGGGGCTTTGCTTCCTGATGACTCAGATGCGGGCGGGGCTGAAGAAGATGGTTGAGATAAACTCGGGTTTGAATTACCTGCATTTGTTGACATTATACCAAATGCCTATCATTTGAAAATAAGGTGTTAGTTCGCAATCAATATTAACGGATATAATAACAACATTAAATGACATAGCAACAATTAACGGACCACAAGGACATTTTTACAATAAAGGAAGCAATTACATTCCAAAATTAGCAACAATTAATTGACTGTAAGGAAATTTTTACAATAAAGGTAGCAATTACAATCTCAACATAGTAGCAATTAATGCAAAAACCAAAAGTTAGGCAGAGTCATGCTACTTCAGCAGGTTTTCCAAATGAGGTTGGTCTTCAAGAGTAGATTGGAAGACCGTTGGTATCTCTAACTCGTCTACTCGCTTGGTTAATCTCTTTGGTGAATGTATAACAACCCACCAATTGGGATTTCTAATGTCTTTCGAATAGAAGACTTGACTCGCCTCGGAAGCAAGAATGACAGGCTCATCTAGCTCGCTACTGACACTCTTCAACTTGTCAAAATTTACTAGAACCAAATTAGAGTCCGGACAATGCTTACAACCATTGGTCTTGTCCTCCACCCTCACCCAGTCGCAATAAAACACTACCTCTTTAAATATTATATAGTCTAACTCCATTATATGTTTGATAATCCCATACCACATAGTCCAAGCATTTTTTTACTATGCGGTAGTTTGGGTAAACTATTTTTTTACTATGCGGTAGATGGATGGATTGAGTGTCATCTCCACAACTAGGACATGCTTTATAACCATGTGTTATACACCCAGATAAATTCCCATATGCGGGAAAATCATGAATACCCCACATTAGCATAGCTTTTAACGTAAAATGTTGCATTTTGTACATGTCAAAAGCCGGCACTCCTTCTTCCCAAAGCTGCTTCAACTCCTTTACTAGAGGTTGAAGGAAAACATCAATGTCTTGACCCGGTGCCTTTGGCCCAGGAATTAGCAAAGACAACATTTGGAACTCTCGTTTCATGCACAACGAAGGTGGGAGATTATAAGGCACCGTGATAACAGGCCAACAACTATAACTAGAGGACTGAATACCACGCGGATTAAACCCATCGGTTGCAATTGCAAGCCAAACGTTACGCCCTTCTTCAGCAAATTTTGGCCATTTATCCTTAAACATTCTCCACTGTGGAGAATCAGATGGATGGCGTAGAAGATCCCATGAAGAGGTCGATCAATCGTGCCATGTCATTTCGTGGGCAATCCATGGTATAGTATACAATCTCACAAGTCGTGGAATCAAAGGGAAATGTCTCAATACTTTCAAAGGTTCTTTGCAAACTCTCCCCCCCTTCTTTGTTTTCACAGCATATCTTGGTTCTCCACATTGAGGACATTGCTCTTTATCTTCATTACCATCCCAATATAGAACACAATTATTGACGCATGCATGAATAAAGTTTGCCTTCATCCCTAAGTCTTTCATCATACCCTTCATGCGCGGATACTTCTCCGGCAAAGTGTTGTCTTTCGGGAGCCACCTTTTCAAGATGGACAAAAGTGCCGTTACACTATTTCCCGACCAACCAAATTGCTTCTTAATGTTGTGCAGTTCCACAATTGCAGAAAGAGTAGTCTCAGGGCCCTCACATGAAGGGTACAATTTCTCAGTTGATAATCTTCTGTATTCATTGTACCTCTCATTACCGGTATATGGTTCTTCTTCAACTCCAGCCTGACCATTGCCATCATCTTCATGAGGTTCTTCGCGCATTCCATAAGAAGTATCAACAAGATTCTCCATCCCAAGCCCTCCAACCTCGATGTTTTCACCTTCAATGTTTTCTGTATGAGCATCTTCTACTGGTGAACGATGTATCGAATTCTTATATGGCTTTTCACCATGCAAAGCCCATACAGAATATGACCTATCTATACCAGCCCTAATAAGATGGTTTCTGACATCTAATGGTTTACGTCGTGTCCTATTCCGACAATTTACACACGGGCAAGGTAACGTGGTGAAGTGTGCAACATTGTTTGCATTCGCAAATTCAAGAAACTCTTCAACTCCCTTCATATATACCGGGCTAACTCTATTTTTTTCATTCATCCACTCTTTGTTTATGGTACGGGCCATTCTGCAATACAACATTGAAAAGTGAAATAAAGTAATGGAAATGCTACTAATTAAACAAGAAGGTGAATATGTGTACAAATTCAATAGAGAAATAATTTATCTCATCTCCTATTTTTGAAGAGAGAGAGAGAGAGAGAGAGAGAGAGAGAGAGAGAGAGAGAGAGAGAGAGAGAGAGAGAGAGCTACTAAGGACCCAATGTATGAAGGTAAGCCCATCTCTATGCTTAACCTTATTGTTTTTTGAAGAGAGAGCTACTTGACTAAATAGTAAGGCACTATGCTTAACCTTATTGTTTTTTACCACAAGGACTGAACCAATTATTTCTTCACCCAATTACTTTGATTGAATAGATCAAACTGATAACCTACATCTATGGACTTTTTTCAACGTAAATGAAAACAAGGGTCATAATACAACTATTTCGACGACGTTTAAGTTGGCCAATTCCTTCCCCATGTGCCTGTGTATTGCTACGTAGAAAAATAGATCAGTCCTTTTTTTAAGTGCATTTTCGTGTCGAAACTTAAAAGGGAGTTATGACATTCATATTGCGTCCATTAAGGGTCATATTGCGTCATAAGATGGAAAACTCAAAACTCAAATATTAAGTGTGATAATTGGAAGGACCTAGTCGAAACATGAAGAAGACATTTTTTACATCCCCCTCCACCTCCTTAAAAATAAGACACATGTTTCCTTTTTCTTCAAAAAAATAATAATACTCCCTCCGTCCCATATTTAGAGTCTCTTTTGGGAAATCCAACTTATTAAGGGGACAACCTTGATTTTGGTGAGATTTTTAACTTTCCAATATTGCCCTTTTTGAAATTCAAAATTATTGTGTCATATCAAAAAAAAAAAAGAGGGAAGAGTTGGATATAATAAAGGACAAATTTGAAAAGTGCGTATTAAAATACTTTGACTTTTCAAAGAGGACTCTTAAAACGGGACATCAAAAAATGGCATCAAGGACTCTTAATATGGGACAGAGGGAGTAATTAAAAATGGAAATGCTTGAAATGAATTACACTGACCTTTCACGAGATCATTTACACTTACATAAATATCTTATGTACCGTACTAATACTCGACTTTTGCAAAACAAGTGTTGCTTTTTATAAATGTATAAATTACATTTATTCATCTAATTCAAGTTTATGTACGATAATATAATATATGCATATAACATGTTTTTCCCTACATTAGACAACTCGATATTTAACAATATTAAACTAATATACAAGTAGGACTTTTTTCCCTCCTTGTTTGTAATTCACCATCATCACTAATATGCCAAAGCAAAGCAATTTCCTATAACCAATATCATCAGCCCAAAAAAAAAAAAAAAAGTTCCTATAACCAACATAGTTTCATAATTATAGGCTATAGCCATACACAGCCTTCTCTAGCAGACATGTCTACATGGCAAATACAGACTCAGTCCACCACTATCCCATGACACATCTCTTCCCAAATCCCCACTCTGACATCTCCAAATAATCAGGCCATTGGTGATCCTTACAACCCAATGAAAAAAAAAAAAGCAGTGCAAAATAATCAATTTCTTCATCCTTAATGTGAGAGAGAATTGAATGTACATGTACATAAACATACACTCAAAATCAACTCAATATAAATAGAAATTTAGCTCCTTTCCAGTAAAACAAAATCCATTGGGTATAGAAAAAATTTAGTTCCTTTCATGTCAAGACTTGTACATGAAAAAATGGCCAAACATCAGCTTTCAGGAAAACTAAGGAAAACAAAAAATAATAGCAAGATTCTTGCTACTTGAGAACATCTAATTACCTTAATAGCCCAATTGTAGGCTTGTAGCAAAGAACCACTCTAAGCCCAAAACAGTAAGATTCTCACTCAAACTCTTGCTTCAAATGAAAGTATGGAGAAAAGTCAGTGCCCTTCCAAGAGAGAGTGGCATGTAACCTGTTTGAAACATACCTACAGATCATTATATTTGTGATTACCTAAGACTACAAAAGAAGAAAATTAAACCCATGTGCTCCAAATCAATGAGTAGAAAACAAAACAAAAAAAGAACATTCCAATAAAGTTAGATTCCGTCTTTCCACAAACTAACCATGATCAATAGATAGTTGTTGAAGTTCACTTTGCACCATCACTCCATTGAGGGGCTTTCTTGCACTAGCATTTTAAGTTTTAAACCTGCAAACCAAATGAAGCCTAACATGGGTAGACACACATTTGAATGCACATAGCTACATCAATTTATACTTGAATGAAACAATTATTCATGTTTTTATTTTAGTCAGTTGTAATACATGCAAATAGTTTGGTTGTCCCTTGAACTAAATGCCCAATTCATATCTAAAATAACATCTTTATGAAGAAATTCACCATATAGAAATAGAATAGATTTTTTTCAAATAGTCTCACTCAATATAGTAATGAACTTTAGCATTAAAATGATTTAAAATTTTGCGAAAGGGGCCATTCAAATTATTGGGTTTCCCAAACAAACAGGCCCTTAAGAAGTTCAGAATGAACATCCAACCAGAAAAGTTCAGTATTTCCATTTGCCACTTGTTAAACTGTAATTTTTTTCTTAATGGAAAAAATAACAGTGTATTATTCCTAAACATTCTACTCCCAAAGCAAACTTTAATACATTTGTTTTTTCTTTATAAAAATAAAAGTCCACTTTGTGGCCACACAAAAAGTTCTAAGTTTGCTTGAAATGAACTAACAGTTTGATTCAAAAACACACATTCAATGACCAACCCATTTGTAAATGACCAACCCATTCAAAAACACACATTCAATGACCAACCCATTCTGTGCATCATCAATTTGATGGATTAAACCATCACAAATGTTCTTGATATCCTTGTAAAAAAGAAAAACTCTTTAAAAAAAAAGGGGGATCAAGTTCTAGTTTACAACGTGCCCAGAGCACTAGACTTGCCAAAGTGTATTTACATATACACATCTATATACCAATTTGGCCTTAATTTGGCCTTAAATTTGAATTGGTTCTGTACAAAAACTGGTGGTTTAGCCGACTCACTCCAAACCAAAAGAAATTGTTCATTTTTTTTTAAACCCTTTTAAATGCCCAGAGCATGGTTGGTCAAATAAAGCAAGTTGAACAAATAAATTATGAAAGGACCTAAATTTTGCTTTACAAAGATTTGGGACTGTAAGTCTTTGTTTGGGTAAAAGCATTTTTGGCTTTAGCCTTTTAAGTGATATGTGGCCCCTTTTATCATTCAACAAGGCTATGATAAAAGTTTTGTTTTACTCCAGTATAGATCAAGCATATTATTAATATATGTATGTATCTGTTACATGGAGGTTAGAAAAAGAAAAAGGGATAATGAGTTTTGGCTTTTATCCATATTTTTTAATTGGGCATAAACCATTTCTAAATCAATGGTTTATTTACCTACTTCAAATGGGTATGTCACCCATTTTAAATTTCCATGGGTCTTACGCCCGTGTCAAATTCAAATCAATTTGGTAAACTAAGGAACTAGTTTGACATTAAAACTGATTTCTTATTCAAGGTCCTTAAATCCCATAAAACTGATTTGGGTAAACTAAGGAACTAGTTTGACATTAAAATTAAAAAAAAAAAAGATTAAAAACATTACACGTTTAAAAAAAAATTGTCTATATAAGAGTGTGTCATACATAGTTGGTAATAGTAGTAGTTATATAAACTCTCCATCAAATAATTCAAATCTATATACATATATTGGAAGGGTCATATCCTACTAAATGAGGATAGTAGGATAGTGTTTTTTTTTTAATTTTTTTTATTTATAGCAAGAGAAACATTTCATTTCATATGTGTGTGGGTGTGTGTGAATGAAAGCAAGTACATACAAACATTCTATGAAAATTCAAGAAAGCATATGATTTAATTTCTACAATGTCCTGTTTGAACCTATAATTGTGGACTTTCTTTTTTTTAACAACATCTTCCATTGATATATATATACACATATATATATATATATATATATATAAAAGAAATGGTACCAATAGCACCAAAAAACAAACCAATACCAACATAGTGAATAAACTAAGGAAAGCCCTGAACCAACCCAAAAAACCCAAATGAAAGGATGCTCAACAATACCATCCCCATTTTGACAGATCCAAAAAATCTCAAAGAAATCATCCCCAATATGACAGAATCAAAAAGGAGCCCAGAATAGCAAACGTCCCAACCAATACCCAAGACAAGCAAAACCTTTAATGTCCAACAAAATTGCTTGAGCCAAATTGCAATCTGAGATTTTTTATGAAATGGCATGGGTCAACTAATAGCTCATGCCTATATTGGGATGGTCCCAAATTCACAACACAGAGGTTCTAGAGATTTCCTAGAAAAAATCTAAAAGTCATTTTTTAGGGTTTAAGTTGCTTTTAGACTACCCCCTTTAGACTACCAATTGCTACCATGACACAAATCTGAATAAAAATTAAGGAAGAAAGTAGTAGAAGAAGAAGAAGAAGAAGAAGAAGAAGAAGAAGGAAGGGGGGTGTACCTGTTGCAATCAGCGGTGGCGGGTGGTCTGTGGCGTGAGCTCGCTGGCTGGGTGGGACCGGCGGCGGGGTAGGGTCGCCGGCTGGGTGGGACAGGCGGCGGGGTAGGGTCGCCGGCTGGGTGGGACCGGCGGCGGGGTAGGGTCAGCCCGATGGTTTCTCCCTTTCTCCCTTTCTCCTTTCTCCCTTTCTCCTTTCTCTCTCCTTTCTATTTTTTTTTTGTGAAACAAGTGAGATACCTAGAGCCCGATGGTTTTAGTTATCAAAATTATTTTTTATTTTTATTATTTTTTTTTTATCAATATTGTAACGGATATAAACGTTACCAAAATAAATACAGCTTAAGTAACCAAAATAATGTTAATTAGTAACGATTTTTCTAATTTTGTAACGGGAATATCTGTTACAAATTAGTAACGGGTATATCCGTTACAAATCAAAAAACCAATCTGTTACAAATTTGGCCATATGGTGTAGTGTCTCTCTCTCTCTCTCTCTCTCTCTCTCTCTCACGAACACCCAGATCTGGGTATGATTGAACATATATATATATATATGTTTAATATATGTATGTATATATATGTGTCTCATGGATTTTCTTTTCTCAAGACTACTGTTTATAAACATATATATATATATACACACACATACATACAAATATGTGTGTCTGTAATATATATTAAATTGAATTTGTTATGCAATTATATGCATTGTTAATTTGCAGATCAAACATTTTTTGTCCCATGGAGGCTAGACAAAGATCAACTATGTCAGTGTGAGGTTTTTTTTTTTTTTTTTTCTCTCTGTTTTTCTTCAGCTTTGTTAGTTTACAATTTGGCAATTAATTAGTAATTTATTGCTTTCCACAACTCTCTAAATTTCAAGTCAGGTCCAATTTGTTGTTTATTGTGCTATCATACTGATACTATAATAAGCACTGTGATTTTCAGTTCTAAGTTATAATTCGTGTCTGGGAGTCAATTATTGAATCAGTGGAAGTTATGTTTTGTGAGCATATGAAATTTGTTTTGCGGTGAAAAGTGAAATGTTTACAGCTTATGAGTTAACTTAGAACATAAATTCTCAAATTGGCAAGTGAAACTTTTTCATTTTGGGTGGATTGAAGTCACATAATTATATATATATATGGTATGATGATTGTGATATGATCTGTGTGCCATATATGTGCAGGGCAATTTATCTGGGGGAGACATTTTGCAGTTACATTAGTATCAACAACAGTTCTAATTTTGAAGTACGGGATATTGTAATTAAGGTAACTTTTTTGATGAATTGTTGGAACTAGCACCTACAAAGTAATTGGAGTGTTTTGATTCATGATTTGAGTTTTATGACGATAATTTATCTCAAATTGCTTCTCTGTGTTGTTTGAATCTTTGATTGAGGATTACATTACAAGTCTCAACTTTTCTTTTCTTTTTTTAATGATGCGTTAGCATCACTGAGTCTGATACTTCAACAATGCCCCCATTGTTAGTCTCAATTCAGCAATATAAGTCATTTGACTTCCAACATTTCCGATTGATGCTCTCTACTTTTTTTGGATAGTTTAAGGTATGTTTTCATTAAAACCACCAAAAGGAGCTGTGACCATGTACACAGGAAGTATACAAAAAGAAAAGACTACAATCTTAAGTTATGTAAGAACTCTAAAATTGTGTCACAGGATCTAGTATATATATATATATATTTGATCAATATGCAGTTATTTTAGAAAAACTCTGACCAACATGTTAATGTTAGGAAAATTGCTAAAAAGGGACTGAGATTAATTGCTTGAAAAATGTGACCTTTTTTTTCTTTCCTTTTCCCTTTCTTTTGGATTACATTTTGTTTGCTATATTTCGACTTTGCTTATTCGGTTGTACTTAGGTACAATTATTGATTTAACTAACTTTCGGCTAATAAATAACAGGGCTAATTACACTTTAGTCCACCAAACTATCTACCTGTTTTGAATTGGGTCCATAAACTATTTTTTTTTCAATTGGGTCCTTGAACTTCAAAAATTCATTCAATCATGCCTAAAGTTCTGATCTCCTTCTTGGGTCCTTTTTTTTTTTCTTCCCCTTCTTGAGCTTTTAATTGCACTCTACAAAAATTAAAAAAAAAACCTAGTTGTTTGCAATTTAATGCTGAACTTGATTCATGCTATTGGATAATAGTCAAGTGACATTACAAGTATATATCTATTGATCAAATGATTATGCTTGGTATAGCACTAGAGTAAACTTGATTACAAGTATCTACGGATATTTAAGGAACATGGTTACTAGAGAAAACTTGTGTTTGCAGTCAATCTTTTTTTTTTTTCCCTTTCTCCTCCCCCACCAAATAAATAGGATGTTGAATTAGTAGCTTTGATGCAAGCATGAACAAACTACATTGAGAACAAGTACATCACACTTAGTATTGGTCCCTTTTTGTTACTTTTTTGCCTTGTCATCATATTATTGTCAAAATCATGAACTCTCTCTACGCATTTTGTGTATTATATGGTTTTTATTTTAATGGTACTCTACACCAAACAGGACAATTTCTAACGGACGAGGTCACTTTGAAGGTTCACGCGCAATGCACACACGCACGGCAGAACACGTCCACGCGCAATGCACACAGTTTTGGTCTGACTTTCTGGTCATATTTACCCTAGATAAAGTCAGTTTAAGTTTTTCCTAAGAACTAAAAAATTGTAGCTCTGTGAGTTATCTTTCCACAGCCGCAAACGGGGCATGATTTGAAGTTCCGAGTGAGGAGAAAAGTCCATTTTACTAACACACTGTCAGTCTGAAAAACTGCTACTTTTTATTCTGAGTTTTGTACTTTCAATCTGTTTTTGTTCCACAAGATGAATGAATGATCAAACTCTCAAAATTACTAAGTTGTAGGTCTAGATGAATGAATTGGAAGAAGGAACAAAAATTAAAGAAAAACGTACGCGCGTGTGTGCGCGCGCGCGCGCGCGCGAGAGAGAGAGAGAGAGAGAGAGAGAGAGAGAGAGAGAGAGAGAGAGAGAGAGAGAGAGAGAGATTATTATATGTGATCATTCACGTCTGAAAATTTTAGTATTGATTGGCATGAAATTCCACACATTCTTTAGTTTTTCACTATTTGTGTCACTGTATATATAGCTTCCTGATTGAGAGCTAGTGTTGGTGAGGCCTATTATGTTATAATTTTGCATTTTTGTCGATGTTGGATTGTAACTCAACAAGTGCTGTAAAAATTGAATGAATTCAGTCTTGCTTGTAATTTTAACTTTTATATATTTGGTACACTTGTGGAAATCAACGACATCCTACTCGTCCCAAGTTGTCCCAAATCTTCATAGAAGAGTCACAAAATTCAATGGTAGTATAAAAGGAAAATCGGCTCTTAATTACAATTATGTGCTGCCACAAAATTCAACTAATTCATGGTCTTTCCCCCTTATTTCGTGCTTATGCAGATTGGTTTTTTAAATACTTCATTCCTTGTCAAGTATGATTTGTTTTGTTAGCTGTAACATTAGCACTTGTGGACTACATAAGCTAGCAGTTCATGATTTTATCTTGAAATCTTGTTGTAGCCAATGCTTGCTTAATGATCTTATTGCCTTTTGTCCTGACATCTTGTTGTGTTCAAGTCTGTATTTGTGTTTCTATATTGCAGGGAGAAGAGACTTGACCAATGAAGAGTGCCAATACTTAGAGAGCCGGTGGGAGTTGAGAAGTGTAAGCATAGTTTAATCTGTGCTAGAGATTTGGGCAAGAAGAAAGTCACATGATTATAAGTTTCATTTTTTTACACAAGTTTTTTGTTTAGTTTATGTTGAGAGACTCAAGGATGTAAAAAATATTGTTAATATTTAATGTAGATTTGGACAAGATGAAAGTCACATGGTTTGTTAGTTTTGGTTTGGATTTAGAAACAGTTTGTATTTAAAGATAATTATACTTATTTTGGATTATATTTTTTATATTTAATATAGATTGAGTTTGTATTTATTATGGTTTGGATTTTAGCTTATTATATGTTTATAGTAAATATGATGTGGTTGTGATGGAAATCAGGTGCAAAAAAAATTGGGGAGCATATTTTAGTATTTGATTACTAACAGATAATTTCCGTTAGAATTCTTACACATGTGTTAGAAAACAAACCGTTAGTAATAAAATTACTAACAGTTTAAATCCGTTAGTAAGTGTCTCAAAAGTGTTAGAAACTGTCATATTACAAACCGTTAGTAATGAAATTACTAATGGTAATTATCCGTTACAAAATTCCGTTAGTATTTTGTATACAAAAGTGTTAGAAAATAAACCGTTAGAATAAATGTTACTAACGGAATATTTCCGTTAGGAATAATAAATTACTAACGGAAAATATCCATTAGTAAACATATTACTAACGGTAAATTACCGTTAGTAAAAATAATTTTCCTAACGGAAAATTACCGTTAGAAATTCTGTTAGAATTATTAGCCACACTTTACTTCTAACGGTAATAGTCCGTTAGTAATAATTTTACTAACGGTAAATTACCGTTAGTAATGTGCCCTTTTGGTGTAGTGGTTGAAAACAAAGTTGTAAACCTAGAAAAATTCTAAGAGAAGGGATAGAGAATGTACACGATACAAGGGCACTAAGCCACATGTAGACGAGGCAAGATCACAAATCGAAGTCCGGATCCACGATATTCAATTCTCTGCACTAAAACACCAAGGAATACCCAAGCATTGCAAAAACACAAGCAAACATATGACATGCATGAAAAGCAAGTAGAAAATGTCATCAATCAAATTTCCTGATTCAGCAACCTCTAATGAATCCTATCAAAAGTGGTCTTAAACATAAGTTGGGTTAAAACCATTTTACATAAAGTTAGATACATGTCTTAGGGAACTTCTCCAAAAAGTAGAATCTCTTTACCATTTTTGAAGTGAGAGAAATAAGAGTTTGGGAACAGTGGATCAGGACTGTCTACTGTTCTTGTAAAAATCATAATTAATTCTACAAAAATCATGTGAAGCTCTATTTAGTGTCAAAAGAAAGCTATTTCATTGCAGTTTATGACAAAAATAATCCCATGGACATGTCATGAACTGAAGGTTTCTAAAAAAGTGTTTTAAACAGACTCTGTTATTCTGGAAGTTTGATATCATTTGACAAATGAATGCAAAACACAATAGAAGCATAATAGAAGTTCATGATTCATGTTAGTTAAATAGATATAAGCTCTTGATCTCTCATCCAATTATCCTAGATGATTTCTAAATCAAGTTTTATTCATCAATTCTTATTGAGTGATCAAGGTATGACCATTTTGTATGCATAATCATAATTGTATTTAAACTTAGAAAATTCAAGAATAGTAGTATCAACTTCAAACGCTTAGAAAACGATCTTAACTCGATCGTATGCTCACGATTTTACATCAGCATATAGATATATGAGTTAGGAATCATCCCCAAAAAGCAGAGCATCGATAACTATCATAGATTTTTTGAAATTCAAGCACAAAGAGACTATGTTCAAATCTGTCAACCGATTTCTCAACAATTTCTAAAAATAGCATAGGGATCCTAGAAACTCTTAAAACGGACCGGATGAAAGTTAATTCATCAAAGTTTACCCAAAAAATTTGAAATCCATCAAACTATGGGTTTTGATGGACCAAATATCATGGACAAAACCAATATGTTTTGCTGAATTTTCATCTAGTTCATTTTAAAGTGTGAGGAAAACATCTTAGGTGATGATTGAAGCTTATTAGAGAGATCAAATTCATAGATCTACTTGACTATCATGATTTCCAATCAGGATCAAAGGGACTTACAAATATCCTATTGGAGATGAATTTTAATAGGAATTCTAGGTAATAGAAATAATCAAGAGATAGGTATGAACATAGGAATCATCCCTCTCATAGATCATACTTCTAAACCATCATAGAATTCAAAATAGATATATAGATATAATCATGTATGCATGGATCTAAATTAAATAGAAGAATGAAATCAAAGTGAAAAACAATCTCTAATTATGAATTATCAATGAAAATTAAAAGAGATTTGGATCTAACTATGTGAGTGTGTGAAGAACAAGAGATGAAGAAGATGAGTGTTCTATAAATAAAATAAAACTAAGCTAGATTCAAATCTTATAGATCGATATATATAAAATAGGAATTAGAGATGAATTATAGTGTTTACCTCTTGGAGGATTCTCAATTATATAACCAAAGTTGAATTGAAGATCTTCTTCTTCAAGTGTGCTTCAAGCATTCATCCATGGAAGTTGAGGGATGCAATTGATGTTTAATTCATCTAATCTAATTACCCTAAGATTAGTTTTCTATACTTCAATTCATAATTCTCTCTCTCTAGAATTCTCTCTTAAGTTGAAAGTATTTTTCAAGTATATTCCCTTGTGTACTCTCTTGTGTGATCTCAAGGTTCTTCAAGATGATCTAAGATCTTTTTAAGATACTACTTAGATGATCTCATATGAGATGTATGAGATCTATATATAGAGTTTTGGAGACTTAGCTCTTAAGTTACAGGGTTAAAACAGGATTTTCAGAGGGCAGAAAAGGGTTAAAATGGTCATTTCGGTGCCTAAACGCAATTTTCAGGCAATTTCCTCGCAATGGGAGCCTTCTAGAAGGGTCTGGAACCAGAAAAATGCAATGGAGAACACTCCCTATAGGTGGCGGTTATGGTGGGACCCGCCACCCCCATACCCAAAATCGCCACCTGCTTTTTGGGTCTCTCTGGTCACCCACAAGCCCTGTTTAAAAAATTATGTGCACTGCTTTTCCAAATATTTGTAAAAATACTTTTTGGTGTCCGAAATCATCCATTTACGTACCGTTGGAAAGCTGTCAGGCTGAATTTCAGTATAAAAATATTCTCAGAGGTTTTGAAATAGAAATTGAAGTCCAATTGAAGCCCAGAAGTCCTCCGGAACTTTTGTCGTCTTTTGAAATGTGCGTCGATTTCAAACTTTTCTTTAAAATTAAATCTCTGTATACCTAGAATACTGCATTTAGAACACTTAATGTTCATATAACCCTGAGTGAATATGAATTTTGAGAGACGATTTTGAGAAAACTGGGATTTATCCATGGAAAAGGGCTTTTCTGAGCTTGAAGTCACTTTCCGAAGTTCAATCTTTCGATTGTAAGGAATCCAGGACCTTCCACGGGGTACTTTTCATCATTGAGTCCTCCAAGACGTTGTCCACCCTAAATCCTATCAGTGTGGTCAAAATTAGGTGTCTACAAGAGTTTATTCAGATTATTTTCATTTAATTTTTATTTCTACTAATGTCAGCTGTGAAACAATTATGTATAAACGTACACTTATTGAATCTTATTTTATCTTTAATTAATATGCTTTTAAATTTTATGTGGTTCTTGTCATTAAAAATAAGTACGTCAGAATTTATTGTGATGGAGAAATAATTATTTTTGGTGACAATATATAAATTTCCGTCACAAACATTATTTGTGACGGTTTTGGTAGTAATTGTGGTCACAATATTTAAAATTCCATCACAAATACTGTTTATCCCGTCACAAATAGTATTTGTAACGGTTTGGGCTGATGTTTGTGATGTACACAAAATCGTCACAAATAGTATTTGTGATGTTTTCGGGTCGATACAAATAAAGTGCTTAGAATCAAATGTTACACTACTATTTGTATCGCACACAAATGTGACACTACTATTTGTGAAACTACTATTTGGGTGTACACAAATTCGTCACAAATAGTATTTGTGATGTACACAAAATCGTCACAAATAGTATTTGTGATGTTTTCGGGTCGATGCAAATAAAGTGCCTAAAATCAAATGTGACACTACTATTTGTATCGCACACAAATCTGTCACAAATACTATTTGTGACAGTTTCGGGTCGACACAAATAAGCTGTCACAAATTATAAGTGTATGTGACACTATTTTTTGTGTCACAGGCAAATCCGATACAAAATCCGTCACAAATACTTTTTTGTGACAGAATTTGACTGACACAGACTTTTTGTGACGCCCTTAACTTGTGTCGGGCACTAATCTGTCACAAAAAGTATTTGTGACAAAATTGTACCTTTTTTGTGACGGATTTTTTTCATCACAAAAAACATTGTTTTTTTTTTGTGACTCCTACGCTTACCTCAAAAATATATTTCGAGTTCCATGTTATTAAATGCTTATTATCTCCCCACGTTAAGATTACAGATATCCATTAATTAAATATAATTACTAACAATTATATTTAATTAACCTCTTAAAATTCCTTGAGATCCTCTGCTTAACTTATCTGATATGTCGGATACAAAATCAACCTGCAGGTTTGATATAATCAAAACTTATAAGTTATTTCAAGGGGATATCATCAATCCCAAAATCGAGACATGGATTCCATTATTAATTAATATCCACCACACAATTAATATTGTCACCCAATCCAATGATATATTGACCCATTTAAGGATATCACCTTTTAGGGATCAAAGCGTAAATATTAAATGTATGTGTCTATAAATTAATTTAGGATTTAGAGCATAAGCACTCGTAATAGCCATGAGGTATTAATTATCTTACAAGTCAGTACAAAGATAATTACCCAAAGTCGGTCCCGTTTAATACACAAAGTGTACCAGTATAGTGAGTTGAAACTATACCATTTCCCGCAGTCAAGACAAACCTACTACATCACCATGCTGCAGTCCTACCGATGGTGTGCCCAATCCCATCTAAGACTGTAAAACAAAATCTTACATTCTACAAGATCTGATGGTCTGATCTTCCATTTATAAGCCAAACTATACACACCATACCACATACTATGTAGAACAAGAGACACACATGCACAATATTAAATAAACAATACAATACAAACACTGGCCACACAGATTCTCATAAAAATAGAATAACTGATTTTATTAAATAAATAATAAATTAACTACATAAAGCATGGCTTTTAGTATATAACCCTAACAATTTTCACATTGTTTATATGTCACTTTCGTTACTATATTTGTATAGTTTGACAGTTTAAAAAAAATACCAATTATTAGTTATTTAATTTATAAAATTTTAGTTTATTCTAATTGCAACAAATAGCTTTTATCATTACTAAGACATTGCATCTTGTAAGAGGGGTATAATAGTAAAAAATTGGTTAATACATTTGGCTTCCTTTCCTTCCTGAATTAACACCAAACAAAGGAGGGGACTATTCCATTCCCTTCCCTCTTTGTTCACCAAACACAAGGAGGGAAGGCTTCCTTCCTTTTCTTAGGGAGACCTCTCCCTTCCCTCCCCTCTTCCCTTCCACCCGTTTTTTCATCCTTCCTACCAAACACAACATTAATACTCAAAAGTGATCCCTTTAAATTGAATAAGTGTGTATCTTCTATGTAGAGGGAATGAAATTCTTTGTGAGATGGTAATTTTGGAATTTTTTTTTTAATTATGGTTCATTTCAGACAATTTTTTTTAAAATTTTTAAATTTTATCTATGTAATAAGGGATGAATTTTCCCCTCTAAAAAATGATTCAAGGAATCAAATGGTCAAAATTGCAGCTACATTGTAACTATACCTTAGCCATCCAAAAGACGAGATAAGTGAGACCCTAGATCTATATCAATTCAAAAGTCCAAATTCGTTCACTATTAAAATTTTGACTATTTTAAATTGTATAAATATAGAGGGACCACCACTGCATTGTCGTCAGAACAGCCACCATCCTCTCCCTCACTGTCATTGTTGTTTCCACCCCTACCCATAGGGGCATACATAGCTACATGTGTGTTAGCCCAAAAGTAAACTTAGATGGGGGTGAATAAGGTTGACAATAATATAATAGCAAATTAAAAATCAAGTCAAGCGCAATATCAACTAATAATCTATATGAGAAGAGAGAGAGAAAGTGACACTTGCAAATCAAGTTTTCAAGTGACTCGGCAATCCGCAATCCATGGCCTACGTCCACCCCTCAAGAACACCTCTTGAGGATTCGACTAAACAACATTTTTGGGTGAAGATTAAACCCTTCTTACAAAGGGCTTCTCTAATGAAGAAGCCCTTCAACCTTCACTTGGAGCAAGGGTTATACCAACCCTTCTTTACAACTTCTATGATGAGTTTGGTTGTTTGAATACAAATAGAAACTCTCTTCAAGAGTAGATGAATATAATGAATGCTCTCTTCAATACTCTCAAGGAATTACAAAGGAAACCATTGCAAGTATGAATGAATCTCACAAATCAGGGCTCAAAACTTTGATTGCAAGGAATGAGTATTTAATGTTTGTAATAGGATACCCAACTACCAATTTCAAATGAGTATATATATGTTCTTTTAAAAATCAGAACGTTTGGGTAGTTTGGGTGCATTTAATGCTCAGTCAAAACCCTTAAAAACTAGCCGTTACTGTTTTGCGCAGTAATACAGTCGATTGTATTTCAAATCTTATAGAAAGCGCCACTAAAATAGTCGACTACTTCATGTACCAGTCGACTAGGTAGGAGTTGTTGGGTTTGTGCCCTCAAACCATTACTTTATGTATGAGACATTGACATTTTAATATATGGATATCAGCTTTACATTTCATTATGTATGTTTCTTTCATAAGATGATTGATAATCCTTAAGTGTCATTGTAAGTAATTCGTGTGTGTATGAGATACACACAAGTGAGATACGAATTACTATTCTTTGATACTTAGAATATGTCACAGTGGATGATGAGACTGGATACCTCATCAGGTTTATATTGTAGCATAATTAACTACCATTGGATGGAGTGATTAATCTCAATCACTAGAGTTTAACTCTTAGTTAACATGCTAGTGCTTATAGTGCATTGACGGACCTGAGTTTTCCTATTGACACTCAAGACTGTCAATCAGTCGATAGGAACTCATAACTTGTATAAGGTACGTGTTCTTAATCTTGAGACGATTATGAACACAGACTGTGGATATGGCTGCTTTGACTTACCAATCAGTGAGGTGTATAGAAGATCAACACCTGGGTATCTTGGGTATGTCATATTCATAGGGTTGTGAACATATATTGTCAAGACAGAATCTACCCTCTTTTTCAGAGTAAGCATTCCCTTGAGAATGTCACCAAGTCGATTACTGAGTACTGCAGTCTTGTTGATAAGAGTTATCAACATGTTTGGTAATCATGAGAGGTGAATGGGACTCAAGGAATACAAGAAGTAATCATGATTCAGGTTGACAGTAACAGTTATCCGGCTACCTGAATATGATTACGAATGCTGAAGGTAGAGGGACATTAGTACAGCATACAAGTCTAGTTATCGCTTCGGATATGTTCTTTTGCGTTGGAGTTCAGTTATCGTTTTATAGTGGAGTAAACGTTAACTGACCAGTTAGTTAGTTTGCTGATCAAAGAGTTTGGTCACGGTAATTAACAAACTGGTCTGAGCCAACAATAAAGAGCCTAGGAGGTCCCACTCTTAGCTCCGCCAGGATACTTGGAAAGACACATGAAGAAGTTGTCAAGACAAGTTTGATCGATTGAAGTATGTTCGATCGATTGAAGTTTTGGCAGTCTCGATCGATCGAGAATGGTTCGATCGATCGAACGTTCGATCGATCGAAGATCTTCGATCGCTCAAAGTCTAGGTCGGTTCCGGGAATCTATAAATAGGGCAGTTGCGTTCTGGAAAATAAGTTCGTCGTTTTTATTAACCAGACGCTGCAGAAACTGTTTTAGTCTTCCTAAACCTTCCTATCCTCTATATTAGAGATCCCACCATCTCTAGTCTTTCCGGCAGGCATCCGCAGGAGACATAAGGGTGAAGACAACCTAGTGGAGGCTGCTGCATCACCAAGGTTGAAGATATCAGAATTGGGTTCAAGACACAAAGGTATAATCTTGCCCCTCTTGTGCGCATCTATGGAATTGACGTGTAGTAGATCCTGGGCTACCAAATAAGTCTTTATAACTTGACTTTTCCGCTGCGCGTTTAAAACTTTTAACTTAAACCGGTTTTTCCATTAATTGGTATCAGGGCCATGCTCGTTTGGATCTATAGATGCATTTTTGGAACACTATATTGATTTGCATGTTGATTTTAGAACTGTTTTCGAAACGGCATAGTCACAGATCTATTTCTGAAGTGTTATCGCAACAGAATACAAATCTGTGATTGCATGGGATACAAGGCGGGTTTGATCGATCGAACATGTTTCGATCGATCGAACATCCTCTGTACTCGAGCGATCGAACAGACGTCGATCAATCGAAACCTTCTGGTGTTCGATCGATCGAATGAAGTTAGATCGATCGAGACAGATTCTTTGTCAGACTCTCTGTTTCACAGTTGTAAGGTGTTTTGAAATTAAAAGCTTTATTTTTAAAAGTATTCTGCAAATTTTTTAAATCATTCTATGAAACAGAAAGTTCAAGCGATTGAACAGAGTTCAATCGATCGAAGGTTCAAGCGATCGAACGGTCTTCGATCGATCAAACTGTGACAGAGAAGTAAGATGTTATTTTAAGTTCTAATTCAGTATGTAAAGAGTTTATATACTGTGTGAATCAATTAAGTATTCCAATAGTTACATATATTTGTTATGTATGTGTGGATGCGTGTACGACTAACCCTTTTGCAGCTAGATTAGTCGCTATCTCCCATGGCACCAAGTCATTTAAGTATTTTGTATTTAAATTGTTTGAGATTGGTGCATGTTGTAATTTAAGTTTGGTTTGGTTTTAAGGCATATGTAAAGGGCGTTGCGACTTCAATCCTACGAAAAGGAAAGTCGCACCGGTTTCCCTAGCCTTTTATTTTGTTATTTCTATTTCTATTTCTAGATAAATTGTAAGCTTCGAAAGAAGCATAAGACAAATGTAATAGAATTAGAAAATCCATGAAGATGGAGCTGGAGGCGATCAAACCAAAAAGGAGGTTCTATGGAGATAGAGGCATCGTTTGGATGTCTTTATTTTCATTTTAGTTTTTTGTTTTATGTGCTTTGGTTTGTGATTGGCATTTAATTATATTGTTACTACTTGCATGTACGTAAAACAAGATTTCTAAAATAAAATTCAAAAACCATTTCAACGCATTAGTAAACATTGGATGTTTATAGGTAATGTGTAAAAACAAATTTTTCTTAAAAGCAAAATCCTTAATCTACCAAATCTAGTGGGAGAGGGTCTTATTTTGACACCCACGATCTTCCATTAACGGTTCACTGTAAGATGAGTCGTGCATTCTGTGTCACCTCGCCAGGGGTGATCATTCCATACAGAGGGTGCATTACTCATTGGTTACTAGATGTGAACTTCTTTTGATAGGATCAATCAGACGTGTTAGAGGGTGACCACCACACGGAGGCGCTACTTGAGACGGTTGTGATTGGATCTTAGTTAATGGTACACACTAGCTAAGCTATGGATAAGGGATCCCACACGGGGCATTATTCAGAAACTTAGAGATCAAAAGGGTTCGGGAGTCATAACTTGTTTTGCAAGAGTTGCATAGCGGACAAGTCTTGATTAATCGAAAAATCGAAAATTGACCACTACACGGAGGCTTTATTCTTTTGTTTCGATATTCCGGCAACTTTGTTTTAAAATAAGAGTTTTTAAGGATTCTTTTATTTTAAACTGTCTAAATTCTGATATCCATATTTATTTTGTTTGTTTGATTTTCAGTAATCATAATGTCTGGATCTGCATTTAGTCCACTTGCCACCATACTCACTCAAAACAAGTTAACTGGAAATAACTACACTGAATGGAAACGTAACCTTGACATCGTGTTAACTGCGGAGGATCACAAATATGTCCTCACCACCCCATGCCCCGAAGAATCCGCAGCAAATGCTTCGGCAGCTGCCAGACGCGAGTTCGAAAAATGGAAGAAGTCGAATGGAATGGCTCGTTGCTATATTCTGGCCTCAATGGCTGGTGTGTTGCAACACCAATTCCAATCGAATGATTCTGCCAGTGACATTATCACATCCCTGAAAAAGATGTTCGGGGAGCATGGCAGGCCTGCTAGACAGGTAGCCATGCAAAAGATAATGAGTGCAAAGATGTCGGAAGGGACTCCAGTCAAGGAACATGTTTTTAAAATGATTGGTTATTTAAACGAGCTGGAGACCCTAGGTGCCAACATCGATGCACAGACCCAAGTTGATATGATCCTCAATTCGCTGTCGCCTTCATTCGCTCAATTTAAACTTAACTATAATATGAATCAAATGAATTTTTCAATGAGCGAATTGATGAGTTCTCTTTTGGCAGCGGAAGGGGTGATCAAACCTGGGGTCAACGTCTTGAACGTTGAGAAAAGCGCTTCCTCTTCCCGATCTACACCGAAAGGAAAGAAAGGGAAGAAGAAGGCTGGCACTGGTGGTCCAAGTGTTGGACCGGTCCCTAAGATTGCAAAATCTAAGGGAAAAGGTAAGGGCAAAGGGAAGGTGGGTGGCCAAGGCAAAGGAAAGTGTTTCCAATGCGGTGAGAAGGGCCACTGGAAGAGGAACTGTCCAGAATTCTTAGCTACCAGAGTTCAAGGTATGATTGAATCACATGTGATTGAAGTAAGTTTTATTACGGATACTTCAAACACTTGGTGCATTGATTTTGGTGCGACTAACCATATTTGTAATTCATTGCAGGGGTTCAGATCAACCAGAAGGTGCAGTGATGGGGAAATCATACTTACTCTAGGTTCTAGTGCAACCGTTTCAGCAGTTGCTATAGGAGTCGTAGTTTTAGAATTTCTAGATAATAAAGTTTTGATTTTATCAGATGTTCTTTACGTCCCTTCAATGAGACGTAATTTAATTTCAGTTTCTAATTTATCGAATAATGGTTATTCTTTTCATTTTGGAACTGAAGTTGTGATTAAAAGAAATAGTTCTTTTATATGTTCTGGTGTTAAATCAAATAGTTTGTATGTGATTACTCCCAATATTTCTAAAGATTCTTGCATGGAACTTAATAACTCAGTGGTAACTGTACCATCTAAAAGAAAGAGACCTTCCACTAATCTAACAAGGCTTTGGCATATGAGGCTTGGTCATATCAATCTAAATAGGATTGGCAGACTAGTCAAAGAAGGGGTCTTAGGCGATTTGGTTCTCAAACCAATGGAAGTCTGCGAGTCTTGTTTAGAGGGTAAGATGACCAAGAGGCCCTTTTCTGCAAAGGGTAATAGAACCAATGCATTGTTGGAATTAGTTCATACTGATGTGTGTGGACCAATAAATATTAGAGTAAGGGGTGGTTATGAGTATTTCATAACATTTACTGATGACCACTCTAGGTATGGATATGTGTACCTAATGCAGCACAAGTCTGAAGCCTTTGAAAAGTTCCAAGAGTTTAGGGCTAAAGTGGAGAAGTAATTGGGCTCACATATCAAGGCCATTCGATCTGATCGAGGTGACGAGTACCTCTCTAACGAGTTTATTGATCACCTCGTGCAGAATGGGATTCTATCACAGTTGACTGCACCTGGTACGCCTCAGCAGAACGGAGTAGCGGAGAGAAGGAATCGGACTCTTTTAGACATGACTAGGCTGATGATGAGTTATTCTGAGTTGCCATTATTCCTTTGGGGTTATGCTTTGGAAACCGCTGCATACATACTAAATCTAGTGCCAAGCAAATCTGTTCCCAGGACACCACGGGAGATGTGGATTGGGCGCAAGCCTTCTTTGCAACATCTCCGGATATGGGGGTGTCCGGCACATGTGCTGAAAGGAAAGATGAGCAAGTTGGATTCTAGATCAGAAGTATGTTATTTTGTAGGGTATCCAAAGGGTACTTATGGATGGTATTTTTATGATCCAAGAGAACAGAAAGTGTTTGTTAGTACAAATGTTGTTTTCTTAAAGGATGATTATATCATGAACCATAAACCTAAGGGAAGGATAGATCTGAGAGAAATAGAAGGAGAGCCCTCAGTCCAACCCGCAGTTGATAACGATGTAAATCAAGAAAATACCACTTCTTCACCCATTTCTGCACCGGTACCTCGTCGTAGTGGGAGGATTATCAGCCAACCTGATAGATACATGTTCTTAGGTGAATTTTTGAAGCTATCTCCATAGAATCTGAATCTGATCCTGCCACATACGAAGAGGCAATGGCTGATGTTGATTCAGAACATTGGGTTAAAGCTATGAAAGCTGAATTAGAATCTATCGATTCTAATCAGGTCTGGGATCTTGTAGAACTTCCAGCCAATATTAAACCCATTAGTTGTAAGTGGGTCTACAAGAGGAAAAGAGGATCTGATGGAAAGGTTGAGGCCTTTAAGGCTAGGCTTGTAGCGAAAGGTTATACTCAGAGGGATGGCATTGACTATGAGGAAACCTTCTCGCCGGTAGCCATGCTCAAGTCCATCAGAATACTCTTATCCATTGCTGTATGACTAGATTATGAGATCTGGCAGATGGACGTCAAGACTGCATTCTTAAATGGCAATCTTGAGGAGGACATCTATATGCAACGACCAGAAGGGTTCATAGCTGGTCGGAAAGGTAACTTGGTATGCAAGCTGCAAAAGTCCATTTATGGGCTTAAGCAGGCATCCAGGAGTTGGAACATCCGATTTGACCAAGCAGTCAAGTCGTTTGGTTTCATACAGAATCTGGATGAACCTTGTGTATACAAGAAGTGTGAAGGGAAAGTGGTGGCCTTTCTTGTGCTTTACGTTAACAATATTCTACTCATTGGAAATGATGTAGCGGCATTGTCAACGGTCAAGGTTTGGCTAGCTAGTACTTTCGATATGAAGGATCTAGGAGAGGCGAGCTATATCCTTGGGATAAAGCTCTTTCGGGATCGCAAGCGAAAGATAATGGGATTGTCTCAAGCTGGTTATATCGATAAGGTGCTAACTAGGTTTTCAATGGATAATTCGAAGAAAGGTTTGTTACCTTTCAGGCATGGTTTAGTGTTCTCCAAGGACCAGTGTCCAAAGACACAGGAGGAGAGGAATCACATGACAGGAATTCCCTATGCTTCAGCAGTGGGAAGTCTCATGTATGCGATGTTATGCACTAGACCAGATATCTGCTTTGCCATTGGCATGGTTAGTAGATATCAGTCGAATCCAGGTCCAGAGCACTGGACAGCCGTCAAGCACATTCTTAAGTACTTGAGAAGAACTAAAGATTATATGCTTATGTACGGTGGAAGTGAGTTAATTCCAGTAGGATATACTGACTCGGACTTTATGTCAGATAAAGATTCGAGGAAGTCGACGTCCGGTCATCTCTTTACCTTGGGAGGTGGTGCTGTTAGTTGGAGGAGCATTAAGCAGAAATGCATTGCAGACTCAACTACAGAAGCTGAGTATGTGGCTGCTTGTGAAGCCGCAAAGGAAGCTGTTTGGCTCAAAAAGTTTGTCATGGAACTTGAGGTGGTACCAGCGTCGCTGTCGCCTATTACGCTTTATTGTGATAATAGTGGAGCAGTGGCTCAGTCCAAGGAGCCAAGGAACCACGGAAAGGGAAAGCATGTAGAGTGGAAATATCATCTTATCCGAGATATTGTTCAACGTGGAGATGTGACTGTCACCAAGATTGCCACCGCTGACAATCTTGCTGATCCGTTTACAAAGGCCTTGCCACAGAAGGTCTTTGATCGTCATCTAGATAGTCTAGGTCTCAGATGTAATCCTGTATGGTTGTGAGTGCAAGTGGGAGTTTGTTGGGTTTGTGCCCTCAAACCATTACTTTATGTATGAGACATTGACATTTTAATATATGGATATCAGCTTTACATTTCATTATGTATGTTTCTTTCATGAGATGATTGATAATCCTTAAGTGTCATTGTAAGTAATTCGTGTGTGTATGAGATACACACAAGTGAGATACGAATTGCTATTCTTTGATACTTAGAATATGTCACAGTGGATGATGAGACTGGATACCTCATCAGGTTTATATTGTAGCATAATTAACTACCATTGGATGGAGTGATTAATCTCAATCACTAGAGTTTAACTCTTAGTTAACATGCTAGTGCTTATAGTGCATTGACGGGCCTGAGCATTCCTATTGACACTTAAGACTGTCAATCAGTCGATAGGAACTCATAACTTGTATAAGGTACGTGTTTTTAATCTTGAGACGATTATGAACACAGACTGTGGATATGGCTGCTTTGACTTACCAATCAGTGAGGTCTATAGAAGATCAACACCTGGGTATCTTGGGTATGTCATATTCATAGGGTTGTGAACATATATTGTCAAGACAGAATCTACCCTCTTTTTCAGAGTAAGCATTCCCTTGAGAATGTCACCAAGTCGATTACTGAGTACTGCAGTCTTGTTGATAAGAGTTATCAACATGTTTGGTAATCATGAGAGGTGAATGGGACTCAAGGAATACAAGAAGTAATCATGATTCAGGTTGACAGTAATAGTTATCCGACTACCTGAATATGATTACGAATGCTGAAGGTAGAGGGACATTAGTACAGCATACAAGTCTAGTTATCGCTTCGGATATGTTCTTTTGCGTTGGAGTTCAGTTATCGTTTTATAGTGGAGTAAACGTTAACTGACCAGTTAGTTAGTTTGCTGATCAAAGAGTTTGGTCACGGTAATTAACAAACTGGTCTGAGCCAACAATAAAGAGCCTAGGAGGTTCCACTCTTAGCTCCGCCAGGATACTTGGAAAGACACATGAGGAAGTTGTCAAGACAAGTTCGATCGATTGAAGTATGTTCGATCGATTGAAGTTTTGGCAGTCTCGATCGATCGAGAATGGTTCGATCGATCGAACGTTTGATCGATCGAAGATCTTCGATCGCTCAATGTCTAGGTCGGTTCTGGGAATCTATAAATAGGGCAGCTGCGTTCTGGAAAATAAGTTCGTCGTTTTTATTAACCAGACGCTGCAGAAACTGTTTTAGTCTTCCTAAACCTTCCTATCCTCTATATTAGAGATCCCACCATCTCTAGTCTTTCCGGCAGGCATCCGCAGGAGACATAAGGGTGAAGACAACCTAGTGGAGGCTGCTACATCACCAAGGTTGAAGATATCAGAATTGGGTTCAAGACACAAAGGTATAATCTTGCCCCTCTTGTGCGCATCTATGGAATTAACGAGTAGTAGATCCTGGGCTACCAAATAAGTCTTTATAACTTGACTTTTCCGCTGCGCGTTTAAAACTTTTAACTTAAACCGGTTTTTCCATCAAGAGTCACAGTAGCTACTTATCCAAAACTGCACAAACAATTGACCAGAATGTTTGGTCAATTGAATTGGAAAAACTACCACTCGACTAGGAAAATGATTTAGTCGACTGTATTTCTAGTAAAAGGTTGTTTCTTAGATTTAAAAGATTTAGCATAATTTTAAGCCCTTAACTTAGAGAAACAATCACACAAGCTTTACAACAGATCCTATAAGTACAATATAAGTATAAAGATCTTCCATAGAATATCCATCATGATTATAGGGCTCTATTTGGACAACACACTAAAGATAAACATAATTACCCAACTTCATAGTTTGTTTATTATCAAAATTACTTAAGGTAGAACCCTTGGGGCTAACCAAATATTTAATTTGATTAATTGTACATTTATATACACAGTTTTTTGCTTGCTAATTATTTTCCCCTTAGTTGACCTTACTGAAACCAAGCAAAAAATAAGAGAGGCCTGACTGTCCAATTTGTAAATTGACGAGGTTCTGACATCCCATAAGGGTAATTATCGATTAGCATGTTTAGCCAAATAGATAACCAATGGGTGCATGATTGTTTAGTTGCATTGAAAAGTATGTATTTGACGTTATAATCAAAGAGCCTATAATGCAACATTTTCTAAATATAAAAAATCATCGAAGGTAATTGTGAAATGTGTCCTTTAGACATTGGAACATTTTTCATTTGAAGCAATGATGTTAAAGTAATCAAGTTTCTTTTATTTTATTCATAATTTCAAGTGTATGCAATAAAACTAAAGTATGGAAAAAATTGGGAAAATTGAAAAACAAATGAAATTTTATTGATTTCAAAAAATTTGAGTACAATCTTTGTAAAATTCTTTTACAATGAAATGATAATTCCTTTGATTCGATCTCCTTGATTGTTCACGATTCAATGGCTTTTGGAGTTTGTTCTTGAACCACAGATTTATCCTTCAAATCTTCACAATAGATGGAACTAAAGTAAAGCCTGAACGAGAGCCGATGGCTTTATCTCGAATGAAGAATCGATTAATCTTCCTTCAATTTATTGAAGCATAGATTTAACAGGATTGACTTTTGATATTCGATTGTAAAGAACAACATGGTTTATGCTTGTTGTTCTTCACAAATGCATGAGTAGTTTGAAAGTCTAGAGCTCTTTTTATAGAGAAATCTCAGTTTGTTGGAAGGCTACAATCCGTTCTACAAGGGGTGGAGACCTCTATTTATAGGCTTAAGGTGTAGAGTTTTAATTTGAGATGGATCCTAACCATTAATTTGAAGTTCTCCCTTAAGATTTTGACACATGTCACCACTTCAAATTCATTATTTGTGTTGTTTCATATGGTGTATATGACACATGTCACAAATAAATTGGTTCGTTTGTATTTTGTGGGACCCACATTTGAAATAATTTTGACTTCTTGATTTAACTAATTATAATAATTAAATTTACTTAATTATTAATCAAACAATCGACAATTAAATAATTACCAAATTTTTTAATGTCTACATCAAGATTCAGAACCTTTTTTGCTAATTTGTTGAAGCCAATTTAATGCATGTGTGCAATTATTTTTCTCATACAGTGTTAAAATTATTGGATAATACCATTGAAAAAAAACTCTGGCTACGCCATTGCACCCCACTGTTGCCATCACTACAAAACCCCCCTCTTTTTTTATTATTTTTTTTATTTTTTATGTGTAATGCCCACAAACACGGACAATTCTTATGGCTTTGGTTTCTCTTCAATTTCGTACTAAAAATTATTGTCTTTCTTTTTTTTATGTTAAAATTTCTAATCATATGTATCTCAATCAAAAAAAAGGAAAAGATAAATTAAGGATCCTATCTACAATCAATAGCTATAATCCTATCTACAATCAATTTGTGACAATTATCATTGGAGGTAATTGAGGATATTGACAAATAGGCTAAGAGGAACTTAAAATCTTCACCATTGGCCTGAGAATTGTCCGTTAGAAAACCAAAAACTTTTTTGTTAGAAATTTGGCTATTTGGTGTAGTGATTGTATCAGTTTGGCTATTTCTTATTCGAAAGGATATTTGTGTAATTTTATGTGTGACCGTGCTAGGCAAGTAAAATGCCAATATGATGGTGAAAGCCAAATGTGCCTCACCAAACCAATTGTGACTGTTCGAATGCCTTGTTACCAAGGAGTTTTATGGTGTAAGATGAACATAATGTAAGAGGGCTGAACTAAGTATGAACTAGACTAAGAGTTGAATTAAACTAAGTAAAACTACCTAAAACAATAAAGAAAATTGAACAAAGGAAAAAACTACTTTATTGAAAGTAAAACAAATTAAGTAAAAGTCCTAAACTCGAAGGGTACTTCGAAGTGGTTTCCTACTCTTAATTGCAAAGGCAAGTAAAAAAAAAATACAGAAGTGTATTATGAAGTGGTTTTGTATGGGTTGTTCTGTCTCCTGATTCTTCATTGCATCTCCTATTTATAGGCCTTCCAAATAACTACTCCAGTTGAATTGGAGAGCTGTCCAACTGCTTTTTCAAAGTGCATGCCATGTTTCTAGCCTTCCACGTGTCCTGGCAGTTGTTGTTCAAATTCAAATCTCCCCGCTTGTTGTAACTGCTCGCGCCTTAACTCTTGTACCAAAATAGTCCACGTGTTAAATCCTCATTAGTCCTCTGCTATGAAAGTTTGATCAATCTGCACCTTCCACGTGTCAACATGCTAATTAGCCAGATATTTTTGGTACAAACAGTAACACAGTGCCTTCAAACCATCAGCCACAAGTTTAAATATTCAAAGAAGTGGGAGAGGGTTGGAGTTGGGATCCAAACCAAACGCAGCGGGTTCATGGACGGAGATGTAGGATATGTTCAATGGTTTCCGAGTGGCGCTGACATAGACCGACACTGGAGATACCACATTTCCTGTTGTATAGATTCTCTAAAGATGGGAGAGCCTCCTGAAAGGCTTTCCAAATGAAATATATGACATTGAGCACAACCCTTATAGTTCATAGTGATTTCCAAAATGTTGAACTTGGGCTGTCTCACCCCTCGAAGTGACATTATTCTTACTTATTCTCCTTTTGCTTTTGTTTCTTTAAGATACAACATTCTAGGTTCGTAGTTGTTTGCTGTAGTTTTTGCACGGGCGTGCCAGAACCAAAAGCGGTTCGAGAGTGCAAACTAATTTCCTAACTGCTTGTATGAGTGATACATAAGACTTAAAAATCTAACTTCTAATAGGTGATTGTGGCCAAGTAGGAAAGTACCCTTGGCCACAAGTCCTATAGCAGTACTGAAGCGTACAAGCCATACAAGTGATGCAATGATTAAAAAGAGAAGAAACAATTAAATAAAATCATATTTTATTTAATATATACTTGAAGAAAGGATAACAAGAGAATAAAGAAAATAAAAGGGACGCTTTTATTTGCCTAAGAATACTAAGAATGCTAAAGAATGCTTTTTGGATGCGGTTTTCGAGAGTGACGTGGAGTGCCTTGAAAACATGGCCTACCTGTCAACTTATAGTGACCTGGACTAATAAAGATAAGGCAATAAAATATCTTGAATGAAAATCTAGTAAAAAATACCAAATTTATTTTCCCAAATATGACCTTGAATCTTCCATATCTTTGAATATATATATGTACATTGAATATGGTCTATATTCGGCTGACCCATCCGATGACATAGTCATCAAAGGCTAAATTGATATAGGGCCAACTTCGTGTAGTGGCCTAATATTATAAAAGTGACCAAATTGGTCAAGCCAATCTAATGCCAAACTAAACGAGGATGTTTTCAGGCGGATGACATCTTCTCAATCACTGTTTAGCCAACAGTGATGATGACTAAAACATATGTTTAGCAATTACTGAATTGAATATGTAAGTCAGTCCGATCATATGGTGGCCAGTCCGAATAAAAGTGAAAGCCATCCCGATTTTGAACATTTTTTGGCCCCTACCGACTTTGAACCAGTTACTTGGCTTTTTTGCAACCGCTTTTTAAGTTTGATTAAAAAATTATAATCAGCCTATGCAAATTTTGACTTTTAAGAAATATATTTTTTGGATACAAACAGTATCACACAATAATTTCCTTAAAATTTTGACTTCGTACTTGCTTGATTTAAGAGCATTAATAATAGTATTTTTTAAGTCTCACAAGAACATCATCAATTGGTATTAGTGTATGATGTTGTCAATATCAAGATACAATTTTATTATAAAAATCCTCGAAACATGTAATCATCATCCATGCATAATAAAATTAAAATTAAAATATAAATAACTCCCTATTACTTGGCTAGGGTTTCATTGAAACCCTAGATCTATGTTTAGTTGGCCATAGAATTGATGAATGATAAGAGGTTGATGGAGGAGGCTATGGAAATCCTTGGTCTTCTTCTTCTTCTCCTTGCTTTTCCCACTTCAATGGCTGTGTATATTGTTGTATAATATGGTGTGTATAAAGTGTGTAACCCTCTAATTGATTTACAATAGGATATATATAGATTTGAAGCAAGTTTGGAGACTTTCCTAAACCTATTCATACTAAAACTGCTATATTTTACAATTTGGACGTAATTAGGCAGTTTCGTTCACATGGGGATCTTCAGTACACTGAAACACACAACTTTGGTTTTTACACAGGTCGCATGAGTTGGCCGCACGAGCGCGATATTGGGATGTCACGTGAGCGGGTCGCACGAGCGATTTCGGGCCTTTCATGCGAGCGGGCCGCTCGCGCGATGCGGCTTTTTCAGCTTATTTTCTTTTGCTTTTTTCACTCCATTTAGCCTGGAATCCTTACTTTTCTTCAAATCCTGACAAAAAATAGAAAACAAAGTAAAAATATACAAAAATATGATAAAAATGTACTAACAAATGTAAATTAAGGCGTATAATTAGGATTTGTTCTTTTCCGATCACACCCCCAAACCTAGAGATTGAATTACTAAAGCACTTTAATTTTAAAATCTAAATCTAATTAATTAAGAAAAACAGATTTTGATTTGATTTTAATTAAACTAAGAACAATAAAATAAATCTAAACTATGAAAGCGGTTAAAAGTTGTTTTAAACGATATTTAAAATGAACCTAGGATTGCAAATCCACCACTAGCTTCATAATAAGGGTATTTATGAATTAAATTAGCTTATTAAGTTGGATGATGATGGAGAATCGTAGCTACAAGCCCAACTCCTCCGTCAAGAAGATAACTATGGTTCAAGCACCAACATAATCCATCTTTGGTTAGCACGAATTATCCTACACTAAACTAGGGTTGTAGCATAATCCATCTAATCTAGGCATGGACTATTCGGATACTTGATAGCACAATTCAATTAAGCACAATTACATGTAAATAATCCATACAAGCACAACAAGCATAGATCATTGAGCACATCACAGTCAAAATAGATCTAAGACAAGAATAGATTTTGAAAGTAATGATTTAATCAATAGAAGCACAATTTTATTATAAAAATCCTCGAAATATGTAATCATCATCCATGCATAATAAAACTAAAATAAAAACATAAATAACTCCCTATTACTTGGCAAGGGTTTCATTGAAACCCTAGATCTAGGTTTAGTTGGCCATAGAATTGATGAACGACAAGAGGTTGATGGAGGATGCCATGGAAATCCTTGGTCTTCTTCTTCTTCTCCTTGCTTTTTCCCCTTCAATGACTGTGTATATTGTTGTATAATATGGTGTGTATAAAGTGTGTAACCCTCTAATTGATTTACAATAGGATATATATAGATTTGGAGCAAGTTTGGAGACTTTCCTAAACCTATTCACACTAAAACTGCTATATTTTACAATTTGGACGTAATTAGGCAGTTTCGTTCGCGTGGGAATCTTCAGTACACTGAAATACACAACTTTGTTTTTTACACAGGTCGCATGAGCGGGCCGCGCGAGCGCGATATTGGGATGTCACGTGAGCTGGTCGCGCGAGTGATTTCGGGCCTTTCGTGCGAGCGGGCCGCGCCCGCGATGTGACTTTTTCAGCTTCTTTTCTTCTGCTTTTTCACCACATTTAGCCTGGAATCCTTACTTTTCTCCAAATCTTGACAGAAAATAGAAAACAAAGTAAAAATATACAAAAATAGGATAAAAATGTACTAACAAATGTGAATTAAGGCGTGTAATTAGGATTTGTTCTTTTCCGATCACACCCCCAAACCTACATTTTGCTAGTCCTCGAGCAAAAAGAACATAAAACATAACTACTGATTAAAAATACTACTCCATTTTCGAATGGATCACGATTGCATTTAGCGTATGCAACAAGCCTTTTAAACCCTTAGGTGTCCCTAGTTGAATGAGTGAAGTCTCGTGAGGGTTCTCGTCAACAAGTCACCCACAACCATCTTTATTAACTTGTAAAGAAAAATTTTATTAAAAACAAAAAACACAACAGTTAATACTCCATATCATAGAACAATGATTTGAAATAGAATAACGAACAAGAAGAAACGTAACCAAACGTCCACTTACATCATGAAAAATAATCCAAAGCACATGCATCGTATAAATCAATAGAGTTTCTCATAAAATTGCACGTATGTGATATGGTAGTCAAATGAATACGTACATGTCATGAACTTGGTATATAACTCAAATAACCATCCAACTATGCTTCGACTACGAATCTTACAATGTTAATTACACTCTCAAATGAAACACTCAGAAACAGGTGTAATTTCTCGAATATATGGGAGCAAAGGAAATATGCTTTCAAAACAAGGAATGCTTACATATGACTCGAAAAAGACGCATGACACAAAAGAATAGTAGTCTCATGGATACGACGCCAATAGTCAAGAAAATTAATCGTACCATGTTTTAATCCCTCTCCCATCGTTTACATATCTAACATGTTTTATAGGATCAAATAGGACTTTTCAAAGGTTATAACGTGGCTTAGGCAATGAAAAAGAATAGAAAGGATTCATTAGGTAGATTTTGAGTGGTGTTGTAAGGCATATTTGATTTCTTTCATCACTCTTCTACCAACTTCATCTTTTCATTCTTTTTTTTTTTTTTCATTTTTTTCCTTTTTTCAACCTTCTTCCTTTTTTTTTTCTACCACCCTTTCTTTAATTTTCTCTCTCTTTTTTTCCTTTGCTTGTTGAATGACTATTCATCAAATACAAAACAACTACCCCAATAGTATCTTGTCTCCTTCTTCTCAATCGACACATCACCTTATCAACACTAAAAGTTGATCAATCTTTTAGTGTTAAACTCTAAGTTGGCCAAGTTGGAGCAAAAAACGGATAATGGTGATTAAAGAAAAAGGGCATTTTACGGCTCAAAGGGGCGAACTAAGGAAATTTTTTTTTTCATTTATTTGGATAGTAAACAAAGAAGGCCTACCATCATTTCCTAGGGTAATATGGTTCTTCAATGTTTACGACGGAAGATTATATAGCATAGTAACAAATATTTTAACTTGACTATCAACCAAAACAATAATAATGAGACTAAACAACAAGTAGATGTGCTATTTCAAATGAAATTCGACAAACACAATGTATTTATAATCCTCTAAAAAGAAAAAAAAAATAGGCTCAAAAGCTCACCGGGTCAAGTCTCCACACTATGTGTTATCCAGAAATCCGAATCATATTATAATTCACATCAAACATGTATTCAATCGACTACGTGCAGTGCATAGGTTTGTGTGCAAATCAATGATATAAAACTATGATTCAAACAATACATAACCTAAAACATTACATCATGACTTCAGCAACTCTTTAACCACATCTTTCTTTGTTTACCATTCTATAACAATCCATGTTACATAGAAAGAAGTATCGAATCAAGATTGCAAAAACGTCGGTAGCATCGTTTATTTAAGCACAAGAATAAATTTTTTTTAAAAATTAGTGCATAATAATGTGCATGTGAATGCATACCTCCAAACCTAAACATTTCATTGTCTCCAATGAAACAATAAAATGAAAGAAAGGAGAGTATGTAAGGAAGGAATGACAATACCTCGATCTCGGCAATCACAAACAAGTGAACGTATATGAATATGGAAGGAAAGTTCAAATGCTTCTAATGGAGCTACTAATCACCTGTCAATACTTGAGAACAAAAAAGAACATACAAAAGAAAAAGAAATGGATATACATATATGTTTTATTATTATTTTTTTTTAATAGAAACTAAACAATAAGTAAAAGATGCAAAGAAAATAATTAAAACAAGTATAAACGTACTATGAAAACAAAGAACTCGATCTAAAAGGAACCTAAGTAAACAAACATAAAATATAAACAGCTGACCAGGTTTGGGAGAAAAGGAGTAAGAAAACAAAGAGAAAAATCCAGAAGAACCCCCCCCTCGCACGAGCGAGCTTCGCGCGTGCGAGCCCCTCCGCGAGGGAATGCAAAGGCATATTTTATAAAACTTAAAAGAAAACCTCTAAGTCCAAGAATCGCGCGAGCAAACCCCTCGCACGTGCGATTCTAGGCGCGAGATGATATTGAGGCTATATATAAGAAACGTTAAAAATTTTATTCTAAGGGGCAAACTCGCGCGAGCGGGCCACGCGCGCGATATGCTATTTTCCTCTTTTTTTTATGTAAATAACTTTAAAATAACTTAACCCCGACCCCCAAACCTGTCCAAAATGACCAAATCTGACTCAAAACTGACCCAAAATGAACAAAAATAAGAGAAACAGACGAAATAAAGCTTGGGTTGCCTCCCAAGAAGAGCTGGCTTTTACATCTTCAGCTAGACTATTCTAACTCAAGACTCAAGGAGGTCGTAACTCGGAGTTTGTACCCCTAAGGATATTAGGAAGAGCCCGGTGGTAAGCAGAAACCATATCGCTTTGAATTAATTCAATTGACGGTTCATCCTTTTCGGTTTCAAATTGATTATTCACCTTTTGAGTAAATTCGTCATTAGGATCTGAATTATTCAAATTCGTCTGCTCATTTTCCAATACATTGTTCTCCATACTCAGGTTTGATTCTGTAGTAGGTTCAATTGTTCGCCTTACCTCACTTTCCGCCTCACATAGATAATCGTCATCCTTGGGAGGTTGATTAATAGCGTTAAAGACGTTTAGTTTTAAATTTATGTTCCCAAATGACACTTTCATTACCCCCGTTCGACAGTTGACATGAGCATTGGTAGTGGCCAAGAACGGACGACCTAGGATGACAGGCGTGTATTTTCTAGCATTTATCACAGGTTCAGTATCAAGGACCATAAAATCGATGGGATAGTAACATTTATCAACCTTAACCAAAACGTCCTCGACGATCCCTCTAGGAATTTTAACAGAACGATCCGCTAATTGTATTGTAGTGGCCATAGGTTTAAGTTCACCTAGTCCCAGTTGTTTATAGACGTGATAAGGTAAAAGGTTAACACTAGCTCCTAAGTCAAGAAAAGCCCGATGAATGACAGTGTCACCTATGACACATGAAATCGTAGGCGTACCTGGATCTTTATATTTCAGAGTAGCGTGTTGAAAAATTGAGCTTACTTTTTCTGTGAGAAAGACCTTTTTCGGAGTATGACTGCGTATTTTGCGCTTTTGCGTGCAAAGGTCTTTTAGATATTTAGTGTAAGCGGGAATTTGTTTTATCTCATCGAGGAATGGAATATTAATTTTAACTTGTTTAAACACCTCGAGCATATCTTCCGTTTTTGAAAATTTCTTTGATAAATTAGACGGTTCCTCAACGTTTGGCGAAAAAGGTAACTTTGGAACATAGTTAGTTAGGTCCGGTTCTTTTTCTTTTTAAATTTTACTCACGTCCTCACCATTCTCTTTATTCAAGTAAATATTTACATTTTTCTCCCTCTTATCCGGAATTTCAACAACTTCCTCTTCTCTAGTAGTCATCCTAGTTGAGACGGCATTAACTTACTCACTCGTACTCCCACCCTCGTATTGTCCCTTAGGATTTTGAACAGTTTGAGTAGGCAGTTTACCCTCGTTTCTACGACTCATTGTATTAGCTATTTGTCCCATTTGGGACTCAAGCTTCGCAATGGATTGTGTGTGTGAGTGCACTATTTGTGCTTGTGCATGTACTTGTGTTTCAATGTTCTTAAGGGATGCTAACACCTTATCCTCAAAAGCATTAACCCTGGAGGGTTAGGATTAGGAGGAGGGAGTTGGTATTGGTTTTGTTGAAATTGGGGTCGATAAGTATTAGGAAAACTATTCGGCATAGGATTATAACTATTTCATGGGAATTGTTGAATGGAGTTTATGTGTTGCTCTACGAATTCTGGAAATTGAGATGCTGATGGGCAAGAAAGTATAGAATGTGAAGGATTGGAACATAATGCACAACGTTCATAAGAGGGTGAACCCGACATTTGATTCGTTGTCAAAAGTCGGTCAAGTTTTTTAGATAGTTCTTGAAATTCAATTGAGTGACTTGACTCGAACTTTACCTCTCTCTTAGGTTGATGAGGATATCCCTCGGAAGGTACCGACACAGCCTGATGCATCGAGTTCTCGCTTAAAGTTTCAAAAAATTTCCAAGCCTCGTCGGCGCTTTTGTGTAGGAAGGTCCCCACACAAACAACATCGACGGTATTACGTATTGAGGGAACTCGTAGAAAACCTGTACCAATTGCCACTTAGGAACCTGATGATGTGGGCAAAAGCGTAGTAATTCCTTAAACTTCTCTCAAGTGTCATAAAGTGTTTCCCCATCTTGCATCACAAAATTAGTTATAGATTTTCTTATCTGATTAGTCCTCGTGATTGGGAAAAACTTTTGTAAAAATGCGTTGTGTAAGGCTTCCCATGTTTTAATTGTGTTTGGCTCAAGTGATTGAAGCCAATATTTCGCTTTATCTCTTAAAGAGAATGGGAAGAGACGCAGTTTTAGAGCAAATATCTTGAAAATCTCCCAAGTGTTGATATGGATCTTCATTTATACGGCCATGGAAAGAGGGAAGTAGCGAGATGGTAGACGACTTTATCTCAAAGTGAGATGTTGTCCCCTCTAGTAATTCGATACCTGCTTGAGGCGTGTAAGTTGTAGGAATAAAATAATTTCTAAGTGGAGCAGGTAGAGGTATATTAGGATTATTTATATTATTTATATTATCTCTGTTGTTTTCTAAGTCGGCTATTGGAATCGGTTCAATGGCATGGGTCGTATTTATTCCAGATTTATACTTGTCGCAATTTAGCAACCACATCGTTTTTCCTTTTGTATAATCTAATGGTCTTATGATATCCATATATAACGTGACGAAGCCATAGAAACAGCAAAGCGTCTTGCACTGAATGAAGGATTACTAGTAAGTTTAGCTGTTATAAAATTCTATAATTGCAAGTAACACTGTTATAAGCACCAAATTTATTATTGTTATTCTTTGAATTGAAGGAAAAAGTGGTTTAAAGTTAGAGTTTAAACGCGCAGCGGAAATAGGTTAAGTTATAAAACTTTTGGTATTCCAGGATCTACTACTTGTCAATTCCATAGATCCGTACAAGGGTGCAAGAATTATACCTTAGTGTCTTGAACCCAATTCTGAAACTTTAACTTCCAGCAGCCTGCACTAGATGATCTTCACCCTTATGAATCCTGCGAATGCCTGCCGGAAAGACTAGGGTTGGTGGGAACCCTAATAGAGAGGATAGGAAGGTTTTGGCAAGACTATGATAGTTTCTGCAGCTTCTGCGTATAAAAACGACGATCACTTACTTCCAGAACGCAGCTGCCCTATTTATAGATTTCCAGAACCGACCTAGACTTCGATCGATCGAAGTGACTTCGATCGCTCGAACCTTCGATCGATCGAACCATTCTCGATCGATCGAACCTGCTGACTTCAATCGATCGAACATACTTCGATCGATCGAACCTGTCTTAACAGCTTCCTCAAGTGTCTTTCCAAGCATCCTAGCGGAGCTAAGAGTGGGACCTCCTAGGCTCTTTATTGTTGGCTCAGACCAGTTTGTTAATTACCATGACCAAACTCTTTGATCAGCAAACTAACTAACTGGTCAGTTAACGTTTATTCCACTATAAAACGATAACTGAACTCCAACGCAAAAGAACATATCCGAAGCGATAACTAGACTTGTATGGTGTACTAATGTCCCTCTACCGTCAGCATTCGTAATCATATTCAGGTAGTCGGATAACTGTTACTGTCAACCTGAATCATGATTACTTCTTGTATTCCTTGAGTCCCATTCACTACTCATGATTACCAAACATGTTGATAACTCTTATCAACAAGACTGCAGTACTCAGTAATCAACTTGGTGACATTCTCAAGGGAATGCTTACTCTGAATCAGAGGGTAGATTCTATCTTGACAATATATGTTCACAACCCTATGGACATGACATACCCAAGATACCCAGGTGTTGATCTTCTATAGACCTCACTGATTGGTAAGTCAAAGCAGCCATATCCATAGTCTGTGTTCATAATCATCTCAAGATTGAGAACACGTACCTTATACAAGTTATGAGTTCCTATTGACTGTTGACAACCTTAAGCGTCAATAGGAAAGCTCAGGTCCGTCAATGCACTATAAGCACTAGCATATCAACTAAGAGCTACACTCTAGTGATTGAGATTAATCACTCCATCCAATGGTAGTTAATTATGCTACAGTGTAGACCTGATGAGGTATCCAGTCTCATCATCCACTGTGACATATTCTAAGTATCAAAGAATAGTAATTCGTATCTCACTTGTGTGTATCTCATACACACACGAATTGCTTACTATGATACTTAAGGACAAAACAATCATCTCATGAAAGAAACATACACAATGAAATGTAAAGCTGATATCCATATATTATAATGCTAATGTCTCATACATAAAGTAATGGTTTGAGGGCACAAACCCAACAAACTCCCACTTGCACTCATAACCATTCAGAACTACATCTAAGACCTAGACTATCTAGATGACGATCAAAGACCTTCTGTGGTAAGGCCTTTGTAAACGGATCAGCAAGATTGTCAGCGGTGGCAATCTTGGTGACAGTCACATCTCCACGTTGAACTATATCTCGGATTAGGTGATATTTCCGCTCTACGTGCTTTCCCTTCCCGTGGTTCCTTGGCTCCTTGGACTGAGCCACTGCCCCACTATTATCGCAGTATAGCGTAATAGGTGACAGCGACGCTGGTACCACCTCGAGTTCCATAAGGAACTTCTTGAGCCAAACAGCTTCGTTTGCGGCTTCACAAGCAGCCACATACTCAGCTTCTGTAGTTGAGTCTGCAATGCATTTCTGCTTAATGCTCCTCCAACTAACAGCACCACCTCCCAAGGTAAAGAGATGTCCGGATGTCGACTTTCTCGAATCTTTATCTGACATAAAGTCCGAGTCAGTGTATCCTACTGGAATTAACTCACTACCGCCGTATATAAGCATGTAATCTTTAGTTCTTCTCAAGTACTTAAGAATGTGCTTAACGGCTGTCCAGTGCTCTGGACCAGGATTCGATTGATACCTGCTAACCATGCCAACGGCAAAGCAGATATCTGGTCTAGTGCATAACATCGCATACATGAGACTTCCCACTGCCGAGGCATAGGGAATTCCTGCCATGCGATTCCTCTCCTCTTGTGTCTTTGGACACTGGTCCTTGGAGAACGCTAAACCATGCCTGAAAGGTAACAAACCTTTCTTCGAATTATCCATTGAAAACCTAGTTAGCACTTTCTCGATATAACCCGCTTGAGATAATCCCATTATCTTTCGCTTGCGATCCCGAAAGAGCTTTATCCCAAGAATATAGCTCGCCTCTCCTAGATCCTTCATATCGAAAGTACTAGCTAGCCAAACCTTGACCGTTGACAGCGCCGCTACATCATTCCCAATGAGTAGAATGTCGTCAACGTAAAGCACAAGAAAAGCCACTACTTTCCCTTCACATTTCTTGTATACACAAGGCTCATCCAGATTCTGTATGAAACCAAACGACTTGACCGCTTGGTCAAATCGGATGTTCCAACTTCTGGATGCCTGCTTAAGCCCATAAATGGACTTTTGCAATTTGCATACCAAGTTACCTTTTCGACCAGCTATGAACCCTTCTGGTTGTTGCATATAGATGTCCTCCTCAAGATTGCCATTCAAGAATGCAGTCTTGACGTCCATCTGCCAGATTTCATAATCTAGGCATGCAGCAATGGATAAGAGTATTCTGATGGACTTGAACATGGCTACCGGCGAGAAGGTTTCCTCATAGTCAATGCCCTCCCTCTGAGTATAGCCTTTTGCCACAAGCCTTGCCTTAAAGGTCTCAACCTTTCCACCAGATCCTCTTTTCCTCTTATAGACCCACTTGCAGCCAATGGGTTTAATATTGGCTGGAAGTTCTACAAGATCCCAGACCTGATTGGAATCCATAGATTCCAATTCAGCCTTCATAGCTTTAATCCAATGAGCTGAATCAACATCAGCCATTGCCTCTTCGTAAGTGGTAGGATCAGATTCAGATTCTATGGAGACAGCTTCAAAAACTTCTCCTAAGAACATGTATCTATCAGGCTGGCTGATAATCCTCCCACTACGACGAGGTACCGGTGCGGAAATGGGTGAAGAAGTGGTATTTTCTTGATTTTCATCGTTATCAACTGCGGGTTGGACTGAGGGCTCTCCTTCTATCTCTCTAAGATCTATCCTTCCCTTAGGTTTATGGTTCATGATATAATCATCCTCCAAGAAAACAGCATTTGTACTAACAAACACTTTCTGTTCTCTTGGATCATAAAAATACCATCCATAAGTACCCTTTGGATACCCTACAAAGTAACATACTTCCGATCTAGAATCTAACTTTCTCATCTTTCCTTTAAGCACATGTGCCGGACACCCCCATATCCGGAGATGTTGCAAAGAAGGCTTGCGCCCAATCCACATCTCTCGTGGTGTCCTGGGAACAGATTTGCTTGGTACTAGATTTAGTATGTATGCAGCGGTTTCCAAAGCATAACCCCAAAGGAAAAATGGCAACTCTGAATAACTCATCATCGACCTAGTCATGTCTAAAAGAGTCTGATTCCTTCTCTCCGCTACACCGTTCTGCTGAGGCGTACCAGGTGCAGTCAACTGTGACAGAATCCCATTCTGTACGAGGTGATCAATAAACTCATTAGAGAGGTACTCGCCACCTCGATCAGATCGAATGGCCTTGATATGTGTGCCCGATTGCTTCTCCACTTCAGCCCTAAACTCTTTGAACTTTTCAAAGGCTTCAGACTTGTGCTGCATTAGGTACACATATCCATACCTAGAGTGGTCATCGGTAAATGTTATGAAATACTCATAACCACCCCTTGCTCTAATATTTATTGGTCCACACACATCAGTATGAACTAATTCCAACAATGCATTGGTCCTATTGCCCTTTGCAGGAAAGGGCCTTTTGGTCATCTTACCCTCCAAACAAGACTCGCAGACTTCCATTGGTTCGAGAACCAAATCGCCTAAGACCCCTTCTTTGACTAGTCTGCCAATCCTATTCAGATTGATATGGCCAAGCCTCATATGCCAAAGCCTTGTTGGATTAGTGGAAGGTTCCTTTCTTTTAGATGGTAAAGTTACCACTGAGTTATTAAGTTCCAAACAAGAATCTTTTGAAATATTGGGAGTAATCACATACAAACCATTTGATTTAACACCAGAACATATAAAAGAACTGTTTCTTTTAATGACAACTTCAGTTCCAAAATGAAAGGAATAACCATTATTCGTTAAATTAGAAACTGAAATTAAATTACGTCTCATTAAAGAGACGTAAAGTACATCTGATAAAATCAAAACTTTATTGTCTGAAAATTCTAAAACTACGACTCCTATAGCAACCGCAGATACGGTTGCGCTAGAACCTAGAGTAAGCACGATCTCCCCATCACTGCATTTCCTGGTTGATCTGAACCCCTGCAATGAATTACAGATATGGTTAGTCGCACCAGAATCAATGCACCAAGTGTTTGAAGTATCCGTAATAAAACTTACTTCAATCACATGTGATTCAATCATACCTTGAACTCTTGTAGCTAAGAATTCTGGACAGTTCCTCTTCCAGTGGCCCTTCTCACCGCATTGGAAACACTTTCCTTTGCCTTGTCCACCCACCTTCCCTTTTCCTTTACCTTTTCCCTTAGATTTTGCAATCTTAGGGACCGGTCCAACATTTGAACCACCAGTGCCAGCCTTCTTCTTTCCTTTCTTACCTTTCGGTGTAGATCGGGAAGAAGAAGCGCTTTTCTCAACATTTAAAATGCTGCCCCCAGGTTTGATCACCCCTTCTGCTGCCAGTAAAGAACTCATTAATTCGCTCATTGAAAAATCCATTTGATTCATATTATAGTTAAGTTTGAATTGAGCGAATGATGGCGACAGCGAGTTGAGGATCATATCAACTTGGGTCTGTGCATCGATGTTGGCTCCCAAGGTCTCCAGTTCGTTTAAATAACCAATAATTTTTAAAACATGTTCTTTGACTGGAGTACCTTCCGACATCTTTGCACTCATTATCTTCTGCATGGCTACCTGTCTGGCAGGCCTGCCATGCTCCCCAAACATCTTTTTCAGGGATGTGATAATGTCACTGGCAGAATCGTTCGATTGGAATTGGTGTTGTAACACACCAGCCATTGAGGCCAGAATGTAACAACGGGCCATTCCATTCGACTTCTTCCATTTGTCGAACTCGCGTCTGGCAGCTGCCGAAGCATTTGCCGCGGGTTCTTCAGGGCTTGGGGTGGTGAGGACATACATGTGATCCTCCGCAGTTAAAACGATGTCAAGGTTACGTTTCCATTCAGTGTAGTTATTTCCAGTTAACTTGTTTTGAGTGAGTATGGTAGCAAGTGGACTAAATGCAGATCCAGACATTATGATTACTGAAAATCAAACAAACAAAATAAATATGGATATCAGAATTGACAGTTTGAAATAAAAGAATCCTTAAAACTCTTATTTAAAAACAAAGTCGCCGGAATATCGAAACGAAAGAATAAAGCCTCCGTGTGGTGGTCAATGTTCGATCTTTCGATTTATCATGACTTATCCGCTATGCAACTCTTGCAAAATAGCCATGACTCCCGAACCTATTTGATCTCTAAGTTTCTGAATAATGCCCCGTGTGGGATCCCTTATCCATAGCTTAGTTAGTGTGTACCATTAACTAGGATCCAATCACAACCGTCTCAAGTAGCGCCTCCGTGTGGTGGTCACCCTCTAACACGTCTGATTGATCCTATCCATAGGAAGTTCACATCTAGTAACCAATGAGCAGTGTACCCTCCGTATGGAATGATCACCCCTGGCGAGGTGACACAGAATACACTACTCATCTTACAATGGACCGTTAATGGAAGATCGTGGGTGTTATTTGATAAGACCCTCTCCCACTAGATTTAGTAAATTAAGGATTTTGCTTTTGAAAAATGTTTCCACACACTACCCATAAACATCCAATGTTTACTAATGTGTTGAAAACGGTTTTTGAATTTTATTTTAGAAAACTTGTTTTAAGTGCATGCAATAATGTATTATACGCCAATCACAAAACAAGCACATAAAACAAAAAACTAAAATGAAATATAGGCATTCAAACAATGCCTCTATCTCCCATGGCTCTATTTCCATAGATCCACCTTCTTGGTTTGGTCGCCTCCGGCTCCATCTTTATGGACAACGGCTCCTTGCTCCATCTTCATGGAATTTCTAATTCTATTACATTGGACCTATGCTTCTTTTGAAGCTTACAATTTATCTAGAAAAAAGAAATAGCAAAAAGGAAATAAAAGGCTAGGGAAACCGGTGCGACTTTCCTTTTCGTAGGATTGAAGCCGCAGCGCCCTTTACATACGCCTTAAAACCAAACCATTAATAAATTACAACATGCACCAATCTCAAACAATTTAAATATAAATATTTAAACGACTTGGTGCCATGGGAGATAGCGACTAATTTTGCTGCAAAAGTGTTAGTCGTACACGCATCCACACATACATAACAAATATATGTAACTATTGGAACACTTAATTGATTCACACAGTATATAAACACTTTACATACTGAATTAGAACTTAAAACAGCATCTTACTTCTCTGTCACAGTTCGATCGATCGAAGACCGTTCGATCGCTCGAACCTTCGATCGATTGAACACTGTTCAATCGCTTGAACATTCTGTTTCACAGAATGATTTAAAAATTTTACAGAAATAATTTAAGATTAAAGTATAATTTAAAAAAAAAACTTACAACTGTGAACAGAACACCTGGACAGAGAATCTGTCTCGATCGATCGAACACTATTCGATCGATCGAACACCAGAAGGCTTCGATTGATCGAAACGAGTTCGATCGATTGAGAACAGAATGTTCGATTGATCGAAACAAGTTCGATCGATCGAACCCAACTTGCATCCTATGCAATCACAGTTTTGTATTCTGCTACGATAACACTGTAGAAACAGATCTGTGACGATGCAGTTTCGAAAACAGTTCTAAAATAAACATGCAAATCAAAACTAGGCTTCCAAAAACGCATCTATAGATCCAAACGAGCGAGGCTCTGATACCAATTGAAGGAAAAAGTGGTTTAAAGTTAGAGTTTAAACGCGCAGCGGAAATAGGTTAAGTTATAAAACTTTTGGTATTCCAGGATCTACTACTTGTCAATTCCATAGATCTGTACAAGGGTGCAAGAATTATACCTTAGTGTCTTGAACCCAATTCTGAAACTTTAACTTCCAGCAGCCTGCACTAGATGATCTTCACCCTTATGACTCCTGCGGATGCCTGCCGGAAAGACTAGGGTTGGTGGGAACCCTAATAGAGAGGATAGGAAGGTTTTGGGAAGACTATGATAGTTTCTGCAGCTTCTGCGTATAAAAACGACGATCACTTACTTCCAGAACGCAGCTGCCCTATTTATAGATTTTCAGAACCGACCTAGACTTCGATCGATCGAAGTGACTTCGATCGCTCGAACCTTCGATCGATCGAACCATTCTCGATCAATCGAACCTGCTGACTTCAATCGATCGAACATACTTCGATCGATCGAACCTGTCTTAACAGCTTCCTCAAGTGTCTTTCCAAGCATCCTAGCGGAGCTAAGAGTGGGACCTCCTAGGCTCTTTATTGTTGGCTCAGACCAGTTTGTTAATTACCATGACCAAACTCTTTGATCAGCAAACTAACTAACTGGTCAGTTAACGTTTATTCCACTATAAAACGATAACTGAACTCCAACGCAAAAGAACATATCTGAAGCGATAACTAGACTTGTATGGTGTACTAATGTCCCTCTACCGTCAGCATTCGTAATCATATTCAGGTAGTCGGATAACTGTTACTGTCAACCTGAATCATGATTACTTCTTGTATTCCTTGAGTCCCATTCACTACTCATGATTACCAAACATGTTGATAACTCTTATCAACAAGACTGCAGTACTCAGTAATCAACTTGGTGACATTCTCAAGGGAATGCTTACTCTGAATCAGAGGGTAGATTCTATCTTGACAATATATGTTCACAACCCTATGGACATGACATACCCAAGATACCCAGGTGTTGATCTTCTATAGACCTCACTGATTGGTAAGTCAAAGCAGCCATATCCATAGTCTGTGTTCATAATCATCTCAAGATTGAGAACACGTACCTTATACAAGTTATGAGTTCCTATTGACTGTTGACAGCCTTAAGCGTCAATAGGAAAGCTCAGGTCCGTCAATGCACTATAAGCACTAGCATATCAACTAAGAGCTACACTCTAGTGATTGAGATTAATCACTCCATCCAATGGTAGTTAATTATGCTACAGTGTAGACCTGATGAGGTATCCAGTCTCATCATCCACTGTGACATATTCTAAGTATCAAAGAATAGTAATTCGTATCTCACTTGTGTGTATCTCATACACACACGAATTGCTTACTATGATACTTAAGGACAAAACAATCATCTCATGAAAGAAACATACACAATAAAATGTAAAGCTGATATCCATATATTATAATGCTAATGTCTCATACATAAAGTAATGGTTTGAGGGCACAAACCCAACATGAATATCTTATAATTTTATAATATTTATGAAATTATATAATACCTAATTATGTGTGTTGTGCTTGTCCCTGTAGTTTGGTCCTTGTAATTTAGAAAGTGTCAATTTTAGTCCCTATAGGTTCATAAGTGTGTCAAATAAGTCCACTAAGTCCTTTAGTGATAAGTAATTTTGTCACTGAAAGTAAAAAATTTGTGACAAAAAGTGTTTGAGGGACTAAAATGACACATTCATGTAACTACAGGGACTAGAATGACACTTTCTAAACTACATGGACCAAATTGACATAAAGGGCAAACTAAGAGGGTGTAAAATATAGTTAAAGCCTATAATATATACTCCCTCCGTCCCATTTTATGTGTCCATCTTGGGGAATCCAACTATTTAAGGGGACAAAAATAATCTACACCTACTTTCCACAATTGCTCATAATCATTGCACTTTTTTTTTTGGTTTTGGTGTTGACTACAAGGAAGGGTAGTTTGGGAAACTATATAAAATTTGCATACTAATTTAGGAAAATGGACAACAATTTTGAGACATCCAAAAAATGAAAGATGGACACATAAAATGGGACGGAGGGAGTAGTAAAATAAGTGAGGTGGCCTTACTAATTAAAGTGAAAGGAAAAAAAAACATATTTTTAAACTTAAATTTAGGTGCTCTAATTAAAAAATGAAGATGCTTTTATCGCCAACCATTACAAATACATCTTCGCTCTTTCAGCTTCATCTCTTACTTCTAGGGGTGTAAGCAAATCGACCGGACTGATAAATTCGATCAATTTTATAAAAAAAAATACGCAATGTAAAAATCGAATCAAATAAAAAATTTTACACTAAATTAATCCAAAAACAATTAATTTAATAAAAAATTAGACCGCCCGAACACCGAACCGATTTCACCACCATCTACTTCCCAATTAGGGGTGGGCACACTTCGGGCCAACCCGAAGTTTCTATCCGAACCCGAAATTTTAGGACCATTCGGTTCGGATAAAAACCAAACTGAAATTAGTTCAGTTCGAAACCAAACTGATTAAATAATTTTGGTTCGGTTTTCAGAATGAAAAATAAGTTCGGTTCGAAACCGAAAAACTGAACTTTTATTACAAAAATTTACTCGCCTAGGGTTTTTACTTTTTTTCACTTTAGGATTATTTTCCCCAAACTTTTCTCTCTCTCTCTCTCTCTCTCTCTCAATCTCACCAAGCGGCTGAAACAGCCCACCCTTAACGCACACACATTCTCTCTCTAAGTTTCTCAATCTCACTCTGGCGGCGGCAAGACTCCCTCTCTCTCTTACTCCGGCGATGGCGATGGCAATGGCGAGACTCTCTCACTCTCTAGTCTCTCCCTCTGTCCGGCGACTCAAGGGATGAGGTGTGTGTGTGTGAGTCATGTGATTGTTGTGTATCTATATGTATATATATATATATCAATCTCTGTGTGTGTGTCTATGAGTCATGTGACTGTGTCACTATGTGTCTGTATATATATATATATATATGTGTGTGTGTGTCGATGTATGTGTGTGACTGTGAGTGTGTGCGTGAGTATATATATGTATAACAGTATAAGTGTATATGTATGTAATAGTGTGTGAAAGTCTTAGACATTGAGCCGCGAGTCAAGGACTCAAGTGGTTTTTGTGACTTTTGAGTTTGTCTATTGATTCAAAATTTCTACTCATTTATCTTCTAGATCTTGATTTGAAGATTTCCCCAATTTGAACTTCGGTTGAATCGGTTCGAACCGAACTCGAACATTTTTTTCAGAGCCTGAACTGTATTTTCAAAATTTACTACAGTTCGGATATCGGTACCATAATTCCCAACTCGAACCCGAATAACCCGACCCGAACTTCACAGTTCGAACCCGAAACGACCGATTGCCCACCCCTATTCCCAATTTCTAGGTTATTTGTTTTACCTTGTATCACATTTTTGTAGTTATAATTTGAAATGTATATTATTCACCCCAAAATTTGCTTTCAATTTATTGTCCCGTGGTGAAATATCTCTGTCTCATTTTCTTCAACAGTATTTTTTTATAATGTTATTCCACTTTCTAATTTTTATCTAAAATCTCCAAGAAAGAGTAGCAAAATGTTTGCTTCGACGACCTTCGCACTCCCGAACCCCCCAACTCCGCCGGCGCCGGCCATTCCAGAACCTAAGCCCCACCATCAAATCGCCTCTTCTCTCTCTACCAACCAGCTCTCCTCCGAGCCTGGGCCCGAACCACATGGTCGCAAGGTCAAAGGCAGTCACCAGCTGAACCGTTGGTCCAGAGCTCGAGCCATTCGGTCCGGCAAGAAATTGGACCGCCCGGTTCACCGGTCCCCAACGGTGCAGGTCAACTCTCCTGTTCCTACCGAAGAAAGCGCATCGGTTTTATCTCCGGCAACTGGAGGCGGCGGCGGCGGCGACGATAAGGTGGAGGTGAAGGCGGGGAAGTCGATATACATGGTGTCGGACGGCACGGGGTGGACGGCGGAGCATTCGGTTAACGCGGCGTTGGGGCAATTCGAGCACTGCTTGGTTGATCGGGGCTGTGCCGTAAATACCCATTTGTTCTCAGGGGTAAACATGACTATTGGTTGCGTTCATTGGTTACCAAAATTTACAATATGGTCTCATAGTTTTATTACTCCCTCCGTCCATTTTTTGAGTGCTATATTCTATTTTGTGATGTTTTAAAATTATTGTCCACTTTTCTAAATTGGTATACAATTTTTGCTTACTTTCTCAAACTACTTTTCCTTGAAATCTACACCAAGACTAAACTAAAAAAGTCATTGTAATGATTAGGGACAATTGTGAAAAGTAGGTGTAGATTCTTTTTGTCCCCTTAATAAGTAGAGTTCCCAAAAGTAGGGACGGATGGAGTAGTATGTGAAGATCCCACATCGAGGCTAGGCCTAGTTGGTGGGTAATAACTATAACCTAGGCACCCTCCCCTTGCAAACAAAGCTTGTTTTCAGGGTGAGTTCTACCTGAGGGCCTCTTACATAATACTCAGGGGCGGACTCAGGATTTTTGGTTCGGGGGCTAAGTTATACAGGGTTCGGGGGCAGCGCCTCCGAGGCGAATTTTTTTAGGTCTACTTACACACAATTATGTGTAAAACTGTAAAAATTGGTTTTAACACCCTAGCTTGGGGTAAATCATATAATTTTAAGGGACCTATTTCTAAAACCTGTAATATTTTACTCATAAATCTAGAATTTTCAAAAGTCCAGGGGAGCTGTGTCTAAAACCTATAAATTATTGTATGTAAATCTATAATTTTTAAAAGTTCAGGAGGGGCCTGTGTGAATTTTAGGAGGATCTATTTGTAAAATTTGTAAAATATTACATATAATTAGGTAATTTCCAAAAGTTTGGGGGGGGGGGGGGGGGCGGTCGGGTGTGTGCCATGCCTGACATATTTTTATAATTTATAAAAAAGTATGTTTTTAAAACAATTTTTGTCTTGATTTTTTTGTGCAATTCAGACAAATAATAAGCATAATTAAGCAATACTAGCCTTTTGATGTTTAAATCCAACTCTTAATATCTTTAAATTGACTCCAAAGTTTTTAGAATTATGTCCAAGTTCCCGCTTTTAAAAAAAGAAGAAAAAGGAAAAACATCCACGGGTGCGGGTGCGGATTCTTCGACCTTATAGAATAACTTGTGCTTCCCTGCTATTAAGCTTTATATAGTAATTTGAATATCATGCTTTACCACTATGTTATAAGTTATAACAAGGTTACCTGTATAAGCTGCTGAGTAATGGTACCCTAATTTGATTTAAAACTTAGCTTGGACTTGATTTCTTGGCTATGGTGTTGTTTAGTGTGTGATCTAGAATTTGATAGTCTAGAAGGACTCTCACGGTATGCACGTGTGACATCAAATGTAGATTATATCATTATAATGTGCAAGCGCAATGTATCACTTTAAGTTCACTATTTTGATACGGCGAATTAATGGCTTGAAGTTTCTGGTTGCAATTGCATCATTGCTTAAAATTAATGGAATAGTTCTCAAATTTTGTTGGATTGGGAAATGCAACACCCGTTGTGTACTAATTGTGAGTGTGTTAACAATTTGGTAATAATGGTTGAAGCTTTGTTTCATACAAGTTTGATTTAATTGTTTAAGGTGTTTTTTTATTATTATTTTAAAAGTGTCATAGTTTCAGTAGTGTTGTCTTATGTTTGGTTGAGCAACCAAACAACAATGTTCCTTCAATTATTTGATGCGCCCTCATTTAGTAAACTAGATGTGCGTGGGAGCCAATGTATGGTTAGTTTTGATTTATTGAGGTTCTTTGTCAACATCGTGATGAAGTTGAGAAATGCCTAGTCCTCAAAATGAAAGTTTGGCCATTCAATATCTCTGACTCTATGCTCATTACTGTGTAATGCATTATGCGATTCAATGCTATATTCTCTTTCATTTTGTTGATGTAGGAATTCAACAATGACTTGAACTCGATTCTTACAGACCTTGTTTTGATTCAATCAAAAAATTTTTTTCCAGTGCTCTGATCTGCTTTGATGGTTGCCAATTGCCATTGCCAAGCACTGTAGGGAAACCAAGTCGTATTCCGCGTCCCAAAATGTTTGTCACTCTTTGGGAATTCAGCTTTTTAAGGGGACACAATCATGACATATTTTCAAACTGAACTTTCCAAAATTGCCCTCAAACAATTACGGAGTACAACTTTTCAAGGGTACACAATTATGACATGTAATTTTGAACTGAAAAGGAAGGATAAATATGGAAGATCAAATATTTCGATCTCCCAAAACGAAAAGATGGACAAACAATTTGGGACATCCCAAAATGGAAAGATGGACAAACAATTTGGGACAGAGGGAGTATTAATATTTTCACCCAGATGTTGAGTGATATAAAAAGCACTCTCATGAAGTAGATTCCCGAAGTCAAAAATGGGAATTGACATGTTTTCAAGTGAAATAGCAGTCTGTGCAGTAATTCCATGATAATCGGATATGCTTGTGTTCTTTGTCACATGTGAAATAGATTCGCATCACATGTAGTCAAAATCTCGAGACTTATAGTCTTAGACATGTTCTACAATAACTCTCAGTTATCAGGTTGAAGATGTGGAGCAATTAATGGAGATTATAAAGCAAGCAGCCAAGGAAGGTGCAATGCTTGTCTACACTTTAGCCGACCCTTCCATGGCAGAATCAGCAAAACAAGCCTGCAAGCACTGGGCTATACCATCCACTGATATACTGGGCCCCATTACCGAGGCAATTGCTTCCCATCTAGGCGTCTCTCCTTTGGGCCTTCCCCGTGGGGCCCCTGGTCGGAATTTCCCACTTACTGAGGACTATTTTAGAAGGATCGAAGCCATTGAATTCACCATCAAGCAAGATGATGGGGCCCTCCCCCAAAACTTACGAAAAGCTGACATTGTTCTTTCTGGAGTCTCTCGTACCGGAAAGACACCATTATCGATTTATCTGGCACAGAAAGGGTACAAAGTGGCCAATGTGCCGATTGTAATGGGTGTGAAGTTGCCGAAGACTCTTTTTGAGGTTGATCCTGAGAAGGTTTTCGGGTTGACTATAAATCCTGTTGTATTGCAAACAATTCGAAGATCCAGAGCAAAGAGCTTGGGTTTCGAGGATGAATCGTGGAGTAACTATTCGGAAATGGACCATGTGAGAGAGGAGTTAGAATATGCATGCAGGGTTTTTGCACAAAATCCTGTTTGGCCGGTAATTGGTAAGTGCATTGAAGTTCCTTTAGTTTCCTCTAGTTCTGTCGTATTATTTTGATTCCTTGTATTCTTGGATCCAGTGTTTTGAAGTTCCCACCTGGAAGTTCAAAAAATTAGGGGCTATTTGGGAAGTCAAAGAATCGGTTATGTGGTTCATAAGTGAACTGGTTTATAAATTCAGATGCTTGGTGCATGTCCATTTCTTGCACAGGAGTTCGTGCTCGGTCTAAGGGGCTGTTTGGGAAGTCAAAGAACTATGGTTCATCAGTGAACCAGTTCAATAATTAGGTGTTTGGTTAATGCCCATTTCCAGCACATGAGTCTTGACCCACTTTAAAATCTTTCTTAAAACTTGGTTCTTTGTCACACCAGTAAAACCTTGGTTCTCATAAAAACCAGATAGAAACTGAAACTAGGACTGAACTTGGTCTGATTTTATGAATTGCCAAAAAGGCCCTAGTATCTCTTAAAACAGTTTTTTTGGGTCAAACCAACATAACTTTGGTTATAAAAATCAGATAGAAAGAAGAGACCGGAACTGAGAGATCATATTCTAAGCATTTACAAACAGGCTTTAGAATGGAAGTTCATAGATGGTGGAAAAATATTCATCTGCTTGCCTTCAATCTGTCATCTTGTTACTTTTTGTGGTTGCAGAAGTGACCGGGAAAGCCATTGAAGAAACAGCAGCAGTTGTGCTGAGGCTATACCATGATCGGAAGAACAAATGTTCAATGCCAAAAATTTCAAAGCGCTACTAGAGATGAGAAGTTCTTGTCCCCAGGCATGCTTGGACGAGAGTCGCGAGATGCTCTGGCTGTACAAAAGATAGTTGTCGAATGATCAATCTAAGGTACTTGTTAATGCTTCTTCAGGTGAAGGCTAAAAAGTATGGCTTCAAAATGTTAATCTTATTACACCCATGTTGTATATTCCGACAATACAAAACTGAAGGCTTTCTTGTGTTTGTAAAGAATTTTTCAACATTTTTCTGTCGGAAGTTATGTCATGTTAGTTAATCCTAATTACTTCTTGGCATTATGTTGTGTATATGAAATCTTATGGCAAATAAAAACACACGCTCAACTCAAGTAGTGTAAAGCTGTAGGAGATGGAAATATATTAGCGAAAGCTAGTGAAGAAAGCAAATTTACAGAATTTGAAAGCAAATGTAGTATCTTCAACTGTAACGATAACTGCTTTTTCTGTTTTGTTCTTACACAACATTGTACTTGATTGGTTTGATCTCTAGATTGTTTGAGGTGTAAAGAGATGGTAATATTTGCATTCTATCATCCCCTTATTGGGGGTGTTGGAAATGCGTATTATCTTGTGATACTTTTTAATTGCAAAACCCAATCATACAGTTTAGCAGCAAAAAGAATGGAAGGCAACACATAGTTCAATGTTGTTATCCCATATTTGATTTGACGAATTTCCAAGACGGAGATATCCTCGTAGAAGAGAATTTATCGCTTGAGCTATTTTCATGGTAATCACATACAGGAAGTTAAATGTGCATCTGTTCATTCCGTTGTTGGAATATCCTTATGCTGTGTGGTTTTTATACCTGAAATCTAAATGTATGTTTAATTTGGTATCGGAAGTTAAAATCTGACCTCGTAAAACTTATAGGGAATGACTTGGTTTCCGTGGTAGTTCAATTGCTGGACTCTCAGACCGAATCAACAAAGTACCCATTAAATTAGAAATGTATTGAAAAGTTCGCTTTGAAATCTTATTCATGAGCATTCTCTGCCCCCCACCAAATTTATGCAGCGTCCCATATTATTGTAATCGAAACAGATGCTTAGAAGTTTGACACACATTGCATATACAGTGTGTGTGTGTGTGTGTGTGGTGTATATTGCTTGCAGGGTTTAATTTTTATGCACATTCCTTGCGTACTCACATTAAAAGCTATATATATATACAACAAAAAGGGGCGGTTAGTTTTGGACCACCGAAAGAGCTATCTGAATTCAAGGTATGGGAAGAAGGAAAAAAGAAAGAAGAAATAGAGCACTTTCTGATCCTCCAAGGAGAAAGATGAGCAAAGCTAACAGCACCAAAGGTAAGCATATACATGTGCCCTTCTATCTTTCACTCATATAAAATCTAGATTCTCTATCTTTGTCATAGTGCTCTATTTCTTTCTCTCCATTTCTTTTGTTTATATATTGCAGAAAAGTGAAAAGCTTTTATTAGCTTTCTTTGTCCCAATTTTCCCTCCTCTTTTTCTCCGTCTCCTCGGATCATTTTGTGCTGCTATAGTCCCAGAGGTATGTCTCTCCCACTGTAATCGAGTTATATCGCATTTCTTGTGCCGCAAAGTGGAAAGCTAGTATGATCTTTGTTCTTTTTTTTCCGAGGTTTTGTGAGTGCCTGTCACCAATCAAGAGCGTTGTCATCCCTACTGAGTTTGCCCACGGAAAGAGTCAAGTAAATCAGTAATATAGTTCCCATGCTTGACCTGTCACAAGTATCATAAAAATCATGGTTATTGTTTGATGTTATGAAGGTTTTGTTCGGTTTTTATAGATTTTGTTTGGAAAAGTAGTGGGAATAAGAGATTTTTTTTTATATGTAAAAGCCAAAATATTTTACAATGAAGCCCCCCCTGAAATTAATTCCATTCAAGCCCCCCTAGTTATAAAATTACCTACTAAAGCCCACCTGAAAATTATAAGCCCCCCCCCCCCTCCGATATTAAGAAATTGTCATACTAAGTCCCATCTCTCCTATGTTTTTGTGCTAATTATAAAATATGTATAAATAGGTCCAAAATATGTATAAATAGGTCTAAAATTTTTTTTTCAAGGGAGTTGACCCCGAACCCCCATACATCAATCTCCCTTTGGCTTGATTTTCTAGATCCGCCCCTGGGTGGTTCGATGACCCCTTCACGTCTTTTGGCTTGTAGAGATTTTTTTTGTTTTTTTTAATGACATGACAATTTTACTGTAAACTTTTTAGTTTCAGTTCACTTTTTCAAAATAGCTTTTAATTTGCTGCTTTCAAATTAATCACTTTTTTCAGCTATTTTAAAATTTTGTAAAAAGGTGGTTGTCAAACGGACTCGATTTTTTCAATAGTCTCAAATGATTATAGCTACCAAGTTGGCAATTAGTGAGGGAATGGAAAAGAAAATACTTTCATTGTTTAGTTAATAAGGAAAACATCATAGTGACATAATTTGACAACTTTGGATTTTGTGGGCTCACTTCGTCGGTTCTTGAGTTTCAATTCTACTTTAAATTTTTTTACCCCTTGATACGTACAAAAATATTCAGTGAAAGCAAAGCTTATCCACCATACCGAGGAGTGCCTGGTTCATCTAGGGACTGATCGTGTCATCTCTAGGCTCTTCCCGAGCGGTAGACCAGGTGTCCCCCGAGGCTCGACCAACAGGTCGGGATTGCAGCGGGGGCCCGGCCCGCCAAGGATACAGCATGGCCCAGTCCCGGGACGTGATCCAGAACGCACCAAACAGTTCCCTACGCCTGCTAGAAGACTAATTGGATGTTTAGAAAGTTTTCTAAACCAATTAGGAAACTCACGTGATTTATGCTAATCAGTCCTAATCGGATTGTATTGCCTTATCAGTTTGCTTGCCATGTACGAGTAGGTCCCTTGTATCTATAACAGAGACCACTCACCTCCTCTAGGGGGGATCGCAACTTTACCTTATACGCACATACACATTGCCATGCCGGTCTCTGGTAGCTCCATCCCTTTGTTGGTTCACCAAAGGCCACTGGCGATTTCATATCATAGTGCAAGTGCTTCGACACAGGTGGACGTAGGTCTCTTCGTTAATAGGGCCGAACCACATACAATTTCTCTTGTCTAATTCCTCTTATCTCTAATCCAAATTTCGGCATCATCACAATGTCTGTGGGGTCCACAGAGGAGAGAGATAAACACATAAAATTTATGTATCTTGGTTTTTGTAAAATTCTTATGTGCCTCAAGAATTATCCTAAAAATGATAACTCTTGGGGCACATAAGAATCGCACAAAAATGAGATACATAAACCACAATTTGTCTATCTCTCTCCTGGTACACTGTGGGGACTACAGTGTGTGTGGGGGTCTACAGAGGAGAGAGATAGACACATAAAATTTATGTATATTATTTTTGTAAAATTCTTATGTGCCTCAAGAATTATCCTATTTAAAAATAGAGGAGAATACTATAGAAATAATTTCTCTCATTTTTCTTTTGCTTTTGCTTCTTTTCCTCTTTTTTAATTGTATGATTTTAATACAATTGAATTTTAAGTACCGAAAAATTAGTGGTGTTTCAAGTAATAGACTATATTCATTTATTATTTTTAGTAGAATTTTTTGACTTAAAGCTTTAAGTGGGTTTTCGACTGCTTTTCCAATAAGAGATACACTATCAAATGTATTGAAGAAAAAAAAAAGTGCTGAAAGTTTTCATTTTCACCGCTTAATTGGATTATCAAACACACCTTAAGGCATGTTTGGGAACATCTAAAATTGGATCTGGTTCAATCCACTCTACCTTTTTATCTGGTTTTTGTGAGAACCAAGTGTACATAAGTTGGTTTGATAGAGAACTTGTTTTAAGAAATTTATTATATTGGGGACGACTTTCTATGTAAAGAATAGGTACTCATAAATTTATGTTCTCACAAGAACTAGATAAAAAATGAACTTAGACTGAACCAGAACCTGTTTTGGGCTTTACAAACAGGCGCTAAGAAATGCCACATGTGAGGATTTCTCAACTGCTATTAATTATATGTCCAAAAAAAAAAAAAAACTGCTAGTAATTAGTGGAGGGTCAATTATATCTTGATGCAACACATTGAAATGAAATCAAATTTTGGTACTCTGAAGAAATCATGGGCATAGAGCTATAGTGAACTTACAAGGTAGCAAAGAAGAGAACAATCTGCCTAGGATCAATGTTCCAAGAAAGAGGAGAGCGTTTGAAACTTGATCTTTTGTTGCCGCCCCATTTGCTTTCGGCTGTGGCGGGGCCACAGCCGCCAATGTTGCCGGTGACGATAGTGATCTGGTGCTGGACTTGTGAGTTCATGGGTTTATCTGTGGCCCCCACTTTCAGTACCAAGGGCTTCTTTTCAGTCGTGCTGCCCCCACCTAAAGCACCTGCTGTTTATTATTATAACACATATATATAGATATAAATGTTAGGGTAACACTTGTGGCACAACCTTCGTACAATTTTCATACAACCTCCCCAAAAGATGTGTCTATCTCTTTCCTGTGTCACTGTGGGGTCCAGTGACATCACAGGAGAGAGATAGACACATCTTTTGAAGAGGTTGTATGAAAGTTGTATGAAGGTTGTGTCCCAAATATTACCCTAAATGTTACTATATGTCAGCTTTCCACCATAGTGTGGTGTTGTAATGCAATTCCACATGCCCACCAGGAGTATGGAGTAGTGACAAAAAGGAATGACATTGTTTGTGTCCTTGCTTATATCTAATCAAAGATTCTCTGCCCTCTCTTTATTAAAGAGAGAAGACCTCTGTTTTGATTGTCGGATCGTATTTAAAACTGTGAAATGACAAAACTGTCATTAATAAAAACACGATTTGACGGCCAAAACAGAAGCTCTCTCTTTAAAAAGAGAGGGCGTCCTCTTTAGAGCCTGACTGTATATCTAATATAATATATATAGTCAACTCTGTGTATGTTAAGAAGCACTGATACTTCTAAAAAGATAACACTTCACGGACACTTGTCTTGGGGTGTCGATGTGCAATTTTTCAAAATTTTGTCGTGTCTGTGTCGTGTCGTATTTTGTCGGTGTGTTAGTGTCCGTGCTTCATAGTATGTGCACCAACTTGCTCACAACTCTATAACGGCCAGTTTAGGAATGGTGAAAACAGGAGCATGCTGGGACGAAGTTTACTTTTTCTTGTTCTTGATGAAAATCACTAATATGTTGATTTGATAACTGATTAGATCAACCAGTTTCACTAGTCGAGTTGGCCAGAGCTCTTGGCTTTCCAAAGGAAGGTCAAGAGTTCGAAACCCACAGCCACAGGGGTCGAGTGACTGTGTGAGTGGGTTGGAACTTGGAAGGCCCAATCTCAAGTAGTTGGACGAACTATATTCAGAGCTTAACATGAGTTCAAATCCTATCGCGCACTCACCTCTCTGACTTATCTAGTGTGTGTGTTGTAGGGTCAGTGCACGTGTCTGGAGTTTGCCTCCTGTTCTACTCCGATAAAGCGACAATAGATAAACCGTCCGACAATAGATAAACCGTCTAAAATGCTGGTGGAAATCTTAAAGTCACTGAGGATGCCCTCAGTCATCCGAAAAATAGAACTAGAAGATAAATGACCAGATCTTGGGGTACTTTTAGGCCATACAAAGACTCATGTATGCCTAAGCAGCTATACAAATAAAGAATTTTTCAGAACTGCTTACTTTCTCTTAATTAGCACGGTTGTTGTCTTATCCAACATCGTTTAGAATATGCAGATACATTATACATGACACATAGGTGCGATAATCATTGTTATATATGGTTAGTTAAAATGTGTGATAATCATTGTTACATCTAGAATCTTCAATCTTGTATTTTCATGAAACTAATACCGTTGTTTTCACTTTAAGCCCAAATTATAATTAATATTTTATTTGTTTTGACGTAAAATAATTTTTAAAATATATATATATATTTTTGCATTTTTTGTATTTGATTACACAAAAAATTAGGTAAAACATTTTACATAGGTCTATAACCTCCGTAAGTCATTTTACAAGTTGTTTCATGCTCTAGTCTGATAACTCCTTTCTCGACCCCCGACAATCTCAGTCCTACAACAGCTTGAACAGGCTCACATTCCTATTGCCTAAAACATGTTCGAAGAAATGTCTCTAAAAAAAAAAATTGTGCAATTTGGGTACAGTTCTTTGTCTTGGCTTCATTAGCTCATTTAATATGATTTGACACCACCACTCCATGTACACACGTGTTGGGTTTACTAATTGTTATCGAATATTGCTTTTATGAGGAAGAAGAATGTATATTTGTGTACGTATATTACTTGTATAGTATGCAAACATATATGTATATACATGTTCATTTCCTATAATATAGGAGTAGTATTTTTTTTTTTTTTTGGGGTAAAAAAGGAGTAGTATTTGAGAAATATCAAAAATCGATTTTGGAAAATATTTTTACCACTTTAACCAAACATGGGAAAACATTTACATTAAAAAAAAAAAAAAAACTTTACACGAGAATGTTTTTTTTTCTGAAACTATTTTATGAGATAAAACATTTTGTGTCAAAACAAACGGAGCGTTATATTCAACGGTCATATTCATAGATGTCAGATGTGCCTCATATATGTTCATGTGTACATACTTACTTACTGATAGATACACACACATTGGTGTTTTGGTAGTTATATAGTTTAGAATCAGAGAGAAACATAATTTCATCCCATGTTAATCCCTCTTCGCCTAGATATAAGATTACTTTGTTGGCTATACGTAAATAAAAGGTTTACCTCTTGGTGAAGATGTAGCAACAAACGAGGTGTCTATCTCAGTACCAGTACCCAAATTTATCTTCTTCTCGCCGCCTCGCTGTGACCCTTTTCGTGAAAGGCTTCTCTGCAACTGTTTAAACCAAGTCAACCACATAAGATTGTTTGCATACATAAATTTGTACATAACCAAAAATCATGAATTATGTTTATTTATTTATATATATATGTGTGCTATATGTGTTTCATAAGAGAATCGACAAGAGAGTAGTTTTCCTCATCTAAAAATAGTCACTTATTGCTCATTTTGGCATTTATTAAGTGGTGTGTGTCTCATTTCAGTAATTATATTGATGATATAGGAGCAAAATGAGAATGGAATGAGACACACGTCACCCAATCGAGACGTAGGTGAGCAATGGCATTTATTAAGTGGTGTGTGTCTCATTTCAGTAATTATATTGATGATATAGGGGCAAAATGAGAATGGAATGAGACACACGTCACCCAATCGAGACCTAGGTGAGCAATTAGTGACCATTTTTGGGGTGATTGAAAATGCTCTCAATCGACAAATTCAAGTGCTTAATTAGTGAGTTACAATTTCTTGCATATATAGAAAGGCTGTGCCAGTGTAATAACTGTGATTCTTTATCAAACTAATATAAACTTGTTTCTTAAAAAAGCACAAGTACTTAAGAATGTGAAATAAATAGTTATATGATTATGATTGACATAATAATCATGAGAGTATTTTTGCTCACCCCATTTTGGTCACCCATTACTCACCCAAGTTTTTTAGGTCCAATTCTAGTAAATATGTTAATAGTATAGGGTGTAAATATGTTGATAGTATAGGCGTAAAATAAGAATAGAATGTGACACATGTCATCCTATGGAGGCCTGAGTGAGCAGAATGAGGTGAGTAAAAATGCTGTCAATAATCATGATTATAATTAAATGTTTGAGTTATCATTATGTCCAAACCTTATTAATTACATTTAATTACAATTTGATTGAGTAATAGAGCAATTGCTTGAAAATGCTCGCTTTTCATAGGTATTACAAAAAAAAAAAAAAAAAAAAAAAAAAAAAAAAAAAAAAAAACCAGAGTATATAGCCAAAATTGAAATAACTTACGTTGATTCTTGAATTTGTAGCTATGTCTTTATCTGTGAGATGACTGAAACGTTCCATGTCCACGAAGAAGCTATCAGAGACCATAGTTTCAGAATCCATATTCTCCTGCCACATAAATTTAGAGAGAGAGAGAGAGAGAGAGAGAGAGAGAGAGAGAGAGAGAGAGAGAGAGAGAGCAAACAGTACAAAATCAGAGCTTAAAATTAAAACAGTGTAAAACAAAAATCCAAAGACATGAGAACAATCAAAACCCAAAATCAGAGCTCACCAACTTGGGATTTTCGGCCACTTTCAAGAAAAGAGAGAGAAAAAGAAGGAGAAAGTTGGAGGAAGAGAAAAAAATGGAAAGACACACGAAGAAGGGATCGGTTTGAAGACGGTACTGGAGGAGTTGTTTTGTTTGTTGCGCGCGTCACCAGTTTGCGTACCGATTGGGACAATCGCTTTCCTCCAACTGATCCATTTTGACATATATACAAACCAAACACGCCTCAATTTTAGTCAAATTTTATGTTTTAATTGAATGAGTAAACCAATTACATAAACAAATACCAACTCTGGTCAAATCAAATATATTACAAAGAAGATAACTTTATGGGTCTCCTAAAGTTTTTTTTTTTTTTTTTTCCCTTCAACTGCTACAATTTGTTGAAAATACACACCCCAAAGACTATCCAAGTTGTTAATATATATATACACACACATATATATATATATATATGTATATGTTATAAAATGTAAAATATTAGAGAGGATCAGAGTGTTCGTGGTTAATTTTGGTCGGTTTTTAGTGGTTTTAAAACGATTATTCAGTTTCGATAGATCCGTTTACACGGTTTTGGTCGATTTAGGTTTTGTGTAATCTTTGAAAAAATGCCTAATCATTGTTTGGTCAATTTAGTTTCGATCAATTTTTAATTTTTGGCTTTTTTTGAACACCCCTAGAGAGGATCCGTTATTTTTAAAAAAATGCGGAGTTCTAATCGTGGTCTTAAGAGCTCTGCACAATAAATTTCAATTTTACCGCAAGGAATAAATGAAATCTAATAGCCAAATTAGATGTACCCACTTTTTTAAAATGAGGCATCATAGAAGTGTTCTATGTAATATATATGCTTGTATACACGGATGATTATTTAGTCCGCTTGTGTTAACAGGGCTAGGGGGAGGTATATCAAAGACAAAATTAACTTTTGACACCGGTGTTTCTAAACATATACAGCTAAGGCCTCGTTTGTTTCGCAAGACTAAGGGTCGAATAGGGGAGGATATGACTATTAGTCCATTTTAATTCAATAGTCCGGTGTTTGGTTCGGCCATCTTGCACCGGACTATTAGTCATTTTTAACAAAATAGTCCCCCAAATGGGCCACTATTTTATCCCATGGGAGGGCTGGTATTAATTGTCCCTCAAATAGTGAAGGGGAGAAGTAATCCCCCCTAATCCTGTCCAGCGAAACAAACGTGGCCTTAAGTTTTAAAGTGCATTGTATATGTGCATTGGAATTTTAAGTCTAAAATAACCGCAAATGACCTGGGTAGTCCACAGTTTTTTAAGCTTAAAATCTTATGCGCAAATCCAATGCGCTTTATACAGGGCCGGCCCTGGGCCAATTTTTCCAAGCAATCGCATGGGGCCTCAATTTGAGGCCTCATTTTTAGGCCTATTTTTTTTTTTTTAATTTCTTCTTAATTTTTATGAAACTTATCATTTTTAGGCCTATTTTCTACCTAATTTTTATGAAACTTATCATTTTTAGGCCTATTTTCTTCCTAATTTCTATGAAACTTATCATTTTTAGGCCTATTTTCTTCTAATTTCTTCCTAATTTCAATGAAACTAAGTATAAATGCCTCATTTTTTTGGCCCCTTTGAAAATTCGCTTGAGGCCTCGGACAATTTTTGTCATCTCAGGGCCGGCCCTGACTTTATAGGGTGATATATATATACACATATGGTTGATGAATAGATACTTTGTATGGGAAGAAGAAGAGGGTAGGAAGGGTAGGAAAGCAAAAGGAGAATTTTGGAAACAAAACTGTAGGGAGGATTAGAGAGAGAATTGTTGGGAATGATGTGTATAGTTTTTTGGGAGTTGGAGCTTCTAAGGCTATTGCCGGTGTTTATCTTATCCTTGATACTTTTCTCTATTATTTAGTTTGTTAAATTGCTTTAAAAATGTATAATGAAGTGGGCAATCTTGTGGGCTAGGGTGTGCGATAACTATCTGCAACCCCAACAAAAATTAATGGAATTGGACCTTAATTAAGGGAAACTGTTCTAACTACTAAATTGAATTGCATTTTTTTTTTCCTCTCTTTCATTCTTCTTTATTTATTTTTATATTATTATTATTATCATAATTTCATTCTTAAGTGTTTTTTCTTTTGGTTTGCTAAGATTGTTTTATTCTTAAGTTGAATATTCTAGGATGTTTTGTGGTTTATTCACAGTGAGTGTTATATGTAGTTATTTAAGTGATTGTTAATTTATTACTTGTCATAAAAAGTGTGAGAATATTCAGCTCTATAGATATATTTTTTCTAGGATTTTCATGTATGTAAAAAGACTAATGATACCGATTTCATATCAATTGAATTTTTATTGGAAGTTATCTTAAGTTCCACTTCGGTACACTGACGTAGTTTTGGTGTACTTACACCACTTGTTCCCGATAAGGAACATTTGTTTCATGATAGAAAAACATTTGTTCCAAACTAATGATTTGTGTAGTTTGATGAGAACAAATGATTCTTATAATGAAACATAAGTTCATTACCCAGGAACAAAAGCTTCCTATCCAAAAACACTTTTGTGTATATATATATACCAAAATCACCTAAATATATTAAGAGTAATGATTCGTACACATAAAATGTGCACATAAAGTGTGCACATAAAGATTTAGACTATTCATTTTGGTGGGTCTCATGTGTATAAGGATGGACACCACAAAAATAAATGACTCTGATCTTTATGTGCACATTTTATGTGCACATGGCATTACCCATATACTAAAGACTTTTCCTATTTTAAGTGATTTTACAGTCACATTATTTAAGAACCACCTTTTAAAGAGAAATTTGGAAACATATAATTACTAAGGTGAAAAGAATATTAGCATTGGAAAGAAAATGAATTTATTGCAATTTATACACTCATATAAATAAAAGGGATAATTACATATATACCCCTAAACTACAAAATGCAAGTAGTTGCCCCTATGCAATATTTGCTTCATAATAGAAAAATATTTGCTCCAAACTAGTGGTCTGTGTAGTTTGATGGGAACAAATATTTTTTTTTTTTTTTTTTTTATACTTACTTGGATCCGGACCGGATACACACACATCCCACACTGACACACACCCTAGTCCCAACCCAACCCCAAAGCTCCGTACCGGCCCACAGCAAAGTCCAACAAGGGTCACTCATTCCGACTGAAGAATAATTGGGAGACAAGCAACTAGGGGATTCGAACCCTTTCCCTTCCCACTGGGAAGAGAGATGCTATATCAATTGGGCTACAACTCGCTCGGCGAACAAATGTTTTTTTTTTTTTTTTTTTTTTTTTTTTTTTTTTTTTTTTTTTATCATAGAACAGGTTCCTTACCCAAGAACAAAAATTTCCTATCCAAAATCACTTTTCCTACAGTACCACTAGGAGAGAGATAGAGTGTGTTAGTAAGTGTTAGTGGAAGTTGTTAGTGCGGATCCCAAAGTACCACTAAGAGAGAGATAACGTGTGTTAGTAAATGTTAGTGGAAGTTATTAGTACCCCTAGCATTGCCCTTTATGTATATGAGTAATATTTGGGGCACTAACAACATCCACTAACACTTATTAACACACTCTATCTATCTCCTAGTGGCACTGTGGGGTCCGCAGTGGACCCTGCTGTACTACTAGGAGAGAGATAGAGTGTGTTAGTGGTTGTTAGTGGATGTTGTTAGTGTCCCTAGCATTACCCATATATACACAAAAATCACCTTCATATACTAAAGATTTTTTTCTATTTTAAGTGATTTACAGTCGCATTATTTAAGAACCACCTTTAAAAGAGAAATTTGAAAACATAGGATCGCCCTGGAATCCGAAATATAGGAAGCAGAATGAACAGGGGGCTCACTACTCAGTAGCATTGGAAAGAACATGAATTTGATTGCAATTTATACACACTCATATAAATAAAAGGGATAATTATATATATATATATATATATATACCCCTTGAACTACAAAATGCAATGAGTTGCCCCTCCGAGTTGACTCGGCCAAATGTTATTAACCGAAAACTTGGAATTCCAATCTTCATTCTTCAACCAAAGAAACCCTTCTGTACCCTTCAATGATCAATCTGATGATGACAAGTGACAGTGCATCCACGAGATTTCGGCACCACCTACTTACTACCATTGTAGCCTCTTCACATTGCAAAACAAGCTCTATTGGAAATTCATCGAAACTAAATGCATGTGTATATAAATACAAATATATATATATATATATATCTACTGACGCCATTTTCACTTAGGTTTTTGATTTGTTTATTTTATTTGACTCTGAAACTTCCAAACCCACTTTCAGATTTGGCTCGTAGAATGATTTCAATTATCTCTGAAATTTGAATGCTTTCAAAATTCAAAGGAGGTCCTCCGAACAGTGGTGGTGTTTCTTCTTGGTTTTCTTTTCGAATCGATTGATAGCCATAGATATTGAAAATATTAACTTATTTTTCTATTGATTGTTCGGATCTTCAAGTTTGGATGCAGTTCTTTATCCCTCATTTCTTGATTTATTGTTTGGCTTATGTTCCATCCCTACTTTTGTAGTAGGGGTGGTGCAAAAGTGCGCCATCTAAGCCAGAGAATGGTAGTTTAGTCTTAAAACTTGGTTCTATTTTTCAGATGGCAATTACATTTTTCTTTTCTATTAGTTTTTTAATGGCAAGTTAAAAGCAGGGTGTTGAGTGTTATGGGTCAAAATCTATAGGGATGGGTCAGTCAAAAAATATAATTTAGGGGCGAGTTAAAACTAAGTTATAGTTCAGGGGGTGTAAATGTAATTGTTCCTAAATAAAATAGTTTGAGTTGGCCTAAAGTCCAGCACAAAATAATGAATACTTGGACTTAGAGTATTTTAATAACTAGTTTGTCAAAACATGCCTGCAAAATGACATGGTATGTCTTCTTTGAATGCAGACTAGCCCGCGTATCTAGCTGCCCCAGGTGGTACCATTTGATTGGCCCCATGTTTTTTTTTTATCACAAAAAATATCATGTATGGTTGGACTTCTATTAAGTTATGATTTCTTCACATATTTCTTAAGAAGAGGATATCCATTTTTATCCGGCTGACTTTTAAATTATGTGGTGACTTTTTAAGGTGGTTTATTTTGAGTGATGCTAAGATTCTTAAATTTTATCTCAAATTTCAATCTTAGTAGTTGGACCATTTAAACATTTTTTAATAAAATTAAATAATTCCCCTATAATGGAGTGTGGTCACACTGTCACATGTGGGGATCCATATTTAGGAACTACAGAATTATTCAATTATTTTGTGTGTGTGTTTTTTCTTTTTTTTCTTTTTTTTTTGTTTATTTATTTATTTTTATTTTTTATGGAATATTTTTCATGTTCTTGAAGTGGAGAAATTTTTTCATGTGACCAATCACACTATGTGATGGCCATTGTGATATCTTCATTACTGTAGAATCTACAAATAATCAGCAAAATGCTCAAATCACAGTACTGCAAGTCACGTGAGATAGTTTCTCCTAGAAGTGAAAATTATTCAATGTGCAATTCTAAGGTTTCCAAATAAGTCTTCCAATTTGATTTCTTACACATACGGCAGTGGGAACACAACCACTAACTCCTACACCACTTTTTTTTTATTTTATTTTATTAGAAGTTAATTTTAGTGATCCTGCTGCCATATGTGTCAGAAGCTAAGTTTAGGCTACAAATTTGATAACCATGGCATTCCTCTAGTAACAGTAACTAGGGGTGTCAAGAAAACTGACCAACCAATATGTAAATCAAACCGAATAGATAAAATGCATTAAATTGAATCAAAACGACTCAAAATTGAACGATTGCTTAAATAGACTGAATCAAACCAACCGATTGATATCCCTAGTTGTAACCCAAATTTGTAGTATAGCTATGATATTTTTGAACAACAAAACATGATTTTATTAACTTTAAACCACTTTGTGGGGACATGCACCCAGCACAGCCCAAGATACATCATCTAAAAATTAACCATCAACAAATAATATAACTATGATATTATGTATACTTACACAGTCTACACACATTTCGAGATATCGATTTTATATATAGTAATTTAGTAGAAATTTTTTAGAAGTAATTGTCAAAAGTTTAAAATTCAATCTAATTCTTAGTTTATAATCAGTCCTGAAAGGAAAACTTCTACTTAATTTGATGTACAGTCAATTGAATTTAGTAATCATGTACGCACAAGTAAACATTTATTTAATATTTATGTACGGAGCATTAATCCCTGATCAAAGGATCTTTTTTTTCTTTTCTTTTTTATTATTTATATATATATATATATATTTTTTTTTATGGGAGAGGGGGATAAGATTCGAACACCGAACTCATGCATAGGAGGTGACTTATATATGCCAACATCTTTGTCTCTTGAACTATACAAATCTAGGCCTGCTCAAAGCCTCTTAATTGGCCTTATAACTCAAGAGTAAAATGGTATAATAAAAATAAATCATATAGATAACTATGCATGACTAAATAAACAACAGAGTGCACATGATGAGTGGAGGAGGCGCGGCGCATGTCAGTGTGTTTGATTATATATGTCAATTTATAAATGAACGAAATATCAAATTTTTATATATATATATATATATATATAATATAGTAGAAGTAAAGTAACCAATGTGATATGCTGAAGGAATAGTTCAACGGCCCAGAATTATTATTGCCACCCAAAATTCATGGCTGAAATATCTGATAAAAACTCGAGCTAATTCTAATTTAAGTTGATGGTAACTCAAAAAGAAACAAGGAGATAATAAAAGGTGATTGTGTGCATATATAAAAATATGAAAAATGTCAAGTACACCGAATTTGACAATTTATCTATCTAAATTGTTCACCATTAATTGATATGTTAACAACTGTTTTGGAATTAAATATTAAATATTGATTTTTTTTTTGTTTTATAATTAATGAAAAATTTAATTGTCCATGTCACGTAGACTTCAATTGAGTTCCTTATTATGTCCAGTTGGTTCGTGCCTCTCACAATGATACACACTTTTAAAAGATTAATTACAAAGAAAAAAAAAATTAAAAACCGTGAGAGAGACAAGACTCATGGGCAGAGCCGCATGGGAGCAAGGGGCATTTGCCCCTCCTCAATTTAGAAAATCTATTTTTCTACCCTATGTATTTTATATTATATGCATTTGTACCTCTCTTATATAGATTTTTTAATTTAACCCTTCTAAGCTCATTAATCTCCTTTTTGGTAGTTAACTTAAGTTTGTACAAATTTAAGCCCAAGTCAATTGGTCTCAAGTGTTTTAAGCCTTATACATATCCATTTTAAACATATTAATGCTTTGTTTGGTTCATGGATTTCGTGAGAGAACATAGGAAAAAGAAAAACAAGGTGAAAAACTAGTCCTTTCCGTGAAGTAAAAAGAACTAGTTTTCCATCTTGTTTACTTCTGACTTTTCCTTTTACTTTTTCTCGTAAAATTCATGAACCAAACAAAGTCTAAAGGTCTTCTCTTTATAAGTGAAAACAAGAAAAGAAGTTAAGGATATGAGTACATTTTTGATTTTGAAAGAGTTGTTTGAGAATTTAGTTTGTCTTTGAATAGTGTTGCTTTAACTCTCAACTCACTGAATACAATTAATTCTACTCAAAATTATTTATTATTTTTTTTTTTTCCAAAAAAATTGATTTGAAGACATTGCCCCGAGCCTCGATATTAGTTTGTACCCCTCAAATCAAACCTAGGCTCCACCCTTAACAAGAAAAACAGAACATATAGTACTGCACTGAAGTCATCATATCTTAATGGTCCAAATATTGGTTTGTTGTGTTCTATTTAGGAAGTTCAACAAATGGTTTCATTATTGGCTGTTTGAAAGATTAGTTTGTCCTATATATTGTCTACTTGCACCATACGAAATTGATAGCTTACAATTTGAGTATGGAAATATCCCATAAAACAAAAACAAAGTAGTCTTCCTGTACAATTAATACTGATCTTTTGTTTTTTGTTTTTTTTTTTTCTTTTCTTTTGTCGTGATTCTTTTATTTATTTATATCTCCAATAAGCATTACCGACTTTTTGTGTACCATAATAACGCAGTTGTAAGAACTTGAAGGGTAAAGTGAGTTTTGAGTTATTGATATGAAAAATACAAAGTACACCGAATTTAACTACCTAATTATGTTACCAGATAATGCGTTAATGACAATTTTGAATTTAAAAATGGGTAATACTTGGGGCACAACCTTCATACAACTTTTATACAACCTCCCTAAAAGATGTGTCTATCTCTTTCCTGTGTCACTGTGGGGTCCAGTGACATCACAGGAGAGAGATAGACACATCTTTTGAGGAGGTTGTATGAAAGTTGTATGAAGGTTGTGTCCCAAATATTACTCTTTAAAAATATTTTTTTAAAGGAGAATTATAATGAAATATTGTGCTCCTTTGATTTGTAATTAAAGAAGAACTTTACTTACAATTTGTTAAACTTGATTGAAAGTTAATGATTTTCAGAAAAAGATTCTAATAAACTTTTAATAATTAGAAAAGATAAAAGACAATGTAATTCCACGTGTGCGTATGTAATTGCAATATACAAGACGTGAACCATTGCAATATATACAAGACGTGAATCCGTGTATTGCACGGGGGACAATTTGAAAATTGAAAATATTTATAAAGCTTTTAAGAAGGTAAGTATACATATATATATATACACACACACACTAGAATATAACACGTGCGTTGCACGTGGTTTGATGCTCATATTGTTAAAATAGTTATCAAAGACAAAGTTTCCTTTTTTGGAAATGCAACTACGATGAGTAAAAATAAAAAAAAGTATTAACGCATAAGTAAGTTGATTGAAATAGTGTAAAGAATGAAATAATGAGAAGGAGAAATAAAAAGTACAATTGATAAAAGTATAGAACCATATATACGATACGAGTGACAAAATATGAACTACTTATTTGTGTATGATTAGGAATTGACATCATAATCTCCAAAGTTTCTTTTTAATTTTTTTCCCCCATATATTGTTGCTTCACTACTTTGCTGATTGACTTGAGCTAAAATTACAAGTATGTATTTATATATATATATATTTACTTAGTTTTAGAGATTAGTACATTTGGATCTATTTACTATCTTACAATGCTGTCACGCTCCGCAGTAGTAAAAATAGAGAAAATAAATTCCTTTTTGGACCTGGAGGCCATGACAGTCGAAAGTCACCACACTTTCCATAACCAAAGTCAAACCATCAGAGTAATGGATTAAACCACGTATTGGAAAATTCTAAATTCAGTATATATAAAGTCAAAGTGTAATACTAAACTATTACAAAGCCACGAGTGTTTACAGAAACGTAAATAAAGCATTACGACAACATACGCCGATACAAACATAACTAAAACAGAAGTCTTTAAAACATAGACATAAATTAACTACGACACAACTTCCAGTCTTCAGCTTGCGTAGTAATCAGCACCAGCGTAGCCTCCATCATCGTAGGCTCCATCCTCAAAACTCTTGTCCATGTATGCATCTCCTGCATACTCATAACCCTGGCCAGCTGGATGTCGAATATCCAGTGACATAAATGCCGTCAGCTATGAAAGCCGAGTGAAAGAAAATACTAACAAAGTATCTATAGATAAGCAGCATATAAAGCAATAACATCACTAAAAAGATTATCTCATCGTTCGCATGCATGTATGCACCAACTCAATATAACAACGGACGTCATCCCAATCAAATCTCACACATAACATAGACTCTTGGGTCCACATTAATCAGACACGTAGTCCCGTACGTACGGTCTGTGACACTCGACACGAAGTCCCACGTCCTATCATATAAATCAGACGCGTAATCCCATACCATACAAGCTATCAAATCCCGACACACAATCCTACTGTTTCTGTCAATCCGCCATGATATAATACGGCCAACAGCCTTGATGCAATACGACACGCAGCCCGAATAAAATATGGCACATAGCCCTGACATAATACAACACTCAACTCCACTACACTACAGCACTTAGCTCCGCTACACTACAACACTTAGCTCCACAACACCCAGCTCTAAAATATCACAGCAGTTAGCTCCATAGCACTCAGCTTTAAAATATCACAACACTTAGCTCCACAGCACTAAGCTCCACAGCACTCAGCTCTACTACCGCACACAGCTATACCATAATACATCAACACTCAGCCCCGTAATACTATGACAGCACGCAACCCCAATATACTACTACGGCACTCCAGTCCCAAAACGTTACGACCATCAGCCTGGATATATTAACCTTGCCATGAAGTCCTTAATCGCACAACCTCCCAAACCCGACACGCAGTCTAACTCTATCATAAGTCAAACCTGACACGAAGTCCAATTGTATCATATTTTGCCCCGACACATAGTCTTGATCCTATCCCAGCACCCTGGGGATCTTACACCTGATATCATACGATCTTAGAGATCGCAATCATACGCACCAACATAAATACTATCGACCTCAATGGTCGATAGACCCACTACTATGCACGTCGGCTTCCCATTATTATCTCCACATTAACCGAATAGTTTCACTATTTAATGCATTAATCCATTATTCCACGTGTGTATTATTCCAATATAGCTTTCCAACATCAACATATGATAATAAACCGGTTAACAGTTCAACAGGTATAAAACAACTAAACATTTAACATTCTGATATGTTCGATCGATTGAAGTCATTTCGATCGATTGAGGCAAAGCTATGTTCGATCGATTGAAGTTACTTCGATCGATTGAGATCGGGCTGTGTTCGATCGCTCGAACGCTGTTTGATCGATTGAACGCAGTATTATTCCAGAGTTGAATGGGACCTTCCTCGCACATTCGGGATCCATCCAATCTTGTCGAAACACATATATACATACATGTCTATGCTACTAAATGAGTATAGGCACTCATCGTTAATGTTGACGACGCCGAGGAGCTCAGGGTAGCTGCGGGTTCCTCGGGGTGATCTCCTCTCTCTCTCTCTCTTTCTCCTTCTTTGCTCTTTCTCTTCCTCTCTGTCTCCTCTTTCTGCTGCTCCTCCTGTTCTTCTTCTCCTTTCTTCTCTTTCTCTGAGAGTGTGTGTGTATAATATATATATATATATACGGGTGTATATGTATATATAAGTGTGTGTATATATATATTAAAGTGTCACGACCCATCTCGCTACACGCAAAAATAGGACACATGGCACGCCATCAAGGCTTATCCAGTTCCATTAAAGTAAAATCGCAGTGGAAAAACATAAGTAAAATCCTTTAAAATTAGAGTTATAAAAAGTTTTGCCCAATTGAAAACGCTTATAATAGAATATATTTTAAAGAACAGAGGTCCAATCGACTGATCGGAGACCCAGTCAACTGACCATCCAAAAGCAGTAAGTTTAAAAGATCAACAGTCTGGTCCAGTAGACTGTGTCGGGGACCCAGTCGGTTGATGCCTAAATTTATCAGTCGACTGAAGTTGTCCGGTCGACTGGTACTCTATACAAGCAGAAAGTCATGTTCTAGGATCCCGTACAGTCGACTGTTTCTCAACCCAGTCGACTGATCCTCAAACATATCAAAGCAGAGCTCAGTTCAACACAATGATCCAGTCAACTAAAACAACAACCAGTCGACTGATCGGCTTCAGCACACTAAGTATTCTGCAGAATTCAAGCTACACTTTTCCGATTCAAAACCAACACAAACACGATTGTATACCAACAATTTACAACATAACTACAAGAGTTTACTAGCAAGTACAACACTACATAAATAGTCCAAACTTCTATTACAACATAATTTCACTTCCCAACATCTTATACAAGTTTAGGAAATGAACAACATATAAACAAGAGTGGTTCCCGTCGTCTAATCGGCCTCACTCCTCCCGCTTCTTCTTATCTTTCTTCTTACCTGCAATGGAGTAAATCTCCACTGTTAAGCTATATGCTGAGTGCACAAGTTCTAGCATATGCAATATATGACAAAACATGCTTTAATCTCATAAATCATATCAATAGTCTCTAGGGAGAGAAATACGCCTTCATCTGGTAGCGGCAAGTCCAAGCCTTAAACCGCGATGTCAATGGCTAGTCCAAGCCTACAACCATTACATCCCCAAGTGCCCTGGCAAGTCCAAGCCTTAAACCATATTCTCAAACATCGAGAAGCTTACTCCGGCGTGAATTTGTATAAGGCCCCCCTTTGACCCATATAGACAACTCAACGTGCTCTCATAAATTTAGACATGCTTTTCACATTTAATCGCGTGCATAAGTAACGGGCCTAAGATTAACACATGAATTTTGCCCGGATCACAATTTTGTCGTCGAAATCTTAAACATGTCTTTCTCTATATTTCACAAGTTAGAACTTCATACCTCGTGCGATTCCTCTCAAACTTTGAAGGATCGACTAGAGGGCCAATTAAATGTTGGATCTTGAATTTCAGGCGATTCCTACAAGTTTTACTAGGTTTTTCCCACAAGTTTAGAAATTATATTTTTACAAAAGTTTGCTAAACGTGGCCTAAGTGGTATCAAAATGGAGATCTTAGTTCACAAGTCCAAATCTCAAATTTGGAGAAAATCTGACGGACGAAAGGTCGTCGATCGTCGTCGCAAAGCCCGTAGGATCAAATCCCCCTTTTTTCACTCCTCTCCAATGATATTTTATAAGGTTTTGTGAGAAATAAATTCTCACCCCCCTTTATTTATAGACAAACTCTTTGGGAATTGCGTTTACTTCTCCGTGAGTTTCTCAAACACTTAGTTAAGTCCTGAAACGTCGCACACGTCCATTTTATGACTTTACAAGTAAAAAATATCAATTTCAAAAGTTTTCAACTAAGTCTCGTTTGGGTCCAAAAATCACGTCCGAAAATTGAATTTCGTGGAATCTCTACACAACCTACCTTTTATATAACGTGACACTCACGTTCTCACCACAATTCTCTAAATGATATTAAACAATATCGAAATTACCAGAAAGTTATACTACACAGGTATAATTCATTATTCATAAAATACCAGAAAAGTCAAATAACATTTAAAGCACATAAATGTCATTTACTCATGCCAATGCAACATGAAGTACCATGTTCCCGTGTCTTCACTGACACCTCACCGTTGAACCACAGTCAACCTCTTCCACCATTATCAAATAACATTGATTAGTCATAAAATTTCAAAAATGCATGCTAAAACCATGAAATTCTGGAACGGGTGTGACAACTCTCCCCTCCAAAAAGGAAGTTTGTCCCCAAACTTATACCTCATACGTCGAACATGTATGGATATTCATTCTTCATCTCTTCCTCATTTTCTCACATAGCTTCCTCAACTGAATGACTATGCCATAGCACTTTTACCATTGAAATTGTCTTTGTTCTCAATACTTGCTCTTTTCGATCTAGAATCTCTATCGGTCGTTCCACATAAGTCAAGTCTCCCTGAATCTATAACAACTCAGGTATAATGATCTTACTCATATCTGACATACACCGTCTCAACATTGACACATGAAATACATTGTGCACGTGTTCCAATTATGATAATAACGCCACTTGGTAAGCCACTGGACCTACCCTCTCTAGGATCTCAAAAGTTCCTACAAATCTCGTATTGAGTTCTCCCCTCTTTCTGAATTGAACAATGCCTTTCGAAGGCGATAATCGCAAGTATACAAAGTCACCTACTTCGAATGTCATCGGTCGCCCTTTTGAGTCCACGTAGCTCTTATAACGGCTCTGAGCTACCTTAAGTCGCTCCTGAATCAACTTTACCTTCTCAGTAGTCATCTTTATTAGCTCAGGTCCTAGTAACTTTTTTTCTCCAACTTCGATCCAACAAATCGGTGATCGACACTTACACTCATACAAAGCTTCATACGGTGCCATTCCAATACTCAACTGAAATCCGTTATTATATGCAAATTCAATCAATGGTAGGTGTTTCTCCCAATCACTTCCAAAATCCAATACACACAATCACAACATATCCTCTAAGGTCTGAATCATACGCTCTGACTGCCCGTCAGTCTAAGGATGAAATGGGGTACTGAAACTCAACTTCGTACCCTAGCTTTTTGCAAACTTCTCCAAAACTTCGATGTAAAACTACTGTCGCAATCCGATACAATCACTATTGGAACCCTGTGTAGTCTTACAATCTCTTTCACATACAACTCAGCTAACTTCGAAGGGTTGGTCATCTTGATTGGAAAAAATAAGCTGACTTCGTCAATCTATCAACTATAACCCAAATCTTATCATTCTTATTCGGCGTTTGCGGAAATCCCGAGACAAAATCCATCGTGATCTCATCCCATTCCCACTCTGACACAGGTAGTGGCTGTAATAACCCCACAGGTACTTGTCTTTCTGCTTTAACCTACTGACATGCCGAATGCTCTGAGACATACTTAGCGATTTCACACTTCATACCCTTCTACCAAAAGTTTTCTCATAAGTTCCGATACATTTTGTTGCTTCCTGGGTGAACTGAATATCTAGTGCTATGTGCTTCCTTTAGAATCCTCTCTTTTAAGTCCTTCATATTCGGTACACATAACCGATTTCCAAGCTTCAAGGTTCCTCGTTCCAACGTAAAACCAGGTCATTTTCCCAAAGGTATCTCGTCTCTCATTTTGCACAGGTAGACATCCTGAAACTGTTCTCTCTTGATCTCATTAATAATATCTGGGTGCGCTATGATTGCTATCATTAAGCCACCACTAGTCTCTAGAATCACATCCAACTCTAAGCGTTCTATTTCCTTTACCAATTCTTTTTGTTGTGTTAGGTCGTCGGCTAAGTTCCTTGGAGTCTTTCGGCTTAATGCATCAGCTACTACATTAGCCTTTCCTGGATGATATTCTATCGAAAGATTGTAATCCTTCATTAACTATAACCATCTCCTCTGTCTCATGTTCAAGTCTCATTGTGTGAACAAGTATTTCAAACTCTTGTGGTCTGTGAAGATCTCACATTTTTCCCTGTACAGGTAATGTCTCCAAATCTAATGCATAGATTACTGTGGCTAATTCAAGATCGTGAGTCGGATAGTTAACCTCGTGTGTCTTCAACTGTCTTGAAGCATATGTAATTACTTTACCACCTTGCATAAGTACACACCCCAACCTTGATGCGATGCATCACTGTAGATCACAAACCCTTTAGTTTCGGATGGTATTGTTAAGATATGCGCTCTTGTCAATCGGGACTACAACTCTTGAAAACTGTCTTCTCATTCTGAACTCCATTAAAATGTAACGCCCTTTCTCATTAGCTTCATCATTGTAATGATATCTTTGAGAAATTTTCTATGAATCTGTGGTAGTATCCAGCTAAATGGTAGTATCCAGCTAAACCTAAGAAACTCTAAATTTTAGATACGGATGTCGACCTTTGCCAATTAGATACAACTTCTACTTTGTGAGGATCAACTGAAACTCCATTCTTGTCAATCACGTGACCAAGAAAAGTAATGCTAGGTAGCCAGAATTCACATTTCTTGAATGTCCCGAATAGTTGCTTCTCTCGCAACCTCTGAAGTATCAACCTCAAGTGGTTCTCATGATCTATCTCACTCGGCGAATAGATCAGAATGTCATCGATGAATACTATCACAAAATCATCCAAGTAGTCCTTAAAGACTCGATTCATAAGATCCATGAACGCTGCTGGTGTATTGGTAACTCCAAATGGCATGACTAAGAACTCATAATGTCCATAGCGTGTCCTGAAGGCTGTCTTCTCTACATCTTCTGCTTTCACTTTTGATTGATGATAGCCCAATCTCAAGTCTATTTTGGAAAATACTTGTTCTCCACAAAGTTGATCAGATTAGTCATCAATTCTCGGTAATGGATACTTGTTCTTGATTGTCAACTTGTTTAGCTCTCGATAGTCCACACACATTCTCATCGAACCATCCTTCTTCTTTACAAACAACACTGGAGCTCCCCACGGTGATATACTAGGTCGAATGAAACCTTTGTCAAGTAGTTCTTATAGTTGAATCTTCAGCTCTTTCAGTTCTATGGGTGCCATTCTATACGGTGCCTTGGATACAAGTCTTGAGTTTGACATTATTTCAATAGTGAATTCAATCTCCATCTCAATAAGGACATCTGGCAAGTCATCAGGAAATGCGTTTGGGTATTCTCGTACTATCAAAATGTCTTTTACTCTTGATTTGGTCACTAAGACACCAGTCACTGAACACAGGAATCCCTGACATCCCTTTCTCGACAACTTACCTGTTCGGATAGCCGAAATCAAATACGGTGGTGGTGTAATCCCATCCCTTGGAAACAAAAGCTTCCATATATCGATGATCGAAAATTAACTTCTTTCTGTTCATAATCTATAGTAGCTTGGATAAGTGCCAACCAATTCATTCCTAATATCACATCGGAATGGTTCACATCAATCGATATAAGGTCTATGGTCATCGACTTCTCACCTAGTTGAATCTCACAATTCTTGTATATCGTAGACGGTGTTATTGATTTACTAAGTGGTATGGCAACAGATAATTCATATACTAATGGTGCCCAATTAACATTCAAATGTTCAACAGAGGCATGCAATACAAATGAGTGCGTAGATCTTGAGTCAACAATTATGCGTGCTAAGTGCGAACATACAAGCACCATACCTGAGACTACTGTCTCTGAAGTAGCTATGTCTCTTGGGTTCATCTGGTATGCTCTCCCTGATGTTGCTCTGTCTTTTGTCCCCCATCATTGGACTATCTAGGCTTCGACCCACTAGAAGCCATAGAACTAGCTCCTTGTTGGGAATGCCTTCTCAGACAATCTTTGGCTTGATGCCCAAATACTCCACAGTCATAACACTTACCTCTCATGTCAGGTGTTGAATTAGCACTACCCCCTCCTTAGTTTCTGTTTTGGGGTTTGGTCATGAAACATCGACCTGAGTGTGGTCGGTTGCAAAGTGAACACAACGATATGTTACTTGGCGTCCTCCTGAAGTCACTGAAACTAGAACCAGAGCTTCTTTGAAATGGCCTCTTGAAAGATCCGCCTTGGTTTCTATCACCACTCTCATTTCCCCGTTTACCGTACTGATTCTGCCTCGATCTTTCCATTCCACTCTCGGCCACAAGCGCTGTCTGTTGTACTGCAGCCACAGTCGAATGCTCATAGGTTTCTACCCTTAACCAGATATTTTCCCGTAAACCTTCTTCAAATTTTCTCACCCTATCTTCTTCCTCTGGCACTGAACCCTTTCCAAATCTCAACATAGCATTGTACTTGGAAGTATACTCAGTTACGGTCATGTCCTTTTGCTTGAGGTTATCAAACTCTCACTTTTTTACATTGTATGCGGCTCGCGGAAAGAACCGGCGATTGAATTCCCCTTTGAACCCCTCCTAAGTAATTGGTGCCCCTTGATCTAGAACATTTATCCACCAATTCTGGGCTTCACCCTTCAATACATCACTTATATTTTCCATTTTCTCCCTATCGGTCATCGGGATAGATCAGAAGACGCGTTCCATGTCCATTATCCAACGTTCTGCGAGCGTTGGGTCGGGTGTCACATGGAATTCCATTGGCTTCTTTTGAGCAAGTTGTTCAGATACTGATCTCATACCTCTATTCTCAGGTGCATGCATTACAGTTATTGGTTCTACTTCAATGGAAAGCGTTGGAGGTAATCATTTTGCTATGCTCCGGATCATATCTCCCATATTCCCCATTGTGGATATCGCAGGTTTTCTTACCCACAGCTTTTCTTTTAAAATTTCAAAATTCAAAACAAGACGAATGGATGAGTCGCCACTTAATTTTTAAAAGGAAAAATTAAGAAACCATTTCAAAAAGGAAACTGATCTTTTGCGAAACCAAAGATTAAACTAGGTCCGGGGATTATGGAATGAGAAGGGAGGGAGCCCATCGGACTAAAACACCCCTTTTCATCCTATCTCGCGATAGGCCTCTACTCAACATCCTTTTAATCGATTTATTAATTTAAATGTGCCCTCAACTAATACATATATATATAAATATACATTACAAAAGCATGTCTAAAGGGTGTAAAATTGCAAGTGATAAAATATCATTCAAAAATCATATAATTCAATTAGCAAGCAATATGATATGCAAGTAAGGAACTAGAGAACTTACCCGGGATCCGGCCGCGAATATTAAACGTGTAAATGCATACAAGTAGACAAAGCCTAGGAATAGAGTCTCTAATCCATATATACAAGTAAAGCAAGTCCTAATTCTAAGGTGTCGCGCATTAAGTCAAAAGAAAATCGATGAAATCAAGAAATTAAAATAAACTAAAAGAGGAATTCAAGAAATCAAACCTTAACAGCGCTACAAAATAAAATGTTAGTCCACATGATATACAAAATATAAAATTGGATCTTAAATAACAATCCTAGCCTTCTAGCTTAAATCTATGAAATGTGATTAAATCTAAAGCAACTAAGTTCTAATTACGAACATCAAATCATACGGATGAACATATATACATGAATAAGAACGGACTATGAAATGCTTGGTGATTTAAATAATTTAGACTTTGAATCCAAGCTTAACTATTCATTATTGAAACATGGTTTGAACCTTGACTCATGAAAATATCATCTAGGCCATTATTCACAAGATTGATGAAAACTAATGCAGAATTCTATAAATTGCTGAGAGCAGATCATAACTTTAAGAAAAGAAAAAGCACATTTCCCATGGTTTGATCTAGATGAATTTTGGACACAAGATGCCTCTGTGTGTCTAGTTTTTAACCCAAAAAAGAAATCAATGTTCCAACGGTCGGATCTCCGGGAATTGGGCAAAAACCAGACATCATTCAGCATTCTACAACCTTCTATCCAGAGTTCTTGTACGATTTTCTACAAATAGCAAAATGATCAAAAATACTTTGTTCTTTTTAGGGTGACTTCTTAATACATTAATCTACTTAGAAAAAATTATTTTGGGTCGCAAACACTTTATTAGAACTATGGTTTAATTATTTCAAAAGGATGTCACTGCGCTGAAACTCTGGGCAGATTGTAGTGACCTTGTAAAACTCATAACCAAACCATTTTAAACATGAAATCTCCTTAAAAAAAAAATTACAGTGGTAGAACTTTGAGTTATAGACACTTTCCCGTTGGTTTCACTTGATTCCAACGGTTAGATTTTGAACTAAAAATCTTTGATCAAAAACAGTTTGTGAACTCACTATTTTCATTTGTCAAGTTCAACTTTTATTTGTTAACCCCAACTATTAAACCATGAAGTTGGACTTAAACTAACCATTTTCTCCTACCATTTGGTGGTCGTTGGAGGTGAAGACATGACTAATACTCAAGAGCCTCAAAGGAATATAGAGAGGATTCCATGAAACATCAAGTTTAGAGGACCCAAGTCATGAGTATAGACTTAGATCCACTCATTTGCTTATAAAATAAAATGATGATCAAACTTTGACTCCCATGTGAAGCATTAGGTTACATGGGATTCAAAAGGTCATATTCAAGAGATTTCAAGAGAGATATTGAGGATCTCTAAGAGTCTCAAGAAGGAAGTATGAACAATAAAAGAAATGAAGCAAAGAAAACAAAAAAAAGCTTTGATGATTCAAAAGAAAGAATGCAAGTAAACAACTAATGGTTAGAGGTTCACCTCCAAATTATCCTCAAAGTTTCTCTTCTTTGAAGATATTCCAAGCTCTTATTCCTAGTTTTCTAAACTCTCTTTTCTCTAAAAAAAAATGTTAGTGTAATGGTAGTGATTTCTTGTATACTCACCTCTTCTTGCCTCCCCTCCTCCCAAGGAAGATCCTCTCTCTTTTATAGGCAAAATTACCAAGTATTTTCATTGAATTCGGAGTAAAAACCCAGGTGTCAATGTCTCATTTGATGGTACAATATGTACTTCTTAAAATTAGACAGACTGCTGCCCAGGGCGGCAGTCAAAAATTCTTGCGGCAGTTAGTGGATGCCGCAACGGGACTCCGTGAATGCCGCGGCGGCACTCCCTGACTGCCGTGCGGCATTCATTGAGAGCCGCGGAAAATTAATAACTGCTGCATTTTAGTCAGCCTTACCTTATCAGTTTTTTGTTTTTATCTGCCTACATATACGTATTGTACCACAAAATACGGACTTTAAAAGCAAACGACAGTCAGAAAATGTCGGCGGCACTCTGTGAATGCCGTCCGACACTCACTAAATGCCGTCCGGCACTCACTGAGTGCCGCAATTTTTGCCGCATGCCGCGTTTTGTTAGGCTTCTCTTTTTAGATCTTTTCTTTTTTTCTTTTTCTTAAAGAAACTTTATTTTTGAAGATCTTTTCCAAAAAATGGTGTCTTATACCTGAATTCTCCTAAATACCTGGTATTTTCTCCTTTCTGTGAAATTTTATCGCGTTTTGAAAAACTTTCTGAAGAGCTTGGAATACCTCGAATCTTTTCGGTCCTTATCATCATTGGACGTGGAGGTGACGCTCTTCTAAATTCGACGGTCGGTCAAAATTGGGGTGTCTACACCCATCATTTTTGCCATTTCATTCATACGTCGGGTATGCGGTGATAATTCTCGGTCACCCATGATTCTTCAACCTATTAATCTCGATGCATAAACACTATGCGTGTATGACAAGAACAATATCATGTATGTAAAACAACATGCATATGCATCAAACATCTCTACCATGTATGGATGCATTCTAAAACATATAACAAAATCACTCAACACTCCACTCGTCGTTGAACGTTCCCAAAGTTTTGTTACCTCTAGTTCTGATACTAATAAATGTCACAATCCATCCTGTTACGCGTGGAAATAGGATACGTGGCACGCCATCAAGGCTTATCCAGTTCCATTAAAGTAAAATCGTAGTGGAAAAACATAATAAAATCCTTTAAAATCAGAGTTATAAAAAGTTTTGCCCAATTGAAAACACTTCTAATTGGTCAACAGCCTGGTCCAATCGACTGTGTCGGGGACCCAGTCGACCGGTGTCTAAATTTATCAGTCGATTGAAGTTGTCCGGTCGATTGCTACTCTATACAAGTAGAAAGTCATGTTCTGGGATCCCGTCCAGTAGACTATTTTTTTAACCCAGTCAACTGATCCCCAAACATATCAAAGTAGAGCTCAGTTCAACACAGTGATCCAATCGACTGAAACAAAAACCAATCGACTGATCGACCTCAGCACACTAAGTATTCTGCAGAATTCAAGCTACACTTTTTTGATTCAAAACCAACACGAACACGATTGTATACCAACAATTTACAACATAACTACAAGAGTTTACTAGCAAGTACAACACTACAGAAATAGTCCAAACTTCTATTACAACATAATTTCACTTCCCAACATCTTATACAAGTTTAGGAAATGAACAACATATAATCAAGAGTGGTTCCCGTTGTCTCATCGACCTCACTCCTCCCGCTTCTTCTTATCTTTCTTCTTACCTGCATTGGAGTAAATCTCCACTGATTAGCTATATGCTGAGTGCACAAGTTCTAGCATATGCAATATATGACAAAACATGCTTTAATCTCATAAATCATGTCAATAGTCTCTAGGGAGAGAAATATGCCTTCATCCGATAACGGAAAGTCCAAGCCTTAAATCGTGATGTCAATGGCTAGTCCAAGCCTATAACCATCACATCCCCAAGTGCCCTGGCAAGTCCAAGCCTTAAACCATGCACAATAGCGGTCGCTACTAAAATTCTCAAACATCGAGAAGCTTACTCCGGCATGAATTTGTATAAGGCCCCCCTTTGACCCACATAGACAACTCAACTTGCTCGAGTAAATTTAGACTTGCTTTTCACATTTAATCACGTGCATAAGTAACGGGCCTAAGATTAACACATGAATTTTGCCTGGATCACAATTTCGGCGTCGAAATCTGAAATATGCATTTCTCTATATTTCACAAGTTAGAACTTCATACCTCGTGCGATTCCTCTCAAACTTTGAAGGATCGACTAGAGGGCCAATTAAACGTCGGATCTCGAATTTTAGGAGATTCCTATAAGTTTTACTGGATTTTTTCCGAAAGTCTAGAAATTAGATTTTTACAAAAGTTTTCCAAACGTTGCCTAATTGGTATCAAAATTGAGATCTTACCTCCACGAGTCCAAATCTCAAATTTGGAAAAAATCTGATGGATGAAAGGTCGCTGATCGTCGTCGCAAAGCCCGTAGGATCAAATCCCCCTTTTCTCTCTTCTCTCTAACGATATTTTATAAGGTTTTGTGAGAAATGAATTCTCACCCCCCTCTATTTGTAGACAAACTCTTCGGGAATCGTGTTTACTTCCTCGCAAGTTTCTCAAACACCTAGTTAAGTCCTGAAACATTGCACACGTCCATTTTATAACTTTACGAGTGAAATTTATCAATTTCAAAAGTTTTCGACTTAGTCTCGTTTGGGTCCAAAAATCACGTCCGAAAACTGAATTTCGTGGAATCTCTACACAACCTACCTTTTATATAACGTGACACTCGCGTTCTTACCACGGTTCTCTAAATGATATTAAACAATATCGAAATTACCAGAAAATTATACTACACAGGTATAATTCACTATTCATAAAATACCAAAAAAGTCAAATAACATTAAAATCACATACATGTCATTTATTCATGCCAATACAACATGAAGTACCATGTTCTCGTGTCTTCACTGACACCTCACTATTTATCAAATAATATTGATAATTCATAAAATTTCAAACATGCATGCTAAAACCATGAAATTTTAGAATGGGTGTGACAAAAAGCTATATGTATATATCTCTAACTCTCTCCCAGTTTAGAAACCTTGGGAGTGAGTGTATATGATACATATATATATATATAGGGAGAAGGTAGTGCAGGTGGCAAACCATGTATACTGAAAATACCACGTTCGATCGATCGAGATGAGTTCGATCGATTGAGAACAGGTCGGTCAGGGTTCGATCGATTAAGAGCCGGTCAATCGCTTGAGAAAAAGGGACACGTCATCAATTCAGGTCAGTAGAGGTTCGATCGCTCGAAGTTGGCTCAATCGATTGAATAAAAGAATTTGTCGATCGATCGATCGAAGGAGGTTCGATCGCTCGAAAATGAAATTCCAGGAAATGAAAAGACAAGCACACTGAATCTTATTAATATCAAAAGGGTATAAAAGTACAAATGAAAATACAGGCTATTACATATGCATTTAAGAATTGAGCTTTTTTAACTGCTTATTGTGAATTCTAGGCCTATTGCAAAAATTGAATGAACAATAATCTCTCCATGTATAGATGTACATATTATTCTTTTATTTTTCTTTCGGACTCAAATTCTAATTTTTTTTATCTATCTACAACAAGTAATATTAGTATCTATTTGTATTAACGATAATAACGTTATCAATTCTTGGGCTTTTTGGATGATTTTTTTTCATGTTTTTATTTTTTCGAGATCTATGCATTAGACTTGGAAACTTTACAAAACAGGTAATTTGCAGCCTTATTTTTGAATTTTATCTGTCTGTAAATAGATAATTTTATCATTTTCGCAGTCGACTTCTATGATTAGGAATTGACATCCATTAATGTCACACTCACGTTGATTTTAGTTTTTGATTTTTTTGGTTTAGTAAACTTCTATGATTAGGAATTAACAGCAAAATCACCAAAGATTCTTTTTTATTTTTTTTCCTATATTGTTGCTTCACAACTCTGCTCACTGACTTGAGCTAAAATTGCCGAAACTGGCTTAATTTGCCTCTGGTAAATTCACGTTGAAGTATTCGAAGTAATTTGTGGGTTTTGTTAGTCAAATATTATAAGTTGATATTTGTTAGTAACCCTAAAAAAATGGAACACACTGCCCCATCAACTGGTGCAAAAACAATAGCAATGCACAGTGTGTTCTGACAAAGAATTACAACTAAAGATCAGAAAGAATTACCAAGTGGGTTTTGCCCAAATGGTGTGACCTCTTTCTCCTCAGTGGCGAGATTGAGGGTTCGACTCCCCTTACGGGAAGTCTTTGCCTGCCCCGCTATTTATTCTTCAATCAGAATAAGTGGCCCTTATTGGGCTTTGTTGTGGGCCATTATGGGGGCTTTTGGGTTGGGTTGAGTTGAGAGTATGTGTGTGGTGTGTGTGTGTCTAGCCATTATCGAGGTAAAGTCTCTCAAAAAAAAATTGATCAAAAAGAACTTTTAGAGAATTGAGTGGTTGTAATCAAACTAAGAATAAAAAAAAAAGTGGTTGGCTCATTCCTTCTATATAACTTAAGTTTTATTACCTCATCACTCACAGGCACATAATTATAGAAGTAGTATACATATTGATTGGGTCTAAATTACATGTTATAGATTATTATACCATGTGATGAATCTATTGGCTTTAAAAAAAATTGGTCCTAGACAATGTCACATGTCACTAATTAGTGTCCTTTTATATTCTTTTGCCTATTTTGTATTTGATCTTTAGTACTTATAATATGAGTACCAGTCAAAAAATAAGTAAAAATGCCAATTGCTATTTCTTAGATTTGGTTTAATCAATATGTAATGGCAAACATTTTCAGGTAGATCATAGATAGACATGCAAGGAGCTCTCCGATCAAAAGTTGCACTGGCATTAGTGTCACAAATATACATATAAAACAATAAATTTAAAACAAAGAAGAAACTATACAAAACCAATATACAATACGAGTGGCAAAATATGAACTACTTATTTGTGTATGATTAGGAATTGACATCATAATCACCAAAGTTTCTTTTTAGTTTTTTTTCCTCCATATATTATTGCTTCACTACTTTGCTCACTGACTTGAGCTAAAATTACAAGTATGTATTTATCTATGTTTTTACTTAGTTTTAGAGATTAGTACATTTGGATCTATTTACTATCTTACAGTGCATTTAAGAATTCAACTTCTTTAACTGCTTATTGTGAATTCTAGGCCTATTGCGAAAATTGAATGAATAATAATCTCTCCATGTATAGATGTTGTGGACATCGGCCCACGGGGTTTCCACGACCTTTTTCTCGATTTTTCAAATCAATTTAAAACGAAAGAAAAGAATCGCTACTTAATTTTTAAAAGACCATTTTGAAAGCTACTTTTCTGCGAAACCAAAGATTTCTAGGTCCGGGGATTATGGAATGAGAGGGGAAGGAGTCTGGTGGGACTAAAGCACCCCCTCTCATCCTATCATGGATAGGCCTTTAGTCACCATCCCTTTATTCAATTTAAAAGCTTATATGTGTCCCAATTAATACATTAATATCGATATAAATAGCACAAGCAAGTCGAAAGGGGTGTAAGATTGCTAAAAAAGGCATCCATAACCAAGTATGTTCAGATAACACATGAATGATCATATGCAATCGAGAACGAGAGAACTAACCCGAGATCCAGCTATGAATTGGAAATGTGCAATGCATAAAAATATAGAAATCCTAGGAAAAATGTCTCTAATCACATAAGCACATAAGGCAAAAGCCTAGTCTAAGGTGTCGCGCATGGAGTCAAAAAATCAATAAAGCGACCAAGATTGAATGAAATAGAAAGGAAAATGAGAGATTGTACCTCATTTGTGCTAAAAAAAAAATAAAGGTTAGTCCACATGCTTGGATACGATATTATCAAATTTTCATCTAAATCTTAACAAGACAAATTGGGTTAATCAAAATCATAAATTCTTTCCAATCGTTGAAATCGTAATGCCCCCATAGACATACAAGTCTCGACGGGAAGGTCCAGAAGGACCTTAACCTAGAGCCAATATAATGTCCATATAGAGATGATATGGTTTCAACGTGTTAGAAAAGAATCCATGACGATGTTAGAACAATCATTTATTCCTATGCTCTATAACCCAAAATACAAGTATTATCTTAAAACATGATGATCATGAATGCATGGAAATGAACAAGACATGCATCATTTGATGATTTGGATCACTTAACCTCTGGATTTGAGTTTAATTATTCTTATTCAAAGCATGTTCCAAACCTTAAGACTTTAGAAAACCATTTGGATCAAAATGAATGAGACTTATCAAATTTGCTTCAGAATTTTAGAAATTACAGAGAAGGAATCAAACATCCAAAAATAGGAAACTCATGGTTTCCATGGCTTGATCTCAATGATTTTTGAGTATGGCATGTCTCTGTGTGTCTATTATCTAACCAAAAAAGAAAATCCAAGATCAAATGGTCCAATCTCTAGGAATTGGACCAAGATCAGACACCACTCATAATTTATTAACTCTCTGTCCAGAGACTTTGTATGATTTATTAAAAATAGCAAACGAATCTGAATCATTTCAATCTTGTTAGAGGATCTTACTAACTCATGAAACTTCATAAGATTATTGTACTAGGTGATTAATCTATTGGCTTTAAAAGAAATTGGTCCCAGGTCATGTCACATATCACTAATTAGTGTCCTTTTGTTTTCTTTCCCCTATTCTATAATTGATCTTTAGTACTTATAATATGAGTACCAGTCAAAAAATAAGTAAAAATGCCAATTGCTATTTCTTAGATTTGGCTTAAAGCAATTTGTAAAGGCAAATATTTTCAGGCAAATCATAGATAGACGGGCAGGGAGCTCTCCTATCAAAAGTTGCACTGACGTTAGTGTCACAAATATAATATAAAATAATAAATTTTAAACAAAGAAGAAACTATATAAAACCACTATATGATGCGAGTGGCAAAATATGAACTACTTATTTGTATGTGTACACGCAACCAAAACAAGGCTTAGTTCAACACTCCTGATTAAACAAATACAATCATATAAGGTTTTTCATATTTGTATGCTTATGATTATGTGATATAATTGTACATTTCATGCTTGCAAATAAATATTGTATGAAGAATTACATTATATAGAAATTTCACATTTATTTTCTTCATTACTGTAATCCATTAAAGACTAACAATTACTAATTAGTTTGATAAAATAAGTTAAAAGAGCATTTTTAACACTAAAGTAGTGATCACATTTACATAATTGGATTGTATGAACTTTGAATGAGCATATGCTTGCACGTGGTATTATCTTTAATTGGACCTTATTATTTTTGATTCAGTGAATTATACGCAAACTTTTTTTTTCTTTTTTTTGGGGGGGGGGGGGGGGGAATGGCATCATAGAGAAATAGAAGAAACTGGTATGCGTTGTTTAGTGATCGACGAGGAAAGAGAACTTTATATTCAGAATACTAGAGATGCAAGGAAGAAGATAAGGGTAGCTATTAACAATTCATTAGCGGATGGCGAAAATCATTATCAAACAAATGATATAAGTGGTAAAAGACAAAGAATCCATTGGTTACTTAGAGTCCAATTAGTTGAATAGAAGTCTAAATGTTTTTGGAATATACCTCTTAAATTACCTAGGTTATGCTTTAGCCGCGTTATCATACTAATTTTTCAACTTTCCTATCTTCAGGGGAAATATTTCTCTATCCTATGTGTTTAGAACCGTATGAGCTACAACCAAAACCATCTTGTGCTTATTGTGGTGCAAAAAATTTTGATTATGAGCCACCAACATTTTGTTGTCAAAAGGGAGAAGTAAAACTAGCTACTGTTGAGATTCCAAATGAGTTGTATAGTTTATTCACAAATCACACAGAAGAAGTTGATGAGCTTGGAAGAAATATTCGGGTGCATACAACAACATTTTTTCCTTTACATCTTCTAGAGTCAATCTGGATAAGGAGCTTGCATCAATGAGAAGAAGAATATATACATTTCGAGCACATGGTCAAATTTATCATGATATTCCTTCCTTGCAGAAAATGTTCCTTACTATTTTCAATTATATTTCTATAATACCCATAATGAAGTCCAGAACAAATGAATAAACTACAAGGTGCAAATTTGAATGGGAACATAGTAACGAAGCTCATCAAAGTTCTTAAAGGAAATCCATATGCACAATTCTTACGGAGATTGAAAGATCGTCGTCTATCTGACGATTTCCAAATTTGTATTAAAAAGGATGTTCGATTGGATCAACGAGTTTATAACGTTCCAACAACTAAACAAGTTGCTGCAATATGGTTTGAAGGCAATCATCCAAATGCATAAATCAAATTAAATATTGTAGTATATGTTCATTCAGGTCATAGACATAGAGTGAAACATTATTACAGTTGTTAAGATCTCTTACAACATCCTCTTCTTTTTTCCAAAAGGAGAAATGGGAAGGCACCAAAATATTCAGAAACGAACATCTGATAGTAATGATGCCAACGTAGTTTTGAAGATGGATCCACCATACCTAATTTCACATTTACTAAAGTTATTTTTGATCAGGAGCAACAAGGTAACTAATCGAATTATGTAAGATATACTTCACTTTAAACTCAAATAAATGTTGTCATATTAATATATTTCTCATTAAAATTCTTGCCCAGATATTGGTAAAAAAACAAAAAGAAATGCAAAGGTATCATGTCGACAATACTACTGCTACAAGTTGCAAATAAGGGATTCTAAAAACCCTTTCTTCTACTAGCTGGAAGGTTATTGCAACAATTTTCTGTTGATATGTAGGTTGGATTAGTCACAAATCAGATCTAAGCTTTATCAAGGGATTGCTCATACTGTAACAGCTGGAGAAACTATAGGCAACCAAGTAGGTCGAAGGATAGTACTTCCTATCTCTTTTGTTGGAGGCCCAAGAGACATGCACCATACGTAAATATCTTAATGCGATGGCATTGGTTCAACGATTTGGAAAACTGGATCTATTCATTCCGATGACATGTAATCCCAAGTGGAAAGAGATGCTTGATGACCTAAGAGAATGCCAACGTTCATAGGACAGACCTAATTTGATTTCAAGAGTATTTCATGCTAAGCTCCAAGATATGAAAGACCAGTTGTTTAGGAATGAAATATTTGGCAAACTAGCAGCAAATGTTCACATCATTGAAGTCCAAAAAGGGGTTTACCACATGCACACATGTTGATTATATTAAAGCCAGGATTCAAAATCTCAAGCCCATATCAACATGACAAATTTGAGTCTGCAGAAAATCCAGATAAAGAAAGTATCCACATCTATATCAGTTGGTTGTAAAACACATGATGCGCGGCCCTTGTGGAGAATTGAATAAAACCAATCCAAGTATGGTAAACAGAGAGTGTTAAAATCATTACCCTCATGTGCTAAGATAACACGTGCTAAAGATGGATATCCAATTTATAGAAGAATAAATGGCAAAGTAAAAGTGACAGTTCGCAATAAGGAGCTCAATAATCAATGGGTTGTCCCTTATAATCTGTATCTCCTTACAAGATACAATTTTCATGTCAATTTTGAAGTATACTCTGGTCTAAAACATTTAAATACCTTCACAAGTAAATTTGCAAGGGACATGATGATAAAGTTTTAGTACATGTCATGAACAATGATGATGATAAAATAGTTGATGAAATCCAACAATTTCAAGATGCAAGATGGGTATCAGCTCAAGAAGTAATATGGAGAATATACGAGTTCAACTTGAATAAGAGTTACCCACCTATCATAAACTTGCAGTTACACCTTTCGAATAAGCAATGTGTGACTTACTAGAATAATCAAAACTTGAGAGATGTGTCAATGTTGGGAATGGACCTGCAATCACAACAAGAAAACCACACGTACAAGGATGGAGATAAATAGAACAAGAACGACATAACCACGAAAAAAATCATGCAAATCAACACAACAAGATTTAAATGTGGTTCGGATCAACAAGGCCTACGTCCACGTGCAAAGGTGATCACCTCGATTAATATGAAGATTACAAACACTCAAGACCTCACGTGTATAACTCTGTAACCAAGTTATATGACACACCCAATTGCTAGAAACTAATGTCCCCCTCACTAGTTTGCAGCCCTCTCTTGTGTATGTAGAATATGGGTGTGTCAAATCCCTTGAGTAAGCCCTATATTTATATAAAGTGTAGAGTCCCAGTCCTAGTTATAGAAAGATTTACCCTTATGGTAAGTCTTGTACAACATGGGATACTCTCACAAATAATCCTATGTAAAATGGGTAACTTCTACCAACAAATGAATCCTTATTTTATAAGGAAACCACCAAATAAGGAATCAAATCATAATTAGGAAACAATTCCACTAATGGAATTTTAGGCACAATCCTAATAATCTTCACATTGCCTTAAATTCCTTCCCATCGTCCTCAAAGTCTTCCACTTGTAATCTTTAACTTCTACATCGATAGTGCATCACCTTTGCCATCCCCCAAGCTATTCAGCTACACAATTATTCAAGTTCACATCCCCCATGAACTTGAGATCACCAATGTCATTGACACGACTAAAAAGTTGTGCGCTCTTGTGCAACACCCAAGTGTAGGTGATCGTGCAAGTAATATTGGATAAGTCCAGGTCGATCCCACAGGGAAGGAAAAGGAAGAATATATACTAAGTTATAACCTAAACAAAAAGAAACGATCATAAAGGAGCGAAATTCTAACGAACCCTAATTAATTAAATTAAACTAAATAATAAACTAAACATAAAGAAACATAATAATTAAACAACTAAATTAAAGGTGTTGGAAACACGTGAATCCACATTGATCCTAACCATCTACCATGCATACTCATTAATGTTCTATGGAGTTCATTCCTCTTCAGTATTCCGTATTTTTCTAAAGATATAGAATCAAGAGCCCTTTCATGACCGGGACTACATCATCACAGTTGATTTAAAATACTTGAAAGACGGTTTAAAACAATGGTTATTACTTGCACTCTAATTGGTGTTAGCATTCAAAGTGGTTTTCAAAAGTCATTGAAGAAAAGGCCTTAAGGCTTTAAGTTTTAAAAACTGTTGTGACAAACTGAGCTTATTGGGACAATTTGATGATAAATTTCTAAAACAGAAAGTCATGGAATACTTAAAAGAATCATCTCAGGATTTAACATGTTCGATTGATCGAAGCGTTCTCGATCGATCGGGCAGCGTCATCCTTCAATCGATCGAAATGCCTTCGATCGCTTGACTATGGCCTTGGCTCGATCGATCGAACGATCGATCGAAATACCTTCGATCGATCGAGCCCAAGGTTTCTAAAGATTGCATGGAAGAGGTTGGGAATCGATGTTTCATCACATATTTCCAACGTCTAAACTACGGAAACATGATTAAACTAATACAGAAATAGTAAAACCAAACAATCATAACACTAGAGTCATAAACAATCAAATAAAGAAAATAGAAAGTAAAACCTGGAATAAATCTGAAAATAACTTGTAATAATCTTGAGCTAAACTTTAATCTTCAATATTCTTCAATAAATCAATGGAAAAGAGGAAGAAAAACAAGAATCTAACCTAATCTACACCTAATCTAACCCTAAAACTACCCTAAAACTGCTATTTTCTGCGTTCTGGAGCGTCCTCCCTTCGTCTGGCGTCAAAACGACTTATATATAGGGTAGTTGCAGAGTTTACGCAACTTTTGGGTGAATATGAAGTTCAATCGATCGAGCTTTATTCGATCGATCGAAGGTTCGATCGATTGAACTCTCCTCAATCGATTGAACTCTCTGATTTTGACAACTCTGCGCACCAATGGGAGAATGGCCATAACTTTTTACTCGGACCTCGGATTGACCTCCCGTTTACGGCCACGCGACCGTAACTCAAAGATCTACATTTTGTATTTCTAGGAAAACCTTCCAAATCTGAAGTCTTCATTATCAAAATTCGCGTTTTCTCAGCTGCTTCTGTTATTCTCTTCACCAGAATCACTTTCTTTAGCTCCACTTCATTGATTTGCATTCTAATACCTATAAAACAATGCATAAACACATGTTTTACCATTAACACAATAAAAAGAACATTGTTATTAGAATGCACCTAAATATAGGGACTTTGGGGATAAAAGTATGCATAAAAGACCATATAATACGCTATGAACATGCACTTTTCACCTCGAATCACACCCCCCAACTTGCTCGTTGCTAGTCCCTAGCAATGAAGCGAACTACAGCAATGTTTATTTAACTCTAAAAATTGAAAACAAAAGGAAGTAAAAATCTTAACTCATTTTCGCAGGAATCGCGATTGCATTTAGCATATGCAACAAGCCTTTAAACCGCTAGGATTCCCCTAGTGGACAAGTATTGTCTCGTGAGGGTTTGCAGTGAATCTACCCACAAAATTCATGCTTATGGTAATGGTTCTCATTTAAATGTTTTCGAGAAATTTTTTTCTTCTCAGTTAGCAATATAGTTAAGCTCAACAATCTCATGAAACTCTCTAGTATGCCATAGCAATGTAACACACACATTACAGTTAATCTACTATCAAAGTCATTAGAATATTCCATACATATTAATCTTCAAGTGTGTGTGTGTGAATGGACAACCAAAATACAAAACTTTAATTTCAAAGCTTGAATAACCTAAGATACTATCAAGACGTTCATTTTGACTCAACTCTCACCGGGATTACACTCTCAAGATGAAATCACTCTGAATTAGGTGTAATAATTATCACTCATAGTATGGAAGCTATAAAGAGTAAATGTAAATGGAATCTAATGCTTCTCATATCTAAATAAAAAAACGGATATTTAGTGCATAAAGTCTCATGAAAGGATACTTTTCACTAGAAGAGCGAGATACCGTAGAGAACTCTCTCATTTCATTAACTTCAAATCCATTCTACTTAAAATCATCAGGACTTTCAAAAAAGAGGTGTTCGATTAAAAAGAAAGAGGCTCATAATATTTAATTGGGTCAAAGGATGTGATTGGAATGTCTACTACAACTTTTCAAACTTCCCCACATCACCATTCTCTTTCTTCTTCTTCTTCTTCTCTTTTTTTTTTTTTTTTCTTTTCTTTTCTTTTTTTCCACACTCTTCTTTTCATTATTATTTTATTTCTTTTGAAACAACCATTGGCACTTTTTTTTTTTTTTTTTTTTCTTCTTTTTTTTTTTTTTTTTTTTCCTTTTCATGCTTTTCATGCTTTTCTTTTTTTTTTTTCATCATTTTTTTTTCTTTGCCAACTTTCCCTTATTCACAAAACCAAACTTCTTGTCAGGATAACACATCCCAATCATTTCTAGGTAAAGAAAAGAAACTCAAACTTGTAGAGTTAGGTATGAATTTTAGGATTGTGAGGACAAGGCGATTATGATGAAGGCTCAAGAGAGTGAATTCAAGGAATAGCATAAAGGTAGGCCAATGTTGTATTTTGCGTGTATGGTCAAAAGATGACCTAAATCATCTTCTAAGTTCATAGGATTATTCATTTTAGTAAATTCAAGAGCTCTAAAGTTGGTAAATCTTGAATGTTCTCTTCTAGTGATTAGTCAAAGTGAAGAAGAAAAACGAGACTTACAATGAATTAATACGCTTTTCAAAAAGTAAGAGTAATTTTATAAAACCCTCAAACACAAAGAATAGCACAAAAGCTCACTTGGGTTATTAGTCTCCACTACAGTCTCTCAAGACACCTAAGCTATGCTTACTAATCCATTTTAGCTATGTACAAGGTTGTCACAACGTTCTCAAAGTTTTTGAAGATTAAAAAGCATAAAACATACTATAACTAAGATAGTAAAGAAACTACCATTGTGTATCACATACTAATAACATACAGAAAATAACACTAATGCATCATAACTATCTACATTAACTAATAGAGAAATATAAGAACCATTAAATATTTTAAAATTTTTGCAATTTTTATTTACTGAGTCATGTTGCTAAGCAGGTGTATTGACATTAAAGCATAAAAAGAAAGAAACAAGGCATGCAATGACTCACTCCCCCCAACTAAAACTAAACATTGTCCTCAATGTTCTAAACTAAGTATATGGACATGTAAAGTAAATCGAGAGAAGGAATGATGTTACCTCGAGGCGTTAATATCCAATTTGTATTTATTTATTTAATTACCTGTAAAATCATTAGTAGCAACAAGGGAAAATAGATAATATAATACAACTACTCAGTAAATAAATTCGATTAATAAAGATTTTTATCATAAAGTAATAACCGAAATTTTTGAGGATCCTCTCAATGAAATAATTTAACAGTGAGAAGAACGTAGGGATCCTCAGAAAAATACAACTCCCCCCCAACTAATGTCAGGCTCAAGGTCAGAAGAGATGATGCAAAACATATGGCTTCCAAATTTGTTGGGCATAGTTATAAGAGAAATACCACACTTTTTAGGAATTATACTCAAGAAAAGATCTTTGGCATTTGTAGTTCCTATAATAGCCCATATTTTAATACTAAAAACAGGAGGAGGCCATGGTTTAATAAAAGTGGCAGGGTCTAAGTGATGTTCTAATTTAGCTTCATTACCCTCCTCTTGTCCTAGAACGGAATCTATAGAAATATGATCATAAGAATTGGATTTCTGTTCTATGTACATTGATTTGGACTGGACTTGGATGAAGCTATCTATTTGGGTCTCAATGTCAGTATTACTCAAGAAGGTCAAGCAGTCTAGTAGATTACTAGCTTCTTGTTGAAGTTTAAGATCATCTAATGTGGGCCCAATATTTTCCAAGTCTTCTCTCAAAGAATTTTGAAATGTAAAATTTGGCGAATTACATGTGCTAGAATCCTTACCATCCTCTTCTACAACACATTCTATTTGTTCAATATTAGGGTACACATGATTTTCAAGCTCGGGATGAGAGCATTGATTAATAGAGAGGATGGGTGATGGGCAACTTGGTGACATCACCTCTTCGGCCGAAAAAGGTAAGGGTTCGTGAATATTGCATGAATCTAAATCCAATTTAGAATTTTTAGTAACGTCCTCCCTAGGGTCACTATCAAAGGTAGGGGTAGAGTCAACATGGGACTCATCCTTTCCTAATTGCGTGCAGTCACCTAAACTCTCATTATCTGTAAAAACCTCATTCTCATCTGTGTAACTCTCCTCACTATATATGTCATCTATTGAAGTACTCTGGACCAAGAGACTGTGCAAATTTATCCAGGCAGTGAAGGAGTTGATATTTGGGGTTGTGTATTGAGGAGAAGATGATTCTACAACTTCATGCTCAATGGTTTGGTTTTGGAGCTCTTGTTGGGTTATCACTTTCTCGAGTGAGTTGTAAACCTCATTCGGTATAAACCCGTCATTGTCCTCTAATTTCATTCCATTGTTAGTGTCTTGAAATTTAGGTTGTAATGTTGAAGGACTGGCATAGTCTTCTAAAGGTTGGCTAGCATATGCTTGTTGATATCTAGTTTCTAATTTATCTAGTGCACTATCTAGCCTTTTCATTTCACTAAGCAGCAATTTTGACATACCATTATCCTCAACTTGGTTATTCTCCTCATTATTACTATATGAAGTTTCACCCCATTGTTGTTGGTAGTAATTCCCATCCCATTGTGTTTGTGGACAAGACTCGCCAAAGGGAAAGTCTTGGTACATTTGGTAATCATGGGAACTACTACTATATCCTACATTATTATTTTGGTTATATCCCCATTGCGATTGATAGAACTCTCCATGTGGAGGTTCTTGATATGTTTGATAATACGGGGGACTACCACTATTGTTTTCCCATTGTGGTGGTTGATAACACTCACGTTGATAATCTGCGTCATATGTGGGTGCTTGCCAACTCGGGGGATAACTATTTTGATTTTCAAGTGTGTATCTATTCATGATGTTTGTGTTGTATGGAGGGCAATATGAATAAGACATGTTTATCCAAAATTTTTAAACAATTAAATTTTTATTTATTTACTTGTGAGAGAAAAAGTCCAAAGTTATTATTATTATTTTTTTCTTAAATAAATTTTTTTTTTTTGAAAAGTAAGAAAAAATTGGAAATAACTTAGTGAAATCCTAACCTAGTTGCCTTCTCCGGCAACGGCGCCAAAAACTTGACACGACTAAAAAGTTGTGCGCTCTTGTGCAACACTCAAGTGTAGGTGATCGTGCAAGTAATACTGGATAAGTCTAGGTCGATCCCACAGGGAAGGAAAATGAAGAATATATACTAAGTTATAACCTAAACAAAAAGAAAAGATCATAAAGGAGCGAAATTCTAACGAATCCTAATTAATTAAATTAAACTAAATAATAAATTAAACATAAAGAAACATAATAATTAAACAACTAAATTAAAGGTGTTGGAAACACGTGAATCCACATTGATCCTAACCATCTACTATGCATACTCATTAATGTTCTATGGAGTTCATTCCTCTTCAGTATTCCGTATTTTTCTAAGGATATAGAATCAATAGCCCTTTCATGACCGGGACTACATCATTACAGTTGATTTAAAATACTTGGAAGACGGTTTAAAACAATGGTTATTACTTGCACTCTAAATGGTGTTAGCATTCAAAGTGGTTTTCAAAAGTCATTGAAGAAAATGCCTTAAGGCTTTAAGTTTTAAAAACTGTTGTGACAAACTGAGCTTATTGGGACAATTTGATGACAAATTTCTAAAATAGAAAGTCATGGAATACTTAAAAGAATCATCTCAGGATTTTGCATGTTCGATCGATTGAAGCGCTCTCGATCGATCGGGCAGCGTCATCCTTCAAACAATCGAAATGCCTTCGATCGATTGACTATGGCCCTGGTTCGATCGATCGAAATACCTTCGATCGATCGAGCCTAAGGTTTCTAAAGATTGCATGGAAGAGGTTGGGAATCGATGTTTCAACACATATTCCCAACGTCTAAACTACGAAAACATGATTAAACTAATACAGAAATAGTAAAACCAAACAATCATAACACTAGAGTCATAAACAATCAAATAAAGAAAAGAGAAAGTAAAACCTGGAATAAATCTGAAAATAGCTTGTAATAATCTTGAACTAAACTTTAATCTTCAATATTCTTCAATAAATCAATGGAAAAGAGGAAGAAAAACAAGAATCTAACCTAATCTACACCTAATCTAACCCTAAAACTACCCTAAAACTGCTGTTTTCTGCGTTCTGGAGCGTCCTCCCTTCGTCTGGCGTCAAAACGACTTATATATAGGGTTGTTGCAGAGTTTACGCAACTTTTGGATGAATATGAAGTTCAATCTATCGAGCTTAGTTTGATCGATCAAAGGTTCGATCGATTGAACTCTCCTCAATCGATTGAACTCTCTGATTTTGACAGCTCTGCGCACCAATGGGAGAATGACCATAACCTTTTACTCAGACCTTGGATTGACCTCTCGTTTATGGCCATGCGACCGTAACTCAAAGATCTACATTTTGTATTTTATGGAAAATCTTCCAAATCTAAAGTCTTCATTGTCAAAATTGGCGTTTTCTCAGCTACTTCTGTTATTCTCTTCACAAGAATCACTTTCTTTAGCTCCACTTCATTGATTTGCATTCTAATACCTATAAAACAATGCATAAACACATGTTTTTACCATTAACACAGTAAAAAGTACATTGTTATTAGAATGCACCTAAATGTAGGGACTTTGGGGATAAAAGTATGCATAAAAGACCATATAATACGCTATGAACATGCACTTTTCACCTCGAATCAGTCATCAAACACAAAACGCACGAGCCCCACCATGCTATTGTAGACATCTTCATCTTGAGTAGAAGTTGTCATCATCGAAGTTGTTGGAGCCTCATTATCTTTTCCCTCAATCGATTTTCCCCACGGCTTCCACACCCTCTTATTCTTCGTGATATCTCCAAAATCTGTACTCCCCAACAAAACGTACAAATTTTCAACCTTCTTCCCCAAAAACATTATACGAGAAATCCGCTTCACCTTTATGAAGCCTCTCTTCGCGACAAACAAGCATCCTTTGGAATCTAATATTCCCAAGGAAATTACGTTTCTCCTCAAACCCGGAACATGAAGCACATTCATCAAAAGCTTTGTCAACCGGTTTGAAGTCTTGATTCAAATGGTTTCAACACCCTTGATTTCTCTAACTATGCCGTTTACCATGTAGATTTTTCTCTCCTTCGTTTTGTAGGATGAGAACAAATTTACATGCGAACATAAGTAGCAAAACAAGCTAAATCAAGAACCAAATCCACAATTTTCTGTCACGCCCCTAAAATTCATTCGTGGATTTTGAGTGTGGGACCGACCTTGTGGGTCATCTTTAACCTGTACAGAGCCTAGCGCAAGCATAAAAACATTTATTTCATATTTAAATAAGGTTAGTAAAACCACAAAACCATACTTAATAAGCTTATAGACAGAGTTCTAGGCTTACAATGCCTTCAAAATACAGTACTAGAAAGGAATTTATTCTAGGAATGCTTAAATTACAACAGGGGACTTTCTAAAATAGGGATCCTTCAAGGGCATCTAGAAGAGGGTCCTCTCCTTCTATAGCTATCTCCTGTTCCACATTTGGATCAGCATAGGGCATGTCCTTGTCATCTGAAAGGGGTTTTTAAAATAATTTGGATAGCGTGAGTGTAATGCTCAGTGAATGAACATAATCTGTTTAAAAGATCTCAAAAGATATTGTACGTGCTTGAAAGAAGGATATAACAATTGTAGTGAAATTTATATAATGAAAACGAAGTAAAAGAGAATCAACATTATCGATATAATTTATGAAGTAAATGAGAAATCAATGATATGGAATTGAAACTGTTTGATATGAATGTCAATTTACCAACCACCCACTCACGCACACATTCTTTTATTAGATCGCACAATGATCATAGGCAACCCTACAGAAGGGCTCAATTCATCGCATACATAGGCTATACTTTATAATTTGTTGTAGTGGTAATTGACAATGAATAATTGACCAAGATGACACATAAAATCTGAATAACAATGTACATGGATGAAGGAATATATTGTACGATAAAAATAGAAAGTCTGGGTTATGACATACTATGAGCATAAACCTATTTCAGTGGAACCAAGCGACAATGTTCCCAATTGAATAATAGCAATTTCATAATGTTAATAATCGAAGATAGAATCAGATTCACTCGAGAGGAGTAGAATCAGCAATAGGAATATGAATCACTCACCTTGATAACTTAGGGATTTGATGATGAGATAGTTCCTACATCAATAGGGATAAAAGAGCTAAACATATAAGCAAAAGGTGCAAGTAAAGGGGTAAAACAGTTTTTCCTAGGGGTATTTTGGTAATTTTTCTAAAATTATATAAAAACCTTCACTATTGATATCTTTATACTATTCTGAGTCTAACACCACTGACTAGGCTTAATTTGGAGTTCGTGGCTGTTTCTGACTCCAAAAAAGGTGTTTTTCTACTTAAATGTGGGTCCTACAAAGAAGCTGTATAGATATTATTCCAAGACTATAAGAATTGCCAGTGTAATTTTCAGAGTTACAGATTATTTAATATTAGTTTTGTAGTCAAAACATTAATTTTACATTGATTATAACAAGACTATAAATTCTAAATCTATGCCCAAATACAAGGCTTTAAATATGAAACTAAAATTTTTTATAGTTGTACCAGGCCATTATGATATTCCTGAAACTTTTTTGTATTTATAGAAATATAATATAACAGCTATTTAAAATAATTAAACCTCTATTTAAATCGATTGATGATGAATAGTAAAATATTATTACTATTCTATAGTTTCATAATTAACAAAATTATAAAACAAGGTTTATTAACACATGATATCATTACAGAAATGTAAAAGATTTATAATGATTTTACCAAATTACATTGTGACCAAACTACCAATTTTTTAAAGTTTAGGGGTAATTCTGTAACTACATTAAAATACAGGGATTATATAAAAATACCCTAAAACTGTAAATTTACTATTTTAGACTGTAATTAATAGAATTTTTAAGTTCTACGCTTGAAATCACGATCAAATCCGATGTCAGTAAAGCCCTATACGTTCGTTTAAAATTTCAGGGGTGTAAATGAAATTTTCGTAAATAATCTGAGCAGAATGCCCTGTTTGGACAACAAGTAATTACAACTTCTAATGGCCATAACTCGCTCATTTTTGGACCCTTAATGATATATATAATATATATATTAACAGTTTATATAAATTGAAATCAAAATAATAAAAGCTTACCAAATTCAAAGCTTGAATACATATATGTTTGTGTGTATATATATATATATGTAATAATATGTGTACACATATATATATATATATTGATCCGAGAGAGAGAGAGAGAGAGAGAGAGAGAGAGAGAGAGAGAGAGAGAGAGAATGGAGAGACTGTGAGTTGAGAGTTTTGAGAGATTGAGAGGTTGAGAGATGGATATTTATAAGTTTAGTAAACTTGGGGGCCACAAAACACACTCACATCACACACACACACACGTCACACACATACGCACAGATCACAGCACACACACACAGTTCATATGCATACACTGTGCATGAAATTTTTGGGCTCCAAGTTAACACATGGGAGATTATCCCGTGTGGTCACTCACACAACCACGCACACACACACACAGAGTTAAATTTGTACTGTAATATTTTCCAAAACTGGTACTTTTTCAATAAAAAAATGTGATTTTAAAATACGTGTTATTACAGTCTCTCCTACTTAAAGAAGTTTGGTCCCCAAACTTATCGTACCTTAAGAAGTGAATAGATAAGGGTATTTTGCGCGCATCTCGTCCTCACGTTCCCAATTCGCTTCTTCCATTGCGTGGTTCCTCCAAAGAACTTTGACCAATGGTATAACCTTGGTCCTCAGCACTTGATCGCATCAATCCGTGATCTGAACTGGTTGTTCAACATAGGTAAGATCTTCGCGGACATCTGATGGTTCATATGATAAAACATGACTCGAGTCTGAGACATAAGGTCGAAGCATAGAAACGTGGAATACATTGTGAAAATTTGACAGATCTGGCGGTAAAGCTGAACGATAAGCTATTGCTCCTACTTTTTCGATGACGTCGAAGGGTCCAATGAAGCGAGGATGAAATTTTCCTGTCTTTCCAAAACGAGCAATACCCTTGGAAGGTGAAACCTAGAGAAATACGTGATCACCTACTTGAAACTCTAGCTCTCTGCATCTAGCATCTGCGTAGCTTTTGTTTCGACTATGAGCAGTATGAATTCGTTGTTGGATGAGTTGTATCTTATCAGTTGTTAACTGTACGATCTCAGGCCCAACAATTTTCCTCTCTCCTACTTCGGTTCAACATACCGGGGATCGACAGTTCCTCCCATACAATGCCTCATATGGAGCCATACCGATACTAGCTTGGAAGCTATTATTGTATTCAAACTCAACGAGAGGTAAATGTTCTTCCAAAATCTGAAGAACACGCTCGGATTGACTATCCGTTTATGGATGAAAAACTATACTAAAGTTAAGAGTAGTGCCCATAGCCTCTTGGAAGCCCTTCCAAAAATGTAACACACACTTAGTGTCTCGATCTGAAATAATAGAAATCGGCGTACCATGAAGTCGAACGATCTCTGCGATGTACAACCCTGCCAATCAATCAGATGAAAAGGTGACTCTGACAGGTAAGAAGTGAGCAGACTTCATTAATCTATCCACAACTACCCAAATAGCATCATTTTTCTTCACCGATTGCGGTAACCCAACAACAAAGTCCATGGTGATGTATTCCCACTTCCATTCAGGAATAGAAAGTGATTGTAAAGTTCCACCAGGACATTGATGCTCTATCTTTACCTTCTGACAATGCAAACAACGTAAAACAACTTCGGCAATATCTCTTTTCATATTCGGCCACCAGAAAGACCTCTTTATTACATTGTACATCATAGTACCATCTGGATGAACAACGAACTTAGAAGAATGTGCCTCATCCAAAACTTTCCTCTTGACTTCAACAATATTTGGAACACAAATTCTGCCCTGATATCTTAGCACTCCATCTTTCAAATGGAACTCGGGCCTTTTTCCTTCATTTATTTCTTCACTAACCCTTTTTAAAAACTCATCGGACATCTGAGACCTCTTGATCTCTTCAAGAATAGCCGGTTCTGCGATGAGAGCTGTAAGAAAACCTTGAGATTGAGAGGGGTGACATTAATCTCCATTTTCTCAAAGTCGTTAATCAACTATCATTGTGACGTGATCATGGAAGCCACATTTCCAAAAGATTTCTGACTTAAAGCATCAACCACAATATTAGCTTTTCTAGGGTGATATTGAATATCAAGATCATAATCTTTCATGAACTCTAACCACCTGCGTTGCCTCATATTCAGCTCCTTTTGAGAGAACAAATATTTCAAACTCTTATGATCGGTAAAAGTTTACATCTTTCACCGTAGAGATAGTGACGCCATATCTTTAGCGCAAAAATTATTGCGGCTAACTCCGAATCATGGGTGGGATAGTTCTTTTCATGAATCTTCAACTGACGAGATGCATAAGTAATAACCTTACCATGTTGCATTAAAGCACATCCCAACCCTTGATAAGAAGCGTCACTGTAAATTACAAGTCCACCTTCTCTGGTAGGTATGTTCAAGATAGGTGCTGAAATCAAACGATCCTTTAACTCTTGAAAACACTTATCTCTAATTTTAGTCCATTCAAATGCAACTCCTTTTTGTGTTAACTGCGTCATAGGTCCTGCGATTTTGGAGAAGTTCTCAACAAATCTCCGATAATAGCTAGCCAGACCCAAAAAACTACGCACCTCATATACAGTTGTTGGCTTGGGCCATGACTTCACCGCCTCAATTTTTTGTGGCTCCACCATTATGCCTTCTTTAGATATCACATGCCCTAAGAATGAGACCTTGGGAAGCCAGCACTCACATTTCTTTTACTTCCCATATAATTGGCCATCTCTTAGTGTTTGAAACACTATTCTTAAATGACGTTCATGGTCCTCAAGGCTATTTGAATATATAAGAATATCATCAATGAATACGATTAGGATCATCGAGATAAGGCTTGAATACTCGATTCATTAGATCCATGAATGCTGCAGGAGCATTAGTAACGCCAAAAGGCATTACCAAGAATTCATAATGACCATAACGAGTACGAAAAGCCGTATTCTCTACATCTTCTGCTTTAACTCTCAATTAATGGTAACCTGATCTCAGGTCAATCTTAGAGAAAACTTGTGCTCCTTGTAGTTGATCGAACAAATCATCAATCCTTGGAGAGGATAACAATTCTTGATCAACCCGCGATAATCGATGCACAGTCTCATAGTTCCGTCCTTCTTCTTTACAAAAAGGACCGGTGCACTCCAGGGAGTGGTACTTGGTCTGATGAAACCCTTGTCCAACAATTCTTACAGTTGCATCTTTAACTCTTTCAATTCTACAGGAGCCATACGATAAGGAGTCTTCGATATAGGTTGAGTACTAGGAATAAGATTGATGGTGAATTCGACCTCTCTGTCTATGAGAGAGCTGGGTAGATCTTCAGGAAAGACATCCTGAAATTCTCTCACCACATGAACGTCCTCTAAAGTTACTTCTTTTTCTTGCATAGATGAGATAAGATAGGGCAGCGATACGACACCCTTTCCTTTAAAACAGAAACTACCTCGACCAGGAATTTGGAAGTTGACTTGCTTTACAGCACAATTAATATGAGCATGAACTGAAGTTAACCAGTCCATACCCAAGATAACATTAAAACCTCGAATTTTGAGTGGTATAAGATCGACAAGTAAGGATACATCACCAATCATAATCGCACATGATCGGTATACTTGGTTACTAATCAAGGAAGTACCAGAAAGTATGTCAACTGATAATTCATTTTTCAAAGGTTCCAGAGATTTAGCAATTTTTAACGCAAAGAGCGGTGATACAAACAAATACGTAGCTCCAGAATCTATAAGTGTGTGAGCATTAATATTATATATAGAGATAGTACCTTCCACCACTGTATCAGCTTCCTTATTATTCTCCTCAGAAACAAGTGTAAACACACATCCTTGCCGTTGTTGGTTTCTTCCTTGGCCTTCTTGGTTATGCGGTAGACGTTAATTGATCGGGACATGTGCTTGAACAATTACCTTATTCATAGGGCAATCTTTAATCACATGGTTCAGATCACCACACTTGTAATACAACCCCGAGTTGAACTGGTAGATACCTCCATGTATTTTCCCGCAAGTCTTACATAGGACCTTGGTGTTTGACGGTGCTTTCCAGGCTTGGTTATTAGCATTAGATCCAAACGCTCCAGGGAATGGCCTTTTCACTCCTGCTTGACCTTTAAATTGATTTCCCATTGTTCTGTTTGGAATACTCCTCTTCTATTGAAATTCTACCTCCATTCTCTCCGCTTTGAGAGCACGATCATAAACTTCTCTATATGTTGAAAATTCAAACATCTCAACTTTGCTTTGAATGGTAAGTTTTAAACCATTCTCAAACTTCCTTGCATTTTTCTCTTTTATTGGAATGAGGTAGGAAGCGAATTGCGACAGTGAAGTGAATTCAGTGGCATATTGGAGAACAATCAAGTTCCCCTACTTGAGTTGCATAAACGCCTTCTCTTTATGGTCTTTCACAGATTTGGGTTAGTACATCCCATCAAAGAGAATTAGAATTTGATCCCATGTTATGCCTTCCACACTATTCTCTAAGGTACTCCACCAGTGATCTGCTTCTTCAATGAACGTATAGGTGGCATAGCCCACCTTTTCCTCCTCAGTGCACGGAAAGTGCTTGAATATCCTTTCCATCTTTCGAACCCACGTTTCAGCTGCTGTTGGGTCAGCTTTTCCATAGAACGGTGGAGGTTTGAGTTTCTGAAATCATTTTATATCCAGAAGTGTTCCGCCTTGTTTGTCCACAGGCATGTTGCCATCTCCATTGCCACCATTCCTTGTTCCACTTTCTTGGGCAGCAACCGCTAGTCCTTCCATGATTCTTTCAACGCGAGCAAAATGTTCATTGGTGGCTTGATCCATTAGCTACAGTAGTCCGATGTCGTTAGTATAATTAAACTGTACATGAAAAGAAATGTTAGTATTCTATATTTTAGAAATTCTTAACATAAGGATCCTAGTTAATTTCTATGTTTCCTAATAGTCTCTAGAACTACCTTATGCTGTGATACCAACTATCACGCCCCTAAAATTCATTCGTGGATTTTGAGTGCGGGACCGACCTTGTGGGTCATCTTTAACCTGTACAGAGCCTAGCGCAAGCATACAAACATTTATTTCATATTTAAATAAGGTTAGTAGAACCACCAAACCATACTTAATAAGCTTAAAGACAGAGTTCTAGGCTTACAATGCCTTCAGATACAGTATTAGAAAGGAATTTATTCTAGGAATACTTAAATTACAACAAGGGGAATTTTTAAAATAGGTATCCTTCAAGGGAATCTAGAAGAGGGTCCTCTCCTTCTATAGCTATCTCCTGTTTCACATTTGGATCAGCATAGGACATGTCCATGTCATCTGAAAGGGGTTTTTAAAACAATTTGAAGAGCATGAACGTAATGCTCAGTGAATGAACATAACCTGTTTAAAAGATCTCAAAAGAAATTGTACATGCTTGAAAGAAGGATATAACAATTGTTGTGAAATTTATATAATGAAGACGAAGTAAAAGAGAATCAACATTATCGATATAGAATATAAAGTAAATGAGCAATCAATGATATGGAATTGAAACTGTTTGATATGAATGTCAATTTACCAATCACCCAATTACGCATACATTCTTTTATTACATCGCACAATGATCAAAGGCAACCCTACAGTCGCGCTCAATTCATCGCATACATAGGCTATACTTTATAATTTGTTGTAGTGGTAATTGACAATGAATAATTGACCAAGATGGCCTATAAAATATGAATAACAATGTACATGGATGAAGGAATATATTGTACGATAAAAATAGAAAGTCTGGGTTATGACATACAATGAGCAAAAACCTGTTTAAGTGGAACCAAGCGACAATGTTCCCAATTGAATAATAGCAATTTCATAATATTAAAAATTGATGATAGAATCAGATTCACTCGAGAGGAGTAGAATCAGCAATAGGAATATGAATCACTCACCTTGATAACTTAGGGATTTGATGATGAGATAGTTCCTACATCAATAGGGATAAAAGAGCTAAACATATAAGCAAAAGGTGCAAGTGTAGGGGTAAAACAATTTTTACTAGGGGTATTTTGGTAATTTTTCTAAAATTATATAAAAACCTTCACTATTGATATCCTTGTACTATTCTGAGTCTAACACCACTAACTAGGCTCAATTTGGAGTTCGTGGCAGTTTCTGACTCCAAAGCGGTGTTTTTCTACTTAAATGTGGGTCCTATAAAGAAGCTGTATTTTAGCCCGAGTCAGATTGTCTCCAAACTCTTAAATATAATACTAGATATTATTCCAAGACTATAAGAATTGCCAGTGTAATTTTCAGAGTTACAGATTATTTAATATTAATTTTTGAAGTCAAAACACTAATTTTAAATTGGTTATAACAAGACTATAAATTCTAAATCTATGCCCAAATACAAGGCTTTAAATATGAAACTAATTTTTTTTTTATAGTTATACCAGGCCATAATAATATTCCTAAATTTTTTTTGTATGTGTAGAAATATAATATAACATCTATTTAAAATAATTAAACCTCTACTTAAATCGATTGATGATAAATAGCAAAATAATATTACTATTCTATTGTTTCATAATTAACAAAATTAGAAAACAATGTTTATTAACACATGATATCATTACAGAAATGTAAAAGATTTATAATGATTTTACCAAATTATATTGTGACCAAAATACCATTTTTTTAAAGTTTAGGGGTAATTCTGTAAATACATTAAAATATAGGGACTATATAAAAATACCCAAAAACTATAAATTTACTATTTCAGACCATAATTAATAGAATTATAAGTTCTACTCTTGAAACCGCGATCAAATCCGATGTCGGTAGAGCACTATACGTTCGTTTAAAATTTCAGGGGTGTAAATGAGATTTTCATAAATAATCTGGGCAAAATGCCCTGTTTGGACACAATTAATTACAACTTCTAATGGCCATAACTCGCTCATTTTCGGACCATTAATGATATATATACTATATATTAACAGTTTATATAAACTAAAATCAAAATAATTAAAGCTTACCCAAATTCAAAGCTTGAATCCACTTCTCTCTTGAATACATATATGTTTGTGTGCATATATATGTAATAATTTGTGTACATTTATATATATATATATAAATATATTGATCCGAGAGAGAGAGAGAGAGAGAGAGAGAGATTGATAGAGAGGGAGAGAATGAAGAGACAGTGAGTTGAGAGTTGTGAGAGATTGAGAGGTTGAGAGATGTATATTTACAAGTTTACTAAACTTGGGGGCCACAACACACACTTATACACATTCATGTCACACATATACGCACAGCTCACAGCACACACACACAATTCATATCGCACACACTGTGCACGAAATGTTTGGGCTCCAAGTTAACACATGGGAGATTATCCCGTGTGGTCACTCACACAACCACGCGCGCGCGCACACACACACATATAAATTTGTACTGTAATATTTTCCAAAACTGGTACTTTTTCAATAAAAAATGTGTTTTTAAAATACGGGTTATTACATTTTCTTTTCGTCCTCTATAATTTCCATGACTTCTACGACATCTTCATCCAAATGTTCCAACACGTTTGCAGTGACACCTCTATTATCCTTCTTCACTGGGCAATCTCGCATAAAGTGATCTTTCTCTCCACAATAGTAACTCTCCTTGTCCTTCATAGGAGTTCTATGTCGTGCTCCTCCATCACCGCCTCCGTTAGAGTTCTTCTTCCCACACCTTGGCCTCTCTTGTGTAATAAGTGCTTGTTCATCTTCTAACTTTTCTTCTTTGTTATCCATCTTCTTGCTAGAGAATAGAGCTATCTTCATCTATTCCACCGTTATGGTATCTCTCCTATACAACAATGTATTGAATAATTGATTTATGGGTAGATTTACCGACGTAAGGAGAATGATAGCTTTTTCCTCATCGTCTAGTTTGAAGCAAACGTTGGATAACTCATACAATAACTTGTTAAACTTACCGATAAGGGCTTGAAGATCAACTCCTTATTTTCACCTAAAGGAGTACAACTCTTGCTTCAACATAAGATGGTTGGTAAAGTTCTTCCCCAAATAGAGATCCTCAAGCTTTTCTCACAAAGCTTTTGCGGAGGTCTCCCCCATGACATCATACACCACATCGTCCACCAAACTAAGTCGCATGGTGCTAACGACTTTAGAGATAATCCTTTTCTACAATTTATCGGTCATCCCTTCTGGCTTGTTATCTTCACCGCACAATGCATCCTCTATACCTTGTTGCACCAAGGCGCCCTTCATACGCACTTACCATATGCTGAAATTCTTCTTATCATCGAACTTTTCTATTGCTATTCCCATATCCCCAAGCAAACTATCTCCAGCTACCACAGATTCTCAATCGACCACTTGTTAGGAGTGGGCCACAATCACAACAAGAAAACCATACCCACAAAGATGGAGATAAATAGAACAAGAACAACATAACCACAAAAGCAAAATCAAGCAAACTAACACAACAAGATTTAAATGTAGTTCAGCCCAATAATGCCTACGTCCACGTGCAAAGGCAATCACCTCGATTAATATGAAGATTCAAAGCACTCAAGACCTCACGTGTATAACTCTCCAACCAAGTTATATGACACACACAATTGCTAGAAATTAATCTCTCCCTCACTAGTTTGTAGCCCCCTCTTGTGTATGTAGAATATGGTTGTCTCAAATCCCTTTAGTAAGCCCTATATTTATATAGATTGTAGAATCCCAATCCTAGTTGTAGTAGGATTTACCCCTATAGTAAGTCTTGTACAACATGTGATACTCTCACAAATAATCCTATGTAAAATAGGTAACTTCTACCATCAAAGGAATCCTTATTTTATTAGGAAACCACCAAATAAGGAATCGAATTGTAATTAGGAATCAATTCTACTAATGGAATTTTAGGCACAATCCTAATAATCTTCAACTTGCCTCAAATTCCTTCCCATCAGTCCTCAAAGTCTTCCACTTGTAATCTTTAACTTCTACATTGATAGTGCATCGCCTTTGCCATCCCCTAAGCTATTCAGCTACACCATTGTTCAAGTTCACATCCCCCATGAACTTGAGATCGCCAATGTCATCAAACACAAAATGCACGAGCCCCACCATGCTATTGTAGACGTCTTCATCTTGAGTAGAAGTTGTCATCATCGAAGTTGTTGGAGCCTCGTTATCTTTTCCCTCAATCGATTTTCCTTGTTCCCTAAGAACATTATACGAGAAACCCGCTTCACCTTCATGAAGCCTCTCTTCGCGAAAAACAAGCATCCTTTGGAATCCAATATTCCCAAGGAATTACGTTTCTCCTCAAACCCGGAACATGAAGCACATCCATCAAAAGCCTTGTCAACCCGTTTGAAGTCTTGATTCGGATGGTTCCAACACCCTTGATTTTTCTAACTATGTCGTTTACCATATAGATTTTTCCCTCCTTCGTTTTGTAGGATGAGAACAAATTTACATGCGAACATAAGTAGCAAAACAAGCTAAATCAAGAACCAAACACACGATTTTCTTTTCCTCCTCTATAATTTCCATGACTTCTATGACATCTTCATCCAAATGTTCCAACACGTTTTTAGCAGCACCTCTGGTATCCTTCTTCGTTGGGCAATCTCGCATAAAGTGACCCTTCTCTCCACAATTGTAACACTCCTTGTCTTTCATAGGAGCTCTATATCACGCTCCTCCATCACCGCCTCCGCTAGAGTTCTTCTTCCCTTGCCTTGGCCTCTCTTGTGTAACAAGTGCTTGTGCATCTTCCGACTTTCCCTCTTTATTATCCATCTTCTTGCTAGAGAATAGAGCTTTTTTCACCTATTCCACCATTATGGTATCTCTAAGGATGGAAATATCCTATGCCCTATTGCTAATCTGCTCCACTCTGCTAATGGTAAGGAGTTAGAGTCAATAAATCATAAAGGAGTGGAGTTGGTATAAAGAAACAAAACTCCCGTAGGAGTAGGAGAGGAAGTGGGTTTGGGAAGACCCCAAACTCCTACTCCTACCCGATCATGTTGTAAGTCATAAGTAATTTACTCTTAGTACTATAAGTAATTTACCCCGTTGGCCGTTGGTAATCCACTCCACTCCTACTCTTGATTGTGTTTAATCATTCAATGGTTTGCGACTTTGCTATATTTTGCAACACTCTAATCATATTAATAGTGTTTCAAATATATTTTGTTGTGAATGGACTTTTGATTATAGATCTTTTTAGTTTTTTAAATTGATGTATAAATTGGTAAATGGAGTAGGAGTGAGATAGAGTGGAGTAGGAGTGGGCACAATTAAATGGTATAGGAGTTGGTATATTTCATGAGTAGGAATGGAGTGGAGTGGAGATAAGCGGAGTGGTGTAGGAAAATGACGACTCCTACTCCACTCTGCCCCGTTGCCATTCCTAGGTATCTCTCCCATACAACAATGTATTGAATAACTGATTATGAGTAGATTTTACCAACGTAAGGAGAATGATAGCTTTATCCTCATCAAACCAACATTGGATGACTCGCATAATAACTTGTTAAACTAACCTATATAGGCTGGAAGATCAATTCCTTCTTTCTGCCTAAAGGAGTACAACTCATGCTTCAACATAAGATGGTTGGTGAAGTAACTCCTTAAATATAGAACCTTAAGCTTTTCTCACAAAGCTTTTGTGGAGGTCTCCTCCATGACATTGTACACCACATCGTCCACCAAACTAAGTCGCATGGTGCTAATGGCTTTAGAGTTAATCCTCTTCCACATCTTGTCGGTCATCCCTTCCGGCTTGTTATCTTCACCACGCAATGCATCCTCTATACCTTATTGCACCAAGGTGTCCTTCATACGCATTTGCCACATGCTAAAATTCTTCTTGCCATCAAACTTTTCTATTGCCATTTGCATATCCCCAAGCGAACTATCTCCAGCTACCATGGATTCTCAACCGAGCTCTAATACCACTTGTTGGGAATGGGCCCATAATCACAACAAGAAAACCACACCTACAAAGATAGAGAAAGGTGAACACCTCGATTAATATGAAGATTGTAAGCACTCAAGACCTCACGTGTATAACTCTCCAACCAAGTTATATGACATACACAATTGCTAGAAACTAATCTCTCCCTCACTAGTTTGCAACTCTCTCTTATGTATGTAGAATATGGGTGTGTCAAATCCCTTAAGTAAGCCTATATTTATATAGATTATAGAGTCCCAATCTTAGTTGTAGTAGGATTTACCCGTATAGTAAGTGTTGTACAATAAGGAATACTCTCACAAACTTTCCTATATGAAATAGGTAACTTTCACCATCAAAGGAATTGTTATTTGATAAGGAAACCACCAAATAAAGAATCAAATCATAATTAGGAAACAATTCCACTAATGGAATTTTAGGCACTATCCTAACTGTCAATTAGGATCAGATTCTAAAATAATGCTTATTTTAGCATGTGTTCCAAGATTAAAATGGCCAAAGCACTTTTGCATAGTAAATTTTCAGAGTACTATGTGTGGGATAGCAAAAATAAACATTGGTATGATAGAAATAAAGGGGAAGTGATTGGTCGAATAAATGAAGCAAATCTGGTGGAAGGTGAGAGATATTATTTGAGAGTACTATTACTTCATGTCAGAGAACCAACATCATCTGAAGATTTGTTAATGGTTAACGGTATTAGTGGTAACACTTTTAAAGAATCTGCACAAAAAGAGGCTTACTTGAATATGATCAAAGTATTTTAGAGTGCTTAAATGAGGCAACCATCTTCCAAATGCCTCGCTTTTCGCAAATTATTTGCAATAATATTGGTTTATTGTGAACCAGCTGATGTAAGAAAATTATGGGATGATCATTGTGAGGCAATGTCTGAAGATTTTAGATGTGATGATAGTTCAATGAAGTTGCAAATTTTAAAGAAACTTACTAGTTTGAACTTTTACTTGGAAAGTATTGGTAAAATTATTGAAAATATGACCTAACAAGTATACAACATGATGCCTCTCACTCTGAACAAACTTATCCAAGAAAAATCAGAGATAAAATGTCTATTGATGAAGATTGGTACTCAGACTCAAGTTTAAACATAGGGGAACAAATAGTATTTAAAGAGATATTAAACCGAGTTAATTCTAGAAAAAATGGTGTATTTTTTATTGATGGCCCTAGAGGAACTGATAAAACATTCCTTTTTCGTTCCTTACTTGGGACCATAAGATCATAGAAAATGATAGCTCTTGCTACAACAACATTAGGAGTAGTATCTATGATAATGTCTGGTGGACGAACTGTACATTCACGCTATAAAATACCCATCAGCGCTAATGAAACCAATATGCGCAACATACCAAAACAAGTGGAACAACAAAGTTTTTACATGAAGCAAAGTTAATTATTTGGGATGAACTGCCAATGGCAAGACATTGGGCTATTGAGACACTTGACAGAACATTGAAAGACATCTTAGATAACCAAGAAGATTTTGGACGAAAAGTTATCGTGTTGGGAGGGGATTTTCTCCAAGTGTTACCAGTAGTGCCTCGAGCTACAAGAGAATAAACTGTTAATGCAAATCTGGTAAAGTCATATCTCTGGGTAAGAATGAAGAGGCTAACCTTAACAAAAAAATATAAGAGCAAGAACTAATCCATACTTTAGCAAGCTACTTCTACGATTGGAAATGGCAATGAACCGACAAATGATGATAATATGATTGTTATTCCAAATGAAATGGTGATTGAATACTTCAAAGATGAGTTATCAGAGCAGCAACTTATAGATTGCATCTTCCCATCACTGCATCAAAACATTAAGTCAAGAATATGAGGATAAATTGAATATGAGGAAATGATTAGTCTCTTTCTGAGTGATGCCAAAACATTCATAAGCTTTGATGGAGTAGTTGATGACACTTGCAACTACTATCAAGAAGAGTTTTTGAATTCTTTGACTCCGAATGGACTACCTCTACATAGGTTGATTTTGAAGCTGAATTGTCCAATTATGCTACTAAGAAATTAGATCCATAAAATGGTTAATGCAATGGGACCAGCATGGTTGTAGGAATTTTGTGGATAATGTTATCCGTGCAGAAATTATAATTTGAGAACATGCAGGAAACAAGTCTACTACCATGAATTCATCTATCCTTGACAGAGAATGAAGGCTATCCTTTCCAATTCAAACGGAAGCAATACCCAATTCGTCTTTGCTTTGCGATGACCATAAACAAAGCACAAGGACAAATTATACCAAATGTGGGATTCTATTTGCCTCAACCCATGTTCTCTCACTGATAATTGTATGTTTCCTTGTCAAGGAAAATAACAATGTCAGTCTTAATCATGTCAGAAGCTGCAAACAAAGAAAATGAGACATATACAAAAAAAAAATGTCGTTTATAAAGAAGTTCTAAATTCATAGGTTGAATTAGATAAATATGCATATTTTGATTGATATACAGTTGCCATTTCCTTCCCTTTAATATTTTTAACAGCTTCACTAACTTTTAGATGAAAAGGAGTCTCAATTTACTAGATTTTCCTTGTTGTTCCATATTAAACTGCTTGAAAGAGGTTCTCACTATACACCATCACAAACTTTTGTTCTCTTATTTTATAGAAACTGCTCCTGAGGGATAATGCTATATTAGATGTCTCATTTGGTTGGAAAGGACTGAAATCTCTAAAGCTAGAAGACCTGTCTTTGAGCAAAAAATTAAATTTTTGGTACTATAATCTAGTCTTCAATATCCATATTAATCAAACGGAACCTTATGGTTAGCTTTTTAATTACTTATAAAGTACTATATGTTTGTCTTTAAAATCATTCCTTCATATCATTTCTTCTTTAATGAAATGGTTATTAAATATTAATTTGTCTTCATTTAGTATTAACATAATAATTTTTTGAGATTCATTGTCAAGGTTGCAGTTTGAGTTTAAGATTCATTGTTTGTGTTGCTCTTTTTTTCCATTATTTCTATGATTTTTATTGTATCAAAGTTTCTCCTTTATTTTTTTTGGAGCTTGGTTTGTATTTCTCAGGGTCTATTTTTTCTTCTTTTCAAAAACAAATGTAGGGTGCCTGTAGAAAGGCTGGTAAAATGCTTGAGTTGGTAGCCAGGCATGTATCTTTTTCTTATCAATGGTTGTTTCTACTAATTAAGTTTTCCCTAATAGCAAAGACTAAAAGAAAACATCCTCCAACAACATTCATTTTTAGTTAAAGTTAATTTTACTGTCTATGGTTTTTTTACATTCACTATTCTTTGTGAAGCAACAATAAAAGTAATTCTCTATTAATTTTTTTTTTTACTTTTAGACTAACAAATTTAAACATTGTTTATTTTTTTGAGTTCTATCAAATTTAACTGCTTTGATAAAACTACAAACTAAGTATTGAATTTTAAGTGCTAAAAATTGTAATTTTCTAAATTTAATGCAAAATTGTTGTATTCTCTTTGACATTAATCTCTTTAATATGTATGCCCTCAAATCAAAAATAGTATCACCCTTAAGTTTAAACACCTGTTTGATATCCAGTTAGTGTTAAGTAGTGCACTAAAAATAATAAGTGCTAAAAATTTCTTTTACTACACTAAATTGAGTTATCAAACATACCCTTATCATGACCCATGACTTTACCCTAGTTGCAGATCTGCATGCCTTGCTCATTACTAGGGTTCAAACCCTGCCCCCTTTACCTTCTCTGGTCCCTGGCACTTAAGTCCTCACATGACACCACTACACGAAATGATAATAAAAATAAAAATAAAAATAAGAAATAAAAAAAGGGGGAATGCCAGGTTTTTGTAATATTCTTCTTAGAATAATGCTATGCTTCTCAAATTTTAGTTTTAAATTTAACTTTTAATATGCTTTGTCAGTTATACCACATGCAATAGTATATGGTATCATCAAGCACTACAGCAACATATTCTACAACTTGTAAAGTGTTTGGCCATCATATAATAGTGAAGACATCCTACCATCTCATTTGACATTTGCCATTTTAATGATTGTTTATTTTATTTTGCATCATTGATATTAATTTGAAACCAGCCATATTTGTAATACCCTATATTTTTATATGTATGTATAATAAATGAGATTTTGTATGAATACCTTTGCTATACCTGTAATTTAGCTTTCGATCGATCAAACTATTCTCAATCGATTGAAGTTGTGCAATTTCAATCAATCGAACCCTTTTCAATCGCTTGAAACTCTACCGATATAATTTATAATGTGGTTCCCCTTTCCCAATCGATTGAGCCATTTTCAATCGATCGAACCCTGACCGACCTGTTCTTAATCAATCGAACTTGTTTCGATTGATTGATCGAACGCGGGAAGATTTTTATTCTAGTTGTTGCGCTAGACTGCCACCTTGCACTTCCTTTCCCATATATATATGGGGTCATATTTATGTGTGTGTGTGTGAGGTTTGTTTTAGTCCAGAAAAGTTAGAGAGAGTGAGTATTTGTGTTTTGAATACACACACACCTATATATATACACTTACATACTCTATATCAGTTTTCTAAAAATCCCTAGGCGGTAGGTGGGCCGCGGCGGAGGCCTAGTATTTTAAAGCAAAATTAATAATACAGGATCAATTCTAATAGACCAATATGAAAAAAAAGTCACATTATTAAATATCAACAATGTAATTTAAGTTGATGCTTACCAACGAACTAAGCTTCCAATTCTTCTTCTCCATATTGCTCTAACACTCTCTCTCTATCTGACTCAAACTCATACTCCTCATCATCCTCTTCTTCTGTATCCTCATCAAATACAAAATTGACTTCATGAAGTTCTTGTGAGTCATCTACAGTCTCTCTCTCTCTCTCTATATATATATATCTCTCTCTCTCTCTCTCTCTCTCTCTCTCTCTATCTCTCTCTCTTAATCTTGGTAGTCAATTGAATGAATGACTATGGTGTGGTGACTTAGGGGATTATTAGGGTTTTGCCCTTGTTATTATTTTAAGAAAATGACAATTCCACCCTTAGGCCTAGCCTAGACCAGGCCTAAATCTCTATGGGATTTTTGCAAGGATTAGGTACAAATCCAGGCAGTTAGGAAAGGCCAAAGGCCTAAGCGGGGTCTAGGCAGAGGCCTAGGAAGATTTTTAGAACACTGCTCTATATAATATATATATATATTCGGTTGGAGAGAGAAAGACAGAGGAAGAAGCAAAAGAAGAAGAGAAGAAAAGAGACAGAGAGATGAGAAGGAGCAAACGAGAAGAGGAGAGAAAGAGGGATTGGCCATTGGAGCTCCAAAGCTCACCAAGCTAAAACCAAAGTGAGTTCTAAACTCACTCAATAGTTAAGTTTAGTGCTTTTACAAGTTTTGGATGTGAAGAAACTAAACCAAACACAACTCATAAGTTCTGGATGTCATTGCCTGGAGAAGACAAGTTTCGATCACTTGAACAAGTTTTAATCGACCGAACCCAACTATTCTGAAGCGATCGAAGATTCTTCGATCGATCAAACTCAACCTTTCTCAATCGAAATGACTTAATCGATTGGTACTTTCAGATTTGGAATATCTCTGTTTATATATATACTATGAATTCGTAGTTGTGTGATCATCGGTTCATGCTTTCATAATGCATTATTGTTTGAACAGTGAATACTGCGACACGATAATGAAACATGATTAAGAGTAATGTGAGAATGTTCTTAACAAGGGATAATGTGGTAGTCAGGATTCAATTTGATATCCGATTCATTTCGATCAGAGTGGTCAGGTCACAATGGGAATGGTCATGTGTCGTTGTTAGTACAGAACTTAAGTAGGTTTGATAAGTTCTGGGAATTGATCGTGGGCGGACACTTGGACATAGGTCCTTAAAAGGAGTGGGTGGGACCAAGTAGTCTTAAGATAGCCAGGCGATCTATGATATGTCCTTAAAAGTAGTGGGCTGAGAATATGTCCTTAAAAGTAGTGGGCTGGGATCACTGGTAGATGTTGCTAAGTTGTGGCAATAGATTGATATACTATTGTTCAAATGTTATATCCCTGACATGCAGTGGGTGGTAATGTCCTTAAAAGTAGAGGGATGGACTGACGTGGTGTCCATAATATGTAGTGCAGCGGTTATGTTCTTAAAAGTGATGGACAAAATAATGGTGTAACTACAGAGTTGAGCTATCGAGTTTGTTCTTCATTCAAGGGTATGGTTGTCGGTATTCGTATAACTAGATGGGAGTAACAGATTAATGGGTTCGATTAAAGAGAAAGATCTTATTAGTAGAACTATACTTATCTTTCATAACTTGTAACTACATTATGCTTATAATACTATTTTAGTTTCTGGTCACTCAGCTTTAAACAAGTTGACAGCGTTCATGCCTGGACATTCCCCGTCCAAACTATCCTATTGCGCACAATGTAGGTGGGGTACCGTATGATGATGGCTACTATCTAGAGGATTACTATGCTGGCGACTACGTATACGCCAGTTAAAGATTAGAATATGTATTAGTTCTAAAGTCAATTACCGACTTGACTATTATGTTTTGTAACAGGGCATATGTTGTCTTAGGACTTTCATATATTATGTTGTAGACTCTGATGTATAGTTATAGAACTTCTTATCTTGTTTATATGAAGATCCAGTTTGTTATCTTTAGCATTACTGTTTAGTACTACATGCGTGGACAATTCAGTGACTTCACCAGTCATTCCCTATGGATCCAAAAAGGAAAATTAATTTTCTCTATTTTTGCCATTCCAGGGCATGACAATATTAATTAAAGAACATTCCAAAAATATGGACCATCAAGCTAGGTGATGGGCCTTCGACAAGGAAGTATTGAGCAATACAAAAATGGAGAAAAAAAAATTTCAGTAAGTAACAATATAATTAGTTTTAGATTGCTAGAGTGTTTTGAACAAATAACTAAAATTTTTTTTTATCAGATGAATGCAGGGGACTGAAGTGGAAGTCATAATTTTTGGCATGCTAATTGAAAATTTTGAAGGACTCCTACTATACAACAAGACGTATACTATATCTAATGGAACTTTCAAGAAAGTCAATCCAAATTATGAGCATATTCATCTGGAGTTTGAACTAACGTTACTGTACAATACTAATATTAGGGATGCTGAACTAAGCTTAAAATTGAAGAACATTGCTTATGATTTTGTATCCTTTAAAGAGATTCAAAAACACCTTCAATAAACAAGCTACAATAGGTATGATAAAATTTAGGTTACCATCAAAGTATTGTCTATGAGCATATGGTTTGCATAAAATGACAACTTAACATATTATAAAATATAGATATCTTAGGGATCACGTGATCACAAAAGGAAGTGGTGAAGTAAATTATAAAAGATAAATTATTCTAGAAAGTGAGTATCATAGTTATATCTTAATACCTATTTAAACCTTGTACATAACTTATGCTGCAGCCTACAATCAGTATCACTAAAACTTGGAGTGACTTGACAATTAACGAGGGACAAATGCTCGAGGAGTTAGCTGGTCAACAGCCATTTATAGCAGTTTCAAAAATGAAATGAACAGAATACATCTATGGTATACACACGTGTACATAAGTTATATTTATGCTCATACATATATGGTGGAATAAATTTAAAGTGATGTCTTACTGTAGGTGAATTCCAAATTTCAAATGGAAAAAAAGTTTGATGAACTAAAAAAGCGGTAATGTACTATAACTCTAATCATTCATCTTAGTGAGTGATAGTTATTAGTAGAGAAGTGAATTATTTTCGGGTAATTCATGTCCTCATTACAAAAGCTAGGTGACTATGACTAATCAATCTTTTGCATACTAGATAACCAATATTGACAAGTTTGTGTATAATATGCATATTTGGTTTTACCAAATTTATTACACTTCTAATTAAGTTTAATCATTATATATATGCTTTAACTTTTTACAATAAATATTCAGGTTGAAGTCTTCCAATAAAACATGAAAGTCAGAATTATTGACATTCAGACCCAAAATGAATGATGTAATAGAAGTCAAAGTCGAAGAGCTATTATGTAACACGCCATCTCTAAAAAAGGTAATGTTACCATAACTTCACAAAACTAAGTATATAATTGAATTACTACTAACATTTTTTTTTAATAATAAATACAATACGTTGTATTACTGTCAATCAACCGTTGAAAGCATTTACAACAAAGACCAACCATGGTATGGTGCGTGCTAAGCATGATGTAAAAAAAAATCACAAATGAAGATGGAACAGAATGCACAACCTGCAAAAAAACCCTTTTGCAAAACATAGTCTAAGGTAACATAAATATTTAAATAAACAAAATTTTGCCTAATATTGGTACTTTTCACAAGAATACTAAACTTTGTTTCTTATTAAGGTATCTTGTGATACTAGAAACTATTAATGAGAGGAGTAAAAGAAATGTTGTTATATTTGACGAGGTAGCATGAATTTTAATAGGATATCTAGTGTTAGAATATATCGCTTCCATAAATGAGGTATGCATTATGATGTTTTAACAACAAATTTCATGTTGTTGTATGAATTATCATTTAAACATCTAATTATAATATTACTACAAACACGGGGATATAATAGGTCCAAGTTTATAGAAATTTGTGCTCATACGAATTACAGGAACACAAATTCTACTTCAAATTACCGACAAATGGAAAAGATTTCTCACCAAATAAAGGAATCATTGTTCAATCACTTGAATGGGATGAAGATATGGGACCTGTTATTATTGAAGACGGTTAAAACATCCTGTTAGAATATATGTGAGAGAGGGAGAGAGTGAGACAATACTATGAATTGTGTATTGAATGGTGTGTTTAAACCTTACAATGAGTAGCCTTTATATAGGCCAAGAGAGAATCCTAAAAGGGAAAGAGAAGTACCTAGGCTAGTATTACAATTGATAGTACAATGTATCTAGATATTAAGTATAGTAAGTTACAATAGGTACAAGAATGTAGACAAATATTCTAACTTTATTCTAATAGCCCCCCTCAAACTCAAGGTGGTAGAATGGAAACCAACTTGAGTTTGGAAACTAAATCCCGAAGACGTCCCGATGGATGAGCTTTGGTGAATACGTCAGTAATCTGATTGATGGAGGAGACTGAGTTAAGTCGAATGGTACCACAAGAAAGATGATGACGAACAAAATGGAAAGAATCCTAAAAAGGAGAATCCTAGGCCAAGAGAGAATCCTAAAAGGGAAAAAAAGTACCTAGGCTAGTAGTACAACTTTTAGTACAATGTATTTAGACAGTAAGTATAGTAAGATACAATAGGTACAAGTGTAATAACCTGCATTTTCCTGCATGATCATAATTAAAATTTATTTTCATTATCATTTGCATTATCATATTTAAAATTTAATATATATTGTCTGTTTATATGTTAATTTCGATTCTTATGTGAAAAGTTTAATTCTTGACTAATTGAAATTACTTTTGGGGTCAAAATGCAATTTTCATAAAAACTTGCAATACCTGTGTTAAAATTCAAAACTGTATTTCAAAACGGTGGAATTATTTCTTTTAAACTCAAACTGTATTTTTATAAAATCAGAAAACTATTTCTAACGTTAAAATGAATTCTCTGTATTTTTGTGATAAACACCGTGTCACGAAAATACCAGTGTAGGTTTAAAACTGTCCGCGTAGTGTTAAACTTCCACAGAATTTTGGAAGTAAATGATTGAACAAATTTATTTATACTCAATTATGAATGCTGATGCTTTTCCCTTAGGTCTTGTTTGGCAAATGTTGTAGTATGTGTGTTGTCCTTATGCCATAAGCTAGATTACCCAAACACACATTGACCCACCTCATCTCCACCTACCTCTTACTTTCAGTAGTGGAGAATAAAGGGGAGTGTATACACATCATATCTGCACATTCATGGTATTATATGGAGGTTAATGGAGATTGGGTGGAGGGTTAGGCCAATGTTTTTCTTAGTGGGTATTTGATTATATATACACCCAACCACACTACACATTCTGCACTTCCATCACAACACATTTCAGAATTCACAGAGAGTTTAGAGAGTGCAGAGAGTTCTTCAATTTCGTAGAGAGAGAGAAGAGCTCAATCCTCCATAGCCAAAGCTTGGAATTCGGGAATTTCGTAATTATATTTCTGTCTCAACAATTTCTTCAATCTATATCACGGTGAGTATTACTAACTCACTCAAAATGTAACTCATTCCTTATTTACTGATTTAGGTAGTTAATTTTATCAGTAGCAGAATTTTGTTTTCAGATTTTTGTTAGGAAAACGAATGAAATTTAAGGTTCTGCCCGCGTTGTCCCAAGCAAAACTCGATTCTGCACACTTTTCGTCTAATGCAATTTTCTCAGATTTTGCACCGTTTGGGCAGAAAATGAGGATTACAGTAGCAGAAAAAGTATATTAGAAATTCAATCTAATATTTTCTCTTTTAATTTTAACAGTAGCAGAATTTTGTTTTCAGATTTTTGTTAAGGAAACGAATGAAATTTAAGGTTCTGCCCGCGTGTCCCAAGCAAAACTCGATTCTGCACACTTTTCGTCTAATGCAATTTTCTCAGATTCTGCACCGTTTGGACAGAAAACGAGGATTTCAGTAGCAGTTTTTAGAATGCTATTAGTTATGTTTAAAATGATTAAGGCAATGAATTACGAATTTTCAATCCCCGTACGCGTATTATTTCTTTAATTCTGTGAATTCCTTTATGTTTAAAGTTTGATGATATTCATGTGGAGTCAGTTGTACATGCATGGTGAGTGTTGGTAGTGTGTAAAAGAGTAATGATAGTGTGGAAAAGAGTATTGATTGTGTGGAAAGAGTATGAGTTGGAGTTGTGGTTGTGGTTGTGGTTGTGGTTGTAATTGTGGCTGTGGTTATGGTTGTGGTTGTGGTTGTAATTGTGGCTGTGGTTATGGTTGTGGTTGTGGATGTGATTGTGGTTGGAGTTGAAAAAGAGGATGAGGGTGTCTTTGAAATGCGAAGGTGGCAAAAATGGACACTCCCTGACGCCCATGGAAGCGTTAAAGTGTGTGAAGCCGAACTTGGACACTCACTGGCACCCATGGAAGTGCTAAAGTGTGGCCTATAGACACTCCCTGAATGACTCGAGTCTGGATACCTGTGTGGGGGTTGCCCCGGTATTTGCATGGCGGTTAGGGTATTCAAAGTGTGAGGCATTGGACACTCCCTGGTACCCCGGACCAAAGTGTGAGGCAAACTGGACACTCCCTGGCGCCCCGTTGCTAAAGTGTGGCTATCTTAGTATTTCAAAGATACCAGGAGTAGGATAGAGGGTTGTTGGGTTTTGTCGAGAGAAAAGAGTCGGTTAGATGAGATGGTGCATTGTTCTCATACACGGTCACATATGTGTGAATTTATCTTTTAATTATTGTTGTGGTTGTTTTTCTAACAAGCTCTTTATCATAAATATAAACTTGTGGTATTTAAATGGAAATGGGAAAAAGGTAAATGGGCATGTTTTTACATTCAAAGCTATGTTTTTAATACTCACCAGCTTCTTGAAGCTGACGGCGTTGATGCGTCCTGGACATTCGTATCCAGGCTTTGCAGGTAATAATCAGGATGAACCGTATGATTATGCTAATTGAGATCAGTTGCTGAGAAGAGATGTTACTTTTATATGTTTTATGTTTATGTGCTTTAAGATATGTTTTGGTTTTGTAATAAGGATGACTGTAATAGACTTTAAGTATTGTTTTATTTTCAAGGCGGTCTGTGCCTTAGTAAACCCCGTACCATAGGATGTAATAAGTTAGAAAAATTTTTATGAGCCCTGATTACCCTACTCTGATTAATGGTTTTATGTTGTTCGACGTTTTGGGACGGAATCGATCCTTCAAACTGTCGCGACCTACGGGTCCATAAAGGAAATTAAACGCTTTCCATATTTATGCTACGTCGGGGCGTGACAGGATTTGGTGGTATCAGAGCCATAGGTTTTCTAGATTGACCAGGCTCAGTTATTCACGCCATAGATTAGTGACATAGGTTACCCTTAAGTTTTACTAAGCTATACAACCAAGTTCTAGTGTTAGTTTAGTACGGATTACCCTTAGTTCAGAAACTAAAATTCTAATTTGGTTTTATCATAGAAATGATTACCCGTTTGTCTTGTCACATCGACAAGAATGATAACAATTTTCATATACCTTCAGACATATCCATTTAGGATTAGCCGAGATAACCATAACTTATGATACCCCTACAGAAAGATAGTAGCCGAGTTTCTAAGGAGTTAAAGCATACCATAGCCCTCATTAATAGCTTAGGCACTGACAAACTTTCTGAGTCAAATCTCGGAATAGTCAGTATGGCCCACAACCAGAGTCTAGAGGATAAGAATACAACCTCTTTGCTATTAGACAGCTCTAGTTCGAATACGTGTACTTAATATATATTTTATTATATGCTTATGTGATAATACGAGTATGTGATATAGTAATATATACTATTTTGAAAATTTTTGTCATAGTACTGTTGCATGCATGTTTCTCATTCTACTACCCCTATCATGCATAGAATGGCTGGAAGACCAAGGAGGAACAGAAATCTGATTGAAGGAGCGCCCGAGGCTGCCGACCCCACGGGAATATTTGAAGCTTTTATTAGACGTCTCGAGAGGGTTAGTAATGCGAATGAAAACCAACGAGACCGCCAGACGGGAGATAAGCTGCTGGAAAGATTCCGTGCGCTCAGGCCCGAGCAATTTGCGGGTACCACGGATCCCTGGAAGGCGGAGCAATGGTTAAGACAGATGGACCGCATGTTCGAAGCTGTCCAATGCAACGAGATGGACAAAAGGAGATTGGCTACTTTTCAACTGACCGACGCCGCTGCAGATTGGTGGGACTCGGTCATAGCCACTATCGGAAACACCGCTGCTATGGGGATGACGTGGACGGCGTTCAAAGGGAGATTTCTGGAGAAGTACTTTCCGGCTACGGAGAGGCACAGAAGAGAGAAGGAATTTATGGATCTGACGCAAGGAACCAAGACGGTGCAAGAGTATACCACACAGTTTGAGAGGCTGTCACGGTTTGCCCCGCACATGGTTGATACTGAGGAGAAGAAGATCCGGAAGTATAATCAAGGGTTGGCACCGCAGATTCGTCGCTTGACTCTCGGCCACCTAGACAAATCATTTGAAGGACTAGTCGGCCTGGCTACCGACCTGGAAGAAGATGCTCGAGTATATCGCAAACAATTGGAATTCCGACCGCCTCAGAGGGGTAATTTTGGAAATAGACCACCAATGAACCATACCCAAGGGCAGAAGAGGAACTTTGATGGGAGCAAGAAGGCACAAGCTATTACCCATCCGACTCAACCCCGAGTAGGAGAAGGAAGTAGTGGTGTAAAGTGCTTCAACTGTGGCAACCCTGGACATGTGGCTCGGGACTGCAGGGCACCAAGGCGTGCTGCTCAGCCAGGAATAGTCTGCTTCAACTGTGGTGAACCAGGTCACATCAGCAGGTTCTGCACTGCTCCTAAGCAGGCAACTTATGGACAACAGGGTCAGACACGCTTGAATGCTGTTATTCCTGATGCCGCTGGATATGATGGAGCTGTATATGAAGAAGGAGATCTTGGAGAAGTTCAACCTGATCAGCAAGCAGTGGAAGGTACATTGACTCTATTTAACTCCCATGTTAGAGTATTATTTGATACGGGTGCTGCTCTATCATTCATATCTGTTAATACAATTCGGAGATTGGGTATCTTACCTCATCGCTTAGAGACAGCTTTGAAGGCTACATCACCAATAGGAGCTGCGGTCAGTTTAGGACATGTATGCAAGGATTGTCCTCTACGGATTGGAGACCGAGAAATCCCTGCAAGGTTGATCGTCCTATCGATGAAGGAGTTCGACATAATCCTAGGAATGGATTGGCTGTCTCAGAATCAAGTGAAGTTGGATTGCGCGAGGAAGAGAATTACATTCTCCGACAATGAGAATCAACCCTTTGATTTTCAATGTAACCCTTCGGGAGATATGTTCCTCACAAGATGTTTAGCCAACATCGAAGTCGTCAGTACAGAGGTGACAGCATCATCTATACCTGTAGTCAAGGACTTCGAAGAAGTATTTCAAGACATTTTTGGATTACCGCCCGAGAGAAGTATAGAGTTCTGTATTGAGCTTATACCGGGTACCCTACCAATTACCAAGGTTCCCTACAGAATGGCCCCCACAGAACTGCTAGAATTAAAGGGACAAGTACAAGAGCTCGAGAACCTAGGTTTTGTACGTCCAAGTACATCGCCTTGGGGAGCACTGGTGTTATTTGTGAAGAAGAAGGACGGGACGCTCAGGCTGTGTATCGACTACAGAGAATTGAATCGAGTGACAATCAAGAACAAGTATCCTTTGCCTCGGATCGACGATTTATTTGATCAACTACAAGGAGCTACGATATTTTCCAAGATAGACCTAAGGTCGGGGTATCATCAGTTGAGGGTACGGAAGGAAGACATACCTAAGACTGCTTTCAGAACCCGATATGGTCATTATGAATTTCTGGTGATGCCGTTTGGATTGACGAACGCCCCGGCAGTGTTTATGGATCTGATGAACAGAGTATTCAAGCCTTATTTAGATCAGTTTGTCATCGTCTTTATTGATGATATTTTGATCTATTCTAAGTCAAGAGAAGAACACGAGCAACATCTTCGGATTACGATGCAGACGCTTAAGGACCACCACTTGTATGCCAAGTTCAGTAAGTGTGAGTTCTGGTTGCAAGAAGTGAAATTTTTGGGACACAAGGTGTCATCTCAAGGAATTTCTGTGGATTCGTCCAAGACCGATGCTGTATCCAACTGGGTTAGGCCAAGCAACCCTACAGAAGTTCGGAGTTTTCTTGGACTCGCAGGCTATTACAGGAGATTTGTTGAGGGATTCTCCAAGATAGCTGCACCATTGACTGGGTTGACGAAGAAGAATTTGAAATTCGAATGGACAGAGAAGCATGAGCGAGCCTTTCTAGAGTTGAAAGAGAGACTCACTACCGCACCAGTACTAGCAATACCCAAGCCTGGTGAGAAGTTCACTATCTTTAGTGACGCATCATATCAAGGACTAGGGTGTGTACTTATGCAAGATGACAGAGTTATAGCCTATGGATCCAGGCAGCTGAAGCCGAATGAGTTGAACTATCCTATTCATGATTTGGAGTTGGCAGCAGTGGTTTTTGCACTCAAGATTTGGAGACATTATCTCTACGGTGAGAAGTTTGATTTGTTCTCCGATCACAAGAGTCTGAAGTATTTGTTCACACAGAAAGAGTTGAACATGAGGCAGCGCAGATGGATGGAGTTGATCAAAGATTACGACTTCACGTTGGAATACCACCCTGGTAAAGCTAATGTGGTCGCTGATGCTTTGAGTAGGCAGACTCGTGAGACGATCGCCTCCTTAATGGTTAGAGAATGGCGAGCATTGGAGACGTTGGCGGAGTTCGATGTACAGGGTGCTGAAAGAGGAGAAGGACAACTTTTTGGATGTCTTATCCTACAGCCTGTTCTCATTGATCGCATTATTGGAGCTCAGAAAGAAGATGAGAAGTTTCAATCATGGTTCAAGAAGATGTCAGAGAAGGACTCGACAGAATGGAAAGTGGGAGTTGATGGAGGGTATCGGTGCAGGAATAGATTATGTGTGCCGGATGTTGGAGAGCTTAGGAAGGATATCCTGGAAGAAGCACATAAGTCAAGATATACAGTTCACCCGGGAGGAACTAAGATGTATAAAGATTTGAAGAGAAATTTCTGGTGGGAAGGCATGAAGAAGGATGTGGCGGAGTTTGTATCCAAGTGTTTGACGTGTCAGCAGGTCAAGGCCGAACATCAGAGACCGTCGGGATTATTGCAACCGCTACCTATTCCTGGTTGGAAGTGGGAGCATATAACGATGGATTTTGTAGTAGGATTGCCTCGATCGCAGCAGAATCATGACGCTATTTGGGTAATTGTGGATCGATTGACAAAGTCAGCTCATTTTATTGCTTACAGTATGACATACCCGGTGGAAAAGATGAGCCGGATGTACATACAACAAGTTGTGCGACTTCACGGTGCACCTGTGACGATTGTGTCAGACCGTGACGCACGTTTTACTTCTGGATTTTGGGAAAGTCTGCAAGAAGCTATGGGAACTTCACTCAAGATGAGTACTGCTTTTCACCCTCAGACAGATGGGCAAACTGAGCGTGTTAATCAGATCATGGAGGATATGCTTAGGGCTTGTGTGATCGATTTTGAAGAATCTTGGGAGACACACTTGCCGTTGGTTGAATTTGCCTATAACAATAGTTATCATACGAGTATCGGTATGGCTCCGTTCGAAGCACTGTACGGACGACCATGTCGTTCTCCATTGTGTTGGGCAGAGGTTGGGGACACAGAATTGTTGGGACCAGATTTGGTTAGAGAAACCAACGAGAAGATTTCCTTGGTCAAGGAAAGGATGAGAACCGCTCAGAGCCGGTATAAGAGTTATGCTGATCGACGCCGAAAAGATCTGGAGTTTAGTGTTGGAGATCACGTACTTCTTAAGGTTTCACCAACACGAGGAGTAGTACGTTTTGGTCTCAAGAGAGGGAAGTTAGCTCCGCGTTTCATTGGACCGTTTGAGATTTTGGAACGTATCGGGAAAGTGGCCTATCAACTGGCGTTACCACCAAAGATGTCTGGGGTTCACAACGTGTTTCACGTGAGTATGTTGAGGAAATACATACGAGATCCCTCGCATGTGGTTAGTTATGACGACATTGAGACGAGTCATAGCGTTTCTTACAAGGAGAGACCTGCGAAGATTTTGGATCAGAGTATCAAGAAGCTGAGGAATAAGGATATTCCGTTGGTGAAGGTTCAGTGGAATCACCACGACGAGAATGAAGCCTCGTGGGAAGTTGAAGCTGATATGAGGAAGAAGTACCCCGAGTTGTTTCATGACTAGTTAGTCTTGATTTCGGGGACGAAATCCTGTTTAAGGGGGGAAGGGTGTAATAACCTGCATTTTCCTGCATGATCATAATTAAAATTTATTTTCATTATCATTTGCATTATCATATTTAAAATTTAATATATATTGTCTGTTTATATGTTAATTTCGATTCTTATGTGAAAAGTTTAATTCTTGACTAATTGAAATTACTTTTGGGGTCAAAATGCAATTTTCATAAAAACTTGCAATACCTGTGTTAAAATTCAAAACTGTATTTCAAAACGGTGGAATTATTTCTTTTAAACTCAAACTGTATTTTTATAAAATCAGAAAACTATTTCTAACGTTAAAATGAATTCTCTGTATTTTTGTGATAAACACCGTGTCACGAAAATACCAGTGTAGGTTTAAAACTGTCCGCGTAGTGTTAAACTTCCACAGAATTTTGGAAGTAAATGATTGAACAAATTTATTTATACTCAATTATGAATGCTGATGCTTTTCCCTTAGGTCTTGTTTGGCAAATGTTGTAGTATGTGTGTTGTCCTTATGCCATAAGCTAGATTACCCAAACACACATTGACCCACCTCATCTCCACCTACCTCTTACTTTCAGTAGTGGAGAATAAAGGGGAGTGTATACACATCATATCTGCACATTCATGGTATTATATGGAGGTTAATGGAGATTGGGTGGAGGGTTAGGCCAATGTTTTTCTTAGTGGGTATTTGATTATATATACACCCAACCACACTACACATTCTGCACTTCCATCACAACACATTTCAGAATTCACAGAGAGTTTAGAGAGTGCAGAGAGTTCTTCAATTTCGTAGAGAGAGAGAAGAGCTCAATCCTCCATAGCCAAAGCTTGGAATTCGGGAATTTCGTAATTATATTTCTGTCTCAACAATTTCTTCAATCTATATCACGGTGAGTATTACTAACTCACTCAAAATGTAACTCATTCCTTATTTACTGATTTAGGTAGTTAATTTTATCAGTAGCAGAATTTTGTTTTCAGATTTTTGTTAGGAAAACGAATGAAATTTAAGGTTCTGCCCGCGTTGTCCCAAGCAAAACTCGATTCTGCACACTTTTCGTCTAATGCAATTTTCTCAGATTTTGCACCGTTTGGGCAGAAAATGAGGATTACAGTAGCAGAAAAAGTATATTAGAAATTCAATCTAATATTTTCTCTTTTAATTTTAACAGTAGCAGAATTTTGTTTTCAGATTTTTGTTAAGGAAACGAATGAAATTTAAGGTTCTGCCCGCGTGTCCCAAGCAAAACTCGATTCTGCACACTTTTCGTCTAATGCAATTTTCTCAGATTCTGCACCGTTTGGACAGAAAACGAGGATTTCAGTAGCAGTTTTTAGAATGCTATTAGTTATGTTTAAAATGATTAAGGCAATGAATTACGAATTTTCAATCCCCGTACGCGTATTATTTCTTTAATTCTGTGAATTCCTTTATGTTTAAAGTTTGATGATATTCATGTGGAGTCAGTTGTACATGCATGGTGAGTGTTGGTAGTGTGTAAAAGAGTAATGATAGTGTGGAAAAGAGTATTGATTGTGTGGAAAGAGTATGAGTTGGAGTTGTGGTTGTGGTTGTGGTTGTGGTTGTAATTGTGGCTGTGGTTATGGTTGTGGTTGTGGTTGTAATTGTGGCTGTGGTTATGGTTGTGGTTGTGGTTGTGGATGTGATTGTGGTTGGAGTTGAAAAAGAGGATGAGGGTGTCTTTGAAATGCGAAGGTGGCAAAAATGGACACTCCCTGACGCCCATGGAAGCGTTAAAGTGTGTGAAGCCGAACTTGGACACTCACTGGCACCCATGGAAGTGCTAAAGTGTGGCCTATAGACACTCCCTGAATGACTCGAGTCTGGATACCTGTGTGGGGGTTGCCCCGGTATTTGCATGGCGGTTAGGGTATTCAAAGTGTGAGGCATTGGACACTCCCTGGTACCCCGGACCAAAGTGTGAGGCAAACTGGACACTCCCTGGCGCCCCGTTGCTAAAGTGTGGCTATCTTAGTATTTCAAAGATACCAGGAGTAGGATAGAGGGTTGTTGGGTTTTGTCGAGAGAAAAGAGTCGGTTAGATGAGATGGTGCATTGTTCTCATACACGGTCACATATGTGTGAATTTATCTTTTAATTATTGTTGTGGTTGTTTTTCTAACAAGCTCTTTATCATAAATATAAACTTGTGGTATTTAAATGGAAATGGGAAAAAGGTAAATGGGCATGTTTTTACATTCAAAGCTATGTTTTTAATACTCACCAGCTTCTTGAAGCTGACGGCGTTGATGCGTCCTGGACATTCGTGTCCAGGCTTTGCAGGTAATAATCAGGATGAACCGTATGATTATGCTAATTGAGATCAGTTGCTGAGAAGAGATGTTACTTTTATATGTTTTATGTTTATGTGCTTTAAGATATGTTTTGGTTTTGTAATAAGGATGACTGTAATAGACTTTAAGTATTGTTTTATTTTCAAGGCGGTCTGTGCCTTAGTAAACCCCGTACCATAGGATGTAATAAGTTAGAAAAATTTTTATGAGCCCTGATTACCCTACTCTGATTAATGGTTTTATGTTGTTCGACGTTTTGGGACGGAATCGATCCTTCAAACTGTCGCGACCTACGGGTCCATAAAGGAAATTAAACGCTTTCCATATTTATGCTACGTCGGGGCGTGACAACAAGAATATAGACAAATATTCTAACATTATTCTAACAGCCCCCCTCAAACTCAAGGTGGTAGAATGGAAACCATCTTGAGTTTGGAAACTAAATCCTGAAGACGTCCTGGTGGATGAGCTTTGGTGAATGCGTCAGCAGTCTGATCGATGGAGGAGACTGAATTAAGTCGAATGGTACCACAAGAAAGATGATGACGAACAAAATGAAAATCGATCTCAATGTGTTTTGTATGTTAATGGAAGACATCATTGTGAGCAATTTGAATGGCACTTTGGTTGTCACAACTGATGATTGTAGCAGTTGGATGATTGACCCCCATATCCTCAAGTAACCAGTGTAGCTAGAGAAATTCCTGAGTGGTATCAACAAGGGCACGATATTCAGCATCTGTACTAGATCGGGCAACAATAGTTTGCTTCTTGCTATGCCAAGAGATAAGAGAGTCACCCAAGAAGAAGAAATACCCAGTGGTGGAACGACGATCAGTAGGATCTCCTGCCCAGTCTGCATCTGAGAAGGCATGTAGCTCAAGAGAGGAGTGAGCAGAGAATTGGAGGCCATGAAATAAGGTCCCTTTGATGTACCTGAGAACGGAGAACTGCTGCATAATGAGGAGAACGAGGAACAGATAAAACATGGCTCACAATATAGACAGCATAGGAGATATCAGGTCTAGTAACTGTCAAATAAACAAGACTCCAACAAGCTGACGATATAGAGTAGGATCATCCAAGGGTACACCATCCATAGGAGTGAGCTTATAGTTAGGCTCGAGAGGAGTGGTACTTGTCTTGCTGTCTATAAGTCCCGCCCGTGTAAGCAAGTCTAAGGTATACTTGGCTTGAGGGAGATAATATCCGTCAGAATTGGAAGTGATCTCAAGGCCTAGAAAATAGTTAAGTTTACCGAGATCTTTCATTTCAACATGTTGGCTGAGATGGGTTTTGAGATCCAAGATTCCAGATGTATCATCTCCTGTGATAATCATGTCATCCATATAGAGGAAAAGTAAAATGATGCCCGGTTAGTTCTGCGGATTAAAAGAGCTGAATCATAAGAGCTGTCTGTGAACCCAAAGGGCTCAACAATGTTGCTGAACTTTGCAAACCACACCCGAGGAGCTTGCTTGAGACCATATAGAGCTCGGCGGAGCTTGCAAACTTGATGAGGATGATGATGATAACCAGGAGGAGAACGCATATAAAATTCTTCAGTGAGGTCACCGTTGAAGAAGACATTTTTTGACATCCATTTGGAATAAGTCCCAATGATGAACTGCAGCAACTGCAATGAGGCTACGAACAGAGGTGAGACGGTCAACGGGGTCAAATATTTCCTCATAATCAATCCCATACTCCTAGGTAAAGCCCTTGGCTACTAGGCGGGCTTTGTAGCGATCAATGGATCCACCTAAGTGAGTTTTGATCTTGTAAACCCACTTGTATCCCATAGCATTCTTGCCACTTGGCAAGTCTGCCAAATCCAATGTGTGATTTTGTTCAAGTGCCCTGAATTCATCATCCATTGCTTTCTGCCAAAGAGGATTGGAATTGGCCTCATGGTAAGATTGAGGCTCATAGTGAGAAAGAATTGTAGAAAAAACAATGCTAATCCTAAAGATGAATAGGAGGAGTTTTTACTCAGTCACTACGTCTAGGAAGAGGGTCAGGGTCTGATGCAGACCCATCAGATGGAGCAGGCAGTTCAGTAGAGACTATGGTGGACAAATCAGATGAAGAGTCTGTAGATGTGGATGTGGGTAGAGGAGCATGCAAAGATGCTGATTCAGAGTGAGAACTTGTATCAGGGGTGTCAGAAAATAGATCTACTGAGGGGTCAGTGAAGGGGAAAGGAGTACTGGCAGGAGATAGATAAAACTGGGACATGGATGAGAAAATTTTATGTTCCCAGAAGACAACATGACGAGACGCACAAAGACATTTAGAGTAAGGGTCCCAACATCGATAGCCTTTGTGTTCAATACTATACCCCAAGAAACAATATAAAGGAGCTCGAGATTCTAGTTTTGTGAGCTCATGTTGCTGTAGTAAGACAAAGCAGGCAGAACTAAAGACTTTAAGGGTAGCGTAGTTAGGAGAGTGGTTATATAGAAGACGCTCATATGGTGACTGATTTTCAGTAGTGGGAGAAGGGACACAATTTATGGTATAAATGGCAGTGAGGGCTGCCTCTCCCCAAAATTGTTCAGGCCATGAAACAGATATAAGAAGAGCCCGAACAGTATTAAGAATATGTCTGTGTTTACGCTTGGCTTTCCCATTTTGTTGGGAGGTGCCTGGATAGGAACGATGGGGAAGAGTGCCATGCTGGCGAAGAAAATTTAGAACACCTTTTTCTTTGTATTCTTGGGCATTATCAGCTCGAAACACTTTGATATTGCAAGAAAATTGAGTTTTGATCATGTTAGCAAAATCAAAGTAAATCTGGGGTAATTTAGATCGATCTTTCATTAGATATAATCAAGTGTATCGTGAAAAATCATCGACAAAGATTATGTAATATCGAGATCCTCCCATTATGACAGTTGGAGAGGGACCCCAAAAAGTGAATTAGATCAAAAGGCACAGAGGAAACAGAGTCACTGTTATTAAATGGTAAAGCTGATTATTTAGCAAGTTGACAAGGTAAACAATCAACATTTTCTGACTTTAATTGAACCTAACTGACCACTTGACGCTAAGGATTTTAACCGCCTTAGCAAAACATGTCCTAAACGAGAGTGCCATAGGTAAAAAGGTAAGGTGGACGATACTGAAGCTGTAGTTTGAGTTGGTGAAATGAAGTAACATGGAATATGGAGATTGTTAAGTTCAATTAAACGTCCTATTTTACGACTTGTCCCAAGAGTCTGTCCCATTTTTGAATCCTGCAGTAGACATCCAGAATTAGAGAAAGAGACGATAAGTTCGAGTTCACATAATTGACCAACAGATATGAGATTTAATGTGAGTTTAGGAATGAGATAAGTATCAGGGAGAGATGTGTGAGTGGTGAAAACTTGCCCTATGTGACTGACATTCATACAGGAACCATCAACTGTGTATATGGATGGTGCATTGAGAGTAGAATGTTTGGTAGAGAATGTAGTGGGATTAGAGGTCACATAGTTATAACAATCGGAGTCGAAGAACCAAAAAGATGTACCTGGGGCAACATATAGAGTAGTAAGAGACATGTTACCAGAATGACCAAGAACTCTTTTGATGATGTCCACAAGGAGGGAAACAGAAATGGATGAAGGGGTAGACAACTTAGAAGATGATAACCCCTTGGTAGAAATAGCAGTGGATGATGTTAAACAACCTCGGGACCGATTATCTTTAAATATCTGGTAGGATTCTCATTAATATCAGCAAGATACTGCCCTAGCCCATGCTTGTGACAGAAAGTACACACTATGATAGGACAATGCAAAAAAATATGTCCTGGTTTGTGGCAATATCTGCAGGAGGGATCTGTGAGAGGCTCCATGATGTGCGACATGAGTCTGAGAGTAGTAGAATTGATTTGGGTGGCAGTGATCGGGTGGTGATCTGACAGAGGGAGCCTGGATGAGGAAGTGGCAGCCGGGCAATGGAGGCGGCTAGGTTGTGGTGATAGTGGCAGAGCCCAAGTTGAGGCGCGCGAGGTGACCGGAAGGAGGACGTCGGGCAGGGTAGATGTGGATGGTGGTAGCTGGGCAGCAGAGGTGACCGGGCTGAGGCGACGCGATTATGAACTTGAGGCAACTACAAGAAGGATTTTTAATGTAGAGGATCCACTATTGTGGCAACCACAGAGCATACTTTCCTTTTGAGAGGTCACCGGGAGGAATAAGAGGCCACCAGGAGCTTACAGCTCTAATACCATGTTAGAATATATAAGAGAGAGGGAGCGAGTGAGACAATACTATGAATTATGTATTAAATGGTGTGTTTAAACCTTACAATGAGTATCCTTTATATAGGCCAAGAGAGAATCCTAAAAGGGAAAGAAAAGTACCTAGGCTAGTAGTACAATTAGTAGTATAACTGATAGTACAATGTATCTAGACAGTAAGTATAGTAAGATACAATAGTTACAAGAATGCAGACAAATATTCTAACATTATTCTAACACATCCAAAGTTACAAGAAAAGGAAACAAAGATTAGAGATATGTGATGGAAGAAAAACGTGTCACGAAGAATAAAATCAAAATAGAAAAGGAATGAGTTTTGAATATATATATATATACATATAGTCTTTAGAGTTTCTTTACTACAGGATATTTCCAAGTTTAAGATACAATAAGCATGTTTTTTATATTGCTTTCTTCTATGAGTATAATATATTTTCCACTTTTTGCTTACACTTGATTATCTATCAATCAACTATAATTATGAGTTATGACAACTAAGATTTTATGATCCCATTACAAATCATTCTTAACTGATTTGACTATAATAAGAAAAATTTCTCTTTTGATAATTATCTTAAGAGAAATTTCACTTAAGAGTTTGACATCCTACCAAGCCTATGGGCTTACAAGGCTAGTCACAGAAAAAAGGAAAAATTAACTTAATTGGAAGGTGGTGGTGGCTCATGGTGGTGCACAAGAATAATGGTCAAATGTACTTTCTATGACTTTGAATATCAAATGTAAAAATCAAAGCAACGCAAAATAATGAATTATGTTGCCAACAAAATCATATCTAGATCTATTTTTTTACTGTGGTGATGTTGTTGGTGGTGGTGGCGATGGTGGTGGTGGCCATGGTTGTAGTGGCTAACAGTGGTCGTCATGATGGTGTTAGTGGCCGTGGTGGTGGTTGCCGGCCGTGGAGGCCATGGCTGGAGTGGAGGAGATCATTACAAAGAGAGAGAAGGGAGATGAGATTTGTTAGGGTGTAGTTGCATGTATTTTTCCAGGGTTATTATTTTTTTTCTCTTAGGAACTTTAGGAGGGAAAGTTAAAATTTTAGGAGACTAGGAGGGAAAGTTTTTTAGAGTGTCCTTATGTGATTTTTGATTTATGACTTGTTCTTTAATCCAATTTGACTCAACCTTAGGGACCTTAGTGTTTGGTTTATATCACATGTGGGACAATCCCATTAATTTAGGGAATGTGATTTGGCTAGATTCCTATTGTGCTTTGGTTTCCTTGATAGAGTTGTATTACTTATCCAACAAGTAATGGGTCATAAACTCTATACATAGGGATGTTGTATAGGAATTTAGGAAGCCCTTGGTGTACTAAGTTAGGGGTCTACCTTTATGGGGTGCATGGTCTAGGGTGAAAGAGTGAGTTCTTTGGGTATTGAGAGTGGGTATACAAACGGTGTGAGGGTTGGGTTATGGGAGTTAATCTAAAGTGTCTTGTACCAATTGTTTATTCTCAATAGTGAAATAACTGGTCTCTTGGGTGTGGATGTAGACGGTTTGCCAAACCACGTAGAAATTTGTATTTTCGTTGGTGTGTTTGTTTATTACTGTTGATGTGTGTCTGTGCGTTTATTGGAGGAATTTGGTTCCGCAATTTTAAATTCCCAACACTTAGACCAAGCCTCCCAAAATTATATCTTATCAACAGATGAGTTCCATCAACCAAACACAGATGTGGTAACATCAAATGAGTTTATTGGGGGAATTTGATTCCACATTTTTATTAACTTTTTTCCTATTGTGCTAATTCTCACCTTAGTGGGTTTGAAGATATTGTCCTATGGGCATTTCTTTAGTTTATCTTTTTTATTGCTCAGCCAAATGAGTTTCAAGAGATTTTGTCATAATGTATATTTCTTCGATGTTATTTTTTGTGGTGATGTTCTACCTTTGTTTAATTGCTTTTACTTTGAATCTTCGAGTTTTGTTATACTTCTTTTTCAGGACCGTTGTCTTTATTTCTTAGATATGTTCACTCTGGGGTAGACCTTCAACTTTCTATGCTCAATCTCTATGTGCTCAATTAGTAGCAGCCATGTTCTATGAAAATAGATTTATAAGTACTATTCTTAAATTGAATGATAGAACTAAAGAAGGAGAATCTTGTACTATGTTTTTAATATTGTTTCATGGTAGTAATATTTTTCTTCTCGCAATAAGTTTCTTATATATTTTCAAAATTGCGACAAGATTGTGGGATCTACCTTGTAGGGATGGTCTATGGGGGAGGGGGACCATTGTCCCATTGGATAGATTGAAAACAAAAATAAGAAAAATATATATGTGGCCATTAGTGTGAATGTTTCTGAAAGACTTGATGGACCAAATTGGACAAAGTCAAACAGGGTGTCTCATTTGTTGACCATCAATTTGGGATCATTAAGGCTCATTTACAACAGAGAATAGACAATTATGAAGGCCTTTTCAAACTTGCGCCAAGAAAACCCAAACCAATGGGAGTCAAGTAAGTCAAGAGAAGACTCAAAACCTAGTTGGACGATTTCCTTGGAAGTGTGAATGCAACAGAATTGCTGGGAAATTTGTTATTTTCCCAATGAGTAATGCAATATTTCCCAAATCCCAATCCCAAATCTCCATACCAAATGATGTGGTAGTGAGCCCACCAGATTTTTTGATTAGAAGATGTTGAAGTGACCCCACAATGGTCAGTGTCCTCACTGGATATTGATTGGTACCACATCATTTGGGATGGGGATTTGAGAATTAAATTTGGGAAGCATAGCATTAGTCTTTCCCAATCATCAACCAAAGATAACAACAATTGTAATTGTAAAGCTTCCGATAGTGGCATTTCGATAGTACTACATTCAGTGGTAGACCTAGGAATTTCATTCAATGGAGTGAAGTTGATGACTGGGGCTGTATATGAGTCACGCGGCCTCGAGAACATGTTCGATAAATGCTTGGTTGGTTTCATAAGCAAGTCAAGCTTAAGTCTAGATTTTAGACTCGTTTACAAGACCAGAGTTAGGATTTTTATCTAGCGGGCTGAGATTAGATGAATTTGTATACAGTGATGAACATATACGAGGGTTCGGGGGCAGTGTCCCCAAGGCAATTATTTTGGGTTAATTTTTTTAGGCAATTTGTATATTTTTATCTTTCTTGGATGTAATGTAGTTAAACTAAGAACTTGGATATAGACAAAGATTTGTAAGATAAAACATTTTGGACTCTACTTGTGCTTTGGTATATATTGAGCTTGTTATTTTGTGTTTGTATGGATTATTATGCTTTTTAATCAGGTACAAAAAAAAAAGTAAAAATTAGAGAGTACATAAATTAATTAATTTTTTATTTTATTAAAATTGGTAACAGATATACCTGTACAAAATTCGTTACTAATTTTATGATTTTTTTTAAAAAAAATTAGTAATGGATATAACTGTTAGTAATCTCTTCACAAACCGTTAGCATTTATTTCAAAATATCAAAAAAATATACTTATCCGCTACTAAACATTTTTGTAACGGATATATCCGTTACTAAAATAAAATTAGTAACAAGTATATCCGGTACTAAGATTTGCAACAACAAATTTGTAATGAGTATATCTGATACAATAAATATTTGTAACGGATACCAGTTACAAATCCGGCCGACTGTATGGTGTTGTGCTGGGTTTGAGGGAGACAATCGATGGGTTGGAGATGGCCCATCTAGTGCTAGTAATCAAGTAGCAAATATTAATATTGCACTTGTATTTCTAACAGAGAAATGTAGAATAAATATTATTAAAATTTTGATGTAATATTTGTATTTTTATAGGTTCCTACTTCATCAAGTGTGCACCCCCTAAACTCCGAGGCTCATGGAGATGTGTACCAAGATGATGAGGTAATTTCTTTGTACATGCAGTTTACTAATAAGTTCTTAATTAAATATAAACTCTAGTTTATAACCGTAAAGAAAAGTTATTGGCCTTCATCTTCCAACAATATCTTCTATTACTATTGTTTCTATTGGATCTTGTGTTGATGAGCATAATTGTGAGTTGTGGCGCATTTCACAATTAGGGTTGACGATCATGGATAGTTTTTTATAAAGCATGAACTAACATTTGCCTCATCATGTTGCTGCTAGTACTTTCAAATAAGAAATTTGTGCTAGAATTTAGTACATTGGATCATAAAGTGCTAAGGAATTGTATGTTGGTTTTGAGTTGTGATGAATTTATTTACACAGGTTTATGTAAAATTTCAGATATCTTAGAAATAGAGGAATTAATTCTGTCGAATTGTTTTAGGAACCTTAACTGATTTTTTTTTGTTGTTCTCGCTTTGATAGTGTGGATGGTTGTTTTTTTTTTTTTTTTTTTTTTGTGTCTTCTTTCGCTCTTTGGGTTGGTAGGTGGCTTGTATTATTATATTTTAAATTAAATTTGCATTTTCTATTTTGGGTTATGGAGAGAGATTGGAAGTTTTGGATAACGATGTGAATCAATTTATGTTTGTAAAAACCTCATTTTAGTCATTAATTTTTTTTTTTTTTCCAGTAATGTCAATAATGAAACAATTATGTAGGAATGTATGCTTTGTTGTATCTCGTTTTATCTTATTTGCTTTTAACTATTATATGGTTTGTAGTTAAAAATTATGAAAAATTACATTTTGCACCCTCAAACTATACCATGTTTTGCATTTGCTCCCTAAACTATCATTTTTCGCATTTTGGTCCCTCAACTATCATTTTGTGGCAGGATGCCCCCTCCCTCACTTTTAGCGTCACTTTTGGTGTCACTATAAAGTGACTTTTTTCGTCACTAAAAGTGAGGGAGGTGGCAAACTGTCACAAAATGATAGTTGAGGGACCAAAATGCAAAAAACGATAGTTTGGGGACCAAAGTACAAAATATGGTATAGTTTGAGGGTGCAAAATGCAATTTACCCTCAAATTAAGTATATCATAATTTATTGTGATGAAAAAATAATGATTTTTGGTGACTATAAAAAATGTCATTAAACGGCTTGTGATGATTTTGGTTCGACACAAATAATATGTTGTTCAAATGTGTGACACTATTTGTGAGGGAATCTTTAAACAAAATCCGTCACAAATACTATTTGTGATGTTTTTTGATTCGACACAAATAATCTGTCGCTCAAATGTATGACTCTATTTTCGACGGAATTTACAAACAAAATCCATTCAAAATGCTATTTGTGACGATTTCGGGTCGACACAAATAATAAGTATATATGACACTATTATTTTGTATCACACGCAAATCCAACACAAATACTATGTGTGACGTTTTCGGGTCGTCACAAATAAACGGTCTCAAATAATAAGTATGTATGACACTATTATTTGTGTCACACGTAAATCTGAAACAGATACTATTTGTGACAGACTTTGGTCTGACCCAAACTTTTTGTGACGCCCGAGCTTGTGTCGGGCACAAATCCGTCACAAAAGACATGTTTCTTATAGTCTATGTGTCAATGACAACTTTGAAATTATAATATATTTTTTTTTATGGAGAATTACAATGAAATGTTATGCTGTTTTAATGTGTAATTATAGAAGAATTTTACAAACAATATGTCGTACTTGATTGAAAGTTAATGATTTTTAGAAAAAAGATTTTAATAAAATTTTAATTATTAGAAAAGATAAAAGACAATGTAATTCCATGTGTGCGCATATGTAATTACAATTGCAGTATATTCAAGACGTGAATCCGAGCATTGCACGGGGGACAATTTGAAAATTGAAAATAGTAAATATTTATGAAGCTTTAAAGGAAGGTAAGTGTATATATATATATATATATGTGTGTGTATTAGTATATATGTAGTTAAAGACATAATGTATACAAATTTATAAAGATATAGAGGTTGTCATAATATATTAATTCCAATAAATGGGTAAATTCTTTTAAAAAAAGAAAAAGTAAAAATTTGTGTCTTATCAACAGATGAGTCCCATCAATCAAACACAAACGTGGTAACATCAAGTTACCTAAATTTCTTCATTTAAACACATATACAATGCAAATTTTAGGGATATTAGGTTTGATTTGTAGACTTCTTTCTGTTTTTTTTTTTTGTTTGATAAACAAGATTAGATTTGTAGACTTCTTTCCGAGTGTTTCAATGGCATTGTCTTTTTAATGACATCGGGCTCTGCCTTTAACGGATGGAGCCTAAAGGAGGAAAAGGCTGTACGGCCCTTTCAGCCCAATCCATAACAAGCCTTACATACTATACAAAATTATACACACACCAAAATAGGGGACTCTAGTTTACATGCAGAACCAGTAATTATTAGACTTGGTATATATACTTTTCATGCACTCTGAGGAACCTCTGAACCTCTCTTGTACATGACCATTTAAATTACGTGACCTTTTCATATTGACAAATACTTTATTCCTTTCTTTGTCCATGCACAGGACTTTAAATTCCTCTTGCATCCCCTTTAATTGACCCCTTAGCTACCTCTTTTGTGCCTTCATTTACATACATTCCTTAATATATCACCAAAAAACTTTACCCTAAAACTCCGACGCTATCTCATCGGATAATGAATACTGAACGGTACCACATTCCGATTCAAGCCACCCCCGAGTCCCGCCCCATAAAGCGGCACCACACGGTCCGTTACTACGTTCACCGGGTACAAGGTAGTCTCACCACTAGGGTCTCCAAGTTTATATGTGCCGTTTTTCTATGCGTTCTCTTATTCATTGGCATTATCGGGTTTATCCTATGGCTAAGTTTACGCCCACACCGACCCAGGTTCCATACCCACGACTTTTTGATTCCGGGTTTGGCCCAAGAAACCAAGTTTCAGAATGTCACAGTGATTTTTAATGTCACGGCGCGTAACTCGAACATAAATATGGGGATTTACTTTGATGCTATGCAGATAACATTGTACTATGAGGATCAGAACATTGGTAGGACCACATTGTTGCATCCATTCTATGAGGAGCCAAAGAATACTACAATTCTTTTTGGTACGTTGAGTGGGCCCACCTTGAGCTTGACTAAGGAGCCTTGGATGAAGATCAAGGCTGATCGTGCGAAGGGGACGGTGATCTTTCGTCTTGATATATTGTCAGCCATTCGATTTAGGATTTCAAGATGGATTAGTCATCGCCATAAGTTGCATGCCAATTGTGAAGTTGGGGTGGGCCCAGATGGATTGATCTTGGCTAGCTATAAAGGCAAGAGATGTCCAGTTTACTTCACATAGTATTTTTTTTTATTTTTTTTATTTTTATGAGTAATGCTATATATGCTTTTTAAATTTTTTATTTTTTGATTTTGTGTTTTCTAACACACGCGGTAGTGGGATTCTCCTCAATAATTGTGGGATTACGTCAATATTAACCAATCAAAATCAACTGGCCCAGTGGCACATGTGTTGGAAAATACTTTTAGAAAAAAAAAAAAAAAAAATTGGGTACATCAGGTCAGGTGTACCATGTTCTTTCCCCATCTTCCCATCTTGTGGGTTTTGTTGTTAAGCTTTGGACTTGATGTATAAAGTAAAACAATTCTGGGAATTTTTCTAAGGTTGCTTTCATCATGTTTGAAGATGTTATTAGTCTATATTTGTGCCGTGTATATACATAGGCACAATTGTGTCCCAATAACATCTTAGAATAGTAGAAAAAAGACGCAAAGAAAGTCTTTTCCCTAATAACACAGCGTACCCCATACAATACTCAAACAGTCCCCCCTCTCCATAATTTCTCTGGTTTCTTGGTAGGCTTGGTTTTTGTTTTGTGTGTGTTTGCTGTAATTTGCGCGGGCGTGCCAGAACCAATCTGTGGTTCGGTGTGTGTGTGTACGTGCAAACTAATTTCCTATACTGCTTGTGTGAGTGATACACAAGGCTTTAGATCTGACTTCTAAACAGAGTGATTGTGTGCAGTGAGTAGGAAAGTACCCTCACTAAAAGTTCTTTAGCAGTACTGAAGCGCACAAGCTAAAAAGTGTCAGAGTTTAACAAGTAAACAAAATCACAAACGGTTTAATAAAAACAGATTTTTATTAAATGCCTGGAAAAAACTAAACAGATCTTAAGAACACCAGAGTATGCTGATTATTCAAAAGAACAAAAGAAAATTAACAAAAGGGCAGACCTATTTGCAATTAAAGATAGAGAACAAAGACTTAAAGAAAGTGCTTGAATGCTGAATGCTTTGAATGCTTCGAATATGCTGTGTGCTGTTTCGAGAGAGACGTCGGGTCCTTTGCTCGGAGGGCCTGCTTCAATATTTATAGCAGCCAAGGTTGATTTCTATTTGGACTATGATTCCTTATCTTACGCCCCAAGCTGTTAATTGATTGGTTAATTGAAGAAATCTTTTTATATCAATGATTCCTTCCTTATCAAGAACTTGATTGCCTTAATCCCTTTAATTTAGGGATCAGCCGCATCAATCCAGCTGGCAACGAACAATCCCTTTCCTAATCGGACTCTTTCTAAAACTCTTTGAAGGTGATGTCATCCTGCCAGCTGTGAACAGCACCGCCCTCTTCTCATCAATCGGCCTCATCACCGATTCTCTTGACTGAATCGGGCTCTATTAGCTTCCATGCCCGATCATCTTTCTTTCAACCGCCCATAACCAATCGGACTTAGATTCTGACTTTATCTTTCATCTTCATTACGCATTGCCCGATTGGCTATCCTGCTGCTGCTTTCCACCATCGGGCTTTCAACATGATAAGTTACGTTTTCCCATAGCCCGATGAACCTTACCACAATCCCATATCCCATCGGGCTCTACCTGTCGCACCAACTGGCCTTAACCCAATCATTGGTCTTATGTCTATATTTGAGCCCAGTAAGTCATTCACTCCTTAGCCCGGCCTCTCCTCTAACAAAAATCGGACTCAAAACCCATTGACGGTTTTTGGGTGCAAACAATTGCCCCCCAAAAGGTCATATCAAACATCCCGCCTTGATTGATGTGATGTTTTGAATTTTAAACTGGCCACGCGTCAAGCACGCAGCAACTTGTCAGTTTATGGAGAATCCCACCAGTCACCCCACTTTTAATGCGCCATGATTACGGCGTCGTGATATTTAAATATCACCCAACTTCCGAAACTCCTTACCACATTGGCATTCTCATTCTCATTCTATACTTTAAGCACAGCAAAGCCTCTCTCTCTAAAACCTCCATCTTTTCCGGCGACTTTCCTTTCTTCCCCAGACATGGCTCCCAAGATAACTCCGGCCACCTCCAAAGGAAAGAAAACCTTTGTTGATGCTCCACCGCCACAAAACCGCTGCCGAGAGGTTAGGACCCTAGCCAAAACTCACGCCGCTGAGATCTCCACTGATTATCTCACCCCCTACAGCTCCTCCAATGGTTCACCCGCCGCACCAGGCTTGGGCGCGGTGTTTCTTGGCCACCCTCCGGCGGCTTTTCATCCATTTCCCACAGATGGAAAACGAAGCGTTCCTACAAGTCCCTACTCATTGGACCAAGGTCCAGACTGCAAACCAGCCAATTCGAGGATGGCCGACACCCGCCGCTGATTGGGACAAGTGGGTAACTAGGGTTTCGGCCTCTAAGGCCGCTATCTGGAAGCAAACGGGCATTCACGACGCCATACTACTCAGTCGGTCAAGAATAGAGATAGACCGACCTCTTCTTCTCTCTGCCTTACTATTCTGGTCCTCATCTTGCAACGGCTTTCTTTTCCGTTGCGGACCAATGTCTCCCACCGTCAAAGACATCAGTTACCTGCTCGGCCTCCGTCCCCACGGACAAGAGATCATTCCCGGGCTTGATGTTGGGACGGCCAGCTTTGCCTATCCTCAACAAGAAGTTGTACGGGACGGGGCCGTTTTTCATAGGCCGATTACAGCCTTTGGAGGCTTTCTTTCTGCTTGCATTGGGGCAGACGATACGGAGGTGTCCGACGCAGAACATACTGCCTTCATCATCTACTGGCTCAATAAATACCTCTTCTGCTCAGCCAGCCAAGCCATCACTAAAGAATACACAACCTTGGCCTTGGCTCTTGCATCGGGGCAGCCGTTGGCCATGGCTACGCTGGTCTAGGCGCACCTGGTCAGAGGTATAACGGATTTTGTCCATTCGGGCTTCAGTGCTGGTGGGAGCCCGATGTGGATACTGCAATTGTGGCTTCACTCGTACTTCCCTGAATTCCAACCCACCATCAGCCCCTTGGCCGACGTTCCCATCTCCGTTGTTCAATTCATGAACATATCTCCTTCTTTACACTCTTTTGAAGAGTGTTTTACTTTCTTTTACCAGGGTTGCTCCCCTCGGGATGTCAATCTCTTCACCCCATTCTTTTCTCTTCAATTCTCTTCTTTTCTTCAGCTTTCCAATAACCCTTCCAACTGGGGTTCGGGCACCCAGTCTACTTATAATGAAATCTTCTCTAGCTACTTAGTAGCTAGAGACATTATTTTTAGCCCAAGCATCCCATCGGCCAACAATAAATGCGGGGCCGAGTACTACTTCGCTCCTCTATATGCCCACCAATTCGGGCTTACACAACTCGTGCCCGTCCCCCCTGGCATCACTGTCAACGTTGACTGGGTTGAATGCGGCCTTATTGTTAATGACGGGCAAGTGAAGAAAATAAAAGAGAGGTCCGACCGGTTGAAGACTGCATTTAACTTCACCCCCTTATCTGCCCGACCCATGGTGTCAGACGAGTTCACCCGGTGAACGGGCACGCCATATATTTTCACGCACCGTGGCTGCGGCCCTTATGGCCTTTACTGCTTCTCCGGCCATTGAGGCCGACGCTCCAGTCCCAACGGCCGCTCCAGTCAGGCGCAAACAAGTTGCCAAGAGGCCGGCCCGTAAACCAGCTCCAGGCAAAGGTCCTTCCTAAAAGAAACAAAAAACAACGCCGGCCTCTGTTCAGGTTAGCTCTTTTGCTTCCTTTGATGATTAAGCCCGATTTCATTGCATTCAATATTAATCACTTTGTTCTGTTCTTTTAGCTTGCCGACGAAGACTCAGAAGAGGATCCTCTTCTAACTACTCAGACTCTCCCTCCAACTCTCCCTGCATCACCAAAGTCCGCAGCGGCCTTTCTAGAACGGGTAGTCGTACGGGTGATGCCGCTTCACATTGTACCTCCCCTAACTCCTTCAAGCGGAGACAAAGATCTTGCTGCATCCATTCAAGCTCCAGAGCAAGTCGTCCTCTCTTCCAGCACTGAGGATTTGGCAGATGCTGGGTTACCGTCGAAGCAGTTGGGGACGAGGTAGACCAAGCCGTCCCTGTTGAAATTGAAGCTTCCACCGGACAAGAAGAAACTACCCCGGCCATCGGATCTCCTGTTTCCACAATAATAGAACCAGTGGTGGCCGAGGTCAGTCCTCCTGAGCCTTCCGCCATCGAGGTCGGTGATGTCTCGGGCTCAGTCTCAGAAACTGAAATCCTGCAAGCGACGGCGGCTTCTATGACCCCCGAGGTGGAAACCGGCCACCCTTCTTCTTCTCAACCAGGATCCTCTCAGCCCAGTGAGGCCGATATCCGCGAAGCGATCTCGGCCTCCCTTAGTCCTCAGACCCAGGTATCGCAAAGTACCTTCTTTCTTGAACTTGTATCATTTTTTAAAGACCATTTCCGACCGTATTTCTTTTGAACAGGTCGATCCCACAGGTCCAGTGCCCATCATCCCTTTCAACGATTTTTTCTCGGGCCTGGACCTAGGAGCTTTTGACCTTGGGCCCCTCGAGCCCGAAGCAGTCTCACCTTCCATCCTTCAACAAGCCAAGGACCTGCTCTTCGGGCTTGCTGACCAAGAACTTTCCAATCTTCCTGCTGCGGCTGACGTTGACACCGCTTTGAACACCCTCATGGCCGATCCTTCTCTTTCAGACGGGCAGCTATCATTACTCGTGGAGATCAAAGAAAGACTTCCCAGCGCCCGTCTTATGGATAGAACGGCCTCGAAGATTCAAGCGGATGCAGAACTTCATTTGGGCTCCCGGCAGAAAGCATTGAAGTTCTTGGAAGGGGCCAAAGCCAAGTTCGAAGCGGGAAAGGCCTCCCGGGCTCAGGTTCTAGCTAGGGGTACTTGGCTGCAGAACCGAATTGCTGTACTGAAGGCTCAGCTCGCCCAGTTTGAGGCCGAGGTAGTCACCAATCACAACGCCCTTGAAAAAATTGACGAAGCCTTATCTTCTCTTGGCGGCGATGCTCAGAAGTGCAGTGATCAACTGCAAGCCAGTGTCCCGATGTCCCGGGCATGGGCCCAAAAGCTGGAAAAAGCCAAACGAGATCGGTCTGGAGCCACCAAAACCTGGGAGGACTTGAGGGCTAAGCTTAGGAACTTTGGGTCGGCCTAGAGGCCGACTCCTGTTTTGTATCTTGTACAGAATTCTTTTCTTTTCTTATTATTTTTGTAAGTAAGCTGTGCTCAGCCAACTAATACAAAAACAATATTTTATTTAGATCATTCAGGCTCCGGCTCATAATTTATCAACTGATCATATTCTAACCCAGGATTTGGCTTATAATCCAGATCAATAGTTTCCCATAACGTAGGATAATAAGACTTTAAATACTGACCATTGATTAATCGGACATGAACAGTTCCATCTAAATCACGAAGCCTGTACGCACCACCTCTTTTAACTTGGTGGACCATGAACGGGCCTTCCCAATTGACCGACCATTTACCGTAGCGATTATCTTTATCTCCAATCGGTAACACGGCCTTCCATACCAAATCATCCGTGCAAAAAGATTTCTCCTTCACCCTCTTATTGTAAGCTCGGGCGGCCCGTTGTTTTTGCACTTTTAATGAATCCAAGGCCGTTAGCCTTAGTTCATCAAGCCCCTCCAATTCAGCTATCATAGCCTCTGTATACTCAGCGGGCTCTAGTTGATTCTGTAAAGCTCTTCTGGCCGATCGGACTGTAACTTCCATAGGTAACATCGCGTCATGCCCGTAGGTCAGCATGAACGGTGTAACCCCAGTACTTGACCTTTTAGATGTCCGATAGGCCCATAATGCTTTGGATAAGAGCTTGTCCCATTCTCTGGGATTTTCCACAATCATTTTCTCAATAACCCCCTTGAGGATTTTGTTAGTGGACTCGGCCTGTCCATTAGCTTGGGCATAGTAAGGCGTAGAATTGAGAATCTTGATTCCCCTACTCTCTATAAAGGCCGAGGTTTTCGTCCCTGTAAACACTGATCCTTGGTCGGCCGTAATAGTTTCTGGTAGGCCGAACCTATGGATAATGTGTTCTTCAATAAATTTTATAACAGTGGCTTGCATCACCGTTCTACAAGGTATGGCCTCAGCCCACTTGGTAAATTAGTCCGTAGCCACTATGATGAAACAATGCTGGCCCGATGATGGCGGTAGTACCTTTCCGATTAAATCCATCGCCCATCCCCTAAACGGCCATGGTTTGATTATAGGTTGCAATTGCTTGGCCGGCACACGTTGAATCGGACCATGCTTTTGACAAGGTTGGCAACCCTTAGCATAGCTGATACAGTCTTTCAACATGCCAGGCCAATAATAATTATACCTCCTCAGTAACCACTTCATCTTGGTGCCGGCCTGGTGTGCTCCACATATCCCTTCGTGCACCTCGGCCATTACATGCATGGCCTGCTTTTTCCCTAGACACCTCAAGACCACGTCGTCCCCGATCGGTTTCTTGAATAATTCTCCATCGAGTACCACGAATCGGACAGCGAATAACCTGACTCTTCGGTCTACCCTGACATTCGGGTGATTCAGGTATTCAATGATGGGGATTCTCCAATCGTCATCCTCCATCAAGACCGAATTAGTAGTAGCGTACCAACCTCTTGTTGCAACGGAAGGGAGTGACCGGACGTGAACAGTGACTAGTTGGTCTTCTGCGCTCTTCTGAGAATGTGAGGCCGATCCTGTTTTTGCCAACTTATCGGCCTCAGTATTCGTTGTTCTTGGAATATAGCTCACACTAATGTCATCAAATGACTCCATGAGTTGAGTAGCAACTGCATGGAACGGGCATTACTCCCAACTCCTAATCTGAAAATCCCCGGCTATCTGTCGGATCACCAATCCTGAGTCTCCCTTTATGTGTACGGACGATGCCCCCATTTCAAGGAGTATTTCAAGTCCGATTATAAGTGCTTCGTACTCGGCCTGATTGTTAGTGCATTTGAAATTGAGCCGAAAAGACATTTTTGTCTTTTTGTACTTGGGTGATAAAATCACCACTCCTGCCCCAGCACCCTCTGCGTTTTTGGAACCGTCAAAGATCAACGTCCATGGGACCAAGGACGTGCTCAATACCTTGGGTGTTGAAGGCAGTTCCCCCAAATCAGTAGGATCTGGGTGATCGGCCAAGAAATTGGCTATGGCCTGGCCTTTTACCGATTGCTGCGATCGGTATTGGATGGCAAATTCCATCAAGGCCAGGGTCCATTTCCCAATTCGGCCTCGCATAATTGGTCTTGACAACATATATTTTATCACATCAGTTTGACATATTATGTAAGTTGGAACAGGAAGCATATATGTTCTTAACTTTTGTGAAGAAAAATACAAGGCCAAGCATAACTTTTCAATCGGCGCATAACGCTGCTCGATTGGAGTCAAAATTCTACTTAAGTAATAAACGGCCTGCTCGTTGCCTTGCTCATTATCTTGAGCCAGTATACTACCTATAGAGCAGTCAGAGGCCGATATATACAACTTTAAATACCTACCCCTTTTAGGTGGCATTAACACTGGAGGAGTAGACAAATACTGTTTTATTCCTTCAAAGGCTTCTTGATGGCTGTCTTCCTACTTGAAGTCTTCATCGGTCTTGATCTTCAATAGTGGGGTCCATACTTGGGTCTTCCCTGCATAGTTTGAGATGAATCTTCTTAAGAAATTGATCTGCCCCAGTAATCTCTGAAGCTCTTTCTTGTTAGCAGGTGGCTTTGCGGCCTGGATAGCCCGAGCCTTATTCTTATCAATCTCTATCCCCCTTTGATGTACTAAAAATCCTAAAAAGTTCCCTGCTGTAACGCCGAACGCACATTTGAGAGGGTTCATCTTTAGTCCGTGAGCCCGCATTCTTTCAAATGCCTTTTCCAAATCCCTCAAATGATCGGCGTCACTTCCTGATTTTACCACCACATCATCTATGTAAACTTCCATGAACTGTCCGATCATGTCATGGAATATTGAATTCATTGCCCGTTGATAAGTAGCTCCAGCGTTCTTCAGCCCGAAAGGCATGACAACCCATTCAAAGGTTCCAATTGCCCCCGGGCACCGAAAAGCAGTCTTCGGGACATCCTCTTCGGCGATATAGATCTGGTTATATCCCGAATGCCCGTCCATAAATGACAGAATTTTGTGTTTAGCGGCCGAGTCAATTATTTGATCGGCCATTGGCATGGGATACTCATCTTTCGGGGTAGCTAGGTTTAAATTCCTGAAGTCAATGCAAACCCTTAGCTTCCCATTTTTCTTTACTACTGGCACTACATTTGAGACCCATTCAACATATCGGGCTGTCCGAATGAATCCGGCGTTCAGTAGTCTCTCGATTTCTTCTTTCACCTTCAATGTCACCTCTGGTGACATGCGCCGAGGTAGCTGTTTGAACGGTCTAAACCCCGATTTAATCGGTAATCGGTGTTCAACCAGTTCCCTAGATAAACCAGGCATCTCGTCATATTCCCAGGCAAAACAATCTTTGTACTTGTGAAGGAGTGCAATTAGCTCGGCCTGATATTGAGGACCCAGCATCTGACTTACATAAGTAGGTTTGTGCTCTCCTTCCCTGCCTAGGTTGATTTCCAAGAGAGGGTCTTGGACATTGGCCTTGAGATCGTCCAACTTCGCCGTGGCCGTTTCCAACTCATCCATCTGAATCTCTTCTTCTCTCGGCGCTTCCTCTTCGTAAATACAATCAGCCAGGTTAATCATTCCGTCGCAAGGGCCGATTTCCAACCTTCTATCAGCCAAGAATGCACACCATCTGGCCATGCTGGCCCTCAAGGCCTGCAGCTTCTGTTCTTTAATTAGTTGAGTCCCCATGGATATCCTCTTGTTCGACGATCTCGATCGGCCTTGATTCCGCTGTCCGACTGAGATTATGGAAATACGCTTTTATGTCCGATGAACTCCCTTTTAAGAAGGTCGCAGAATTCGGTCTTCCCATTTTGTTGCACCCCAGCAACTTAACAGGTCCGATGTCATCCTCGTACAAGACTGCATCGGCCGTCTGCACCCGGGCTACGAATGGCTTGGTGTCTGCCCCAACTACTTCCACCTCATCACCTCTCCAGAAAATTAACAACTGATGGAGTGTGGAGGGGATACAGTAATTTGGGTGTATCCAGTCTCGGCCTAATAATGCATTATAGGCCGCGGAGGTTTCCACTATGAAAAAAGAAGTCATGACCATTTTACTGCCAACGGTCAGCTCAAGTGGTAGGATACCCTTGGTTCTCGAAGGTGCCCCCGTGAAGCTCTGGACATTCATCTCGGTCGGAATTAGTTCCGACTCAGACTTCTGTAGGATCCTCAACATAATTTGGGGCATGATATTAATGGTGGACCCCCCGTCCACAAGAATCCTATTTATTGGGACGCCTTCGATATGCCCTTTCACATACAAAGGCTTTAGGTGCTGGGACATCTGGTGTGTCGGCTTTTCAAACACCACTTTAACTGGTCCAGTCCTCAATCCATCCTCAGTCTCATGTACTTTCTGCCTTAAGATGGTGATCTTAGGCCGATCAGTCTAATTGTCAGTGGCGTCTACATTTTTACTCGTGGCTTCCACCACTCTAGGCTTAACGGTCTCACCCCCATTCCAAAAGATTTCTTCCATCACGGCCGAGTCCTTAACTGGGCCTTTTACAACATCCCCTTCCATGACCGATGGCTGGTCCGGCTTGGCCATGAAGGACATAGGTAGGGTGAATACCATATTGGACGACAAACCTAGTGGAATCGTCCCGAATTGTATTGGCGAAAAACTTGAGTCCAACACATCATCATCGGACTCAATCATCTTGTCCAAGGTAACCCCACCTTCTTCCTTTGGTTTTTCCTATCGGACCTTTTCCTTTGGATACTTAGTGACAACGCGCATCGCCCTCGAGGTGAGTCCTTGGTTATCGGACACCTTCAGCCCTGTGGGAGCAGGATGGTTTCCAGCCTGACGCTCTCGCTCGGCCTGTCTCATCCTCTGATACCTCCTTTTCTGAGACTTACTATATTGTGGCCGTGCTGGAAATTTAGAGTGTTCAGCTCTGTGCCACTTTTGATCTTGCACCCGAGGTGGTAGCACCATCCTCGGGCTCCTGCCAGAGGTTGTTGCTTGCATCTGAGGCCCTGGGGCTGTCTGGGAACTTCTTGCCCCCAGTCGGCCATATTCGCCTTGACCGACTCGCTGCACCAACTGATGTTTTGCCCGCCACTCGGGCTTGGCCTGAGCTTGCCATGGTATTGACAATCTCTCATGTACAGACCGTCTCGGGCTTGATTCCCGGTGTTCATAGCTTCTTGGCCTCTTGCTCGGGCTCGAGACTTCCTTTCTGACGTCAGCTTTACACCTCGGGCATAAGCCTTGTTCAATGATTTCCAGTTGTCTCCGTAGATCCGCTATCAAATTGTCCGTATTAGATTTGGCCGTTTCTTCCTCGGCCTTTTGGGCTTCTGCCTTGCGTTCTTGATAGCTCTTTTGGAGGTCATGAATTGTCACCTTCGGCCCATCAGTAGCCGAAACAGCAATTTGCTTACCCTTCCTTTGTTTTGGAACCTCTCCGTCAGACAAGTCTATCTTCAATCTCGGCCTTGAAAGCTTGGTTAAATCGGGCATCACCATGTTAGTGCCCGTAATCTGAGGAAAAGGAATTGAATCGATCCCCATAGCTTTGTCCGAGAATTTGAAGACTCCCTTCTCTACGTTCTCCTGTATGAAATTACGAAAAACAACATAATTGTTAGTAGAATGCTTCCAAGAATTGTGCCATTTACAGTATTCTTTATTTTTCATGTCATCGGCCTTTGGGATCCGATGACCTTCACTTAGCTTGATCACTTTATCGGCCAACAAGGCATCGAATATTTGATCCGCCATAGTGATGTCAAAAGTGTAGTTTTTCCCCGCCTCGAACGCCATTTTCTTTGCAGCGGTGTTGTTATTTACTGGCTTATTCAAGGCGTTACATACGACAGGCCGTTTGCAAATTAACTCGGCCATGTCGCTTTCTACTTCGAGGTCACTTTCTGCCAAATGGACCTCGTAATTGGGGTCTTTATAATATGTTCCCTTGGAGGAGTTCTTCTTCTCCTGCTCATCCAAAAGAATATGCTCGTAGCGACCGGCCCGTGTGGCAAGCTCGAATAGGTCACGGAAGTCAGTTCCCTCAAACCTCTTGCGAAGTTCGAAAGATATGCCCCCCATGGCCATCTTTGCATACTCTTCCTCAGGCAAAACTGTCTTACACCGATATTTTGCCTTTCGGAAACGGGCTATGTAGGTTTCCACTGTCTCCCCTACTAGCTGCATCATTCTTGACAAATCTGCCAATGACGTCTCGGGCTCAGTCCTATAGAACTGGCCGTGAAATAATTCTTCCATCCCTTGCCAAGTTAACACCGAATTGGCTGGGAGATTGACGTACCACAAAAACGCCATGCCCGTTAGCGAGTTTGGGAATAGTCTTAACTTTAATGGGTCACTGTGACCCACATGGCCGCATTGAACAATAAAACGGCCGATGTGCTCAACTGAGGATTGTTCACTCTCTCCTGAAAACAGAGTGAAATTTGGTACTTTGTACCCCTGAGGAAATATGACTTGGTCAAATTCAGGGGGGTACGGCCGTCGGTACGTCGGCCTTTCTAGTCTTCGCATAAACAGACCATACTCCTCATGTATGGCCGCTACCAACTCCTCCCTGTTGATAGGTTGAGCTACGGGCTGAACATTCCTTAACGGGGGGTATCAACGGCGGCGGTCCATTCTGTTGGTTGTTATGGACTTGATGGGTCCAAAATCCACCGTTGTTCCTCTGCCCCCCATGGCCATTCCCTGGTGGCTGTGTGTGGCCGGCTGAACTTTCAGCCTGGCCGGTTGATCCACCAGGCCCTGGTGTCACCGATCCATTGGGATCGATGACCACCAAACTGCCAGCTATGCCGGTCTGTGACTCAGATTGCTTGCCCGAGCCATTTCCATCCCTTAGGTTCGGACAGACATATGGTGGGCTTTTCGGCTTATCGGACTCCAGCGAGGTACCCGGGCCCGAACTGTTGACCTGTTCTCCTCTGGATCCGGCCTTATAGGTTTCAATCAACTTTCCGATTGTTTCCGTCAGTCGGTCCAACTTCACGTGCGTGGTCCTAGTTTCATGGATCAGATCAGCCTGACTTTTATGGATATCGGTCGTTTGCTGCATGACCGATTTGAGGTTGCCCATAGAGCCTATGAGCGCGTTGTACTCATGCCACATGGGCTCCACGTTAGCCCTCATGGCTTCTGAGATGGCTTCCAACGTGATACTACCGTCCTGTGGAGAATGGCCGGTGCTCTCCTCCGTGGGCGGATCCGTAGGCTGATCGTCCTTTGTCGTCTTATCTTTCTTCGGAGGCATGATTTGACACTGTGGGTCCCACCGGGCGTGCCAAAAATGTTTGCTGTAATTTGCGCGGGCGTGCCAGAACCAATCTGTGGTTCGGTGTGTGTGTGTACGTGCAAACTAATTTCCTATACTGCTTGTGTGAGTGATACACAAGGCTTTAGATCTGACTTCTAAACAGAGTGATTGTGTGCAGTGAGTAGGAAAGTACCCTCACTAAAAGTTCTTTAGCAGTACTGAAGCGCACAAGCTAAAAAGTGTCAGAGTTTAACAAGTAAACAAAATCACAAACGGTTTAATAAAAACAGATTTTTATTAAATGCCTGGAAAAAACTAAACAGATCTTAAGAACACCAGAGTATGCTGATTATTCAAAAGAACAAAAGAAAATTAACAAAAGGGCAGACCTATTTGCAATTAAAGATAGAGAACAAAGACTTAAAGAAAGTGCTTGAATGCTGAATGCTTTGAATGCTTCGAATATGCTGTGTGCTGTTTCGAGAGAGACGCCGGGTCCTTTGCTCGGAGGGCCTGCTTCAATATTTATAGCAGCCAAGGTTGATTTCTATTTGGACTATGATTCCTTATCTTACGCCCCAAGCTGTTAATTGATTGGTTAATTGAAGAAATCCTTTTATATCAATGAAACCTTCCTTATCAAGAACTTGATTGCCTCAATCCCTTTAATTTAGGGATCAGCCGCATCAATCCAGCTGGCAACGAACAATCCCTTTCCTAATCGGACTCTTTCTAAAACTCTTTGAAGATGATGTCATCCTGCCAGCTGTGAACAACACCGCCCTCTTCTCATCAATCGGCCTCATCACCGATTCTCTTGACTGAATCGGGCTCTATTAGCTTCCATGCCCGATCATCTTTCTTTCAACCGCCCATAACCAATCGGACTTAGATTCTGACTTTATCTTTCATCTTCATTACGCATTGCCCGATTGGCTATCCTGCTGCTGCTTTCCACCATCGGGCTTTCAACATGATAAGTTACGTTTTCCCATAGCCTGATGAACCTTACCACAATCCCATATCCCATCGGACTCTACCTGTCGCACCAACCGGCCTTAACCCAATCATTGGTCTTATGTCTATATTTGAGCCCAGTAAGTCATTCACTCCTTAGCCCGGCCTCTCCTCTAACAAAAATCGGACTCAAAACCCATTGACGGTTTTTGGGTGCAAACAGTGTGTTTTTTTTTTTTTTTTTTGCTGAAGTCTTTCAATTTTTTGAATTTTGTGTGTGCATTTTGTATGAAACAGTAATAATATTCACAATTAAAATAAAATGAATCATATTGACGCTGCAAAGAGTATTATAGCACTCTACTTTGTGATTGCATCAATGGAGGTCGCGGGGAGTCCAAGAAGCCGAAATTTGGCCCAAGGCCTGACCCGCCAATATCTCGGGCTAGTCCGGCCCTAGCTAGCCCATAGTCCTTTATTCAGGCCGTTCCTACCCTCATGTTAGGACGATGTCTTCGTCCCACCCTTTGGGCTTCATTCAAGTCCAGCCTGAAAGAGTGAGTCCTAAGCCTACAAACTAGCATTTGGACTACCCAATACGATTGGACCATTTCGTTGGGGATTTGCCCGTTGCACTTTAAAAAACTCCAAATTCCCTCCTCCCCCAAACTTTCTATAATCACCCCCACTCCCCCCATATTCCTTCACCAAATCACTCTTAGGCTTAGTTTGGCCCCCACATGGCTTTTTAATAGTAGCTTATGAAATTTATTATTGAGTTGTTTGATAATTTTGTATAAGTGACACATTACTCTTCAAAAGAACATCAGGAAACCAAAAAGCAATCTTGAACTTTTAAAAGCTTCATTCTAGGGCTTTTAAAAGCTCCCCCAAAAAAAGCACTAAGTTCAATTTTCGCAAAACTCATAAACTAGTTACCAAATGAATTAACATAAAACTGTACTTTAAAAAAGGAAAAGCACCAAAATAAGGGCCACACTAAGCCTTAATGTCTCACAAATCTTTCTCAAGCTCTCACTCTCAAGTCGCAAGTGACATTTTTGATTGCTATCTGGAATTTGGTAAACATTTTTATTTAATTGCTCTTGTCTTCTTTAGTTAGTTACTTGCATATAGTTTATTTAATTTACTTGCTCCTAGGTTTTTCTTATATTTTTTTTTTGTCATTTGTCATTTAATTTTCTTGATAGCATATTTTATTTCATAAATTGAAAATGCACCAAAATCCCTTTACTTCAACTCCCTCTTCTAGTACTATTAAAACTAGAAAGCCATCTAACACTGGGATTATTGTAACACCCCACTCACAGGTTCTGAATTTTGGTTTAATCTTAAAAAATTATTTATTTTAATGATTTAAGGGTAAAATAGTCATTTTATGCAAAATTTAATGCGAAATAGACACCACCATTGGATCCAGAACGTCGAATAACCCTTGGGATTGATCACCATTGTTATTTGAAGACTTTATTTATATTAACTTATTAAAAGTAAGCCTTGAAAGATAATTTGGTCATTTTAGGATCTATGTATTTTTTCGATCTCAAAATGTTCTTCATATTAATCTGAGCTCACAGGCTCTGACGATATTCAATTCTAGTTTAATTTTAAAAAATTATGATATTTTAAAGATTCAAGGGCAAAATAGTCTTTTTTTTTTTTTTTAAATCCAGGCCAAATAGACCCTACTATTAGATCCAGAACATCTAATAAACTTAAGATAGGTCACTCCGTGTTATTTGAAAACTTTATTTATATTACATTATTAAAAATAAGCCTCAAAGGGTAATTATTTAGTTATTTTATATATATACTTTTTAGGTCCCAAAATGTTCTTCATATAAATATAAGCTCACAGCCTTTGACGATGTTCAATTATGGTTTTTTTTTTTTTTTTTGCTAAAATTCAATTATGGTTTAATGTTAACAAGTTATGGCCATATGAAGTTTCAAAGGAAAAATAGTCATTTTTGTAATACTTTCAGCCCCGCCAATGGCAATTTGGTCAATTTACTATACATGTACTTTATATATATCGTGTCCTTTTTTTCTTCGTACGAGACATGTTTTGAATAGTGACCCTGTTATCAGTTTGTTTTAAAATTGAATTTTATTTTTTGGAAGCCACTTTTTTTGGTGTTTCCAACTTTGGTCTATTTTTGAAAAAAAACAAAAATCTAAAAACAAAATTGAGTTTATCAAATGCCTTTTTTGTTACTATTTAAAAAAAAAAATTGAAAACAAAAACAAAAAATCAAAACGAAATGGTTATAAGACAAACACTTCACTTGAAAAACAATCACTTCATATTTCAGCTAACTCAAACGGACTCTTAGTTCATAGTATATCGGAGCTACAGCCCCCTTTGTTCAGGTTTTTTTTTTTTTTTTTTTCCTCCAAAAAAAAAAAAAAAAGTGTCTGAACAAAGGGGGCCATGGCCCGTGCAACATCTTGGGAAATATTTAGTGTGTATATCATGTAGAAGACAACAAAGAGTAATTCTATCCACACCTACCTAATTTATTCTCTACACCCATCTTTTAAAGCATTTTTCTCATTACAATTTTACCCCTATACAAAATGACATTTCATGACAACTAAAAAAAAAAAACCTCTAAAGAATTACTTTCTAACCCCACCTCTACAATACGTGTATGGTGTATACCTATGGGTTGTATATATTCTCTTCCCTAAACAAATTGATCTCATCATCATCGCATATCAATGTACCTGTATACATATTTGAATATGTGCCTTTGATTATCATTAAATTCAAACGAGAAATGTTTATTACTAGACAAATCAACACCTTTAGATACAAGCTAGTCATACATTGTTGTCATATGTGATGTTCATATATATGGATATAAATAGTTTTCATATGAAAATTTTAATATTAGATCCATTTTGTTGAAACTTCCATCAACTGAAGTTATATTGGATCAGATTATATAAACTTATACTGGCAAGCCCTATCGCATCATAAAAGTTTGAAAAGTGATCCTGCATTTGCCATAAATGGATAATAACTTGGGTGTATATATAATCAGGAGGAATTGTATATTCAACCATTATAGCCTGAATCTAAGAGAGAAAGAAATTATGAATATGAATTAAAAGTTCTTGTTCGGATGAGAAGGGAACATAATGGGTGCAAAGAGAAATGAGGAATTGTGAAAATTTTTAGGGTTACGGTTAGGATTAGGGTTATTTTGGGAATGAAGGGTGGATGTAGAGAGTAGATTATTTTAATTTGAATTAGAATGGTATGTGTGGAGAGTAATTGGGTGTAGAGAGTAAACTAGGTGACTATAGATAGAATTACTCCACAACAAATACTATTAACTTGAGTGTGATCCGAGCTATGTAATGCTACATTTTCTATGTGAAATGTTTGACTATTAACTCGAGCATGATCCGAGTTCCATGTGAAAAATCTGTTGGGATAATACATATATATCACATATAATTTGCATGGATAATCATGACAAAGTCGTAACCCATTTAGTAGTTGAAACAAAATGAGAGTGTTGAATTGTGTAGCCTTAGAGCTTCTAGAAATTGTGATTGGCAAAAATTGATTGGTCCAACAAATCAATGATGTTCAAATTGAAGTGAACTTTTTCACTTGTTCACACTGTTGGGACTTGCTAGGTGGTGATACATATGTGTATAAATTATGCCATACATTGTAGAAGAGTTTGTATCACTCGACCAGAGAGTGGTGATAAGAGAGGGTGCCCTTTTTGGAGCATGAGACATTAATCATTAAAATTTTCTATGAGGAGTGTTCACATCATTATAAGGATGTGAGGTAGATAGGGTATTTCTCCGTCTCTATGATTTCTCTATGTATTACAGTGATTATGTCAGGTTCTTTGGGGTATTGAGTGGGGAGTGTACAAGGGTCTTGTATTTGGGTCATGGGATTTAATCCATGTAACTTGTACCATGTTTTACTCAATAGTGAAATAATGGATCTCTCGAGTATGGACGTAGGCAGGTGATTGGCCGAACCACGTAGAAATCTGTGTGTCTTTTATTTGGTATGCATGTTTAATTACTGCTCATGTATGTGTATTTATTTGGGAGAATTTGATTCCGCGTGTTAAAACACACCAAAGGTGAAAAGGCAGCATTACTAGTAGGTCTTCGGCCAGCCTCAAATTTCAGTAACGCGTTAAAACAGCAAACGCAAAATAGATAGTCTATACTGTAAATATATTAAATAATCAAGAAAACAACAAAGGAAAAAGAGAGCTAGAGTTTCTCATAACACAAAAACTGAATGAATGAATACAATAGAAAAGAAGAGACAATAATAGTATATCTAGGTATACAATATTACCCTAATATAAAGGAAAAGACTAAACTACCCTAAAGCTAATAAAACTAACTCTAATACCCCCCCCCCCCCCCCCCCCCCCCCCCCAATAATAGACTTGCGATCTGTAGGATCACCGGCCCAATCAGCATTAGAGTATGCAAGCAGCTCCAGGAAGAAGATGATGAAAGTAAGAGACTTTAAAACCGAGTGCCCCTCAAGTACCTCAAAATACGATGAACAGCAGCCCAATGAACTGTAGTAGGGGAAGTAACAAACTGTCTAACAACATGAACAGCATGAGCAATATCCGGACGAGTAATAGTAAGATAAACCAAGCTACCAATAATAGTGCGATATAAGGTAGGATTAGCCAAAGGAACGCCATCAGAAGAGGAAAGACGAACATTAAGCTCCAAAGGGGTATCAACAATCTTATTATCAATGAGGCAAGCACACTCAAGAATGTCACATGTATACTTAGATTGAGAAAGAAGATAACCTTTTGGAGAAAAGGCTACTTCAATCCCCAAAATATAACGTAGTGGACCTAAGTCCTTCATTTCAAAGCAACGAGCTAATTCGGACTTCAACACTGCAATCCCATCAACATCATCACCAATAATAATCATGTCATCAACATGCAAAGAAAGCATAATACGACCAGCAGTGGTACACCTGGTAAAGAGAGCTGAATCATACTCACTCGGGGAAAACCCAAATGAGGTAATCACTGTGGAAAACTTCTCAAACCAAGCTCGAGGGGCTTGTTTAAGACCATATAAGGCTTTCTTAAGCCTACAAACTTCACCAGGACCATGAGGAACACCCGGAGGAGGAACCATACAAACCTCCTCTTGGAGGTCTCCATTCAAGAAAGCATTTTTAACATCCATCTGAGTTATATACCACTGACGAATAGAAGTAACTGCAATAAGAATACGAACAGTAGTCATTTTAGCTACAGGAGCAAAAGTCTCCTCGTAATCCATACCATACTGCTGGGAAAAACCCTTGGCAACCAATCTTGCTTTGTACCGCTCAACAGACCCATCTGACTTGGTTTTGATTGTATAAACCCAACGAGAACCAATAGCACTCTTATTAGAAGGTAAGGGAACCAAACTCCAAGTGTCTGTCTTATACAATGTAGAGAGTTCCTCTGCCATAGCCTGCTGCCAAAGAGAATCAAGAACGACCTCTTTATAGGATAAAGGCTTAGAGAGATCATGAACTGAAGCTTAAAAGGAAGCAAAAGAATTCGAATAACAAGAATAAACAAAATCAGGTGATTGAGTGGACTTACGAGTGCGAGCAGGATAGCGAGGAGGTTCCACAGCCTCAGTAGGTGCTTGGGTGGCCTCTGGAAGGGAGGTAGCATCAAGCGGCAAGGTACCAGTATTAGTAGAAATAAAACCATGAGGTGAGACAATATCAGTGGTGCATGGGGCTTGAGAGGGAATACTATCGGTATCATCAGAGAATGTGTTAAGATGGATGAGATCAGATTTAGTCAACTCATGATGATTATCAGGAATAGAAAAGAAGGGTATGTGCTCGAGAAACACAACATGTCGAGAGACATATAGTTTCTTAGTAACTGGGTCAAAGCAACGATATCCCTTCTGACCCTCACCATAACGTAGAAAAACACAAATAGCAGACTTTGGTGACAATTTGGTACGCTCTACACGAGGTCGAAGGACAAAACAAGTACAACCAAACACCTTTAAGGAAGAATAATCAGAAGAATTCCCATACAATTTTTCAAAAGGTGACAGACCTGAGTAGTGTGAGGACGAAATTTTATTAATTAGAGTGACAACAATAAGGACAGCCTCTCCCCAAAAATCACTAGGAACATATGCAGATAATAAAAGAGAGCGAACAGTTTCAACAATATGCCGATGTTTCCTTTTAGCAACACCATTTTGCTCAAGAGTATCTGTATAAGAGGACTGGTGAATAGTTCCATCTAAAGCAAGCAACTCATGAAAATTATGATAGGTATACTCTCCACCTAAATCATATCTAAACATTTGATGACAGTAAAATGTTGAGTTTTGACAAAAGCACGAAAGGAATTGTAAATATTAAAGAAGTCTGAACGATGTTTCATAAGATAAACCCAACAATAACGAGTGCAATCATTAATAAATGATACATGATATCGAGACCCCCCTCTTGTAGTAATAGGAGAGGGTCCCCACACATCAGAATGAACTAAATCAAATGGTGCAAGAGAAAAAGAAATACTTCTATTAAAAGGTAAAGCAGAAAATTTTGCCAATTTACAACCACTACAATAAGAAATGTCATGAGTTTGTAAATTTCCTAATTTTCCTATAGAAGCTAAATATTTTAAACGAGAAGCTGAAACATGACCAAGGCGAGAATGCCATAAATAAAAACTAGACGAAGATGAACTCAAACGAAAGGATGGCAAGTCAATACTAGAAGCTGCAACCACTGGTACATTGGGTTTGTCCAAGATGTATAATCCCCCTTGCCTGCCTGTCCCAATCAGCGTCTGAGACTGCGGATCCTGCACATGACAAAATGTAGAAGAAAAAGAGACTAAGTAACCTACATCACAAAGCTGACCAACAGAAACAAGATTCATAGTAAGGTTAGGAATGTGGTAAACACTAGAGAGAGATACATAAGGTGTGGCAACAGACCCAACACCTGCTAATGGCATGGGAGTACCATCAGCAGTCATAACAAGCAAAAAGGAAGTAGGACATACAGAAGCAAAAGACGACAAGTCAGGTGACATATGATTAGAAGCTCCAGAGTCTAAAACCCAAATACCTGAGGACATACATGAAGACATACCTAGTGAAGAGGTGGCCATAGCATGTGTTAGCCATAACATATGGCTGTGTGACAAGGAACTTCTGAAATTGCTAAGCAATAGAGGTCATGGACGGAGTGGATGGGGAGGGGGAACCGGGTCCAAATGTGTCTGATGGTGGTACAACTGCTGCAGTGTTAGGCTGTGGAGGCCTATACGAACGCTGCTGAGATTGGCTGTCAGATTTCCAATGAGGAGGTTGAGGTTGCTGTTGTTGTGGTGGTCGACTATGTGAAGGCTGGTTGCTGCTATTGGGCTGGTTTGCTCGACCCAACTTAGGACACTGAGCCTTCCAATGACCCTTCTCCTTGCAGTAGCTGCATACATCACTACCAACTCTCGAGTAAGGCTTATTCTAATTGTTGGACGGTGGTCGAAAAGGGGCTGCTAAAACAGACGGAGTAGAGTCGGGGAGAATTCCCTTTCCAGACTGAGTTTTGAGACGTATTTCCTCTACTAATTCATGGACAATAGAATCAACTGAAGGAAGTGGGCTACGATGGAGAATGGACCCACAAAGGCCCTCAAAATCATCACGTAGATGAAGGAAAAATCGGTTTAAATTAAAAGTTTAAACGCGCAGGGGAAAAGTCAAGTTATAAAAACTTATTTGGTAGCCCAGGATCTACTACTTATCAATTCCATAAATGCGTACAAGAGGGGACAAGAGTTATACCTTAGTGTCTTGAACCCAATTCTGATTTTCTTTTTCTTCCTTGGTGATGCAGCAGCCTCCAGTAGGTTGTCTTCACCCTTATGTCTCCTGCGGATACTTCCCGGAGAGACTAGAGATGGTGGGATCTCTAATAAAGAGGAAGAGGAAGGTTTTGGGGCTCTAAAACAGTTTCTGTAGCTTCTGACGTTCTAAAACGACGAACCCTTTTTCCAGAACGCAGCTGCCCTATTTATAGATTCCCAGAACCGACCTAACCTTCAATCGATCGAAGGACTTCGATCGATCGAACATTTGATCGATCGAACCATTCTCGATCGATCGAACCTGCCACGACTTTGATCGATTGAACTAGCTTCAATCGATCGAACCTGTCTTGACAACTTCCTCAAGTGTCTTTCCAAGTATCCTGGCGGAGCTAAGAGTGGGACCTCCTAGGCTCTTTATCGTTGGCTCAGATCAGTTGATTAATTCCCATGACCAAACTTTTTGATCAGCAAATTAATCGACTGATCAGTTAACGTTTACTCCACTATAAAACGATAACTGAACTCCAACGCAAAAGAACATATCCGAAGCGATAACTAGACTTGTATGTTGTACTAATGTCCCTCTACCTTCAGCATTCGCAATCATATTCAGGTAGTCGGATAACTGTTACTGTCAACCTGAATCATGATTACTTCTTGTATTCCTTGAGTCCCATTCACCTCTCATGATTACTAAACATGTTGATAACTCTTATCAACAAGACTGCAGTACTCAGTAATCGACTTGGTGACATTCTCAAGGGAATGCTTACTCTGAAACAGAGGGTAGATTCTATCTTGACAATATACGTTCATAACCCTATGAACATGACATACCCAAGATACCCAGGTGTTGATCTTCTGTAGACCTCACTGATTGGTAAGTCAAAGCAGTCATATTCACAGTCTGTGTTCATAACCGTCTCAAGATTGAGAACATGTACCTTATACAAGTTATGAGTTCCTATTGACTGTTTGACAGTCTTGAGTGTCAATAAGAAAACTCAAGTCCGTCAATGCACTCTAAGCACTAGCATATTAACTGAGAGTCGCACTCTAGTGATTGAGATTCATCACTCCATCCAATGGTAGTCAATCATGCTACAGTGTAAACCTGATGAGATATCCACTCTCATCATCCACTGTGATAAGTTCTAAGTATCAAAGAATAGTAATTCGTATCTCACTTGTATGTATCTCATACATACATGAATTACCTACTATGACACTTAAGGATTAACAATCATCTCATGAAAGAAACATACATAATGAAATGTAAAGCTGATATCCATATATTAAAATGTCAATGTCTCATACATAAAGTAATGGTTTTAGGGCACAAACCCAACAAACTCCCACTTGCACTCACAATCATACAAGATTACATCTGAGACCTAGACTATCTAGATGACGATCAAAGACCTTCTGTGGCAAGGCCTTTGTAAACGGATCAGCAAGATTGTCAGTAGTGGCAATCTTGGTGACAGTCACATCTCCACGTTGAACAATATCTCGGATAAGATGATATTTCCGCTCTACGTGCTTTCCCTTTCCGTGGTTCCTTGGCTCCTTGGACTGAGCCACTGCCCCCACTATTATCACAATAAAGCGTAATAGGTGACAGCGACGCTGGTACCACCTCGAGTTCTATTAGGAACTTCTTGAGCCAAACAGCTTCCTTTGCGGCTTCACAAGCAGCCACATACTCAGCTTCTGTAGTTGAGTCTGCAATGTATTTCTGCTTAATGCTCCTCCAACTAACAGCACCACCTCCCAAGGTAAAGAGATGATCGGACGTTGACTTCTTCGAATCTTTATCTGACATAAAATCCGAGTCAGTGTATCCCACTGGAATTAACTCACTACCACCGTACATAAGCATGAAATCTTTAGTTCTTCTCAAGTACTTAAGAATGTGCTTAACGGCTGTCCAGTGCTCTGGACCTGGATTCGACTGATACCTGTTAACCATGCCAACAGCAAAACAGATATCTGGTCTAGTGCATAACATCGCATACATGAGACTTCCCACTGCCGAAGCATAGGGAATTCCTGTCATGCGATTCCTCTCCTCCTGTGTCTTTGGACACTGGTCCTTAGAGAACGCTAAACCATGCCTGAAAGGTAACAAACCTTTCTTCGAATTATCCATTGAAAACTTAGTTAGCACTGTATCGATACAACTAGCTTGAGATAATCCCATTATATTTCACTTACGATCCCGAAAGAGCTTTATTCCAAGAATATAGCTCGCCTCTCCTAGATCCTTCATATCGAATGTACTAGCTAGCCAAACCTTGACCGTTGATAACGCCGCTACATCATTTCCAATGAGTAGAATGTCGTCAACGTAAAGCACAAGAAAAGCCACCACTTTCCCTTCACATTTCTTGTATACACAAGGTTCATCCAGATTCTGTATGAAACCAAACGACTTGACCGCTTGGTCAAAACGAATGTTCCAACTTCTGGATGCTTGCTTAAGCCCATAAGTGGACTTTTGCAACTTGCATACCAAGTTACCTTTCCGACCAGCTATGAACCCTTCTGGTTGTTGCATATAGATGTCCTCCTCAAGATTGCCATTCAAGAATGCAGTCTTGACGTCCATCTTCCAGATCTCATAATCTAGGCATGCAGCAATGGATAAGAGTACCCTGATGGACTTGAGCATGGCCACCGGCGAGAAGGTTTCCTCATAGTCAATGCCCTCCCTCTGAGTATAACCTTTCGCTACAAGCCTTGCCTAAAAGGTCTCAACCTTTCCATCAGATCCTCTTTTCCTCTTGTAGACCCACTTACAGCCAATGAGTTTAATGTTGGCTGGAAGCTCTACAAGATCCCAGACCTTATTAGAATCCATAGATTCCAATTCAGCCTTCATAGCTATAACCCAATGAGCTGAATCAACATCAGCCATTGCCTCTTCGTATGTGGCAGGATCAGATTCAGATTCTATGGAGACAGCTTCAAAAACTTCTCCTAAGAACATGTATCTATTAGGCTGTCTGATAATCCTCCCACTACGACGAGGTACCGGTGAGAAAATTGGTGAAGAAGTGGTGTTTTCTTGATTTACATCGTTATTAACTGCGGGTTAGACTGAGGGCTCTCCTTCTATCTCTCTAAGATCTATCCTTCCCTTAGGTTTATGGTTTATGATATAATCATCCTCTAAGAAAACAGCATTTGTACTAACAAACACTTTCTGTTCCCTTGGATCATAAAAATACCATCCATAAGTACCCTTTGGATACCCCACAAAATAACATACTTCCGATCTAGAATCCAATTTGCTCTTCTTTCCTTTCAGTACATGTGCCGGACACCCCCATATCCGGAGATGTTGCAAAGAAGGCTTACGCCCAATCCACTTCTCTCATGGTGTCCTTGGAACAGATTTACTTGGTACTAGATTTAGTATGTAAGCAGCGGTTTCCAAAGCATAACCCCAAAGGAATAACGGCAACTCAGAATAACTCATCATCGACCTAGTCATGTCTGAAAGAGTCCGATTCCTTCTCTCCACTACACCGTTCTGCTGAGGCGTACCAGGTGCAGTCAACTGTGACATAATCCCATTCTGTACTAGGTGATCAATAAACTCATTAGAGAGGTACTTGCCACCTCGATCAGATCGAATGGCCTTGATGTGTGTGCCTAATTGCTTCTCCACTTCAGCCCTAAACTCTTTGAACTTTTCAAAGGCTTTAGACTTATGCTGCATTAGGTACACATATCCATACCTAGAGTGGTCATCAGTAAATGTTACGAAATACTCATAACCACCCCTTGCTCTAATATTTATTGGTCCACACACATCAGTATGAACTAATTCTAACAATGCACTGGTTCTATTGCCCTTTGCAGAAAAGGGCCTTTTGGTCATCTTACCCTCTAAACAAGACTCGCAGACTTCCACTGGTTCAAGAACCAAATCGCCTAAGACCTCTTATTTGACTAGTCTGCCAATCCTATTTAGATTGATATGGCCAAGCCTCATATGCCAAAGCCTTGTTGGATTAGTGGAAGGTCTTTTTCTTTTAGATGGTACAGTTACCACTGAGTTATTAAGTTCCATGCAAGAATCTTTAGAAATATTGGGAGTAATCACATACAAACCATTTGATTTAACACCAGAACATATAAAAGAACTATTTCTTTTAATCATAACTTCAGTTCCAAAATGAAAAGAATAACCATTATTCGATAATTTAGAAACTGAAATTAAATTACGTATCATTAAATGGACGTAAATTACATCTGATAAAATCAAAACTTTGTTGTCTAGAAATTCTAAAACTACGACTCCTATAGCAACCGCAGAAACGGTTGCGCTAGAACCCAGAGTAAGTAAGATTTCCCCATCACTGCACCTCCAGGTTGATCTGAACCCCTGCAATGAATTACAGATATGGTTAGTCGCACCAGAATCAATGCACCAAGTGTTTGAAGTATCCGTTATAAAACTTACTTCAATCACATGTGATTCAATCATACCTTGAACTCTTGTAGCTAAGAATTCTGGACAGTTCCTCTTCCAGTGGCCCTTTTCACCGCATTGGAAACACTTTCCTTTGCTTTGGCCACCCACCTTTCCTTTGCCCTTACTTTTTCCCTTAGATTTTGCAATCTTGGGGACCGGTCCAACACTTGAACCACCAGTACCAGCCTTCTTCTTCCCTTTCTTTCCTTTCGCTGTAGATCGGGAAGAGGAAGCGCTTTTCTCAACGTTCAAAACGTTGACCCCAGGTTTGATCACCTCTTCTGCTGCCAAAAGAGAACTCATCAATTCGCTCATTGAAAAATTCATTTGATTCATATTATAGTTAAGTTTAAATTGAGCGAATGAAGGCGACAGCGAATTGAGGATCATATCAACTTGGGTCTGTGCAACGATGTTGGCACCTAGGGTCTCCAGCTCATTTAAATAACCAATCATTTTTAAAACATGTTCCTTGACTGGAGTCCCTTCCGACATCTTTGCACTCATTATCTTTTGCATGGCTACCTATCTGGCAGGCCTGCCATGCTCCCCAAACATCTTTTTCAGGGATGTGATAATGTCACTGGCAGAATCATTCGATTGGAATTGGTGTTGCAACACACCAGCCATTGAGGCCAGAATATAGCAATGAGCCATTCCATTCGACTTCTTCCATTTGTCGAACTCGCGTCTGGCAGCTGCCGAAGCATTTGCCGCGGGTTCTTCAGGGCTTGGGGTGGTGAGGACATATATGTGATCCTCCGCAGTTAACACGATGTCAAGGTTACGTTTCCATTCAGTGTAGTTATTTCTAGTTAACTTGTTTTGATTGAGTATGGTGGCAAGTGAACTAAATGCAGATCCAGACATTATGATTACTGAAAATCAAACAAACAAAATAAATATGGATATCAGAATTTGACTGTTTGAAATAAAAGAATCCTTAAAAAAAAAACTCTTATTTTTAAAACAAAGTCGCCGGAATATCGAAACGAAAGAATAAAGCCTCCGTGTGGTGGTCAATATTCGATCTTTCGATTAATCATGACTTGTTCGCTATGCAACTCTTGCAAAACAAGTTATGACTCCCGATCCCTTTTGATCTCTAAGTTTCTAAATAATGCCCCGTGTGGGATCCCTTATCCATAGTTTAGCTAGTGTATACCATTAACTAAGATCCAATCACAATCGTCTCAAGTAGCGCCTCCGTATGGTGGTCACCCTCTAGCACGTCTGATTGATCCTATCAAAAGAAGTTCACATCTAGTAACCAATGAGTAATGCACCCTCTGAATGGAATGATCACCCCTGGCGAGGTGACACAGAATGCACCAATCATCTTACAGTGAACCGTTAATGGAAGATCGTGGGTGTTTATTAATAAGACCCTCTCCCACTAGATTTAGTAAATAAGGATTTTGCTTTTGAAAAATATTTCCACACATTACCCATAAACATCCAATGTTTACTAATGCGTTGAAATGGTTTTTGAATTTTATTTTAGAAAACTTATTTTACGTGCATGCAAATAGTAACAATATAATGAAATGCCAATCACAAACCAAGCACATAAAACAAAAAACTAAAATTGAAAATAAAGACATCCAAACGATGTCTCTATCTCCCATGGCTCTATCTCCATAGAACCTGCTCTTGGTTTGGTCGGCTCCACCTCCATCTTCATAGATAAAAGCTCCTTGCTCCATCTTCATGGAATTTCTAATCCTATTACATTGGTCCTATGCTTCTTTTGAATCTTACAATTTATTTAGAATGAGTAAATGCAACAACAAACTAAAAAGGCTAGGGAAACCGGTGCGACTTTCCTTTTCATAGGATTGAAGTCGCAGTGCCCTTTACATATGCCTTAAAACCAAACCAAACTTAAATTACAACATGCAACAATCTCAAACAATTTAAATACAAATATTCAAATGACTTGGTGCCATGGGAGATAGCGACTAATCTTGCTGCAAAAGGGTTAGTCGAACACATATCCACGCATATATATCAAACATATATATCTATTGGAACCCCTAATTGATTCACACAGTATATAAACTCTTTACATACTGAATTAGAACTTAAAACAGCATCTTACTTCTCTGTCACAGTTCGATCGATCGAAGCCCATTCGATCGCTCGAACCTTCGATCGATCGAAGCCCGTTCGATCTCTTGAACATTCTGTTTCACATAATGATTTGAAAATTTTTGCAGAATACTTTAAAATTAAAGTTTTTAATTTCAAAAACACTTTAAAACGTGAAACAGAGAACCTGACAAAGAATCTGTCTCGATCGATCTAACTCTATTCGATCGATCGAACACCAGAAGGTTTCGATCGATCGAAACCTGTTCGATCGCTCGAGTACAGAGAATGTTTGATCGATCGAAACAACCCGTCTTGCATCCTATGCAATCACAGATTTGTACTCTACTACGATAACACTGCAGAAACAGATCTGTGATGATGCAGTTTCGAAAACAGTTCTAAAATCAACTTGCAATTCAAAATAGTGTTCCAAAAACGCATCTATAGATCCAAACAAGCGTGGCTCTGATACCAATTGAAGGAAAAATCGGTTTAAATTAAAAGTTTAAACGCGCAGCGGAAAAGTCAAGTTATGAAAACTTATTTGGTAGCCCAGGATCTACTACTTATCAATTCCATAGATGCGTACAAGAGGGAAAAAGAGTTATACCTTAGTGTCTTGAACCCAATTCTGATTTTCTTTTTCTTCCTTGGTGATGCAGCAGCCTCCAGTAGGTTTTCTTCACCCTTATGTCTCCTGCGGATACTTCCCGAAGAGACTAGAGATGGTGGGATCTCTAACAGAGAGGAAGAGGAAGGTTTTGGGGCTCTAAAACAGTTTCTGCAGCTTCTGACGTTCTAAAACGACGAACCCTTTTTCCAGAACGCAACTGTCCTATTTATAGATTCCCAGAACTAACCTAACCTTCAATCGATCAAAGGAATTCGATCGATCAAACATTTGATCGATCGAACCATTCTCGATCGATCGAACCTGCCATGACTTCGATCGATCGAACTAGCTTCAATCGATCGAACCTGTCTTGACAGCTTCCTCAAGTGTCTTTCCAAGTATACTGGTGGAGCTAAGAGTGGGACCTCCTAGGCTCTTTATCGTTGGCTCAGATCAGTTGATTAATTCCCATGACCAAACTCTTTGATCAGTAAATTAATCGACTGATCAGTTAACGTTTACTCCACTATAAAACGATTACTGAACTCCAACACAAAAGAACATATCCGAAGCGATAACTAGACTTGTATATTGTACTAATGTCCCTCTACCTTCAGCATTCGCAATCATATTCAGGTAGTCGGATAACTGTTACTGTCAACCTGAATCATGATTACTTCTTGTATTCCTTGAGTCCCATTCACCTCTCATGATTACCAAACATGTTGATAACTCTTATCAACAAGACTGCAGTACTCAGTAATCGACTTGGTGACATTCTCAAGGGAATGCTTACTCTGAAACAGAGGGTAGATTATATCTTGACAATATACGTTCACAACCCTATGAACATGACATACCCAAGATACCCAAGTGTTGATCTTCTGTAGACCTCACTGATTGGTAAGTCAAAGCAGTCATATTCACAATCTGTGTTCATAACCGTCTCAAGATTGAGAACATGTACCTTATACAAGTTATGAGTTCCTATTGACTGTTTGATAGTCTTGAGTGTCAATAAGAAAACTCAGGTCCGTCAATGCACTCTAAGCACTAGCATATTAACTGAGAGTCGCACTCTAGTGATTGAGATTCATCACTCCATCCAATGGTAGTCAATCATGCTACAGTGTAAACCTGATAAGATATCCACTCTCATCATCCACTGTGATAAGTTCTAAGTATCAAAGAATAGTAATTCGTATCTCACTTGTATGTATCTCATACATACACAAATTACCTACTATGACACTTAAGGATTAACAATCATCTCATGAAAGAAACATACATAATGAAATGTAAAGCTGATATCCATATATTAAAATGTCAATGTCTCATACATAAAGTAATGGTTTTAGGGCACAAACCCAATAGTAGAGACATCAAAAATTGAACCAGACGTTGTACGTTCCTCCCTACTAGCGATATATGGTGCAAACGCCCGTAATTTGGGCGACTCCATGAGAGCTAACTGGTCCCAAAGATCTGTCATTATAGAATAGAACTCCTGAATACTCAAATTTTTTTTCAAGGGCACGAATATCACACTCTAATTGGTACCTTTTCGCAAAATTGGACTGTTTAAACAATGTAGCCAGGTGATCCCAAACCTCCTTTGCATATTCAAACTTTGCTCATTGTATACCTATCGAGGGATCAATGGAGTTGTTGATCCAAGTAATGATTTTCGAATTATTTGTGTCCCAAACATCTAGTAATTCTGCAAATTTATTAGCCTGTTCATTCGTAGGTTGACTAAAATCCCCATTAATAGAACCCCACATTTTCTTCCCCTTCAGAAAATTTTTCATCACATAATTCCAATATGCAAAATTCTTTCCATCGAGTTTAACACTGATCGCCTTAAGCGAATCATCACGTTCAGCAGCCATTACGAAAACGAAGCAATTAAATAACACAAAACAAACAAACCAAAATCAAAGACAGATCCAAAAATGAACGCGAATCAGTGCGAGATCCAAATACAAATTCGAATCAGCGAGAAATCCAAGAATGAACCAGAATCATCCGAAAAAAAAAACAAAGGGAAAAGAGGACTAGAGTTTCTCATAACATAAAAGCTGAATGAATGAATACAATAGAAAAGAAGAGACAATAATAGTATATCTAGGTATACAGTATTACCCTAATATAAAAGAAAAGACTAAACTACTCTAAAGCTAATAAAACTAATTCTAATACATACCACCTTTACTTTTTTCTCATTTTCCCCTCAACCACCACCCTCAAACCCTCAATGTGGAGACCTACGTCCAGATAGCTTTTTGACCTCATTAACAAGTCCTTTGGGTCCTTAAAACAACATACACCTCTAAAATAGGGAAAAAAATTAATTACGTATGAAAAAGTAAAGGCAAGCTTAAATGTACACGAGCCAAGAAGTCTGATGCTCATAAAAATCACATCTCTGCTTCTAATCACCTTTTTATTTTCTGGATCCCACAACCTATATCAAAACTCTGCATCTCTATAACTAACAAAAATTCATGGAGCAGCTTTATTATCAAGTTTAGATATATGCTCCTTAGCAATATGTGCAAATGCCTTGCACCCAAACACTCTCATATAAGAGTAAGAAATATCACGACTAGTCCATACCTTCTTAGGAATCTCAAAATCTAAAGGAGCTGAAGGAGACCTGTTAATCATGTAACAAGTTGTGCAAACTTCTTCACCCCAGCATGACTTAGGCAACTTAGCCATTTGTAGCATGCATCTAAGTCTCTCTACAATAGTGCGGTTCATCCACTCGGCCACACCATTGTGCTATGGGGTATGTGGAACTATCCTCTCATGCTGTATAGCTTTACCTCTACAATATGCTTCAAACTCTTTTGTGTGTACTCTCTCCTGTTATCAATACGAAGGCACTTTAAAGGTTTTCCTATTTATGTTTTGGGGGTTCAAAACCTATCCAGAAATGGAAGGGGACGTTGATGACTGAAAGTATATTTCGAGTTTTATGTTTACTTTTGTAGGGGGAGCTGTCTCTTGGCAGTCCAAGCTACAAAAATGTGTTGCCTTGTCTATAATTGAAGATGAGAAGATTGGAAACTGGAATGCCTCTAGCACATAAGTGAATCGCACAAGCAGGCCGCGCGAGCGAACACTGGATTTTTGGGCAGGTGACAGCTTTCCTAAGTGATTACTTTATGGTTCAAAAAAGACTCGAAATAGAAGCACGCATAAACTTGAAAAGTAGTTTCCAATAGGATGTATGTTTAACCATACAATAAAGGCTAAATTACATACTAGTACCATGTAGTTTGGGCGAAATTTCACTTTGGACTCCTTAGTTTCAATTGTAACACTTTGGTCTTTATGGTTTTGAATTGGTTTCAATGTAGGCCCTATCTCTAACTCCATTATTGCAACTTGACGAAAAACTCACATTTTGGTACCCTATAGTTTGAGTGAAGTTTCACTTTAGGTCTTGGAGTTTAGGCAAAGTTTCACTTTGGGCCCTAGAGTTTCGGAGAAGTTTCCCTTTGGGCCCTAAAATTTTCAAGGCACATGACAAATTGGCTGAATTATCACACTAATTTTTGCGTCATTTGTCGCTATTAGGGGTGGGCAAAGTATTGATCGGTTCAGTTTTGGCACAAACCGTCGCCCGAACCGAAGGAATCGGTTTTATTAGTTCAAGAACCGACAACCGACCGTGAGTGTGGGTTTTCATCTCGGTCGGGTTGGGTTCGGTTTACTATCGGTCACGGTCAGTTGTGGTCGGTTGTACATAGAACAAAATTTTCAAAACATAACGGAGTTAGAGGTGAAGAGTGAAGTCTATTTGGACTGTAATTTTTTTTTGTTTAAAAATAATAAAAAAAAAATAAAAAGAAGAAAGTAAATCAGAAATCAAATCCTATGGTTAGGGTTTCGAATTGGACAAAATAAGAATCACAATCAAAAATAAAAAAAAATATCACAATACCAAAAAAGAATAAAAATCAAGAATCAAGAAACAAAATTTAGACATAATTACATATAATATATTAATATGTACAGATATATAGAGAGAGACCATACTGTAATGGGAAGGGTTGTAATGAGGGCCATGTACCCCTTGAGACTGTTGAGTTTTGAGTCTCTTGAACTGAGGATAAGGGGGTTTTCTGGGGGTTTGTTCAGTGTTGGGCTGTGACTGAGTGTCTGTGAAGCCAAGCCGTGAGAAAGAGAGAGTGAGGAGGATTTGGGTTTCATTGTAAGTGTTTTAAACTTGAGAGAGAGAGAGAGAGAGAGAGGGAGAGAGAGAGAGAGAGAGAGAGAGAGAGAGAGAGAGAGAGAGAGAAAGGGGTTTGGAGAATGGAGGGGAAGAGAGAGAGATTCAGGGAAAGTTTTGTTTCTCGAAAAGTGCAAAGGTCATTTTGGGTTTCGAACTTTCTCAAAGAATACAATTTCCAGCATTAGCTTTTTGCCTAGGTTACTGTGTTTTCTTTTTTGTCAAAGCCTAGGTTATTGTGCACACTGCTCCACTATGTATAATACTATGTATTTATATATAACACATATATATTGGTCAGTAGGTTCAGTTTAAAGCAGTTCTACGCCTACACAAACCATGAACTGACCGCTCAACTGATCTAAACACAAATCTTAAACCACAATCGACAGCCAACCGAAGTATAACTGACCTTTTTGTATTGGTTCGGTTCGGTTTGGTTGAGCGGTTCGGCCGATTTTTTATCACCCCTAATCACTGTCCTGAACAGTGACAAATTTTGTCATGATTTTGAACCGTGACAAGTACAATTGTCATTGTTTTAAACAGTAACAAAATTTGTCATGGTTATGGACAATGACAAAAAGTAATGTTGTCATAGTTTATGACAGTGACAAACCTTTTTTTAGGACAATAGTGACAAACCAAAAATTCTTCCAATTTTTTTCCCCAAAATTTTGTTTCCCTCTCTTTCTTTTATACCTAGCCCTAGGTCAAAGAGGAGGAGAGGAAGAGAAAGAGAAAGAGACGGAAAGGAATAGAAGTGAGACGAGCACTCCATCCATCGCTGCCGTCCTCCACTACTCCACCGTCACCGTCACCGTCCACCACCACTCCTACATTAGCCTCCAAATCTATCCCCCATCTCTTAAAATCTTCAGCACCACCTCTCTCTCTCTCTCTCTCTCTCTCTCTCTCTCATATCTGTCTATGTTCTCATCTCAAATCTCTAATATAATTCCTCTTCTCTCATGATCCGTGTCAGTACTAGTGCGTTCTTGCCCCTGCGGCATCGATCACGGTCACTATGATTCGAAAGTCATCGGAATTGATCTCAACCATGGCACGACGTCGAGTACCTCCCGAAGCACATTGGGCTTCTCATAGATCTTGCACGGTTTCATATCAACTCGAATAGGTTTTAAGGTGGTGATCTAGTTCACAATTTTTGCAAAGCGGTGAGGGTTTTATTTTTCCAATTTATATTATGTTTTATTATTTTTTTCCTTTTTCAATTTTTGTTTTGGGTTTGTGTTGGCATTGAGGCTGTGGTTTTGTAGCGGTGTTGTGGATGGTATAGGGCAACGATAGTGGCTGTGAGATAACTAGCCAAGAGGTTGCAGTTGTGGGGTTGTTTGGCCCTTTGAATTTGCTGTTGTTGCGGGTCTCTTTTAATGTGTCTGCCTTGCGGCTCAATGGAATGTGGGTCTCTTTTTAATGCTAAAAAAATATTTGATAGAATGTCTCAGAGAACTATGTTCACACAAACTCCGAACATATTAAGGGAATAAAAATTGGAAATGAAGAAGAAAAGAAAACCTATTGTTTGTCATACAATTGAGTATGTTAATTTGAAGAGGTTATGGAGCTTGAGAAACATTGTGTATTCAGGGTTATCACATAGCCCTAAATCTTCTTCTTTACAACCATTCTCTCAATATCAGTCAATGATTTTGCTAAAATGGCCACTGGCTCCAAGCTTATATATCCTCTGAGGTCATCACCAAGGTGATATTTTTGTGCTAATTGTACATGTGGTTAAAGGTATGTATCTAAAGATGAATGTGTCTGAATTTTGTTCAAATATCTAAAACACATGTGGTTAGAGCTTTAACAAATATTTTTTTGTTGAATAGCTATTATTTTCATTTATTGTTGTTAAATTCCATATTTAGATAACAAAATGCTGCACAAAAGTTTAGGAGTATTCGAAATGTGGGTTAAATCATGCCTAAAATTGTGGACATCCATTAATTAGAGGTTATCTACGTGAAAGAGGTTAAATTTTGATTTTGAAATTCTTGTAGTGAGAGTTTTATGCTGTCAATAATAGTGGACATTTCAAACATTTTGATTTTGATAGATTTCAAGTGTTCTTGGTTTATCCGGTATTGTGTTGAATCCATTTTGTCAAGTGCGAAGTTTACCTTCATTTTCTTATGAAGTTTGTGAGAAATTTGTGTTGTAGATATTTGTGTGAGAAATTAGTAGTAGTGGATATTTTAAACATTTTGATTTGTTTGATTTCTTGTGTTTTTGGTTTATCTAATGTTGTGTTGAATTAACTTCGTCATGTGGGATGTTTTCCTATGTTTCTAAGAAGTTTTGTGAGAAAATTGTGCCGTAGATATTTGTGCTAGAAATTTGTTGTATGGTTGTCCGAGAAGTTGCGTGAGAAATTTGCACAATAAGTGAGCAATTAGGAAGATAATTGACAAAACATATGAGAAAATTTTATGTTTTATAATTTCCAGAACATGTGAGAAACATTTATGTTTTATTTAGGTGATAAATTACCAATTGTGAAAATTAGTGAAAAATTTTGCGTATATAATAACTGAGAAACTAGGAAATATGTGAGAAAAATCTCTGTTTTAGTGGAAGTTAGTAAGAAATTTCCTACTATGGTCTAAATATGTGAGAAAAATCTCTGTTTTAGACGAATTAGGGAGAAAATTTCCATAGTGGTCCAAACATGTGAGGAAACACTCTAGTTTAGTGAGAACTAGTGTGAAATTTCATTGGACCAAAAATGTGCCATAGGTTTTTCTTGTGAGATACATGATAGTTAATACAAGAGTGTGGAGTTGTAAAGTAGTTTTTTTTAGTTGAGCAACAAAGGAATTATATTCATTAACCACATTAAGGACACATATTACACCTTATAAAGCAGACCCAATTCAGTCAGAAAACTCAAAACCTCCCAAGATATACACCTCCTAACCACTATGCTTTAGAGACCCAAGTAGCCACTAACTAATATCAAAATTTGGACCAAAACCCACCCCAGTCCCTTACAAGAAAAAACAAAAGAAAAACACATAGCAGCAAATGATAAGCTCCTAAAACATTTGCTAAGCAAGCTCCTAAATCATAGAACTGCAGAAGGTCGCTTCGACATCATCAATGAGCAAACCCACTGCCACAATCAGTCTGGTAATTCTTCGAGCCCCAAAAATCATAGCAGGCAACAACTAGTTACTAACATTACCTCTTGGGGGAGATGACAACAGCTAATAGACAGAGAACTCGAACATGGAACTGAGCAACAGGAATATATATGATGAAAAACAGCAAAGTTTCGGAGTTGAAACATACTCCAATTTAAGAGTTTAAAGTACAAAGCATTCCAAAATGATAACCAGTAGCATCAATAGCAAATCCACGGTAGTCATATGTATGCCATGTATCATCCAAATCATAGATAATTTTTACCAGCTACTATATTAGGAATTCGACATCCATTAGGAGAGATATGACTTTTCAAGGATTGGATAAATGCAGAACTCCTTTCAAAGCCCAAGCATTCATGGCTAAAGTGAAAAGTGGTAAAAATAACAAACAACCACATAAACAGAATTTACCATGCACACACACCTAGTCGAGTCACACCAAAAAAACTCACACCCCGAAAAAAAATAGCACCAAGAGAAAAGATTGGAGGGAAATCACCCAATTTAGAAAAAGCTCATACCAATATTGCGCATACACTCGAAAAGAAACTCGACTTAAAAATCAATCCAGAAGATTAAAACCCTACACACATACCCATACACACACACACACACATACACACACACACACACACACACACACACTCCCAAACCCAAACCCAAACCCCCCCATAAACCTGCCTTTTTGACAGCCTATCCATTGCCTTTATATTCTAAATAACAATATTCAACATGAATTTCTCAGTAAAGGAAAATTTTCACCACTCAAATCTTTATCGACGGAGGAATTTGCTAAATTTTTTAGAAACCCTAACGATTTGTTACTGGTATCGATTTCGAGCATTAAGGAGAGAAGTCATCATAAAATCAATTGCTAAAACATCTACAAACTACATTACATAGGAAGCACACCATTTTTCATACCTTTTCTACCCATTGTTGAATCTTCTGGTATGAAAACCTAAGTTTGTATCGAACAGAGACACACTCTTACTTTGATCGCGAAACATTTGCAAATTATGAATGACAAATTCGAACATAAAGAATTATGTGTTGGAAGAGTTTAAGATTTGGACATTTAATCCAAATAATCTATGGTGAGATTTTGTATTAAAATCCTTGCTTTCTCATTGATATCGAGGCTATTGAATGACATCTAATGATGATATTAAAAAAATGTTAGGATGTTGTAGGTGCATGGTAATCGCACGAAGAATAGAACTAAGGGTACTATTGTAATTTTATAGGATGAGGGACTAATTATTGAGTTACACTAATTGATAGGACCTATTTATATAAATGGTGGATATGATGGAGTATATACTAAAAAAATTGGTCATTTGTAGTTCTATTACAATCAAATTTGTTATGCCATTACTTCCACAATATTAATTAATTGTTAGTTGGTCCATTGAGTCCCAATAATCAAAGGAATTGTGGTATGCTTCCCATACTTAATATATATAGCAGTAGGACTACCTAAAATAACTTTCAATAAAAATTTAATAGTCCCATTATATTTAAATGTGATTCCAATATTAGAGGAGAATTTGGAATAAATTTTTTTGAAAACCATAGTATTGCTCTTACGAAATACCTTTATTGACCAGCTTCAGCAAGTTCAGTAGCCCATGGAATGGTATGCGTACCAAGGAAAATGTCTCACCATTGAATACCTCACTTGGCATAACCGTTCATGACATAAATGAATTGAATCCCAAGTTCTGTGGAGGAGCCTTCTTACAGCCCGTTTAGTTCTTTGTCAATTTACCATAATATTATTGCCTCTACAAAAATCAAATAAAAAAAAGGGATCAAATTTGGCTTTAAGATTGTAAGAACCAATGTTATATCCATATGAAAAGGATCTTGATTTAAGGACATATGTACATGTGCAACCAAACCAAACCAAACCAAGCCTTGTGTCCCAATCAATTGGGGTCGGCTGTATGAATCCTTTTTCTCCATTCTGCACAATCAAGAGCTATATGCTCATTTAAATTAAATATATATATATATTCATATCTTGTTGCACTACATATTCCCAAGTCAGTCTAGGTCTGCCTCTCCCTCTAACCATTCCAAGCACTACGATCTTATCACTCTTTCGTACAGGTGCATCTACAGGTCTTCGTTGCACATGGCCGAACCATCTAAGTCTATTCTCCCTCAACTTATCCTCAATATGTGTTACTCCTACAGTCTCTCGGATGTACTCATTTCTAATTCTATCTTTCCTAGTCTTACCACACATCCATCTTAGCATCCTCATCTCCGCTACACTCACTTTGCTAATGTGTTGTTTCTTAGTTGCCCAACACTCTGTCCCGTAGAGCATAGCTGGCCTAATAGCTTCCCTATAAAATTTTCCTTTCAATTTTGCTGGTATTCTCCGATCACATAATACTCCAGAAGAACTCCTCCACATACGCCAGCCCACTTTAATTCTATGGGTCACGTCATCACCAATCTCTCCGTCTCTACTGATCATTGAACCTAGATAGCGAAAGTGTTCCCTCTTTGGGATCTCCTGATCTTCGATCTTCACTGCTTCGTTGTCTCTACTTCCACTGTTGCTAAAAGTACATTCCATGTATTCTGTTTTCTTCCTACTTATCTTTAGCCCCCCTTAGTCTCAAGTCCTTCTCTCCAAGCTTCTAGTTTAGTGTTGAGTCCCCTTTTAGTCTCATCAACCAAGACAATATCATCTGCGAACAACATACACCATGGGACCTCATCTTGAATGTGTCTAGTCAATTCATCCATAATTAGGGCGAACAAATAAGGGCTCAAGGCCGACCCCTGGTGCAGGCCTATGGTAATTGGGATTTCGCTTGTTTCTCCGGCTGGTGATCTAATTGTAGTAACCACTTCATCATACATATCCTTCACCACGTCAATATAACCCTTGGTCACTCCTTTCTTCTCTAGCACCCACCAAATTAAATCTCTAGGCACTCTATCATAAGCTTTCTCTAAATCAATAAAAACCTTATGTAGATCTTTTTTCTTCTATCTATACTTTTCCGTTAGTCTTCTAAGTAAATAAATTGCTTCCATAGTTGATCTCCCAGGCATAAATCCAAACTGATTTTCTGACACTGATGTGGCGCCTCTTAAGCGATTCTCCATCACTCTCTCCCATAGCTTCATAGTATGGCTCATCAACTTAATACCTCTATAGTTGTTGCATTGTTGTACATCTCCTTTAGTCTTATATATAGGCACTAGGATGCTCTTTCTCTACTCATCAAGCATTTTTCTAGTCATTAAAATCTTATTATAAACTTTTGTAATCCAAGATGCCCCCACATCTCCCAAGCATTTTCAAACCTCAATGGGGATCCCATCTGGTCCTAAGACCTTGTTGGGTTTCATCTTCTTCAAAGCAAATTCTACCTCAAACTTTCTTATTCTCCGATAGAATCTGTATTCTCTAGTTTCATTGTAACTTCTATTTTCTTCTTCCATTGTGTTATCCATATGTTTTTCATTTAGCAACTTCTCAAAATAGCTCTTCCACCTTTCATTAATCTCTTTGTCGTTCACTAATACCCTAGAATCATCGCTTTTCATACACTTAACCTGATTAATGTCTCTTGTTTTCCTTTTTCTTGACTTAGCAAGCTTATAAATACATTTTTCTCCCTCTCTAGTGTCTAGTTTGGTGTAGAAGGCGTCATAGGCTTCCATTTTAGCAACTCTAACTGTCCTTTTAACCTCCTTATTTGCACATTTATAGCTTTTGAAGTGTTCCTCACTTCTATCATTTTGCCACTTCTTAAAGCAATCCTTTTTGTTTTTTACTGCAGCTTGTACCTCTTCATTCCACAACCAAGTATCTTTAGAAGCTAACCCTCTTCCCTTCGACTCTCCGAGGACCTACTTCGATATTCTCGTGATGCACCTTGCCATTCTATCCCACATAGTATTGCTTCCATCTTCCAAATTCCAAGGTGCTTCTGTATACATTCTCTCTTACAATATTGCTAGTTTCTCGCCTTTAAGGTTCCACCACCTAGTTCGCGGGTTTATAGGGTATTTTCTAATACGACATTGTCCTTTTATATGGATATCTAAAATAGTAAGTCTATGTTGAGATGTTAAACTCTCCTGGGATGACCTTACAGTCTTTACATGTTAAGCGGTCTGCCTTTCTCACAAGGAACAAATCGATCTGGCTTCTATTAGATCCACTCTTAAAGGTTATCAAGTGCTCTTCCCTCTTTTTGAAAAAGGTGTTTGCTACTACAAGATCATATGCTACTGCGAAATCTAAAATACTCACCCCTGCCTCATTCTGATCTCCAAAACCATACCCCCCATGCACCCTCTCATATCCAGTTCTATCTTTGCCTAAATGGCCATTAAAATCTCCACCTACAATTATCTTTTCTCCTCCCGGTATTTCTTGCATTAAAGCGTCCAACTCATCCCAGAATTGTCTTTTAGTGTGATCATCCAATCCTACTTGGGGCGCCTTAATCACATTAATTATATCCACTCCAACTACCAGCTTGATAAGCAATATTCTATCTCCTTTCCTTGACTGTCGCAACTTTATCCTTGAGGTTCTTGTCAACCACGATTCCGACACCATTTGTATGTCTATATTTCCCTGTATAGAATATCTTATACCCGGTCTTTTCTACCTCCATAGCTTTCTCTCCAACCCACTTTGTTTCTTGTAAACATACTGCATTAACCTTCATTCTAATCATAGTGTCTACTAGTTCCATAGCTTTACCTGTTAAGGTTCCTATATTCCAAGTTGCTAACCTAAGCCTATAGTTCTGGACTACCTTCTTTACCCGCAGTGGCACTACACCAAAAGAGCACATTACTAACGTTAATTTACCGTTAGTAAAATTATTCCTAACGGTAATTTACCGTTAGAAATAGAGTGTGGCTAATAATTCTAACGGAATTTCTAACGGTAATTTAACGGAAAATTATTTTTACTAACGGTAAATTACCGTTAGTAATATGTTTACTAACGGTAATTTACCGTTAATAATTTATTATTCCTAACGGAAATATTCCGTTAGTAATATTTATTCTAACGGTTTATTTTCTAACAGTTTTGTATACAAAATACTAACGGAATTTCGTAACGGATATTTACCGTTAGTAATTTCATTACTAACGGTTTGTAATATGACAGTTTCTAACACTTTTGAGACAATTACTAATGGATATAAACCATTAGTAATTTTATTACTAACTTTTAGTTTTCTAACACGTGTAACAATACTAACGGAAATTATCCGTTAGTAATTATTTTAAATATGAAAAACACAAATACTAAAATATGCTCCCCAATTTTATTTGCACCTAATTTACATCATGACCACATCGCATTTACTATAAACATATAACAAGCTCAAATTCAAACCATAATAAAAACAAGCTCAATCTATATTAAAAAAAATTGTAATACAAAAAGCAAGAAAATTACTTCAAGTTATTAGTACAAGTGATAGAGATCATTCAATCTAGTTGGTTAAAATGTATTTTACAAAAAAAAAAAAAAAAAGTATATCATCCAATTGTCTCTGTGTTGCTCCTTTAATAACGGGAATAGCCCTGACGCTTCATCTCATGCAACAGAGTTGCAACACAGCGGGCTCCTGTAAAGACAGAGCAATATAGTCAAAATAGGCTCTTTATCATTTTCCAAAACATATTCATGTGCAGCTAAATAAATGAATTTTGGAACTCATGAAAACTTAAAAGTGATCCAAATTGGATGCTAATAGATTCAGGTATGCAACAACTCTTTTGGAAGCAACTTAAAATGGATTGATATCTAAATCAAGCAAGTATGTCTGTCATCCAACTTTTTGTAGAAGACCTGCATGACTTCTTACATAAACTTAGTAATGTTGTTCTTCTGCATGACTAAACACGCTATCTCATTCCTGATATTTTCTTGTAACATCTGCTAGAATGTATTAAAGCAAAATCTCAGACTCCTCTTTCCATTTGGCAGTTAATTTCCTCAACAGAAATGACAATAAGTTGGGTCATTCTTTACATATGTGCTCCATTAAAGCAAATACCAACTATTTGACCCCAAACACACTAATAGTGGTAGTGCCTAGGTATCCTTGTTTAGTAGTAAGCTATATCATTTCCGGACTAAATTATCAAGAGTATGCTTCCGGTCCGCCAACAACGGTAGCGCACAGAATCTCAATGAGTACATAAACATAGCCAAAAAAGGAAGAACAAAAAACACCTATACATCAATAGCTGATTTCGTAATTCTTCCACCTCCAACATATTCCTAAAAACCATGTGTTATCCTCTACATATGAATTTCAAACATTGTGCACCTCATAAAACATCCAAAATTAACAACTTTTAACAGTGTCTTCCATCTAAAAGCCTTGTGCATGTTCCTCTATAAAATTTCCTCTCAAGTCCTCAAAAATTGTGCCAAATTTCTTTAGGGGCAAATAAAAATTAAGAAGACCTATTGGCCTAAGATACTAACATAGGTGTGTGGAACATATCAAAAGAGTTGAGCTTCAAGCTTCAATAGTTCAGCTACTAATTAACTAGCTTGCGAATTACAGATGTAGCCAATGCAAGTTCAAGTGTATGTGAATACTTGTTGCACCCAAAGGATGTCCAATGGCCATAGCACCTCCATTGATATTAATCATTTCTGGATCAAGATCCAGCTTCTTCTAGCAATATACAAATTAGGAAGCAAATACATGTCGGAGAGGGAACAATATTGGGGTAGTTGCACAGTTCAGGGTCATTATAACATCATAATGCTGGCAAAGAAAATGAAAGAGAACTTGAGCATCTAAACATTACCTCATTGATCTGAAAAAAGGTCGATATCATCAACTTCAAGACAAGCAGCTTTGACTGCAGCTGAAATTGCAATGGCTGGGCCCACACCCATGATAGCAGGATCTACAGCAACAGCGGCGAAGGTCCTGCAAGCGCAACACCGCGTAGTTTTCTCAAAATCTTGACAAGTAGACTGACTTTCTTCGCTTCAATTAAAGGGATTCACCCATCTAAACAAATGGTAACCATCAGACACTAGGATCCTACTTGAAACATCAGGAGATAATCCAATGACTTGTGCTCAATTAGCATTTATTTATTTTTTATTTTGGTGTCCAAAGATTCCACATGCTCCTAGGTTTTACTTCTATAGAGGAATTTGTGAATAAAAGAGGAATACATGAGGTGGCACATGACAAAGGTAAAGACTATCTTTTTTCTTCTTGTTCAATGTTCACTACTTTTACAAAATGGTTTTTGTTTGTCCAGCTTTGCCTCTAATGATCTTACCTTTTATTTCAATACCATAACCCAAAGAGGGTATATAGGGCGTATCTAAAGCCTATAAAGCCATGGATAATAACATTGGAAATAGGAAGAACTCGATTGAGCAAGATAAGGGAGAACTGGGTTGTCATGGAGAATCTTACCTTTTCTTGTGATTTTGTGTCAGAAGTTGAGCAAGATAAGGGAGAACTCGGTTGTCAATTACAAACTGCAACACATCAAACATGTTAGCTTTTCATATCAGAGGGGAAGTACTTACAACTTTTTGATTTTATATGCACACACCAAACTTTCTATTTTCCAATCTTCCTCGTATACCGTATCATTTTGCCAAGTTTGCTCTTTGAAATTTCCTCCTAATCTCTATCATAATTCTGAATCAACTTGATCTAAACATCTCATCCTTATGTCCATTTTATATCAATATGAACTTGTAGCAGGCTTTTTGACTAAAGTTGTACAAAATGGGAGCTTAAAAGACAATTCTTTAGTGTAAAATGTATATCCATTTTCTTTTTCCATTTTGCTTTCCTAGTTGTTATATACAAATGCATCCTCTTCTAATCTCTTTTGTTCCGATTCTAGCTTGTATATCTGCATATAAAAATAATTAGTTTCCAGGTCTACAAGATTGTAATCCTACTCGTTAAAACAGGCTGAAGCTTAGGGGCTGTTTGGTAAGGTAAGTGAACCAGTTCCATATATCAAGTGTTTGGCCCATATAACACCACGTCGAGCATGAAACGATAGCCTGATAAGTCCGTGATTTCTAGGAAAATAATGTAATTTTGATAGATTCCCTTCCGAAACAAGAAGCTAAACGAGAAAGGAAAAATATGTGAGAACGAATACTTACTCCAGCATCAGTAGCAATTGGCTTCCCAAGACGGCTCAATTCTGTTTCTAGTTCGATAATTGTTTTGCTAATAAGAGACTGAAGGCCTGGTATTCGAGACTTGATGACAGATTCCAAGTACTGAAAAATTATAACCAACAAATATGTATCAAATACCAGCAAGAGCACTTGGTACTAAACGAATACCAAGAACTCCTTTCAAGAATTTAATAGGCCTATTGATGAGTGAACTACGGACCCATATTTGAACATGTAACTAAGTTGGTGCAGACATCCCCGCTAAATAATGAAAAACACAAGACAATGAAGGCCCAAACATAAAGACCATTCCTCATTCCCCGCACTACAATGAAACAACACCTTTACCAAACAAATGAAACATGGTAAGGAGTAGAACAAACTGTAAGCCAGAAAATGACAAACATGTAAAAATCAGTGACTGATTACCAAGCAGTGGTTGTTCTATTTTACATAATCTTTCTGCCCTTAAAATTTTAGAACCTTTACCCAAACCGTTTGGGAGATATGGCCTAAAAACAGTAGCTAAAATAAACTCAAAAACAGTTATTTTGGCAGCTTACAGTAGCTGTAGTATTTTGGCCATAATTTTTCACTCAAAATTCCAAATCATTCAAATCTTAATGTTCTGGAAAGAAGACATCTAGACCTACAACTTTGTAATTTTGAGAGTTTGATCATTCATTCATCTTGTGGAACAAAAACAGATTGAAAGTACAAAACTCAGAATAAAAAGTAGCAGTTTTTCAGACTGACAGTGTGTTAGTAAAATGGACTTTTCTCCTCACTTGGAACTTCAAATCATGCCCCGTTTGCGGCTGTGGAAAGATAACTCACAGAGCTACAATATTGTAGTTCTTAGGAAAACCTTAAACTGACTTTATCTAGGGTAAATATGACCAGAAAGTCAGACCAAATCTGTGTGCATTGCGCGTGGACGTGTTCAGCCGTGCGTGTGTACATTGCACGCGTGCTGTGCTGTGTTGTGATGTGTTGCTGTGCACGTGGACTGCTGTGTACGAGTGCTATGCTATGCGGTTGTGCACGTGGGTCACTGTGCTGTGCACGTGTGCTGATGCTGTGCACATGTTCTGTGTGCTGTGCACGTTGGCTGCAGTGCACGTGTGCTGTGTGCTGTGCACGTGTGTGCATTCCATGAAGACAATCTGCGATGTGCACGTTCCATGAAGACAGTCTGCTGATAAACAAGAAGCAAAAGAAACCAATCATAACAATATTGATTACCAACACCAACCCAACGAGTTGCTCATGAACCTCCGAACAAACCTGAGAGTCAATACCGAGGACTTGGACAGTAAAGAAAAGGTTTCTCCGTTCACTTTTCCTTCAACATCATTGAAAAGAGAAAACCCAAATTTCCCAATTTCAACACTTGCAGGTGACACTTTTTGGGGAGCTTTACTCAGTCGATCATATCTCCGGCCATGCCCGAATCAAACTACTTCACTAAGATACTTTCAGCAAACACTTCAGCCACCAACTCTCCGATCGTGGACTTGGATTTCTCAATTGAACCTGTCAATCTTGATCCAGATTTCCCATATGATATTCTGGGGTTCTTCAATTAAAATCCGCTTCAAACAAATTTGAAACAATAAGGAATTTCATTTGGGTTGCATTCTGTAACTTAGCTTGTATAAAGTAGTGTAATTGCCAGGAAATATTATAAACAAATTCTGCAGTCTTCTTTTAGATTGCAGATGTTAATATTTGCTATCCATTAAAACTTCTAGAACATAGTTCAGCATTCATCAATTTGGTATTAATGATGTCCTGATATAAAATTGCCCAACGTCGAAGTCAAAGTTGGGAGGGATCGAACACTAAGACTTCATACATTCACTAGCAAAACAAAATAAACTCGGGCATAGGAAAATAACAAACATATATAGCTGTTGAACATCTGCGAAACAAAAACAAGCACGGATCAGAATCAATAGATACATATTATAATCAAATCTAATTCACATGAATTATGCTTCTGGAATAAAACAATTTACATTTCCATAATGATGGATAGGAGTCTTGCCATAGTACAATGGAAATAGTACAAACATATCATGTTGACCTCGTGTAGCAAAATTCCATCGTCATCACAGTGAAAGAAGGATAGAGGAACAATCAAAGTAAGTGCAGATGAGAATAATGTGAATAGTATAATAATCAGGGTTCCCACAGTTCTTTTCACTTTAATTTCATCTAAGATACTCCAATTCATCATCAACGTAGATTCCAAAAATTGGAATGCTAGCTTTTTGATGTCGTATTAATTTATGAGTAGTGTATGGTTCCCAAATTTGTAATTCAATTTGGTTATCAACACATTTGGCAGTGGGACCACCAACACGACTTCCAATGAAATCAGGTGGTGCCACACTTATTTAGTGTAGTCCCACTACCACAAATGTTGAGATTGGAAATTGGGGTACATATTTGGAAACCATAGCATTATTGTTAACTTTTTGTTCTTCCTTCTTCTTTCTTCAAAAGAAATAGACTCAAGAAGGAAGAAATAGATAACTGGATAATTATCTCAATGGAAAATTGGAAACTAAAATTGGTTGGTAGGTATGATAAAGTGTTGATGACTTTCAATAGACTATATTCTTTTTTGTCCTTCTCAAGGAAGACTAGAAATAAACAAATTTGGGTACAAAATGACATGCATTAAGAAAATGTCATCTTTATAATTTTCTTAGATCTCGGATTCAGGTGCCAAAACCAGTGATGTCACAGTAGCAAAAGAGAGAGCTGGTGGAGTGTTCAAAAAGACATGGAACTAAAGAATTGTAGTTACTAGGAAATCTCACAATTAATGCTTCATCAAAATTTCAATGGTAACAAATAATAACTATTCTTTATTATGTTCAAGCAGATGGAAACAATATGAGATCACTTCATTTATTGCACAACTAACACTAATGACATGAAACTAGTGGAATATTATATATTCATATCCAATATTCATTTGCCAGTTAAAAATTCAAATCATTTCTATCCAAAGGCAGAAAATAATTTATATCGCGAGTTATAAAATCATACCATCACCGCAAAATTGGGTGTAGTGGTGTACACTTGGACCACCTAAAAAATCAATATTTTTACTTACCAATTTCTAGGAAGAAAAATTGGGTGTGGTAGTTGGGACACACTCGGAGCATGTAAGTGTGCTACTATAAATCCACAAGTAAAAGTGAAAATATAACCCAAAAATCCACATAAGAATCAATAGAGAAAAACATTAGATGTACTGACAAAAGCTAGAAGCAACCAAGTAAAAGAAGAGATAGCAAAAGCGAACCTCTTTGATGACCACCACACTTGATGAATTAGGAATTAAAGTGGAAAAGGAACATAAGTTCAGATGAACAGACAATTGATCGAATTGCCCATACAACCATTGACACACCTAGATAACTGAAATTGAAAGAAAGAAAATAAAAATCAAGGTACAAAAGAAGCAAACCGTAGTTAAATCTTGGATATTACTAGCAAATTGAAACTCTGAGAAAGAAGCAAATAAGAAAGAAAAAAAATAGCAACGTCAATTGGGAACGTCAAATAGGGCTTGTATATGTGTCTTGTACCAGATCTGATGTGTATGTGTGTGTGTGTGTTTGTGTGTGAGAGAGAGAGAGAGAGACATAGAGAGAGAGAGAGAGAGAGAGAGAGAGAGAGAGAGAGAGTGTGTGTGTGTGTGTGTGTGTGCACTAACCAGATCTGGCGACTGAGATAGCGGCGACGATGGGCTTCGATGGAGACGGCGACAGTGAAAGGGAGAGGGAGAAAGAGAGAGAAGGAGAGAGAGGGAAAGTGGTTGGTGAGACCCAGAACCAAACGCCAAATATTGATCTACGGAGGAGTGGCGGAGGCGGAGGGGGCTCTGCGGAGATCTCACCCTGTTTGTCTCGCTTCTCCTCCCCATTTTCTCTCTCTTCTCCTCTTCCTCCTGCTCAACTGAAGAGCCAAATATTTTACCCTACATTTGTTCTTTCTTTTTGTTTTTCATTTGTTATTTTCTTTATTATTTGTACTTATTTTACCCTATATTTGTAACGGTAATTTTCCGTTACTAATTTTTTTTACATCCGTTACAAAATTCAAAATATCTCTTGTTAAATATTACTAACGGATTTTGCTCTATTCTAACAGCATTTTACTGTTGGAAATTAGCAACGGTAAATTACCGTTAGAAAACCAAAACCATCTGTGTTACAAAAGTGGCCAAATGGTGTAGTGTGGCCTAGATGAACGCGGGAATCCTTGCTTATTTTACACCGCACCCGGGCGTCGATGCGGCGCCCCTTGCACATTTTTCGAAATACTAGAAGGCAGGCGCAACGCGTCGCTTAAAGGGAACGCCTTAGTATTTACACGAGTATTCATATTTGGATTCATATCATAAGGATCCGATGATTTTTTTTTATGTGCTGGTTGTCGAGCTACCTAATGCACTAACCCTTCTCTTTTATCCGAACTTGAGACCAATACTGTTTTTAAATATATTATACAATTAACTAGTTCACCCATGAACCAATTGCCAAGTTTTTGCTTTCCTAAATAGCCTCAAACTGACGTACTTGACAAATAAATGGCATAACATGACATTACATGCACACTCGACACAATACGTCGTGGGATGTTGATACTACAATATTTTAAGTTGGTTTTAGCAAAAAAAAAAAAACAATATTTTAAGTTGGATTGTTGTATGGTCAGCATAATACGTAATTATGAATTATTTCTTTTGAGCGTTGTATGGATGTTATATGCAGGGCGGAGTTACACGTGTCATCACATCACTCACTAGAACTTGAGTGAAAGAAATATTTTATGCCGAAATAAAGGTAAAATAAGAAAAGTGTCAAATTTGTAAACTTCTGATGATAAATTTTTTTTGTGAACTTCCAAAGTTTAGACAACTCAATCCATTCGCTTTGACAATTCCATTTACGTGTTCAAACTATTAGAAAAATATTTATTCGACAACATAAGCAATGAGACTACTATGCAATGTTTTAAAAAGATGAAAAATGGCGAAGAAGAATAGTAAAAAAGTACTCCTATCATTTAGCTTTTGGAGCATTTCTTGTTTGCTAGAAATATTGGTACTAGTACTAAATTTTATCTTTGTAATTTTTAGCCTTATTATTATTATTAATATTATTATTATTAATTTTTTTTTTTATATTATTTTGTCCAAGCTAGGCATTGCAATTTATAAAATTTGTTATTACGGTAAATTGCATTTTTCTCCCCTAAAGTTTGGTGTTTGACACTTTAGACTCTTAAGTTTCAAATATGACAGTTTGATACCTAAAGTTTGGGATGAGTCACAATTTGGTCTCTCAAAAACTTTTTGTAACGAAAAACTTTACTTAATGACATAATTATTCATCACTAAAAGGATGCTAAAATACCACATCAAAAGCTTTAGGGACTAAAGCATCAAACTATCCAAACTTCAAGAGTGAAAAAATGCAATTTAACCTAGTTTTTAATATGGTATGATATGAAGTCATGGACTGACACAATTCCTATGTGGAATGGTGATTACAAACATACGCGGTCGGAGTTCCCGGAAGTTGCACGCTAAAAATTTCTCAAGACTCAGTCAATAATTAAATCCAAAATTGAAAAGTAAGCACGACTACAAGTCTACGTACAAGGTCTTCCCAACCTCAATTTCTAGTGCCGTGTCAAAACAACAAACGAAAAATTGATAGTTTCACTTCCATCACCTCGCCAACCTCAATTTCTATTGGATCCCACTCCCATCACTGTCACCTCCCCTTTACTTTCTTCTCATTTTTCTCCAAATACTACACTAAAATCCTCGATGTGGGGCTCCCAATGTCCAGATATATAGCTTTCTTGACCTCATTAACGTGTAAATATTAGTTGTTGTAACGGGACACTATTCTACATGATATTTTAAGGCAATAAGGAGTTTTTATCAATACACTTGACCCTCAATTTTCATAGGTTTTTTTTTATCCAAATGAGCAAAAAATCCTTAAATGTAGCAAAAAATTCAAACTTTGTGAAGAGGGATATAATTTTATTTGGTATCTCTGTAATACCCAATATTTACTCCCCATTCACAAGTTCACCCCCCCCCCCCCCCCCCCCCCCCCCCCTACACAGGAATTAAATGTCAAAATTTGCCGCATTGAGAAGAGTTTAAATCTCAAATTTAAACTCACATAGACAGTGAACTTCAAAATTAGCTCCTCAAAGGGATTAAGTATTAAAAATTTGACACACATCAATGGGTTAAAATGACAGCATTATCTCCACACAAATGATTAACCCCATAAACCTCACAAAGGAGGTTTAGTCTTAATTTTTTGGGTCATTTTTATGCATTTCATTAGTTTTGAGTGAAATTATAATAGTTTCAATTTAGTCCAAAATCACAGGAGTTAAGTATCCACTTTTAAAGCACAGCGGTAGAGTAAAATGAGCCTAACTAAAGTGAGGTAAAAGGTATTTAACCCTAATTTTAAATAATACATGAACTCAACACACCTATACAAGTCGAATCTAACTTATCTAGGTCAAGGCTTAATAAAGAGTATTGAACATTACACAGTTTATAGGTGCCAAGCTCAATTATGAATTTTCACCTCGTTGAATACGTTATTTCGTTTTGACCAAAACAATAATTTCATCTCCAACCCCTCATTTCCTTTTAAAGTTCGAACCAAATTTGATTATCCGTAAATCAAAAAACCCTCCAGCCTTTACCTTTAGGCTTGAAAGAAGCACCCTGATTCCCAAAATGTATAGATACAGTAGCTATATCACTTTTGTTTTCCTTTGCATACTCAGCTTGTTCAGCTATAGCACTAAAGCCAGCCCAATTTACGCAGCTCGTATATGTGGAAACACAACTTTTTACAATCCAAACAGCACCTATGAAGCCAATCTCAATACCGTCCTCTCTTATCTCTTGTCCAACGCCACCAATGAAAGCGGGTTTCAACACACCAATGTTGGCCGTGACCCACCAGACATAGCTTACGGCCTCTTTCAATGTCGCGGGGATCTTACCCCGGCCGATTGCCAAGAGTGCGTGGCTAATGCAAGTACAAGCATCCTACAGCGCTGTCCCCGCCGAGACAAGAGCGCTTTTATATGGTACGAGGAGTGCATGTTACGATTCTCCAACCAGTCCTTTTTCGGTACATTCGAGGAAGATCCTGGCGGTATCCTAATGAATACACAGAACATGACCGACCAAGCCCGATTTATGACCTTGTTGGCCGAGCAGATGGACATAGTGGCCAATCGGGCAGCTGTAACAGATCAATCTGGTAGAAAGTTCGCGACAAGTGAGGCAAATTTTACTAGTTTTGAAAAGCTGCATAGCCTAGTACAGTGCATGCCTTATTTAACAGAGAGTGAGTGTACTAGGTGTCTCCGGGATGGTATTGGTCGATTACCCCTTTGTTGCAATGGGGTACGAGGGGCAAGAATATTGAATCCTAGCTGTAATCTCAGGTATGAGATGTATCCCTTCTACACGGTAACAGCCGGGAGTTCCCCTCCTCTTCCTCCACCATCACCAAGTGACGTGGCAAGCCCAAGAGGTAACTTATAAAGCCTCCACTCTCACATCTTAATATCTTATTTTAACAGGAGCAATAGCCTTAATCATTTTTATTCGACTGGAGTTGAGCTAATGTATGTTTGAGTTTGACTATGCATAAAATGTAGGGTTATTAAGAAAAATTGACGGAACACCAATTGATCAGTTTTGTGTGTTTATATGTATATATATATTTGTATCAATTGGGCTCTAAAAAGGGCGCCCTCTCTTTATTAAAGAGACAACCTCTGTTTTAACCATCAAATCGTGTTTTCATTAAGGGCAGTTTTGTCATTTCATAGTTTTTAAATACGATCTGACGGCCAAAACAGAGGCCCTCTCTTTAATAAAGAAATGACACCGTCTTTAGAGAATTTTCGATATTTGTATATATATATATATATATAAGAATCCACAATCTGAAATCGAGTGAAAACCGACCTACCGAAACTAAAAAGTTCGTTTTAAAGCCACTAAAAAACCGACTGTGAACACCCCTAATAAAAGCGAGCTTGAAATCTAGACTTATTTATTAAATGAATAGAGCCCTAGCTGAGCTCAAATATGCTTGAAGCTTGGCTTTTTACTAAATGAAACTGAAATTCAAGCCCCTTAAAATAAGCTAGGCTTACGTCTTCTAAAACGATATAATTGTACAAAAGAGTTTTATATATACTAGCCAATATACAAGACCTTTATCAAGTCTAATTCTGAGTTTTTCATGAGCCTTATTCAAACATGCTCATAAACTCTATTGGAACGAGATCAAGTGTGTTTTGAGCTTGGCTCGTTAATGAAACGAATCTAAAATCTGGACTTCAGATTGGCTTGTTTATTAAATGAGTAAAGCCGAGGAATATGCTTGAGAGGACTAGTTGAGCGGCTCGATTCATGTACAACACTACATATATATTCCCTTTAACCAACAATTTCTAACGTACTGTTACTTTTTTTTTTTTCTCGATCTCAAAAGTACTCCCTCAGTTTATTTTATTACCAATATGACCCTCAAATACGTACAAAAAATGTGTTTCTTTCTCAATTTTCAGCCAAATAATTAGCACGCTTCCCAAAACATTTTCATTTAGTTTTTCAAATTTGAAAAGGCCATATATAACTTTCAAAAATACATATAAATCAGTTTTCAATAAAAAAAAAAAAAAAACTATATAGCAATCCACAAAACTAGATGCATGAATATTGACTATTAAATTCTTTTTTTTTTGTGTGTGGACATTTTGTGGCTAAAAGTAGGTGTCAAATTTTATTTTTTTAAAAAAAAAAATTAGTTCGTTAAATTGACTGTCCAAAACTACTAAAGAATCGCAAAATTATACTCATTTTAGCAATAGTCGTCGCCTTTACGATATTGCACAAAATATATTACTACCTTTACACAGTCTTGTCCGGGAATGTTACTGTTTTTTTTTTTGAAGTGAAAATCAGCACTGCTTAATCCGTGCCAGATTTGGTAGTGCTCTAAGCGGAGCCAAATTGGCCAAAAACCGGTTTTTAAGTACTGCCAAGTGAAAAAACGCAAACGTGCCAATTTGGACTTTTTGGTGTAGTGTCTTACTGCCTAGGAATGATACCATCTTTCAAAGAAAATATCACTCGTTCAAAGATAGTAACATGGTATTGCCTTTACGCTACAATAGGTATGTTACTACCTTTAGATATATTTTTTTTTTCCCAATTTTGATGTCATCGTCACTATGGATCTTGTTAATAGATCTTGTCTTCAAGATAACGAATATGTAACTTTATTTTAAAATAGAGTTGTAGTTTTAAAGTTATAGCATTATAAAGTGAAAAAAAAATTGTCTTCGAATGCGTGCACTCAAGTCAAACGATAAAGAGTATATTTTACGTATTAGACCATTAAACTTGTCAAAACCTCAATTATAGTTTAAAAATGCACTTCAAACCAAAATAAAATAAAGAAAGAAGTAAAAAAGCACAGAGACGACTTATTGGGTTTACTCCCAAAAAAATGGTAATTAGTGTTAAGTCCCCCTTTAGGAAAAGTAATTGGTTAAATGACACAATAAAATCTTTTTTTAGTGAAAAGTCACTCAATGTAACCCTTTGGAAAAAAATCCCGACGAGTTTGTGAAATTTTACGAACTTTTCTATCGGGATTTTTTTGCCCATGCAAGTTAATATTGAGGGGATTTTTCACTAATTTTTTTCTTTATTGGACCTAATGCTTAAAAAGTAATTAAAATTGAACTAAACCCTAATTACCCCTTAAAAAAACGGGGATCTGTGTCATGAGTAGGATCCCTACAGGGACTTTTCCATTAATTTTCCCTCTTTTAATTAGTTGTTTGAACATAGAAGCACCAGGCTCATTTACTAAGGCCCAGTTTGGTAATCACCTTTGGAGTTCAAAAGTGATTGTAAAACTCGAAATTAAATTTAAAATAAAACTGAGAGTTAATTCCAAAGGTATGCTAGTCAATTGAGATTGACCAAATTATACAATGGGCAGCTTTTAAGCAAATGCAAGTTTTTATGATTGAGGCACCTTGATACAATATTTGGAGAATATAAGTGAATCTGTAACTCTAAAAACTAAAATAAACTGTTTGGTAAATCAGCTTTTACGTTTCACTCTCAAAAAAAAAAAAAAAATGCAAGTCAATTCCAAAAATTTGCAATTGGCCCCAAAAGAGCTTTTTGGGATTGAAGTTTAGAACACAGAACCGTTGCCAAACAGTTTCCTGCAATAGATTATTCCGATTCTCATGTTCGAAATAACATATTGAAATGGGCATGTTTTTATACATTTTGCCATTACTGAAGAGGATTTCTGAGTTAGACAACTGAAAAGAAATTGTTGTTAATTTCTAGTAATATTTGTGGCCATCAGAGTGAACCACTATATATCCTTGCACTGAGAATACATAACACATCCCACCCGGACGTTTGGGAAACACACAATTACTCAAACCTCTCCTATGTGAGAAATTATTTAGTGAAACCGTCACACTACATTTTCATGATGGTCATTTGGAATCGTACGAGTATGACCCTACTTCAAGGTGACACACGACAGACAATGGTTGACTTTTTATATAAAAAATAATAATAAATACACAGTCTACACTACTTCTTGTTGTCGGCCACCAAAGTATTATTTGGGGCGTTGGCTCAGGTTATCTAACTGACCTGGTGTAATAAACTCAATGAAAAATTTACTTGGATATAACTTTGTTAATTAGAGATTTGTTTTTCTACTTTTGACCCCCATACTTTTAATACTATTTTTCATTCACCTCCATCAATCATCGTTGTTTTTTGTTGGCGGCCACCACAACCTTTCTCTCATTAAATCGAACGACCTCCGCGATAAACACCCCCACAAGCTCTCAAGATTAACTATTTTAAGTTTAAAAAGTGCAATTAACACATACAATTAATTTTAGAGGTGAAGATGGAGTTTTTAATTTGATGGTGAATCGGTGATAGCTATTTTCTAGTAATTGGTATATATATATATATATAAAAAATTGCTCTTAGTAAGCAGTAAGTATATAGGGAATTTGCTATCAAGAATAAAAAAAAATGTCAATGTAATTCTCATGGAGTGAAGTGTGTGTTAGGAAAACCAAAATGCCAATGTAATTTTTCCTATTAAAATTGTGTCATCCAATTAACTGCTACGAGCCTCGATCTCCTAAGTACTCTCTCCTTCTCATTTTTAGAGTCTTTCTTTAAAAACCCAACTTGCTAAAGAGATATCATTCACTGCATTAAAGAGAGAGCAAAATTTTTCAAAAATGACCCTTACAATATATCTTTATGAAAATCTAACTCTTCTATCCCTTTATAAAATGGAGGTAATATTAGAGAAGTACCAAAAAAAAATATGCGTGACTTTTTAAAAGTTGACATAATTTGGGAATAACCCAAGACGGATTACATGATTCTAAATATGAGCCCGAGGGGACTAACAAAATCCATTCTTCATTTTTTGACATCCCTTCCCAAGGTAGAAAATTTGCTACTCCCTCCGTCTCATTTTTTGAGTCCACTTTTGGGAACTCAATTTTTTAAAGGGACAAAAATAATGTACACCTACTTTCCACAATTGCCCCTAATCATTACAATAACTTGTTTAATTTTGTCTTTTTGTAGATTTCAAGAAAGGGTGGGTGTACACCTACCTTCTCTTACTTGGGTTCCCCCAAGGATCTTGACACTCCCTTTCTCTAGCTCTCTAGGTTTTAGATTCAAGATTAATATCCATACATCATATCATCTTATATATATATAGTTATACACATTCCTAATCCTAGTAGAAGAAAATTTACCCACATTTTACTAAGAAACCAATCTATACAAGTATTTTGATCTAATAGGAGACTAATCATCTTTGGAAACTTACCGAAAAGTGTTATCCTAATCAACTTAGAAATGCTGCCAAACACCCAAAACTTCCCGTTCCCGCTCGGGCGGTCCGCTCAAGTGGCATTCCAACTTTGAAAAATTTTGTCCAATTTCCAACAGAAGTAGCAAATTTGACATTGGGTTAGCGAAGAAAACTTCAAATTGCTATTTGTGTTGGAGATGGTCTAATGCTTGCATTTGATATTATATATCTAGTAAGTAAATGGAATATAATTTTGTTTATGCAGGAAATGGGAAACTCTCAACACAAACTATTATTGCAATTGTGGTTCCAATAGGTGTCTCTCTGGCTTTATTATCCCTAGTTTTTTGCTTCCTAATAAGGAAAGGAAGGAGAAAGTACAACCCTGTCACAGAAGAAAGTGGTAAATACAAGAGACTTATCATCATTATATAATACACAAATTTTTAAATTTATTTTTGGATATTATTATTTAAACACAAAAATGGGTTGTTTTGCAGCTGGAAATGAAATCAGTGTAGTGCAGTCCTTGCAATATGATTTGGGTTCAATCGAAGCTGCCACAAACAACTTTTCTATTGACAACAAGATAGGTGAAGGCGGTTTTGGGAAGGTCTACAAGGTAAGACTCTGTTTGGTTCCTGGATTTTGTGAGGGAAATGAAATGATATAAGATTAAGGAAATTGCTTCCTTTGTTTGATTAATAAGGGGAAAAAAAAAAAGAAAAAGAAAAAAACAAAAATGTAGTAAAAAAAAAGTGACAATTTTGAATTTTATGAGCTAATTCCCACCTTTTTTTTTACTTTAATTACAATTACATTTTGAATATTTTTAATTTTTAACATCATTTAGGCATATAGGAAAACACAATAAGCAAAAGGAAACTAGTTTCCTCTCTTGGTCTCCTTCCCTTTTTCTTCCTTCTATATGAATATGCAAAGCAAACTGAGCCTAAATGGTTGGAAACGATTAAGTTTGAATATTAGAAGCTCTGAAGTTGAGATATATAGACTTATAAATAATATATATATATATATGTAATAACTTGTCTTCATTTATTCATAGGGTACCCTACCTGACGGGCAAGAAGTAGCTGTGAAGAGGCTATCCAAAAACTCTGCACAAGGTGTTGAAGAATTTAAGAATGAGGTTCTTTTGGTAGCCAAACTTCAACATAGAAATCTTGTGAGGCTTTTGGGGTTTTGCGTAGAAGGAGGGGAAAAGATACTCATATATGAATATGTTCCCAACAAAAGCCTCGACTATTTTTTATATGGTACGGCTCTCTCTTTAACAGAATTACCAAAGAGCGTAACGGTGAAAAATGAATAATTTTGGTATTTATTTTATTTTTTTATTTTGTATTTTTGTTTTGCACAAGGTATACTAAGCACGTTTTGTATAAGCAAGAAATTCACAAATGCTATGTACTATTTGTAAGCTCTCTCAAATGCTAAATCGCTATGTGTGTTAAGGAGGACTTGGAGAGAATTATGAGTTATGATATAAAGTGTTCTTGGAAATTAAGTTGTCGTAGTTGACTTGAAGTGTATCAGTATATATTTTGAGTTCTATTTCATTAATTTTGTATTAAACACTTTTGAAATAAATGCAGCTTCGGAGAAACGAGGACAATTGGATTGGTCTAGATGTTACAAAATTATCGGAGGGATCGCTCGTGCGATTCTTTACCTTCATGAAGATTCTCGGCTAAGGATTATACATCGCGATCTCAAAGCTAGCAATGTTTTGTTAGATGCGGATATGAACCCAAAAGTTTCAGATTTTGGCATGGCAAAGATTTTCGGTGTGGATCAAATTGAAGGAAATACAAGCAGAATCGTTGGGACATAGTAAGTACTGACTGCATCCCCTGCATTTTTGATTTTCCTAAGAGGATCTGAACTACGAAACTTCTTAAAAGTTGTATTAGCGAATATGCGATATTCAGCTTATTCTGGCACTTCTTGGGGCTTACAAGTTGATTTGCATAGTATTCCTGGTTTGCTTGTGCAAGGGATATACCCACATACGAAAATGGACACCAGTTAACCAGATTTTATATGATTTGGTTCAAAACTAGGGCCACATCCACAGAGCCTGTATTATTTTCACTATGATCAAAGGCAAAGAGATTATTACATAGTCCATCCACAGTTGCCCTTAAATAGCATAAAATAAGGCTACAACCAACAAGTGTGAACATTACCAAACTAAACTCGAAATTATCAAAATTACAAGACTGAAGGGGAGCCTTGGCGCAACGGTGAGAGTTGCTGCCGTGTGACCAAAAGGTCACGGGTTCGAGTCGTGGAAACAGCCTCTTGCAAAAAAGCAGGGTAAGGCTGCGTACAATTGACCCAATGTGGTCCGACCCTTCCCCGGACCCCGCACTGCGGCAGCTTCGTGCACCGGGCTGCCCTTTATCAAAATTACGAGACTGTACCTCGGAGAGTGGGGCTAAGTGTGTAATACTATCCCCCGTTACATGACTACCTATCAACTTGTAATGTTTATCTAAGCTTAAATGGTTTCTTTTAAGCTAATTGAATATTGAATCACTGAGATAGAATGTTTAGCTCTATTTGATTAAGAATTTCATATACATATCTTATCTTCTTTGCATTCTTCTCAACCAAGATGTGCTAATGGTGTCGGCTTTGTAGTGGTTATATGTCTCCAGAGTATGCAATGCATGGACAATTCTCTGTGAAGTCCGATGTGTTCAGTTTTGGTGTTTTGGTTCTAGAGATCATAACAGGCAAGAAAAACAGCAATTTTTCTCAATCAGATGGTGCCGAGGACCTTCTGAGCTATGTGAGTATAGTATAGACTAAATGCTACATTTATTATTTTCTAATTCCATGCCAATATCATAAAGTCAACGTTAAGGATCTGTTTGATTTGCAAATTAATTAAGGTAGTGTTTGATTCATAGATTTAGTGAGAAAAAAGAAAGAACAACACTAAGGGTCTGTTTGGTTGTCCTTGAATGAAATAAATTCATTCATGTTTCCGTACACATTTTATATGAAAAGATGAAGAGGTTGAATAGTTTCATTTAGAAAACGGATGCTCGTCTAAAAAATGAGGCTTGCAATCATGAATTTTGGCATTCTAGAAAAATGAACAAATTGCCTCATAAGAAGAAATATGGTGAAATCTCTCCCATATTTGTAAATGGATTCATTCATGGTGATGAATTTTGCCTTTACCTTCTATACAAAATTTGAATGGAACCATTCAATTTGAAGGGACAACCAAACAGGCCCTAAGGCTTTGTTTGGTTCTTGGATTTTAGAAAGGAAAACATATAGAGGAAAACACGAGAAAAAACAATTTTATTCACTTGGCTAGTACGGAAAGTTTGTGAGTTACCTTGTGACCTTTTTTTTTGGTCTCAAGTTCCACTTACATTTTAAACGTTTAATGTTAGCTAAGCATGGAGGAGAATTAAGGATCTAGTTTCCTTCTTTTATTCATTTTCCTTCAATGAATCCGAAACCAATTAAAGCCTCAATAAGAAAAATGGAAAGGAAAGAAAACGGGACGAAAACTACATCTGTAGTGTTTTCCTTATGTATTGTATGTATTAAGACTTGAAAATGTAATAGGAACTTTGCAAAAATGGTAAGTATTGTATATATTAAGACTTGAAAAATGGTAAGTAAGTGAGTCACAAAATTCAAAACAAAGAAATGTGTTTTCTTCATGTTTTCTTTTTAGTTGCCTAACCGTTTTATCTATTAACAAAACATAGAAAATGTTTTCTTCATGTTTTTTTTTTTTTCAATTTCTTGATCAATCCATGAAATAAACATACCCTAAAAGAACAAAAAACATCACATTTTGAACATCGCTTGACATATTTTATGCAGGCTTGGAAACATTGGAGGGATGGAACACCCTTGGAATTGATGCATCCAAATCTGGAAGCTTCTTATTCAAGAAATGAAGTCATTCGATGCATCCAAATGGGGTTACTATGTGTCCAAGAAGATGTGGATATGAGGCCATCCATGGCAACTGTAGTTCTCATGCTCAACAGTTACTCTATCACTCTTCAAGAGCCTCAACAACCTCTTTTTTTTCCCCGTAGCAGAACAGAGCCACACATATTAACAGAGACGAACTCGGACCAATCTACGAGCAAGTCAATACCGTGGTCCGTGAATGAAGGGTCATTTACAGAATTGTACCCAAGATAATGTAGCATGTGTTGGCAAATTTTCAAAAAAATAAGTTGATTCTATGAAAAGAATGAGCTTAGGCTCAGAAGATCATATGAGTGTATTGAGAGTGGTCATGTAGGATTCAATAAGTTTGTTAGGTGCAACAATGGTACTTTTTTGAATTTTCTCCCTATTTTTTTTTTACTGGTGGGGTGGGACCAATTTTGAGGATGTTATGACTTGATTCAGTCATAAACTTGAATTGGTGTTCTTCTAACTGTAAAAATTGTTGGGATATTTCTTTGCTTCAGAAAAATGTGCATTGTTTGACCCTCTCTCTCTCTCTCTCTCTCTCGTATTTTACTTGTTGTGGTTGGGTTCCCGTAGAACGATTCAATTGCAAAAACACAAAAAAAAAGTCAGTAAATTGTAGAAATTTGCGATTAGCTGATTTTGTTCAAAAGCTACCTTCTGTAGCTTTTGTTCAAAAAGCAGGTTTTCTTAATTGAATCGCAGAAGCAGTGCCAGACGGGCCCTTTTCAACAGTTAGGTTTCTTAATTGAATCGCAGAAGCAGTACCAAACGGGCCATTTTCGACAGCCAAAAGCACTTTTGTATATGCAAACTGGTTTTCAATGTCTCACTAAAACATGAGTTGATTTTGTTGGAAATACAATTCAAGTATTTAGGGATTGTTATATCTCCCATGGGCATCCTCATGTTATCAATCGTTTTTGTGTAAGGCGTTCAGCATGTGAGGTTATTTTGAGAGGAACCTCTTCATTGTGCTCAAATAGTATTTATTATCATGTCTTGTAGTTGATAGACAGATAACGCAACAACAGGGACCGAATTTGCAGATCAGTCCACCACTTGTCAAGCAGAAGACGCATGTCGGCCATTACTTGCTGGACCAATTGGAGGTACAAAATCAAGAAGTGGTTTCGGGAATTGGCTCGATTCCCCCCGTGTTTTCAGACTCTAACTTGTTCACCATTTTTTTTCATCAGTCTTTGTGTGTTCTTCAATAGTCTTCGTGAGTTCTTCAAATCCACGCAGTGGTGATACTTTAAAAACAATTCGTGGAACCGACTGGAATACTCGGTTGTGACCAATTTAGTTTATAGCAATCGTTGGTTGGTTGGTTTTGCATTTGGGAAAAATCGAGTAACCATTTGGCTGGCGGCTTTTTCTCAATTAAAGATAGTAGAAATAGCCGACTGATCGTTTTACTCATAATGAAGCAACTTTTAACATATTCTTTACCAATCTTTTAGCATGTTCACAGTTTTAGAGTACCTAGAAAGAAATACCTTAGAGGATACTAAGAATTTTATGATACTGACTATTTTGTGATGGTTTCTAAAGTGGATTTGCTTAGATAATAAAACGTTGTGTCCCAGATATATAACAAAATATTATACTCAGGTGATTTTTATAATGATTTTGCTTGGGTGACAAAACACTATACCTAGAGTGATTAATTACCAAACATTTATTCAAACTAATTAAACATTGGACATCGATTTGATCGTATAATATAACCAAACCACTTGGTTGATTCACAGGATTCTCCCAACTTTTATGTCTAATACTTTATCTAAATGATTTTATTCAAATTCATCCACTTGCAAACAGATACCTTATGGAATGACATATTTTCTAGCTATTTGAAATAGCGACAATTTGTCCGAGTAGGGTCCGATTTCCCCATGAAATCCCGAGAAATTCTCACATACTAAAACCTTCTCAAGACTAAGTGAGAGTATCTCTAATGCTAGAGTCAAATCTATTATGAAGCTAAAATTTGAGAGAGTTGCACAAAATGTGTGCTCTTTTGTGTTGTCAAAATTTAAAAAAGTCATTTACTTTCTTAAATATAGCAGAGATTTGGCTTTTGCCAAATTTTGACCATTATACTTTTTTCTTATCAACAATGTTAGGGGCACTAACAAATCTCACTAATACTCACACCCACTCTCTATCTGTCTCCTAGTGGCACTGCGGGTCCACAGTGCCAGTAGGAGAGAGAGAATGATAGCATTTACGGATTATTCTAAAACTTAATCCCTACAAAAATATAAATTTGAAAAATAAATAATTTTTTACATTGGAATAACAATAAATTAGCCACATTGGAAAAGTCAGCACAACTAGTTGGTCTTCCGTCAACCTCGATTTCAGTAACAACAAATGCAAAAAGGACAGTGACTTTCTGGAAACAAAAATAAATAAATAAATAAAATAGACAGTTTCAGTTTTCACTCCTATCACCATCATCTCCATTATTCTCTTTTTTACTCCTTCCGTCCCTTGTTTTGAGTTCATTTTTGGGAACTTATTAAGGGGACAAAAAGAATCTACACCTACTTTTCACAATTACCCCTAATCATTACAATAACTTTTTTAGTTTTGTCTTGGTGTAGATTTCAAGGAAGGATAATATTGGAAAGTAAGTAAAAATTGTATACCAATTTAGGAAAATGGACACTAATTTTGAGACATCCCAAAATGGAATATAGGACTCAAAAAAAGGGACGGAGGGAGTATTTGTTTTCATCAACTTCCACCCTCAGATCATCAGTGTGGTACCCATGTTCCGGATTAGCTTTCTTGACCCTCTCCAACAAGTCCACTGGGTCATTATAAAAAATTAAAGGGTTAATTATATTTATGATTAGGTTCATTTTTATTTACTCAATTGTGGTTCAAAAGTGTATACTTAATTCCATGAAATTTCATATCAACACAATGAGAAATTTTGCTGTAAATACAAAGAGAAATTTCGAAGTTGCTCAAAAACAAAAAACTTTGATCCAAAAACAATGCAGCAAAAAATTTCTAATACACAATAAATAACAATAAATTTTGAGATATCTGTGTTCAATAGAATCTATGAAAATCAAAGATGACGTGATTTATGGAAATTAGTAGAATATCATAACTGAAGATTCTATTATGCTATAATAGGGGGAATGATTGCCAAATCTATCATTGTTTACCCTCTACAATTGACCCTGTTTGTTATTGTTTATTTGATTATTTTAAGCAGTTCTGGTGGCTCAAACTGTTTATTGATCTGTTTGTTTCAACAAAAACATAAGCAGATTGGGTCTGAAAAGCAGTTTGACAATAAGCAGGTAGGGGGGGTGCTTTTCAAGATTATCTCTATATTTGATCAATTCACATCATATTAACCAAACACCCAAACCATAATAAGCAATTCTACTTTTAAGCAGTTCTACCAATCACGATCAAGATCGCATAAGCATAAGCACAGACAAACAGGCTCATTGTGGGATTCAATTTTTAATCAGACATGGAAGTCAATTAAATTATAAATATCATGACCAACTAATTGACTGTGTATACATATTTTTATACTCATATATTAATGTCTATATATGGTTTTGGAGGTAAAAAGTTAAATAAATTTTCTAATAATTGGGGATTTAGACTTGTCCCAAAAAGCTCTACGTAGATTAAGACCTGTTAATATGAACTTTTTCTTTTGATGGACCTTATACAAAAAAAAGATAAATAAATAAGGACTTATTGGTTGTTGCTGATTTCTAAGAGAAATAAAAGATTTTTTTCTGCTAGCAAACACTTTTGATATCTCACTCCATACTCCACGCCTTCCTCCATTAGTGACTTTATTTGGGCACTATTTTCTAGTCTTCAATTGTTGAAGAATTGACTACCAAAAAAAATTGTTGAAAATTTGGTAAAAGTTTCTTCTAAATGTGAGATTAATCATGTGTGAATATTTTTAGAGTCGTACATATATGAGTCTGAACATATTGAAGTGTGAGGGAGTTCCAGAATCAGGGTCCCCCTTGTACCATCGCTGTCAAAGACCTCACTCCAAAAGCCCCATTAGTTTGTTCAAAGACTTCTGGTCTTCTTCAGAATCAACCTATAGCTCAATTATTTTATGGATCCATTTGCCTGAAACTTTTGTTTTTGTGATTCCATTGCAAAAGATTACTTGTGGTCAATCACAAATCACATGATTGACAAACGTTTTTCTATGAAAAATGCTAAGTACATCGGTAGGGCTGTACTCGAGTCGAGCTTTTTAAACTTGAGCCGAGCTCGAGCCGAGCTTTAACACTGTGTTTGGGAGTTTAGGAGAGAAGAAAAAAAGAAAAAGTCATAAAGAAAAGAAGAGAAATGATGATTGTTTCTTTCATGTTGTTTGGGAGTTTAGGAGAGAAGAGAAAGTTACTTTCTTTCCTCTTGTTTGGGACTTGCAAAGAAAAGAAAAGAAAAGAAAAGAAAAGAAAAAAATAAAAAATTACCAATCTATCCATCAATTGTGCCTTTTTGTTTTTGCAAAGAGAGGATGAAGAAGACCCGGAGAGTACCCAGAAGCTTGTGGAAGATGTGCTTGTGATTAACGTGAGTTTTTGTTTTTATTTTAGAAATATACAATTTGGTCCCTAATTATGGCCATTAATAGGAATTGATCCTAACTTGATTTGGTGTATAGAAATTAATCCTTAATTTGCAACATAAATCAATAATTAGTCTCTATTCTTAAATGGTTAGTATAAATTCGGACCATTATACCCTTGTCAGACATATATACATAACTGTATTGTATATACATATATATGACACATGTGAAATCACTACACCATATGGCCAGATTTCTAACGGACAGATTTTATGATTTCTAACGGATATATCCGTTAGTAATTAGTAACGGATATATCCGTTAGAAAATGCATATATCCGTTAGTAATAACCCTCCACATTGGCATATATTTTTTCTAACGGTTTTTAAAAAATACTAACGGGTATAACCGTTACGAATATTTACAGTAACTAAAAGTAACACAAAAAAATCTCACAAAAAAAAAAAAAACACAAAAGAAAAAAAGAACAAGAAGAAAAAAATATAAAAGAAACAAGTTTAAAAGAGTGACAAATGTTTCTCCCAAATTTTGCCCCCAAAATTTTCCCCATATTATTCCACATTCCCTCTCTCTCTCTCTATCGGCTTCTCTCTCTTCTCAGACGTCTCTCAAACCCCACTATCTCTTTCTTTAGTCAAGCTTTCTTCCCCCCTTAATCATCTTCATCAACATCGACGCAGCCGACTCCTGGGCTACCGCCGGCCTTGCCTTCGACTCCGTAATCGCATCTTCCCTGCAACTTCGTTGCCTCCATAATTGTAAGCACTTCTCTCTCTCTCTCTCTCTCTCTCTCTCTCTCTCTCTGAAATTGTGTTGTGTGCAGGTTAGGGTTGTGGTGAAGGGGAGGGTGCAGGGGTGTTCTACAGGAATTGGACGGTAGAGAATGGGATTGAGTAAGGGATGGGTCAAATGAATTGCACAAAAAGGTTCTTTCTCTCTCCTTGCTCATGTAATTATCTTCTTCGAATTGCATCATCTCATTGAAACCATTTTTTTCCTTTGATTTTCACAAATTTGAAACCCTAACCATTCAATTTTCAGAAATTGCATCAATTTTTCCCCTTCTTATCTACTTCAGATTGCACAAAACCCTAACTTCACTAAATTCGTAAGTTTATGTGTTTATGTTAACTGTATTGTGTATACCTATATATCTATATAGATATATTGCATAATACATTTGTAGGCACTATTTAGCATTTTCTGTGTTTAGGTTTTTTTTTCCTCCCCCTCATTCTTTAGAAGTGCTCTCATGGGTTTACTTTTTCCACATTAACTACTCTATTTTTGTTAGTTCGCCCTTCTCTTATTGTGTTCGTTTTGTGTTTCTACATGTAGGAGAACTTGTACCAGGTACAACTTTGATTAGAGAAATCATTCAATCTAGCTGTTTCAAATTCACTTTGAGTTTCTAGTTTTTGGTTTGGGTTTCTATCACTCAATATACAAACTATTCCGATGGCTCTGATCACTATATTGTTGTTGTTTTCATGATAATTAATTGATTTTAATCATTGTTTAATTTGAACTTTCATTAATTTGTTTTCTTTCCTTTGCCCAATAGAACTATTTTTGAAGCATAGGCCAGTTGGATGGCCCTATAATTTGTCCCTTATTAGATAGTATTACTGGGTCTATACCTTACATATCAAGACATCTGCTTTATTAGTTATATATATATACATATATATATATATATTACCTAGGATGATTCTTCATATGACCAAAGAAAGGGAATCCAAATTTGTTGGGAAGTTTCATACCATTGGATTGTTATATATTAGATGATAAACCCTCGACCAAATATGTTCATCCAGGATGTGGATTAGAGATTTTGAATTAGGAACTGAAATTTTCTTTTCTTGTTTTGATGTGGGTTTCAGATTTGGTGTACTTCATTGGGGTTGTGTAGTTTGTTGATTGGTTGATTATTATATAGTAAGTTGATTATTATATAGTAGTAGGGTAGCTGTTATTATGATCCTTTAGTTTTGAGCACTAAAGGTGCTTGATATTATGCTTGGGTGATTTTTTGCAGCTTTGATTGACTTTAGGCTGGTCTGGAGGCAATTGGTCTGAGTGTTTTCTCAATTGGTACAAAATCTTTCACTTTATTTTCTAATATCAAGTTTCGAAGCATTCTCCCTTTTTTCTATTTTGGGTTGTCCTAAACTATTGTCCACTTAGGTTATTGAATCATCAAATTTCAGTTACTCAAATTCTTACCCTCTTTTTTTTTTTCATTCTGTGCAACTCTTATAAACTAGTTACTAGTATTTGTTTATGATGGGAATAAAAACCAGATTTTAAATATGTCTTTCTTTTTGGTCATTTGGGAACTAAAGAAATTATCAATTACGCTATTTAGCTTAGTGTTTTTTCTTACATAGATGGGAATTAAGTGTAAGGTGGTGCAAAGTTGTGGACATGATTCCTTATTTATTTTTTTTGAAGTGTAGTATGTGTTTAAAACAGAGTTTTCATCAATTTTTAGCAACACATAAAAGTCTATATATTGGATTTTTTTTATCCTTAGTTGTTTCCTATTAATTAATAACTTTCTTGGTTTGACGTGAAATTTGCCCAGCCATAGCTTATGTGAACTCATTTTTTCCTATGTTGCATTATTCATGGTTGACTCTTAGAATTAACTGTTCACTTTATTTTGTATAGGTGTTTAATTTTTTTGCTTTGTTTAGTTGGTGAGAGAGGGTATGATAGGAAAGCATATTGCTAGAAAATCATCCATCAATATACTATCTAATGTTAATTTCTTGATTTTGCACAATGTAGATGATATATAAGGTAGAGTAATGTTATGCTTCTCAAATAAAATCCAAAATTTAGTTCCAAATGCTTTACGATTGTACCACATGTTGTGAAAGTTATCTGTAATACAATATATCACTGTATGTGGTACAACTGTTAATGCATTTGGGAACTAAATTTGGAATTTATTTGAGAAGCGTAGGATTTTTCTATAACCTAATGCTATAAAAATTGATACAAAAACTCAAAAACTAATAACACATGAAGATTATTTATTTATTTATTTAATATTTTTGAGAGAGCTTAAGTGTAAATTCATTTTTGAAGGTAAATTTGAAACTTTTAAAAATATGGCAGGCTTGAGCCCCGACTTGCCCCTCAATAAATTCGCCAGGGAATGGGCAATGTTTGGGACACAAAAGGGTCACAAAGAGATGCTCACAAAAAAATGTGGCATCCCATGTGACAGTAGGACCCACCACACTTCCTACTGCCACAAGGGAAGCCACATCCTTTTGTGAGCATCTCTTTGTGACCCTTTTGTGTCCCTAGCATTATTTGAAAAAAGAGTTATATATGGAGAAAAAGATGGGTAATGCCGTAATGCTAGGGGTACAACTCATTCTTAAAACCATTTCTATCTATATCCTTAGAGTTTTTCTTTGGGCAGTAACTTATGGTGCCTAAACCGTTGTTTGCCTCTGTGGGGCGATTAGAAATGTGGATAACATTGCCAAACTGCAGAGAGGCTTCTTTAATCTCACCAATTAAAATGGTACTACCTTTTGATCTTGGTACATGGCAGTGATTGCAAATTTGGTATGATACAAAAAGCATTGACTTACTTCACATGCCAGGTAGGACCTATTTTTAAATGACATTAATATCCTTGTCATGTTTGATATCAAATTTTGTTTTTGTTTCATTTCTAAGAGTTGTAAGATTTGTTTCATTTCTTAGATTTTTAGCTACCTCGCGATTTAATTTTTTTTTTATAAATGACATGGGTTTGAATCATGGATTGTGTTCACTAATTTGGTCTTCTGGCTATCTGTTTGGAGTTTTAGCCTGTTCTCTGAAGCTGCTGGTGTATGTTGGGTTGCTTCTTCTCCTGTCAGCTGTTGTGGGGGTGCTACTCTCTGGGATGTTCACCAAATATTTGTATGCTTATGGGGCTGTTTTGCTTTTTGGGGAGGCTTTAGCATGTTTTTAGGGGCTGTTTTTTTAATCTGTTTTGGGGCTTTTTTCAGGCTATGCTGAGATGTAGTCATTGTTGTATCTAGTTGGCCTTCTTGGACTGTTAATAAATCTTGCTTGCTTTTCAAAAAGATAGTTGGAGTTATAATGTTATTAGTCTAGGGTTTATCTTTTTAACCATAGGTATTGTTTCAGGAGCATATGGGCTAAATGAGGCATGGGGATCATATTGGAATTAGGATCCACAAAGTGTAATGTCCATGTTTCAAACATGGTCTAATTGTGCAATACAAGTGAAAAAATGGAACTTTATTGCAAACATACACTGAAATGTTTGCGTGGTAGGAGTCAAAGGATTCTTTGTTACTAATTTATAGTCCATAGGTCAATATAGATTAAAACTATTGCTGTTAGATTTTGTTAGATGACTAAGCAAATTTTGTATTTATGTTTATTGATGGAAACTATTGAGACTTTCCTGAACTAAAATGTGAATTTTCTTTCAAGATATGACTTCCACGTTACACTTCCTAAAAGACTTTGTTTAAGACAAGGATTGATATGAGGCAATATATATCATATCGTACCTTTCTTCCCTTTTCTGAGAATTTTTTTTTGACTCGTCTCGGTATCACCGAATTGACTTGTATCGGAAATAGTCTTTTCCTTGTTCATAATTTTCAAGTAATAATTTTGCCCATAGTTGATTGGAAATAGTTTGACAATCAAGACATTGTATAAACTCTTGTAAGCCTCAAAGACAAGATGACTTTTGATTAAAATTATATCTCAGGTAATAATATTTTTATTTTTCTTCAGAGAACTATGTTCTTTTGATTATGTAAACCTTCCCCAACTCTCCTAAAACGTTGGTTTCTTGTCTACTTCGTTGTTTGGGAGATCAATCTGAATTGCTTCTTTTGAAATTGGCTGACACCATAGCCTTCCATCCAGGTGCATGTAATACATGAATGGGCTTGGGCTGGTACTCCAAATGAGGGTGCTGCTTGGCTCCATCTGCAGAGGCTATCAGCAAGTCTCAGAGTATCATTAATGTTTTTCGTGGGGACTTCATTAATTGGCGGACATTGGCTCTAGTAGGTAATTAACTTGCTTCACTCTTGATTACTAGAACTTCACCAATAGTTTTAGATGACTTCCTACTAAGAAAACGAGAGATCTATGATTGTTATAAGAAATCTAAAAGCTATGAATTTCAAACCTAAGGCGATGAAATAAAGTTTAAATTCTTACCAGATCGATTCATTCTGTGCAATCTGCTAGGTACTGCTATGGTTCCAAAATTTGGTGTCCAAATGCTTTCACAGTCGTGCCATGCACTTAATTACAGCATCTTGAAAGACTCAGGGGTTTTGTTTTTTTTTTTTTTTTTTTTTTTTTCTTATAGTCAAATTATCTTGCAGATATTTGCTGAGAGGTTCACCAGGCATTCCTGAATTTTGTTCCCAGCAAGGTGAAAAAAATGTATCTTTCCAATATTTAGGAAGTTCATGTTGTGAAAGACCCCCTTCTTTACTAATTTAATTTCTCTTTCACTCAAGATAACTTAAGTGTTGAATATTTGCATTTTATACATCGTGCTGGTATGTACACTGGATCTAGATGACAGAAAAGGAGTTCTGGACAAAATTTTGGAGAGCAGAATACCTCTACAGTATGAAGAATGCTATTGCTAGTGCAGCAGAGGCTGTAGTGGATGAGAAAACTCAATGTTCATCTTTTCTTAAACTTTTACACTCTCCCTCATAGAATAATGTTAGTAACTAATGTGATTGCTGCAGTATCTACTAGAAAAAACTGCAGCTATGTGGATGAATGTTTCTGAGGATGAAAGATGATCCGGAGACCGATAAAGCTTTTGGATGGGTGTTAGAAATGTGAGTAATGTATCAAAATATTTTTAACCGTGCTTGTTCTTGTCAGTTGATTGTAGCAGATTTTTGCTTTGCGGATGTAGCTTTTGACTTTGCTGCCTATTTCATTTAGATTACTTTTGTTTCATTTTTCTTGTCAGTTAAAAATTACATCTCATATGGGTTTCATGACTGCAGATATCATCGCTAAATGACATGTATAAGCAATTACAAGAGTACAACACAAGTTTGCAGCAGTACAACAGTAAACTTCAGTCAGAGGGCAACGAAAAAAGGATTCAGTCAGAGTACAACACAAGTTTGCAGCAGTACAACAGTAAACTTTAGTAAGTTAAACTACTTGAACACATTACTTACTCAAAAAAAGGATTCACTTACCCAAAAGCGTGTGTTTGGAAATTTAGTTTTATAAAGAAGAGCATGTGTTTCTTAGTCATCCACTAAGAAAAAGTTTGATTTAAACAAACACACACATACCCTCACTATCAGCCCTCCCTCTATCTTATACTCTTTTTGTTCACTCTCTCTCCCTTTCACCCATATGCATACCCAAATCAAAAACCCAAATCTCATTTCCCTTTCTCCCTCTGGGACCTTTTCTTGCCGGCTTCAAGCTCTATAGTTGGAACCATATGCCTTGTTATTTTAGTTTTTCGGTATGGGGTTAATTAGTTTAGAGTGTATAATCCGTTGGTGTATTGTTTTGAATTACTTCAATGTCCACCTTCCCATTATTTGTTTGTTTGAAAAAAATAATGTTAACAAGTTTTTCAATGTTTTGGTTTGGCCCAGCCATGTTTGACCCAATGACATGGTAAGAATCAATCCACCATAACTAAGAGTTTATTTAACTTAATAATTAGTAGGAGGTTTGAGCTTTTAGCTTTGAATTGAAATAGTTTTGTCTATGGATTGTGGACCCAAGTTGAAATGCTGAGTTTTTGTTAGTTTCTTGACAATGTGGTTAACGTTAACTTATCTAAGATAGCAAGACTCCTTTAGGAACTAAAAACAGCCCATGTTTTGCTGCATTTTCCTGCCTATAAGTAGACCTTAAAACAGCCCCAAAACAGTCCATGTTATGTTGAGTTTACTGCATTTTTCAGCCCCAAAAAGAGCTAAAAACAGCCCCAATCAGCCCCTATTTTACTGAAACAGCCCCGGTTTTGCTGAAATGTTTTGCTCAAATGCAATTTTATGTTACCTATATATGGTCAAATCTTGTATACCTTTGAGTCCAAGAGAATTTACTTTGTGCAAAAATGCCAAAGGTCAGGTTTGTCTAGTGTATTAGTACCAATATTTTTTTTGAAATTATTGCCAATTTTTAATCACCAACTTTCAATTTCTTCTTTATTTCGCGAACTTTTCACATTAAATCTTAGGGTAAATTACACAAACCTCCCCTGAGGTTTGCCTTAATTACACGGACCTCCCCTCTTGTTTCAAAAATTACACAGACCTCCCTCTAGGTTTGAATTAGGTAACAAAACGCCCCCTCCCCTAACGGTCTGTTAGTTTTTTTTTACATTAGCCTCCCCTGAAAATTACAATTAGCCCCCCTAATATTATAAAATTGTCATACTAAGCCCCATTTTCTTATATTTTTGTTCTAATTATAAAATCCCTCCTCCCTTCTATGTTTTTGGGTTAATTTTTTTAGCATTAATTTATATCATCTACACAAAATATACACAAAACATATATAAATAGGTCCAAATTTTTTTTCCCCCCAACAAACCTCTATCAAGCCCCCCCTGTATTAATTTTCTAGATCCGCCCCTGTCCCTATGCTTCAAAAGTGGACACTTAACCCCCTGTGATTGTGGACTAAAATGGAATTGTTATGATTTCACTCAAAACTGACAAAAATTCTAAAATTGGTTAAAAATATAAACACTTAACCCATTTTGTGATGTTAACTTTGGGGTTAACGCTCTTTGAGTGAAATCATAATAGTTTTATTTTAGTCCACAATCACAGGGGGTTAAGTGTCCACTTTTGAAGCATAGGGACAGGGGCGGATCTAGAAAATTAATACAGGGGGCTTGATAGAGGTTTGTTCGGGGGAAAAAAAAATTGGACCTATTTATATATGTTTTGTGTATATTTTGTGTAGATGATATAAATTAATGCTAAAAAAATTAACCCAAAAACATAGGAGGGAGGAGGGATTTTATAATTAGCACAAAAATATAAAATATAAGAGAAATGGGGTTTTAGTATGATAATTTTATAATATTAGGGGGGCTAATTGTAATTTTCAGGGGAGGCTAATGTAAAAAAAACTAACGAACCGTTAGGGGAGGGGGCGTTTTGTTACTTAATTCAAACCTCGAGGGAGGTCTGTGTAATTTTTGAAATAAGAGGGGAGGTCCGTGTAATTAAGGCAAACCTCAAGGGAGGTTTGTGTAATTTACCCTAAATCTTAATATTCTTTGAATCCTCACAGAATATGCTCTATTTTTTGCCCTAATCTCCTAATTTTCTCTTATTTATATTCAGTTTATGTTCGAAATTGCCTTTGTTTCTACTACGAGTTTTGATCTTCTCACTCTATGCTAAAGTGACGTCATCACTTATGTCTACTTACATCACCAATTTTCTTGTAGTGTTACCTTGTTTCATTGTGTTGCTATATTTTGGTCAATGTCATTTTGTGCTAACTATTTCCTTCTTATCTTTTGATACTCAACCTAAGCAGATCCACGAGATCAAGGATTTCCTTCTCACCGCCAGAAGGAAAGATGCACGTTCCGTAAAAATCAAGAGGAGCAAAGATGTTGTCAAGTTCAAGGTTCGTTGCTCCAAGTACCTCTACACACTTTGTGTGTTCGACTCAGAGAAGGCCGATAAGTGGAAGCAATCTCTCCCACCAGGTAAGTTTGTTGTTTTGTATATATTTTATTTGTCAAATCTCATGCTGATGTGATTGTTGAAGTGGACTTTTATATGAGTAAACCTTCAAACCACAAATTAGTTAGTCATTTTTCAATTCTATCTTTGGAACATTGGGGGCATTATCCATGTATACTCAGGTCTTGTCGTTCATTACTTTATAAGCAAGAAAGCAACATTAGCTTCGTATTATCACAACTTTTGTAGTTTTAATGCCTTTGTTGTCAGCTTGGTTTGGATTTATACATATTGAGAGATGTCTTGGTTTGGATATTATTTTTGTGCCATTGAAAGATTTTGTTTGCTTTTATCTATGCAGGATATAATATGAGAAATCAGAATTCCAGAATCATAGGTGATAACCGTGGGTTTAATTTGATACATCAAAGGGATGGAGCAGTAGTCATAGGGCGGGAGTATAAAGTATATGCTTGTATAATGTATATGCATTGATGCTTTATTTTTAGGATTCATTGAGAATATTGTGAAGTACATGTTTGTAATTTATATATATTGATGTTTTATTTTTAGGATTCATAGAGAATATTCCAAATAATACAGTAGAGTATTCACGATTCTATTTGTTATGATTATTATGAATTATATTTGTTGTTTTGTTATAGATATATTGAGCTTTGTGTGTTTCTTAGAGATTAATTATGTTTTGTTGTGTTGGATATAGATTAATTTGTTATTTTTTGTGTTAGATATAAATCAATATGGTTGTTCATTAGGTGCAACAAAAAATATATATAATAATAATTGGGAAGTATATAATTAAATTATTATTATTATTATTTTTTTATATTTATGCATATTTCTAACGGATATATCCGTTATCCGTTAGAAATTGTTGACAAACCGTTAGTATTCAGTTGAAAAACAACCGTTAGTAAGTAGCTTTCCAACAGATATATCCATTAGTAATTACTAACGGATTTACTAACGGATATATCCGTTAGAAAAATTAATTTTACTAACAGATATATCCGTTAGTAAATCCGTTAGTAATATTACTAACGCTAAAATGCTAACGGATATATCCGTTAGAAATACTTTTCCCAACGGAAATATCCGTTAGTAATGAGGCCATATGGTGTAGTGAATTCAAATAAAGTTATATAAGGTAATTAATAAATGGAGCAGATTGTAAGGAGATCATGGATAATGATTTTTATTCCAAAAATTATGTTGATTTGTGGTTCAAAACAATGTCTTTTTAAAATCTGTATGTAATATGTTTATAGTAGAAAATAATTTGTATGTTTTATTGATTCGAATCATAGAAATAATAGATAATTTTGTGTGGAAGATTGAAAGTTGCTGATAAAAAGGTGAGAAATTCTCACAATATAGTGTAAAATTTATAACTGTAATTCACAGTATAGTGCGAAATCATGCTGGATTTCATAATTTGAGAATTTGGTGATAATCTTGTTGGAAGAAGTGACTTAGTTGTGAGAAATTTCGTATTATATCTATTCAAAAAGTGAGAAATTTGTATTACTAAGTGAGAAATTTGTTATTAGAGCATTCGAAATTGGCCATATGATTAGATGTATATATGTATATATGTACCGCCAGCACAAATAAGGCGTGTGAATGACGGGTATGGCAAATGTAATCCATGGAGATCACGGATAAAAGAATAAATATTGTTAAAATCAAGTAGTTTCCTTATTTTACTCAACTTTCAAATTTGTTTGCTAAAATCAAGGAATTTACTCACTCTGATAAAATGATCTGTATGTAATATGTTTATAGTAGAAAATGATCTGTATATTTTATATTGATTTAAATCACAAAAATAAGATTATTTTGTGTGGAAGATTGAAGGTTGCTGATAAAAAGGTGATAAATTCTCTTAATATAGTGCAAAATTCATACTTATATATATATATATATATATAGAGAGAGAGAGAGAGAGAGAGAGAGAGAGAGAGAGAGAGAGAGAGAGAGAGAGAGCTGTGTATATTCAAAATACTTCCAAAATCGTGAAACGAATTATTAGGAGATCATGGATAAGGGGATTAATATCCCAAATATCAAGGGCTTTCGGTTTAAAAGAGTAATGTGAGAATTTCTCACCTTATATATATATATATATATATATATACAGCTGTGTATATTCAAAATAATTTCAAATTTGTGTTATATACAGTTAAGGGAAGCGTATTTTTAGGAGATCATGGATAATGAGATTAATATCCCTAAAATCAACGGATAATTTTCTTAGTATTTAGTGAGAATTTCTCACTTAATATGTAAGAATATTTTATCATCATTAAGTGAAAAACTTCTCAGTATGTTTGCATGTCTTTGTGTTAAAAATAATCATAGTTATGTTATGTATATGCGTAATGGTATTAGCACAGTTTTTTTTTTTTTTTTTTTAGTTTTTAATGTAAGGTGAGAAATTTGTGGTTATTTAGTGAGAATTTATCACATTTTGTTCAAATATATACACACATGCAGACCATATGTATAAGAAATTTATTACTTCTCATTAACAAAGTGAGAAGTTCTCACCAAATAACTCCAAATTTGATGAGAAATTCCCACTTCTGTTCAAAAACAAAAACTTTAATAAGACGAATTCTTTGCGAAACTTCCATTCAAATATATATATATACACACAAACAAATTTCTCACTATTATTCTCTTAGAGATCATGAAATTTTCCACATCACTAAAAAACTATAAACAAAACAAATATAATGTTTAAAAAAATGAAAAGATTATAGAGGTTAAACGAAAGACTCGAGTTAGTGTTCTAGCCATTGCTGTCATACAGTCTTCCAATCGTCGTTGTCGAATCGAAAAACTTTTAGTGTGAAGCCAAGCCCTAATCAAAACAATAACCATTTTTCTAAAAAAAAACTCCAATGTTTGAATCGAAGCTACTTGTTTCAAAATTGTGAGAAATTTGTACCAAAATTCTTAGAATACGTAGTCAATAATGAATCAAGCTTCTGTGTCGACGATCTTCATGAATCACCTATGACGGAAGGTGGTGGACATGGTGTTGCGAAGTCTTCTTTCTTTCTCTCCTTCAACTTTTGTTTCTCTCTCTCTCTCTCTATATATATATATATAAATATATATACATATATATATGTAGTTAATATGGGTTTTGAATTTTAAAACCTTGATTGTGGGAAGTAAATATTATATATGTGTATAAATATATTTCTATATATAATTATATAGGGGTATTTTGGTCCTCAAAATAAATTAGGGACCTATTTCTAGTTTCATTTTAAAAAGGGTTTAATTTCTAGTTAGGTGTCTATATTAGGATTATATATTAAGTTACCCTTTTTATTTTTGACGTATATAACAATGTATTATATTAACCCTAGGACTTGGATGGAATTTAAATTTGTTAAGAATTAAATAAAGGGTGTTATGGGTATTAATAAAAAAATCATTAATCCTCACTTTCTTTTCTCTCCATTTCTTCCCAACTTGGAGATAAAGAAATAGAAAGAAAGTGGGAGTTATTTTTCTCTCCTTTTCTCTCCCTTTCTTTCCTCACTAAAACTCGCAAACGAAAGAAAGTGAGAGAAAGTGAGGTACATTCTCTTCTTTTCTCTTCTTTTCTCTCCATTTTAAAACTCCCAAACATAGTGTAAGAGTTGGCATCCTGCTCAACCTTGACCTTGGCTCGTTTATTATCGAGCGGAGCCGAGCCTGTCACGCCCCGACGTAGCATAAATATGGAAAGCGTTTAATTTCCTTTATGGACAATGGGAACAGAGCAATCAAAAACATAATAATCAGAGCAGAGCAATCAAAGCTTACAAATATTTTTCTAACTTATTACATATTACAATACGGGGTCAACTAAGGCACAAGCCGCCTTAAAACAAAATAATAACTAATGTATATTATAGTCATCCTTATTACAAAACAGTTTATAACTTAAAACATAGAGTATAGGTAACAGTCTTTCTTCCAACCAGTCATTTTCAATTAGCATAATCATAATGTTCAACCTGGTCATAACCTGAAAAACCTGAACACGAATGTCCAGGACGCATCAACGTCGTCAGCTTCAAGAAGTTGGTGAGTATTAAAAACATAACTTTGAATGTAAAACATACTCATTTACCTCTTTCCATTCCTCAATTAATTTAACAAGTTTATATTAAAGCAAGGAGTTCATTTTAGGAAACAAGCACAATATTATTTAAAAGATATAATTCACATATATGTGACCGTGTATGAGACAATGCACCATCTTATCTCACCGACTCTTTTCTCTCGACAAAACCCAACAACCCACAATCACACACCGGTATCTTTGAAATACTCCGATAGCCACACTTTAGCACAGGGGTGCCAGGGAATGTCCAGTTTGCCTCACACTTTGGTCCGGGGTACCTGTGGATATCGCAGGTTGACTTACCCACAGCTTTTCTTTTAAAACTTCTTTTCCAAATTCAAAAACAAAACGAGTCGCCACATAATTTTTAAAAGGAAAATTAAGAAACCATTTCAAGAAGGAAACTGATCTTTTGCGAAACCAAAGATTTGACTAGGTCCGGGGATTATGGAATGAAAAGGGAAGGAGCCCAATGGACTAAAACACCCCTTTTCATCCTATCTCGCGATAGGTCTCTACTTAACATCCTTTTAATCCAATTATTAATCTAAGTATGCCCTCAATTAATACATATGTAAATATACATTACAAAAGCATGTCCAAATGGTGTAAGATTGCTAAGGGGAAAATATCATTCAAAATCAATCAAGTAATTCAATTAGCAAACAACATGATATGCAAGATAGAGAACAAGGGAACTTACCCGGGATCCGGCCGAGAATATTAAACGTGAAATTCATACAAAGTAAAGAAATCCTACTAAAAAAGGTCTCTAATCACATATATACACATAAGGCAAGACTTAATTCTAAGGTGTCGTAAAAAAGGCTTGAAAATCAATAAAATCAATAAATGAATAAACTAGAGAGGATTTTGATAAATCATACCTTAATAGCGCTACAAAACAAAGGGTTAGTCCACATGTTTTAAACAAGATATATTATTGAATCATAAGTAACATGCTCTAGCTAAAATAAATCCTAGTTACAAGTATCAACATGTATGGATGAATGTATATGAATTTATGAATATGAACAAGAGTAAGCTATTAACTTATTCATTGATTTGAATCATTTAACCTCTGAATTTAAGTTTAACTAATTATCCTTAAAGCATGGTTTGAACCCTAGACCATGAAAAGATCATTTGAACCATTATTTACAAAGTTGGTCAAATCTGTCATAAAATTCTAAAAATTGCAGAGAGCAGACCAGAACTTTAAAGAAATAAAAGCATGCTTCCCATGGGTTGATTTCGGTGAATTTTGGACACACGATGCCTCTGTGAGTCTAGTTTCCAAATCAAAAAGAAAATCAAAGTTTCAACGGTTGGATCTCTGGGAAAAGGACAAACACCAACCATCACTCAGAGATGTACAACTCTCTGTCCAGAGATTTTGTTTGATTTGTTAAAAATAGTAAAATAATCCTAAATGCTTCATTCTTTTTAGGGTGACCTCCTAACACATTAATCTACTTAGAAAAAATTATTTTGGGTCACAAACACCTTACTAAAGCTCCGATTTACTAATTTCAAAAACGTTTTACTGTTCTGAAACTATTCTGAACTCTGGACATATTGTGGTTAACTCACAAAACCCATGATCAAACCCCTCTAAACATGAAGCCACCTTAAAACAAAAATTACAGTGGTAGAATATTGTGTTATTGACACTTTCCCGTTGGTTTCACTTGATTTCAACGGTTAGATTTCGAACTAAAAATCTTTGATCAAAAACAGTTTGTGAACTCACTGTTTTCATTTGTCAAGTTCAACTTTTATTTGTTAACCCCAACTATTAAATCATGAAGTTGGGTTTAAACCAAACCACTTCTCCTACCATTTGATGGTCATTGGGGATCAAGACATGACTAAAACTCATGAGTTTTCAAGGAATATAAGGAGACTCCATGAAAACTCAAGCTTAGAGGACCCAAACCATGGTAGGGGTTTGGATTCATCTACTTGTTCTTACTAAAGTGATGATCAACTTTAAATCTCATGTGAATCATAAGCTTACATGAGACTAAAAGATCAAACTCATGAGATTCAAGTGAGATATGGAAGATCCCCAAGAGTCTCAAGAGAAGAACATAAACAAGAAAAAGAGAAGAAGAATCTAAGAACTAGCTCATGAACTTCAAGAGGATATAGAGAAGACCCCATGAAATTCCAAGTTAGAGAATCCAAGTCATGAATATGGACTTGGATCCACCTATTTGTTTACAAAGTGAAATGATGATCAAACTTTGACTCCCATGTGAAGCATAAGCTTACATGAGATTCAAAAGATCGAACTCAAGAGCTTTCAATAGAGATATTGAAGATCTCCAAGAATCTCAAGAGAAAAGTATGAACAAAAAAAGAGAAAATGAAATCAAGAAAACTAAGTAGTTTTAAAATTGGAGACTTAAGAGAAATAAAGAAAATAACAACTTATGGTTAGAGGATCACCTCCAAACTATCCTCAAAGCCTCTTTACTTTGAAGATCTTCCAAACTCTTCTTCAAGCTCTCCAAACTCTCTCTTTTCTCTCTCAAATATGTGTTAGTGTAATGGTGGTTCTCCTTTTTTTGTGTCTCTCTCTCCCAAGGAAGATCCTCCCTCTTTTATAGGCAAAATTACCAAGTATTTTCAGTGAATTCGGAGTAAAAGACAGGTGTAAATGTTTCATTTGGTGGTACAATACGTACTTCCTGAAAATAGACAGACTGCTGCACAGGGCGGCAGTCAAAAACCTTTTGCGGCAGTCAGTGACTGCCGCAACGGCACTCCGTGAATGCCGCGACGGCATTCTATGACTGCCGCAAAAGGCACCTATTGAAAGCCACGGAAAATTATTAACTGCCGCGTTTTAGTCAGCCTTACTTTATCAGTTTTTTGTTTTTATCCGCATACACATACGTATTGTACCATAAAATACGGACTTTAAAAGCAAACGGCAGTCAGAAAATGTCGGCGGCACTTGCCGAATGCCTGACCGGCATTCGATGACTGTCGTTCGGCATTCTCTGAATGCTGTCCGGCACTCACCGAGTGCCGCGAAATACTGCCGTGTGCCGTTTTTTATTGAACTTCCCTTTTTAGGTCTTTTCTTTCTTCCTTTTTCTTAAAGAAACTTATTTTCGAAGATCTTTTTCAAAAATGGTGTTTTATACCTGAATTCTCCTAAATACCTGGTATTTTCCTCTTTTTGTGAAATTTTACCGCGTTTGGAGAACTTTCTGAAGAGCTTGGAATACTTCGAATCTTTCGGTCCTTATCATCATTGGACGTGGAGGTGACACTCTCCTTAATTCGACGTTTGGTCAAAATTGGGGTGTCTACAGTACCGGGGAGTGTCCAATGTCTCACACTTTGACTACCTAATCCGCCATGCAAATACCGGAGGAACCCTCACACAGTATCCAGACTCGGGTATCAGGGAGTGTCCGTAGGCCACACTTTAGCACTTCCATGGGTGCCAGGGAATGTCCAAGTTCGGCTTCACACACTTTGACGCTACCATGGTCGTCAGGGAGTGTCCAGTTTTGCCACCGTCGCATTTCAAAGACATCCTCGTCGCAATCTTAATCACAACACACTTTGGTACTCACTTACCAGGGAGTGTCCACAATACAATCTCAACCGCACTCACTATGCCACACTGACCATTACTCTTTTCCATACTGACCAACATTCACACTCACAATTCATGTACAACTGACTCCACATGTATGTCATGAAACTTTAAAACATGAGGCAAATCACTGAATTATATAAACAACGGGCGTACGGGGATTGATAAGTCACAATACCACGTTTTAATCGTCCAAACATAACCAATTAAGATTCTGATTTAATAAATTTCCCAAACAGTACTCAAACAGTATATAAATTTACCCCAAACAGTCCCTTATCACAAAACAAGCAAAACTAGAAACTGCCAGAAGTCGCACGCGCAGGTCGCTCGTGCGGTCCGATCGCGCGATTGCGCGCGCGATATGCCCATTTTTCGTTTTCTTTATTAAAACCTTTCTATCTACCAGAGTACAGGAAGATCGCGCGCGCGGGTCGCTCGCGCGGTCTGCTCGCGCGATCTGCCTAATTTTTCATTTTTCTAATTAAAATCTTTTCTGTCTGCCTGAAATTGCACAGCTCGCACGCGCGGTCCGCTCGCCCGACCCTCGTTCGCGCGATCGCGCGCGCGAGATGAAGCAGAGACTTCATCTTCTTCGTCAGAACTGCTCTATTTCAGAAATTCAGAGTCTTTTTGACCCATTTTCGAATTCGAAAGCAAATAGGGCATATGATATATGGATCTCTTCGGTTTTTCACAAGGATTATGAATCTATAATGTTTCAGAATTTATAATAAAGGGTAATGGGGTAATTTTGCCTTACCTGTTGTGGACCATTACTTTATTTGACTGTATTTTTAATTCCAGAGCATGACTGAATTATTTTATTTGGCCTTTCATATGCTTAGAAATTTATTTCTGTGCCAGTGGATGTGTTTATTTAATTTTGGGATTACACGTTGGGTCAGACTGTCCGTTTGGGTATCAAAGCATTCAGTATTGACCAAATAAGTGATGTGGGTCCCACCCCATACCACTATAGTCGGCCACCCCCTCCTCCCCATTTCATTTTCACATTAGTTTTTGGGTTGGAAGCGTTTCTCTTCATCTCTTCTTCTCTATACACTTCAAGAGCCAAGAAAATCCAAAGTTCTTCTTCTTCCTTGGGTTTCCTTCTACAAGATTGCAAGAGAAGCTCAAGATGATCATTATCTAGCATCTTTAACCATCCTAGAGCTTGGAAGCATCATTTGGTAAGCATTCTAGAAAACTCCCAAATTCTAGGGTTTCACTTGATTTCGAAAATTTGGGTTTTTATTGAACTTCTCTTCTCTTTTATAGCTTCCTTGGAGTATACAGAATATCTCTTTCACATCCTAACCATTTCTATGGAGGATTTCTAGTGTGGGTAAGTTTTTCCAATCTCTAACAACCTAGGGTTTACTAGTTTCATGACTTCTATCCTAACCTTGGGTTGTTCTTGATTAGAGTTGCATTCTTGAAGCATTCTTCAAGATCCTAGCACAAGCCTTGAAGTTATTTTGGTTGTGCTTAGCTCTCTTGAGTTGCCATTGATCTTTTGGAAGCTAAGCATTGAGGTAGATTTACATTGTTGCAATTTTATATGTTATACTTGCCTAAGATGCTATGAGTATATTTATATGTTAGGAGAGACTTAGACACATGTATTAGGACTTTTTCCCCAAAGATGTAATGTTAAAGTTAATATGCCTAAATGTGATTATATGCATTGGTTGTGCTAGTTGTGATTTTGGGGTGTTAAATGTAATTAAAATGATGTTATGAGAATAATTTTGACACATGCATTAAGTTTTCCCCAAAGTAGTAAATTTAGAGTTGTATGACAAATTGTGAATTTACATTCTTTAGTTGTACTATATTTGATTATGTGATGCTAGTGGTGCTTAGGATGCTCCCTTTATGTGTAAAAGCATGTTAGGACGTTAGTTTAGGAATCCTTGTTAGGAAGGCTATATTATGAATTTTAATTCAACTCTTGATGTCTTTGATATATGTTCAACATGCAAGAATTATTGTGTTCACTATTTTGTTGGAGCATCTATAATGTCATTTTAAACATTTCATGCATTGAGGCCAAATCGACAAGCATTCACGTATCACGACATAAAGGTTTTATTTGAAAAAGAGATAAAAACCCCATGTGTGTGAATTTGATTTAAGAAATCTGGACGTGGGTTGTGATGTGAGACAGGGAGAATGACCCTTAGAAACATTCAAACTCCAAACTATACTCGGGTAGCTCCCGGAAGTTGGTATGCTACACTCCATGCGTGGGTGGCTCATGGTCCGGTAACGAGAGAGATGTGCATTTGTCACGCATAGCCTTGCGGTTTTAAACATTTCATTGTAGCCATGGTGGCGATTCATTGCACCTCATTTCATTTTAGTCATGGGTAGCATATAGACTTGTTACAATGTTTTCTACGAGCCGTCGTTCTCATAAAAATGACAAAACATTTTTCAGGTAAGCTTGATATGGGCAAATGGCATATGTGACCCGACGCGTGAACTATGAGGCATTTTGTTCTATTTTGAAGACTCATGCTTAGTTATGTATATGAATAGCTCTCTTGTTGATTCAGTCACTTTGAAAGATTGTAAATGTTTAATGCTTTGAAACTTAGTGTATTAAGGTTTTACAAAAACTTCGTGAGCTTAGGCTCTTATCTCTTGTATTTTAGAAGTTTCTTTGATTTTAGTGGGACAAGTGTTAGCCCTTGCTTTCATGGTTATTTCTTTCAATTATTAAACTCACTTTATGATGATGTATTTACTTTCCGAGGTCGTTGAACCTCTGTAAGTTCTAGCTTGTCTTTTTTATTTACATGTCAATTATTTGTTTTCCTCTTTTGTTTTAATCCTTGCCAGATTGGTTTGGGTGGTTGCTTTTATGAGAGTTCATTTGTTGTAGTTTAGCTCGTTTTATAGTTGGGTCCTTGCCGGATCAAACCCCTCTTTTAATTCCAACAAGGTTTCAAATATTTAAACGTTCTAAATCTCTCCCATTCTCCTTCTCTCCTCTCCCCTCTTTGATCTCTTTCCCTTTCTAAAATATTATTTCCTTTTATTTATGTTGGAATTATGTATATAAATATATTTTTAAAAGGTTTCTGAATGTGAAAATACACACATGTGTGTGTTTAGAATACATTCCCTATATCTCTCTCCTTATCTCTCCCTACATCTCTCTCCTAATCTCTCCCAATCTCTCCCTCTCCCCTTATTCCTCTCTTTATCTCTTTCACTTCTCGTTTTTAATAAATTTCGAGTATATGAAGTTCCGTTTGGTCTAGGCATGTGTTATATGTCCTTTAGGAATTGTTTAGTCATGTATTGAGGTTTAAACTTGAGGATTTAGCATAATTGGAGACACTTCATAATGCTGTCAAAGTGCTGGTATAATTTTGATCCACTCCATAAGCCTTATCCCGATCCATAGCATGTACTCGATTGGACTGATTTGCCTCTTAGTGAAGATGCTTTGTATGAGGAACAACCTGTTCAGATTCTTGAGAGGAAGGACCGTGTGCAACGAGGTAGAGTTATTCCATTGGTGAGAATTCAGTGGAATCATCATGGTATTTCCGAGTTGACTTGGGGGGACGAGGGTGAATCGAGGAAGAATTATCCTCATCTTTTCCTGAGTAGTGTAAGCTTCTTTACATGCTATGTGTTTTGCTGTGCTTCTTCCCTTATTGTTGTTAAGGTTGAGCAAGTCGTTGATCCCTTTGCGTGATTGCCGTTCCGGATTCCGGGACGGAATCCTTTTAAGGGGGTAGACTGTAATGTTTCAGAATTTATAATAAAGGGTAATGGGGTAATTTTGCCTTACCTGTTGTGGACCATTACTTTATTTGACTGTATTTTTAATTCCAGAGCATGACTGAATAATTTTATTTGGCCTTTCATATGCTTAGAAATTTATTTCTGTGCCTGTGGATGTGTTTATTTAATTTTGTGGTTACACGTTGGGTCAGACTGTCCGTTTAGGTATCAAAACATTCAGTATTGACCAAATAAGTGATGTGGGTCCCACCCCATACCACTATAGTCGGCCACCCCCTCCTCCCCATTTCATTTTCACATTAGTTTTTGGGTTGGAAGCGTTTCTCTTCATCTCTTCTTCTCTATACACTTCAAGAGCCAAGAAAATCCAAAGTTCTTCTTCTTCCTTGGGTTTCCTTCTACAAGATTGCAAGAGAAGCTCAAGATGATCATTATCTAGCATCTCTAACCATCCTAGAGCTTGGAAGCATCATTTGGTAAGCATTCTAGAAAACCCCCAAATTCTAGGATTTCACTTGATTTCAAAAATTTGGGTTTTTATTGAACTTCTCTTCTCTTTTATAGCTTCCTTGGAGTATATAGAATATCTCTTTCACATCCTAATCATTTCTATGGAGGATTTCTAGTGTGGGTAAGTTTTTCCAATCTCTAACAACCTAGGGTTTACTAGTTTTATGACTTCTATCCTAACCTTGGGTTGTTCTTGATTAGAGGTGCATTCTTGAAGCATTCTTCAAGATCCTAGCACAAGCCTTGAAGTTATTTTGGTTGTGCTTAGCTCTCTTGAGTTGCCATTGATCTTTTGGAAGCTAAGCATTGAGGTAGATTTACATTATTGCAATTTTATATGTTATACTTGCCTAAGATGTAATGAGTATATTTATATGTTAGGAGAGACTTAGACACATGTATTAGGACTTTTCCCCCAAAGATGTAATGTTAAAGTTAATATGCCTAAATGTGATTATATGCATTGGTTGTGCTAGTTGTGATTTTGGGGTGTTAAATGTAATTAAAATGATGTTATGAGAATAATTTTGACACATGCATTAAGTTTTCCCCAAAGTAGTAAATTTAGAGTTGTATGACAAATTGTGAATTTACATGCTTTAGTTGTACTATATTTGATTATGTGATGCTAGTAGTGCTTAGGATGCTCCCTTTATGTGTAAAAGCATGTTAGGACGTTAGTTTAGAAATCCTTGTTAGGAAGGCTATATTATGAATTTTAATTCAACTCTTGATGTCTTTGATACATGTTCAACATGCAAGAATTATTGTGTTCACTATTTTGTTGGAGCATCTATAATGTCATTTTAAACATTTCATGCATTGAGGCCAAATCGGCAAGCATTCACGTATCACGACATAAAGGTTTTATTTGAAAAAGAGATAAAAACCCCATGTGTGGGAATTTAATTTAAGAAATCCGGACGTGAGTTGTGATGTGAGACAGAGAGAATGACCCTTAGAAACATTCAAACTCCAAACTATATTCGGGTAGCTCCCGGAAGTTGGTCTGCTACACTCCATGCGTGGGTGGTTCATGGTCCGGTAACGAGAGAGATGTGTATTTGTCACGCATAGCCTTGCGGTTTTAAACATTTCATTGTAGCCATGGTGGCGATTCATTGCACCTCATTTCATTTTAGTCATGGGTAGCATATAGACTTGTTACAATGTTTTCTACGAGCCGTCGTTCTCATAAAAACGACAAAAACATTTTTTCAGGTAAGCTTGATAAGGGCAAAGGGCATATGTGACTCGACGCGTGAACTATGAGGCATTTTGTTCTATTTTGAAGACTCATGCTTAGTTATGTATATGAATATCTCTCTTGTTGATTCAGTCACTTTGGAAGATTGTAAATGTTTAATGCTTTGAAACTTAGAGTATTAAGGTTTTACAAAAACTTCGTGAGCTTAGGCTCTTATCTCTTGTATTTGAGAGGCTTCTTTGATTTTAGTGGGACAAGTGTTAGCCCTTGCTTTCATGGTTATTTATTTCAATTGCTAAACTTACTTTATGATGATGTATTTACTTTCCGAGGTCGTTGAACCTCTTTAAGTTCTTGTCTTTTTGATTTACATGTCAATTATTTGTTTTCCTCTTTTGTTTGAATCCTTGCCGGATTGGTTTGGGTGGTTGATTTTATGAGAGTTCATTTGTTGTAGTTTAGCTCGTTTTATAGTTGGGTCCTTGCCGGATCAAACCCCTCTTTTAATTCCAACAAGGTTTCAAACATTTAAACGTTCTAAATCTCTCCCATTCTCCTTCTCTCCTCTCCCCTCTTTGATCTCTTTCCCTTTCTAAAATATTATTTCCTTTTATTTATGTTGGAATTATGTATATAAATTTTTAAAAGGTTTCCGAATGTGAAAATACACATGTGTGTGTGTGTGTGTTTAGAATACATTCCCTATATCTCTCTCCTTATCTCTCCCTAAATCTCTCTCCTAATCTCTCCCAATCTCTCCCTCTCCCCTTATTCCTCTCTTTATCTCTTTCACTTCTCGTTTTTAATAAATTTCGAGTATATGAAGTTCCGTTTGGTCTAGGCATGTGTTATATGTCATTTAAGACTTGTTTAGTCATGTATTGAGGTTTAAACTTGAGGATTTAGCATAATTGGAGACACTTCATAATGCTGTCAAAGTACTGTAAAAAAAAAACATCTACTGTTTTTTTTTATTTTCTACCCAAATGGTGCATAATTGGAAAAAATGTCATTAGATAAAAGTTGTGCAGAATCGAATTTTACATGGACTATCGTGAACAGAATGTGAAAATTTCAAAGATATAGTTACTTACGGGTGTTTTAAAATTCAGCAACTGTCAAAAATGACCTTTTATCAAATTCATTGTAATTTTTCCTTTTCTCCTTGATATAGTGCTTGCCCGGAAAGTCTTTTAATGTGATTTTCAAATGCTTTCATCTTTGATGGACTTGTTAATATGTAAGTCCATTTTGGGTTTATGTATTAGCAAGTCATCCTTGTAGGAAACCCCGTGGGTTTCCAAAGTCACTTCCGCATTGTGATTGGATTTTAATTCTTTTCTCTCTATCTTTTCTCTTTCCTCGCGCTTCGGTTTCCGGGGCGTGACAGAATTTATAATCTATTTTACATGAATTAAACTATAACTCTAGAATTTAATGAAAGACTAAAAGATGACAAAACTAATTTTCTTATATACTTTTTCATATGAACAAATTAAGCTCTAAAATTCTAAACATAGCATATATGATGTATAATATTTCATAATCATCTCTAAAAATGGATTTTGGTTAAGTTTGAAAAATCCATGTTTCTAAACTTTGAAATTCAAACGTATGATCATCAATGGGGATTAACAATTACATACACCCAAGTAGTAACTAAGCATGAATTATATTTAAGAGTGAGTTTAAAATACTCACTGTGATTGAGAGTGTAGAGATATGTGTTGAGAAAGAAAGACCAATTAAGAAATCCTCTTGAGCTTGGCTATGGTGGATAGAAGTTCTCTCTCTCTATAATTCTGGAGTTAACTCTCAAGTCCTCTCTTATCTCTCTGTGTTATGAGTTGTGCAGAATGTGATCTTAGTGAGAGGGAGTGTGTACTTGTAGCAAAACCAAACCTTACATCTTGGTGCCCAAGTTAAATCAAGAATACTCAACAAATTAAAATGATTTCTAATTTAATTACAAACCACATATACACAGATGCATACATACGTATATATTTTATATCAATTCTCAGATGACCTAAAGGTCAAGAATAGGTTAGTAGGGGCCAAATTAGAGGTGTTTGGCAAAACAACTTATGGCATAAAAATATAACACTCACACAATGCACAACCAAACAAAGCCTAAGTCAATGATTAGTTTCCATAATTAGCAATAAAGCAAATGTCATGTCTTTGCTTTACATCACTTTCAAAATCTGTGGAAATTTAGCACAGCGTGGACAGTTTTGAACATAAACTGGTATTTTCGCGGCGCGGTGTTCACCACAAAAATACAGAAAATTCATTTTAACGTAAGAAATGGTTTTCTGGTTTCATAAAAATACTGATTGAGTTAAAAGTAAACATTTCCATCGTTTTGAAATACAGTTTTGAAATCTAACACAGGTGTCACTAATTTTGTAAAATTGCAGTCTGGCCCCAAATAAGAATTTCAAATATGAAATAAAGCAAGAAATAAATTCTACACACAAGAATTGTAATTAAAATAAAAGTGGACAATGAATATTAAATATGACAATGCAAATGAATGAAAATGAAGGTTATTACAGAGCCTAGTTGTTATCAAGCCGAGCCGCGAGCCCTTGTTGAGTGGCTTAACTCGTGTACACCCTAGTAACAAGTTTAAGTTGCCAATCAAAACCCATGAACTAAGCTCAATACTTGACAGTTGGCATATACATACATATATATATATATTTTTTTTTTTACCTAAAATAATTGCTTGACACGTGAATTTAGGACTATGCACATTATAATATGCCAATATTCTTTTAATTTTAAATATTTTGCATTATATATATATATCTATATATATTATTTTTATAATTATCATAAATAATATTTTTTTTTCAATTTTTATACTTGACATTAAACATATACTATATTTTTATAATTATCATATATATATATATATATATAATTAAACAACCCCTTATCAAACATATTAAAGAGATTTTCATGAGCCTACTATACGAGTCTTAATCGAACAGTTCGCGAGCGCCTAATCGAGTCAAGTTCATGTGTGCTCACGCTTGGCTCGTGTATTAAACGAGCTTTGTATTCAAGCTCGAGTTTGGCTCATTTATTATACGAGCCGAGCCGTGAGCCCTTGTTGAGCGGCTCAGCTCATGTACACTCTTATACACTGGTTTTGTGCACCTAAACTATCCACCTGCTACGCGGACCTTAAAAAAGGGACCTAAGAGACGGACTATGTAATGATTGAGAAATTCTCACAAAAGACTGAGAAATTTCAAAGAGTGAGAATTTTCCAGTCTTTTGTGATAATTTCTCAGCCTTTACACAGTTTGTCTTTTAGGTCCATTTTTTAAGGTCTGCTTAAGATCCGAATTGTTATAATAACAACCAAACTGGATGAATCAAGTCTGCCAAACATATTGAATAATTTGAATTTCAACCAAAAGATTATGGTGAGAAGATAAGGAGATACCTTGAATTAATGGAGTATAATCTCATTATCACTTAATGACATTAACTTCAAATCTATATCTATATGTCCATATATAGATACACGAATATATATATATATATGTATATAACTGACCATGCGAGTAAGGAGTTTTATGACAAACACTGAGAAATTTAACAAATAGTAGAATTTTTTCATGCAAAAAAATGATTATAGTTTTTTGTAGGTCAAATACTAAGAAATTTCTCACTAAATTCTCCCGTGTTGTGTGGAGTTTTATGACAAATTCTGAGAAAATTATCAAAATTGTAGAAATTCTTCATGAAAAAAAAAATGATTATGGTTTTTTGTAGGTCAAACACTGAGAAATTTCTCACTAAGTTTAGATTTGTATTATAATGACAACCAAACAGGATGAATCAAGTCTGCAAAACGTATTAAATAATTTGAATTTTAACCAAAAGATCATGGTGAGCAGATAAGGAGATCCTATGAATTAAGGGAACATAATCCCATTATCAGTTAATGACATTAACTTCAAATTTATATCCATATGTCCATATATAGATACACGAATATACAGTCTGGATCTTAAGCAGACCTTAAAAAATGAACTGTGTAAATACTGAGAAATTCTCACAAAAGACTACGAAATTCTCACTCTTTGAGCAAAACGTATTAAATAATTTGAATTTCAACCAAAAGATCATGGTGAGCAGATAAGGGGACCTAATCCCATTATCAGTTAATGACATTAACTTCAAATCTATGCTATGTCCATATATAGTTACACGAATATATATATATATATATATAAGTATATCACTGACCATGTGAGTAGGGTAGTTTAGACAATAAAAAAATATTAAATTGGAAAAAATGATTTATTTCTAATCTAGTCCTTAAGATGGACTAACCTATAATAAAACGGCTGGAGAGGGACTAAATCTTACATTTTATATTACATTTGATAACTAGAATTACAAGTAAAGGGTTACTATTAAGTTAATTTCTATTTTCATTAAATTATTTTGCTTTTATAATTATAATCTCAATAGTTTAAAAGCAAGACCCTAAACTCATAACCTAGGGCCTCGTTTGTTTGCCAGATAACTAAGGAGGATTGGACTATTTTGGTCCAATCCAGGTGAATACTGTGTTTGTTTGGTGTTTTACTGTATAAACTAACGCAAAGTATTACTATGTTTGGTTAAAAAGAATGCTGTTTAGGGGGTATTTACTAACACCTGGGGGGGAGGAGGTATTAAAAACACGAGAATAATGTTAAGTGAGATTGTGGAAGGAAAATGACAAATTTACCCTTGGTATTTAAAAGACCCAACCCGCAAGTTCACTTGTTTCATAACAAATCAAAGCTAACGAGAGAGAGAGACAAAGAGAACAAAGGTAATTCGGCGACTTGTGATTCTTCACGATCCCATGTCGTCGCTGAGCTTTCCCGCCGTCAACGTGCTTTTCCGCTGTCATCGAGCATCATATCCGTGGCCGATCACAAGTTCTGAGGTTTGTTAACATCTGGAGTCTCGTTTTGGTGGGTCTGTATAAGGTTAGGGTTTTGTAGAATCGCAAAAAAATGTTAGATCTATGTTTTCATGTGCTCTTCTTCTTAGATCTACGTGCTCTTTATGTTAAAATTGTTGAGAACCTAAAAGTTCTTCCTTAGATCTAGCAAATCTGGTTACTGTAATGGTGTTTTAAACAATTTTTTTTTTCTTTCTTGCAAACATGTGTCAAACATGTTGATTTTTGATTACAACCCCCCCACCCCCCCTTTAATTAGGTTAGGGCCCAATCATGCTGCTTTTCCCTTTATGATTTTTTTTGTATTTATTTCTTTATTTATATTTGTTCCCTTTTTGATAGAATGATTATGTTCTTGCTCCTGTTTTGGGGTTGTTGCTCCAGAGAGATGTACATAGGCATTGCTCCTGTTTTGAGGACTTGATTATTTGCTAATCTATAATATTCAGTTGCAGCTTTCTATCAAAACTTCCTTGCTTAAACTTCTGAATTTTAAAGGTTGCAATCTTTGCATTTCAAATCTATCACGCAAGTTTTCTTGTCCATCATGTGGCACTTTTAGGCTTTGTTTGGTTCATGGATTTCATGAGGGGAAAAGAAAACAATCTGGCCGCCACCAATCAGGCCGGGCTAGACCGGACTGGATGGTTCATTTTTCCATGTTTATCCACATGATATCCACGAGAAAGTAGGGGTAGCCAATTGCTCGATGGCCCGGTCGGCCCTACTTTTTTTGGGCTTGGGCAAAGAGGTTGGCCCGCACAAGTAGGCTTGGCTCTTATTTTTTAGGCACGCTCAATTATGACCGGGCTTGGACATAGCAAATGAGACCCGATTTGGCCCGGCCCCGCCTGAGTATTAGTGATATATATATATTTTATGTTTTATATTAAATAATTCATAGATTAATATAATTATATAAGATACTCACTATATATCTATTCTTACAAGAGTTGTTATTGCATTTTTTGTCAATAATGTGTGTTAACAATCTTTCGAAACATTTTTTATGATAAAGTTTTTTTTTTTTTTCAAGTTAAAGTCCTTAAAAAAAATACTAAATAAAAAAAACATAGCATTGGACTGGGTTTGGGATTTGAGATGTTGTTAGGGTCGGCCTTGGACAATCATCTCTAAGCCCGCCATAGAACCGGGCTGAACTTGGACAAAGATCAGTGCACTTAATATCTAATTTAGGCCCGGCCCGAAATCGGCCCGGCCTCCTACGAGAAAGCACATACTAAAACCCAGGACGAAGAACAATAAAGCCAAATTTTCAAAGTCAGCACAACTAGTCCGGTCCTCCGCCACCTAATTTCTAGTACCGTGTTGGAAAAATGGACAGTTTCACGAGAAATTATTCAGTCAGTCCGTCATACTATGTCAGTATGGTATTGAGGTGTGACCTCTTAATTCCAATCGAGAAGTTATTCAGTGATTTCGTCACATCACGTCAGCATGTTGATGTGGTATGACCAATTAATTTCAACCATCCACTTGCCCCCTCTTTCTAGGGAGATTATGATAAGTGGTTAGTGGAATTTGATAATCACTTGTCATGATCCCCAAGAAGGAGAGGGCAAATAAGTGGTTGTGATTAAATGATCACACTATATCAGCATGCCGACGTGGTGTGACGGGCTCACTGAATAATTTCTCATCTCAACCACACATATAGCTCCTACTTCTTGGGAATCATGTCATGTGGTGATCAAAATGAAAAAAAAAAACTACCCACCACATGTTATAAGCTGCTAGTGTTAATGGGCACATGACTCCTTTTTATTAAGAAGGTCACACTACACCACTATATTAACATGACGTAACGGACTCACTGAATAACTTCTCCTGTTTCACTCCCATCACCATCACCTCCATTACTTTCTTCTCATTTTTCCTCAACAACTACCCCAAATTCATTTATGTGGGTCCATATAGCTTTCTTAAGCACACAAGTCTTCTGGTCACGCTGATTTTCGAAAAATTAGTGTGTGATTTGCAACTAAAATATCACATAAGCGATATTATGATGATTTTGGTCAATAATACAATTCAACTTCAAAATTAAATTTCTTTCTGGTTTGATCATAAACATGTTGATCAAAGCGTGAGCTCGACTTGACCAAACAATAATTTCATCTTCACCCATTCATTTCCTCTTAAAATTGGAACCAAATTTATTCATAAATCCAAAAACCCTTTGGCCTGTAGGCTTGAGGGAAGCTCCCAGATTCCCAAAATGTATAGATACAATATCTATATCGATTTTGTGTTTTTTTGCATACTTAGCTTGTTCAGCCTTACCACCAAAGCAAACCCAACTTTCCTATATCATATCTGTGGAAACACAACTTTTTACACCCCAAACAGCACCTATCAATCCAATCTCAATACCCTCCTCTCTTCTCTCTCCTCCAACGCCACCAATGAAAGTGGGTTTCACAACGCCACCGCAGGCCGAGACCCACCAAACATAGCTTACGGCCTCTCTCTCTGTCGCGGTGATCTCACTCCGGCGGATTGTCAACAGTGCGTGGCCATTGCAAGTGGAATGATCGTCCAGACGAGCTGTCCCGGAGACAAAAGTGCTATTATATGGTACGACCAGTGCATGTTACGATTCTCTAACCAGTCCTTTTTCGGTACATTAGAGGAATCACCTGCCGTTTACATGTGGAATGTTCATAACATGACCGCCCAAGCCCGGTTTATGAACTTCTTGACCGATCAGATGGACGGTTTGGCCACTCGGGCTCCTGTGACTGACCGATCTGGTAAGAAGTTCGCGACCAATGAGGCGAATTTCAGTAGATTTGAGACGCTGTATAGCTTAGCTCAGTGCACGCCTGTTTTATCAGAGAGTGAGTGCTATAGGTGTCTTCGAGGTGCGATTGGTCAACTACCCAGTTGTTGCGATGGGAAGCAAGGCGGAAGAGTACTGAATCCTAGCTGTAATGTCAGGTTCGAGCTTTACGCCTTTTACCGGATCATACCCACAGCTCCACCTCCGGCAGCGGCCGCACCCGCTCCTTCTCTTCCTCCACCACCACCAAGTGAGATGGCAAGCCCAAGAGGTAAATTAGAAGAGTAATACTATATATTCCCAAATTTGGTTTTTAACATGTGGCAAAACAACCATACTCAATAATGGATGGGACACTTTAACATCCTATAAGCAAAAGTGAGTGGGACGACTTTCACCGAGGGTGTAATCGGTTCGAGTAATGCTAGGTGTACAATTGCACAAACGTGCAGCACAAGTTTGAAAAACCTGCACACCGATTAGCTTTGGTTCAATTAGGTTAATTTTGGAAGGATTTTTAAATCAACCGATTGGTCGGCTTTGGTAGGATTCCGTTTTTTACACACGAGTTGTTTGGTGTAATCCGACCAAATTTGGTCGGTTCGGTCTAAATGATTTCTTACACCTATCACATGTTTTGAGAATAAATTTGTTGAAAACGGGTAATGTTTGAGATACAAAAGGGTCACAAAGATTGTGTTCCTAGTATTACCGTTGAGAACCATATTTGTGCTACAACATAGCATTGGTGAAATTAGAAGCATTTATTCTCATTTTACTTTAAGATAGTTTTTTTAAGGGTTAATTACATATATACCCTTATACTTAGACCGTATTTCACTTTGCCATCTGTATTTCAAATCGTGCCACTAATATCCCTGTACTTTGGACTAAAGATGTGAAAATGTTAGAAGCTTGTTTAGTGGAATATTTACCACTTTGACCCCATATGATGAGCGCATTTTTCAATATGCCCTGTTCATGTTGTCTCAAACGTATCAGAAGTACCCTCTTGGACCATTTGATAGCTTCTTTATCTAATACAATAAATTACAACAAAAAATGCGATTGATATAAGTTGTCTAATATAGCTTTTGGCTCATTGCAACTGCAGATGCCATTTTGTTAAATAATTTATTGTAGATTTTGGAGTTCATAATTTTTGATAAACCCTAAAAGTTGTTGCCAAACACGATTTCCGTTAATTTTGACTGATTTACTATCGGTTTCACTTTAGTCCAAAGTACAGGGGTATTAGTGACATGATTTGAAGTATATGGGCAAAGTGAAAAAAGGGCTAAATACAAGGGGTGTATCTGTAATTAACCCTTCTTTAAATTCGCTATGCTATTATTAAGGTTGCGTTTGGGAGTAGCTTATGGAGTACAAAAGTAAATGTGGAATTTCGGAAGTTCAAATGAAATTAAAATTGTTCAGCACACCAGCATTTCAATTTCGGGCTAAAACCTACCTGGGTCTTTTACTCAAAAGCAGAAGAAAATTTTGTTGTCGAACAGACCCATAAACTCTTCTGTAAGATTACTTGAGTAATGTTATAAGCAACTTTAAAAACCATCTGAAAAACTTACCGGCTGACTTGGACAATTAAATCTCTTCTTCAATTACACAGTAAAAAGACAAAAATTAACATTCAATATCAAAGTAGCCATCGACACCTCTATATGAACAATTTAAGTTGCTAATTTGGTGAACTTAGCATTTCGATCACATTTAGTGTAAGTGTCCTCAGTATAACGAAGTGGCGAGTATTTCCCCCCCCCCCCCCCTCCGTTATTAGATTTGTAACGAACGTTCCTATTATTAAATATCGTCACAATTTAATATGTTGGGATGGTTCTTCTCTTTGAAATAAGATATTGAAATAGGCATGTTTATGGGTTCCACCAGTGCTGCAGAGAGGCTCTCTGAGTCAGACCACTCAACAAAATTGTTGTTTCCTAGTAAAATTTGTGGCAAGCAGTTGAATCACCATGGTTGCAGTACTGAGAATATATATATATATATATATAGCTGGGTGGGTATAAGTATATGGATTCACATAGTATGAATAGGGCAATGAAAAATAGCTAAATAGCATCCCACCTGGACATTTTGGTAAATACAATTAACTTATAACTTATATCTAAACTCTGTTAATTAGATATGTGTTTTCGCCTTTTGACGCTAAATATTATTAAAACGATACCACGGACCCTCTACACCCCAAGTTGCAAATTCTACTTCTTGTCAAATTTGCTAGTCTACCCCAAGTAGAAAATTCATTCTTCAATTTTTGAAATACCTTCCTAAGGTAGCGAATTTGCTACTTCTTTTTTAAGATAGCAAATTATGAGTGTCAAACTTTGAAGTTGCAAATTTGACATTGGGTTTGAGAGAAAACTTTTGTTTGCTCAAATTTGCTATTTTGGTTGGAGATGTTATAATTCAAAACAACCTAGTATGTGAATGAAGTATATTTTTTGCTTTGTATATGCAGGAAAAGGGAATATCTCAACACAAACAATTATTGCCATTGTGGCTTCAATAGGTGTCTCTGTGCTTTTGTTCTTCCTAGGTTGTTGCTTCCTAATCAGGAAAGGAAGGAAAAAGTACACTGCTGTAGATGGTAAATACAAGAGACTAATCGTCATTAAATACAAATTTATTTATTTATAATTTATAATTTATTTTCTGCTGCATTTGTGCTTTTTTATGCATGATCCAAATACATTATGATATGTCCAGAAATATCTTGTAACTACCTAACCGCCACGTAATTCAGCTAATGACCCGGGGAAGACAGATTTGAGGCATGGAGCCCACGCCCCCGAGGGATGCTGCAGTTGCCACCCGAGGTACTCGGGCGGTCGTAGTGGGGCCCCGAGGATCACGGCATCAATCACGTTTCCCCTCAAATCGTTACACAGCTGTCGCTCGATCAAGAGAATTAGTGGTTTCCTTAACTGCTTAGGAAACTCATCAAATATTGGGCAAATCTATTGTGATTAGATTAGGCTTCCTAATCTAGTGAAGCTTACCATGTAAAGGTGGACTCTTACACTTATAAAAGAGCCCACCTACCCTCTCAAAGGGGATCCGAAGATCAACTCCCTAAGCGGAATACACCTTAGATAAATCACCAACATACACGCATACACCCGGCTGGTATTACTGGTAGTGCCGCCCCACTTTGTTGGCTCACCAGGCCGCCGGTGATCTGCTAGTGAACGCGCATAGACGCAACAGTGGACGTAGGTCACCTCATTAACGGGGCCGAACCACACGCAAACCTTCTGTGATTTCATTTTCTTCTTAGAATTGCCCTTACCAGTTTTCGGCATCATCAGTTTGGCGCCGTCTGTGGGAAGTGTCAGTTTCCTCATCGAAAAAATCTTTGACTGATCGACATGCCGAAGAAGAAGGGTAAGAAGACCGCTGACTCGACCGGTCAGGCGGATCAGTCAGGTCAGGCGGACCAGTCAGGCCAGGAGGGTCTACAGATCGAAACACGGGCTGCCTCCATGTCCACCGAGCAAGTCACGGCGGCACTGGAGCAACTCTTGGAGAGTCAGATCCGGGCGCAACAGCAAATAGAGACGCTCATGGCCCAGCATGGAAAGGTGGTCAAGGACCACGAGAAAAACACTTCGTCGGGGAAGCGGCCCGAAAAGAGCGTTCATAGCCAAAGGCCCGCTCGGACCCGCGGAAAAGCCCGATCTGCACCAGTGTCCCCACCAGATCGAGAACACCATGGAGAGGGAGAACGTAGCCAGCCTACGAGGCGTCCAAAGGAAGGGCCTCGGTACGTTCCTCGCCGAGCACGACGAGTGGAGGACGCCCGGTTACTCATCGAACGACGCCGAGCCGCAAGGGGAGAAGCGTCCGGACGAAGGGTGAGGGAGCCGGTCGGCGATCCGCCCACCCTGAGCCGGGAGGATCTTAGGCACAGGTTATCCCGGACCCGTAGCCGAGTGCTATCCCCAAGATCGACACGCTTCGAGGATGAGGACGAGGCATCATCGTCCGACCCCACTTATTATTCAGATGCAGATAGGAGGACCGGGCACACTGATGTTAAAGCCCAGGTCGAAGAGTTGCAGCAGCAAATTGAGAGGCTGAACCGTAAGTCCGGTCACGACCTCACAAACACGGAAACGGAGTCGCCCTACACCTCCCGGGTGACACAGTTCCCCATTCCGCGGAAATTCAAGCCCCCGCACCTTAGCTCTTACGATGGCAAGGGAAGTCCGGTGGACCACATCCGCACCTATAAGGCGCAGATGGCACTGGTTACTACAACCGACGAACTGCTGTGCCTGGCCTTCCCCAGCACCTTAAAGGGATCGGCTGCGCAATGGTTCCATTCGCTGAGGCCCCGGACGGTTGACGACTTCAAATCTCTGAGCAAACTCTTCGTCAGCCAGTTCGTGGGAATGCTTGACCGATCACAGCCGGACACCCAGCTGCTCACTGTGAAGCAGCGCAAAGGAGAGTCTCTGAGAGAATACGTGGACCGCTTCAATCAGCAGAGGCTCCAGATCCGTAATCTCAATGAGACAGCAGCAATCATGGCCTTCTGTTCAGGGGTCCAACACACCAAGGTTGCCACGTCGTTCCATCGTGACCGACCGACAACCCTGGTGGAACTCTCGGACAGGGTCGGCAAGCACATTGATACCGAGGAATTCCTAAGGGCAAAGCGCTCCGGAACCGGGGAAGATGAGTCTCCGAGGTCCAAGCGCAAGCACGAAGGGCCGGACAAAGGTTTGGGCAAGAAGCCCAGACAGGATCAGCAGCGAGGCGGCCGGGACCAGCAGCGGGGTGGCCGGGATCAGCCCCAAGCCACCTTCACGCCACTCTCCCGACCTATCCAGGAAGTAATGGCCGCGGCCGAGGCTCGGAGGCTACTCCCGCAGCCAGCAAAGCTTAGGGCACCCCCCGGCAAAAGAAACCGGGACAAATTCTGCCGTTTTCACAGGGACCATGGCCACGACACGGACGACTGCTTTAAGTTGAAGATAGCCATAGAGAAGCTGATTGAGCAGGGGCACCTAGCCGAGTTTGTCACAACAGACAGGCAACCCCGACAAGGTAACCGAACTCCGGATCAGCCTCCACCTCTCGGCCAGATCAATGTGATTTCCGGCGGTACCTCGGGCGGAGGGGATTCGCAGTCGGCAAGGAAGAGACATGCTCGGGCATCCCGGGCGGATGTCTGGCATGTCCAATCCACCGACTCCCCGCCGTCCGACGTGTTGACCTTTTCTTCCAACGATGTGCAGGATCTCCACTGCCCCCACGATGACCCGCTGGTTGTAACGCTCTCCATCGCCAATTATGTGGTCAAGAGGGTACTAGTGGATACGGGCAGTTCATCGGACATTATGTTCATCTCAGCGTTCGAGCAGCTAGGGATATCCCGGGATCGATTACGACCGGTGACGACCCCACTGGTAGGCTTCAATGGGTCCAGCACATTGCCGCTCGGCACCATCGACCTTCCAGTCCTCATGGGAACTTACCCTCAGCAAGCCTCTGTGCTGGCGAACTTTGTTATCGTGGAAACACCATCCGCCTACAATGCCATCCTCGGTAGGCCAACCCTCAACAAAGCCAAGGCGGTCGTCTCGACGTACAGTCTGACAGTTAAGTTCCCGACCCCCCAGGGGCCCGGGAGCCTACGCGGAGATCAGATGACCGCACGGAGTTGTTACGTCAGCTCCCTGCGAAAGGGCGCCGCCACAGAATCCTTCAGCGTCCAGGAGATGGATCCGAGGGACCCAAGCGACAAAGTCGGCCCGGTAGAGGAGTTGGAAAGAGTGGTCCTGGACCCTCAACTCCCAGACCGGACTGTCAGCGTCGGTACCCTCCTTGAGCCTAGCCTCCGGGAAAGACTCATCCAGTTCCTGCGCCAAAGCCAGGACGTCTTCGCGTGGTGCCACGAAGATATGCCTGGGATCGACTCACGGGTTATGTCTCACCGCCTCAATGTCAACCCGGACTCTCGGCCGGTGAAGCAGAAAAGACGAGGCATGGCCCCCGAAAGGCAAATTGCGGTCTCTGAGGAAGTAGAGAAGCTCCTCAAGGCGGGCTCAATCCGAGAAGTCCTTTATCCCGACTGGTTGGCCAACGTCGTATTGGTCAAAAAGAGTAACGGAAAATGGAGAATGTGCGTGGACTTTACGGACTTGAACAAAGCTTGTCCCAAGGATTGCTATCCACTGCCTAGGATAGACCTCCTTGTGGACTCCACCGCCGGCCATTCGCTCCTCTCTTTCATGGACGCCTACTCCGGGTACAACCAGATAAGCATGCACCCCGGAGACGAAGAAAAAACGGCCTTCATCACAGATCAAGGCACGTATTGTTACAAGGTGATGCCCTTCGGCCTCAAGAACGCCGGGGCAACCTACCAGCGGTTAGTCAACCACATGTTCAAAGATCTAATTGGTAAAACTATGGAAGTATACGTTGACGATCTGCTGGTCAAGAGTCGCGATGAGACCGACCACTTGGACCATCTGGCCGGAGCCTTCAGCATTTTGAGAAAGTTCGGAATGAGGTTGAACCCGGCCAAATGCACATTCGGTGTCTCGTCCGGAAAATTCCTTGGCCACCTTGTCAGCAGGCGGGGAATCGAGGCTAACCCCGAGAAAATACAGGCCATCATCAACATGAAGTCCCCCCGATCAACCAAAGAAGTCCAAAGTTTGGCCGGACGGGTAGCCGCACTGAACAGATTCGTCTCCCGAGCCACTGATCGTTGCCTGCCATTCTTCAAAATCCTCCGAAAGGCGTTTCAATGGTCGGAGGAGTGCGAGGGGGCATTCCAGGAACTCAAAAAGTACTTGGCCTCTCCCCCTCTACTCTCAACGCCAGCACCGGGGGAAGAATTGCTCCTATACTTGGCGGTGTCGCCTTCAGCGGTCAGTTCAGCTTTAGTTCGGGAAGAGCACGGGATACAGTTCCCCGTGTACTACACAAGCCGAGCACTCCAGGGTGCCGAAAGCAGATATTCCCGGATTGAGAAGCTCGCTTTTGCGCTCGTGACATCTGCTCGAAGGCTCCGCCCATACTTCCAGGCCCACACAATTGCAGTGCTCACAGACCAGCCGTTGCGCCGGATCCTGAGCAGACCCGAAACATCGGGAAGACTCGTCAAGTGGGCCCTGGAATTGGAAGAATTTGAAGTGGTCTACCGACCCCGGACAGCCCTCAAGGGGCAGGCAGTGGCAGATTTCCTGGTCGAGTTTACCTATGCAGAGGATCAGACCGAAGAGCTCGACCCACCAGTCTTGCCGCCCGGGCTGCAGATCAACATCCCGACCTGGATACTCTACGTCGACGGTTCTTCCAACAACCAAGGCAGCGGAGCAGGAATCATCCTGACCTCTCCTGACGGAATCCAGCTCGAGTATGCGCTGCGGTTCGGATTCCGCGCTTCAAACAATGAAGCCGAGTACGAAGCCCTACTGGCAGGGTTACAGTTAGCTACATCTATGGGAGCACAGCAGGTTCAAGGGTACAGTGATTCCCAGCTCGTGGTTAACCAAGTCAGTCAGGAGTATGAGGCCCGAGAAGACAACATGGTGGCGTACCTGGCCCTTGTCCGAACGGTTTCGAAGAGACTCAAAGGACTGGCCATCACGCAGATACCGCGGGAGGAGAACACCAGGGCCGACCGGTTGGCCCGCCTAGCTTCATCCTCTGAGTCAGACTTGCCCGGGATAAGGATAGAATATCTGCCCGAGCCAAGTGTGATCAATTCAGAAGGAATGGAGGTGGACCCGGTGGACCTGGGACCCAGTTGGATGGACCCCATAGTTACATTCTTAGCAACCGGCGTGTTACCGGACGGAAAAGATGAGGCCCGCCGCACCAAATACCGTGCAGCCAGGTACCATTTAATTGATGGCATACTCTACAAAAGGGGCTTCACCATCCCATACCTCCGCTGCGTTCATCCCGGGCAAATCCAAGCGATCTTGTATGAAATTCATGAAGGAATTTGTGGGAACCACGTTGGAGCTCGGGCACTCTCACGGAAAGCGCTGCTGCAAGGCTATTACTGGCCAACTATGGCTCGGGATTCCAGGGACTATGTGAAAAGGTGTGACAGATGCCAAAGGTTCTCCCCCATGATCAATTGTCCGGGAGAGATGCAGACACCCATCCTTAGCCCCTGGCCGTTTGCTCAATGGGGCATCGACATAGTAGGCCCCCTGCCAATGGGAAAAGGGCAAGTCAAGTTTGCTGTCATAGCCGTGGACTACTTTACCAAGTGGGCAGAAGCCGAGCCATTGGCCACCATCACCGAGAAGAAGATGGAGGGTTTTATAGAGAAGAATATCCTCAGCAGGTTTGGCACCCCCCGTGTACTGGTGAGCGACAATGGCAGACAATTTGACACCCCGGTGTTTCGGCAGTTCTGCTCGGGCTACGGGATATCCAACCATTACTCCTCTCCCGAGCACCCTCAGGCCAACGGCCAAGCCGAGGTGACGAATAGGACAATCTTGCAATCAATCAAGACTCGGCTTGAAAGTGCCAAAAGTCTGTGGGCTGAAGAGTTGCCGACCCTCCTGTGGGCCTACCGTACCACTCCCCGAGCAGCGACAGGTGAAACGCCGTTCTCACTCACCTATGGCTTCGAGGCTGTAGTCCCCACAGAGCTCGGATTGCCCTCCTACCGGGTAGCCAATTTCAGTGAGCAAGGCAACGAGGAAGCTCTGCGAACCGAACTTGATTTGGTAGAAGAGAAAAGAGATCAAGCCTATCTGAGAGTGGCAGCGTACAAGCAGAGGGTGTCGAGGTACTATAACAGCAAGGTCAAGCATCGCAGCTTCCAAGTGGGTGATCTTGTCCTGAAGGCGGTAAACCAGTCGACCAGAATCCCGAATCATGGGAAGTTGGGGCCGAACTGGGAAGGTCCGTATACGGTCACCCGGATTCATCGACCGGGAACCTATTGGCTACGAGATTTTGACGGGCGTGAGCTTTCCCACCCGTGGAACATACAGCACCTTCGAAAATATTTTCAGTAGCAAGGATGAAGGGGGTTAGCGATCGATTAGGATTCTTTGTAGCTCCACCCGAGCAGTTAAAATGAATTTGAAATAAAGCAATTACTTTCCTGCAAAGTTCCTACTCAAGTGTTCCACCCCAGCACAAAAAGACCTCGGGCCTAACCCCGAGGCACCTTCAAAGACCTTGGTTAAACACCAAGGCACAAAAAGACCTCGGGCCTAACCCCGAGGCGCAGGTTTAACCTAGGTCCAACCGACAATGGGGGCAAACCCCCTAGGTGACCCACGATGGCTAAACCCCAAAGGACCCTGCAACCACCCATGTTCCAGGTCGGTCTCCTACGGTCGGTATTCCCGTCAATCTCCCTAACAAAACGCTTGGGGGGCAAGGGAATGCAGGCTTAAACAGGAAATTAAACAAGGTTTAACCTAGGTCCAACCGACAATGGGGGCAAACCCCCTAGGTGACCCACGATGGCTAAACCCCAAAGGACCCTGCAACCACCCATGTTCCAGGTCGGTTTCCTATGGTGGATCCCCAACACGCCCCCTCCTTAACAGGAGCCCTGGGGGCAAGAGGGTCCCATACCTAAACAGGAAATTAACTAAAGTTTCGCCTAGGTCCAGCCAGCGATGGGGCCAAAACCCCTAGGTGGCCAACGATGGCAAGCTTCAAATGCTCCTGCAACCACCCATGTTCCAGGTCGATTCCCTACGGCCATTCAGTCCCGTACACCCGCACTCCTGCCTTTGCAAAATGCTTGGGGGGCAGGGGACAGGAGGACAAAAGGGTAACGCTAAGGCCAAAACAGGGAATTATATCATTCGACTAGGTGTTCTGTGGGTTACGGTCCTAAAGCATTTGCTAAGGCAGATGTTAGGTTGGCCAACGCCGTACGGATACTAGCAAAAGATAAAAGCACAGTACAACAAAGTTAACGGAAGGATAACCTCAAGGGCCTTTTCATTAATGAAAATGAGTGTACAGAGCTTGGGGGGCAATTGTAGTAGCCTCCCCGAAAAATAAAAGTCTACAAACGACAAAAGCAAATAACAGGGAAGTCAGTTTTCCGCATTAAGCACGTTCTCGGTCTCCCCGGCCTGTTCCCCCGGAATGGTAAGTCCCCCCTCCGCTAAGCCTCCCTCCGGGGTAAGCTCGGTGGCCTCAGCAACGACCTCAGGATCTCCAACGGCCGCAAGCCCCTCGCCAGCGGCTGGAGCTTCACCGAGTCCGGGATCCTCACCGATGTCCCAGTAATCCGAGTCAATCCCCGCGTAGGCCGAGAGAACCCACTCGGGGTGGTCCCGAGCTACCCGCCGCTTCAGATCCTCATAACCTTGGAAGAAGCCATCGTCAAAAGCTCCTTCCAAGGCCTCTGCGGAAGGCGCCTCGGTCACCGCTTTAGCCTGGGCCTCGGCTGCCGCGATAAGGGCCCGGGAAGTTTCCAGTTCGGCCAAAGCCGCTGCCAGGTTCGCTTGAGCTGCCCCTAAGCTCAAGGCCAGCGACTTCGTCTTGCTCGTCTCCACGGCCAGGGCAGCTTTTGCTACCTGCAGCTCTTTCCGTTCCTCCGAAAGGGCGGCTTCAGCGGCGCCCACCTTCGCGGCCAGGGATGAGTGGACGGATTCGGACCCCGCAGCTATGCAGCCAACCTACGGCAGGAGAACACACATCGGTTAAACAAGTAACAAGTGCAGGGCAAGTCCGCGTTTAAACAAAAAGAAGCGGAACACTCACCAGGTGGGAGACGCTGTATAGCCATCCTTGGATCCCTTGGGGGGTTAGCTCAGCACACGCCGTCACCTGGCTTGGCGCGAGGCAGGGCCTGAGTCTCTCCCGGGCCTCATCATGCCCGCCCGGGGGCAAACCCGATGGAACATCAGCCATGGGCACGGGCTCTTCAACAGCCGGCCTGGGGGGAATCGATGTCCCTACGGGACTTGGACGGGTATTGGTCCCGTGGCGAAGGCGCCTGAGTGGGCGGTCGCCGCCTGGAACCTCGGTGGCCGGCCTCTTTCCTTGGGCGATTGCCACCCGAGCGGCAGCAGTGGCGGTAGCAGCGACCTGTCTCTCCCGCAGCTGATCCAAGTTGCGTTTGGGAGCCATTTCTGTAGAAACAAAGATCGTACGATCAAAGGTGCAAGGGGCAGAAATAGTACAAGTACATGTTACTGGCACACTTACCAGGGATGATGGGTGTAGAGCTGGGGGCCGGAATAGGCGGCTCAGGGGAGTATTTAGCGATGAGCCCTCCCGACCGGGACAGCACGTTCCAGATGCTGACGGGCGACTTCGCTAGCTTCAAGATCCTGGCCTGGCACGCCTCAGAAATTTCTGGGGGTTTAGGTGAGCCCGCTGTAAAAAAAAAAAAAAAGAGAGAAGAAAACTGATCAACAGTCCACTGTGTTCCGGATAGTTCGGAATAGCAGATAAGGACGGAAGGGCGGTCTTACCCTTCAACTCCCTGGCCCAGGATGTCTTCAGCTGGCTCCCCGGAGCCATGTCACAGAGATGAAGGGTAGATACCTGGAAGAATCTTCCCTTCCACCCTTTATTGTTACTAGGGCAGTTGTCAATGATTTTCCTGCCCGGACGGGCGGAGAACGAGAAGAACCCCAACTCATTATGCACAGGGAATGGCCGGTAAGCCCAAAGGAACTCCTGTAGGGTAAGATCATACCCGAATGCCTGGGGCCACAATGATATACACCCCATCAAGAACCTCCACCCATTGGGAGCCAACTGGCCGGGAGCGATGTCAAGAAAAATCAATATGTCCCGAGCCACCGGGTGAAGCGGAAGTCGGAGGCCCGCCATCATAGCGTCCTCAAACAGGGTGACAAACCCTGACTGATATAGGTGCGCGCCGCCGGAATTCACGGCTAGGGCGCAACCGTCAGGAAGGGAATACCTCTCCCTAATCCGGCGAAAGTCTCCAGAATGAAGAACGGAAGAGGTGGACTCACAAGCGAAGACCATGCGGTCGGTCTCCTCCGGTAGCTCGTCGCCTAATCCCCTCGAAACGGAGGCGACAGGGGCCTCCTCGGAAGACTGACTACTGGACAAGCGAATGGGGATCCAGGCCCCGCTTTGGTGGTCGGACGGGGATTCCGGGAGCTGGCCTTGGCTAGCACCCGGGGACCCCGACTGGTATTGCTCACTCTCCGATCTCGACGCGGAATTGAAGCCGGAGTGCTCCATCTCTGGCCCTCCGACAGGAAGGAACCGACACAAAGGACGACTCGCGAAGGGATCGAAAACCCCGAGCCTGATATACAGGGGGGGCAGGGTTACTAACCTGAATGGTAGCAAGTAGATGCTCCGCAACACCAGGTAGCACTCTCTCAGGACCACGCAAAGAACACCCGTCCGGTTCAAGTGAGTTAGGGTTCCACCTGACTCGAAGAACGCTACAAATCTGAGAAGGAAGAAATCCCACTCCCGCTCAAACCCCACAAGATTCGTTCTCTCCAGTTTCGCTTCGAAAGGAAAAAGGAACAGGGAAGAGAAAAAAAAGAAAGATCAGAGACAAGAGAATCAGGAGGGTGCGCAGGAGGTGGGGCGAGTGCTCCTTATATAAAAGACCTCGAACGGCCCAGATCAGAACAGATCCAGCGGTCCAGAAAATATCCCGCCCAAAACCGTCGCTTCGGTCACGTGGGGGGTCGCCTCAAAAGGCGCGCGCATTAAGTACACGTAAAAGACGTTTCCGTTGGCTTCTGAACGGTTTGGTTACGCCCACGCCTCCATTCGTTAGGATCTAACCTGACCAACGATTGGTTGACGCGTGGAAGCAGCGGTCCAGGCCCGAGCAACCATAGCCCGGGCGCATTTGCGAGCCGGTCGGGAATTAACCTCACAGAGTTGTACAGAATTGACACACAGTTCAAGGGACTTAACGAAGGAAAAAGATGGCCTCAGGGACCTTTTTATTGCTATGAAAGGGAAACTATACAAAGACGGGAGCAATTACAGTAGCCTTCCCGGAAGAAAATAAAAAGAAGAAGAAGGAAAAATGTACATATGTGTGTAAACAAAAATGCCCTTAAGGTCTTTGGCCCTTCAAAGCCTTGACCTCCTCTTCCAGGGCGGCCACCTTCGCCGTCAGCCCCTCTACGGCCAGCTCCAAGGCGTGGACATCCACCCCCCGCAGGGCGGAGTCCATCCGCAACTCAGCGCCCATCTTCTCCACCGCCTGCAAGCGTTCTTCCATGTTCGCAAGAGAGAAATCCGACCATGAGCCCGGCATGCGGGGGCCGGTGAATATTTCCGGTCGGCTCCTCTTCGGTGGGGGCTGAGGCTCTTCTTCGACCTCTCTCTCCTTGCCCTTTCTGGACGGGCCCGGAGGCGGGCTTACATCTTCAGGTGAGGAGGAGTCATTGCTGGTGGACAAGGTGACCGGCCCCTCGGGTTGGCCCGTCCTGCTGGCCGGGCGCGCCCCGGTCGCCATCGACCGGGTATAGCGGCGCGATCCAGATGCCGCAGCGGCAGCGGTTGCAGAAGACGATCCGACGCCCGAATTCTCCGCAGGCCTCCCTTTCAAGTAGGAGAACGACATACCGGCCTCGATGGCTTGGTCGAAAGCCTCCATGTCATCTTCGGACGGGGCGACTCCACGGAGGGCGATGAAGGCCTGTTTGCAATGATCGGGATTATAACCCGCAGGAGGGCAGAGACCGTCATACTCCAACCAGTTACCAGCAACCAGCACCCAAGGGTACCGTTGCCAGTTCTTGTTTGGGAAGTCTAGACCTCGAACAAGGTCTTTCCCCTCGGTCTTAGGGCGAAAGTAGGGGCCTCTGTTGTCAATGCCCAGTATATAACACCTCGCAACGTCGGCAGCCCGGAGAAACAACCCCAGTCGCTCGTTCAGCGCCGAAATTCCCCATAAGAGGCGGGCAACGTTTGGTCGGCATTTGTGTAGTGGAATCTGCAAACCCTGAAGAAGGTCGCAGAAGGAGACCGGTAGAGGAAAGCGTAATCCCACGATCAGCAGCAGATAGCTGCTGATGAGGAAGAAAGGAGGGGCTACTTCTTCTCCTTCAACGAACGGACGGATCACCACGTCCTCGGGAATTTGGCAATCTTCCCGGAATGCCTTAAGCCCCTCGTCTGATGTTAGGTCAACGTGTGAGGCCATTTGGTGCAGATAAAAGTTGGGAAAGGCAAAGACAGTAGAGGATAGGAGGCTCGGAGAGTTTGCTCAGGCGATTCAGCTAGTGTTGAGTAGTGAAGAGGCCAGGATAAATAGTGCTCATTATATAAGCAGAACGAACGGTTGGGATCCAATCTGATCGAACGGTTCGTGTACTCTCCCGCCGAAACTGTCGTTTCGGGCACGTGGGGCGTCGCCTCAGAAGGCGTGAGCATTAAATGTGGGATGTGATAGTCTGGTTGCCAGCTGGACGATTCAGTTACCTCTTAAACTGGATGCTTTAAGCCCGAACTGTGCTTGTAACCAGAAGGCACGTGGCATCGGGGATCTCAGGCCTGTACAGCTACCGCTCGGTCCTTAAAGCCGCTGGGTCATCCCGTGTTAGCCGTGGTCCGGTGGGGGACCCGGTATTTTCCCGGGCGGTCTATGAAGGGCGTTCTTAATTTTCCGACCTCATCTGATAAAGCGTCATCTCAGCTCTGAAAATGGGGGGCAGCTGATATGTCCAGAAATATCTTGTAACTACCTAACCGCCACGTAATTCAGCTAATGACCCGGGGAAGACAGATTTGAGGCATGGAGCCCACGCCCCCGAGGGATGCTGCAGTTGCCACCCGAGGTACTCGGGCGGTCGTAGTGGGGCCCCGAGGATCACGGCATCAATCACGTTTCCCCTCAAATCGTTACACAGCTGTCGCTCGATCAAGAGAATTAGTGGTTTCCTTAACTGCTTAGGAAACTCATCAAATATTGGGCAAATCTATTGTGATTAGATTAGGCTTCCTAATCTAGTGAAGCTTACCATGTAAAGGTGGACTCTTACACTTATAAAAGAGCCCACCTACCCTCTCAAAGGGGATCCGAAGATCAACTCCCTAAGCGGAATACACCTTAGATAAATCACCAACATACACGCATACACCCGGCTGGTATTACTGGTAGTGCCGCCCCACTTTGTTGGCTCACCAGGCCGCCGGTGATCTGCTAGTGAACGCGCATAGACGCAACAGTGGACGTAGGTCACCTCATTAACGGGGCCGAACCACACGCAAACCTTCTGTGATTTCATTTTCTTCTTAGAATTGCCCTTACCAGTTTTCGGCATCATCACATTATATCCTTGTTTTGCAGTTGGGGATGAAATCTCAACTGTCCAGTCCTTGCAATATGGTTTGGGTACAGTTGAAGCTGCCACAAACAACTTCTCCCTTGACAAGAAGATAGGTGAAGGCGGTTTCGGTGAGGTCTACAAGGTAAGACTTTATTTGGTTCATGGATTTAGTGAGGGAAGGAAAGGATAATACTCTGGAAAATGCTTATTGTTTTTGGTTAATGAGAAAAATAGAAAAAGAAAATATAAGAAAAAAAAAGTGAAATTTTTTAATTTTGTGAGTTGTTTCTCTCCCATTTTCTTGATTTACGATTCTATTTTGGAATTTTTTAATTTTTAATGTTATATAGGTATGTACGAAAGTACAAGGGAAAACAAATGAAAACTAGTTTCCTTTCTTGTTATCATTTTCCTTGTTTTTTTCATTCTCTAAATTCGCAAACCAAATATATAGATGGTTGGAAGCGATTTAGTTTGCATGTTGTAGAAGCTATGAGTTGAGATAGATGAACATGCAAGTAGTATAACTAATGACTTGTCTTCATATATTTATAGGGTACCCTGCCTAATGGGCAAGAAATAGCTGTGAAGAGGCTATCCAAAAGCTCCGGACAAGGTGTCGAAGAATTTAAGAACGAGGTTGTTTTGGTAGCCAAACTTCAACATAGAAATCTGGTGAGGCTTTTGGGATTTTGCCTAGAAGGAGAAGAAAAGATACTCATTTATGAATATGTTCCCAACAAAAGCCTCGACTATTTTCTATATGGTGACGCTCTCTCTTTAACTGAATTACCGAAGAGTAATAAAAAATGCCTGATTTTGTTATCTATTTTTTATTTTGCAAAAGGTCTACTAAGAACTTGCAATGTAAGCAAGAAATACGGAAAAATTGTGTACTACTTGTAAGCTCTCTCAAAAGCTAAAACTCTAGATGCATTAAAAGAGCACTTGAAAAGAATTAAGTTATTATATGTAGTGCTTTTGGGAATTTAGTTCTTGAAGTCGTCTTAAAAGTGTTTCACTATATCAACTATAATTCATTAATTTTTTGTTGAACACTTTCGAAATAAATGCAGATCCTGAGAAACGGGCACAATTGGATTGGTCCAGACGTTACAAAATTATCGGAGGGATTGCTCGTGCAATTCTTTACCTTCATGAAGATTCTCGGCTAAGAATTATACATCGCGATCTCAAAGCTAGTAATGTTTTGTTAGATACAGATATGAACCCAAAAGTTTCAGATTTTGGCATGGCAAGGATTTTCGGTGTGGATCAAACTCAAGGAAATACAAGTAGAATCGTTGGGACATAGTAAGTACTGAACTCCTACATCCCCTGCAAAAAAAAAAAATTTCCTTTTCCGCTAATGATCTGAATTACAGAACTTCCTAAAACTATTTATGAGTATAACCAATGTTGGGCTTAATCACTTCATGGAATTTTCGCTTGTACTCCAAAAACAAATTGATTTGCTTATTATGCTCGGCTTGCTTGAGTTAGGGATATACCTTGGATTTTCGAGACATGAAAAGAGTAACAAAGAGGCACTCACAAAAAAAACAAGATTTTACACGGTTTCAGCCCAAAACTTCGGCTACATCCACAGTGCTACTGAGATTTTTACTATCTTAAAGAGAAGATTAAATAGTACATCCATAAGTGCCCCTAAACAACATAAAATCAGGCTACAAGCAAACATTCGTAATATTATCAAAATTACAAATTTATCGTCGGATCTCTGGGGCTAAGTGTATAGTACTATTAGGCTTTGTTTGGTTCATGGATTTCAAGAGGGAAAAGAGAGGGGAAATCCATCTTATTTTCATTTCCCCTCTCTTTTTCCTAACGAAATCTATGAGCCAAACAAAGCCTTTAGTCTTTACACTACCTATCACCTTGCTATTTTTGTCCAAAAGCTTTAATTGTTGTTTTCAAGCCATTTGATCATCAAATAACTAACATAGAATGTTTAACCCTATCCAATTAAGAGTTTCATATACAGATCTTGTTTTCTTTGTATATTTATCGACGAGCTAATGGTGCTGGCTTGTAGTGGTTACATGTCTCCAGAGTATGCAATGCATGGACAATTCTCTGTGAAGTCCGATGTGTTCAGTTTTGGTGTCTTGGTTCTGGAGATCATAACGGGCAAGAAAATTAGCAATTTTTATCAATCAGATGGTGCCGAGGATCTTCTGAGCTATGTGAGCATTAGACTAAATGTTTGCAACTGTTATTTTCTAATTTAATGTCAATATGTCAAAGTCAGCGTTAAGGCTGTGTTTGATTTGCAGATTATGTCTCTGATTGGTTCATAGATTTAGTAAGGGAAAAAGAAAGGAAAACCCTAAGACTTTGTTTGGTTAAAGGATTTCGTGAGAGAAAAGAAAAGCGAAAGGAAAGCAAGAAGGAAAACTAGTTTCCTCGTGTTTTCCCATTGTTTTTTATTGATGCTTGAATAACATTACAAATTTAAAAAATTTAAGGTATAATTGTAATATATGAATAAAGGATTGGTAATGACTCATAATATTACCAATGCTTTATTTATTTTTCAATTTATACTCTTTTTCTTCCGATTTCCCTCATCATGCACTTTCATTATTAACCAAAACAAGGAAAAAATAATTTCCTCTCTGTTTCCTTTCTTTTCCCCCAATAAATCATGAACCAAACAAAGCCTAAGAACCGGCCAAACAACGCTTAAGAAAAATACTTTTTTCTTTGTTTGGTTACTAGGGGAAATAGTGAGGAAAATAGGAAGGAACATACAATATAATTAAAAATGCCGAAGTTTCTGAGTCTTCTTCTACCCTTTTTCTCAAGTTGCAATTGCATTTTACACTTTTTAAACTTTCAATGTTGTCCAATCATGGAGGAAAATACAAAGAATTAGTTTCCTTCTTGTTTTCCTTTTCCGATCCTTCCTTGAATCCGCAAATCAAACAAAGCCTAAGAGAAGGAAAGTGAAAAAGAAAGGAAACAAGGAAGAAAACTGTGTCTGTAGTGTTTTCCTTGTATATTATAGATTAAAAATTTTGAAAATTTAATGGGGAAGTTTAAAACATGTAGGGAAGTGACACAAAATTCACAATTTTAAATTTATTTTCCACCTTATTTACCCAACCTTTTTTTTATTAACTAAACCACGAAAAAAAGTACTTTTTCATTGTTTTCTTCTTCTTTTTTCTCACTAAATTATCCTTGAAACAACCATAGCCTAAAAGTACGAAAACATGACAGATCTTTTGAACATCCTTGACATATTTTATGCAGGCTTGGAAACATTGGAAGAACGGAACACCCTTGGAGTTGATGGATCCAAGTTTGGCAGATTCTTATTCAAGAAATGAAGTCATTCGATGCATCGGAATGGGCTTACTATGTGTTCAAGAAGGTGTGGATTCGAGGCCATCTATGGCAACTGTAGTTCTTATGCTCAACAGTTACTCTATTACTCTTCAAGAGCCTCAACAACCTCCGTTCTTTCCCCATAGTAGAACAGAGCCGAACACAATAAGAGTGATAGAGTCTGGCCAATCCATGAGCAAGTCGATGCAGTGGTCCGTGGATGAAGAGTCTATTACAGATGTATACCCCAGATAATGTGGTAAGTCTAGGAAAAATTTCAAAATAGGTTAAATGTTGTGATATGAATGAGCTTAGTTAGGCTCAGAAAGATCACGAGTGTAAAGACTAGTGGAGGTAAGATTCAATAAGTTTGTCAACTGCTAGTAATACTTACAATATCCTCCCTGATTTTGTACTTGTCCGATGGGAACAATTTGGAGTATGTTATGAACTGATTAAGTCCTAAACGTGCTTTGGACAAATGTGGATTAATTGTTCACTTAAATGTCTTGTTTTTTTGTGGTCGGGTTCCCATTCCGTGATTCAATTGCTAAAAAGGCGAGTGGTCAATTGTTGAAATTTACGATTAGCCAAAAGTTATGATAATTTTTTGGGGTTTGAATAGCAGAAACAAAAGCTGTGTCAAACATCCCTTATTCCGAACTTTTAGTCTTTGTTTGGTTAATGAAGTTCGTGAGGTAGAAGAAAAGGTAAAGGAAAACACTACAACTAAACTGACCTTTAGTGATGAACTTTTATCCGCAAAATAACATTAAACTAGTTTCGTCATGTCTTCCTTCTTGCTTAAATAACATTAAAATTTTAAAATTTTAAAAATGTAATAGTACTCCCTCCGTCCCAATTTGTATGACTACCTTTTACCTTTTTTAGCCCTCTCAAAACTAAAAAATACTTTGACTATTAAATGCATATTTTTTACTCACTTTCTAACCTTCCTAAACTTAAATGTGGAGGAGTATTCGTTCTTGGAAAATGAAGTAAAATGAGTAATTTTGAAAGAATAAACTTTTTTTAATGGGAGACAATGCATGGCATTTGCTTAAAAAGTTTGATATTTGAAGATAGGCAAAAAAAAAATGGGACATAGGAAGTAGTAATGTACGTATGAATAAAGGGGCTAAATATTGAATACAAATGTTGCATAATCCTACATGGTATTACAAACTAATAAGGAATATGCATTAATTCATCTCGCCCCTATATAGGTCAACTCAGCAAATTTTAAATCTTGTGAGAGGGAATAAAATCTCACATAATATTCACGTGATACCCAATATTGACTCGAATAAAGAAAGTGAAAAAATTGACAACGTTCAAAATATTTAAATGACTATTTCGCCGGGTGATTTGTGTAAAATTTAAAAAATTACATGCTTGTTTCCAATTTTAATCTTCTTTTTGTTTGGTTCACCTCTTCATCACCTTTTAACTCTGGGAGAAATTTTTGGGTACCCCAATGTATCACGTGGCATGCTACTTGATACCCTGTATCTAATATAAGCGCGCCACACAAATAATGAAATCCACCACAAAAAATTTAAATGACCTAACAATCTTGTGTGACTCTACTTCATTGAGTGTGTGACACTGACACCACATAAGCGATACTATCAGGGTATACAACGTCCTCCTAGTTCCACATGCATCTATTTACACGTGTACACATGCATTGGTTGCTTTGTCTCTCTCCCTCTCCTGCATAAGCATCTTGAATCCTGTCCCACAAACACACTATCTATATAACGTATTGACAAAATGACTTATAAAGTTAGCTTCATTCAATATCTAATCTAATATACTATAACAACGAAGAAACAAGCACGTCAAAAAATATAAACTTTCTCTTTTGTCCTTCACTATATCCTAATTACTTATATAACTATCTATACATCGTAAGGATATATTGATTTGTCTGAGGGTAAAATATGTCATTTTGGACAAATAATTACATTCAAGTCAGCTCTTGAAATTTTATTTAATATAATAATAAGGTTTTAATCAACAATCATGTGTCTAATTACATTTGGATCAACAATTTTTGGGATATTTATTATTGACTTAAAAAAAGTCAACAAAAGTGGCTATTTTGGTGGCTATTTAGGAATTGGTCACTAATATTTACAATTTGGTCAACTTCTTCTCTCAAATGAGGTTTCAATCAATAATTTGTGTCTAATTACATTTGGGTCAATAATTTTTGGGATATTTATTATTCACTTCATAAAAAGTCAAAAAAAGTGGCTATTTTAGTGGTTATTTAGGAATTGGTCACTAATATTTACAATTTGCTCAACTTCTTCTCTCAAATTTAGGATTCATATATTGTAATATGTGTAATTGCATTTAGGTCAGCAAGTTTTGGGATATTTATTATTCACTTTAAACAAGTTTTAAAAAGTGGCTATTTTAGTGGCTATTTAGGAATTGGTCACTAATTTCACATTTTGGTCAACTTCTTCTCTCAAATTTAAGCTCTGGTATATTGAAATTGTCAATTTAAGTGGCTATTTTAGTAGCTATTATTAATTGGTCACTAATATTTATATTTTGGTCAACTTCTTCCCTCAAATTCAGAATTTATAGATTGTATTTGAATATCAATTAAGGCCTACAAACACATTCATGCCCTTTTTGAGAGGAAATATTCTACTTGTGTCATATATTTTTAATGGCGCTTTATTAGGTACCTTTACTACTCATTTATAGGATAGTCAGAATTATCAACTTCTTCCGTAAGAAGAGTTTTAGATTAAATAGTTACATTTACAATTTCCTATTTAACTGTTTTAACATCTTATGTTGATTTTTAAAAGTGGACCTTATTTTGAAATATCAAAAAAAAAAAAAAAAAACGTGACACTTATTTTAAAAATATCCAAAAAAATGAAACGTTGGCACTTATTTTAAAACGGAATGAGTAATTATACCTCTCCAAAGACCTCTAATGTCAAGATTAATACACAATATATCTAGGAATACAACTATCCGACGGGCACGTGCTTTGTACGTGCACCTTCACTAGCATATATATATATATATATATATTTTAGGGGAGGCTGGCGAAAGGTCCTACGTTAGATCACAACGAGGGATAAATTCTTACATTTTTTTTTTGTGTCAAAGGTCCCTGTGATTTTCAGTGCACGAAGAAAGTTAGTTATTTTTTGTTTTCTAAATTTTATATTGTCATAACTTTTAAACTGCAAATTTATTTTTTATAAAAATTATATATGTGTAATCTACAAAACAAGA